>OV743445.1:21110234-23510234 GCA_928269145.1 Agriphila tristella
TCGCGAAAAAAAATCAGCTGTTCCATACATTTTGATCTATTCGATTTTAAATTTTCTATGAAACAGCTGATTTTTTTTTCGCGATTTCAATGTTGGTACCATAGTAAAAGTTGTTTGTATGCATGAGTACATTGACCCCTTAAAATTATGTGCACTATTTAAGAAGGACCTTATATATTAAGGGGAAAGCGAATTTCAAGTACAACTTAAGGACGAGGACAACTCACACCCACATCCATTAAATATATTTATTTAGTCCTAATTTCAGCTGTTGACTAAATAACGGTTAAAAACGATACATCGTCACCACATTTTTCACTAATTGCTTCAAATTATCGGTCAGTAAACCGAAAGCAACAAAAACAAAACACCCGACCAACAATCGTATTCGTAACACACAAATTAATTTCGCCGAGCAATATTTTAATATTTTTCCGGCGCGCCACACATAGCAAACTCCGTTCATAAAAGGAACGCGGGCCGAACATAAAATTGTTCCATTTTTAAAAATTTCACGTTTTTAAATTTTTCAATATTCCAACGGACTAACCGCGAGTTATTCCCACCTTGTTTTTAAATAAAATCAAACTGCACCGTGCGGGAAGTTGTGTTCTTTATGGAGTTCATAAAAATGGCCAGGGTTGTGCCACAATATATAGTGGACAGAAGGGCTGCAAGGAACTAATCACGCACACGATGTTTTAGTACAGGCAATCTCAGGCCAATTCAGACTGTTTTCAGTACTGCAGCAAGCACTAAGGACTTGCTAATGCAACATGCGCTCGTAGCTTGATAGACTGATCGTACTCAATCACGTTTGTTAAGCAACGCTCTGTCCGGCTAGGTGTCGGATGGGTGACCGTTAAGTGGCATTACATCTGAGCGCTTCCGTACTTTGGAGGGCAAGTTAAACCGTCGGTCCCGGCTGTTGTCATCTGATAACAGTCGTTAAGCCAAGTCAGAGGCCTCACAGGCAGCTTGATAAACTATAACACCAGAGGTGACCACTTATCCTCATTATACGATAAGAAGAAGAACGCAACAAAATCAATGAAGGTGGTGATTCTATTTTCGACCAGAGTAGACCTTCTGCCTAAACCATAGTTTTTTTTTGTGTTGTAGTTAAGGCTAAATCTAGGGAGTATAGTTTGAAACTTATTTGCTGTCGAACTTTTTAGTCTAAGGTTGATAGTATAAGTTTCTTATAAAAACGGTGTTTGTCTTTTTCTTTATCAATCTGGGCAAAGAGACATGTTTTCATTCAGCCTAAAACATATTTTTATTTATTTGAATGCGCTGTTAAAAATTAAACATTAGCCATGTAGAATTTAATTTAAAACGAAGGAATAATAAAAATTTAAGCTGTGGTTAAAGACAGTTTTTATAAACTTTGTTTTAGAATACGCGTGGCCGAAGAAGTAGATAATATTTATATACTTTTCCATATCGACATTGTCCCTTAAAAACATAATTCTTACTACAAACGTTGTAAATAAAATTTAATTACAATTATAAGGTCTTCATTTAGAAAAGCACCGATTTGTTTCATAAATTATTTCAGCATTCATATTTACAGATATATTTTAGTTTAATACTACCATTAGTCCAGTATTTAAATTGAATATGACAAAAACTCGGCAGACATGTGATTTATTCGAGTTGAAACATGCTGTATTTTTCATGTCGCATCACTATAATAAAGTTATATTGGAAATATGAACGTAATAGTTTTACACTTGGGTATCATTCCAATTAATTTGTCATAATATTAAATTTTATGTAATTAACATCCTGTATTTTTGGCTGTATAATATTCCTTCGTCTACGTTAATCTATCCAAAAAAGTAAAAGAGATTGAAAACTGAAAAGATAATAATGCACATTCCAAATTCAAAAGTGCAGTTTTCTTCTAAAGCTGGTAGAGAAACTCTTTCCTCTGTTGCATTCGAAATTTAAATCGATCTGGGAGCCAGAGAGCTACGCGGCGATGTTTCACAGGGATCGAGTGGAGCCGACGTGCCGTATATCGAGCATATTCCGGCTGCGCCGAATGTCATATGCGGGACCTACAGCATGTGCAAGACACACTGGGAGCGAAGCTTTTGTTTGAGGCTGAATGTTTGAAAGTCTGCGTTGTTTGATGTTTTGGCGGCAAAGCGACTTATGATGCCTTGAAGCATACCCGTGATGTCAGTGTACCTTTTTTATGATAGACAGACAAGCGCTTGCCCTCTATCACGCCTGATGGTAAGCGATGGTGCGATCTACGATAAAGCGAGCTTGCTTAAAATATACTTATTCATTCGCGACATGAAGGCTCCCAGATTATACTTTAAGGGAAATACAGACTCAGGCAAGGAGTTCCACTCTAGCGGTGCGGATGATAAAATTTGAAGCAAAACGTTTAGTGAGAGTCTTTGGAATATCCACCAAAAACGCTGGCGCTGATTCGTACGTCTGTTTGTTCGATGGAAGATGGTGGAATTAGGTTGTGCAATTACACTGCACACTCGCCGAAATGTATCCGATAAAAAAACGAAAAGCTTCAACCTTGCGTCTATGCTCGAGGCTTTTTAGCTAACTATAAAAAAAAGTTGTTGATGAGCTTCCTGGCCCTCCGCTCAATGGATTTAAGTGTCTGAAGCTGGTATTTGGCGGAGCCATCCCAAAGTTGTTGGAGAACCAAGAGTTGTCATAACTCCAGACACGATCGAACTTGTGCTTGTTTGAGCGACTATTCCAGCGTAAAGTACTTTCTCACTTGTAGGGGACCTAGACATAGATGACGCTACATTTTGTCAGACAATCCATTTTAACCAAGGAGCGTTGTCAGGTTGAGAGTCCGGATCCGGAACCAAACCAAACTTGTAAAACTATAATAAGTGGCACCCAGTGTATCGCAGCAGATACACCGAGCGATGCCCGGCCGAACAGCGAATATCTACTGCAGCGAGATCGGACGATTCCATAACGGCGTAGCTGAGAATTCACAGCTGCCATATACAACCACATACCTAAGCTTCTAATGGAATGCCGGATGATTTTGAATTTCGAATATCTTTTGATCGATTTTAATTTTTTGGGAAAATAATTGTGAATTTGAATTGTAGAGCCTACTTATATTTCGTTTGTTCTAAGTAAATGTAAGTGACTCTGTGATTAAAATTTAGGTTATTATTTATATTAGATTATTATTTTTATATCAACTGTATAATCATAATACATATTATAAAATAAAAAATATTTTTTAACATCAAAGCAAAACTTTCAAAACACTTCAAACGCCAAATAACATACTTGTCATAAACATATGTTTATGGATAACCCAAACATTTCCAATAATAATATTATTTCATTAAAATACTAATTGTTGAACGCAAAAGTCTGTCTTCGCCACGTACCCTTAAAAGACAAAATAGAGAGACTCTCTCTATATTATGCTTAAAATCTATTACAAAAAGCATTATACCTACATCGTAGTAGCGAAATAATAAAATTCAGTTACCACTCTTGCTACGTTAACCGTGCGACGTAGGAAAAATATTTTTCCATTTAAAGTATACGGAAAAGCGCATATATTTGCGTTATCTAGAGTTCGTTAAATATTAGTAGGCACTGAACACTGAACTGCGGATTCCGCACTTTTTTTCTATTAATAGCTGGACCGCTGATGAGTTGGCTGCACGTTTTTTTTATTTGTAAGTAAAACTTTTTTTTGCATCTCGAAATGAAATGGAACGTATTAATTTGTTGGAATGGAACGTTTTTCAACACGGCGACTTTTTTCAGTTCGTTTTGATTCAATGGTTGACGTTTAATTTTATTAATTGAAATGATTTATTTTTATATTTTCTCGGAAAACTTAAAGATTGACGGTGTTATTACAAAAGATTGTTCAACACCTGTTTAACTAAACACTGTTTAAATGTGATGCTGTCAAACAATATTGTCAAAAAAGTGACAGCATCGCATTTAAACATGTGTTTAGTTAAACAGTGTTTAAAAATCTTTTGTAATAACACGGACTGAATTTTTGAAAGCTTAATTATTGAAGTTTCTTTCTATGAGGTCTGGCTACTCTACATATAATACCTATACAGGGTAATTTTGCGACCCCTTTACAAAATCAAATAATAGTTCAAGCAAGTAATAAAAAAAAATTAGGTGAGATAATTATAAATTATTTCTTTTTAAATTCACAGTTTTCAACCACTTTTTATATCCTAAAAATCTAGGCGCGCACGCTCACCGTCACGAACGGGACGCGAGCGGGGGAGGCGAGTGGCGGGAGGGGGTCGACCGTGCGATGCGCAAACGGTGACAACAATTTCAATTTGTGTAGGGAAAAGTTTGGGGTAAAAATGTAAAAAAAATATTTTTGTTTTACTTCATAAATTGATTATACTGCTGTTATAGAATGACCTGACAAAGTTTGAAAAGGGATTCAAAAATGTCCCTGTATATAACTTAAGGCATTTCTTAGTAAAGATATTTCATTACTTGTAAAGTTTCATTTTCATTGAAAAAGAAGTTTGAATCTAATTTTCGCATTGCAAAATGTTAATCTGCTTCGACATTTCGACGTATTTATGAATATACTATTGAATAAGACTACTTACAGATATTAATTTTGTTTGTCTGTTTATAGTTCTCATAGATATAATATGAGTTATGGTCTATGGTCGTAATACGTGCTTGTGCCATCACATCAAACTTCAATACATAGTTGTGATTTGTATTGTTCTGGTTTATTAAGACAGCAACCGATCAAACATTGTGCATATCGCCCAATTCAACCTTCAAAACAATTTGAGATTGTCTGTGTTCACCGAATGCAATACTAATCTCTGCAACTTTCGAATACTATATCTGTATCAATCACGTTCCAAATTCGAATACGGTTGCATCATATCAACGCGCACCGATGTATCGATGAGTACACATCACACGTCAATCGACACCGTAAAATACCTATCGAAGGCGGTTTCACACACACATCAATTACGTCGAACTGAACGTATCGATTCGAGTGTGCGCCGTGCTATCCAATCGCGCGGAACCGATCAACCAATCGCGTTGAACCTTCCGTTCTCGATACATCACCGCCGTTTCGTATTGACCTTCGACACAACGAACTCTTTCGTCTAGACGCTACCAGTTTTCAAGTGATCAGAGAGGGATGGGAGGTCTTGTTATTTTGGCCGTTAACGGCAAAGGTTCGATACGCCATTGGCCATCGGTCGTGTGTTACGTCACGTAGATTTTCTCGTGGTTTTTTCGTACATGGGAGTGCGTTTAAGGAGATACCGTTAGATATAGATTCTGATTCGTGATTGGTTTTTGGTATATAGCATTGAAAGATTGTTAATGTGCTTTTTATAAGACCATTGTTTTCTTTCGCTACATCTGCTCACCTTTAGAAAATGATTATGCGACGAAATTTTAACTGTTGATATTGCACAAGAATTTTTAGAAAAGTAAAATTACTTTTTCCAGAAAAAAATACTCATGCAAATGCAATCCTAAAAGCCTTTAATAAGTATTAATACCTACAACGATTATCCCCGCCTAGACTTGGCACGTTAAAAAGCAATCTTCTTAATGGAATTTCAATTTCTACTGCGAAGTTAACTGGATTCAACTAGATGCAATATTGCCGGCAAGTCACGCCCGAGAAAAATATATGCAAGGTTTGCTTGTCCATTTTCATAGAAAACGAGTAAAAAGGCAGCATTTTAAAATAGTATTTGCAAAAGAGTTTTATGTCATTTGGATCCATTGTTATTTTTAAAAGAGGTTGGTAAGAATTAAAAAAAGTATTGAAGTCACATTCCATTTTTAAAAACTTGGCTCGAATTGAAAATATGCAATAATTAGGTACACAAAACCTCAAAATTGTACATCGATGCAAACATATCTATTCCATTTTCAAAAATTGATAAATCATTCAAAAGGAGGGAGGTAGGTACTCAATTTGACCAGTTTTTTTTTGTTTTTTGTATGTACACCGATTACTCGAAGACGGCTGAACCGATTGAAATGATTCAAATGATATTAGATCAAGTTTGTATCCAAGTTGGTCCCATTTTTTTAAATTTTGAAATCGGTTAAGTACTTTTCAGGAAAACCTGAAAATACTGTCGTTTTCGTTACCATTTTGTGAACTTATACAGATGATCGACCAAATCGTCTTTGTTTATGTACCGATTTAGATGATTCTTTTTTGTTTGAAAGAGAATACCTTAGAGATGATAACATTTTTATTCATTGTTATTGGACCTTGGATTTCAAAGATACACAAGGGAACTCCTCAAAATCAAATAAGAACCGTATAGTGATTACATTTAAAAGAATGAAATAAAGAATTGTTTAAAAACAAAAAACCGACTTCAAAAAACTTGAAAATAAAAACAAAAACAGCTTCAAAATTAAATACCTCTAAAATGCAAGAAATAATTTTCAAATCACTAGATACCTACGCATATCACTGTAATAAAACACGTCTAATGAAGCCGGGTGGGGCTCTTAGAACAAAAAAAAGAAGTAGGTAGTCCTCCAGCCCCACCCGACTTCAATAGACGTGTTTTATTTCAATAGATATTGAAGAGTGATATGCATAGGTATCTAGTGATTTGAAAATTACTTCTTGCTTTTAGAGGTATTTAATTTTGAAGCACTGTTTTTATTTTCAAGTTTTTTGAAGTCGGTTTTTTGTTTTTAAACAATTTTTAGTAAGTGACTGAACATTCATTGTATGATTTTTAGATATTTTAGCGCCAAAACGCGTCAGTTACATTATAATATGAAAATGTAACTTCGACACGATCGCATTTATGACCCATAACAACCATTAAACTACTATGAACATTTTGAACAAAAAGTTCTTAACCAAGAAAACTGTTCAAGATATCGCAAGTTTCGAAACGTAGTACCGGCACAGAATATATAGTAGTACTTGACTATCTACCGGGCAAAAAGAAAAATCTATATGAAGGCGACAGGGGGGGGGTAGGGGGGCGACCTAGCGATCTATCCGGTAAGTACATCTTGAGAGCTGTATTTCAACTAGCTATGGATATGCGCTGGGCGGTTCTATCAGGTCACTGCGACGTACTTCACTGTGATAAAATATCGGGTGACGTTTTTTGCTCCGTTGGAAAATGTGTTGGGAAAATTCTGTGGATGTTTTTAATTCGATATTTTAATTGAGAGAAGTATTTAAGGCAAAGTAGATTTATGATGTCAAATTTGTGTTGATCATATAGTATAGAACTTTTAAGATTATGAGAAACTTGTTTTCACACTGTTCAGTAACCTTAGCATGAACATTTACAAAGTCAATTTTTTTTTGGAAAAAAAAGTCTCTATGTTTCTGCCCTGGCCGCGCGCATGCTTCCTGAAAACTAACCAAGCCGATGTCTAACTGTTTGTAATGATACCACCTACGACCCTGTTCACCATATCAATATGAGATCGATTATTTTTTGCGATCTGAGATCATCGTATGGGAGGCCATATGTTCAGGGTGGCATATCTCCCAGAAGCTTCCTACTTCGCAACGCAGACGACAATATTTTGATAACAAACTAATGGCTATCTTGCCAATGTGGTCTGGTACCAATATTCGATAGATTGAAAATGAACCTGACCCCCTAGCCAAAGTAACATTTGCAAATTTTCGCTATCGCTTCGCTTCGAAACATGTATGGATTTGACGTTTTAAAATTCGTTAGTTAACGAAACTTTATGTCAATCCCATACATGTTTCGAAAGCGAAGCGATAACGAAGATTTGCAAATGTTACTTTGGCTAGCTAGGCCCGTTGGCCGACGGTCCAGATTTTTTGTCGCTGAGTGGGAGATATTTTGAGAATTTAATTACCCCATTTAAAAATGGGGTAATTAAATTCTCATAAAATTTTATAAACTACTAGTTTTTGTATTCTACAACATCTTCTTACAAAAAATATTTATTAATAACCGTTTCTGTGGTCTAGTGGTTCGCCAACCCGTGTAAGATGCAGGGGCACCGGTTCGATTCCCAGGGGGGGTACAATTTGTGCTTGGTTTGGTTGAGGGCTTATTTCAAGTCCGCTTGGCTAGCTCTGTCTTACCTAAGTCAGACGCCATAACAACAATTTAAAAATTGTAGTGTTCCGGCAGTTAGAGGTACGCTAGCCAGTTCCTCAGTGGTGAGGATTCCGGGTGTAGTGTGCTTCCACCCTAGGCCTTATTGCACTTAACATCAGATGAGGTGAAGTCTAAGCAATATCCAGTTGTGTATAAAAAAAATTGCACTTCAGCCTCTGGTATAGACATTAATTAGGACACAAAAGGATTGAATTCTAGATTGATTTTAGGAAATAGTATTTACTTGAAAGCTAACGTCAAAAAAAGATACGCGCGTACAGTGATGTTAATTAGATGTAGAATCTTCTATATCTGTTCAAGTACCTATTCTGTGATTTAACGGTATCACATGACGAGCACATCTCTATTTTCCGGTATAAGAGCAGACATTACTTATAATTAAGTACTACTGATATCAACACAGGTACGACGTTATTAGGATGCTTACTGAAACACGATATTTTCATGTGGAATTGGATATTTTATTTAGAAGCGTTTTCTTTATTTTATTGCTTAACATAAAAGCTAATTTGCTAGGTTTTAATCACTTTCGGAAAAACATCGATGCAAATAATTACGGTTCGTTTTCAATTTCATATTAGCCCAACTGGAGTCCACGTCTGCAATTGTTAACGTCTCATAATCGTGTTTCAATTGTGTTTGAGTTGTAATG
Source organism: Agriphila tristella (assembly GCA_928269145.1). NCBI lineage: Eukaryota > Metazoa > Arthropoda > Insecta > Lepidoptera > Crambidae > Agriphila > Agriphila tristella. Next base: position 21,119,037 of record OV743445.1, read on the forward strand.
CTTTTTGACACAGTTCTTGTTTCTTAAACCCAAAAGCGAAACACCATTATGACGTTAACAATATCAGATTTAGGCCCCTGATCAATGTTAGAACTTGAATAATTCTAGGAGATATAGCAAGTCATAGTAATTTCATACAATAACTGCTTTGATAGCGATCTGATTGCATTTCTATAATAAAATTTAAGCTAAAGACAATACTTAAATAGCAAAATATTTTGCATACTATTATAGGATAATAGGATGTAAATTATAGTAATGAGAGAGAGAGAGAGAGAGAGAAAGTATTTATTTTAACCAAAGACCACACAACACAAAAAATAACAAAACAGTGATGTTATAGTAAGTCGGTACACAGATAGCACAGAACAATAAAAAGAAGAAAGAAAAAAAAAAAAAATACATTTGTGGCCCTTGGGTCAAAAAGGTCCCTGCCTCAGCATAGTGTTGCCTTGCAGCAACGCTGGTATTCTGGCAGGGCCTACTAGTGCGCACGGACACGTCCAAGATAAAATACTTAGATAAAACTACACAAGACAAAGCTAAACAATCACAAATTAATAAAATACAATGAAAGAAAATTTGTATTGCAACAAAAGCAAAATTAAAATGTAATCTATGCTAGTGATTATTATAGCCTGTGGTAACCGAACCGAAGTCTTTGATCTGTGGCTGTGAGCTGTCAGACTCGAGCTGTCAAATGAAAAATGTACAATTTGACAAACAAAACAAATCACAAAATAAATACATTTAACAGAAACTAACTAAAGAACTTATGAAAAATTATTCCTAACAAACAAAAAGAAGCAATAAATAAACAATATTTTACAAATAACAGCTGTTTGTCTACAGAAAGTGCGTACTAAATGTTTTCTATGGCTTAGCTGGCTTGGCCATTGCTATTATACCTATATGAAAATGTAAGAACAACGATTTATTATGATAAAGAAAAGAAAAGAAAAGGAAAGGAAATGCCGTCTGCCTCGAGTTCCAGTGTTAGACAGACATATTTTGTCAAGCCTGACGAGAATAAACAAAGGTGGGTGTTTGTTTGGTGAAGTGTGCCTATAAGTGATTTTGTTGTTGTAATGAGATAAGGTGTCGTTTTAGGCAGTTTTTGAACATTTGCTTTGTTCTCAGATCTCGGTATGGAGGAGGAATGTCATTCCAGCACTTCGAGGCGGCAAATCTGAAAGATCCACGAAAGGCCGAAGAGTGGTGTTTAGGTATAGAGAAGACATGAGTGCACGATCTTTTTAAGAACCTACTATGGGTAAATGCTGGCTCCAGCTTAGCAAAGAGGTAATTTGGCTTGCCTGTGTTGATTAACCCAAACAAAAGGGAAGCTAGAAGGACCTTCCTACGTGCGTTCATTTTAAGCATGCTTGCTGAGTTTAGAAAAGGGCTGACGTGTGTTCGTGGCGGAATATGGAAACAAAAACGCGCGCATGCGTTTTGTACTCTCTGTATGAGCCGGTCTGACCTAGCGAGAAGACAGGGGCCATAGACAGTGGCACAGTAGTTGAACTTGGATAGAATTAAAGACTCACAAAGTGTTATTCTGAGCTTTTCGGATAGGTATGGCCTGATCTTGTAGAGCATTTTCAGCCTGTAAAAACAGTTACGTGTGACTTCAGATATGTGTGTCTCAAAATTAAGGTTGCTATCTAGTGTGAGTCCAAGACTTTTGGCTTTGTCGACCCGCTCAATGGTAGTTCCATCTATGTGGATTTGTAGTGTTGTACCATTGAACTTTTTAATGTTTTTCTTGCTGCCCACTAAAAGCAGTTTTGATTTTCGTGGGTTCAGAGCAAGGCAGTTGGAAAGCGACCACTTTGAAATTCGTGCAAGGTCGTTCACTCTTTCAACAGCGTGGTTTGTTTCAGATGGCTTGAATGAGTAGTAGAGTTGTATGTCATCCGCATATAAATGGTATCGACATTCTCGAATACAGTCAATCACGTCAGCAGTGTAAAGAATGAAAAGGATCGGGCCGAGCAAGGAACCCTGCGGCACCCCTCTCAGGACTGGAAGAGCCGCAGCCGCAGCCGTAATGGATATTTTTTTCAAAAATTATATGGATTTATTTCAAAATGTTATGTTTAGTGAAAACTGTATGTCGATCACATCTCATACTCATATACTTATTTATCGAAAGCGAATTTCGTTATCGCTTTTGCTCATAGTGGGTTGGTACAGCCGAAGTTTTTTAGCATAGAAAAACTCTTAAGCTGAATACCCCACCGGAAGTGGCACCCTCAGAGATTTTTATTAAATAAGTTGTAAAAAGAAAAAGATTTTAATAAAACTTTTCGAGGAATTTTTACAGCTCATATAGTCTAGTATTTTTAGATTGTTTGATTTGATGATTTTATATTTTTAAATACTTACCTATTTTAGATTCTTGACTTTGATTTAGAAGGTAATATCACTACATTAACTCGTAGTCATTCGTAGAAGTAGATAGCTAAATTATGTCAAAAACTTTTAACTTTTATCAGTTTTGCTATTTGCATTGACTACGAGGGAATGTAATGATACCGTTTAAAAATGCAAGGGCCCTAAAAATTACACGAGAAGTTTTGTGTATTAGAATTACAATCCTACTATAAATAAGAAAGTTTTTAGGTTTGACTGTTTGGATGTTTAGATGTTTGGATGTTTGTTCCTCAATCACGGAAAAACTACTGAACGTATTTGGTTGGTATTTGGCACACAGATAGTAGATAGCCTAGATTAAAACATATAAATACTTTTTATCCCGATATTTTTATGGGAACGGGAACCACGCGGGTAAAACCGGCGGCGGCCGCTAGTAATAAAATGAAATTCACTTTCGGTCAGGAAAGCGCCTTAAATAAGATACTAAAATAAACAACATAAAAATTTAAGTAAGCAAAATCTCATAAACATACAATTCCAATGACCAATAACATTGTATTCGATCAGATTACCCTGTAACCGTCCTAGTCCGGCCCTCGCCATATTTAGCTGCGCCCGCGCTTCAATACGGGCTGTCGTTCGGTGAGCTTACTTACGACCACAGGGACGAACCGAGGGTGAATTTGATGAGATTATTTTATATAAAATACCTATGGAGATAAAATCATGGTCAATGTTTTTTTTTGACAGTGAGAAAAAAACGTACCAAACCATGGTTATCTGATACAAAAACATTGAAAGGGTGACATTTGAGTACTAGGGTCAGTTTCCCATTACCAGTTAAATTCCATACTAATTACATTCCTTTTTTATTTTACTAGAATTTTCTGCTATCAGTTACTGTGAAACAAGCTCTTAGCAATATTTTGGCCCAAAACGCGCTTGAATTTTTTATGTTAGTTTTATTAAAAGTATTCTTTATCTTATTTATAAGGATGCTCCACATGCCATCCCTGGGGGTCAAGTCTGTCAACAGTTAACGTCAAAATCGTGTTTCAATGGTGTTTGAATGGTAATGCTTTTTGAGGCTGACCCCAGACCCACCGGTTTCTTTTCTTTGCTTTCCTGTTCTACTCTACTTTGCTGTTTAGACCGCCGGCCAACCAAGGTCATTTTCAATCTATCGCATATTGGGACCAGGGGCCGTACCGGCTATCGAATCGATTATCGAAAAGTCTGCTGGGTTTCAAATTAAAACAGATAAATCGAGCCCCAATTGGGCTAAAATGGCAAACCCCAATTCATGATGTCACACAAACATCGATATCTTCCAAATTACGTCAACAGAAAGTACAAGACGAAATACCTTACTTTGTTTTTTTCTGTTTTAAGTTGAAACTCGATAGACTTTTCGATAATCGATTCGTTAGCCGGTACGGCCCCAGACCAAATTGGAAAGATAGCCATTAGCTTGGTGTTATCAAATATGATCGTCTGGGTTGCAAAGTAGAAAGCTTCTGGGGGATATGCCACCCTGAACATGGTCTCCGATTGCTAAAAATAAATCGATCGCATATTTATATAAATTGTGAACAGGGTCGTGGGTGGTATCATTACCTACCTGAACTATTTTGTTGTGTTTTCATAACGATCGTTTAAGGAACAAAGCTCCAAGAACATACATTATAATGCGAAATGTACTTAGATTGAAAATATGCGATAGATTGAAAATGAGCCTCTTGGCCGGCGGTCCATTGCCGAACAGCAAAGCAAAGAAAAGAAACCGGTAGGTCTGGGATCAGCCTCGCACAGTTCTTGTTTCTTAAACCCAAAATCAAGACAATATGTTTCCGTTTTGGGTTTAGGAAACAAGAACTGTGTCAGAAAGTATTACCATTCAAACACCATTGAAACACGATTTTGATGTTAACATTAGCAGACTTGACCCCCTGGCCTGCAGGATCGTACGGAGAGGCGCGGTCCGCCCAAATCTCAACGCGTGTAGGAGGAGGCACTTCCTCCTCAGGACAGAAGAGGCCGCGCCTCCCCCTACAAACGTTGCGATTCGGCCGGAAGGCTGCGGGCGGCCGTGCCTCTCCGTACGATTCTGCAATCAAGTGGAAAGAAGTTGCAGGCCAGGCCGGTGCCTATGGAGGATCCATCAGTGTTTTTATGTTGGACTATAAAGTATTTAGTAATTACCTGGCTGACTAAATAGATTAGCATAGATGAACTATAGTAATAATATTAGCGTCGCAAATGCGGCGCTGAATCGGATCATGAAAGCATTCCCGACATTAGAGTTGAGTTCATTTTCATAGATTTATCGATGCTCTGAAGTTATGACTAGTGGTTCTCAAACTTTAACTACAAATTATTTTTATAATATTAAAAGTAGCTATAATGCACTACGTTGTACAAACATCGCCACAATTATTAGCGAATATTTGTTTACAGCTTTTACTATTTTCCCATACAACGAGTACCAAGTATTAATTATTTTGTCCTTAATCGTGGCCGTCTATGACATAATTTTATTTTTAAGCTTTTGAAGGTGAGTAGGTTTACGAGGAAGGTTTACTCACTAGCCTTCTAAGGTAACTGATAATATTTTTCGAAAAAAAAACTATTAAAGGCATCTACGATACCGGCATATAACTTGGCAAGAGAAAGATACGATAAAAGATGCGCAGAAGCTTCAAACACCAAACTTGGCGCATCTTTTGTCTCATATTTGTCTTGCCAAGTTGTTTTGTAGGGTCTTTCGTACCCTTTTTCCATTCGGATCAACTGAACCGACCAACTGGAAATAATAAGTCAATATCATCATTTAATAGAAAAGTCAAATAGTTGATCCGATAAGAATAAAGTCGCATACAAGGTCTCAACGGCACAACTTGTTGATCGTATTAGTTGATCGGAATGGAATAAGGGCTTTCGTCGAAACAGCGAATTCAAAAAGCAACCTTGTGCGATTCATACCGTGGGATGAAATACTCATGGTATGAATCTACATAAGCCCCGTTTTTGCCGGCTTTGATATCATTAAAAGTTAATGAATACATACATACATACATATAATATTTCACTGATCTATTTTTCTTACATTTTCCGTCCTGTCGATAGCCAACAGTTTGACAATCGCATGCCCATGCCAATCGGCGCGCTGTAACCGATCCGCGTATATTTGCGTCGCGCACCTGCCACTGCGCAAATCATTGCGCGCGTCGCGATACCGATGCATCATCGATCGACGAACGAGTGCGCACGCGCTGGTATTTAGATGATGTTGTGGTATTTTCTTTTAATATCTATGGAGTTATGATTCCCATTCATATTCCCGTTTCCTTGACTTCTCTTTCCAATAATTTTAACGTCTTCTGCCATCAACTGTCTTCTATAACACGAAAGCTCTTTCCTTACTTTATTCGTACCTAGATAAGATAGAGCTAAATAGATTTCGTTACTGGTAATTGGGTCACTGAGGAATATGTACTACATACTAGAACAGACACCGGAAAGAACATTTTTGCTCACCTACAATGGACCGCAATTCATTTATTTGCGGTCCATTTACTATACGCTGCTATAGAACTGAGGTGGCTAGGTTCCATAGTTGGTGAGCAAATTTTTTTATCTTGGTGTCTGTTCTAGTAGGTACTAGTACCTAAATATACTTCAGTGAATAGGGCTCATCTTGAACTAATAATGTTGTGTTTTGTTCGATAAAAAGGATGATAGTGATCTTAGGCTGGGTATGCACTATCACAAAATTTCCAATAGGAATATATTGTGGCTCATTTTTTATTTAAAATCAAACATTTCTCTTCTGTGCTTTTTGGGACTTAGGGACTTCTGGAAATTGGCTCTTCAACTGCTCCAACTCACTAATCATGTAGCTCAAACATCTATAATAACGCTTTGAGTTTACCTATACACTGAACATCCATTGCTGCAGCCTTGGTTACTACTTCGGTGACCGTCTAAATAAGCCAGTGGTGGAAGAGCACAGACAAATTATCTAAAGGCTCTCGAATAGGTGAAATGTTATAGCTACAAATAGACCCAAGGGTTTACAAGCTTTTAAAACTTGTCAGTTTTATGAATTGCTATCAATGTGTCATATCTTACCTGAAACGGTTGGTTAGATGAGCTGCATGCTTGTTTGTATCTTATACAAGAAGAGCTTTTTGGTACCTTCCATCAAAGATCTTCACACCCACTCAATACTCATACTTCTTTTAGCCGGTTCCTTTTACAAAGGATCATTAGCATCAGAACCTTTTCTATCATTATTTAGCTTCCAGCTGCAAGAAGCAATGCTAATACTTATGACATATATTTATCGACAACGCATTAAGTGGCCGTAAAATTTATCGCGTCATATGAGTGACAGATATTGATGCAACGCGCGGCTGTGCTGGCACGAGCCATTACAGCTAAAACTAAATAGCTAAAGCAGTAACGCAACTACAACAAATGTCCGAATCAGCGTACTTGTAGGGATGAAGTTTCAGTGGAAGATCTTCCTTCGGGCTGGGTGGTATTAGCCCGGGGACCGCGGTCCAACCGATGATGGTTGGCAGTCGTATATATGCTGCTTCGCTGCCATAATTCCGTTAGCGAGATGTAGGTTACTCCATATGTTTCTCTATACTACGAGGTGCTATTCCTTACTAATCTTTGTGTTTATACGACACTAGCGACACGGTAATGAATCTTAGTGCAACCGTGTGTTGGTATGTGCGGCTTAAGGTAGATGCCGCTACATACTCAAAGACGAAAGAAGTCTCTGTGAAAGCTCTAAGCAAGGTGTAGCCTCTTAGTGTAGCTGAGCAGCCAATCAGTTTCGTCACTGCCATGCAAAAATGCCAACGCTAATGCGGCCTACGGACCAATAGGTGCCTATATAGATTAATGCCTAGAGCCTAGATATGTAACCAAGTAAAACGAACGTTCAAGAAAGTTCGCAACCGGCCGCACTACGCGCTAGGTGCCTCGATACATCCAGGCGACTACCTAGAATGTATCGTAGGCGCGAGGCTTACAACCAAAGACTATGAACCAAGCTGACTATCCTAGCTACTCACCTTCCAGTGCGGTCACCGTGTATCCTAGCAAGTAACCTCGATCGGTATATCAAGGTTCGCAGCCTAAGGCCCTGTCCTAATTGGCCATCGGTCGTGCGATGGTGCGTCCGTCCGATGAAACTGGTCGTGCGACCGTGCGATCAAACCTAGTGATATCTATTGAATGTCCTAATTGACGGTCGCGCGATCATGCGATGCGTCTATTGTTCAATTTCATCGCTCGATGAAATCGCAACGCATGATCGCACGACCGATGCCAATTACGACAGGGCCTTACGCTCCAACCGACCCACGCACGGTGGCGTAACAATAAGGGCTCGGTTGAAATACTGCCTTAGCAATGTTATGTACTGTGGCTACGTTACAATGTAATGTAACGTAACGGTTACATAGTTGATGCATCATTGATTTGCTATATTTACAACATTGAGGATGGAGCATTTGATTGGTGAGGTCGAGCGAGGAACGAGGAAATGGCGACTGATCGTGTTGAAGAATATTGTTGCAGTTCAGCCCCTAGTCAGACAAAGTAATAGTTGTTTAGCAGTCCTGTGTCCTATCGGATCTGCCTCTCTCTTGACGGGAATTGATGGGATCGAGATCTTATCGTCAAAAAACGGTTACTTTGGCATATTGAAAACGGTTTCCTTGGTTTCCATAGTACCATTTTGACGTTTCCTCAATGTCGATATTGTCGATTGCGTCGGGAGTAGGCTGCGATATACAATTTAATTCGGTTGATGCTAATGCAGTGCTGCTATTGAATAAAAGTATTAACGAGTGGGTGGGATAGGTACCACTACTAGTTTCATGGGAAATGTGACAGCTTTCCAGCTCCGTCTTTTTTCCTCTACAGGTCGCATTTCTCAACTGATTATCGTGAAATTTTGTGGGCAGGTTCGAAAATTATATAGATTTTTTTAAGTTGAGCCAGTTTTTCAAAAATTTTCGAAATGGCGGAGATATGTAAAAAAAATTATTTCAGTCCGGCTTTCTGGTGCTGGAGGTTCTCCTCTACAGGTCGCATTTCTTAACCGATTCTCTTGAAATTTGTTACTTACCTGTTTAAGAAGTTTAGTGCCAATGAGTTTGCTAAACCGGAACATAGCAGCACAAAGCTTTACATGAGTGATATCGGTTTGCATGAGTAGTAGAGAGAGACAAAATAGCATTTGTGAAATTCAAAAATATTTGTGATGAGAAATCGGCATAATAAGTTTTTGAATAAGTACACCTTAAAAACATACTATGATACGATATGATATAAAAGAAAGTTAAAAAAAGGTGAATGCTCTCCACAAAACGATGTCTTCCTCATTCGGAAATACATTACGTGATTAGTGCTAAATATTCAAAAGCCGAGGCGTGAACAAAAATAACTGTTCGGTACATCTAGTAAATGTCATTTTAATATCCATTGGAACCACACACCGTGACGTCATTACGACGACAACATTATTTTCTACCAAAAAACTACATAAAATCCTTATTGCAACAGAATAAAACTCATAATAGTGTAGCACTCTATATTTTGTCGGAAAAATTAAGTTTGTTTCCTTCAGGAATTAATACGAAAACTCTTGACATTATCACAAAAGAATAAAGATAAAAATCGAATGGCGGGGCAGGTTGCTTCCTCAAATCTTTGTTTTACTCCACTCAAGCCTTATTGTGAATGGAATAAAGTTTAAAATTGTGAAGTAAAACTGGTGATAGAAATTAGGTGATCACAGAAATCACCCGATTGTTTTGAACACTGAATGGGTGACAATAGCGTTTTCTTTTCTTGTTTTATGTAAACGGCAACCGTTCATTTCCAGCAGCTTTACTTTTAAAGACATTTTAAACGTTTTCAAATGGAGCCATTGATTTATTTATGAAAGAAGATTGAAGATGAACAAAATAATGTGCGCAGCAAATTATCACACTTTTTCATAATGCTTATCCATTGATTGTTTTTTACTGTAAGAGTTTAAAAAGTCACTATTACCACAGACGTTAGTGATATCATGAAGTCTTTTACTTTTTACTGCAAAGAAAGAAAGAAAATACATTTATTTTGGACATGCACATCGAATACACAACATGACAGTACAAGAAAGAAAGAGACAAATTACAAAGACAGTAACAATAACACATCGTTGAGATGCCAAAACTGTACTAAGTTCAGTATAAGCAGTCAGCTAAACCTGCACTGGTATTCTGTTGTTATATACTGGTAAAGTATTCTTTCATGTTCGTGAATATTAGGGTGAAGGTGATTAGTCAATCGGTGATCAACAGAATAAAATAGCAACAACCCTTTACAGAAGGATGGCGTATTCTGAGACACGTACGACCTACGTAGACCAAAAAATGGCCAATATCGTTTCCCAATGAAATCTATCCAACCCTGTGATCTCTTCCCGTCTGCAAATGTGGAGATTATGTCACAAAATTTAAGGGAGAGGGCTAGGTCCTGCAGTTATTGATCATGGGCTGACGTGAATGTGATGATGATGAAGGATGAAGGTGGAAGTGCAATTCACTAGGGAACAGCTATATTGGCTTTGGCTTCAATTGTCCGAACCAGCAATGATAGAAAACATTTTTTTAAACATCCACAGAGCGATACGGATAGCGACCTATACTAACCTAGATTTCTAGTTGGTAGTAAAAAAAAACGGTGCGATAAACTCAGGACTGGGTGTTGCGTTTCAAGTTGAAAGGTAACGTAAGTGGCAGGCCTTAAAAAAGAGAATCCATCAATCAAACATCTTTCAGATATTTTCCTCTTGAAACCAGAAATATTTGGGTATCAAGGGTATAGCACCAGTGTTGTAAAAATAAGACCACAAATTATACATTCACATAAGTCAGCACTTACACATTTTCTCGCACTTGGATTAATATTTGATCATAATATATCAGCCTAATCAGCCAAGCAACAGTAAACGATTTCCCATACCACAATATCGTTTGAAATTACCATAAACTTCTAATAGGATATAAATATAAACATCTTACACCGCCTAATCCTTTAACAGTAAGCACTACTAATAAAAGCGAACAAACAAACAAAGTTATAAATACCACTTAAAACAAGCAGTTGGTGCAAGCGGAATTCAACCTTATGTCCTAAGATATAGAGTAGTTAAGTATAGATGGTGGCGTATATTTATATTTGTAAAGTAGCCAGGACATGTTAATCGTGGAACGACAGAGTGATGTGTAACTAGGGCAGTTGCATACGGTAATTGAATTATTACTTTATGGTAAGTAATGAGATTAGGGAGTATATTTAAATATCCGTTATGCCAGATGATAGGTGTAATAGGATAAGTTATAAAAGCATTAAACAACAAAAAATCATCTTTTGGGTTATAGTTTGAAGAATGAATGAATGAATGCTTTTAAATAAGCTCACATAATAAGCATTTTTAAATCGTCAAATCTTTTACCCTACCACCTATTATTACCTTTTAGCTGACCAGAAAAATGGGCGCAAAAATCTTTTCAGCGTTATCAGATGGAAGTTTTGATGTTATGTAAATTATACACTAATCAAGGGTATCCTCAAGAGTTTACCTAACTCCAGATTTTTTTTTGTTGCAGATTGGGTGGGTAGCTGTCCACCAACCAGTATAATGGCAATAGTGATGAAGTTGATGGTGATGAAAGCGTAAAATAATTAAAAAAAAAATAGATGAAAACGAAAAGGCAGCTGCTTTCTTAAACTATTATCTACCACAATATTACGAGGTTTATTGACAGTACATAAGAAAACCCACCTTTACAATAAACTTTTCATCATATTGAAGTGAAAGGAATGGCATTAAAACACAAATGAGGTTACCTACAGGGTTTTTTTCCAGCCCTGTCCTTCTTAAGCTCCAATCACACCCCAGGCACTCCATACAAGCGCCGCATTTCAACTAGACGTTACACAGTGACGTTTTTGCACACGTGCAATTTTGTGCGTAAAGTCTAGGGCTATTGAATGAGCACACGATTCGGCACACGAACTCGCGGGGTGGGGTAAGGAAGGTCATTGAATCTGGGGCGGGGCGGAGAGTTTCCTTTCCGTTCGGTAGTATTTATATCTATTCTGTGCTCTAATGCAATAAGAACTAGGGTTGCATAAAAGTCGCTAGCTTGTCCTTCCCCTAAAACTAGTCCTAATTAAGTTCAGTTGAGAGTATCCTGCATGGCGTGGCGCCGAATGATTTAGCACCACAAAAACCTGAGAAGTTATGGCCACTTTCCTGGTAGCTCCAAATTGTTGCTGATTTACGCCATTTCAGCCTATTTCCTGAAGTTAATATGCGTAATAGACAATAATTAAACGGTAAATAGAAAACTTGAGCGGTTCCAATGAAATGTTATTTTCATGTTTCTTCAAAATGATTATGAACTGAGCTTAAACCACGGGGTCTACTGTAAATTGAACGAAAACAGTATTTTCCGTAATTCCCACTAAAAGCAGTTTATGGATAGGCTTCTCCGAATGAAAAGTGCTTTGACATAAGATAGTTGAACCTTATTCTCCTTATTTTTTAACACGTTTTTATTAGGTTGCTTTCTCGTTTGTTTGTTTGTGTGTTTGTTTGTTTGTCCGCAAAGTTTGCGAACGATTTTATACTAGCTTCCCGATGAGCTAGAGACTTGTAACTTTGAACATAGGTCAGAACTGGAATACAATGCAATATTATGGTGTCATTGAGCTGATCTGATGATGGAACTGGAAGAAGGCCACAGGAACTTAAGTTCCGTTTTGTAAAATGTATCATCCATACTTAGATTATTGATCCATATTGTCTATAGCATGCGCCCCACGTTTTTCGGTTTAAATTTTTTAGATTAAAAATTTCTGTAGGTATAGGTTATTAGGGTTATAAATATTTACAGAAGAATTTATTTTTTACTTTTTAGTTTGTTTATACTTGTCCGTTTTAATATTTTTAGTCCGATTTTTTGGAATAATTTAGTCCGTTTTAAAAACGTGTTTTAAAAAAATATTTTTTTGTTCCCCTCTATAGGTATATCCTAAAATACTATTTTGTAAATTTTGTATAAGGGCTGAAAAAGTATTTCAAATACCAGCAAACTTTTCATTTAGCAGTGCTCGTTTTTCCGATAGTATGATTAACTCAAATGAACAAAATTATATCCATTTGAAATCACGTGTCGCAAATATGTAAATCACAGACTTTGATGTGATGTATGGAATTCACAAGCTTATGGCACCTAATTTTATAGTTTACAGCTTATTTTGAAGTGTAGCGTTCAAACGCATAGAGTGTTGGGTATTTGAGTAGAGGGGCTGCCCTAGGGTTGCCAGATGGTCGGGATTCGCCTGGATTCTCCCGGAATTTCATGTGGTCTCCCGACTCCTGAAAAATCTGAAAATCTCCCGAAAAAACTGCTGTTCCGAAAGTTCTCTAGAAAACAATAATTTTCGCGTAAGAAACCACAGATCACAAGATTAATGGATGAAACTAACTAAAAATCGCGCTGCGCGGCCGTTTTATTTTACTATAGACAGGCAAGAGTACAAGATTAGTGGATGAAACGGGTGAAACTAACTAAAAATTGCGCTGCGTGGCCTTTTTTTCAATAGAAAGGCCAACTTACAAGATAAATGGATGAAACTGACTAAAAATCGCGCTGCGCGGGCATTTTTTTACTATATACAGGCATTTAAGTTACATTTTTAATTTTAAATATTTATTTCTCCCGACAACAACTGGAAAATCCCGACTTTTTCAAATTCTCTCCAGATATTTTGGACTTCCAATCTGGCAACTCTAGGCTGCCCCTCTAGTAAAAGTATTCGCTTCGAAACATGTATGAATTTGACGTTTTGAAAACTTTCTGTCAATCCATGATACATGTTTTGAAAGCAATACTATAACGAAGATTTGCTTGTTACTTTGGTTAGGACACAGACCATACAACAAGTATTAATGGAATGGAAATACTTAATTACCGAACTGACTTTATCATTTAAGCAAATCACAAGAGTGAAGTCATAATGCAATTCATGCCAACTTTCTAGCTAAATGCAATCAACCAATTCAAAAGCTAAGCTTAATACCGTGACACGAACAGGAATACCCCTCAATCTTTGCCATCATAAGTCTTGCTGAAATAACAAGCATCTTGTCTGCATAAATCGCGGCTGCCGGTAGCTTCCTGACGTATGCACCACAAATATTTCGTTCATCTTCAACATGTTTGCTGTACGGCATTCTTGCACGAAATCTACCAATTCTTAAATATAGTGTGGAGAATTTATTAACAGACATTATACAACTTGAATTACAAAATAACCCCTAATGCCGAATATGGTAGATAGGAGCCATTAAACTGAACAACTTTTACTATGGAACCAACTGGGAAATCGCAAAAAAAACCAGCTGTTTCAAACAAAAATTAATAACGAAAATATGAAAATTAATAAAACTACATATGTTTTTCGCCAAAAAAATCAACTGGCCTACCAAATACCTATGGCATATTTATATTCGGCATTTTTTTTTTTATTTATTTATTTGTCACACAAAACAGATTTACAGCAAATACATAATATTACAACATTTTAAAAGGTACGCAGGTAGGCTGCAACTCCAACAATATGTGTGAACAACATGATTAATCGGACAAGTCAGCAATTAAATTAGGGGTTATTTTGTAACATTTTGTTTATGGGGGACCACAGGTCATGGAAAACGTTTTTGTGTATCGAATAGGGCCTTCCTGATTATAGTTATCGTTATAAAACTAATAATTGCTGAACCTGATTTTATATCTTTCCTTTTAACAGCGAATTAACAAAAAGGCAATGTCGTAGAATCCCAGAATTTTATTAGCTAAAAGACGTCTCGAAGGGGTTGCTGGTGACTCGAAAATGCTTTATTGAATATGGAATAATATTGAGTTTGTGTTCGATATAGAAATTATTTAGTACTTATTAGAAATGCATTTGATATCAAATGCCATGTCACCTGCAATTAGTATGCAACAATCATTTTTAGATGCTTTGATCATCTATGTGTTAAAAAGGATTATGTATACTAAATATAAGCTTATTTGTCGGTCCGTAGCTCCAATGGGCGTCTGGAATCAGATCGATTGTGCGCGTGCGCAGCGACGCGTACTACTTCCGCGCATTGTTTAATGCGCGTCTGTTTATATTATGTTTAATGTATGTCAACTGTGACTGGCGTGAAAATCTTATATATTTTAAAGGGGATTGTATATTTAGGTAATATAATGTCTATAGATGGATGGTAACCAAATCATCATAATATGATTGATATGTAAGTTTATAATTATGTGACTTGACCAAGGACTTGATCATTTTTTTGTTTAGGTTCAGTCATTGATAAAATTGAGATGAACAAAAGAAAGAAGCTGTATGTAGTCTGGAAGTGCGAGAAGCATATAAGAGAGAATTGGAATGTAATGGTACCATTAGATAAAAAAATAAATAAATTTTAAAAATATTCAAAACACGACTGCCCTGCCAAAAACGAACTAAAGAGATAAATAACAAGGAGTCATTGCAGTCGGGAGACCGTTTTGTGGAACAATTTTCAATTAAAGAGGTCCCCCGACTGCAATGACACCTTGTTATTTATCTTTTTAGTTAGTTTTTGGCAGGGCAGTCGTGTTTTTAATATTTTTTTAATTAATTGATTTTTATTTCACTCATTTTAGTGACATATTATTATATAGTTTTAAAATGTGCTCATTGTGGCCTTTCCTTTGATGCCCATATTGTAATAATTGAAAAAAAAAACATATTTTTTTTCACATTTGAAAATGGCGTCCTACAGTCGCCATATTGACTTTTTTTCAAAAAAAAATATAGCCAGTGTCACTCGGAATGCTGTAAGGATTCTAACGCGATATCCCATTTATCAAAATCAGTTCAGACATTTAGAAGTTATGGTGGAATAAAGAAACTCACAAACATAGGTACATGAACCCTGAACACATATACACAGTATACACTCTTTTTGCTTTGGGCAGTCGTGTAAAAAATGGTTCATTATTATCTAGATCATCAGAGATAACCTCTAACGATCTAGATAATTAATAATTATAATTTTAGGACTTCAGTCTGGTTCTGTCATAATGGCCAAATATCTTTTTGAAGATGAAGGTCTCGTTTGGAGAGGGATTCGATGTTCACATACCTACTCAGCAATGATCTTTTCCCTAGCTACATTACTACGCATTAAAATAAAAGACAATGCCAAATCGATTAATCGCATCGCGATTATTCGAAAGTACACGCATTCTCAGTATTGTGGAGCTCATAATACCTATCTCATTTTCGCACGGCCTACCATAATTGCGCACTTTAATTAAGCTCGAAGGCATAGCCTATCTAGCATCTAAGTATTGTGTCAGGTAGAAATCGGTTGTCGCATGTATTTGATTACTATTTAAATCGAAAACTTAATCGATGATTGTTTGTGTTGCAATGTATCTTTTAGTAGCTTTGAATCGACGTTTCTCTGATCTGCATCAGTTAGTTCTTTAGAACTACTTTTTTTAACTTTGGTGTTATTTTAAAGAGGACAGTAGAAGACTGTTGGTCAAATGTGGCTATCTCCCGTTTGACCTAAACCAACATAGAATATTAATATTATTAATATAATTATTTTCGTCGAAAAAGTGGCAGAATAAAATCTTCATAAATATTTACTAGTGTACCTACCTCCTCCACATGTAAAGTGGAGATGAATTAATATTTTTCGTCAATTTCGTAAATTTATGAAGATCACTGTTCGATTCAGGGATGTTTGCTAAATACTTTTGTACATATTATTAGCTTTAAAGTCCAAAATTTTGTTGCAGTCAAATGTTCCCCCCCTCTACCAGTTAAATGGTTACTATTTTAAAAGGAGTACTTAGACTATTATATATTCTGTGATAGTAGGTACATATTATAATGAAGCTAAGAAGAATACTATCACTACTATTTTCTTTTTAAGCTTCTGCAATCGCACTTTACTCTGGTCATTTATTTGACTGCAGTCAACATTTCGGGCTTATTTTAATTAATAGGTTGGCTGGAATAATCATTTATCTTTTTCTTTTGAACCTAAGTTGATATTGATACTACTACTAGGTACTAATCTATAAAAAATCAAAAAGTTTTTTTAAATCAGATTAATGTCTGACTACTTCTTGTGCAATCAGGTATTTGCTCTGTCTCCAAATAGATTTATTGGTCATTTTAAGAACAACAATTAAACAGTTAACCGAACAAATAATGGTAGAGGTTCGGTCGCCGGCACCGGACCAGAACGTGGATGCGTTGATCTTGATATTTGCCTTGATGATCAGCCCTTACCATTGGTTGCAACTAGACGACTCGCAGACAACAATATTAACAGTTCGAGATAAACCGGGTATATTTTCCAGAACAGAACAGAAGATAAATATATTCCTTGTAACGAAATATCAACAGTAGATTTATCCCTTTAGGTGATAGTAGGTATAATGCGTTTCAATCTTATTGGGGGCTGTGAAGTTAGCCTCTATCTGTCCCCTACAACTCGCCTCTTCCACCCACTTACATCAAAATTGTGTTCTGCGCATTCTCGCGCGATGTTCCGAGCTGACAATATGATTGAAATGTATTGTACTTCGACTGATAAAATAGTGACGACGAAAAAATCAATGTGAGGAAAATTAGACGAAATACTTACCTTCATCTTGAATTTTTGCTTATACTCCATTTTATTCCCTGGAAACAAAAAAAAGCAAGACTTGAATAATTTAAATGACAAACTAGAACTAAGTTATTACATTCTCTGAAATACATTAATGTTGTACAAGTATCACAAGTGTAAGTATTCTTTGAGATGACCACTGAGCTAATAATATTGTTCCTGGTAAAGCTGGAAACAAAGGAGAATGGCAGGTGCCAATATATTTTCAGAACCACATAAAGGCTTAGCGTGCCAAGAAGTAAATAGCATGACTTTAATCCTCTATTAAAGCCTAATAAATTATGTAATCGTAAGATACACTTTAAAGCTGGGGATAAAAAGTTGATTTTAAAACCTAACCTCAAAACAGCACCTAGTAGGCAATTACTTTGGATACATTACATAACCTACACATAATGATTTTTATTTAAAAGCTTTAGGTGAGGCTGGTCATGAAATTACAAATATTTAGTCATTAGACCGTAATAGACAATTACCTACTACCTATCTATCATTGACCTGAAACATATTATGATAACGATAGGTAGATACTAATTCGCGTCAATTGGTAATGCGCCTGGCGGCCATGATTTTAACCTCAAAAACGAAAAACAATTGTATTTCTTTCATATACCTAGACCCTTTCTTATTGAAAATAAGAATTCAATAATTAATATATTATATAGGTAGAATTTTACTGTTTTTGTCATTTTTAGTTGCGGATGACGTTGTTTTTCTAAATGTTGCCTCCTTCTTTACGAACACTTTAAATTGAAAAGTAACCACCAAATTATGACCTTTAAATCTCATAAGGTCCGAATTGGGCACGCTCAGTATTTATGAATTTGGAAAATGGTTCCCAGTTTGCCATTCTCCTTTATTCAACGCAACTGATGGAAGCGGTTGACAGCCGTGACTCAAAGGTATCTGGATTATGAAAATACACTGAAGTGTGAAAACTATCGGACATAAGTCGCGGACGTAACCATAGACTAATATGACGTCATCGGTCGTCCAATAGCAATTTGGTACGCTGGTATGTTTTTAAATGTGCACACTTATCAGTCGCGGCTGTCAGCCGCGTCCAATATAGTTTGTTTCCAGCTTGAAATTCCATTTTTCTTTCGAGTTCCACTGGTAACTGCACCAAGGTGCGACCAGATAGTTTCCTAGCTCACAACAATGGTCTTAACCGTGTCTAATCAGGAAACGATGTTATCTGTTAACGTCGTGATTACCGCTACAATGTACATTGTATGCCCTCTGTGGGCCCTTATCTATGCTCGACTTTTAACGCTTCACGAATACTTGCTATGGTTTTCTCTATTGGCAGTTTGATTGCCTATTATTACTTTTTTTAAATAAAGGTAGCTCAACATTAGAAGACAATCTAATGTTGAAAGTTAATCAACACACATCTCAGAGTGTGGTCCAGTAAGCTTAAATTTATAATTTTGCCTATAAACAACATTATTAAAAATTACTCCAATGATATGCTAGATCTTACGAAATATAGATAAACAAAACGTTTTTGATGTGATTACAAAAAAGAGATTTCTAAAGACAGTAGTCGCTTTTTGTGTTATCCTATTCGGTGGTATTCCATTCATATGGTGGTTATTGAAGAGTAACAGAACACATTCTTTAATGTGTCCTGTTTAACCGATGTGACTGTTACCGAAGACCTCGTCACGGACCGTGTCGATGCCAGATAATAGATCTAACATATTTCCATTATTAAAGTCACCCGATTTAATACTTCATAATAATGCAATTACTGTCTCGTTCATATTCTTGGTTGAAGGCGTGTGAAGAAATATGTCATTCAACAGAATTTCCACTTTCATGACAATAATAAATTACATACTCGATTTTGTCATTTGTTCAAATTTTCTGTTTTAGCTTATGCTAAAGCTTTTCCATTGTTTTGGCAATAGGGAACATGCATAAATTTGTTTTTGTAACAAAATCAAAAGTACAATGCGTGAGATAATCAACTGTAATATTAAAACTTTTCACTTGCGTTTTTTCTCGTGATATAGTCACTTGAAGTTAGCGCGCATCAGCACCCGCCGAAAACGCTCTATACAAAACGGTCAACATTTGTGACGTCACTTATGTCACGTTTCAGGCGCATTATTATGGAGTTAGCCAAGAATTTTCAAATATCTCCTTAAATATTGCGTTTAAGTACATATGTGTCATACAAAATATTATTTCTTATTCGATATTCTATCCGACTGTTAAGTGCATTATATCCAAAAATGAATAAAAAAAAAAATCGTTATTTTCCCCTGTGTGATAAAACTAAAATAATATTTTTTTTTATTGATTTTTCTGTTCATCATGTTTTTATACGTGTCCGCAGCGATCAAGCTCAAATTTCCCTATTGCTTTATTTTTATCATTATTGCACGATTCTGTAGTAAAAAAGTGCTTTAAGTATCATAAGCTTATCTGCCGAAATTCTAGATTGGTTTCTCATCATATCAGCTGCACAACACCCACTGCTGGGCGTAGGAAATATTTCCAGCTACAATATTAACAAACTTATCTTTCTTTTCTCAAAGTTCAATCAAGACTTCTGATTTCACATCAATTTTGTCATATACTTTATCGTGTTGCAGTTCTCCGTTTAATTTCAGGAATTCACAAGAAGTTCTGAGACCACGTAACTCCCCACGACACACAGTCACATCATTATCAAAGATCTATACATCAACAATAGCTGGCTTATCGCATTTTATAATCTGTCTCCATTCCTGGCACACTTGGTTGATTTTCCTAATAACACCCGTAATGGCAAGTAATTTTGTGCCTTTGTTTGTCACGATCCGGGCCCCTATGTTTAATTGCTTCAAGTACGCCATGATTGTTTTTATAACGATCTCTCTTAGTTGTTTTGATTTCCTCTGATACTGTGAAATCTGTATTTGTGATTTTAGTTTGTATGATAGCTAATTCAGTAACGTCGTTGTAAATGATACTTTTGAAAATTGGCCACGAAACACAACCAAAATTTCAATCCATTAAAGGAGCACTCAAGAAAAAAAACAATTTCTATTATACTTTGGTGTATAATAATGTTAATTAAAGAGTAATACTCCAAACATTTTTTATACGCAAAAAAAAAAATTGTAGTGCGTCATTGTTATATTGAAAATTATATCAGGGTGATACATTTTTAGAGACTTTATAGAGCTTCCTTGACTGTCTGTTTGTCACACCAGTCCAGTCATTCGATTAAAAAAACGTTGTAGCTTTTAAATGATATGCAAAAAAGTACCAGGACGACATGACTCCAAAGAGCTTCCTCGGTCCGCCGCGTTGTTCTAACAATGACGCTAAACCAACCGCGCTGCGGTCTCGGCCCATTAGCCACGACGTAAGGTGACGGTTTGATTGATTCCCAACGACCTCTGTTTATGTGCCCAACCAGCCGAGCCGATATTTTTAAAGGTGTTCCTGTCAATTTAGGCGTCCGGACACTTTAAATGTGATGTTAAATTGTTTGGAATTATATTTAAATTTGAAACAGTCTAGTAGGTTCGGTGGTGTCCGTCACGGCTCGATGATTTGGTAATGACGTGATTCCTTGATGCTAAATATAGCCCACAGTGATTTGAAGAATCACTATTACACTGTACTTAAGGTTTGCATTGCTTACATTTTCAAATTTAATTTAGTTAGACATAAAACATGACACCATCAAATATTTCCGCTACATATGCGCTAAGAAATAAGTAAGGCCTTGGTCTCCTATTTTATGTTTTACGCGTCATCTGACGTCAGCGTAAACATTTCTATACATTTCATACACCGACGTCAGCGTTCGAAAGAGACCACAACAGTACATTTCTATAGTAAGAATTGTGACGCTGTAAGCGGCCGACGCGACGACGACGTCGTAATTAGAAGACCAAAAACTAAGACACTGAAGTTTATCCTCCACAAATTCCTCCACCTCGATGTTTTGGCCAAAAATCGGGCAGCTGCAATGACGTTCATGTTGGATTACTTGTAAAGATCTTTACTAAGGAATGCTCGCTCAATACTTAAAATTATGTAGGTATAGGTATAATATGAGACAATACACCAAACTCAAATACTCGAAAATCATTCTAATAAGTGAAAACTTGTAAATTGCTCTTAGTAACCTATTTTGCAACTACTCATATCGTGTCTCAAATCTGTTAGTTTTCCTATCGAAATAAAATAAATCAAATAAACCTCTTCGCAGCGCACTGAACTACGCTCAGTATGTGAATCTCCGAATCTGTGACTTGGTTACTACATGCACTACAATGTTTTTAAATAAACATGGATTTTACTAAAATCTCTGGGACATCTTATGATGACTTAACTGTCTTATAAGTCTTACCATTTATGCAGTCCTTTGAGAAGGCAGAATTTATTATCAACTGGGATATGGTTTCACAAAATAAGGTGGACCCGTCTTTAATATGCAACTTAAATACAACGTATTTGGCTATTCCAGAATTGAAATACTTATGAGTAATCTTCTAACTTTTCAAAAATACTTTAAAAATAACCTTCAATTTTATCCAAGCATATCTAACAGCTTCCTTTAACAGAGATAGATCATTATTGCACAACATCACAGCGAGATAGCGGAAAGCATAAAACATGGCGCTCTTACTTTCGCAATAAAATGTTTAAAAACATCGGATCCCCATTAGCTGAGGCTATTAATATCGACATATCCTCGATGCCATCTTGGAGGAAGGAAGCGGGGCATTTCGTTGGCGCCGCTACTGTGACGTAGTGGCAGACCAAGCAGTAGGGAAACTCAGATTTATGTCGAACTGTCAAGGGCAGCGCAGGACCTATTGTCTTGCGGAGGTCTAACCCAGCAGAGAGTGTCCTATGGCTGATAGTAAAGGGCTTATTATGTGAATAATTGGGGCAACATGTGACACGAGTTTCATTATACATGTTTGCTAATCTTAAGCGAAGCTCTGTCAATAACGAGTGCAATTTTGCCAGCAGTGTAACCAGAATTGCGTCATCAGGACAAGAACTTAAAAATCTAGTAGGTTCATATGGAGTTTTTAAGATTTCTCTCTCTCTTTCTCTCTCTTAATCGTTCCCTCATAACTGAGGATCGTGATCACCGGCTGCTTTTACGATTTGTCTCCATCGGTCTCGGTCCATGGTTGCTCTCACTGGTTGATGGAATTTGCTTGAGGAGGTTGCTGCTCTTACTTGGTCAGACCATCTGGTTGGCGAACGACCTCGGGCTCTCTTGCCTTCTATTCCACCAACCACGACCAGCTTTTCCAGACTTTCATCATTAAGATTTCTAATTACGTTGAAATACAAGGATTTCATCAAAGAGGAATGCAGAGTGAAGTTTTCTAGTTGTCTTTTATTTAAGACACTACTCTAATCATTAACTATGTTTGTATTACTATATGATCACTCTGCGGCGCAGACGCAACCGACTGGAACTCCCTAGAGCAGTATGTCGAATCGCGTTTGTGAAGGGTCCCGGTTCGAATCCCATTCCGATGTGGTTGGTAACACCAATAGCTCGTTAAGTGTCTCAATGAGACGTATCATCTGATATAGGTTTGATGTTTTTTTTAGCTTTTTTATAATTTCAAAATAGGTCATTCGTATGTAATTATTGAAAAAGTGTTAGGTAAATATTCTTGTACTAGGTATAAACTTATTACTAATTCTGTGATTAAACTTATAGTTAATTCTTTAACTTTTTTTACATTAGGTACCTTTTCAATCTAGTCTACTAAAGATGTGCGTGCGAAAATTTGTAGCTCTACAACTTACCAATAAATTTATTGTTTTCCATATTTGTACTTTGCAGTAATGGCTTTTTGCTAATACGTAAATGTACTACGCTCTTCACACAAGAATCTCGAAGTTAAAGTTAATGTAGAGGTCATTTCGTTAACCAGATAGATACCTAATCTGTGTGCGTAGTAAAAACAATTTCTATTGGTCAAATTCAAAAAGATTAGAAAAACGTAAACAACAAAAAAAAAACTATCACATTAACCTTGTTTCTCGTTTTCTTCACCGCTTCTGAACAACCATTAACCTGGATACTTAGATTTAAGACTTTATAGAGTCCATAACTTTTATATTGGATCCTTCATTCGATACAATGGTGGCGCCAACCCCCAGTTGGCCGTGCCGCTTGGCTGGACAAGCTAACAAGCTGGCGTAGTAAGGAAGTTGTCTTGAATGACAAGGATGTTCGCTGTCAAGGATTGTGACTGTATTGATGTCATACATGTTTCATACGGTGGATTTGCATTTATGGTAGATATCTTAGCTACTGTTTTAGCTCTATCAATTTCCAACAGCTTTGCCAATGCACTATGTTTTGTATGCCCCATATCGGGGCGATTTTTTAAAAGCGTTAAATCCATGTCATTGAGCAATAATATTAGAGATCAAAAATTTTTGTGTTATTCAAACATTGTATTTTCTGAAGACAAACATGATAGCATATTAAGGACATACTTTAACCCTAACATAGCCAATGGATCTCACATGTCTCAAGAATCATCAATTTATTGACATTTAAGTATTTATGTTTTTTTTCTGTTGGCAAGGAAAATCTCTGATTTACTTTTAGTCAAATCTATTACTGATTTTCTAGTCTTTACCAATTCGACTTTTTTTTCTAATCCAATTGACTTTGACTGAATTTAATATTTATTTTTAGTAGATAAACTATATTAGTGTATGCTTAATAAATCGTGTTGGCACCAGTAGCTAGTGCAGTTACGATCAAAACCTCATTTCGAACGTCCAGTTATCGGCATACATTAACACAGAAACAATTGAGTTGTGGCCATGCGAACTTCCCTACATTTGCATATTGGCTTTGTGACAGCAAACCGAGTTAATATGCATCTGTCAAACTGAATCCTCTTCTAATTTGAACCTAATAACAACATCATTAGGATGTGTCTGATATATTGTGTTGATTAGGAGTAATGGTTTCTAAGTGACAACAAAGTTATTTCTTGCGGCTATCAAAAACAGCTGTTGGTCATTTTAGCGCTTATGTGGTTAAAAATAAGAATGTTAAATTAAGTTGCTAGTGTAATAGTAGTAAATGTTTTGTTGTTAGTAATGAGTTCTTGTCATTAAATCGGCATTTCAGCTGTTTTACTGTATTTATTAGCAGACAACGATTATATTCAATAGGAATAGTTTAAATGTTAGATGATATGAAGTAGATTAAGTCCTTGTTTTTTTCTGACACATCATTCAACTTAAGTGTACTTTGAGATTGGAATTTATGATTTTATGCAAATGATAAATATTTTTAATGATTCATCTTTAAAAGGAAAAAACAAAGCTCTGGATCACTTCATTGTTTGTCTATCGATTAACTCGTAGAAGCTTTAATAAAATTATAATAATATCTATTACGAAAGTATTTGTCACCAATTGACAATCATGTACCCATTCAAATTTTTTAAATTATCTTATTTTTTGTAATTTTATGGCGTTAAATTACAATACAAAACTGTAATTTAATTCAATATCATTCCAGCCAGTTTTTCTAGTGTAATTATTTTACCGGAAGTTTTTGTTTTTGAGAATATGCAAAAAAGCAAGTTAAATTTCTGAACAGAAGCAACATTCAAGCAACGTTCAATGCTTTTAGGGTTCTTGTCTTGTAGCACCAGAAAAACATCATGAATGGTTTGTTTGGAAAACAATTGACGATTAAAAACCACATATTTTATGCTTATTTGAATAGTATGATAGAGTTTAAACAATATTCTAAGCGATTAATATTGACAAACATAAAAATGTTCCCAAGCAATCCAGTAAGTACATTCATTATGTAACCGGAGTCGTAGTACGAGGTGAGCGCTAATTCGTCAATTTAGCATCGGAATCATCAGCGCTGCGGTGGCAGCGTGGGAATGCGTATGCGCACCGCTGCTGCCGCTGCGGACTCGCGAGTAATCAGGATCTGGGGCCCAATCGCGATATATCTGAACGATAAAACCAAAACCGTTACGTCGTCACTTAGGTTATACATAGTGTATATCCATAAACCCTGTCTGATCCTGAAAAAGGTGATACTGTTGCTAAAACTAAACAACATTCTCCAAGGAACATAGGTCGAAAAACGATTTTTTTTCGCCTTTCCATAGTCAGGTCAGCTGATCAATATGCTACATTTTGTATGGAAGTATGAATTTTTTTATTCGTTTTTCGAACTATGTTCCATGGATAAAGTTGTTTAGTTTGAGCAACATTATCACCTTTTTCAGTGTCTGAGAGAGTTATTTGATACACGATGTATTTACCTAAAAATATTTGGTTTAGCTATAGAATTCTCATTTAAATTGTCCAAGATTGGCATCCTAGGCTTTCCAGGCATGCTTCCAACAATTTTAACAAAACTATTGCAAGTATTTCTCTGTAATCGAAACTGAAAAGGTTACGATTTAGTTTTGGTTTTATCGTTGAAAACTAGCGCAATTGGTCCCCTGGTTTGTCAAGACCTATGGTATGGTTTATCTCATGCAGAGTAGAAAAATTAAGAAAGACGTAAGCAAGCAACAAAAACATAAACATCATTGAACTGAAGATAATACTCCATCTGACTTATTCCATTACAAAATTAGTAGTAGCTAAAGTACTTGTGTTGAGGGATTTAGTAACAACAGTACCACCACCATCCAGATCCGAAATTCATGAATTGTTTTTAGGTTGGTTTGAAACCCTTAATAAACCGACAATGAGTCGACCTGCAAGTGCGAACTACAAAAATAGTGACGTCGAACAGGCTAATCTATTCTGCATATCTTTTCTCTTGATTTTATAATAATGATAGCTGATACTTTATTAAGAAGTACTATATTTTCTTGTTTTCATCATGTCAATGAATGCATGGTAGGTACTTAGGAGATAGCCTCTGGATATCTAGCCCGAGACCTTTAAATCAGCTGTTTTTCCGCTAGAGGCTTACTGTTGCATAAGATTCTTAAACTATATTCCGCTATCAACAAATCACAGTACGTTCCAGAAAACGCAGTAAAAGTATCCATTAAACCATTGAACCGAATAGAACGACCGTCACAAAAACAACGTAACGATGTGAGAAGATGGCTATAATGTAAACTGGCATCATTTCAAACGGAACTGACAATTTTGTGCAGTTTAAGTGGCACTCTGTGAGTCATAGTTAAAGGTTTAAGCAAATTAACTCTTGTGGTTGAAGTCTAAGGGAATAAATTACTTCATCAGCCAATGAAGGATTTCTGTGATACTATTAAAATAAGTATTTGCTGATTAAAAAGTCATCATTGGAAGTGGCAGAGACAATTATACTGTTAGTAAAACAAGAACAAAGAAAATTGTCTATTATAATTACCCAAAATTAAATGTTATCGGACTGTGATTTTTTATCACTGTTTCTGCTAAAATTCTAATAAACAGAAGTAATCGGTTCTCCCGTTATATCTTGTATTTTTTTAGCTAAAATAGCATTTTTCAAAAGTCATTTCCAGTTATTGAATTTTTAGCTTTTGGGCATTCACAATGATATTTTTATATTAAATTCGCCCGCGACTTCGTCTGCGTGGAAAGTTTTTTTGCTATCCCTCGGAAACGAAACATTTTTAAGGAAAACCTATGTCCTTCTCTGTACCCCTGGCAACGTGTATGCAAAATTTCATGATGATCGGTAAAGTGGTTAGGACGTGAAGGCGTAACAAACAAACAAATAAACAAACAAACAAACGGACTTTCGCATTTATAATATTAGTAAGGATAAGGATAAGGATAATAAATATATTAGAAAAAATACCAGAAAATGACTCACCTGTAGCATCTCGCACCCGTAGCATCCCGTCTGAGCTGCTACGGGTTAGTCGATTTTTTTCTAATATATTAATATAATTTCCAATTAGGTCATAGAGCTCTAAATCTAAAGTTACACTATGATTGAAAAATCCATAGTGTAACTTTAGATTTAGAGCTATATGTAATAATACTAGTTTATGATTAAAATTTGACTAACAAGCTTAAATGAAAAAAAATATTAAAAACACGACTGCCCTGCCAAAACGAACTAAAAAGTTAAACAACAAGTGTCATTGCAGTCGGGGGACCTTATCATGGAACAATTTTTGATCAAAGAGGTCCCCCGACTGCAATGACACTTGTTGTTTAACTTTCTAGTTCGTTTTGGCAGGGCAGTCGTGTTTTTAATATTTTTTTAATTTATTTATTTTTATTTCAGACATTTTAGTGACATATTATATAGTTTTGGAATGTGCTCATCAAGGCCTTTCATTTGATGCCCATATTGTAATAATAGAAGAAAAAAATTTTTTTTTCACATTTGAAAATGGCGTCGTACAGTCGGCATATAGTTTTTTTTAAATATAGCCAGTGTCACTCGGGATGTTTTAAGGATTCTAACGATACCCCACTTATCCAAATCAGTTCAGGCATTTAGAAGTTATGGTGGAATAAAGAAACTCACATACCCACAAACATACATGAACCCTGAATACATAACACTCTTTTTGCTTTGGGCATTCGTGAAACAAAGGATGAAAAATGGTCACCAAATGTGCGTTAGAAGCTAGAATCATCCAATAGCATATCGCTTTACAATATCGTTCATAATCTAAGCCAGTTTTTATCTTTCCCATTAAATCCCGTCGGTGTTTTTGAACAGTCTATACTAACTAGGCCCCAAATCACTCTATTAGCAGAAACTGTGGCAATAAATGCTTACAAATTGTCGTTAAATGAACCGCTATTTTCTACCGAAACACTATCACTAAATTATAGCGCGTTTTAATCACTCCAAACTGTGAGAGACTAGGCGACGAATTTAGTTTTGATGATTTCTTTACCGGGACTAATGCGTCATTTAATAATAATGATTATGATAAAACAAATAATACAGAAAAACACACAAATGAAGCAAAATCACAATTTGAATCTTAAAATAATAATCTTAAAGTTGAATCCCTTGGTGGTGACAATTTTGAGAATGACGAAGTTAAGTTGGTAATTAAGTGATAATTTTATACGAAACATTATGAGATGGTGGATACAGATTAAGACAAGTTCAAGGGAAAAAATGTTCCAAAGCTGAGTCACAGATAATTAGTGTTTTATGGTATTAAGCTTAGAGCTTAAATGTATCAGATTCAGTCTCATATTTCAAAGTCAAGTTAAACATATATACGTTTTGTGTTCATTACTTATTTCCTGCCGTGTAATGTATAGAAATCCAATAACATTAATACACGCCTCCAAACGATTTTAAATGTCAAATAGTTAGTTTAATGGGCACTAAAATTAGAATAAGAGATAGCATTGAAGATATTAACATAACAATATATTTTTGTTGAACTTTTGTGATATACACTAAATCGACTTTCAATACTTTTAATTTGGTATTTTTAAAATATTTTTCAAGGAATTTTAATGTTTTCTGGAGTTTTTATTGAAATGTGAAACATTTATTAGTTACTTTTGTATGAAAATTCATGATACTGCTGATAAATCTTTACTAATATTATAAATGCCGTTTGATTGTTTGTTTATTTGGTTGATTTGTTTGTTACTCCTTCACGTCTTAACTACTGAACTGATGCAGGGTTACAGAAAAGGACATAACGTATTTTTTTCCGAAAAAAGGAATTGTTCCCGAGGGGTAGACAAAATACTACCCACGCAGACGAAAACACGGGCGGCCGCTAGTACTAAATATATTTTTTTAATTTCTGAAATGTTTAGCAAACCTACAATATTATTTTTGATCAAATTCCTAGTACAAAACTCCTAACTAAAACGTACTTCGTAAAAACGACGATAAAAATTGAAAAGAAGTTTAAATAAAATCAGTGGTAGAGGACATCAATCAATTCCTCACTAACCCCATCATCAGCCACAATAGACGCCGATGAATATGGTTCTGTGAACCGTGACCATCATGCATTGGTTTGTTGGTCAAAGAGTGGGGTTTAGAAGGGACATTCGTTAGACTCAGAATTCTCCCCGAACAATGTAACTTGGGCGTCTTTGAAGATTTCTTTAAAGCCAGAGTAAATAGGCATTGACTGGCTGTGCGTGCTCCATCTTCGTCCTCCTTGTCACTTTCCATCAGGTGAAAGTGAGGTCAAACGCTCAAACAGTCCATACATAAAAAAACTCATCGTGATGATAAAGAGTTCTTCAGAAGCATCTATGATCCATGTGCTATGTTTTTTGGTGGAAATGTTTTCTGTATCAATCAATAATGTAATTTAGAAAATTTAAACCTTACACTGAGTTGTCTTTCAGCAATCTTGGTGTCTTGCTTTCATGTCATTCAACGTAAATGGTCTTTTAACGAAAAGGTCATTCTGATAGAGGGCATTTTATGAAGACTAACATTATATGAGTACAATAGACAGTTAAAGCTTAAAAAATAACTTCCGTATAGGATAACCACAATTGTATATAAATGAAGTAGGTAAAAACTATTTGTGTTCTCAAATAGAATCGTAAAATTGACCAAAAAAATGTGTTCTTAAAATTTTGATGCTAATTAAACACTTTAAAAATCACAAGTCTTGTAAACGACATGGTGATGAGTTCTTTATTATATCAAGACGTAGTAGACGTAGAGTAAAAAAGTTTTCGTGCTTAACTGCAACAAAACTACGACTAAAATTGCGATTTGCTGTTCATTTTGAAGTTGTACCTCTAAATGGTCTTCATAATCTTTATTCTAAGGTCTCCAATTCAATAGCCGACCAGTGGTTAGATACGGTACGGTGGCGTTCGATAATTGTCCAAGTGATTGGCAGACGGACGTATTGTATTGTGTGTCGAACTGTGGACAGCATCATTATTGGTTGTGTGTTGTTGCGTAATCTGAATGATGGTTGTTTTTATGTGGCATTTATGTTGTTTGCTACTTGAAATAAAAATGTTTTTGTTTAAAATGTGTAGGGTATATAAATCATGACCTATTTTAAGTGTCTAGCAGTTTTGAAAATTTTTGTTTGAGGAGATTTTCCTTAAGACAAAAATGATTGGGACTTCATATATTCTTCAACGCGCATATTATAAGTTATTCTTTGTATTCTTAATACTTTATTACTAGTAGACTTCAGCTAGACTAAACTACCTGTACAATTACAATTTCTTAAAAATTAACAAGTTCTTTCGGTCACCCAACCAATAACTAGTTACAAAAAAGTTGCTGAACATCAACAATCGCGACCTCAACGTTGACATTTATAATGCTTATTAATTTCTATTGATATCGGGCACAATTTAGCTGTCCCTCAGGCAAGGATGACGAGACAGTGACGCTCACAATTACGTGTCACGATTTTTCTCAATGGAGAATTCAATAAGGTGCCTTTGTCATATAAAAACCTTAGCGTAAGGGATTACTGACACTCACACCGTGGAACACAGTGGGACAGTGTATTTGTTACGGCTAATGCCCGAGTGCGACTACACCTAGATTTAGCTGGCTAAAACTTGGTGTAATCGATCTGCTTTACCTGTAGGTACCGAATATAGGTTAGAAATTTAAGGCAAGCGCGAAGCACAGCGGAGCGTGAGGCTCAATTTTTTTTTAGCAGACCCGAGAAATAACTATTTTACTGTCCCATAACTTACTCCCCTTAGTAGAAGCACAAAGAGGACTAGTACTAGTTTAACCGGTTACACCTAGTAGGTACTAGCCGTGAGCAAATCGGTTTACACCTAGGTTAACCAACAGCTACCGGCTACATCTAGTTTTAGCCGGCTAAAACTAGGTGTAGCCGCACTTCGGGTATTGGACGTAACATATTCATTTAAATTACCATCTTAAGCCTCTTTCAATGTACACACACATTCAATGGGGCACAAACAGGCCTACTTTATGGATGGATAAGGAGATAATCAAATATGTACACCTACTTCTAATAAGTTATTGACAAAACTTCACTTTAATCCCGAGGTAGTAGTAGTAACGAGCAGCATTAAATTAATATTTTTTGATAAATAAAGTATGTACCTTATTATCTTTTAAAAAAAATCATGCATTTCAACTGATAATCCATGTGAACGTTTGGCCATATATATTTGTTTTCGTAGGTACTCATAATCCCCAAGGATTTTGTTTTATCATTAAAATCTTCAAAATTACTTACATGCGTTTAGTTTCTTAAAAGGTTCGCCTAATACCTACGGACGCAATTTCTGGAAAATCTTTGTTGTCACGATCCGTGATTTTAGATTTTATTTCATTCACGTAAAATTCCACTTACGCAAAGTTAAAAAAGGAATTTACTGATTTACTTGATGTTGATACAGCGCGTTACACCATGGTGCAACAGTCACCCAGTACACATTTAATAGCGTTTCTATTGTAACAGAAAATGCAAACGACAGGAAGGTAGACGTCTAATTTGACGTTTGACATAATACCACCAGCCATTATGCTCGGACAAAGACTTTACAACACTTTCTTATGGCGTATAGGGATAGAATCCTATATTGTTTGATAATTTACAAGGTCAATAGGTGGAAATTGCATTTCATAAAATTATACATTAGGTATTAGTTTTAGCATAACCCGTTCAAAGCTCAAACCAGTCAATAATTAAAGCTAATATGTATAAATCTAAGAAAACTGTGACGCTGTTTTAAGTCTCATACATATAGGGGAGGACTTTAATTAGGTAAAGGAAATGACTAAAGTCTAGGACTAAAATGATTGGTGTCTAGATTTTATTAGAATTATAGCTTAGGTCTTTAAGTAAGATTTTCAGATCTTTAGGTAATCAGAGATAGCACAGCAGCTATTGGTAACCACCAGAAAAGTGATGTCATAAGTGTCCATAGAACAAGAACGTAACATTATCTTATGTCGCATATTTTAAATCCAGACATACATACACCCATTTTTATAAAGGGTTAATATATATAGTATGTGATTTTGCTATTATACTGTGTCACTGAGCATAAAGGCAGTGACGCAAAAGCTATTGTTGAGACCACATACATAGACAACAATCTTACGAATGGGGAAATAGTGACAAGACGCCATTGTAGGAAAACATTTAAACAGTAATTTTTGTTCGATGTAAGTACGTAAATGTTTTGCAATAGACATGGCGTTTTTTGAATACAATACCTATGTATTGTCAGGGATATAATGGTAGTATTAGTGTTATGGGTAAGATTTCTGATGAAATATTTAAAGATAGCGAAGTAGGTATGAATCACCACGACTTGAAATCAAGTTTCCAATAACCTAACACTGATATTATTCCTATTGTCAGTTGAATGTTCTGTTTGGATGATTCTACTAACGGCAAAAAACAAGTAGATTTTTTAAGGAAGCTTTAAAATAAAGAAAATTTATTTGTTTGTCTCTACTTCTCTATTGGGAAAGGACAGAAAACAAATTTCTTTAAAATAATTCCAATATGCTTTTGAACTTCTGGCAACAAACATTGCTTACACCTAACATCAAGCAGACAATGTGTTGTCCATCAGCCATGTTTAATGTCCCCACTGCTGGAGCACAGGCCTTCCTTATGGGTGGATAAGGAGGACGAGCCCAAACCCACCACGCGGGCCCAATGCGCATTGGTGAGTGTTAACGACTGCAAATGCAGCCGGGACCAACAGCTTAACGTGCCTTCCGAAGCACGGAGGAGCTCGAGATACCTAATAAAATTTTGGTCACCCATCCCATGACCGACCCTTGCGAACGTTGCTTAACTTCCGCAATCGCTGGGCCACGCGCTAAATCACTGCGCCACCGAGCTCCTCTCATCAATGTGTTGAGTATCATATAATATTTTATTGTAAGTTATTCAATACTTCATCAGCCTTTTATCTCAAGAATCAAGTTTCACTAACGCCATCTATTGGATCAATACAATCCAGCCCCAAAAAACATAAAATAGTTTAACATGTCCACTTCCTGCATCGAAACCTCAAAGTTTATTAATACAATGCTAATTAAAGTTCAAAATTCGTTGGTTTCAGTTGGCTGCGTCGATAGCCGATGGAGCTGTTTAGATCTGTATCTACCCTCGCGTCTCGGCTAGCCACGCGTGAAGCGGGTGCGTACACGCAATAAAAGCAACGCCATCTATTGAGAGTTGGGGGCAACTTTGAAACGGGATTATTGGGTTTTTAGATTTGGTCTCGGAACCCTTTGTTTGAGACAAAATCTTTTCATAGTATTTTTTCCTTGAATCGGGTATAAAGTTTGAAAAATATTTAAACATTATTCCTATAAAGTTTAGAAACGAAGAAAATTTTAAAATTAGATTAGGTAGGTTCCTTTATTCGATAAAATTATTTTAACAGTGTATAAATCGGCGGGCTGATTATCTAATTAAAAACCACCTAGCGACTGGTTGCAGTTCACATATGATCGTGATCCATTGCTACTTCTTTCTGGGTTAAAAAAACATACCAAAGAAAAGTGGCAATGTATGTCAAATGCAACCGGTCGCTAAATAGTTTATTTTTAGATAATCAGAGTGCGGTCCTCTTTACCAACTATTAGATTCTGTGCAATAGTGAACATAAAAAATTGCTCACGAAAATGTTGATGGATAAACCTACAACTGGGTAACGAGTAACATGGATTGGATAGCCATACGAGTACATACCTAACGACGTTGCTTCTTCTCATGGTGCCTCTCCAACTAGTGAAGGTTGGCAGTCAGTTCTGCATATTTGTGTCTGGCCTTGGCAAGGCGAAAGAATTCGGCGTCACTTATCATTCCCATCCACTCCCGAATGTTTCGCAACCAAGACTTTCTTCTGCGACCAGGGGGGTAATAACGTATCTTTGTTGCAATCAACTCTGACAGAAATCGCAGTTACATCGCTGCTTTAGTAAGAACCAATGTGACAACTATCTTAACTAAAGCAGCAATGCAACTGCGCTTTCAATCGATTTCAATCGAGGATTGTTAGCAACAGACTTACATGATCAAGGGTCAGGTCTTCTTTCCCTGCCACTTTTCCCATCATAATTAGTCGCAAGAGCTCATATCTATCGTGCCTAAGGACGTGTCCCAGATATATAACTTTTCTCTGTTTGGCGGTTTGAAAAAGCTTGCGTTTCTGTCTGACTGTCGCAAAACTTCATTGGAGACTTTCTGAGTCCAGGATATAAACATATTCAGGCGTCTGTATGCTCACATTTTGCACACAACGACAGTGCTGATGTGTAGTGGTAGGTACCTAATTATTTCTCGCATATGGCACTATGTGCGATCAAGCTACAACTTATCAGGGCTTATGAAACCTGCCTTTAATCTCCTAATAACAGTCTTGTGGTCCATTGGCGAAACACTTCAACCGCATCAAGGCAGGCGTTGGGAAGCGAACCCGCGGTATAAGTTTAGCAATCAGTTGGCAATCAACGTGATAGTATCACGCGCTCGGCTTCCATTACGTAAAAATTACGATTACCGTAATGAAATACTGGCGAAGGATAAATTTACTGGAAGTGGCAAGTTTAGCGAAGATTTATGGTAAGTAACACTTTATAAGATAATTGGTGATCGTATTGTCTCATTGCGTTGTTTGTCATTCACAATAGCGCACATAGCGTCCTCAATGATCAAGCCAAGAGTTTCCGAAGGTCCAGGAAGCGTCGCCAATGATGCTGCGATGGAACCTTAAAGGCTGGTTACTGGCTGCTGTGCTTCTGTTTTGGATGTGACTGCTGCGGATGCTGGATAAGGTATGAAGAGTTGATGGCTGCGCTGCGTTGCTGAAGGTGCTTCATGTGCTCGAGGGTCACCAATGTAGGAGTGAAGTAGGTTGATGCCGCTACACATCATAGACATCTCTCACCGACAGCCACTGACACGGAATCTTTGCTACGCTCAAAAGTTTGGTCGAGCGCGTGGTGCAGTGTCGTCGGTCGGTTCTAGTACTAAGCTTAACACTCTGTCCTCGAGTGAGTCCCATCCACCCCGGTGGCTCTGTCCCGGTACCGGGACCGATGGGAAAAAAAGTTCCATCTGCCCCGGTGAATCATATCTCGATGTTTAACGATGTCCTAAAGCTAAACGCAATACCGACGGTATGATAAAAGATCTGTGTCATCCGTCCCTTTAAATAAAATACTGGGGTCAAGTGCGATCCTCCCCGTTAAACATCGAGATACGATTCACCGGGGCGGATGGAACTTTTTTTTCCCATCGGTCCCGGTACCGGGACAGAGCCACCGGGGTGGATGGGACTCACTCCTGTCCTCTCTTTATTTTGTGGCAGGACCGTCCGTCTAAGCTCAGCAGTGGCCGTCGTGCGGATATCAATGATGTGCTTTTTATAGTAGGGGGAATGCTTTTACGCATCCCAAAGGTATGCGGGACTCGCCAGTGCACTACCCACTAAACCACCTACTAATTCCTGCATTAGCACACAGGACCTACGGGACCGTGATGTCATGCACCGTACGGTCCTGGTGTTAACGACTGCTACATCTACGCTGGATGCGGGCAGATCATCACTAAGATTCTTGGGGTTGCTTGGCATAGAGCAATAGCCATTCATAATAGTAAAGTTTACAGGAAACTTCTGCCACATCTCACTACTACTGCTACTGCTGATCCAATGGCTCAGCGCAGCGACCCGAAGTGAGTTTTGGCCACTGACACATGATCTTGCCAGTCACTGGTACAGGATTTTCACTGTGGTGGGCACCAGACTTTTCTGGTCAGGCACAGCCCATCCGGCCCCCTCCGCTTCCTGCGCCTATGGGTTCCCGCATGTCCTTGGCGCCTTGGTCTACCCATCGCGCCGTACTTGGGTCGTCAAACTGGTTTTCATCCACACTCAACCGACTAACCAACCAACACCCAAGTAAGCACGCATCTTCTGCCACATCTAGAGATATTTATACAGAGGGGTACGACAGTCAGTTGCTCGAAATAATTACGGAAGCCTTCTTTCATTACAAGCGACGATTAGCTCAGAGATAGCGCCGCTCCTCTGAGCGCAGTTAAACATATAATATTAAATAACGAGTTTACTTTGCACATAATAGCTTAGGTGACGATTGACAAAACACAAAGTAAATAACGGTAAGAATGTACGGATAGATAAATTCTTCATAGTACATAAACATGGCTGGCGATTAATAATAAGTAGAATGTACTAAGATAGCAAAGATTTTACAAATGTGTGTTTCTAAGTTCTGACCACAACTTGGCCGGTTGTTAGGGTTCCGTAGCCAAATGGTAAAAACGGGACTCTATTACTAAGACTCCTGTCTGTCTGTCTGACACCATGAACCGTGATAGATAGACAGTTGATCAGAGATGATTGTATTTCTGTTGCCGCTATAACAGCAAATACTAAAAACAGAACAAAATAAATAATCAAATGGGGCTCCCATTCAACAAATGTGTTTTTTTTGACGGAACCCTTTGTGCGCTAGTCCTATTCCCACTTGGCCGGTTTTTTAGAATCAGTAGGTATTATTTTAGTGTCCAGTGGTACCATACTGTCTACAGCACACTTGTTGGCACAACCGGGTGTCGTCCCGTTATCACTTTTCGGCATCTCTAAAGTAGTGGACGTGTCGATGGGGTACAGTTATGAAGACAAGTGACTGTGTGTTCTATTTGTTTATTAATAAAGTGCAACCATAGAGTTATGGCCGGTATACATTTTGATTAGTGTTTAGTGCGAGTGGCTCGTTTAGTGTTTAGCAAAAAACAATTACTTAACACTAATCAGAGACTGTCCGAACGTGTTTTTTGCTCGCACTAAACACTAATCAAAATGTATATCGGCCATAAGACGCGTTTCTGTACGAAGCTGTGATGCTCGAAGGTGCGAACTTTTTTACGAATTTGAATTTAAAAATTATCGCTAGTGTTGAACGATGTGTGTGAAAAAATAAAATAAAAACATACCTGCCCTCCTACTAGCGTTACCACCGAAGCCCGATATACATCGCGTGATATAGCGTTTTATCGATACTCAACTGTCACAGTCGATTGTCTTTTTGACAGTTAAATATGATAAATCGCTATATCATATGGCGTTTCGGTGGTCGTCCTAGGGGGGCTGATAAACCTAAAGACTATACAGTATTTTATTGAAAATATCAATACGTTATACTTGGGAATCATGTAGCGAATTCAATTACTATTTTAGGCAGCATTTTTAGCATTAATGTAAAAGAAATTTAGTCGTATTTTATTTTAACAAATTATATAACGCAACAAAAATTGTAAATAATTATGTTTAAATAATATGCAATTTAGAATAGAAGGTACCTACATAACTTCTTAAATAATGAAGTTTTTTTCATAAATACTTTTGTCCACACCAGTACACAGGCCACGATCCGTCGTTCTGAGAAAAAGCGATAATTTTATTAAAGCGCGTCTTGTCCAAAACGCGTATATCTCTGATTTATGGACAATCCCCGTTTCTGAGGAACCGTCCACTTTGATACTCGAGACGTTTTACATCTTTTTGATTACCTACCGCCATAAGACATCAGCCATTTTAATGTCCCCACTGCTGGGGCACAGGCCTTTCTTATGGGTGGATAAAGAGGATGGGCCATAACCCACCACGTAGACTCAATGTGAATTGGTGGGTGTTAACGACTGCAAATGCAGCCTGAACCAACAGCTTAACGTGCTTTGCGCGCCAGCTTAACGCGACGATCTGGTGAAGGTCGCGGGAAGCCAGTGGATGCAGGCAGCGCAGGACCAATCGTCGTGGAGATCCTTAGGGGAGGCCTATACCCAGCAGTGGGTGTCGTGCGGTCGATATGATGATGCACTGTATATACTTTTGACATACTTTTCATAATAGGAATTTAATTTGCAAATGTTACAAGTTCAACCTAGATAAAAGTATCTTATCTTTCAAAAAATAAAATCTAATAACAATCATTAGTAGAAAAGACTATTGTTATTCGTAAAATTAAATCACTAACAAATGTAAAATTTACAAGCAAAAGCTGGTTTACACTATCGTAGGTATCAACAACATGTTTCAGATAAGGAATGCGATAGATTATCACATACTATCTGATCTTTCTCGTTTCCTTATACTATCGAGTTTTTTCTAATTAGTGACAT
The DNA here is from genome assembly GCA_928269145.1 of Agriphila tristella. NCBI lineage: Eukaryota > Metazoa > Arthropoda > Insecta > Lepidoptera > Crambidae > Agriphila > Agriphila tristella. The sequence continues at coordinate 21,157,338 of OV743445.1, forward strand.
TTCGATCGGCCTGTTTCGATGATATCGACTACTCAGAATCCATTAAACGACTCCGAATTCGAAAGCTTATAGCTGCATCTACGGAGGCAGTAATGTATTTTAATTTATTTGTTTAATTAATTTTATTTTTATCTAAAGATACATAAGACCGATTTTGATTAAAAATTTGAAGAGTAGCTACAAAAGAGCTAAAAGATAAACTTAAGATAACTTAAAAGAGCTAAAAGATAACTTAAGATAAGCTTACTTAGCTAAACTAACTCACTAAAAAAGCTTACTCATAGAACTACTAAAATGAATTGCAAAATACAGATGTGAGGCTTATGTTATTAAATTTGACATACACATTGATTGTATTTTAGTTGTGGTAACTAATCACAATTTAGTACAAAAAATGCACACGCTCTGGACTCGGCAAGAATGTCAAAAAACTCGATAAGTCTAGAGCTCAAGTAATTTTTACAAATGGATCACTTAATTTTGTTGTGTTAAGATTTCTTATGCCCAGCTAGAAAATTCTAAAAGTGCTTACTTAGAATAATCTTTTATCTATTAAAGATCATAAACCCCAGAATGACGAGTAATTATAAACAGTAGCCCCTACTAAAATCGACAATTAGCGAAACGCAATAAAACGTTACACATTCGAGGAGTTTAGTGATAATTGCGCCACGCTAGTAATTTAGTGCCGAAAGGGTTCATATAATTACTTTTAGGAATTCCGACCCGATAGACAATGGCTTTTTGGAATTAAAATGAAGCCAGAATGGGGTATCGGTGAATTATGGTAAGGGTCATGTGCTAAGACGTTATGCGTTATGGCTTATTTGATGTTTTGCTGCGAAGTCTAAGTGCTCGTTTTTGGAGATGCGGGGCGTCGCGCGTCGCGTGCGGCGTGCATGCCACGCCACACGCGACGCGTGACGTTGGACGTTTTTCCGTTTACAGATGACAGAACGCCGCGGAAAACGCTGCGTGTGCCGCGGTGGGCACCACCGCATTTCAAGTAAACGAGTGTATTTAATTTAGCGCGAACCGCGCCGCCGCCGCACGCTACGCGCAACGCCCCGCGTCTCCATAAACGAGTACTAAATTGTGTAAGACAAAATCTGCACAAGGCACAATCTTTTTTCCGATGTCTGTGTCAAATAAATTTATTTTCTTTCTTTCTTTACTAGAAAAATCCACGAATTAATTTCGGATCACAAATGCAGCAGATTTACTTGAAGCTACAGCTGCTAATCTGGCAAAATAGATCTATTACAAAAACCTTAAATTACCTAGTGATTATTAATAAAAAATCTGTGAAATCTTAATCCTACTAATATTATAAATGTGAAAGTTTGTGGGTTTGGATGTTTGGATGTTTGTTCCTCAATCACGCAAAAACGGACGGATTTGGTTGAAATTTGGCACACAGATAGTAGATAGCCTGGATTAAAACATAGAATACTTTTTATCCCGATATTCCTACGGGAACGGGAACCACGCGGGTGAAACCGCGGGCGGCCGCTAGTGTTTAAATAACATTGATTTGTAGAGTTCTGCTGTGACAATCGATAGTTTTGCAGCATTTTTATGATCTGTAAAGAAAAATCAACATTTTTAATTTATGTGCTCTACATTATGCATTCTTATGATTAATTACTTCATTAAGCTAAATGTTTTCGAAGTTACAGGAGCATTATTGTAAATCGTTAAAAGCAAATATTGAAAACATAAACAACGAAACATAATGTCCACATGTAAAACAGTCACGACAGCTATACAAAGCAATTAACGATTAAGATAGCACCTCATATTACAGCCTTTTATATTCTAAAGGACACATTTTCTAAGAAACTACGTGTACAGTTTACATATCGATAAAAATCGAAATCGGAAACAGGTTTCTCGATTCGGTTTTTCGGTAGGAATCAACGTTTTTGAGCGAGTTCGACGAATCATAAAATTTTATGTCTTTATTCTGAACGTGATCAGCCGATAAGTTTGGGGACTTTTTTTAAGTAAACATTCTTTTGCATGTTGACATCTGGATAGAATAATTTATTTAAAAAAAAGACTGATTTCTCAACGCCTAGATAAAACTTTCGTTTGATATCATTATTTCCTTACCGATTCGAAAATATACCTACTTTTTCTTTTGTTTTGCGTATTCTTAACAAAGTATGTGCCAATATTTTATTCAATTTTCTTTTCGTAACTACCTACAACTGATGAAAAAATTTAAGGCCTACAAAATAAGAATCATCAAAGCTTTCCGACATCCTCTCTTCCCAATCCATACATAAATTACGTAACGCTATTCTCTTCTCTTCTTTCAACTTACTTATTCATACATTACACTTTAACCGCCTCTGTGGTCTTGTGGTTCGCTCACCCGTGCACACAGGGGTCCCGGGTTCGACTTTCAAGAGGGGGGTGCAGTTTGTTATCGGTTTTATAGTAGGGCTTATTTCAAGTCCGCCTGGCTAGCTATCCCATCTTACCTAAGTGTGACGCCATAACAACAATTTAAAAATTGTTATGTTCCGGCAGTTAGAGGTAAGATAGCCAGTTCCTCAGTGGTGAGGATTCCGGGTGTAGTGCGCTTACACTTTCGGCCTCACTTAGGGTTGCCATATCCAAATCCTTGAAACGAGGACCAGCAGACTAAAAAACCCTGACTATTGGGGCATTTGGGGCAAAACCCCGGACGCAATAAAAAATGCGGGGATTTAATATTGAAAAATTTTTCATTAAGTAACTTAAACCTATTTTTTATGTTTTATGTGTGCTAGGCTACATAATGTAGCAACCGAATGATGTTCCTCTTGATACAACAAAAATAGGCACTAGCTATAGCTAGGCTAGGTACAGTGCTGGTATATTTATCACTATTGCCAATTCTGCTCAAAATTTCTCCTTGTCCAAATAAGTAGTTATAAAACTGTACACAGTTGTATTTTTTAAAATTATATTTCGTAAGACTTTCGTAGACTTTAATTCGATTTTTAATAAACTATTTGTCCTCCCCGGACTTCCACGGACACACAAGAAAAACTTGACCCTGTCCGGGAAAACCCGGACGGATGGCAACCCTAGCCTCACTCAACATCAGGTGAGGTGAGGCCCAAGCACTATCCCGTATGGATAAAAAAAACTATATACGTTTAACAGCAACAAACACAAGAAACTTCTCAATCCTCCTATTTATCACCAGAATCGAAGACCAAAAATCGCCTCCCATAAATAAAACCCTCCAATAAAGCAAGGCGCCATTATCAACAACAAAATACGTCCGCATTACCATAAGGACTTTGCGGCGGCAACTTGGTACGGAGTAGAACAATAATTTACCCAGTGTGACTGTTAATAGCCGATAGGATTTTCTGTCCTCGCTCGCAAAATTCGAGAAGTCATTAGGGGTATAATTTTCGTAGTAATAAACAGTGGGCGATAAACATCGAAACCCTTTGTTTGGGGGCGTCTGGATCTTGGGTGCATACATTCGGGTAAGCTGAGGTAAGGTTTGATTCAGTGGCAGAAAACAGCCGTTGTATTTAGATTTTTAATCGTAATGGGGTAAGCAAAAGTAAAGAGTTTTGATTCTGTGATAGAAAACAGTGTTGTGTTTGAATTTTGTTATTTATTACGACGTGTCCGACTATCCTTAACGTGAAAGTTTGTATGTTTTTTCAACGAACAAAAGATGGTGTTATATTTGTGGTAACTATATGTTCTTATAAGCAACTTTATAAATGCAAATGACTAATTACTTATTAAGAAATCTCACTTCACCTACCCCAGCCCTCGGTGGATCATAGAGGAATGAGGGTACCCTAGTCCCTCAGTCATGTCATTGCAGATAGGTAAGTGTGATTTTGAAGTTCTTATAATTTCTGCCAATTTCTCTTGTAACCATTGCCATCGAAATCTTTTATGTTTTGTTTTTGTTTTCTACACACAACGCTTAAAATGATTTCACCTATTTTTAATGCAAAATTCGAATATTATTCTCAGCGGGCAACCCGATGAAAAGTTAATACTTCGATTAAAATGTTAGTAAGTAACGTATATTTATGTAGCAATAAAAACAACTGACCGACGACGTTTTGACAAGGTTATTGGAAAAATTTAATCCCAATCTCATCGAAAACTTGTAATTTAAAGCAAAAAGCTATGCAGTTGAGTTATTTATTTCGTAAGGTTAAAGGCACCGAATTAAAAATCTGTCGCATAATTTAATCAATTGATTTAGACTGCCTTTTTCCCCTTATTCCTCGGAGATAACCATGGCCAGATAACTGGTTATCTGTGAAGAATTTTTTTCTTCCCATATAACCGGTTATCTCTTAGGAATATATTTTCCTCGCAGATAACTGTCAAAATAATTAGTTATCTGTGAGGAAAATTTATTCCTAAGAGATAACTGGTTATCTCCGAAGAATACATTTTCCTAGCAGATAACTGTTAAAATAAATAGTTATCCGTAAGGAAAATCAATTCCTAAGAGATAACTGGTTTTCTCCGAAGAATACATTTCCTCTCAGATAACTGTTAAAACAATTAGTTATACAAGGTGTTTGGCAAAAGCCTTATAAAGCCGAATATGGTAGATAGGGACCATCAAACTGAACAACTTTTACTATGGGACCAACTCTGAAATCGCGAAAAAAAATCAGGTGTTCCATACATTTTGAAATTTTCGTTATTAATTTTTGTATGAATTATGAATATGAATTTGAGCAACATTTAAATATTTTTTCACGGCCTCAAATATAAGCAATAAGTTATGAATGTCGATATTGCCAAAAGTGGCGCGCAAAACTATCAAAACTTTTAATCTAAGCCTTGCCAAAAGTGGCCACTTTTGGCAATATCGACATTTATAACTTATTACTTATATTTGAGGCCATGAAAAAATATTTAAAAATTGCACTTTACTCTTCTATTTGCGCAAAATTATCAAAACTTTTAATCTAAGCCTTTGATAAAACGTAAATGATTTATTTCCATTGGTGGCGCTACTGAGCTTGACGAACCTATTTTTTATAACTTATTCAAGTTTTTATAACAGTTATCTGAGAGGAAATGTATTCTTCGGAGATAACCAGTTATCTCTTAGGAATTGATTTTCCTTACAGATAACTATTTATTTTTAACAGTTATCTGCTAGGAAAATGTATTCTTCGGAGATAACCAGTTATCTCTTAGGAATAAATTTTCCTCACAGATAACTAATTATTTTGACAGTTATCTGCGAGGAAAATATATTCCTAAGAGATAACCGGTTATATGGGAAGAAAAAAATTCTTCACAGATAACCAGTTATCTGGCCATGGTTATCTCCGAGGAATAAGGGCCTTTTTCTTCCAATTCTTACGTTCAACTGAGATTTTTATGGCCAATAAACATTTAAAAGGCGAGACTTTTCAACACAATATTTATAATATTAATAACAAATGGACAACACTTGCATATTTTGTACGAATAAAATTTTGAATTATCGAAGTGATGCATGGAATTTCTTAGTATTAAAGAAAAATTAGCTATTTGAAAGTAATTACTAATGAATGTTTCAATGCAAGCACGATTGGATTACTATTTAGAAAATAATCTTGATCAACTTTGAACTTGAGATCGAAGTCAGCTTAAAAAAAGCTGGTTAATTTAGATAACTTGAACTGAAAGACAAAAAGTTATTTCTAAACTATACTAACTTGCCGTTCCAAGATTTAGGCTTGCAAAAACTAGAGGTTCATTTATGGGGAAAGGCATAGCCTTTATTAATAAAGTTCCACAACAAGTGATTGATCTTCCTTTGCATGAATTTAAAAACCATGTTAAAAAAACGCTCATGGGTAAAGGTTATTATAAAGTAGATGATTATCTTAAAGATCTAAATGCGTGGAAATGATGTAACACATAACTTGCTAATAAGTACTTTGTTGAAGTAATATAATAAGTCTATGTTGTTGCCAATAATCCTGTCACCCTGTTGTATTGTAATTATCTGGTAACGATATATTCAAGTTTGTAAATATCGTTACTTATGGCTGTTACAGCTGATAAGTTTCTTGCGCCCGTTCTTCTTGTCAGCTAAAAAAAGTCTGGAACGGGTGGTAGGAAAACATAGACGATTCAAAAGTACTTAATAATTAAGTTTATTTGAATAAAGCTTATTTGACTTTGAATTTGACTTTACTTATTTAAATGAAGGAGATTAACCGCCTCTGTGGTCTAGTAGTTCGCCTACCCGTGTAATTCGCACGGGTCCCGGGTTCGATTCCCAGGGAGGGTACAATTTGCAGACGGTTTTGTTGGTGGTAGGGCTTATTTCAAGTCCGACTGGCTAGCTTTCCAAAGTCTGACGTTATAACAAAAATTTAAAAATTGCTGTGTTTCGGCAGTTATAGGTAAGATAGCCAGTTCCTCAGTGATGAGGATTCCGGTAGTTGTGCGCTTCCACTGCCTTATCGTCACTTAACATCAGGTGAGGTGAAGGCCAAGCTCTATCCCGTTGTGTATAAAAGAAAAACATGTTGTGTACGGGAAATAAAAAATATTCATACACCTAGAAAAGCTCTAAAAGATGGATTTAAAGCAATTGTTAGTGAATCGATTTTAGTTTTTTAAATGTTAATTAGTTTTCGTTATCAATATTAAAACAATATTTATAGAATTCTTTTAAGACATTTTCATATTAGTGCAGGGTCTCTTAGACCCAAGGGGATAGACAAAAGATTTATGCATTCGAGGGGTGAAGGGTTGAGTACTCTGGAACACCCTTAAGCATACTTTTTTAATTGGATTAAGATCATTAGGGGATTAGCGAAATCAAAGAAAAGCGGGATGACGTAAAACCTAGTCTCGAAATTGCTGAGCGATGTTTGTAATGGTTATTTTTGAGATGGGTGGTCAAAATACAATTCTCTGAATTTTCAAAAAAAAATCTTTAAATTGACTGTTAATTTGTGTTGAATAAACGTTAGCGACAGTTTATTTAGAAACCAATTTAACAGGTTCTAGATTATTTTCAAATAACTTAATTGGCTGATTTTTTTTTAAACTATACTCCAGTTTTTATGAAAATGAAAGATTATTGTATCCGAAACTTATGAAACAGGTTCTAAATATTCCCCAGAATGATGATAAATCATTTAAAAAGATAACGAAAGTACTAATATTTTACTGATAATAAGCAAATGTCTAAGGCGGATTCTGGGAATCTGGTGGCCACGATTCATTCTCCAATGCAAGGCTGTGGGTGTTAACTGACCAGATGCCGATAGACAGGAGGTTCTTTTAAGGAAGTAGCGATGGACTGGTCATGTGTTAAACTAGGGTTTCCTAGGATGGCGGTGCCGTGATATTACGGCCGTAATTTAGCGGCGTAGAACGTTGTCTATGTAAATAATACGTTCTACGCCGCAAAATTACGGAGACTTGACAACCACATCCTGAAACAGGGTCTAAAATGGCAAGCGCATGGCAAGAGAAAACCAGGCCGCCCTCGTACCACCTGGAGGCGCTCCGTTGAAAAAGAGGCTGCATCAATCAGTCAAGGATGGACAGATCTTGAGGTGGCCGCACAAGACCGGCAGAAGTGGAGGTCCCTTCTGAGAGCCCTATGCCCTTAATTAGGGATAAGAGGACATCATCATCATCAAGTATAATAAAATCTTTCTTCCTAGGTAAGTTCATAACGCTCAATAAAACAGCTTCATTTATGTTGTGTTTTAAATTCTATTACTTATTATAAATAAACAAACAACCCAAATATGAAAGATAATTAAATTAAAAAATCCCTGAAATCCAAACATCTCTGTATCGATAAAAAAACCGGACAAAGTCATATCCGTAAAGAATCACCTTCGTACATTATTGTAATAAATGTGATTATAAAAACGGATTTATCGTCGAAAAATAAGTATTTTTAACCGATATTTATCGAAGAATTTAAATGGTCTTCTGTTTTGTAGTATTATTGAGTTGTTTTATAGTTATTAGTGTCATAATTCAGAGGAAGAGGCAGGTTTAATCATATAAAGGCTGTTGTGTTGTATATAAGATATGCGATAATGCGTTAATTAGTTTCGCATTAAGTTTACAACTGTAACTTGGACTGTTGCATTTCGATGTTTTGATAAAATTAATATATAAAAGTAGTATAGAAAATGAAGATGTATATTTCGGAGCAAACCAAAGAAAGACCAGTAGCTAGAATTTTAATGTTTTAAATTAATAATTAGTATCAGATTTTTTATTTTAATGCACGAACTAGCATAATATTTTAATCTTCTAAATTTTATATAGTAATTTTATTTTAATTCTCAATTTATTATTTTTTATTTGATTTTAATAGTATGATTTTTTTAATTTATACAGGGTAATTTTGCGACCCCTTTACAAAATCAAATATTATTTCATGGAAGGAATAAAAAAATTGGTGAGATAATTATAAATTATTTCTTTTTTAATTCAAAGTTTTCAGCCACTTTTTATGTCTTAAAAATCTAGGCGGCCACGCTTTGTGTAGGGAAAAGTTTGTGGTAAAAATGTAAAACAATGTTTTGTTTTTTTTACCTCATAAATAGATTGTGCTGCTGTTATAGAATGACCTGACAAAATTTGAAAAGGGGTCCAAAAATGACACTGTATAATAAGTAAGTACTTAGTTTTATAATGTTGATTCTGAGTCCATAAATCCACTCTTGATTTGGATACCCACTTTTCATTGGTATGCTATATTTATGTAACCTGCCAGATTATATCCGCGTTACTATTGTGTTTCTTTTCATATTAATTTGTTTAATTTAGGACTATTTAAATACTTTTGACACAAAAATTCTGCACAAATCTGAAAAAAAAATGTGCAAAAAAAACATCTACTGCCATACATTTAGAAGTGGCTAACAAGCTTTAAATAAGCTATCTCGCTATTCACTTCGACTATCGATTAAAAGCGTTAGAGAAAACATCTCGAAATTGGTATTGGATAGGCAATGCCTAGAAATGGCATAAACTTCCTATAATGGGTATGAACTATTGCTCTATCTCTTTCAGGCATACTCATTTTGTAGGCTATATCTTACACCTTCAAGAAGTAATTTCTTACTCTGTGTGCCTTGTGGATTCGTTTATAAGATTGTTTTTTTTATGCAATGGGATACAGTTTTGTAATAGCATGTACTTTAAGGATTAACGTGGATTATCTGCTAGTTATAAAATAAATAAAAAAACAAATAATGATCGCTTGAAATCAAATCCTTATTTTTATAAAAAAAAAAGGATGATGAAATATTATAACAGAAAACCATCTTGCTAATTCCTCAGTATCAAGCCATGTCATCGAAATAAAACCAATAAAATCACATACAAAGCACAAACGAATAAATCGCGAAAAATGCATTTTGTAACTTTTAAAATAACTCGGCGTATCCACATTAAATTGTCGAGTATCAGCGACGGTATCGTTATATATCGTTATCGTTATTATCGGTCGTTATATCGGAATTAACGATCGAAAGAACAGAAATATAAACATTTATGCGATCTCTACCTGCGCGAGAGTAAATTAGACTTTACTTTGATATACCATTGCTTCGTATCTTTTTAGTGAAATGCGATGAGTTGTACAAACTATTATAATATTGCTGGGTTTAACCGACTGCAAGAAAGTAGTAAAATCATTATGTTAATTTCTCCACTTTAATTGTTTGTTGATTAAAACCTGATTATCATTGCAGATTGCTTCTATAGTTCATTTGCATGTAAAAAGCTGTTTAAAGTTATATTGAAATTAAACATTATTTTGTAACTAGCGGCTGCCCGCGACTTTGTCCGCGTGAACCTTTGACCAGTATAAAAAGTAGCGTGTTAATACAGATCCTAATCTGTCTACCAACCAAATTTCATCCAAATCCGTCCAGCGTAGGCGTAAAGAAGTAACAAACACGCACACAAACTTGTGCATTTATAATAATTAGTAGGACTATTTAATCTACGTATTAAATAGTCCTACTAATTATTATAAACTACGTGGAGCTTTTAGAATAAAAAAAAGTATATGGGATTTAAGTATGAAATTGCCGTTTTGTATGGAGAATTTTAATGATTATATTTCCCATACTAATTTTGTCTTAATCATTTAACAACCATGAACGGTAATGTTTTATAACTTTTATGCACAAATGAAATTCAGCCTACTAACACATGTGTTAGGTGAAAAAAATAAGTATCGGCTACAACGAATTAAGTGTAAAATTCTGTTAACGAAAAAAAGAGTTACTTTTAAGATACTTTTTTTAAGGTACAGGAAAAAAAAAATTAAAAAATATCGGCAATTTCATACCTATAACCCTTTCTTTTAAAAACTTTTTAACTTTGAAGCTTTTTTGTTTTCATTTTCAAATTTTTGAAAGAGTTAAGTGTTGAAATAAGACAGAATGTTTCATTCAATCTTATATGGAAATGATAGAGAAAAACTTGATAATCATTGTAAAAGTTTATCAATATTTATTTTGTGCAGTGTAAAAAGTGTGTCGTATGTGTGGTCTGTAATATATTTAATTAAGGGCCCACCGAGCCTCTACTAGCGCCGCCAATCAAGAAAAAAAAATCATTAAAACGAAATTTATAACTATGTTTAATGAAATTCTGGAAAATATAAAAACTAGTATTACCCAGTTATAAACAATTCTTGTATGTGTTTTTTTCCTGATTTAAATGTGGTTGTGTAGTTAACACCTGTATTAACGCCTAAAGTGGCCACTTTGGGCGTTAATCCAGACTTTAACTACGTGAAACATTTAAAGTAAGAATTTAACGCATACAAAAATAGTTGATAGTAATACTAGTTTTTATATTTTTCAGAATTTTATTTACCATAGTCATATCGTCGTAATGTTTTTTTCTTGATTGATGGCGCTAGTGGACGCGCGATGCACCCTTAAGAAATAAAATGATAGTACAATAATTTAAAGTTGACAAAAACTGTTCAAGCATTTAAAGTTAACATTATAAACAAGATGTTAATACGTTGCGCGCGCGCACAAAGCGACGCGAGCGGTCATAGGCTTGATTAAACACACATTCGGTGCGTCGATGCCTTAATTTGAATTGTATTTAGGGCGGCGACTGTGGGTAGTTATCGATATCGATAAGTGTTTGCACATTTGAGTGTCGGCATGCCGTTCTTAAGTAAGAAACACTGTGATCCAGAGTCACACTAAACTAACTGACGTGGGGCGCATCATTGCACAAAGGAAGTGGCGATAGGCGGGTACCCCTGTTAACGTGTATGCAAAATTTTATGATGGTTGATTCAGTAATTAAGACGTGAAGGCGTAACAAACAAACAAACGGACTTTCGCATTTATAATATTAGAAGGTAACGATTATGTTAAAAAGGTATAGCTTACATACAGTCTTGAGTAACATCCTCGACATGTTTGTACAAATTGTTTCCCTCATTAAACGCTAACTTTTTTTAGTAACTAGAACCTTCTTTCATAGACATGAATGGCGCGCACCGGACGACGCTCCGTGGGTAGGCCCCCCACAAGGTGGACCGACGATCTGGTGAAGGTCGCGGTGCGCCGCTGGATGCAGGCAGCGCAGGACCGATCGTCGTGGAGATCCTTGGGGGAGGCCTACACCCAGCAGTGGGTGGCGTGTGGCTGCTATGATGAACTTCTTTATCATCCCAGTTTTCTATATCCTGTCAAAAAAAGTCTTGAACGTAGGAAAATATAGACGATTCAAAAGTGCTTCATTATTAATTTCATTTGAATAAAGTCATTTTGACTTTTTGACTGCTAGTGCATATAGCATTATACGCCTTATATGTATTATGGATTGATGGATATGGAGAAATTAAAGGCCATATCCCACTGCGTGGGCCCACTATGGATTGGTGGGTAACTTTGCAACTTAACCTATCGATCGTATGGAGAATGGACGAAAAACTTTCACGCGCTCCCAAAGTGGATTGATTAGTAACTAAACAACTTAACCTATCGATTTAATAGACGACGAGCCATAACCGTTCACGCAGGCCCAATGTGGATTAATGGGTAACTAACAACTTAACCTATTTATCGGATAAATAATCGACCATAAACCAAAGGCCCAATATGGGTTATGGTGACTTAATAACTTAATCCTATCGATATCAGTTAACCCCATCACTACCACACTGGCACAAGCAACACCACAGTCATTGAATGCGCTCGTAATCGTAATTATTTTTAATTAATAATCAACACGCCATTAGAATGGACGTAATAAGGATGCTCTGGTGTCGATGTCCCTTCGGCAATTTAGTTTGTTATGATTGTTCTTGTTGGGGTCTGGGTATGCTGGCTGGTTGGTATGAGTCAGTTTAGGTTGCGTGTTTTGTTTATGATGTTGTTATCTTAAGATTATAAGCATTAAAAAAAAATTTGTGTGCGTACTACTTTTGAGTTGGTTGCAAAATGTGCCGCGGGAATCAATTCTACTAGTATATTAAATTTTAATTAAACTTTGTGATTGCAGTTCAATCAGAACTAAATGACACATTAAGCTTTCTAAAGACTCATCAGCGGTCCATTTAAATAAATCTAAAAAATCCTTACTTTTTTAATCCATAGGTACTAATATCCTTACTAATATTATAAATGCGAAAGTCCGTTTGTTTGTTTGTTTATTTGTTTGTTTGTTTGTTTGTTACGCCTTCACGTCTAAACTACTCAACCGATCATCATTAAATTTTGCATACACGTTGTCAGGGGTACAGAAAAGGACATAGGGTACCTTCCATCCAGAAAAAAAGTACTGTTCCCGAGGGATAGCAAAAAAACTTTCTACGCGGACGAAGTCGCGGGCGGTCGCTAGTTATACTTAAACTAGCTCCCGCCCGTGACTTCGTCTGCGTGGTTAGTATTTTGTCTATCCCTCGGGAACAGTTCCTTATTTTGGGATGAAAGGTACCCTATGTCCTTCTCTGTACCCCTGACAACGTGTGTGTAAAATTTCATTATGATCGGTTCAGTAGTTAAGACGTGAAGGCGTAACAAACAAATAAACAAACGGACTTTCGCATTTATAATATTAGTAAGGATGCGAAAGTAACTCTGTCTATTACGTTTTCACGCCTAAACAGATAAACCGATTTTGAGGTTTGGTACGGATATAGATTAGACCTTGATAAAGGACATAGGCTACTTTTTATCTTACTGCTGGACTATGGTTGTTTAGAAGAAGTTTCTGATTTCATCAGGACAAGTTTTTATCGAAGCTTATCATCGAAGCAATGTATGTGATCACAATTGACAGCCGCACGATTGAACCAATCCGCATTGGGCCTGCCTGTTGGTTATTGATCCATTCTCCAAAATCCATCCATAAGGAAGGCCTGTTCAAATGAGGCTCTCCAGCATTAGGATTGTCGTTATCAGATATCTATGTTTGTACTGAGTTCAATAACTTTTCTATTCAATTCTTGCATGGCACCCCACAGCAGGCAGTAGAGTTGTTTTTCTCCCATAAACCTAAAGGTCCCGATCAATAAATAAAGGTAATAACATTATTCAAGACAATTAACAAATTAGCTAACAGCATTTGTACACGTCAGGCCGAAAAAAAGGTTTAACATTCCACTAATTTCTTGAAACACGCCGTGACGGACGGGCTCACAACACCTCACCCTATATCAATACTTGGCTATCGAAGATCAGGAAACGCCGAAAACATTGATTTATATGAGAAATCAAGTTGAAAAACCATTTAAAATTGAGTTTTATTACTTTATAATAAAGTTCAAAATTTCGTTAAAAATGACGTGGATGTTTTTGATTGTGGTTGGCTATTCGAATTTGCTGTTTATTGACAATTGATTAAAGTTAGTTTTGGCTTGCGATAGTATTGTTTAGTATGCCACCAAAGAAGAATATGCCAGTTACAAGTGATTTATAACCGATACGGCATATTAAAAGTTTTGTTTTGTATCTTTTTAAATGTAAAAATCTGTTATTTATGGGACCAAAATCGAGAGGTCCGATTAAATAATGTCCGATAGTATGGAGATTTATCGTCCCAAGGTGTTTTGCTTCCCGCTTGTTGAGGATTTTTGGTGATTTTTTTAAACCACAATGTTAACAGTAGCCAAGTTTTCTTTTCTTATTGCTTATTAAAAAATAGGTTGAGTTAATGTTTTGTTTTCTTTATTATTTGTAGAAATGGGCAGCAATTTATTATCACCGAAACAATAAATATTTTTGACTTTATTAAAATCTGTCTAATTATTATTCAGCTCCTAAAATAGGAAGGTTTCCTATTTTGATATTTACGTTATTTCTTTGCTATTTTTATAATATTCACTTTAATATTTGCTTTAAAACAAACGTTATTTCATTAAAAACTATTTTTTTATTTAAAATATAATTCAATACAATATTTTGAACAAGCAAAAGTGATATAATTATCCTTACCTTTTTAATTCATTTTAAAAAACGACACACATAAAAAACTATTAGTTTCTCTGTCTCAACAGTTGCAATAAATTTAAGCTTACAATTATCAATTCCATTTTAATTAGGTTTTAAATTTTAAATGATACCTACAAGTGTTAATGTCTCTTTATTAGGACCAAAATAATCGCTAAAAGGCAATTTGAAGGGCGTGGGCGGCGCGTGCGCAGGACGTAGTGTATGCGACAATCAATTGAATAGCCGACTTGTATTTACTGTTTCATGTACACTGCTGACCAAATTTAAGGGTATACGTTTAAAAAATATTGTATTTGCTTTTGCTCGTGTTGGGCTTGTTTCTTGCAGTGTATAATGTGTTTTTAAATTGGCTCAAACCAAAAAAGGTTTACGTGTTTAGGAATTAAAGTTTAACAGGATTTCACTGGTTTCAATACCTAAATATGATAAAAATTAACAATTTGTTGTTGCTATGTTGTTTAATTTTAATTGTGCAAAACAATTACATAAGAAGTTAAATAGGTGTGCCAAGTATGGTTTATTCAACGTTTCGCTAACTTGTAGCGTTATGTCGTTTATTTGTTACGTGTTTATTTTAATTTTTTAATTTTCCAATTAAGAATATAAATAATATCATAACGAAATGCCACCATTATTTGAAAAAAATATATATTTGATGCCTAATTTTATGTTTCTCCGTGTTATATCAAAAATATTTTTCGTTCAAATATTTTATTTTGTCCCGCAGTGTATTCATTAGGTAACCTCCGAAAACTGCTGTTAGATTGTGGCAGGAAGCTGTCTGATCCCAATTGGCGCTACATTACACATCTAAATGTGTGACTAATGCATGACTAACTGATCGTGTCTAGTCGCGGACTGGTGACAACGCGTACTAAGTATCAATGTATAACATTACAGCATAGTCGTAAATTTCATTGTCTATTATAAGCCAAAGACCGACAAATGAATAAGTACCTAATTGTGAAGCTAATTTTTTGCAATTTTTCGCATTTTTGTTGGTTGAGTTAGTCGATTTTATTAGAAACAATAAGTTAAACGAGGTTATTTATAGGCAAATAAGTAGGTAATAATAATGTATTTTTCAATTGAAAGCCATACTAATTTGGAGTCTAAATAAATGTAAAAAAGTAGTGACAAAATTGCAATTTGCAATTGCTTTTGTACGGTGCAATTTTGGCGCCACAACATTTATGCTATGTTTATTTCTGTCATCAAAACCTACATACTTATGGGTAGTGCTTATTACAGGTAGGGTTTCCTATATAAGGTCCTTTTTAAATAGTGCACATAATTTTAAGGGGTCAATGTACTCATGCATACAAACAACTTTTACTATGGTACCTACCATCATTGAAATCGCGAAAAAAAATTCAGCTCCATATAAAATTTAAAATCGAATAGATCAAAATGTATGGAACAGCTGATTTTTTTTCGCGATTTCAATGTTGGTACCATAGTAAAAGTTGTTTGTATGCATGAGTGCATTGACCCCTTAAAATGTTGTGCACTATTTAAGAAGGACCTTATATTTGTGAGGAACTGGTGTCAGAAATAGGTTTCAGAGATAGAGGTAGAATTGTTCTTTAAGTAAGAAGCGAACTTTTCAATCAATAACTGACTTTAACAAACACAGCGAGAATCCCTCAATCTCTAGATCCATACATAGTAAGATTAATTGCGCGTACGCAGCGAACAGCGACGCACAGACAGACAGACAAATAAACGAACGAGCGTGCGACACGAAGTTCCAATATTCTTGCAATAATTTTAGCATTTTCTGTCACACCTACGTTAAAATGTGGTGAGGGCGTATTCTGGAAAAGCAACGAGACCGAACTGAAATCGTTTATGAAATGTGAAACACAACATCAAAATTTTTTCTTATTTGACTTGCAAAAGCATTGTACTTATATTGATAAGATGAATAATAAATAAATAAATTGATGGAAATAAACCGTTTCGGTATGTGTATTATATGAGTTTACGACACAGATCACAGTTTCTTTGTTCTGAGTTTTTAGTAGTATTAAAACTGTGCTTCATCTAACCTGATGTTAAGTGACGATAAGGCCGATGGTGGAAGCGCACAAATCCCGGAATCCTCATCACTGAGGAACTGGCTATCTTACCCCTAACTACCGGAACACAAAAATTTTTTGATTGTTGGTATGGTTTAGGCTTACTATACTCATAGCGACTGACGTTGACATTTGAATGATAACTTTTAGTTTAGTGTAGTGACCAACAGAGGTGCTGAATGTTGCCAAATTGCAAAAAAAATAGGTTACTACGGTTTAACTGTGCAAACTAATGATGCAGGCACTGCTTTGAACAACACAATCATACTGGAGCTAATTTCGTTTCTAAAGTTAGATTTATCTTTCGATTTAGATTAGGTAATACTTTGTTTTAACACCAAAAAACATATATAAAAATCATTAACAATAAACCTTACAGTGCTAAACATGGCGGTATTATTTGAGAACTCAGAGCGAAAAAAATTTAAACAACCAAAAATAATTTAAGTTGCAGGTGCTACCAAAAATAATTTTCATAGAGAATAATAGAGATGCAACATTTGTCAAAGCAAAAAGTTCATGTCTAAGGATCACAACTCAAATACTACAGGAATAATAAAAGCAGTTCATTTATTCCGACCAACAATATTCGAAACATCAATCAGAATAACCCCGCGCATTCGCAGTATCGGCTTGAAGGATTGGCTTGGCTCTGCGCACTAAATCAAATAGTCGATAAAAAGCTAAATGTTGTCCGATTGCGGCACACTCCTGCGCATAAATCCACCAGGTACTGATAAATTAGGCGACCGGCGTGAGTTATGGCGAGCTGCGCTAGCGCTGTGCCTTCGAATGCACTATGATACCGGTGACGGAAAAATAAGGAATAAGGTTGTAAAGGGCATATTTACTTACTGCATTTGACTGTTTTTTTATGCATAACGGGATTGTGCTTGGCTTTCACTTCACCTGACGTTAAGTGACGATAAGGTTGAAGGTGGAAGCGCACTACTCCCGGAATCTTCACTGAGAAACTGGCTAGCTTATCTCTTACTGCTGGAACACAACCATTTGTAAGTTGTTGTTATGGCGTCAGACTTAGGTAAAATGGTGGTAGCTAGCCAGCCAGAATTAGAATAAAGCTCTGCCACCAATCAAACCGAGTACAAATTGTACCCCCCCTGGGAATCGAACCCGGGACCCCTGCGTCTTACACGGGCGGGCAAAGCACTAGACCACAGAGGCGGTTGCATTATTTGGTAAAATATGAGGTGTAACCAAATTATGTAACCATTCTGATAAAGGTGATAGTGTTGCTTAAATTGAACAACTTTCTCCAAGGAACATAGAACGAAAACGAAAAAAAAAAACAAAAAAACCGACTTCAAAAAACCTGAAAATGAAAACAAAATTAGCTTAAAAATTAAATACCTATAAAAAGAAATAAAAAAATTTCAAATCATTAGATACGCATATCATTGTAATAAAACACGTCTAATGAAGTGGGGTGGGGCTCTTAGAATAATAAAAAAAGCGGCCAAGTGCGAGTCGGACTCGCGCACGAAGGGTTCCGTACCAAAACGGCAAAAAAACCTGTTTGTTGTATGGGAGCCCCCCTTAAATATGAATTTTGTTCTGTTTTTAGTATTTGTTGTTATAGCGGCAACAGAAATACATCATCTGTGAAAATTTCAACTTTCAGCTATCATGGTTCATGAGATACAGCCTGGTGACAGACAGACAGACAGACAGACAGACAGACAGACAGACAGACAGACAGACGGACAGACAGACAGACGGACAGTGGAGTCTTAGTAATAGGGTCCCGTTTTTACCCTTTGGGTACGGAACCCTAAAAAGAAGTTGTCCTCCAGCCCCTTGATGGCGTAACCTAGGTAACAATATGTTATAACGTACTTCCAGTTTTGGCTACAGGATCAGATAATTTTGTTCAGTCACCTGCGGCCGAATTGCCATTTACACGGTCGATTTTCGCCGTGTGGCGAAAGTTGTGCGGCTTTAGTCGCCCATTAAAATACCCCATCATATAGCGTTTGCCACCCGAATTAGATTTGGATAGCTACTTGACACAAGAACGTTAACTTCTTTTTATTAGTAAATAGAGACTTCATAGTGTGAGCCTATACACCAGAGGTGCCCATACGGTAGATCGCGATCGACCGGTCGATCACGAGAGGTTTTAAGTTCGATCGCCAAGAATAACAGATTTGACTTTTCACATAATTTAAATCTTTGGTGGTTTTTACGGCCAATATGTCGATCTCTTAATTATAAATTTTGCTAGGTCGATCTCCATAAGAAAAAGTATGGGTACCCCATCCCTGCTATACACCAATCCACATCGAGACGCGTCGCGTGGTAGGTTATTATCCGTCCAAAAGGGAATTCCAGTTTATTGGATATAAGTTGAATTGGATCCATTATCCTGTCCTGTATTCTATCGTTTTGAAAAAACATTAGTTCCATTGCAAATTGGTGTGACAACACTTCACCAGTCTAAAATGTCACCACAATAATTGTCTAACAAGCAAGTTCATGACTCAGGTCAAACCGTGCGACCGGGCCATCCTGATGCCACCATAACTCTCAGCCGTGTCCTCAACGTCAAGTGTATTGATTAAAATAAATACAAAACCTATTGTTTAAAGTCATGTATTTTCTCTAGACCCTACAAGCAAGCAATTTGAAAAGGTGCCTCAGATTGTCGGCTCGTTTGGGAATAAGTTTTTATAATTATTTACATATATAAAAATGATTCTTTAGGTTACGGCCATCCTAAAAATTTCAGTCAGATTTGATAGAGATTGAGAAATTCTATGAAATTGACAGCAAGATTTTAAGGCCACCTTAAATTAATGAAAGTCAGATTTGACAGAAAATCTACGAAACTGACAGCTTCCAAAGATTTTAGCTAAGAAGCCTTTGAGTATTCGATGGTTGAATGCTAGATTCGATGGGACTAGAAAATAGGTCAATGACACTGAACCAACACAAAAAGTTAAAAAAAATTAAGGTTAAGAGGCTGGTTTTGAATTGAAAAATTGTTAAACAAGGTGAAATCGAAAACATTCGATAAACTAAAGGATTTTGTGATATGGCAGACCTTCAAACTGAACAACATTGCTTATGGGACCAACTTAATCGGAATAAAATATAATCAGCTGTTCCATACATTTTGGTCGAGTTTATTTACGTGTCTCTGTTCAATTTGACGGTCTAAGCGACAAGATGCTTGAATATTTTGAATAGTGCTTAACTTTAATTAAGTACTAGCTGATGCCCGCGACTTTGTACGCGTGGACTCATTATATATTATATTTTGTATAGTTTAGCTGGACCATTATGGTTCTGCATCAGGTGTTTCCAGATCATCGATTTCTATACCTCAACAAAAAATGCTCATCAGGTTGAACAACTTCTGTAAAGGTGTCACTTTTATATTTTGTATAGTTTAGCGGGACCATTATGGTTCTTCATCAGGTGTTCCAGATCTCCGATTTTATACCTCAACAGGAAATGCTCATCAGGTTGAACAACTTTTGCTAAGGTGTCATTTTTATATTCCTTATATAGTTTAGTTGGACCATTACGGTTCTGCATCAGGTGTTCCATTTTCCCAAATCAATTATACCCTAAGTTATGCCCAGGCTTAACAGCTATATAACAAAAAAAGTTTCATTCGAATCCGTTCAGTTTTTTCGGAGATTAGCGTGTTCAAACAGACAAACAAACAGACACACAAACAGACAAACAAACAGACAAACAGACGAACTTTTTTTTTCAAATTCCTACTCTACTACTATGTCTCCATCATAGCCCCAAATGTTCTTTTTGAAATATAAATGTAATGTACAGACACACTTTTTTACTGTTTTATTATATGTAAGGATAAGTAATCTTTCAGAGTTTAGAAACAGGTTGCATTTAGAGTTCTTTTTTCATTTCTTTTGATTTAAGATTGCGTGAACATTTCTAAGGTTGAAAGAAATTACTAGAACGCAATCGCTGCAGTATAAATATACGATTGCAAATCTTAAAACGGGAATGATACTTAAATACGATTGATACGATCTTAAAATACCGATTCGCTCCGATTTTAGAGTATTTAAACAGTTAATAAAATGCAGTGATATGCAACCATTTGCATTGAGATCGCAATTGAAGATAACTGCATCCTTTTTAGGCGTAAATAAATGAGCTGAAAGTAAATTATTGTGGTGACATTTTAAAATATCCGTTTGGCGAGTAAATCTTTGAGTATACAGCTGAGGTGTTTAAACTGATGGTTAATTTTGTTTGGTTTTAAGTGGTGAAAGATTTTTATTACTTACGTAAAATCTTGAGTTTAATTTATAGGACAGAATACTATAAGTAAGTAACGCCGCACATTTCCGGTTAAGAATAGGACTGTCCCATCTCATCCCGTGGGTATCGTAGAAGGCGATAGAGGGAAGTTTTAGGGACCCGGTGCAGACCATCGCACAAAGGGTCACTCGAATGGCAGCGAGGAAACTGTCAACAACAGCATTCCCGAGGAGGGTTGGTGTCAGGCAGGCGGCCGATCGTAAAACTTTGCCAAAACCTAATGCAGTATGTATTACATGCTGCGCCGACCCCAATAGTGGTCGTTCTACGAGCGCAAAATTTTATTTTGTGTAGAGCACTACAAATAAATTGGGATAAGGACAGGAGGATGATGATGACTATAAGTAAGTACCTACTACTTACATTATACGACGTGTTACAAAAAACCCTAAAACCGAATTTAGTAGATAGATACTTTCAAACTGAACAACTTTTAATATTGGGACGTACTCTAAAAGTGCGAAAAAATTTGCTGTTTCATACAAAAAATTATAGGTAACGAAAATATCAAAATGTATGAAACAACTGATTTTTCGCGATTTAAGAGGATCATTTTTATGTAATTTTACGTTTTTAATTTTTCCCAATTTAAGTATGCTTTTGTATTGTTGATTCTTGAGATTATTTGATATAATCAAATAATTTTTTTAATCTAGTGGCTGGAAAAATATTAGAATTTTCATATGAGGATATTTTTTATGTAATTTTTTGACTTTATTTTTTCCCAATTTAAATATGCTCTGTTATTGATTTCTGAGATTAATAAATTAAGTACATTTTGATACCAAATCAAATAAAGTTAGAATTAAAGCTGAAAAATAATGGAATTTTGAATAGCTACAAAAATAATGAAATTTTCATACATTGTCATACTAATTTTACCATCAATTGCAAATATTTACGACATATTCGCGGTGTAGTAACGCTGTATGCCGCACGCCTTAATTCATGGCCTGTGCTCGTATGATTTAAGGCTGCGTACGCGCATTGTAAGGGCGAGCGCACACCGCCCACAGTAGCCGATCTCCCGCTAGATCGGCCGCCCGCCTCGCGGTAAAGTGTAATAGTATGGACAGGGCTTTAATAAAAACAGTTTATTTTAAAACGCTTTTAGGTCTAAATGCATTAGCTATCTCCAACAAAAAATTGAAGCTCTCCGTGGCGAAAATATTAAGAGATTTTAGCACGGATTTTGTACATTTTAAAGGTAAAGGACATGTCCTAATTTGGGCCACGTCTATGTACACCACCCTCAAAGATGGAGAAAAATATGCTGATTCTGAGAAAAATACAAATAATTTTATAGAATGCATGGTTAAATGGTTATTAATAAAAACTGATCAATATTTTTTACTTGAAATAAAGCGTCAAATATGGCAACTCTCCGTTAAAAAGCCGTCAGTGGGCGCATTCTGCCAGACAAATCGTGGAGTCATCGATTGCCATTTTTAACCATGGAAAGTATAGCGATAGTGAGTGTTTCTACACGGTGCAAGTAGCCCGCGCAACTTGAGCACTTGCGCAAGTTACATGCCCCGCGTGGAAACACGTAAAGCGGGTCTAGCTCCATAGCATTGTACACCCGCGCAAGTAATCCGTGCCTCAACGTGCGCAAGATACATGCACCGTGCAGCACTCTTATCGCGCGACCGACGAGCGAGTGTAGGAGGCCTGCGGCTTGATTGCTTTGTCTATTTTTTGGTTTATGACGTCAGTGCACTGTCCATCCTTGTCATCGTGATGATATGACAAGGACGGATAGAGCATTGCTTTCGCTTTGAGATAGGCGGTCTAGCTGCCGGTATTGTTCAATATTTTACTATCCATGGTTAAAATGTACTCTCTATGGCGATCGATGACTCAAAGATTTGTCTGGCAGAATGCGCCCATTGTCACTGTCATTGAGTTCTACCTACTCTGTGCTGTGGGTTGTTGTTAACACAGACGTATAAGAAGTTGTTAACATCTTCCGCCATGATGCTTTTTTTATGCGTTTTTGCATTTTGTTTTATGTTCCTTCCAGAAAACAAAGCGATTTTAAAGAAATTGAATAATTAGAAACTGTTTATCGTGTCTTTATCTATTTTTTGGTACACTGTACAAAGACGTGGCCCAGACCTCATACATTTTTGGACATCACCTTTCAATGTCAAATAAATTTTGTGATTAATATTTTCGTAAATACGATGCTATCGTTGAGCAATAAAAAAAAATAAAAAAAAAAACAAAAAAAAACTCTTTTTATTATTTCATGTTTCATATTTCGGCATTTTTATGGATTTTCGTGTATATTTTGGGCTTTTTATGTTGCATATCATATCCGGTCTCTAATTATAACTTAGTCACTGTCGCACTAATTTTTACTAGTAAATTTCTTCCAATTCCTTATAACAGCAAAGTCAAATTCATTTAAGTATCTCATAAAATATATCACTTAGATTTCGTATTGAAAGACTGAAATGAACTTTGTAATTATTTTAAAAAGAACAATGACCACTTTCCAAACAAGTGTTGACCTGTCAAATAGGTTTTTTTTAAAGTCGATGTATAAAAGATATTATTATTATATTTGATTAGTACTATTAACTGAATTTCAATTTGGCCATTAGAAAAATATGTAATGATATAAAATCAATATTATGTTCTAGTTGTAATTATTGTCAATCTTTACTATTATATTTTTCTATTCTACATCAGTTACTTACTGATTTTTATTTTTGTAAGTAATTTAAAATACACATAATAATAAAAAAGTAATATAGCTAATAAAAATACAATTTTATTAGCTAAGTATATTTCTTCTCTATACACGATAATTGACAAAATCACTTTTAACAGAAATGGGCATTTTAATCAAAAAGTCCCTCTCCATACTTGCCCAACTTCAGATAACATTACTGTAAGTAAAAATAACAAATAGCCGAACATCCTATAGAAGGATTGTAGGCGAACATTTTAAATAATAATAATTGAATCAATCGTGTATGGGCCTGATTAATATACAAGGTGATGGTCCATTGTGTACCGACTTATAGGATCGTTTGATAAGCGAAATGTGGGCAGTTGGACACTGGCCCTTTTAAATGTTAATCGGTAGTTTATTATTGGGATACAATAACGTTTAAGTTGGAGTACAGATGTACTTATTTATTTGTGTCCACTTTCTTTATTTTTTTTACAAATGATGAATATCGATCTGGTAAATGTCCTTTAAAGTAGATATTTCCTATGATGAAATACTTTCTAATAGTACTACAAACCTGAAGATTGTGATTAGAAGTTTGTTGGGTAAAAAACTTTAGTTTTCTTTTATTGTGAATAATAAAACACTCTTAGTAGGTACTGATCAATATTGATTGATAAAGATTTAGCTAAACCAATTATGTCAATCATTTATCAAAAATGTTGTATTGAAATTATCTGTATTTTTGTACAAAGTCGGTGGTCAAGTGATGTGAAAACTGAATTGAGGTTTGATTCCCAGATAGATCAATCTAAACTATTCCTCCCACTTTTCTCCGAAAAAAATACTTCTATATTCAGTTTTAGGCAAAATTAGGTAATTTACGAAGTGCGACTATTATCAAAGTCAAAGTCAAATAAGCTTTATTCAAATAAACTTAATTATTAAGTACTTTTGAATCGTCTATATTTTCCTACCACCCGTTCCAGACTTTTTTAGCTGACAAGAAGAACGGGCGCAAGAAACTTATCAGCTGTAACAGCCATAAGTAACGATATTTACAAACTTGAATATATCGTTACCAGAAAATTACAACAGGGTGACTGGATTATTGGCAACAACATAGACTTATTATATTACTTCAACAAAGTACTTATTAGCAAGTTATGTGTTACATCATTTCCATGCATTTAGATCTTTAAGATAATCATCTACTTTATAATAACCTTTACCCATGAGCGTTTATTAACATGGTTTTTAAATTCATGCAAAGGAAGATCAATCACTTGTTGTGGAACTTTATTAATAAAGGCTATGCCTTTCCCCATCAGCATGGTATTTTATCAGCTTGGTATTTTCTTTTTGCAATTAAACTGTTTGAGAAAAAAGCATAACTAAATTACATTCCTTGTTAAATAGTTTACGTAAGATGAAAAGACACAAATAGTTATCAGCTAACATAATTAAACAGATAATCTAATTATTTATGTGTAGTGAGGATCTGTCAATGTGAATAATTACAAAAACCCGGTTAATTTATTATGTGACATGCTTAATGTTCTAATGACTAGAGATAAAGTTTCCGTCATAGACTAAGAAATGATTAAAACAGAAGAGAAACACTGATGATCTAACAGCGGGAGATGTAAACATGATATGTATGGAACCCGCTAACTTTTTGAACTTCGGCGGATCTGTGGGGCTTCAAATCGAAGTATCGTATTGTACTATTGGCCGAAGTTATTTGGAAGATATCGATGTTCCTCATTCCTGAATTTCCTCATGTCACACAAACATATTTCTAATTCATTAGGTTTCGGTATTTTGGCATGATTAGGGCTCGATTTATCTGTTTTAATTCGAAGCTCGGCAGACTTCCCGAAGTTCGGAGCGTTAGCCGGTACGGCCCCAGCTAAGTTTACAAAATGTTGTCGGTTTTCATTGATGTTATCATCTTCTAATCGACCGACAGAGCGCGAAGCGTCTCCGATTCAGCTTGGGCAAAACTGCTTTCGTATTCAACCGATTCTCGTGTGTGTGAATGGGTTCGATAATTAAATATAAATATTTTGGGGAGATAGGGTTTGAAAACGTAAAAAAAAACATTTTTTACGTTTTCAATTTGAAAGGCACAGCCTTTTCGAAAAATTATCAAATATTTCACAAATGCAAGGTCTACAGCTCACTGAGTCACTAGTAGAAATAATTTAAAAATAAGGAAGTATGAACTAAGACTAGAACACTTTAAGTAAAAGGCTGACTTACCAGGTCACATAATAGGGAATATGCATAAGTCACCGATTTTGATGGATTTGAGCTTGATCGCTGCGGACACGTATAAAAACATGATGGAACAGGAAAAAAAATAAAAAAAATTATTATTTTAGTTTTATCACACGATGAAATCAGGGGAAAATAACGATTTTTTTTTTCATTTTCGGACATAATGCACTTTACAGTCAGATAGAATATCGAATAAGAAACAATATTTTGTATGACACATATACGCAAAATTTAGGGAGATAATTGAAGATTATTGGCTAACTCCATATTAAACGCGCCGAAACACACCTGAAACGTGATGTGTGACGTCACCGTTTTGTATGGAGCGTTTTCGGCGGGTGCTGCTGCGCGCTAACTTCAAGTAACTATATCACGAGAACAGAACACAAGAGAAAAGTTTTAATATTACAGTTAATTTTCTCACGCATTATACTTTTGATTAAGATTAAAAAAAAATTGATGCATATTCCCTATTGTCCGTAAATTTATACAACCCGGTCAAGTTAACTCGACCAGAACTTGAAGCAAAAGCGGAGTGAACCCCTTCCTTTTGTCCTTGCCGCGTTAGTGCAGTAGCGTTAGTACACTTGTTAGTGATAATTTAACGATAATCTATCGAAAATTTTCAAAAAAAATACGACGGTGGCGTGAGGCAAGAAGAAAAGCAGAGGGGAGTCGCTTTCGCTTTAGAACACTAAAGTAAAGCTAGGGTTTCCTAGAATGACGGTGCTGTCATATTACGGCCGTAATTTAGCGGCGTTGACTGGTGTCTAATATAAACAATACTGCGCGTATTCTGATGTTACGGTGTCGTCATATTGTTTACATAGACAACATTCAACGCCGCTATATCACGGCCGTAATATGACGGCACCGCTATCCTAGGAAACCCTAGCTTAACCGACATCGCTCGAAGGATTACGCAGCTAAAGTCGCAGTGGTCGGGACACATAGCGAGAAAAACCGATGGCTTTTGGGGCGGAAAGGTTCTTGAATGGTGACCATGCACTGGACGACGCTCCGTGGGTAGGCCTCCGACAAAGCGGACCGACGATCTGGTGCGTGGTCGCGCAGGACTGATCGTCGTGGAGATCCTTGGGGGAGGCCTATACGCAGCAGGTGGGTGTCGTGCGGCTCGGCTGATATGACGATGTAATGATGAATCTATCGAACATTTTCAAAAAAATTAAGAGTGGCGTGAGGCAAGGAGAAAAGGAGAGGGGTCACTTTCGCTTCCGCGGGATATAGTTTTGTACCTACTTTGTGACAAGTGTGGTGTGGAGGCCTCTCTGCGTCGCTGATCTTTGCCACCACAGTTGTGTAGCAGGTGTATTCAGAGTGTCATTCGATTATGTTAATTCTGTTTAAGTAGATATCGATTAATAAACTCGATCTCGATTCACCTAAACCAGTAATTATGTTGATAAGCCACTTGAAATATGTGCGAAATATTTTTTTGATGCCGCTCAGTTTGTTTTATCGCATTCAAACAATATTTATATATTTTTTGTAGCTATTCTTATAAAAAAAATCATTTTATGTAGTTGTGTTCAAATAAGTGTTTATTCCTAGAAATTTTAACACACACTTACATTTTGTTCTTAAATTGCTGGAAAACTAAAATATCGGGTATCATAATTATTATGGGTTCAACCCATAATAACCCAACGCTTAAGTAAGCACAAAGCGTAAAATATATAAAAAAACTTTATAAGTCTATGTTTATTAAAGTCAATAAATAAAATAACACACATCAATTTTCTCAACTGATTCTATGCATTCATTAATATCAAGTCATTAAAATTTATATTTCTCTCTAAAACGTATTTTGTGTTCCAAACTGATTTATAGAGTGATAATCATGTGTTGAGTGGACATCGAGTTTGGTGTTAAGTCATACCTAGTCGAATAAATAAGCAAAGTTGTTTTTTTTGTTCGTTAATAAGTCACCTGAAGTAACTTCATAGTATTACAGAATATTTTCAATTTTGTCGTTCGAAACTTTATTTATCAAATAAGCTACTTTTCAATAGGGATCATGCGGCTAATATGATGGTAAAAAGGATTGTGTCTCGATAAGAAAAAGGGAATGTCTCTATATAACACTAATTCATTGTACTTCATTCTTTCCTGTCACCCCGTCATGACCTCATTCACTCACTTCACACAATCCTGGATTCTTTTTCCTTTTTTTGTGGTATTTCTCTTATGACCTATACGTTCGTTTATGTCCTCACTTGACATCACCTTCTCTCTTCTAGTAATCTTCTCATAATATGTTAATTTTGTAAATATCGTTACTTATTTCTGTTAAAGCTAATAAGTTTCTTGCGCTTGTTCTTCTTGTCAGTAAAAAAAGTCTGGTACGGGTGGTAGGAAAATATAGACGATTTAAAAGAGCTTAATTTATAATTTTATTTGAATAAAGACATTTTAATCTAGACTTTGACTATGACTATGTCTATACACAGTATCGAAGGGTAGGAAGGACATGCCGATAGATTCTTGTCGAACCGCTCACCTTTGCTATAATTACATTCTAGGAGGAATTACACCAGTGACCAGACTTAATTTATGCGTCGAAGAAAATAACATCTATCTACAAAACAATATGCGAAAGCATTACGTTTCATTATACGCATATTTTAATTGCAATTGTTAATTATCGATGACAGGTAATAATTTCAACGAGAGTTGTGTATTTATCAAAGGAACCTGATTAAACTAAGCTTCAATGAGACTACTTAAGAAATTGCAACTATCGTGTCTACAACTTTTGCAATACATTTTAGTATGTATTTTTAAGTAGGTATTATTGTAAAAGAAATTAAGTATAGGTAATTTCACAACTGCTTGGTGCGATAGTAGCTCACTTTCTGCGCTGGCTTTTTTTCGGTCCCAAATGTTTGAATAATGAGCTAAGTATTGTTCCCGAGTTGTGAATCCCCTGATTATTATGGGAACAATATTTTTCACATTTCTTTTCGTAAGTTTTGAAAAGGGCACAAGTCACTGTCTTTCAATTGATGATTTTTATACGTTACAGCTATTTTAGAAACTTAAAACTATACTTTACAACGTGAGACATGGCTGGATATCTTACTGTAAGAAAAGTTGGCATTGCCCAGTACGAAAATTTAGCTCCAAAAATTTTTTTGTCTCTCCTGAAGCTTTTTAATTTCTGTACATGCGCACTTTTCAAAACAATCCATTTAATTCATTTCTTGCTTAGTTTAGAACCAAATGATTAGTTAAATTAATATATGTTTTGTTTGTATTTTTTTTGTAAGTTATTTCTGACTTTTGTCCAAAAACGATGTTTTGGAGACAGCTGCGAATAGTCTCTGTGAAAGCCAACTCCAATAATGCACAATTATAGTATAATGATTATAGTTAATTGTAAAACTAAGATATCCGTTCTTATTCACGACATGGTGTATCCGGGAAGTGCAAATTGGCAATATTTTTTTTGTGTATGCACTTGGCGCGTTTGGCAACAATTAGCTCTCTGGAAATCATCGAATGGTTAGTTGACAAGTAGAGTTAAGAATGTTTAGAATAGACGCAGAAAACGAGCGAACATTTTCGCTCGTTATAATACGCTCGTTTCGCATAGAAATCCATTATAAAGTAAAAGGAATTAATGCTTTAGCATACCAAAAAAATATTTTGTTCTCTAAAATTAGTAAATGCTCACTAAATCCTAAACCGCCGCTCTAGAGAATTTGGTGAGCATTTACTAATTCTGGGTCTGCCCAACTGTTGTCTAATTTCAAAATCTATCGCAATCGCATTCAGGATGTAACACATTAATGCTTCTTTTTGACACAAATAAAAAGTTACCAAAGAAATGCAGCAATGTGTCAATGAAAGCGTTTGCGATGATAGATTTTGAAATTAGACAATTAGCCCCTAGGTTAGTATGGTGACCAACATATTTCTTCATTTAATTTAGGCTTATGTTTAGATGAAGAAATACCAGCTCAAGATAAGGGAAAGTTGTCTCGGTGTACTGTCAGCAACATTATAATGGCATAGACCGTAAGTTTTACAATCTAGCTAGATTCAACAATATTGATATAAATTAATAATCATTGCACTTTGTGGTATTTCCTTACTATAAATAAAATTAATTTCATTTCATAAACTCCTGCCATTCTCTACCTTTGCTGACATCAGGCACTTTTATTTGAATATTTTTATATTGTCACTGTCATTTCTACAAGTTATGTAGACTATAGTTTATAATTAACGATTGAATTAAATACATTGTCGCGTGCGTACCGACAGGGCGGGCCCACACCTGCCGGCGACCTGCTACTGATGACGTGCTATGGAATAAATACGTTTAATTTTATTTTAGTTTACTTACCGGACTTAGATTGTATTGATAAACCTTGGAGTTTGAGAAAGTGCCTGGAGACGGTTATGTAAAAGAAAAAAGTTAGCGCTACATTTAGATAGAGAGCTATTGAAAATTACTGCAAGAGTTATCTCAAGGTCCTTCTCTCAATATGATAGAGTGTTTAGGATGTAGGTACATGAGTCACCACCTACTCCCAGCGCCAGGAAGTGGAACACCTGGCGTCAGCACGCTTCCAAACATGTAGCATTTCGACATGCACTACAAGAGTTATCTCAAGGTTCAAATTTGGCAGTATGGTAGAGAATAGCACAAAAAAAATAAGACGGCAGTCAGACCGCAGTGTCATGGAACATGCCGAGTCAGCACGCCACGTAAGTTGTATGAATTTCGAGGTCGGTACAAGAGTTATCTCAAGGCTGAAAATTTTTATACTGCTTAATTATTATGCATAATTTATGAAAATAACAGTGAGACCACAGTGTCATGGAACATGGCCAGCATTGAAACGGCAGAGCATCACAATCAGATTCACGTTTGGTTACCAGACGTCAGGATATGTCTTGACATGTCAGGATTTTTTGATCCCTGTCAGAATTCCGGCCGGGAAGTTGGAAAACGTCAGGATTTTATTAATTATTCACAACTAAAGTAAAACAATTTTTTATTTTTTTTCTTTGGTAAGAATCAAGTCGCAGAAAAACTAAAACTTATTTTGTCAACTTATTTTTTTTTATTCGTTGTCGGTGCGCGGATGGTAAATGTCGGTGCGCGGATGGTAATATTTGTGTGATGAGCATGGCAGAGTATAATTGAAATATTATTAGATATTCAAATTTTCTCCGTATTAACAGTGGCATTTCTGTAGTTGTAGCTTTTATAGGAAAGCTTTGGCCAAGAAAGGTCCAATGACTTTTATTTAAGATTTGAAATGCGCATATTAAGCCCCTGGTAAAACGTTAGTCAATTTATGACTAGGTCACATAATAGAAATTGGTACTATGACTAGGTCTCAAGTTAGTCGATGAATCTTTGAATGAATGAATGAAATGAATTTTTTGAACAAATAGCGTCTTATCCATACAATTCTTTCTTTGTGGGCATCATAAGCCCGATGGGATATCCTCATATGCCAACTGCAATCGGTATGACTGTCTTCATTCCAATTCCAAACGTCATTTAAGCTTCCTTTTACTGTAATTGATGTTTTTTTACACATTGCTACTTAAAGTTTAAGCCTTATAAACCCTATCACTTACTTACGCTATAAGCCATTTAAATTAAATAGGTTACACATTTCAAGTGGAATTTAACTGTAATTACATTGAGCACATTTGCTACGTAATAATTATTTAGTATAAATATTTGCCGGCCGTTTAGTATTGTGGTAGCGATCCTACCGACTACGGAGCTTTAGACCCTGGGTTCAAATCTTGGTAGAATGCTTTTGTTGCATTAGATTTGTGATATTATTATTAAGGCGTATTCTATTTTTGATTAGTCACTTCACTATAGAATAAATTCTGTTTATTTGGCACATTTTTGGTCTAAATCGTTTGAGCGTAGTTGCTTAGATAATACTTATATTAGTATTTTGAAAATCAATGAATTTACAGACAAAGGCTAACTATTAAAAATATATGCATTGTAAATCATATTTTTTTTTTAAATCTTTTGTGGTATTTACACAAGTCGACTTGGCAGGTGACTTAATTGCTGGTCGATTTAAGTCAATTAGCACTTTTTATCGACAATCGCTTGTAAAATCTAATCGCCAACTCATCGAAATTAGGTTTTCGTTATTGAATCGTAAACGATCAATGATATACAGGGTCATTTTGTATTCACCATCCAAATTATGCGGATGTGTTCAGCCCACGAAACTAAACAACTTTCTCTAAGGAACACATGGCCAAATATGTAAAAAAAAATCGACTATCCATACAAATCAAAGAGATCACGTGATCAATTTAGTATGGGACTGCCAAAATTTTGTGGCGAAATTCGACACATGTTTCTTAGAGAAATTTGTTTAGTTTCATGGACTGGACACATCCTTGAAATTTGGATGGTAAGTTCAGAATGACCCGATATATCAGTACAGCGAGATAGCAATGAGAAAACGTCGCGCGCCGCCGCCGGAACGAGACCGATTTGGCAGATTAGGCGAATAAATCTAAAAATCAATTTGTAGTAACGTGTAGCGTTTAAAGAGAAATGCTTCTACACGATTGTGAATATTGATGATAAAAGTTTTTAAAGAAATTTTGACTTCAATAATCTCCAACTTTAGACTTTTAAAATGTATTTTTGAAATTAAAATGTATCGAGCCTTAGAATAATTACACCTAGAACGATTATTCCCTACAAAACGCGCTGTCGTAAGTGAGGCAATTACAACAGCCAAAAATGGCGCCGCTTTCAGATTTTTATTGTCCATTATTACATAATCATACGTAATAAGTACAAAACAGTTTCAATTTCCCTACCTTAAAGACATTAATTATTGGATTATTGGATTTTAGTTACGATTAGGTAACGTATGAAGGATATAAATCTGAGAACTGAGCCATTTTGGCTCAGTATAAGTTACCTCACTTTGCATACGCGGACACGGCTTCTAGGTGTAATTATTCTAAGTATCGAGCCAAAATCATTAATTCGTGTTTCTGGTTCAATACATGTCTAGATCAAAATATAAAGAAATATAATGTCTTAATTTCAGATCCGTAGGATGTTTCAGCGATCTATGGCATTACATCAAAAAGCATTAATTTTCTAGATCGCCATCTATCTTCTTCTATACCTATAATAATCGTAAACCCAAAAAAGTCCGTACATTGAATGTAATCGGAAAAAAACCAACCAGGGCGACTTAAAATCGTTAACTGAACATGTTAGAACAGTTTCTAAACGTCTTGTCTGTCTCTAATCTGTCTGTTCTCTCACCACGCAAAAACCACTGAACGGATTTTGACGAAATCTTATATATAGGTAGTATGACAGTGTATATTCTAGGCTATCAACTGAAAAAATAAAAATCTGGAAAAGTGGCTGAGAAATCGTAATCAGCAACAAAAATCTTTGGTACAGTACAAAATTAGCATGTTTCAGAAGAAATAATAGTCAACGTTATATAATGTTTTTATTTACATCTTGACTATGTCGTGTGCTAATTTTCCAATGGTTTGCTTGTGAAAAGTGATATATAATTCACTGTTGTTTACATTAAATTCTCTCAGTGGAAACTGTGTTAGCCTATGTAAAACCATATTGATTTCCATTCATAAGTATAATTTTGAGCTGTATGTTTCCCTTATCCAATAAAAATAAAAAATAAAAAAGTAAACGACACATAATTTGAATTTTTTATTTAGCCTTTTATTCACATCCTGTATAGACTTTCACATAATTCGCCATAATTATAGCAATAATTATATCTCAAAACCAACACTTCATTCTCGATACACTTAATTATGCATTTTACTCGAATTCTTTGCGTTTCTTAAAATATATTCAAATTAAGACAGTGTCAGCTTAAAATAGTTATCTTAAATCCACTTGCAAGGAATTCGAAAGCACTTTTTCTGACTTAAGTAATACTGACTTAATTATTTCATCGATTATGCAATCTTAAGTGCAAATTAAAAATTTAAATAAAATTAAACTACTTACATTTTATTTTATTTTATATGTAGCGATATCAAATCAAATAAATGTGCCAAAAGTCATTAGTTTGAATACCGAAAAAATAAAATCGTTTTGTGATAAGTGCTTAAATTCAAACTAATGTTTCATTAATTTAAGCTTAGACATTATACATGATCACTTTCGTTTAGTTTTAACATTTCACTCATTCAAGACAATTTTTAGCTTGTTTTCAATTCATTGTTATTTTTTTAAATGTAGGTATATATTTTATACCAATTTCAAATTCTGCTCAGCATTTATAGCTCTATACTTCGTATTTTTTTTTGTAAGCGCCATGTTGTTATATTTTAGTTTTTGATCATCAACATCACCTACCCATTTAATAATATTTTTTTAATCTCTTATTGTTTTAAGTTAAAAAATAATGTAATTTATTTATAAGTTAATCCCACGGTGGTTGAATAACCTAACCAAGCGAGAGAATGGTAATAAATAATTAATTAATTCGGGCCATCGATTCGATTAGATTAAAACTTATGACTTGAAAAAGAAGAGTGCTCTACTTTATTTTTCTATTATTAAAAAAAACAAACAAAATTTGCTTACGATTATTTTTAGTTCTGTACCTTGATTACGTAAGGCTGTTACTATAACCAATGGATTGAAAGCGCAGTTGCATTGCTGCTTTAAGTAAGATAGTTGTCACATTGGTTCTTAACTAAAGCAGCAATGTAACTGCAATTTCTGTCAAAGTTGATTGCAACAAAGTTAGATAATTATCCCCCTGACCCTTGATTACGTAAATCTTTTGCTAACAATTCTCGATTGAAATCGATTGAAAGCACAGTTGCATTGCTGCTTTAGTTAAGATAGTTGTCACATTAATTCTTACTACAGCAGCGATGTAACTGCGATTTCTGTCAGAGTTGATTGCAACAAAGTTACGTAATTACCCCCCTGGTCAACGTATTGCAATTGAAATCTTACTTCTTGAAGCAACTTGGCTGCTAATTTATAAAACATTTCCAAAAAAAACCGGCCAAATGCGAGTCGGACTCGCGCACGAAGGATGCCGTACCAAAAACGGCAAAAAAAACTGTTTATTGTATGGGAGCCCCCCTTAAATATGAATTTTGTTCTGTTTTTAGTATTTGTTGTTATAGCGGCAACAGAAATACATCATCTATGAAAATTTCAACTGTCTAGCTATCATGGTTCATGAGATACAGCCTGGTGACAGACAGACAGACAGACGGACAGCGGATTCTTAGTAATAGTGTCCCGTTTTTACCCTTTGGCTACGGAACCCTAAAAACATCTAAGGATGAATATGGTAGATAGGGCATTAAATTGAACAACTTTTACTATGGGACTAACTCTGAACTCGCGAAAAAAAATCAGCTGTCAAAGAATATAATTATTAATTATTTTTACTTGAAACAGCTGATTTTGTTTCGCAATTACAAAGTTGGCCCCATAGTAAAAGTTGTTTAGGTTGATAGTCCGTATCTACCATTTTTTCGGCTTTAGGGATTTTATGTAAACACGTTGTATAAAAAGCTATGAAGTACACTGCAGGACAATAATAATCACAAAATCACATTGATTTCAGACATTAGTCTGAAAAACATTAGTTTAGGTAGGTATTTAAGAAGTCAGACAATGAAATTGGACATGGTTCTTTGGTGTAACAGTATTCCCGATAATCGAATAGTGTGTATAGAATAGTACATTATGAGACAAGTAAGCTTAGGTTGCTCATTGCACACAAGGCTGTGGGTTGCAGCCCGAGCCGCAGGCGAGGGCGTAACTCAGCCGAATGTGCAATAAGCAAGAGCTCACGAGTTTCATACGACGTTTTTCAACACATTTGCGAGAAAAAAACAAAGTAATTTACCACACAGCAACAAATACGCCAAAAACAAAATAGGTATGATAATAAAATTGTGATAGGAAAAGGCGCGCAGGTTTTTTCTTATTTTTTCACACGCTCAATGCAATAATATTTTGTGTACAAAGGGGTGAGTGAGCATACAGCCAACTTCAAAATTATAATTTTAGGTGAAAAATGCTAATATTTTATGACAAAATATTGTGAATTATGAATAATTTGACAATAATAAATATTTGTTTAACTTAATTAAGGACTTATACATTTATTTATTCTAAAAAGTATATGAATTTTCAGCGGCATAAAACCTCTTTGTTGTTACTAAAAAAAATAACTGTATTATGCGGTCAAATTGGGAATGCTCTCTTTACTCGCATAGAACTTTTAGTAAGGTACTAATTTAACTTTGTAGGGTTAATTCTATTACGTACTAGTGTTTTATATATTATTGCACGCGTTTGTTATAGCTCGGCTTATGGCCGTAAAAGCGATGTATAAGAGTTAGTTATAGTTTATTATAATATTTGTAAGTAGAGCAGTCTTCACTCCCAATAATTATGTTTTTACTTCGTAATACAGTTGCCACCTACCGTCTGTCTGATTGAAATCAATTTCTAAAGGTTGATCATCGATTTTAACTTATTGTGAGCGACAAACAGACAACACTTGAGAAGCCAAGCGAATCTCAACTCTATTGTATAGCGGATACAGAAATATTGATACTTTAATTGTCAAGTCGTAGCAATGTTCGACCATAGCCGTATACAACCATTCAACTTTTCGTAGCTTTATTCCTATTGACATAAAGATCAATATACAATCAACTTTATTTTCAAATGCAGCTAATAAAATTGTTGATTATATTACCAATCAAAAACAATTTGCCGTCCAAGAGCCGAAATATCACCTTTATTCTTGAACACTTACAGTCGTCAGCGAATCGAAATGAATTGGAAATGTATTTTGTCGATCGCATACAATGATTTCTATTAAAATCGAGCGTTAGAAAAAATCGATGAATCGTACTTTTTAATATTTTTCCCATCGAATGTCAAGTGTTTGAGCCGTGTTTTCTCAACTGTGAGATTTTGGATTAATTTTTTGTTGTGTTGATCCGTTTTACCGATAGAAATTAAATACAAGAGTAATGCTTTGAGTGCAATTGTGGCATTTATTTTAGTGCAGTAGGGTGCATTATGGATAAAGTGCCATTTTTAGAAGAAACTTGACAAAAAGTGATGCGCTCTCGCTAAAGTGAAGGTCGCCGCAGGTGTCAGGATCGGTGACAATCATGGATCAGTTTCTGCTTGAAGTCTATGATCTTTTTTTATTCTTTTTTTTTGTAGGATGGCAAAAACTTCGCTTGGTTGGTTCAATACAATTTTGCGTCATAGGTAATCACGATATACCAAACATGACAACTTTTTTAGTTCCTAGCGAACTATGGAAACTAACGTAAGTACTTAAGGAACACTAAGAAATTGTGCTTTGTCTGTAGATGAAGGCGACGGAGCAAAAATATAAATTAAACACTAGAATTAGATATTTTTTCAGTCGTGCATATATTTGACATTCAACAACAACCAAGAGTACTGAAAACTAGTCTCTGACAATTCATTTTTTAAACACACATATTTTTTAAACTAAACTTTAACTGCCCTGTCCTTCTAATCAAATGGCCACTTTCCACTTTTCTATTCGTTCGCTAACTTAAAGCTTAAAATAAACATTTAGACGATCAAGTCACACGTCGCAAGTTTATGTAAATCATAGACATTGTTGTATTGTATGGAATTGACAAGCCTACGACACGTAATTTTAGAGTTTATGGCTTATTTTTAATTTTTAAGTTAGCGAACGAATAAAATAGCGGCCATTTGAGTAGCCCCCTTGGACTATGGAGCAAAAATAGAAATTAAAAACTAGAATAAGTTATTTTTTCAGTTGGGCTTGACATTCACAAGCACTTACCCGTTGTAACTTACAAACCTAGTAGTCGCAGCTAGTCTTCAAAGCTAGTCAAATAGTTTACTGGATGTACTAATAGCAGGCAAGGTAAAGCTGGTCCACGATGTAGCGTTTAGCAAGATCTATTGCATTTTGTTAGGGAAGCAAGCATTTGCTCTGAATACAGCGCAAATCGAGATACACACAGTTCTTTGTTTAGCAAAAATGACCAAGAGCCATTGGGATGGAAAAGTTCTGTAATAGCGACAGGGTATCATTGGGTATGTCTCCTATGAGGTGGACTAACGATCTAGCGAAGGTTGCAGAAAGCCGTTGGATGTGGGCAGAGCAGGACATTCATGGAGATCCTTGGAGGAGGCCTGTGCCCATCAGTGACCGTCGGTCATACGACTGACAATGGTGATGACGGTGCTACAGCTCTTTCCCAGTAGTAAAGTTAAAAAAACTATATCTGTCCTTTCTTGAAAAAATAAGTGTACTCAGAACTAACACCCATTTGGACTAAACTTAAGAATCGCTCAAGCCTTTTCCTAATTACAGCACTAAATTAAGACGCAGTAATGGACTTAGCTCAGGCTATCGTGCAGCCGTCATGCGCCTAATTATCTTGTTTGAGTTGTAGTTAGGAAAATACTTGTGTAAGTGCGAACGGGCCAGTCAATTCATAATAGTCTCTATTTCGATACATATTTTCTTTATCATAGTACAACAAATATCACAATCCCTAAAACCATTGCAAACGATTCATATTCCAAACGGGAACATCATTAATTCTGGTGTCCGAAAGAAAATCGAATGGTACAAAGCGAATAAAAAGATAGGTGGATAGATAATGAAAGAGTGGGCTAAAAGAGGTGAAACTTTTTCATATAATTCAAGCCTTCCCTAACGAAGCCTGGAGGAATTAATTAGGACCGAAGATCGTGATTTATGCTTTCATTTTTAAACTCGATGTCCCCGGGCTTCCCTACCTCTGGTTTTTGATGTGACTTTTTGTTTTATTAGGTACTTACAAGCTTTATTTTAATTATTTTCATAATATAATTGTACTTGTATATGATTGTATTATGTGATAGGTAACATCATCTTCTTTTTCTTCTTAAAAAATTATGGTCGTGAATAAGCTGGTCGTTCGTGTCGTACTGACTAAATCATAATATTTTTTTAAGGTGTGTTAACTCGAGATGAAACATAAAATTCTGTTTCGGAAGCCTCGGGCAATCCAAACTACTTAGAGTTATGACTGTTTTACCAGATTGTAGAGAAAATATGCTGATTCTGAATATATAAATAACTCAATTTTTTTTTAGTTAATACAATGTTGATTGTCATGTGCGATATGTACCATGGGCAACAGCGTCGCTTAACCACTCCTAAGTATTAAAATCACTTGCACGCCGCGCCCCGTCACAACATACGTTTAGTTCGTGTAGGGACAATACGCGCGCACACGAATTTTTAGTATCAGTTTTAAATTAATTCGTCGCATTCGTGAGTTTCCTTCTCATTATCATTTCACGTTCGAGTTCCAGTGGTACTTCAGATAGACCCTGATTAAAAGTTTTCCCGTAAAACCTTTTTATGTTCAAAGGGCTAAGTCGGGGCGGAATTCGCTTTACTTTGTCATCGGTGATCTATGCTACAGTTGCGGGGAACTGGCGAAATCTCATGATAGAGTCTGGCCAGCGAGTCGTGTCATCTCGAACCCGCGGTAAATTAATTTTTTTGAATATTTATACACTGAAAATACTGCGAAATATCAATTTTGAACTTTCATTATATGTTTTGACTCGGAATTTGTCAAGGTGTATGTACACACGACAGCATATCAAGTTAAACTGCGAAAACAGGTTTTATAGCGTTGGACATAAAGGTTTTGTACATAAAATATGTTGAATTTGAGACTTCAATGGCAACATGTATAGTCCGAGGCTAAAATTATTATTTTACAGTATTTTGAGTGAATAAAGTTTCAAAATTTTGTCGCGGGCTTAAGATGACACGACTCGTTGGCCAGACTATTTTAATACTTAACTAAAAAATCAACTTCTTTTATTAGTTCAGGCAGTTGGTTTTTAATTTCGTAGTTTTATAATTAACTTGGTTTGGTTAGAGTTACTAAAGATTCGGACAAAATAATTTCGGACACTGTCCGAATTGACTCATTTAATTTTATTATTTTTTACCGACGACGATTCGGATACTATTATTATAAAAGTGACGCTCTTTTTCGAAGAATTTATAACTTTTTGTCTGACTGCACAATAATGTTTTAACTAAAATGGTGTCAAAATTGTCACAAAAAAAATAATAATATTAAAATTTCTCAATTCGGACAAAGTGTCCGAAATCATTTTGTCCGAATCGTCACTAAGTCTGATCAGGAATAGTACCTATTGTAAAAAAATCTACAATCGATAAATTGATAATAGCTCTTTCCTAATGACAGGCAAATGATTTTGTCAGTAGACCATCAATATCCTGGTGACATTACCGTTTTTGAAATAAATACGTAAACAAGACAACTATAAACACATTTGATTTTATTTTAATAATCTCGCAGTTTTTAATTTTTAACACTTTGTTAAAAAATCATCTACAAAAACACCACGTTTGAAATACATCCTACTACTAATTATTTCGGTAACCCCCAATACACCCTTAATTTATAAGTATAGGTATCTAAAAATTAAATGGGGATATCAGACCAAGTTACTAAATAGGTATGTATGTAAAGTTAAAAACTTACTTAATCGGTAACCTCACAAAGGTAGCAAAAGGCGTGCGTTGACACTCCATTCTTGTCATGATTTACGGAAATCATTTTATGGGACGCAAACAAATCTTAATATCTTGACTACTTATTTTAACAGACATAGTACTTGATTGGTTTTAGATACCTATACTTAAAAAATTAACGGTATAAGATCAGTAGTTAAATGATCAAAGAAGCATTTAACCTTAACAATTTGAGACATGAAGTATAAACGATAATGTCACAAATACCAACAGAGTCCTTAGCACATCAAGTCTGCACATACGCACATTTGACACGATACGACCACGAAGACACCGACGTTCCATACCAAACGAAAGGGCATTTTTTATCTACAACATCATATACCTCACTCCTTCTAACACATAAACATGTCCTCGAGAAAACGAGACAGATAATCGCGCCAAACCCCTTTGATGTCGCCGCTCGAGGTCATTGCATCGCATAAGTTATTCACTTCTTGCTTTTTTTTTATCGAAAACTAAGGAAAAAGGTCTTTATAATCACAGTAAGTCGGTATTCTGTTTCGGTAGCAATTTCGGGCAATACGATTGCGACTGCGCACATCCTACGATTACCGAACGACAAAATTATACTGCAACATCTCAAAAAATGTTAATGCACTTTAAACCAAAGCATTAAGATTTCATTTTTATTTATTTGAGAGTATGGTTAACTTAGTTTAGCTGATTGCAAGGGGTTAATTGATTTTGGCTGGCGAACACCGATCGAAATGACCGAAAATTGGCTTCAAATCGTCATTTATGTCTGTTTGTTTGTCTCATTCTGAAACAAGGATAATCAAGCTACCGTTATTGGTAAACTTTGATGTAATATTTTGATTTTTGTATTCTGATCTTTAAGAAAATTGGTCGTTTGAACTTTTGGTGGTATCCATTTATGTGTTTTTAACTACCGCATTTTTTATGGTTGAATTTGAGCAACCAATCTGTTTGAGAAGCAAGATGCAGTCTAAACGTATTTTCATTCATGAGCAGATTTCATTCCTAAAGCATTTTTTTCCCTTTAGTCTGCGTAAGTACGAGTCTCGTAACATAACTTTGATATACGCTTTGATAATAATTATTCTAATTACATTGACTCTTAAAACTATACGCTACAGTAAAAGCCACAACCAAAAAAAGTTAAATTGACGGGCTATTTCACATTCAACCGACAATTTTTCTAGCGTTGAATATTGTTTCTTATTTCTGTCGGTCAGTAAAATGCTTTAGAAAGTCGCTAGAAAAATCGCCGGTTGTATGAGGAAAGATCCAAATTGAATACCTATTACGCCACGTTTAATCTGTTTTGTATAAATATTAAACAATAGATCATCATCATTTCCATCGGGAATTGGAAGAGAAAGATGGATTAATTGTGATAAGGATAGCCTCGCAATTAATCCATCTTTCTCTTCCATTTTTTATATGTTTACAATTGTCATCTCCTCATACACTCCTTTCACATCTATATCATTCCGCACACAATCCAGTTTCTTCTGCGGTCTTCTTCCAGCTATCACAAAAACCGGCCAAGTGCACTGAGAAAAACGGGCTACTTAAAATTGGCAAATTTGTAATGCACCGGCAGCCAGATACGTATAATGTGCTTTTCACATGAAATAAATAAGAGCCATACTTATAATGAGCCGACACCATGTCCAGTAAGTATGCGGCATAATGCCCTGTAAAGACAATGTAAACGAGTTACTTGTAATGAGGCCGAATCCTTAATACGTAAGCCGCATCATGAAATTACTGTGCCCGCACTGTTAACGTTTACGTATGCGGTTTAATGATGCCGCATATGTATTAACGGAGCAGCATACGTAATTTACTTAACCCGCAACAGGAAATATATATGCGCTATACGTACGAAGTTATACAGCCGCATTATTTCAGTATCCAGGCTCTTTACAACAGTAACTGGTTGCCAAATCATTGTACTGACTCCGTCTCATTAAGTAATAGTCCGGGTTACGTACATAATGTACGAGCAGGGTCGGAGATATGCCGATACATTTTACGTACACGGGATAATTAATAATGTCTCCGCCTACATAAACATTTACGTATCCTGGCTCATTTTACGAACTCCGTTTACTTACTGGCAGTGTTCGGTACATAGAATCTTTATGACGTCAGCCGCATCATGAAATTACTGTGGCGCACTCTTTACAGTTACGTATGCGGCTTAATGATTCTGCACGGAGCAGCATACGTAATTTACTTTACCCGTAACATGAAATATGTATGCGCTATACGTACGAAGTTATACAGTCGCATTATTTCAGTATCCAGGCTCTTTATAACAGTAACTGGTTGCCAAATCATTGTACTGACTCTGTCTCATTAAGTAATGGTCCCGGTTACGTACATAATGTACAAGCAGGGTCGGAGATATGCCGATACATTTTACGTACACGGGATAATTAATAATGTCTCCGTCTACATCATCAGTTTTTACGTATCCTGGCTCATTTTACGAACTCCGTTTACTTACCGACTGTGTTTGGTACGTAGAATCTTTATGACGTCAGCCGCATCATTAAATTACTGTTGCGCACTCTTTACAGTTACGTATGCGGCTTAATGATTCTGCACGGAGCAGCATACGTAATTTACTTTACCCGTAACATGAAATATGTATGCGCTATACGTACGAATAGTTATACAGCTGCATTATTTCAGTATCCAGGCTCTTTATAACAGTAACTGGTTGCCAAATCATTGTACTGTCCCTGTCACATTAAGTAATGGTCCCGGTTACGTACATAATGTACGAGCAGGGTCGGAGGTATGCCGATACATTTTACGTACATGGGATAATTAATAATGTCTCCGTCTACATCATCAGTTTTTACGTATCCTGGCTCATTTTACGAACTCCGTTTACTTACCGACTGTGTTTGGTACGTAGAATCTTTATGACGTCAGCCGCATCATTAAATTACTGTGGCGCACTCTTTACAGTTACGTATGCGGCTTAATGATTCTGCACGGAGCAGCATACGTAATTTACTTTACCCGTAACATGAAATATGTATGCGCTATACGTACGAAGTTATACAGTCGCATTATTTCAGTATCCAGGCTCTTTATAACAGTAACTGGTTGCCAAATCATTGTACTGTCCCTGTCACATTAAGTAATGGTCCCGGTTACGTACATAATGTACGAGCAGGGTCGGAGGTATGCCGATACATTTTACGTACACGGGATAATTAATAATGTCTCCGTCTACATCATCAGTTTTTACGTATCCTGGCTCATTTTACGAACTCCGTTTACTTACCGACTGTGTTTGGTACGTAGAATCTTTATGACGTCAGCCGCATCATTAAATTACTGTTGCGCACTCTTTACAGTTACGTATGCGGCTTAATGATTCTGCACGGAGCAGCACACGTAATTTACTTTACCCGTAACATGAAATATGTATGCGCTATACGTACGAATAGTTATACAGCTGCATTATTTCAGTATCCAGGCTCTTTATAACAGTAACTGGTTGCCAAATCATTGTACTGTCCCTGTCACATTAAGTAATGGTCCCGGTTACGTACATAATGTACGAGCAGGGTCGGAGGTATGCCGATACATTTTACGTACACGGGATAATTAATAATGTCTCCGTCTACATCATCAGTTTTTACGTATCCTGGCTCATTTTACGAACTCCGTTTACTTACCGACTGTGTTTGGTACGTAGAATCTTTATGACGTCAGCCGCATCATTAAATTACTGTTGCGCACTCTTTACAATTACGTATGCGGCTTAATGATTCTGCACGGAGCAGCATACGTAATTTACTTAACCCGTAACATAAAATATGTATGCGCCATACGTACGAATAGTTATACAGCTGCATTATTTCAGTATCTAGGCTCTTTATAACAGTAACTGGTTGCCAAATCATTGTACTGTCCCTGTCACATTAAGTAATGGTCCCGGTTACGTACATAATGTACGAGCAGGGTCGGAGGTATGCCGATACATTTTACGTACACGGGATAATTAATAATGTCTCCGTCTACATCATCAGTTTTTACGTATCCTGGCTCATTTTACGAACTCCGTTTACTTACCGACTGTGTTTGGTACGTAGAATCTTTATGACGTCAGCCGCATCATTAAATTACTGTTGCGCACTCTTTACAGTTACGTATGCGGCTTAATGATTCTGCACGGAGCAGCATACGTAATTTACTTAATGGCCGGTATACATTTTGATTAGTAAAGTGCTTAGTGTTTAGTGTTTAGTGCACTGTTAAGTGTTTAGTGATTAGTAGGTGATGTCCCATACTGTTTAGCATACGCTGTTTAGTACAGGCTTTGTTGATATAAACTAAACACTTAACAGTCCTGTCCAGACGTGCTTAGTGCGTGTTTAGCTGCAAGTGAGGGGTGGAGGCGGGACGTGCGGGACGCGCGGGAGGAGCTACTCGCAGAAAAAATA
The DNA here is from genome assembly GCA_928269145.1 of Agriphila tristella. Lineage (NCBI taxonomy): Eukaryota > Metazoa > Arthropoda > Insecta > Lepidoptera > Crambidae > Agriphila > Agriphila tristella. Next base: position 21,202,296 of record OV743445.1, read on the forward strand.
GAACGCGCTTCTAAACACTGTACTTCGCTCGCACTAAACACTTAACACTAAACAGAGACTGTCCGAACGTGTTTTTTGCTAAACACTAAACACTAAACGAGCCACTCGCACTAAACACTAATCAAAATGTATACCGGCCATAAGGTGAAGTCGGCTCGGGGCTACCGAGATATTGAGGGGGCGAAGCAGCGGGCGGGCGGAGCAGGCGCGGGGGGCCGCGCGCATATTCGTAAACATGCGAGCGCTCGTATTTACGTAGATGAGCATCAAAGTATCGAGCGATGACCAATTTTGCCACAAACTGTCAAGTCACTGTGGCGTTTCGGTGAGGCTGCTCGCCTGTTACGCGAGAGATCTCGGTTCGAACCTCTGTCGGACCAAAAGTTTTTTGATGGTTTTTACGATATTCTAGAATGTTTACATTGCTTACACAATATTTACCTATATAAGGTTATTTATACACGCTGAAATTTTAATCATTTGGTTCCCGCCGTGTGGTGGTTCCACTCATGATTACAAGCAACTTTTACTATGGGGCCAACACTCCTGCTCGCAAAAAAAAATCAGCTGTTCCATACATTAAGGTCGAGTAGGTATTGCACTTTTGTATGGAACAGCTGATTTTTTTTTGCGAGCAGGAGAGTTGGCCCCATAGTAAAAGTTGCTTGTAATCATGAGTGGAACCACCCCACGGCGGGAACCAAATGGTTAAAATTTCACGCTGTATAGGTAGTCCATAATTTTTATTTTAGCTGTTGCACCTTTAAAATATAGTTTTATCTTTATCATTTGTGAAAAGAGTAAAATAACACTTTATAAACCTATAACTTTGCTTGTTTTTATGAAAAAGACAGTTAGTTTATAAAATCTATAATAAACTCTAAAAAACAATAAGCATTTACATCTTTTGTATTTTCTTTTATTATACTGACGCGGTACGTTTGCTGTTTACAAAGCACTTCGGGGTCTTGTAAATAGCAGACGCATTAGTCTGACACGTCTGCTATTTACAAAGCAACTTCGGGTGGCTAACGCATCGGGTACCTATTTACGAATATGCGGCCCGCGCAGCGCGGCTGCTACTTCCGCGGCACTGTAGGCTGTTGTAGGCGAGATGTCGTAGGGTAAATGTGCCAATAATGATTCCCAAAAAGTAATTGCAAAAAAATGTTTTAGTTAATAATAAAAGGTTCTCGAATACTAATAATAATTCGCTAGTTTTATTACAAAGGTATTTACTGTAATAGTCTAATAAATATCACATTGACGTATGTACAATTAATAAACACTACACAGGGTTATTTGTAAAACACCAACAACCTTGCAGGAGTAGATTACTAACATCATAAACAACGACATTAATTTGTTCTACGACTTTTCCGAAAACAAACAAAAAAAACTACTTTCCATACAAAGCTCGATCAATAATTGCATGGAAAATTTCTCGAAAAGTACTCATCCCAGACTGATGGTGTTTATGATAAAATTAAAGGTCTTGGTGAGATCTTCATTTTAGATGACAGCTGTCAAATTCAAGTTTGATAAATTTGAATTTGACAGCTGTTAAATATGTAAAGTTAAGATCTCACCAAGACCTGAATTTTGTTTTTAAATTCTTTGGTCAGCCCCCTAGCACAGAGAAACACAATATAATATAGCGTTTTATCGAAAAATACAAGTACAATTCCAAGATAGCGGATAGCGGCCAACTTTTTTTGTTAGTGGGCTGATTTTGACGAAACTCGGTTTGGGGCACTATTTTGACAAGAAAACAGCAACGCAATGTTAGAAATAAAAAATCAAAGAAGGCGGCCATCTTTGTTGTTTGCGGGCTGATTTCTATGAAACTCGGTTTGGGGCACTACTTTGACATTATAACACCAACGCAATGTTAAAAATTAAAAAAATCCAAGATAGCGGCCAATTTTAACATTGAAAATGTTTTTTCGATAGTTTCAGTAAAGTACCCAATTTCAGCCAGAGTGAGACATCGCCCTGGTCCAGTGAGTTTTGGGTCTACGTGAATGTGATAAGCGTCAAAAGATGCGTCTTGGCAAGGGCTACAATATGGTGAAAAAAATTTTTTTTAAAGTCCAGAACTTTTTCGAAAATCGCATAAATGTAGAAAAATGACACACTTTTTCGGGGTCTTTTTTCACTAAATCTAAAATTTCTCAAAAACGAAAAGCTTTATTGAAAAAATGAAAAGAAACGTTTTGAAAATATTAAATGTCCCTCACTCTTACGGTCTGGGCTGTAGCTTATCCTTTATGTAGCGAAATGTCGGGATACTGCCTATTGTTATAGTGATTTTATATTTTGTATTTTTTATTTATTTCCACAGTTCTTTTTTGATAAAAAAAATTAAACTTTAATTAATTAAATAAAACTTGTAATACTTGTCAGTGTTATTAAACTCGACGTTCGTATGGCCTAAGGTGCGTCCAGATATGTTCTTTTGCCCGTACCGTACCTCCGTTCCGATCGGCGTCGCGATCAAAGAACGCTAGTCTGGACGCATGTTCGGAACGGTGCGGAGGTACGCCGTTCCGTTCGCCAAACAGGTACGCCCCGATCCACCTCGAATCTCTCGCTCTTTTGCCCGTACCCGTATCTCTCGCTCTTGAGCGTCGCGAACAAAGAACGCTAGTCTGGACGCATGTTCGGAACGGTGCGGAGGTACGCCGTCTCGATCGCCGACAGGTACGCTCCGATCCATCGCGAGTCGGTTTTTTCGCCCCGTTCAAAGGAAAAACGGAACGGAGGAACGGTACGGCGCTAGTCTGGACGTGATCGCGGCGACGCCGACGTTCGGAGGTTGTAGTACAGTAGCCCGTAGTACATTTAAATTACGAAAAAGGTTAGGTACCGTTTGCCGTTGTGATGTAGTTATTTATTATGAAATTATAGATACTTTAACCCAAGTTTTACAGATCCTAACTCGCCGTAACCTATATTTGTATATCTCCAAAAATGAGATTTTTTATTTTTCGAGGTTAATCACATGGTTTAGCTATTGTCGTGTTTTACAGCGCTGTGTTTGATTGCCACTGATAATAGTTAGACTGTGAAAAGTAGCCATACACAGATTTAAGACCAGATGAAATGGATGGACTTTATCTGGTCTTAAATCTGTGTATGGATACTTTTCATAGTCTTAATATTATCAGTGGCAATCAAACATAGCGCTGTAGAACACGACAATAGCTAAACCATGTGATTAACCTCGAAAAATAAAAAATAATCATTTTTGGAGATATACAAATATAGGTTGCGGCGGGTTGCGATCTGTTAAAGTATCTATAATTTTGTAATAAATAACTATATCACAACGGCAAACGGTAACCTTTTTCGTAATTTAAATTTACTACAGGCTGCTGTACTATTGGATCGGAACGTTGATACGGAACGGAGGTACGGTACGGCGCTAGTCTGGACGTGATCGCGGCGACGTTCGGCGGTTTGATCGGAACGGTGGTACGGAACGGAGGTACGGAACGGGCAAAAGTAGCGTCCAGACTTATTTGATCGGAACGCTGGTACGGAACGGAGGTACGGTACGATCAAAAGAACATATCTGGACGCACCTTTAGCGCCAAGATGATCTTTGTTGTGGAAGTTTTTATTTTCCTTTTGAATTGATTTACTGTTTAATTTTGACGCTATAATAGCACTGGTCGGATGGTCATAATGTTGTACATGATTCAATAAAATTAAATTACCGGATGCATTTTTTACTGCGTCCACTCGCACACATTTTAGAGCGATCGTGACGCGACCCTGGTACGACCATTTATCACAGAGCTACTCTTCCGAGGCAAATGCTACTGCACGATAGGTCCGACATATTTGGCTAACCATAACACGATAACTATTTGTCTCGCGGAATCAGTAAAGCCAATACACTGTAATTTGAATTAGGTAGGGTGTTTTGGCATGACAAAACATAAATAAAATTATATTGCATTGTTTTGTATGTATATGCTTATATCTCCTTATATATTATATAAAACTAAAAAAATAGGGATATAAAAGACACTTAAATTAATCGATTTAGGCCTATAAATCCAAAACACTGTATTTCAAGTTACAGTGTTTTGGATGAATTAATCGAAGTTCTTGACAATCTTTTTTCTACCTACTTATTCGTTTGCACGGCAGTGTGGTGTGACCCAATTTTTTTAAAAGTATGGTACAGGTTTGAAACTTGTTTCCAAGTATCGATATTATCATTAGGGCAGATTTTTACTATGCACCAAAAAATCTATCCTGGTTAAAAAAGTTACAACTAACTGCACTGAAGCCAAAAATATGAACGTTTTTTTTTGTTAGCAATTACTGTAGGAGCAAAAGAGATGACGCTATTATCTCCAGTACACATGGCGTACATCTCTAGGCGTGTCGTAGTGAGTTTTTGTGTGTAGGTAAACGGATAAACGAATCTTGAGCGAAAGTTGAACAGAAGAAGGGTTTTAGTTTGAGGCCCGAGGCCAAGCCGAGGGCCACAATAGGTACTTACGAGTAAATACAGAAAAGTAGATTCAAAATATTATATCGTGGGTTGCTGTTATTTCAATTTCGAGATTTGAAATGACTTGATCAGTCATGTCACATGTCTTTCTTAGTTACTCTGCGATTCCAAACTGAATGAGAGTATGACGATGATGCCTAGGTAAACATAGTTTGCAATTGCAATGAGGGTTGTTATCGCACATTCGAGTGATGATGAAGTCGGCGCGAGAGTCTCGCATGCTGCATTTGATTTTGATTAGTTTTTTATTAGGTTATTTTATGTAGAAATTCAGATTTCATTTGTTATACTTACATAGTACTTAGGTTACCTTTCAATAAAATATTAATGTTCTATAAGAATGGAATAAAAAAAAATATTTATTAAAAGTCATTAACTTCATTTTCAAAGTAACAGAAGGTCGTGAAAGGCAAGAGATGTGTGATTTTATTGTTTGTGGGCTAATTTCAATCTAACTCGGTTTGGACACTATTTTGACAAGAAAACAGCAACGCAATGTTAGAAATAAAAAAAAGTCAAAGATGGCGGCCATCTTCATTGTTTGCGGGCCAATTTCTATGAAACTCGGTTTGTGGCACTATTTTGACATTATAACAGCAACGCAATATTAAAAATATAAAAATCCAAGATAGCGGCCAACTTTTTTGTTTGTGGGCTAATTTCAATGTAACTTGGTTTGGGGCACTATTCTGACAAGATAACAGCAACGCAGTGTTAAAAATATAAAAATCCAAGATGGCCGCCAACTTTATTGTTTATTTATTTATTATTTATTTTATTTAAACTTTATTGCAAACAGAGCAAATGGCGGACTTAAAGCCTTAAGGCATTCTCTTCCAGTCAACCGGTAAGGGTGTTTAGGAAAGAAATCGTGGCGGCAATATTAATATAAAATAAAAATATGTAGTAAAATACCAATACATACATAAATATTATGAATATATAATACAATATAATACATATATATACACACAATATATACATATAAGAATGTACAGCACAAATGTCAGATATGACAAGCTAAAGTGTAGAACTCATGTAATGTTCACGAACCAATCTCTTGAACACGAACTTGCTAGGGGCGCTTCGAACATTCACGGGTAAAGCGTTTGTGGTCCAATTTAGATGAAACTCAGTTTGGGGCACTATTTTGACAAGAAAACAGGTATACAATGTAAAAAATACAAAATCCAAGATAACGGCCAACTTCTTATTTGTTCTCCTTTTTTTCAACCGAGTAACATCGAAATCAACCTGAAAACAGAGTTGACTGCCCCTTTTGTGTTTTTTACCATTGCGTTGCTGTTTTCTTGTCAAAATAAATAATAAATATTTGACAACATCACATACATTGCTCCAATCCCAAAGTAAGTAGCTACAGCACTTGTGCTATGGAAATCAGAAACAACGGTGGTATGACACACACCCAGACCTGAGACAATATTGAAAAGTTCATTTTCTATATTGATCCAGCCGGGGATCGAACCCGGGACCTCAAGAGATGGTGACGCCTTGAAAACCGGCGTGCGAACCACTCAACCACGGAGGTCGTCGAATAAAAAATAGAACCCAAAACCGGGTTTCATCGAAATAGACCCACAAACAGCAAAATTGGCCGCCATCTTTAATTTTTTATAATTTTAACATTGCGTTGTCGTTTTCTTGTCAAAATAGTGCTCTAAACCGAGTTTCATCGACACTGGCCTACAAACAACGCAGCTGGCCACCAACTAGGATTTTTATATTTTTAACATTGCGTTGCTGTTTTCTTGTCAAAATAGTGACCCAGACTGAGTTTCATCGAAATTAGATAAAATTATAATTATCATCTATAATAATTGCAAGAAAAACAAGAAAATAATAATAATAAATGAAAGTTTGACGAGTGACGGAATTTTCTTTAATTCGGCCGCTTTTGCCCTAAATTCGAAAATTTTTATGCAATGTTGTTAAAAATATAAAAAATCCAAGATAGCGGCCAATTTTTTATTTGTTCTTCTTTTGTCAACCGAGTTACATCGAAATCAACCTAAAAACAAAGTTTGCTGCCTTTCAGAGAGAGTCTCAACCTTTTGTGTTTTTTACCATTGCGTTGCTGTTTTCTTGTCAAAATAGAACCCGAATCAAAAATTTATTTGCTAGACTGCGATACATAAGGGTCTTAAAATATTTCATATGGTCACATCACATTCACCAGGAGCTGGCATGCAAAATATAATAGTGATAAATATAATATGTCAACATTAATGTCATTCAAAATTACAAGTCAAACCGGGTTTCATCGAAATAGGCCAACAAATAGCAAAATTGGCCGCCATCTTTGATTTTTTTATAATTTTAACATTGCGTTGTCGTTTTCTTGTCAAAATAGTGCTCTAAACCGAGTTTCATCGACACTGGCCTACAAACAACACAGTTGGCCACCATCTAAGATTTTTATATTTTTAACATTGCATTGCTGTTTTCTTGTCAAAATAGTGACCCAGACTGAGTTTCATCGAAATTAGAGAAAATTATGATTATCATCTATAATAATTGCAAGAAAAACAATATAATAATAATAATAAAAAATGAAAGTTTGACGAGTGACGCAATTTTCTTTAATTCGGCCGCTTTTGCCCTAAATTCGAAAATTTATGTCCCTGAATTCGACATAGAATAAAGGAAAATGAAGTCAGAAACTTTTGATGATATTACATAAATTTTAGAGTGCAAAAATTTACGTCATTATTATTATCAACATGCTTACAAAAATAAGCTTAGCTACAATAAAATATACATTATTATTACGTGGCTGAAAATAGAAAACTTTTTACTTTTGCTTAGAAATAAGATTTCTATCGGTATTAATTACTAATGTTGTTTTAAAAAAAATCTTTACGTTTTGTAAAATCTATGTCTGGTACCACAACAGGAACAAATAAGTCAGTGTCAATTCCAAATCTAATCGTCAGTTATTTTGTTATTTTTCGAATAAAGGCAGCTGCTAAAATAAGGTCTAGCATTTGCTCATGATTACAATATATTTGACCAAGAAACAGGGTCGATATATTATGAAGAAAAAAGCCACGAGGTGAAAGCGAGCATTATTATTATTTCGCTGTAGTCCATCAAAAATGTTTGCTGACAATCACACAGGGTTCCATTCCATGCAATTATGCGCAAAAAACTTGCTTCCCTACTGCGGCGTCAACAGTGGCAATGGCATCCTGAAGGTGTTTGCATCCAGATTCCAGACCAACTGTCCCATTCAAAGGCAGAGGGCTGAAATAGCGACAGGGCTAAAAAGTAGGTACGGTATTGCTTACTAACATAGGTTTAAGAAAAAAAAAACTAATTTAATGTTGAATTCATTGTAGTAGCATCAGAGATTCAAAGTTGAAAACCCTTGGGGGGCTGGTATTTGGCGTATTCACCCTACCATATCATCGAAATCGACCAAAAAACAAAAAAGTTGGCCGCCATCTTGGATAATTTTATATTTTTAACATTGCGTTGTTATTGCCTTGTTAAAATAACACCATAAACTAAGTTTCATCTAAATCGGCCGAAAAACAAAAAAGTTGGCCGCCATCTTGAATTTTTATATTTTTTACGTAGCTTTTTTGCGTAGCTGTTTTATTGTCACAATTGTGTTAAAAACCGAGTTTCATCGAAATCGGCCTACAAACAAAAAAGTTGACTGCCATTATGGATTTTTCAATATTTTCAACATTGCGTTGCTATTTTCTCGTTAAATTAGTTCCAAAAACCGTGTTTTATGGTAATCGGCCCACAAACAAAAAAGTTGCCCGCCACCTTCGATTTTTTTTATCATTGCATGTTGTTTTCTTGCCAAAATAGTTCCAAAAACCGAGTTTCATTTTAATCGGCCCTTAGGCGACGGCTACACGTCGTGGTAAATATCGTGATCCAACGCCATAGAGCAAATTTTAACCATGGAAAGTAAAATATTGAATATTCCATACAAACTACTTTCAATGGTTAAAATTTACTCTATGGCGTTGGATCACGGTAAATACCACGCGTCTAGCCGGCGCCATAAACAAATTGGCCGCCATCTTGGATTATATGTTCTTAGCATAAACTTAATATAGCGAAAAATTTTCGAAGTCTATGGTTCTTAGTAGGTAAGGTAACTCGACGTATAGATATCCCGAAACATTTTAAGTAGTCGCATTAGTTAAAAGATACCCTGGAACCGGAAAAAAACAGCCGCTATGCGTATCGGAATAACCGCAAGCATTATACTGCAGCCCTATTACGTAAATAAGTAAGCGGCTTCATTATAATGAACCGCGCTATTTATAAATAGCTCGGTTACTTACGTCGTCGTACTGCGCATTTAACGTATTTGGGGTTGCCATCACATTAAATTATGTTGTTTGGTGGTCATTAGCTACTTTATAAGTTTATTTAGCGTATTTGTGTTTGCTCTGTTTTTACAACCAAGTGGGCAACCACTTAAGTTGACTAAAAATATAAGCGAAACTAAATAATTCTGTTTCTGGCTCCAGGGGGGGCTCGGGGGGCTTGAGGGGGCTCGAGGGGGGCTCTGGGGGGCTCGAGGGGGGCTCGGGGGGGGGGGCTCGAGGGCGGCTTATTGAGTTTGGAACCGAACCTGCTTTACTCCTGTAGGTCCCGGGTTAGGTTAGAAATTTAAGGTGAGCGCGTAGCGCAGCGGAGCGTGAGCCTTAAATTTTGAGGTTATTTTTTTATAACAGACAACAGAAATAAACTTATTTTACACATTGCCGGTGGACTACCAGGCATTGTATACAATGCCTAGGCATTGTATACAATGCCGGAGAATACACATTGCCGGTAACACATACATTTTACTATGAAAACCGATGTTATCTGACGGCGTGTTAACGCGTGGCGTCAGACAAATGTGCCCACACCTTAAGTCTGATGTGCTGCTTGTTGTCCATTATAATAATATCATTTAAGTATTGTTTTGTAAGATTATATCCAAAAAAATATGCTATTGTGCTAAACGACAAAATAATATGCTAGACAGCAAGAAAATCTACCTTGAGCATATATTATGCTGTTACCTAAAGCAACCCAATAAAACTTTGTGTTAATTATAATCGATGATATTGAAAGAAAGCTGTAAGTTTATACAATAATCAAAATGAAAGAGGGAGTTGCTTCCTTTTACACCAACGTACCGCAGTATTGCCGTGGCGTTAGTATCAAATCAATGAAATAAAATATCTACAATACTAATTATTAGTAATAATATGTTAATGGTCATTCGAATTATTCGAATGATTGAGATAATCGAATGATCGTTCATAATCGCGCATCGGTAGCATCTGGCAACACCGGATCTCACTCTTGCTTGCCAAAAGGTCGCGTCGTTCGTCTTCGTCGTAGCAGCGATGAATTTTGAACAAGAGATTTGTGAAGCTGGTTTACAAGATTTACTCCCAATCCTTCAAGGTAAATGTCTCGGTTTTATTTAGTCATGATTTTTTGTTTTATTTAGACATTGAAATGTATGTATTTAGATTATAAATTTTTGTTAGATCTGTCGTACTCGCACTGAAATATGTATGTTGCGTCATACATAAATTAACTCTTCGTTTTCACCAAGAAACAGGTATTAGTTTTCTGAGATTATCTAAGCTAGTTTTATGCAAAACTTGTAGAATTCTCGTTTGTAAACCAAAGATTTAAATCGTCCGTCCGTAAACATAACAACGCATCACGCATGCGTGCGCCATCAGCGCCATTGCACGCACGCGCACTTGCTTTTTCCAAGACCTATTTGGATCATGTAAACGAGCAAACCAAGTGAACTTTGACGTCGCCGTATAGGTACAATACAAAAAGCTACTTTGTCCAAGTTTCTTGGTCCAAGTTTACTTGGATCGTGTCAGCGGGTATCCAAGTATACTTTGATCAAAGTTTTTTCACCCACAAACAACAGACATACGTATTTTACAAGTAGGTATTTGTTTGTTTTATTGAAAAAATCTGTATAATACTAATTACAAACAAGTTTAAAACCTTTTCTTGTTGAAAACTAGGAGACCGCCCCGACTGAACGCATGTAGGTAATTACAAGTAGGTAGGCACCTACATAACTAGTTTTGTACATATTTGTTTTATTATTTGTATTTTTCAGACAATCTTATAACAACACTGGAAACAGCCATTTTGTTAACCGACGTGGATTTGAGAGAATTGTTTCCCCAACTTGGCCCCAGAAGAAAACTAAACAATTTCCTATTAGAACATAAAAAAGTGACCGGTGTCAATGTACGTACCTACTTGTTTATTGTACATCTTGTATTTAGTTAATAAAAATGTTTTCTTTTTTTTCCCTTGGACCGATGCTGTATACTTTGTAATAAAGTTTTTTATTTATTTTTCTAGGACCTTGAAATTAACAACTCTACTGAAAACGCTGAACATGATGATAGGACACTGGACACTGATGATGATGATGATAATGCAAAAATATCTGCAAATTGTACTTCTACTGCAGCTAATAACACTGTGAGTTACTCATAATCATAACATTAGGTACTCAGTTTGATAACATAACGTACTTAAAAATTTGTCAAATTGTAGCCACCATTTAACATGTTTCTCTTCGAAAGATTTTTCTGTTCCAATAGATTTTCTCTTGATGGGCAAAAATTTTTCAGTCATTGTAGTTACAAGTTTACAAGATTGTAGAATTGTAATACAATTCTGACAAGCGGCCTCACCCTTTTTTGGTGCTCACTCAAATTTTTATTTTGTAGCTGAATTTGTTAGGTACTTTATGTTTGTGATATGGACCAAAAGCATTGTTTACACAAGGCCATCACTGGCTTGAATAATTGTTTAGACAAGGCCAATACCAAGCCATCGCTGTGACTGGCAGCCAGCGATGGCCTCGTGCAAACCTTACTTAAGATAAAATTGCCCGTCATTAAGATAGGACCGGGTACCTATGTATGTATGTTTGTAATAATTCTAAGATTAAATTTTTTTGTTTCAGGTATTGAAACTATTAAATGTAATGTTATTTTCTTTTAGTAGCTTGTATGAGTATTTAGAAGGCACAAGTCAAAGTTAGTGTGCTAGTAGAGTTTAGGTATATTGTTTAACCAGCAAAATGTAAGTACATCCGTATGTATAGTATTAATTTAGTACATTATTAAAACCAGTATTATTACAACCCGTATAGTTATGCAGGTCACACACCATCAATTCGATCCTCCATTTGGCATGATACTGCCGATTGGATCCAATCGAATTGACCGTGTGTCAGCGGTGGATCGGCTTCGGTTGGACAGATCGAATTGACGGAACAATCAAAATTCAATCCTTTTGGCTGGATCATGCCGATTGGATCATGCTGATTGGACCGTGTATGTCAGTGGGCGATCGATCGTATGATTTTCTTAACCGACTTCAAAATAGAAGGAGGTTCTAAATTAGATTGAATATATTTGTTTTATCATTGTTTGCGGGTATCTTCGACATTTGTAGACCGATTTTGATGTTTCTTTTTCTTTATTTTTTATTTTTAACCGATTTAAAAAGTAGGTTCTCAGTTTGACCAGTATATCCACGATTATCTCACGATTGGCTGAACTGATTTTAATGCGGTTTCTATAAAAGTATTTGTTGCATTAAGGAGGTTTTAGTATTTTAACCGACCTTAAGAAAGAAGGTTCTCAATTTGATTGTATTTTTTTTTTCTCGTTGTTCGTGCCTGTCTTAGATATTTAAAGACCGGTTTTGATGATTATTTTTTTCTTTCTAACCGACTTCAAAAAAGGAGGAGGTTATCAAGTCGACTTTGTATGTTTTTTACCCACGACGGACGGAACGGAACGGAGACGGTATATGCGTTTGGGGTTAGGCTGGCCCCAGACCTACCGGTTTCATTTCTTTGCTTTGCTGTTCTACCATGGACCGCCGGCCAAGAGGCTCATTTTCAATTTATCGCATATTTTGACCAGACCACATTGGCAAGATAGCCATTAGTTTGGTGTTATCAAATATCGTCATCTGGGTTGCAATGCGAAGTTTTAGTTTAAAAAAAAACTGCTGTTTCATACAAAAATTAATAACAAAATTATCAAAATGTATGAAACAGCTCATTTTTTTTCTCGATTTCAGATTTGGTCCCATAGTAAAAGTTGTTCAGTTTATGGTCCCTATCTACCATATTCAGCTTTATAAGGCTTTACCAAACATCTTGTATAAATAAGCGATCGATTTATTTTTAACGATTGGAGTCCATGTTCAGGGTGGCATATCTCCTAAAAGCTTCCTACTTCGCAATCCAGGCGATGTTATTTGATAACACCAAGCTAATGGCTATCTTGCCAATTTGGTCTAGTCCCAAAATGCGATAGATTGAAAACTACCCTGGCTGGCCGGCGGTCTTTCAAGCAAGGTAGAACAGCAATGCAAAGAAATGAAACCGGTAGGTCTGGGGCCAGCCTTAGAGGCATTGGCGGATCCAGGGGGGGGGGCATGGGGGCCATGGCCCCCCCACGAGGTTGGTTACCTTTGCGGATTGCATTGAATTTTAGGCTGAATAATGGAGCTCTCGTGTTATCCTGCTGACTATCGCTCGAATTCGGAACAGTTATTATTACGTTAAAATTTATTTATTGAGATATTATTAAAATTATTATTTTCCGTTTACTTAATTAAAGGCTGTGTGCTTTGTAGGTTATCGGCAATGATTCTCAGATAGGTGTTTTGGTATTAAGCCGCTAGAGGGCGCTGCAGTTATCATTTTCCTATTTATCTTCAGAGCGATTTGACTGATTAAGATGCGGTTTTCTGTAATAGAAATAGGTTTGTAGTGTGTCGGCGATGGCTTTTAGTTTTATGGTGTTGAACCGCTAGGGGGCGCTGCAGTTATCATTTTCCCATTTATCTCCAGAGCGATTTGACCGATTTAGATGCGGTTTTCTGTAATAGGTTTGTAGTGTGTCGGCGATGGTTCTTGGTGTTATGGTGTATAGCCGCTAGAGGGTGGCAGTAATAATTTTCGATACGGTTTGACTGATTTAGATGCGAGTTTTAGGGTACTTTGATAATCCCTGGACCTACTGGGATAATTACGATGCGGTTTTTTACATTCAAAAGGTTTCATTTCAGAGCAGGTTCTTAGACATGTTTCATGGTGGTAGACCACCAGGGGGCGCTGCAGCAACCAGATAAGTCATGTTTGTCTATTACCATTTTCCTCGGAAACTACTGAGCCGATTACGATGCGGTTTTTTGCATTCAAAAGGTTTCATTTCAGAGCAGGTTCTTAGACATGTTATATTGTGGTAGATCACCAGGGGGCGCTGCAGTAGCCAGATAAGTCGCACTTTAAAAGTTCTCAAAAACTACGCAACTGATTTCGATGCGGTTTACTTCTGTAATGGGTTTGTAGGTTATCGGCAATGATTCTCAGATAGGTGTTTTGGTATTAAGCCGCTAGAGGGCGCTGCAGTTATCATTTTCCCATTTATCTCCAGAGCGATTTGACCGATTTAGATGCGGTTTTCTGTAACAGGTTTGTAGTGCGTCGGCGATGGTTCTTGGTGTTATGGTGTATCGCCGCTAGAGGGCGGCAGTAATCATTTTCCGTACGGTTTGACTGATTTAGATGCGATTTTTAGGGTACTTTGATAATCCCTGAAACTACTGGGCCGATTTCGATGCGGTTTTCTGTAATAGGTTTGTAGGCTATCAGCGATATTTCTTAGATAGATGTTACGATGTTTAACCGCTAGGAAGCGCTTTAGTTATCTGTTCCCATTCATCCCGAGAACGGTTTGAATGATTTGATCAGAGCATTAAAATTATAGGTTTCTTAGTCTTTCTAACTCTTGCAACGCTACGTTTTCTTTAAACCTTTTTCTTTATTTTATCTTAATAACCAATTAAAAAAAAGTAGCTTCTCAGTTTGACCTGTATCTGCGATTATCTCACGTTTGGCTAAACTGATTTTAACGCGGTTTTCAGAAAAGTATTTGTTGCATTTGAGAGAAGGTTTTAAGTATTTTAACCGACTTCAAAAAAGGAGGTTCTCAGTTTGACCTGTATAATATGTATGTTTGTCCGCGATTACCTCGTGTATGGCCTGCATTACTAAGTAGTATACTGGGTGATCCAGATAGTGTCGTCCAAGATTTTTTTTAGATTATTCACACCTGGGTGCATCTAAAAATACCCTATGTATGTTCCGCGATTTTTCTTAGTTTAGAAGTTATGATTTTTTAAATGTGTTTTTGCGAATTTTCTACCGGACGGACCAAAAAAATTCATAACTCCTTTCATATTAATTTTTTTTGGGTTTTATTTTTGCAACATAATTGTCTTAAAACACTCTTCGACACATAAAATAATCAATTACATAACATCCAGATAAGTTCCTGAAAAAAGGGTCGAAAGTGAAAAAATTTTGGTTTTACTTTAGGCGAGTCTGACTCGCACTTGGCCGGTTTTTGTTTTATTTGCTAAGCTAAGAAGCCACTTAAGTTTTTAAAATCAGTTTGAATTGATGAAATATCCATTTTGTATTTTTAAAAGAATTGTTAAAATGTTACTTCGTCGAAGTAAAACCAAAAATTTTCACTTACGACCCTTTTTTCAGGAACTTATCTAGATGTCGTGTAGTTGATTATTTTACGTATGGAAGAATGTTTCAAGACAAATATGCTGCAAAAGGAAAATTCAAAAAGTTCTTAATATAAAAGGAGTTATGAATTTTTTTGTTCAGTCCGGTAGAAAATTCGCAAAAACATTTAAAAAATCATTACTTCGAAACTACGAAAAATCGCAGAACATACATAGGGTATTTTCGGACCTTTGTTCGCAAATACACCCAGGTGTGAGTAATCTAAAAAAAATTCTTTGACGTCACTGTCTGGACCACCCTGTATATTTAGTATTCAATAGTATTCAGTATTTATCATTAGCTAGCTTAACTCAATAACTGCGCGGCATTTAACCGACATTAAAAAGGAGGACGTTCTCAATTCGTCGGAATCAGTTGGAGTGTTGCCTTTGGGGCGCTATGGGAAAAAAAGACTTAGTTTTTTTTTAAATCGGTGACCGATGACTGTTTTTGGTCTTATTCGATTTAGGGCATATATAGGAACATGTTTAAACTTGTAAACTGTTTTTGTTAAATGCATATTCAGTGAGTTGTATCAATTTTCGATCATTGTCCCCATCAATTTATGTCATGGCATAAGAATAAAATTAAATAAACTTTTTATTCTTATGGTCATGGGCATGACTTATCCCCGACTTGTGAGTCGGGGATACGTCATATTTCATTATTAATTATTAAAAAAAGTAAAAAAATCTTTATAGTTAAAATTACTCGAAAAATATACATTTTACGAAAAAAGTGTAAAAAGCCTAAATTGTTTCTACGGGTATCATTAATTGAATAAGAGCAAAAAAAGGAGGTATCATCGGCCCTCAGGACGACTTTGTCATTTTCTTAAACTTGACAGTTTCCAAACTTGTCTCATTATTAACTCGGCTCTTTCTAAGTTGATCTCTTTCTTAAACTTGACACTTTCCTAACTCGTCTTATTTTTAACTTGGCTCTTTCTTAGTTGGTCTCTTTTGTAATATTGACACTTTCCTAACTCGTCTTATTTTTAACTCGGCTCTTTCTACAATTTTCTAACTCGGCTCATTCTTAACTCGACTCTGTCTCTTTCGCTGTTTTTCCTCTCTTCTTAGCCGTGGTCCACCGGATCATTTCACCTAGGTGAACTACGGACCATTATTTACAAAATAATGTTTTGATATAAAACAAAATATATAAAATTCAGTCAAAAGTACCAGGGCAACATAACTTAAAAGGAGTTATTTCGATTTATATTTTTGATAGATTAAAGAGCTAAAAGAAATCTTCGCGGCATGAAATCAAAATAACTCCTCGTAAGTTATGTTGCCCTGGTACTTTTCGTGTATTCTGAATATAACATTTCGCATGCCCTACCCTACCTACCTTATGGTACTGGTAGTGGATCGAACTTCGTTCGCAAACTTTGTGGACAAACAAACAAACAACCAATCAAACAAACTAACAAACGAGAAAGCAACCTAATAAAAACGTGTTAAAATGACGAAGTCATCCAGACAAGTTTAAGAAAGAAACCAAATTAGAAAAAGCCTAGTTAAAAATAAGACAAGATAGGAAAGTGTCAAGTTTAAGAAAATTACGAAGTCGTCCGGAAGGATCATCGGTCATCGAAAAAATATTTTTTTACAATTCTAATATTTTTTGGGTTATATTACTGCTTACAGAGCCCCGAATGCTATACTCCGACTGGACCATTTACTCATTAATTTATTAATTTGTTCAATAACTTTAAAAAGTTGGTATTAATAGTGTTTGTGTTTAACATCATACAGGATAGTTTAGACGGCAGAGCAATACTCAAAGAGGGAAAAGGAGGCTTACTGACGGAGGGTTCCCGACGGAAATTGAGCCAGCTGCTAATACACCACAAACTAGAGAAAAATTGTGCAAAGAAAATTTCCAGTGAAGAATTTTATAAATTAGCTACCGAAATTGTGGAAATATTCCACAAGGAACGCGTTGTGGTGTATTATTCTGCATATTTATCAGCTACAAATAAATTAGCTAAAAAAAATGCGTCCGGAAAGCTGTACGAAAGCTATATAGCTCGAAGGAGAAAGTTGCGAGAAGGCGGACAGTTGCCGGGAACTAGCCGTTCATCCTCAAAGTCGTCCAGATCATCGCTCAGATCCACGCCAACTATTACAGATGATGACATTTATAGCCTGGAATCTCTGGAAAGTGGTAAGCAAATAATCGCTAGTCACTTTTTTGTGATTTAAATGTGCCACGGGCGACTGTACGTACTATGATGCCCTTCTTCTAATTAACTTATCCCACCATACACATATAAATGAATTACAGGTATTGTACATGAAGAATCGTTACTATGGCTGAAAAACAATGTCGATCCATGGAAGTCTGTTGAAGAAAAGTGGGCAGAAACTGCAGATCACCGCCTAAATCGCATCCAATGTGGAAAAGGTGATATAGCGGATTACTTCAAGGATTTCCCAGCCTTAAAACAATCACAAGGCTATACCTTGGTAAGCATAATTATACCGTAGCCTTATTTTTTTACATAATCCTTCTGGTTTTTCTATAAAAACGTACGCAATGATATGATTATAAATGACAAAAGTTTGTTTATTTCTTATAAGACAAGTGTCTGAATTACAAAGGCACTAAAAGAGTCAAACGAACAACCCAAGCTCTGGACGTAGCGATCCAGACCTTTCTAACCAGTGGAAATAACATAGCGTACATTTATTGTATTCTTTTTTTCAGCTAATGAACGATTTCAGTCAACTGTATCCGGGAAAGGAAAATAAATTATTTTCCTCTATCACCCTCAAAAATGAAGAAATTATAAAATATGCTTCATTAAAATTACGAAAAATTAGGGACCAAGATACGAGATCAAAAATAGCAAATATAATTGCACTGATTGACGGTAAGAAGTTTTGCTCAAATATTAGTTCTTATTCATCATATCAGCCACACGACACCCACTGCTGGGTATAGGCCTCCCCTAAGGATCTTAGTTCTTATTATTAACCTTTAACTAATCTGGGTCTGGTTCATCACATTCTAAATTTGAAATACAGTGCGGAAATGAAATTCAATACTTACTTCGTGCGGGAAGTATTTCAAACCATCCTCGACAATGCAATCGCTAGCTACCCGTTCTTGGATGTAATGTACTATTTCTTTAAAAACATCATGAGAACTACAGTCATGAAATACAAGGATCTCAGATCAGAGACTCCACGACCATATTAGTGTATTGAAAAAATGACGTCCATAGTTGAAGGCTAAAACCTTCATAAAATTAAGTCTCAAAAATTAACCGAAACTTTTTTTTCTTTGAATACAGAAGATGAACCAGAGACATCTAGCAATGTTGCTTTGATGTTGCTGGCTTATGTCATCAACATTTCACCTGCACGGAAAATAAAAGGAAAGCCAGCGTGGAAGCCATCTAGAGCAGAGGTCTGCGACGGCTATATAACGCAAGCTGCTTCTGAAGCCGACGTTACCAACAAGATCATTCAAAAAAAGGAGAACCTGCAGAGGCTAGGCCGCACAGTTCAACCCTACGTTATTTTTGTTGGCCCTACCGTTACTGAGGTAAAAGTAGCATATGTAGTAATAAATGACACATTTTATAGTTTCAACAAATTAGTAACAGCAGTAGACTGTGCATTTAAAATATTTCAATCGATAGGAGCTTGTTACCCGGAAGAAGCTGGAGACATATGGCTTTTTATTCAATTGGGTTTCTACGATATTAAAACTAAATTTGACAGGCCCACGCAGGCTGTGAATACTCTTTTAACTGATCTAGAGTTAATACTTTAAAAATGTTTACCTGTTACTATTGCAAAAAAGCCAGTGCGTCTCCGAATTTACTTATTACTCATGTGCGAACTTTCTGTAAATTAACGGTAGGATTTTCGGGATTTCGGTGTGGTGAACAAGGGTGTTATCGTCATTATATTTCCTCTGCATCTTTCAAAAAGCACTTAGTTAGAGACCACCAGTCATTATTGTCAACCTTGCGTCATCCAAATAGTAACAAACCGATCGATACAGATACAGAAGCCAATATCTCAAATTTACCTTCAACGTCAAGCAAAGAAACTTACAAAACAGCAAATACGATGGAATCTCTACCAACTCAAAGAGATGAAACCTCTCTTGGTCACCATGCTGCATGTTTTGTCTCCACTCTATATGCTAACCCGATAATACCGCGTAAAGCCGTACAAGTTCTTGTAGAAAATCTTCAATTATTTCATTCTAAATCACAATGCATTATAGAGCGACAGTTGAATGATATGGTACCACCAGATCAAAATAATGTTCATGTTAAAAATGCTTTCAAAAAAATATTTAGCGCGTTCAGCGATGCTTTTGAGAATTTAGATTCGGAACACAAACGTTTAAAATATTTTAATAAAATAGGAACTTATTCTGAGCCCCTTGAAGTGGTTGTGGGTCAACGTAACGAGGCTAAAAAAACAGCGGCTGGTTCATTATTAGTACAAGTAAATTGTACAATGCAGGTGATTCCGTTAAAAGAAAATTTAAAACGAATTTTTTCATCAAAAAATTTCATGAAGGACACTCTTGAATATTTGGACATAGTACAAAATGACTCTTTCGGTATTGAGAATATTGTTCAGGGTTCAGTATGGAAAAAAATGACAGAAAGTTCTGTAGAGCATGATGCAATGATTTTACCATTAATAATCTACTTTGACGATTTTGAAATAGGCAATCCCTTAGGAAGCCACGCTGGGGTTCATAAACTTGGAGCTATTTATGCTTCAGTACCATGTCTTCCACCTCACTACGTGTCGCTTTTGCAAAATATTTTATTATTGGCTCTTTTTCACTCATCAGACAGAACAAGCTTTGGAAACAACATAATTTTTCAAAAAGTTTTTGATGTTCTTAATGATTTAAAGATCAATGGTATTCATGTTGAAACTGATGTGTACACCGGCAAAATAAAGTTTTATGTTGCAGCTGTGACCGGAGATAATTTAGGATTGAATGCTATGTTAGGTTTTGTTGAAAGTTTTTCTGCAAATCGGCCATGTAGAATTTGTACTGCTAATAAAGAACAAATAAAAACACTGCTTTATGAAGATGACACGTTGTTGAGAAACAATGTCAATTATGAAAATGATTTACATTTAAATGACATTTATATGACTGGTCTTAAAGAAAAATGCTCGTGGCTTGCTTTAGATGGGTTTGACTTATTTCAAAACGTCGCCGTAGATGTTTTACATGACTATCTCGAGGGTGCTTGTCGATATGTAATGTCATTTGTGATACAAAATCTAGTATGCACTCAGACTCTAATTTCTTTTGACAGTTTGAAATCAAGAATACGATATTTTAATTATGGACCTGATTCTGCTTCGACACCATGCAATTCTGTAGCAAAAGAAGGCTCAACATTAAAATTAAAATGTTCGGCTTCTGAAATGCTTACTCTTGTTCGATATTTTGGACTAATTGTCGGACATAATGTCCCAGATGAAAACGAAGTTTGGTTCTTATACATCAAATTAAGACAATTGTTGGATAAACTTTTGAGTCATAGAGTCCATGAAAACACTATTGATCAAGTAAAATTTTCAGTAGCTGAATTAAACGAGCTCTATCGTCAATTTGCTGAAACAGACTTAAAGCCAAAGTTTCATTTTCTTACACATTATCCAGAAATGTTAAAAAAATTTGGCCCACTTACCCAAATCTGGACGATGAGGTTTGAAGCCAAGCATCGTATATCAAAATTTGTGGCCAGAGCATCGCACAACAGAGTAAATGTTTGTAAAACAATAGCTATTAAGCATCAATTAATTTTAAACGATACTTTTCTTAAAAATGAAACTTTTAAGACGATCTCTTATGGCAAAAAGGCAAATATGACAGAAGCGCAAATTGAAAATGTAAGACTAAACTTTCATTCTCGAGGTATAATCGATAATAATTGTTGGTACTCATTATCGTGGGTGAAACTGTATGGTGTCCGATTTGAGCTGTCGTCAATTATAATTCTAGATATTTCAGAATCTTCAGGCTTACCAAAGTTTGGTGAAATAAAAAATATTTATTTACTTGACAATGATGAAGTTATATTTGAGTCTGTTTCATTAGAGTGTATAGATTTTAATCAGCATTACTATGCGTATCAAGTGCAGAGAACCAACGATTACCAATTACATAATTATAATACCCTTGTTTCACCTGTACCGGCTACAATTACTATAATGTCAAATTTAAAACTTTATGTCACTGTTCGATGGACTTTAGAATAACAACGAACCATTACACATCACATACGACATACGTACCCTTGGGTTTCGTACACTTACGTACACTTCCCATCATATTAGCACCAACAGTCTTTGTTTATTTTTCTCTCATCACACACTTACATGCATATGTAGTCTAACCCCGAAGTCCCGGCGCTCCTAGGTTTGCCTAGTCAGACCTCAGGTTTGACAAGAAGCCTTATCCTTAGTTCGCAAAATATTACATTCGCAAAATATTATACTTTGTACAATCACAGTCAAAGTAGTTTCTGCTTCTGCAAATGCCAGATTTTAGTAGATATGGAGAAATATTATTTTCAATCACTTTTTTATTTTTTTATATATATTTTATGTATATGTTACGGCTAATACCCGAAGTGCGGCTAAAACTAGGTGTAGCCGCTAGCTGTTGGCTAAAACTAGGTGTAGCCGATTTGCTCGCGGCTAATACTAGGTGTAGCCGGCTAAAACTAGGTGCAGCATGGGATATAAAGAAAGTTTTTTCTGTTGTCTGTTAAAAAAAATAACCTCGAAATTTAAGGCTCACGCTACGCTGCGCTTCGCGCTCGCCTTAAATTTCTAACCTAACCCGGGACCTACAGGAGTAAAGCAGATCGGTTACACCTAGTTTTAGCCAACAGCTATCGGCTACACCTAGTTTTAGCCGGCTAGAACTAGGTTTAGCCGCACTTCGGGTATTAGCCGTAACATATATAAGGGAACGTACCCATACTACGTGACTCGTTAAGGGGGGGGGGTCTTTAAAATACCACGCTTGGTCACGGGGGGGGGGGGGGAAGGGGCCTATGCTTTGTCACGTTTTTTCATCTTGATACATTTTTTCACTTGTAAATTGTATGTAAAAATAAAGTACACACTCTTGGTATTTGTGGCAAGCGCCTTACTAATAAAAAGACAAAAATGAGCAAAATTTTTGTAGCTTTCTGTTAAAAATAAGGTAAAACCATTATCTATGAAATAGTACGTGAAAACCAAGGGGGAGGAGGGGGTCTTGGAATATACTACGGGTGGTCACTAAGGGGGGGGGAGGGGGCTCAAAAATTGTAAAATGGGTCACGTAGTATGGGTACGTTCCCTAAATTATATATTTTTATTTGTATGTCACCAAAGTACTAGGGTCACATAAATATGGCGAATGTTTATTTCTACAATCTTCAATCACTTTTCGTTTTTTTTCTTTTTTCCGTAATGCATCAACTTCTATAATTTTCTTCCCTTCCTCACTTTTTTTTTCCTTTGTAATACGTCACCAAAGTACCAGGACCACATAAATATGGAAAAGGTTAAATTCTATATTTTATTTTAACACATAATTTAAAAATATCAAAATGTTATTTACAGAACTTAACCCATGCCATATTTATATGATTCTGGTACTTTGGTGACGTATTAGGAAGTAAAGAAATTAAACAAAAACACTTAGGTACCTACTCTATTTTGTTTGTGTTTGATTGTATTTATAATATTTTGAGAATATAATATTTTGCGAATGTAATATTTTGCGAACAAAGGAGACCAACTTGGTTAGTCAAACGCCGAAACTCAATACGATCAAATCGGGGTTTGATCAGGACCTAAATTAGGGACAGAATGAGTTATATGTATAAAAAATACGTTCTATAGAGAGAAAATTTAACTAAATCAGCAATCTTCCGGTGAAACAAAAATTTCTGTTGTCTGTTAAAAAAACTAAATATGTATGAAAAACATCTTTCAATTCCGATGTTACATTTAGTCAAAACTGCCTTACTCCTGCAGGTCAGGTCACGTGGTCCTGCATGCAGGTTGGAAATTTCGCAGAGCGTAGCGATCGTCTTAAATTTCGTGGTTATTTTTATAACAGACAACAGAAAGCTTTGTTTCACTGGAAGATTGTTAACTTAATTTAATTTTCACTCTAAAGAATGTGTCTTTCATACATTTAAATACAAAAAAACAAACTCTGTACCTAATTTAAGTCTGACTGGCCAAACCCTGATTTGATCAAATTGCGTTTCGACGTTTGACTTTCTAAGTTAGTCTCTCCTAGGTTTGGACATAAATGCGTTAGGCAAAGGTCGAAAAACGCTATTAGTTTTGGACTTTGACTAAGCCTTCTTGTCAAACCTGAGGTTTGACTAGGCAAACCTAAGAGCGCCGGGACTTCGGGGTTTGACTATAATACATACAACACGTGCAAAAATTCACAAACACACCCACCTGTGTGGATCTGTTGCCCGCAGGTGATACAGTATACACATCTTACTTACCCGTAACTTACCGTTTTACAAAAGCGTGAATACGGGCCCACCACCAATTTGTTTCTTTAACTTAACTTCAGATTAAACATCAGTACTGAGTTTCATTTGTTGTTTGTATTATTTCATCGTATTGTGTCATTTATGCTTTTAAAATCAGTCAAATTTCTTAAAAGTAGAAATATCGAAACTCGGTACTGATGTTTAACCTTCACCTAGGCCCTGGGGTAGGGGAGCACCGCCCCTACTGCCAAAAGGTGGCTCTCGGATCGCTACCGAAACGGGGCGATCTCCACATTTTATATATTTTTTTTGTAGAATACCGGTTATATCAGTATAAAGTCGGGCCTTGCGACATAGGTTCCGCAACTAGATAGGTTTATGCGTTCGTACATACTCGTTCACATGAACGAGCTTTAAGTTAAGTTTACCGTAGGCCTAGACGCATTGGTTTCCAGCGACGACCACGCGGACTCCATTGACGCCAAGGTACCCTTACTAGTGATTCTTTGGTCGGGAATCCTAGGTTGCTCTGACTTTCCCACCTCCGGCTCGCGCTACAAATAACTGAGATCTGAGACATTGTTAATGTTGATAATGGACTGTCTATTGTTGTACCTAATTAATCACACACTTACATGCATATGTAGTCAAGCCCCGAAGTCCCGGCACTCCTAGGTTTGCCTAGTCAAACCTTAGGTTTGACCAGAAACCTTATTAGTCAAAGTCCAAAACTAAAGCGTGTTTCGGCCATTGGCAAAAAAAATATGAATAATCCTAGGGGAGACCAACTAGGATAGTCAAACGCCGAAACTCAATACGATCAAATCGGGGTTTGACCAGTCAGACTTAAATTAGGGACAGAATGGGTTATATGTATAAAAAATACGTTCTTTAGACTGAAAATTTAACTAAATCAACAATCTTCCGGTGAAACAAAAATTTCTGTTGTCTGTTAAAAAAACTAAATATGTATGAAAAAAATCATTCATTTCCGATGTTACATTTAATCAAAACTGTCTTACTCCTGCAGGTCAGGTCACGTGGTCCTGCATGCAGGTTGGAAATTTCGCAGAGCGGAGCGATCGTCTTAAATTTCGTGGTTATTTTTTTAACAGACAACAGAAATCATTGTTTCACAGGAAGATTGTTAATTTAATTAAATTTTCACTCTAAAGAATGTATCTTTCATACATTTAAATACAAAAAAAACAAACTCTGTACCTAATTTAAGTCTGACTGGCCAAACCCTGACTTGATCAAATTGCGTTTCGGCGTTTGACTTTCTAAGTTAGTCTCTCCTAGGTTTGGACATAAATGCGTTAGGCAAAGGTCGAAACACGCTATTAGTTTTGGACTTTGACTAAGCCTTCTTGTCGAACCTGAGTTTTGACTAGGCAAACCTAAGAGCGCCGGGACTTCGGGGTTTGACTATAACACATACAACACGTGCAAAAATTCACAAACACACCCACCTGTGTGGATCTGTTGCCCGCAGGTGATACAGTATACACATCTTACTTACCCGTAACTTACCGTTTTACAAAAGCGTGAATACGGGCCCACCACCAATTTGTTTCTTTAACTTAACTTCAGGTTAAACATCAGTACTGAGTTTCATTTGTTGTTTGTATTATTTCATCGTATTGTGTCATTTATGCTTTTAAAATCAGTCAAATTTCTTAAAAGTAGAAATATCGAAACTCGGTACTGATGTTTAACCTTCACCTAGGCCCTGGGGTAGGGGAGCACCGCCCCTACTGCCAAAAGGTGGCTCTCGGATCGCTACCGAAACGGGGCGATCCCCACATTTTTTTTTGTAAAATACCGGTTATATCAGTATAAAGTCGGGCCTTGCGACATAGGTTCCGCAACTACATAGTTAGGTTTATGCGTAAGTATAAGCGTTCGTATGCGAACGAGCTTTAAGTTAGGTTACACTCAGACGAAATCTATATAAGATAGGATTTCTACTGACGCCCTTATTTTTGATAAATATCTAATCGCCAATCCTCTCGTCCTTCCCGTATTACGTATTGTAAAGGCCTACTCAAACCTGACCGGTATCTTGTACCAGTGGCGGGGCTCCGTCGCAGAATGTCCTTTTCGCAA
This sequence comes from Agriphila tristella, assembly GCA_928269145.1. Lineage (NCBI taxonomy): Eukaryota > Metazoa > Arthropoda > Insecta > Lepidoptera > Crambidae > Agriphila > Agriphila tristella. Next base: position 21,228,102 of record OV743445.1, read on the forward strand.
AATGTCCCCTGGTCGCAGATTGTCCCTTTCGCAAAATATTTCTTTCGCAAAATGTCCCATTCGCAAATCGTCTCTCGCAAAATGTCCCTTTCGCAGAATATCCCTTTCGCAGAATGTCCCTCTTGTAGCTAAAATATCATATCACACTCTCGCCAAATTGCCATTTTGTTCAAAATTTTCTATGAAAATGAAAAAATGAAAGTCAAATATGTAGGTCATTATGTATATTATTAATCATATAAAACTAGTAAATATGTTCATTATGTTTAAAAAAAACAGGTTTTCTAAGTAAATACGCATATCTTTAATTCAACTTATCTTACAATAAAATTCGTCACACATTAAAACATATTTTTACTTTAAACACTAGGTACATGTAATTGCAACCATACAAGATTTATTCGCAATATTCGCTGACAGAAACAATAAAAAATATTTTCATAAGTACCTTCCTATCTGATGATTATTACAATTTAGTGTTGTCAGTAGCTTAAAAATTCTCCCAAGCAGTTAGTATATTTTTGACTTTCATAGAACATTTCGAACAAAATGGAAATTTGGTACGAGTGATATTTATTTGATACCAAGGGGACATTCTGCGAAAGGGACGTTTTGCGTAAGGGACATTTTGCGAAAGGGACATTCTGCGACGAAAGGGATGGCGGTAGTGGTATACCCGACCGATATCCCGACCGGTATTTTGTATGGCATTACCGGCAGCAGTTGCGGAACACCTTTGAACAGCGCGTTACCGCCACCGGTATCGCCACCGGTACAGGATACCCTGTCAGATTTAAGTAGGCCTTAAAATCTTGCAATGGTGGATGCCTGTCAACAACCGACAGACAGTGAAATTCATCGTTCATAGTTGACGACCATGTAATTCTAGAATAGTATGATTAATTAAGCTTGTTGTGGTTTGTTATGTCTCAGTTTTACGATTGAAAATAAATAATATGAAGCTTTTATTATGTTTAGCGAATACGCCAAGTTGACGACTATGTAATTTTAAAATAGTATAATCAATTAAGCTTGTGTTTTTTTTGTATGTCTCAATTTCACGATTGAAAATAAATAATATGAATCTTTTATGTCTTTTTCCTTTTAAGCATTTAAAGCTATAAAACTTGTACAGGGTTTGAGAACGGAATTTCTTCTGTTAATAACCTTGTAAAAGTTAAAAAATAAAAAATGTTGTATCATGGCTGACTAAATGTATATGTATCGTGAAGTATGATTTTATCTAAATTACCAATTATTATATGCTTTTCGCTTACAGGTCTGGACTTTGGTGCTATATCGGTGCAGCTGTTAAGTTTGCTATAAAATTATTTTGCATAATAATAATAATAATAGCCGCACTAATATCGTACAAGTTCAACAAAAGTAGATAAAGCTTGACCAGAGTTTAAAAAAACCCTGCAATGAGGACGCGACCTTTGTGATTTATTTATACGTAACTATTGCCAGTAAAAGAAATTAAATGTGAAAAATGCCGCATGCGGGTTTTTAAAACATCTGGTCAGCTTTAAAATGATACATCATTCTTTATCGTACCCGCACCAATATTTATAAGTAGATATCTATGTAATCAGTGCAGGTTATACTACAAAGAAGCATAATGTTGTATAAAACTTATTAACTGTTATAGTAGAGGTATGAACGGGAAGTCGAAGCGTGGGCAGACCGCCATTCCTAAGATGTCAGGGCCTACCTCAACCAGATACGCCGCAACAAGGACGACATAGAAAAACCATGGGATAAGCATATCTCCAGCAGTGGACAAATATATATGCTGAGAAGACAAATAGAAGGTATGATACTAGTGTGGGACAATAAGGCACCATACCATTCACCATACGTATGTACATAGATAGACGGCTATTAGACATACTTGATTTTTAGGGTTCCGTGCCTCAAAAAAAGGAAAAACGGAAACTTAAAAATCAAGTGTGTCTAATTAGACTCACGCCCGAGTACATGCGATACTGCTGCGGGTATAAGGCATGATGCACTATTGCACTACGTGTTACGTATTGCACTCTATGCCTTACGATAATTGCACCTGTATTTTCCTTATGTTGGCATGGTACAGTCAGTGTCATTTATATACATATATACAGCCATTGAGTCAAAATATGTAAACACAAACCTTATTGTCAGTGACATAGAGGTGTGTAGATATTTTTGAGCTCTTGTTAACGTATATATATTTATGACGCTGGCCGTACATACATAGGTGTTCAGATAATTATTTTGAATATTAACCAATCAAAGTCAATTAAATTTTGTAGACATGGTCTAGAAAGTAATACCTAGGTCTGTGGTTTAATACATTTTCGTAAAAATTTATAGTTTAAATATTACAGGGGGTTTTCATATTTTCATTAAAAACTCCCTGCAATATTTAAACTATACATTTTTACGAAAATGGAATAAACTATAGATATTAGTTTCTCGATCGTGTCTACAAAATTTCATTGACTTTGGTTAATATTCATACTAATTATCTGAACACCTTTGTATGTACCATGCCAGCATAAGGAAAATACAGGTGCGAGTATCGTAAGGCATGGTGTGCCATACGTAACACGTATAGTGCACCATGTCTTACTATACCCGCAGCAGTATCGTACGTACGCTGGCGTGTTACATAAGTATGGTTCACCGTGCTTTACTGTTCCCGCACCAGTATCGTACGTATGCTGCCGTAGTATATACGCACGGTTCATCATGTCTTACTGTACCGGCAACGGTACCTTACCTCTACTACGACAGTTAATACGTCTGGCACATCATGCTTTACTGTGCCTGCCACAGTATCCTACCTATGCCGCCATGGTGCACACGTATGGCGCACCATGATTGACTGTGTCCGCCATAGTATCGTAAGTATGCCGCCGTGGTGCAAACGTATGGCTCACCATGCTTGACTGTACCCGCTACAGTATCATACGTATGCCACCATGGTGCACACGTATGGTGCACCATGATTTACTGTGCCCGCCACAGTATCGTACGTATGCCGCCGCGGTGCACACGTATGGCTCACCACTATTTACTGTGCCCGCTACAGTATCATACGTATGCCGTGGCGGTACACACGTACGGCTCACCGCGCTTTACTGTGTCTGCCACAGTATCGTACGTATGCCGCCGCAGTGCACACGTATGGCTCACCATTATTTACTGTGCCGGCTACAGTATCGTACATATGCCGTCGCGGTACACACGTACGGCTCACCGTGCTTTACTGTGTCTGCCACAGTATCGTACGTATCCCACCGCGGTGCACACGTATGGCTCACCATTATTTACTGTGCCCGCTACAGTATCATACGTATGCCGCCGTGGTGCAAACGTATGGCTCACCATGCTTGACTGTGCCCGCTACAGTATCATACGTATGCCACCATGGTGCACACGTATGGTGCACCATGATTTACTGTGCCCGCCACAGTATCATACGTATGCCGCCGCGGTGCACACGTATGGCTCACCATTATTTACTGTGCCCGCTACAGTATCGTACGGTTGTCGCCGTGGTACACACGTACGGCTCACCGTGCTTTACTGTGTCTGTCACAGTATCGTACGTATGCCGCCGCGGTGCACACGTATGGCTCACCATTATTTACTGTGCCGGCTACAGTATCGTACATATGCCGTCGCGGTACACACGTACGACTCACCGTGCTTTACTGTGTCTGCCACAGTATCGTACGTATGCCACCGCGGTGCACACGTATGGCTCACCATTATTTACTGTGCCCGCTACAGTATCATACGTATGCCGTCGCGGTACACACGTACGGCTCACCGTGCTTTACTGTGTCTGCCACAGTATCGTACGTATGCCGCCGCGGTGCACACGTATGGCTCACCATTATCTACTGTGCCCGCTACAGTATCATACGTATGCCGTCGCGGTACACACGTACGGCTCACCGTGCTTTACTTTGTCTGCCACAGTATCGTACGTATGCCGCCGCGGTGCACACGTATGGCTCACCATTATTTACTGTGCCGGCTACAGTATCGTACATATGCCGTCGCGGTACACACGTACGGCTCACCGTGCTTTACTGTGTCTGCCACAGTATCGTACGTATGCCACCGCGGTGCACACGTATGGCTCACCATTATTTACTGTGCCCGCTACAGTATCATACGTATGCCGTCGCGGTACACACGTACGGCTCACCGTGCTTTACTGTGTCTGCCACAGTATCGTACGTATGCCGCCGCGGTGCACACGTATGGCTCACCATTATTTACTGTGCCCGCTACAGTATCGTACGTATGTCGCCGTGGTACACACGTACGGCTCACCGTGCTTTACTGAGCCCGCTACAGTATCGTACGTATGCCGCCGCGGTGCACACGTATGGCTCACCATTATTTACTGTGCCCGCTGCAGTATCGAACGTATGCCGCCGTGGTACACACGTACGGCTCACCGTGCTTTACTGTGTCTGCCACAGTATTGTACGTATGCCGCCGCGGTGCACACGTATAGCTCACCATTATTTACTGTGCCCGCTGCAGTATCGAACGTATGCCGCCGTGGTACACACGTACGGCTCACCGTGCTTTACTGTGTCTGCCACAGTATTGTACGTATGCCGCCTCGGTGCACACGTATAGCTCACCATTATTTACTGTGCCCGCTACAGTAACGTACGTAAGCCGCAGTCGTAGTTTCAGGAGTATTCAGTGCGACTTGCGCACTACGTATGTACGTAGCCGGATGTCGGGCTACGTACGTACGTACAAAAATCGACCACTCGTAAATTACGTAACCCGCCCCATGATGAGCGTCAGTATGCCGACTACGTATGACTGACTACTTACGCGTAATGTAGCGGGTTACACACGTCATAGTGGTCGATTTTTATCCTTATTTTACGTAGTGCGGCAGAGGAAATTTTTCTCAGTGTGCGAGTCGGAGTCGCGCGAAAAGGGTTCCGTACCAAAAAAGAGCAAAAAACCACGTTTGTTGTATGGGAGCCCCCCTAAAATATTTATTTTATTCTGTTTTTAGTATTTGTTGTTATAGCGGCAACAGACATACATCATCTGTAAAAATTTCAACTGTTTATCTGTTGTAACGGCAAAAAAATAACGATTGTTGTACGTTTGTAACGTTTGTAACCCTAAAAACTGTATTTTTTTTCTAAAATTATTTGACACCGCATTTGTTTACTTCCAATTTAAAACCATCTTGTCTGAAGACAATGAAGATAATGCACTCGAACTGGAGGGTCCGAAGGGCTCTCTACCCAAAGGGTTGTTACAGACTTTCCCTTATTTTACAGAGTGATTTGTTGGATTTTCCAATTGGCACTCTGTGATGTCGCGTGATGGAGATTATTGCTATCGTGATGGCAAGTGATGGCGTTAATAGATATCAATGTCTATGATGAAAAGTTTAGAAAAACCTTGCGGGCCGAACGACGAAAGACTAGTCATGAAAGGGTACTTTATTACTATCTTTGCATTAAATGATTATTTATGATAGTCAAGTCGTCATTGCAACACTCATCTCTAACAATCATTTTTTGTCCGGAATTGTATTGTTACATTATGTAATGTACTTCTTACGAATGTATTACTATTTTATTTTAATAATATAATAAGTACCTATAATAATAGACTTAGTTCAGCGGCATTCGCTGTTAGGAAAATAAGGCTTTTAACTGATATTGAAACGGCAAGGTTAGTATACTTTAGTTATTTTCATAGCGTAATGTCGTATGGACTGCTATTGTGGGGCTCAGCTGCCAGTATTGAAAATATTTTTGTACTCCAAAAAAGAGCTGTTCGCGCCATATACAATCTACGGTGGAGAGATACCTTGAGAGAATTGTTCAAAGAAATAAATATTTTAACTTTGGCAGGCCAATATATTTATGATAATTTAGTTTATGTAAGGAAACACTATGATTCATTTGCTAAGAACAGCAATATTCACCAGTTCAATACAAGAAATAAAGATAAACTTGCCGTTCCAAGATTTAGGCTTGCAAAAACTAGAGGTTTATTTATGGGAAAAGGCATAGCCTTTATTAATAAAGTTCCACAACAAGTGATTGATCTTCCTTTGCATGAATTTAAAAACATGTTAAAAAAACGCTCATGGGAAAGGTTATTATAAAGTAGATGATTATCTTAAAGATCTAAATGCGTGAAAATGATGTAACACATAACTTGCTAATAAGTACTTTGTTGAAGTAATATAATAAGTCTATGTTGTTGCCAATAATCCTGTCACCCTGTTGTAATTTTCTGGTAACGATATATTCAAGTTTGTAAATATCGTTACTTATGGCTGTTACAGCTGATAAGTTTCTTGCGCCCGTTCTTCTTGTCAGCTAAAAAAGTCTGGAACGGGTGGTAGGAAAATATAGACGATTCAAAAGTACTTAATAATTAAGTTTATTTGAATAAAGCTTATTTGACTTTGACTTTGAATAAAATAAGTGATGCTTTACCCAAACGTAAATAGTGCTGTAGAAACTGCAGTTTGTTCTTTTTATTTTTTTACAATACTTGTGTTAATTTTAAGGTCATTAAAAGGTCTAAGATTTGAGTTTTGTTTTGCATTTTTTCAAAATCCTTGCAAATTTAAAAAATGCCTTTCGATTTTGGCATTTTTTAAATTTTCATTCTGTAAATACTTAAAACCCAAACGCAAGAAGGGGTTTTTAAGGGGTTTTTCCGGTCCTTGAATCAGAGTAATGTATAGTAAAGTTCTCATAATCATTATAATTTTTTTCTTTATAAACGTTATAGTTTATTACTAAACACGTAATAAAGCCACAATCGTTTGTTTTTCAATCGCCATTGTCGGCTGTCTGAAGAGGCTTCGCACTCGATTCGGCTTTGAAGTCGAATCGACTCTCGACGATCGACGACTTCAATACGGAAACGAAAAACAAACGAAACGGGATTGAGGTTTGATTTGTCATCAGAAGAGTTTGTTTTTCAACAAAGACGGTGCTTGACTGTTCATCAAATGTCATGGGACTGAATTTTACTATTTTTTTTCTCGATACGGCGAAGAAAAAAAGAGGGTTATGATTTTGACCGGTATGAATGTAGGTATGTATGTACGAGCACAGAATAGATATAAGTACGAGTATGTTCATCTATTCCCTTAAATCTCGATATAGGTCTGTGTTCTAAACCTACTATCATCACTGACAAATGAGGTATCGTTAAAAGCATTTTTTCAATACAGTTGCTCGAAAATGTAATTTTACGATGACAGTCGAGCGTGCGGTAAGTTGATTTTACCGCACGCCGTGCGTTTTTGTTTACGGATTAGTACAGCGTGCGGAGAGTTGATTTTACCGCACGCCGGCGCCGTGCGTTTTTGTTTACGAACGTTTTTTTTAATTTCTACTAGCTTCCGCCCGCGACTTCATCCGCGTAGACAGTAGAAACATATAGCAACCAGTTTAAAATGACCCCTTTAGTGTATGAAAGCTAGTACTACGGAGAGTTCAAGCTGTTTCCCTGGTTCCACCCACCTGAATTTGATGAAACATAGCTTAGATTTTAAGTTGGACCTCAATCTACTAAATTAAGAAAAATCCATCAAAATTCGTTTAGCGGTTTTTGCGTAATTCGCGCACAAATATTTAGAATTTACAGTTTTATTATATGTATAGATTACAGTTTCAATAGTACCTATAATGTTTTCTCGCAAATGTATTGAAAAATGTAGTATGGCACACGGTTGTTAAGGTTTTTTAAAACTCGTGACGATTATAAACCCTCGCCTACGGCTCGGGCTTATAAAACGTCAACTCGTTTTAAAAACCTCCTTACCAACCTTGTATCATAAACTACTATAATCGTCCGCTGATTAAAGATTATGTGACGTCACATTAAATTGAATATGGCGCCCTCTAGAATGATGAACCTCATGATGATAGCCCTCATGAACTAAACACAATTTTCCAATGATGTAATGTTGGGTATGAAATGATTTATAATAAAAAAAAGTTCAAAAACTAAAACCCAACAACGAAAAAATCGCGCAAAAAAGTAGGTACGAAACAAGATAATATTCGAGCCCGAAATTCAATAAAAAGGAGGTCCGTAGCATAGTAGAATTCCACTATGTCCATAGTCACATGCAAATTTTTTCCTAAACATGCACGATAGGAATGACTATAGGCTGGAGGTGGCATGCGACTACGGTTATCCTTTTTATTGAATTTTGGAGTCGAACATTTTCTTGTATCGTACTTTTTAAAGCACGATTTTTCAGTAGTTGTTTTTTTTTATATTTACCCTTAATTTTGGAGATCGTGTCTCAATCAAGCCAAATCAATCTGTACTTACTCTTAGCACGAAAAACTTGAGAGACAATTTTATTCATATCGAGCACAAATATTTCTTTCGTTTGCCAGCTCCTATGAAAATAAAAAAAGGCCTTTTATATTTAAAACCTTAAAATCAAAATCCCTTGTTTTTTGCAAATAAACGCCGAACGATAATTGTTTCTGACATCAGAAAAATAATCTTAATGGCTTCTTTTATAATACTAATTACTAAATAAAAGTGTACTACAGTAGGTACCTATATTGGTTTGATTAATGTAGTGACAGTAAAAAAGTAATTTTGTTGAAAATACCACCGTATAATTTTTGCAACATAATTTTTTAATATACACAAAAAGTTATAATATTTTAAAAATATACTAATTTGTGTTATTTTGTTCTCATTGTTTTTAGCCTGAAAAGGTCGTAAGTTATCTGTTTGTTTATTACCAGTGAAAAAAAACTAATGTGGGATTTACACGGGTGGCTAAAGTTACACGACTTCTTCCGCACGGCGATAATTGCAGGTGACTGAACAAACTTATCTGATCCACTGGAAGTAAGAGTTATTACATATAACGTATCGACTAACATATCGACTAATAGACGACAGCGACCGACGCCGCCGTCACCAATACGTCACCCTGCGGTTGAATTTTCCAAGAGACTTGCTAGGTGACCAAATTCGACCGTCACCACAGGTGACTGAAATCGTCGCACGTAAATAGCCCACTACATAAATGTCAGTTAAAATTATTTTACAAGAATTGTACAAATTAGATTTTATCAAAGAAGTCATTTCTTAGCTTTTTATCTAGCTAATGTTACACATTTTTATTTATTGTGGTTTTATTAATATTAAAATTAATTTTAAAGCAAAATAATAACCGTCGAACATGCTAACCGTACTAATTTAGATTAGCGATGTTCCCATTAAGTTTTCACGATTTTTTTTCCAAATGCCAACATCTTCCCTCGGGAGAGAGTTTGCTTCCCCGGCGGGAAACCGAGGGTGTTTGCTGTCATCATATCAATGTTATGATTTCATTGTTGGCGTAAAAAAAAATGTTTCGATTTCTGCTATTTCACTAATTTCATAACATTCTTCTAAATAAAGCCCTTTTACATCCCTTTTGTTTTTCCACCCACTCATGGGTCGTAGCTGAAATTAATCAGCGTTGTTTTAGTCCTGTGAAACTTTTCGATTTCTTTTCGTTTCTGCCACCCACGTATCACGTTAAATACCATGCCACGGTAAATATACAAGGTGAAATCGAAAATAGTCGACAAATTTTGTGGCGTTGTTCCATACATTTTGGTTAAGTAGGTATTGACGTTTTCTATGGAACAGCTGATTATTTTTTTGTTCTGATTGAGTTGGTCCCATAGACAAAGTTGTTCAGTTTGGCGGTCTAATACATACTACATTTGTTGACTGTTCAAAAAATTACCTTGAAGATACCATTACCGTGACCACGCTTAACCTGTTGATGCTACACTCATGTACATTATGATATAAGTGCGGTAAGTTGAAAATTACAGCTGAGGCGATATTGCTAGCCCGAGCCGTAGGCGAGGGCTACAAGAAAGCAGAGGCTGTAATTATCAAAGCGCACGTATGTCATACGACGTTTTATAACATATTTGCGAGGAAATAAATAAAACTCGGACTTTGCATTTTTGCTTGTTTTCTATAATGATGAAATTTTGATACACTTGTAAGTTTCTATCGGTCGATTTTCTGCCTTTCACTTCGATTGTGAGGAAATCAAACAACAATAAAGTAAAAAATCAAAAATTGAAAAAAAAAACATTTTTTTTTTAAATTTTGGTGACAAATTATATCATTTTGGAATGTGCTCATCAAGGCCTTTCATTTGATACCCATATTCAAAAATTGAAAAAAAAATTTTTTTTCTTAAATTTTTTGTCACAAATTATATAATTTTGGAATGTGCTCATCAAGGCCTTTCATTTGATATCCATACTCAAAAATTGACAAAAAAAAATTTTTTTTATTGAAAAAATAGATTATATAAAGTAAATTTTATTCATAAAATGTTGACCAAGAGGTCAATCGCACATGACGCATCAGAAAAGATTCTGATATAAAAACTCTTTGCTAAGATTTAAAAAAGTACCGTTCGTTTAAGACGACGCATCTTGATAAACCGTGCGTTTTACTTTACACTACCGCACAAGTTCGTAATGAGATACAATACGATATTGAAATTGGCGTAATAAGAGACCCTTTACGAGCAAATATGTTATAAATGTACATTATACCACAGATAATATAATACTAGTATAGTATTATACATACACGATTTTATAACTTGTATGTGCGACCGCGCACCGGACGGCGCTCCGTGGGTAGGCCCCCGACAAGGTGGACCGACGATCTGGTGAAGGTCGCGGGAAGCCAATGGATGCAGGCAGCGCAGGACCGATCGTCGTGGAGATCCTTAGGGGAGGCCTATACCAGTGGGTGTCGTGCGGCTGATATGATGATGATGTGTTGTTTGTTAAGAATTGTGGGCAAATAATCAATATTTCTCAGCAGATAACGTGATGGGTACCAAAATAGTTTTCAACAAACCAGAAAAACATTTTTGTTAGTTAATACTTGCTATAGTACTTATTTTATCTCTTTTTAGGTTTCAGTCGGCATTTTTATGTATATTTTTTGTGTTAATATAATTTTACGTGCTGCCTAAGAAACATAATAGTTCAAAGATTTGTGAAATGCGATTTATTTTTGTATTTTAATGTTTTATAAAATAATATGCCTTCAACTTGGTGGCTAAGTTTGCAGAAGTCAGAAGGTGAACCCAAATGCGAAATATGTGGTCGGGGTTAAAATGTGAACTTTGAAATTTTTAAACACGGTGTGATTATGTACCTCACTACACCGACATTTTGAGATACAACACAACACAATTAAATCAACATAACACAAAAAATTGCACCACACCAAATTGTCCTCGAAAATTTTGGCAATTCGAACACAATTGTGCGCCATTTTTCACTTCCTCGAAAAAATTCCAAAGAATGGGATAACCATTCTTCCATAAAGAGAGAAGTTAATGATGACGCAGGCAAAACAATTCGGTGGTACTGAAAGGGTTGAAAAATGAAATCGTTCGTGGAAGAAAGCCTTAAAATGATGCTGGCTAGTGAGACAAAAGGGCAATTGAAGGCGAATATAATGAAGGACAAACAATTAACACACGAACGATAGTCCAGGAGCTGGATATATATTAGGGGTTTAAGTATGAAATTGCCGTTTTGTATGGAGAAATTTAAAGAATTTGCAATTTCCATACTAAAGCCCGCTGGTAACGATCAATTGCGATTGTCAATTTTTTCATCAATGCCTTTGTTAGAATAAATGACAATCGCTTCAATTGCACACGTAAACGATAAATTTTCGCATCAATGGGCGTCAATGATGTAAAAATTGACAATCGCAAATGATCGTTACCGGGGCACTTAACATTGTCTTAATTTATCGAACTACCATGAACGCTAACGTTTTAAAACTATCCAAATCCTAAAAAAACAATTTTCAACTGATTTTTTTTTCTATCATTAAGTACAACATTTTATAATAAATCGCTATAGGTCAAAACCGGCATCCATTTTGGGCAGAATGCGCAAATATAATAATTTGTTATAAGTAGATATCGAAGGTAGAAAACGGAATCGATTTTGGGTAGAAAGCGGAATTAAATATTCGTGGGTAGAAAAGTGGGTAGAATTCGGAATACCTACATCATATTGTGTAGAGAAGAGCACCAATCTATAAAATTTGAATGCATTTTTAGAAAGTTCCGAGCAGGTAATTTCATTAAAATACTTATTATTCTTATGAAAAAAAAACAAGTTTTTTTGCAAAAAAAACCGAAAGTAAAGTATAAAGAACGTTTTAATCACAAAAAAATAATAATGGCAAATAAGAATTGAAAATTTCACCCTGACTCCCGTGCTACATTAAAGGAGTTAACAAAATGCCTGTTTTATTTTGGTTTCCTCCCACCAAAAGGGTTGGGCAACCCACCCCTAGAAAAAATCTTACTGCCACGGAAGAATGCGTTTCATTCTACGTATTGTTTCAATATTTTGCTGTGTTCTTTTTAAATGTTTCATAATTTCTCCTTTGATCGAGGCGGAATGAGAGTACGCATACCTTTCGTTAGATTGTTTTTTTTTATTTCTAATTAGGAGGGTTTCTTGCAGAAATTACTAGGAAGTTACGTTGAGAAAGGTTTTACTGTTTTATATCACTTTGATTATTAATATAATATACCAAGTAGGTACTGGTTATAATACTATATAAGTGGTATATTATTTAGAAAAAAAAATCTGTGATCAGTTTTTAATCATATCTAAGTACAGTCAACGGCACGCTCTGGGCAGTGGGCTACCGTGATAGGGTAATTAAATTCAATCAATTTTATACTTAAATGCGAAAACATTAAGGTTTTTAAATAAATATTTGCAGATTTTCGAAGGTTTTGTATAATCTGCTGCTGACTGTACAACGGCGAAATGGAAAACAACTTTGGCCTCATTTCAATATAACATTTTACAGGATACAGGATACCTTAAAAATATTTAATTGAAGTTGAGAGTATTCAGACCTACGTGTACATTTCTTGTAGAATATTAACATAATTTAACAACTTTTCTTAGTATTTTTAAAAGCGGTCATTTTATAAAGGTTGTAAAACATGTATCCAGTAGCTATTATAAAACAAAAGAACTTACAAACGAGAAAATGAAAAAACCATCGAAACTGCGTGTCAACTCATATTATTGCCTTGTATACGTATACCCATCTCGTTCGTGACCGACGGTTAAGTTAAAACCAACTTTAAAACCAAAACCAACCGCAAAGTAAAACGGTAAAAACACCTTTAAGTTTTTAACCCTAAAGATCACGCGGCCAATTTTTTTAGAAGTACAATATTTTTGTTTTGTACACAGATAACATCACTCACGTCAAGCGTTTGATGAAAGATAAAGAACACTGTATATAGGAGATTTTTGGAAACGCCGCTCTGTACCATAATTGGTACAAAAGTTTATCTTTTCAAAGAACTTATGGTCATTTATGGGCGGTAGCCACAGAATTATGAGTTCGTGATTGACGATGATTTGTGTCTGTTTGTCTGTCTTTATTAGGCTGTGGCTTTAAATGTGTGGATGAATCATTTTTGTTTATTTTTTGCAATTAATGTAATATAATGTGTTAAAAAGGTTAATTTTTGGTGTTCATAATTCGTTGCGATGAGGTTATGTGAATCATCACGTCATACCATAGGTTTATGTTTGTATGGGAACAAAAATTTAAAATTAATGGGCTGTTTTGTACACAAAAAATAGATATTAATAGTTATTACCCTTAATTTTTTTAAATGCTAATAAATAACACTTTTTTCTGTTAACAATTGGTATTTAAGTAAATAATTTATTTTTAAAACACATCAGTTTATAAAAACGTACAAAATAAAAAAAACTGCGACCTTTAAAAAATCATATAAATATTTTTTGAAACATTTGTAGACTTTTTTGCCATTGCTGTATAAGTTATCTGTTAACCCGTCGATGCATCACGCGGAATCGAACCGGGTCGTAAACAACCGTTTATGTAACCCAATATCCGGGAGCCGGGAGTGAGACATAAATACTGAAGTTATGGGTTTCGGCGACGACGGTGACTCACAGGTGTTGATTTCTCACTTGAAGTGTTATAGTTTTTTTGTGTAGTTGAGGGTTAACTAAAAATGGATGCAATATTTCTGTAACTATAAAACAATGTGGTTTAATATAAAACATTGTTTTTTTTCTGATTTTTATTGAGTCAGGAAAATACTCGGCGACGGTGACTCACAGGTGGTGCTTCTCACGGAGTGACGAAATTGTGCCAAATTTTTCCTCCAAAAGGTAAGTTCCCACACTGACAACCTTTATTCACATCACCAACGGAATAGCAATAAGTTTCTATACCATTTCCCAATCATACCATAAAAGTACTGACACTCGCTCGTTACTCAAAACTTTCATTGTCACACAGGATTGTAACCAAGTAGTTTTTATGCAGGACGGCAACTACGGTCACCTTTCATCTCGCAGATATGTATCGTGTAATACACGGCCGGTGCGCTCGCGCATATGAAAATAGACGATTTGTGGGAATCTTAGACGAAGTTTGGTAATCTCTTAGATCGTGGTCGGTGTGGTAATGCGAATGAGAATGGCGGAAAAGTTTCAAGAATGTAAATTAATTTATAATTAATGTATTTATAAATATTTATAAAACGGAACTGATCTTAATGTGACTATTTAATTGTGAAATGTAACGCTAATGAATTAGAATAATAGTTTTATTTTGTTTCTATCATGGTTGAATATTATTTATTATAATACTGTGGTGTTTGAGAGAAACCTGTTAACTCCAATTTGGTATTTTTTTAGTTGGGCGACATTGTGATTGATGTTTTTTCAATATTTTTTTTATCCAAGTATTACTGATTAGTACCTTGTAGAAGTGTTGGAACTGAGCTGGTAAACACATGGTAATTTAGGATTAGTCCATTTCGTTGTTGTACACTCAAATTTGTCTGTGGGAGAAATCTGTTAAGTCCAAAAGGGCCATCTTTTGGACTTAACAGATTTCTCCCACACCACATAATTATATTCGACATTTAGTTGTTACTGTGTAACGTTTCATACTTTTGTGGTTAAATAATTAGTTATGAATATAATAAGTCTATGGTTATAATACTGACCGCATTGTATGACTCAATCACTGGATTGGATTGCTAGTTATATCTATTCTGTCTTGCTAGCTAGAATCAAATTCAATTTCAAAATATATTTATTCCAATTAACTAAAAAAATTAAGCGCTTTTGAATTGTCTAATATTTTTCTAACATGCATTCCAGTCGTTATTGACTGTCAAGAATAACGAGAGCATTGAAACTTATCAACTTTAACAGAAATAAATAACTATATTTCAGGGGTATAAAATCAAAGGTGGTTGCAAAAGTGCAAATGTGGTCAAATTGTGTTCTAGACAGTCCAGGACCGACCTAAAATTGGTACAAAATTGCAAAAGTGAGATTTATATATAGAAAATAAATATATATAATAATATATAAAAATAAATATATGGCAGAATGTATTTTTTATCTATTTTTACCGCGTATAATAATTTTGTAGCTATACTAGTTATATCCGCTGCCCGACCGACCCGTGGTCACACCATTTTACCACACTAGTGTGACTACGGGGATTTTTTTACCTGTGGTCACACCGACTCACCCTTGACATTACTTTAAAATCAAACCGTAAAGTCCAGTTGAGTTAGTCCAGCTAATAATTATTAAAATAATTGGTTTTCTGAAAACTTTGGAAGCGTGGACTTCTTTTTTGCCATTTTTATTTTATTTTATTTTCTTTAGCTTTAAGAGATAGATTGTGTCTCTATGAGTTACTCTTTTTTTAATTATAATTTTACAATTTTACTTACTTTCTAATACAGTATCTTCCTTTTCCTTAATATTTTTTTTCTTTTTATTTTATTTATGTAGCTTGTACTTAATTTCTAATGCAGATTTATTTCTATTTCTTAATACATTATTTACTTTACATTTTTACTTTTCTTGTTTATATTATAATTGTATCACATAATTCTATTGTAGGTACATATTATTTTTAATATATTTTTTACCTTTTATTATTTATTTCTACTTATTACTAATTCCACTAGTTTTTTGGTATACTCTATAAATAATATCCTTTTTTTTATTCTATCCTCCTGATTTAGAATAATTATATTCCAGTGCCAGTTTACTCGATCAATGTAAATCAGCCATTATTCCAGTGGCTTTCCAGTGCTAGAAATGACCGCTGAACTGGAATGCTTACTGGAATAATGTGAACCGGACATTGTGGTAGTGATTAAAGTACCCTTAGCACCAACAGTTACCAAAAAAAGAAAAAAACATTCGATAGAGTAATTTTGTATGGTAAAATTGTATAGCGCCATCTACCGTCGAATAGCGAAATTAAATATTCCATAGATAATTACTCCATCGAGTACTTTTAGGCGCGTTTTTTTCTCGATAGATCTTCGTGCTAAAGGTGCTGACTTTGTTTTAGCTGTGGTGGTTACCTTATTCACAAAATCAAACTTCCACAAAAAAGTGCCAAATTTTTGTCTATTTTTAAATCTGGTACCTATTATAGACTTTTTTTGTTCAGGCTTCATTTTCCTAGAATCGATAAATTTATATTACCGGCAATGTTTATAATCGGGTATTGTATACAATAGCTAGGCAATATTATAGAATACCCAAAACGTTCAGATCATTTATGAAATATTACTCATTTTATACTTTGCCTAAGTATTTTATACAATGCCGAATGCGCAGTTTTACTGCAGTTAAAGAAAGGAAATGTCTATTTATTGATGCGCCCCGATGAAAAGTTTTTTTCTTCTATTAAACGGTGCGCTAATATTACATCCTCAGAAGTCCTTTATTAATACAAAATTTCACAGAAACATTATTTATGGCGTTTTGCCGGTTCTTTGCCGCAGCACGTTTCAGTTTTTATGATGCTTGCTTTTGTGTCTGCCCCCTAACCAACTTAACCAAAATCTAATTATTTTACACATTGCTTGTGCACCAGAAAGTATTTTAACATTATTTAGGTGAAGTAAATACACAATAATATTCGGTAAGTATTTAATACATTACATAAACGGCTCAGGTATGGTATACAATGTCTAAATTTCACACAGTGCCGGTAACATATACATACATATAAGTTATATTAGCTTTTCTCTGGTTGGTCAAAACATTACTTCCTTCCACGCCTTGAAGCCTTAGTAAATAGTCAAGAACAACATTACTGGTTAAAACTTGAGCTTAAAAAGAAACTAAAGAAACCTGTAAACAGTACCTAATATTTTTTTAAAAGGTCAGGATGCTAATACTAAAATGTTCACTCCCCTTTCTTAGCTATTTTTACGTCTCGGAGAATAGGTATTTAAATTTTTCTTTAATTGTAAGTAAAAGTAAAGAGGTATATTAATTTTGACTTCAGTCACAATTTAAGCGTTTAATTATTTTACTATTTTTAGTTCTTATTTAAAATAAAAAAAACAAAAATAAAAATGTATGTATTTTTACAGTGTAATTTTTTTTTTTTCTGAAATATCAATTATTTACTATCAAAAGTTTACACTGTTCGGAAAGAGCTCGATGGCGCAGTGGTTTAGCGCCTGGCTCACCGATTGCGAAGGTTAAGCAACTTTCACAAGGGTGGGGCTTGGGATGGGTGACCAAAAATGTAATTATCTCGAGCTCCTCCGTGCCTTGGATGGTACGTTAAGACGTTGGTCCCGGTTGCATTTGTAGTCGTCAACACCCACCAATCCACATTGAGCCCGCGTGGTGGGTTATGGCCCATTCTCCTTATCCACCCATAAGAAAGGTCTGTGCCCCAGCGGTGGGGATGGGAACATTAAAAATGGCTGATGGTTAAATAACACTCTACTAATAAAAAAACTACAATATTAATAATAACTATCAAACTATAATTTAACGACTTCAACGACTGCAAATGCAACCGGGACCAACGGTCTTCCAAAGCACGATGGGCCTAAGATTGGTCACCCATCCCATGACCGACCCTTGCGAAAGATACTTAACCTCTGCAATCGCTAGGTCAGGCGTTAAACCACTAGGTACGTCATCGAGTTCCTCGTCCATCAGCCATTTTTAATGTCTAGTGGGGACATTCTGGGGCACTTCTTACTCATCCTCCTTACCACCCGTAAGGAGGATGGGCCATACATAACTCACCACGCGGGCCCAATAACGGGTTAACGACTGCAATTGCAGCCGGGCCCAACGGCTTAAGTGCCTTCCGAAACACGGAGGAGCTCAAGAAAATACATTTTTGATCACTCATCCCATGACCGACCCTTGCGAAAGTTGCTTAACCTCCGCAGTCGCTAGGTCAGGCGTTAAGCCACTGCGCCATCGAGTTCCTCACTACTAGTTATTACTATAAGAAAATATATTATTACGCTATGATAATATGGACAAACTGGCTTGTGAGTTATAGTGCGAATTCGACAGGTGCGAGCGAGACGCAAGACATTAGCATTCAGCTGGCGATCGCAACCCGATCCGACGCGGTGCTTTATGATTTTAGATTTTTCTGTTAAGTGTCAAAGTCGCCGCTGCGTGCGTTTGCGCAGACATATGAATTGTTTAGACAGGTCACTCGACTTTTAAAAGAACATTGGACAATACACAATTGGTCAACATAACGTATTGGTTTGGTGTAATGGAAATCAGAAACCGGTAGCCAGTTGCTCAGTGATGAGGATTCCGGGTGCAGTGCGCTTCCACCTTCGGCGTTATCGTCACTTAACATCAGGTGCGCTGGAAAAGGCCAAGCACTGTCGCGTTGTGCATAAAAAAAGTAACCACACACACACACACACAGATTTGAGACAACCTAGAAAATATTGTTTTTATAAATTGGAGGGGGTGGAACCCGGGACGGGACCTCAAAGACGGCGGCGATACAATTATAACCGGTGTACAAACAAACCGGTTATTTCTTAGAGCATTCAACCAATGCTCTACTAAGGGTTATTCTAAAGACCCATTTTATAGATATAGACTATTGTCAAAAGTAAGTTAAGATAAAATGAGGTGCAGTCCTTTACTTCATTACGGCGACTAAACATAGTAAACGTAATTCCGGGTTAGTTTAAATCTGGGTATGCCCGGGATTGTTCAATGGGGTTTATGTCCAGTCACACCCTGGGCACTCCATACAAGCGTAAGCACCGCGTTTCAACACCTTTTAAACAGACGCTAAACAGTGCCGATTTTGCACACGCGCAACTGTGTGCGTGAAGTCTGGGGCTATTGAATGAGCACACGGATCGGCATCGGCACACGTACTCGCGCGGTGGGGTGAGGTATGTGATTGTGAGGCGGGGCGGAGAGTTTCCTTTCTGTACGGTAGTTTATATCTATTCTGTGATCCAGTCTAATAACTGCCTGCTGTATGCACGTGGAGTTGCATAAACTACTTAATTAAAAAATAAATCATTAATATTTCCATGCATTTCTATAGTTTCTTAATGCAAGCCACTCACTGTCACAATATAGTAGGCAGCGGCGGCCGCGTTCATTGTTTTTACATTATTTATAATGTTTTGCTCCTCACCATAGTTGCGAAACTAACAGTATTTCAACTGCTGAGTCTTGCAACATTTGAAGACAAAAGGTCTCATAGTGTATTCATATTTTCTTGCTTCGTTGTGAAAAGCTAAGACTAAACTTTTACTTCTTTTACTGGAAATAGAGATTTTTTCACAATAGCAGTCACAATGCTATTTTTATTCAATCCTACTAATATTATAAATGTGAAAGTTTGTGGGTTTGGATGTTTGTTCCTCAATCACGCAAAAACTAATGAACTGATTTGGTTGAAATTTGGCACACAGATAGTAGATAGCCTAGATTAAAACATAGGATACTTTTTATCCCGATATTCTCACGGGAACGGGAACCACGCGGGTGAAACCGCGGGCGGCCGCTAGTACTAAATAATAATGAAAAAAAAAATTACAACACTAAATAATATGATCTGGTCTTATTTGTTTTAGATATTTAGTATTGTAGAGCTTTATTGCTACGTAATCATATCTTTTTTTTAAATTTTCTAAATCAAAAAGAAAAACAACACGTGCTTGACAATTCGCTAAACCAGCCATATCTTACTAATTGGATGTATAAATGCTTTATGTTTAAACTGTTTGATAGTGTTTTATTCCTATCAATCGAAAGTTGAATTATTTCAAACAAATTAATCCAGAACAAGACTGCCACAAGGTTCAGTTATAGGACCACTTTTGTTTATGTTTATATTTTGGACTATGTTTTTTTATTATAGATTTTGGACCTATTGTAATACATTCGGATATATCCTACTGTTTGCAGTTTATACTGTACTCTTAGTCCTTACAAATTAAGACACAAGATAGGGACGCCGCTCGCTGCGAAGCAAGCTTTATGATATTCGTGGTTTTATCTTTATTCGCGTCAGCTTACACTGGTCTCCAATTCTATTTGAAATTTTAATAAGTGTGGTTATTGGTACGGTATAATTCATGAGTGTTGGGAAATGTCATGCGAAATATGAGTTGTTGTCTGTGTCCTTTTTTTATAATAATTAAATATATAAGCTGTTGCCAAAATAACATTAATTTAACACTTCATTTTATGTTTGTTTAATAACTTTATATCATGTTCGTTTTGTATGCAATAAATAGAACGAAAGGTTTCAATCTAAAATATCTTAGATTTCTGGTCAGTCTCAAAAATGACATCTCGAAATAACGCCCCACTTTCAAACTGGGCGCTTATTTTGTAAAATGTTTTTTTTTCTAAATATTTATAGTTGAGTTTGGAAAAACTAGTAATTTTTACCCAGACAAAAATATTAATGTTACGATACGAATTTCAACGAATCGCTTTTTGTTTTGTCAGTCTGTGCCAAATGCTGTTTTAGGTAGTGATCGTGAAGCATTATTTAGGATATTCTTGATCGAAGACAAAAGAAAGGTAGGTATTATGTATTGTTGCATGTTTTTGTATTTGTAATATTTATATTATAATAGTATTTCTTGTTCATATTGCGAAAGTAAATCTTTAGGCATTCCAGCTAAGACAGTTCTGTTATTGTATATATCTATATCTAACAGCTGACTGTTAATTAGTCGCTTAATCGTCACATCAAGATATAACTGGAGTTTGTCTTAAAATTGTTGTTTCTTTGGAAGTTCAAGTTCCGTACTAATGGTACATTCTAAAAAACAATGGCAAACCTCCATACAAATTTTTGTTGATAATACTGTTAGGTATTGTTGTTGTATGCGTAGTAGTATTTTTATGCGTAAGTAATTAACAACAATTATTTCGCCGTTGTTCTTCAAACTTGTGACTTTTGACAGACAAAGGTAATTTCATTTTTGAATAAAATGAAATAAAATGGGTAAATGATTTTTTCTTTATGCAGATATTGCAAATGCTGTGAGCAAAGGAGATGTTAAACAATTATTAATTAAATAATTAATTTATTATTGTTACCAAGTCGTTACTTCCTTCAAATAAATTTGCTGTAATTTCTTTGCGATTTTTTTATATCGTGATTATTTGAATCAAACAACACATTTTAAATTACCATCAACAGCTTTTCCCAACTCGAGAGCAAATGGTAACTCCAAATGTCATCAAACGATCCACTCATCATATTAGTAGTTTACGACGCGTTGACGCGACGTCGCCGTGACGTGGCCTCGACACTTTGATGTCGCCGGGCCACACACGGTAGCTGATTAACTTAATTTAAGTACATCGATTTATAAATAGGGATATTTTACTTTGTTGTTAGGATTAATTAGACCGTACTTAACATAAATGAAACAAACTAAGGCGGCTCACGATTCATCTCAACCACAATCTGCTGATACATTTGAAGTCGCGGTTGGCTGTGCTCTACTCACGTTGCGTTGCGCTGCGCCCCCAACTCGACTACTGACTATTCAATCTGCCAACTGTCAGCAGATTGGGTCAGCAAGTTGAAAAAGAAATTGAATCATGAGTAGGGGTTTTAAGTGTACTAGCGAACGCTCGCGATTTATTGCGTGTGCACAGTGGAATGCCCTCAAACAAAGACCATGTTCGTACCTCAATGGTACCTATCTCTTATCAGACACAACGACCGTAGCCGGTATCGAACCCGGGACCTCAGGGAAAGAATAGTAGAATACACTCTAGTGTGCGAGGGAACTGCACGACCTTGTTCCTCCAGCCCCTTTCTACCATCGGGGTACCAGACGCAGGTTAGCATATCACCTTTACATAGATACGCCAAGGGTCCGTACCAAGCGCTTTGCCAATACATTTCTTATGCGAATTGCTAAAGAATGGAATATATAATTAACCTTGTTAAGGATGCATGATAACAGATTATTCTTTCTAAGTTTCATTGGTTATATACTTTGTTCTAAGTGTGTCTGCAGTGTCATATAAAGATCTAACAATCTATAAATAATAATAAATAAATATTTGACAACATCACATACATTGCTCCAATCCCAAAGTAAGTAGCTATAGCACTTGTGTTATGGAAATCAGAAACAACGGTGGTATGACACACACCCAGACCTGAGACAATATTGAAAAGTTAATTTTCTACATTGACCCAGCCGGGGATCGAACCCGGGACCTCAAGAGATGGTGACGCCTTGAAAACCGTGCGAACCACTCGACCACGGAGGTCGTCAATCTATATCGACCGAGATCTATATCGGGTCATTCTGAACTTGCCATCCCAATTTCAAGGATGCGTCCAGTCCATGAAACTAATCAACTTTCTCTAAGAAATATGTGTCTAATTTCACTACAAAATTTTGGTTATCCCCTTAGAATAATTACACCTTGAAGCCGTGTCCTTGTATGCTAAGTGAGGCAATTCATACTGAGCCAAAATGGCTCAGTTCTCAGATTTATATCCTTCATACGTTACCTAATCGTAACTAAAATCCAATAATATAATAATTAATCTCTTTAAGGTAGGGAAATTGAAACTGTTTTGTACTTATTAGGCATGATTATTTAATAATGGACAATAAAAATCTGAAAACGGCGCCATTTTGGGCTGTTTTTGTTGCCTCACTTTTGACAGCGCGCTTTGTAGGGAATTATCGTTCTAGGTGTAATTATTCTAAGGTTATCCCATACTAAATTGATCACGTGATCTCTTTGATTTGTATGGATAATCGTTTTTTTTTTTAATATTTGACCATGTGTTCCTTAGAGAAAGTTGTTCAGTTTCATGGGCTGAACACATCCTCAAAATTTGGATGGTGAATACAAAATGACCCTATATAATCGAGGTTGGAAAATGTAGTAATTACAAAATTTCAGCTCAGTCTGGAATTATTTTATTGACCTAATAATAATTGCCAACAATAGGAATGTTTCAGGAGTGAGTAATAAACATGTTTGTGACGTCCTATTTTCGCTTTTCAGTCGTTTTCGTAACTATAATTAGTTCAGTACTAATCACTTTGCCGTCAGATAGTTCCTTGGTATATAAATCCATAAAGAACTAGAATCTGTATAAACAAGTAAGGCTGATTGAGATATTGCGATTTTAAGAAAAAAATTGTAGAAGAATTTCTATGGAAACGAACAAATTTTTAAAATGGGTCGAAATTATACTCAACTAATTGATTTCAACTTATTAACATGGCTCTAACAATCTTTAAATAAAAAAAATTGTTAATAGATGTTTGAATTCTGTAAAAAATATTGACTATTTGTGACAGACCTCTCTACTAGAAGGTTTTTTTTTAGTTTTAAATAAAAATAAACCTTATGATAATTAATTTATTATCATAATAATAATATTCATTTATTTCAACCAACTTTGGATCATGATGATTGTACCCACAGTTTCTAAAATAATATTAATAATCATTAGTTTCTAACACCCTTATTCAAGAACAATACTCAAACGACCATCGGTTATGCACTGCGTTGAAATAGATCTAGCCTCTATTTCAATCACATAGTATGATTGGTTCGTCTGTTTTGGGAGACTTCGTAGTAATGTTTGTGAAAACGGATGTAAGTCAAGCATTTCTTTAAACTAATTATCTAGTGATGACTTTTTGCCAGTTCAACGTTTTAGCGAAGTCGCAAGCGTGTAGTCGGCCTTAGTGCTAATTAAATAAAACGCCCGCTGACCTACAATGAGTTGCACACAATTTATTCGTAATAATAATGAAACTACCGCCGTTTTGTTAGGCATGTATGCACTAAGCACTTGAATAGCTGCATCCTGAAAATTTGCTTTTAAATTGGCTGAAAATAATTACTTAACATTTTTTGATATAAAATTAAAGACACTTGGTTCAAGGAATATTAATACCTAGTGCGATCTTAAAGTGCTAAGTTTTTTCTTGTGAGTTTAAACATTACCATTTAAAAATAGCAATGAAATACAAAAAATAAGAATAAGTATGTACCCTCATTGAAATTGATTGATATAATATAAAACTTTTAAGTCAATTCAATTGTCAAACGATAACAAGAATATCATGGAATACCAATGGGTTTTTCCGTTAACCTTGAAAAATGAAACAGGTGAGTAATTGAGGTAGATATCACATCTCAAGTAGGTACTTAGAATAAAAAATTACAAAAAAAGGTTATGCGTATTTATTGTCTCTATCGTGGAAAGCTCTTATAAGGTTTTTAACTCAATAGAGTAGAACCAAGTAGTAGAGTAGTATAATAGTGATAATTTAACGACAAGTTGATTGATAATTGTTGAATTACAGATACCTACTTTATTTTTCAAACATTGACTTGTAGTGGAAATTTAAAACAAAAAATAAAATCTAGTTATATAACGCATGGGTTTCGCATGTAAATTACCTTAGCACGAACATATATCGAGAAAAAAACGCACGTAAAAATATTGGATAGAGTAACTGTCTATGGAAAATTTAATTTCACTTTTTCAGCGGTTTATGGTTCTCCCACACGTTAGATAGCAATTCATTTACTGTAGGTAGCAAATGGTATCAAATAGGTAGTAATTTTTAGTCACCAGCTTGATGCAAACCGATGCAGACAACCAGCCATCCTGACGCTCACCAAAATTACTCCATCGCATGATTTTACGCGCGTTATTTTTTCGATAGCTGTTCGTGCTAAGGGTACTGATAGTCTAGGGTACCAACTAACATACTAAACGAGAAAACATTACTTTACTAAAATAAAGGCATATGTAAGTATGTGTCCTTCGACCAAATTCAATCACAATGTTGGAGTGAATAACCAGCTTATGAAGTTGGAACTCATCCAAAAACCTTGTGTTAAAATGAGTATGAATCAGTAAAAGTATAGGTCGAATTGTTGCAAACAGTTGTTTAATTTATCCTGTAGTTTCATAAATAAATTGCCTCATCTTTAATTGTTTTACTCTTTGTTCGCTTATCGGAACTACCTTATTTTTCAGTCCTAAACTGAATTCATATCAGAATGTATCGATATTTTTTTCTCCGAGTTTGATAAATATACCACCGACATTCTAAAATTTCTAAAATTTAGTCAAGCTGCATTGACTAAATAACAGTCACGTTTTTCTTACACTACTTACGATAAATACTTATTAAAGACAACTAAATACAAAGGGATGTAGTTCAATGAAGAGTCTTTACCAATATTATAAATGCGAAAGTTTGTTTTTTTGTTACGACCGATCAATATTAAATTTTATCTACACTCACAACGTAATGTTCCAAATATGAATTCAAAAAAGGTAATATAAATACGTACTTTATTTTCGTGGATAGGTAAAATTAAAAAATAAACTCATTACGATGCAGTCAACTGCATCATAAAATAACTTTTTTTCTCATTACGATACAGGGCAAATCCAAAAAGAAGGCAGTGCCGTAACATTAAAAAAAACAACGATATTTTCCCACATATTTTTCATGATTAAAATGTACTCTATGGTAATCGATGACTTTAGTGCGATTAGTTTGTTGAAATGCACTGATCAAATTTTTTTTCTAATGGAATGCGCGCCAAGCATTTCCGAAAAAGTTTTGATTTCAATTTTTACATTTTGTTATACTTACTGAATTTTGTAGGTTTTTTTTATTCTTGCTTTAAAATGTGAAATAAAATTTACTCTGCCCGATATTTTAGTTCAGATGCAGCTAAGGAATTGACTTATTACAAGGTAGGTAACCTTGCTAATACAAACAAAGTCTCTCTCTCTTTTCTAACGTTGATCTCTTATTTAGTAGGTTCAATCCCAAATGTATGAGTGTAGATAAAGTAGTGTATGAAACTGCACATAACTAGGTATTAAAACACTCGTGTGATACTATTAAAAACCTCGCCTACGGCTCGGTTTTTAAACACACACTCGTGTTTTAATACCCCTCTTTATGTGTCAGTTTCATAAACTACTATTACATACACGTTGTTAGGGGTACCTACAAAAGTATATAGTACCTTTCAGTGGCAAGAGGTGAAATTATTGCAAAGGTACAAGGTTTTACAAAAACGTTATGATCTGCATAGTGGATCGGTGGGGTGGGATTTTTAAAATCCAATGCGAATCGACTTGTATAGACCCTTCGCCACTGGTACCCTTAGTCAAAGTCAAATAAGCTTTATTCAAATAAACTTAATTATTAAGTACTTTTGAATCGTCTCTATTTTCCTACCACCCGTTCCAGACTTTTTTAGCTGACAAGAAGAACGGGCGCAAGAAACTTATCAGCTGTAACAGCCATAAGTAACGATATTCACAAACTTGAATATATCGTTACCAGGGGGGTAATTACGTAACTTTGTTGCAATCAACTCTGACAGAAATCGCAGTTACATCGCTGCTTTAGTAAGAACCAATGTGACAACTATCTTAACTAAAGCAGCAATGCAACCGCGCTTTCAATCGATTTCAATCGAGAATTGTTAGCAACAGCTTTACGTAATCAAGGTGCAGATAATTACAACAGGGTGGCAGGATTATTGGCAACTAAATAACTTTAATTCCGAAAAAAATCTGTTTTCAAAGGATAGAGGAATAAACTGTCCACGCCGACGAAGTCGCGAGCAGCCGCTAGCACTGCAATAAATAAGAATCAGGCTCAATATTTGAACGCGCATTGTTCGTTTGTACGCGTTGCGCGCACGCATCTGTCAGCGACGCTCAATGGCGCATTATCGAGAGCGATCGACAGCGCCCACGCCGACCGATTCGTACAGACGCGTAATAAATTTAGCCGTATTAATATGTGAATTTTGTTTGAGTTTTTATAATATTACTAGCTTTTGCCCGCGACTTCGCCCGCGTGGATATTCGAGTAAATCCTATGAGAACCTTTAACCAAGATAAATAGTATTCAATGTTTTAATTTAATCAAAATCAGATCAGCTGCTTTTCCGTGATCAAACGGGTCCCCACCAAGCGCGCTGCCCCTCTTTTTCCTCTCATACAATTTCATCCCCTATTTTAACCCCTTCAGACTTTCATACAAACTTTCATCCCCTATTTTAACTCTTTCAACCATTATTTCGTAATAAAGTGTAGCCTGTGTACTTTCTCAAGCTTTACTCTATCTCTGTGCCAAATTTCATTAAAATCGTTACAGTAGTTAAGGCGTGAAAGCTTAACAGACAGAGAGACGGACAGACAGACAGAGTTTTTTTCGCATTTATAATATTATACAAAATCCATACTTAATCCATACCTACTTATATAAGTAGGTATGGATTAAGTATGGATTTTGTATTACTGATTTTGAATTTCGTTCTGTCAATTTAACTCTTGGTAATCGATTAAACAATATTAACTCGTAGCGTAAAAGTATGTAAATGGGTACCTAATAAATACGATAGTGGCATAACTTTATAAGTGTCTATTCTGTGGTACAATCAAACTTCCATCCCCTATTTTAACCCCTCTAACCCTTATTTTGCAATAAAAGGTAGCCTATGTCATTTCTCAAGCTCTATTCTATCTCTGTACCAAATTTCATCCAAATCGGTTCAGTAGTTTAGGCGTGAATGCGTAACAGACAGACAGACAGACAGAGTTACTTTCGCATTTATAATATTAAGTATGGATATGGATAAAACTAGAAATTAAAAGGAGCAGTCAAAACAGATTTTAGTGTGTATGAATAAAACAGGTTCTTTTTCAGTTAATTATTTTGAATGTAGCAAAATAATTTCATACTACTGTACTAATTTATTATTTGTCGGAAAAATATTAAACATTTCTAATGATTACGAAGCTGTTAATAATTGTTAGGTAGTCTTTTTTCGAGATTTTTGAATAAATCCTCCGTATTGTTATGTATATTTTTATAAACATTATTATTTTATTTATTTACTTTTCAAATTAAAAAAGCAAGACAGAATACATTTAATAATAAGTAATATAAGTAGGTAATTTACGTCATTTCTGTGATTTCAAAATTAAAGTAAAAAGAAAACGAATATATCTTAAGTAAAACAATAATATTCTTACTCACATAAAAAATCGACTCACTCAAATACGGGACTCGAACCCGCACCCTTGGGATTCTGGTCCAATGCCAAATAAGCTACCGAGTGAAAAATAGCATGCTTAAAATCAAAAAGTTTACTAATTGTCTCGTTTTTTTACACATTTCTTAAAAAAAGTCTTAGAAATAGTTTACTCCCTCAAATCTTATAACCACTTTTCTCTCCGTCTCTACCTTTAACCGTCAATAGTATAGGAGGTAGTCCAATAAATCATAATTAGGCCCTCACCGACCTTTCAGCGGCTGCCGAACATAATCCTGCCCTCTGACTCCTCTCGCATATTTTACCTCTCACAATGGTTGACTAAAATGGCGCTTTTGGGAAGCAAACTATATTTTTATGATTATTTTTTTCTGTGTGATGCTACAATAATTTTACAGGTTTCTGTTGCATTTCAAATTAAACTAGAATTTAATGTTCTTGTGAGAAAAAGGCAGTATAATGTGGAATTTACACGGGTCATCTTGGCAGGTGACTTTCTGGTCGATTTTATTCAACTAGCGCTTTTTATCGACAATCACGTCTTGTGAAATAGAATCGCCCGTATTGAAATTATGTTTGCGAATAGATTTTACAAGCGATTGTCAATGAAAAGCGCTGATTGACTAAAATCGACAAGTCGCCTGCCAAGTCGACTAGGGCGGCCCCTAGACGACACAATAACATTGCGCAATATTTAACCCCCTGTAGACTCGTGTGTCATTTTTTTAACCCACTACTCTAAGGTTCGGAACGACCAAGAACTTTTGTTTTGGTTTTAAGTTTTATTGAAGGAGGTTTTTCTTTTTTTTAAAAAGCTTTTTTATTTTTAACTTTTTGTGGTAGGTTTGTCAGAAGATATTTTGACAATAGGGAATATGCATAAGTCACCGATTTTGATGAATTTGAGCTTGATCGCTGCGGACACTTATAAAAACATGATGGAACAGGAAAAAAAATAAAAAAAATGTATAATCCTAGTTTTATCACACGATGAAATCAGGGGAAAATAACGATATTTTTTTTTCATTTTCGGATATAATGCACTTTACAGTCAGATAGAATATCGAATAAGAAACAATATTTTGTATGACACATGTGTACTTAAACGCAAAATTTTGGGAGAAAATTAAAGATTATTGGCTAACTCCATATTAAACGCGCCGAAACACAGCTGAAACGTGATGTGTGACGTCACCGTTTTGTATGGAGCGTTTTCGGCGGGTGCTGCTGCGCGCTAACTTCAAGTAACTATATCACGAGAAAAAAACGCAAGAGAAAAGTTTTAATATTACAGTTAACTTTCTCATGCATTATACTTTAGATTAAGATTAAAAAAAAATTTGATGCATATTCCCTATTGAATAAGTAGAAGCAGCTTTCATAGCTATTTTTACATAATACCTACTAAATAATATAGAAAAAAAATCGACGCGCACAAGATCATATTCTCAGGCAGAAATCATACCTGCGACCTTTGAAAGTCCGGTTGGCCTGCAATTGTGGAGGTTAAGCAACTTTGGCAAGGGTCAGCCGTGGGATGGGTGACCAAGTTGTATTATCTCGATCTCCAGAGTGCTTCAAAAGGCACGTTAAGCCGTTAGTCCCAGCTGCATTTGCACTTATTAATACCCACCAATCCACATTAGGCCCGCGCGGTGGGTTATGGCCCATCCTTCTCATCAATCCGTAAGTAAAGTCTGTATCCCAATAAAAATGGCTAATGCGAAACCTTTCAATACCTTAATGTTATCACTAGTACACTATCATATTTGATTTTGAAGAGTTCTCATGTGTATCTTCGAAGTCCAAGGTTCAATGCCAATGAAATTAATATGAGACCACCCTTAAGGTATTCCCTTTCCAACAAAATAAGAATCATCTAAATCGGTTCATAAACAAAGAAGTTATGTCTGTAAATCCGTAAAAACTCGAGCAATTTTTACCAGTATTTTCAGGATTACTCGAAAACTACTGAATCGATTTCAAATTTTCAAAAATGGGACCAACTTGGGAACAAACCTGATAAAGTAACGTTTAAATCGGTTCAGCCGTATTCGAGTAATCGGTGGACATACAAAAAAAAACCAAATATCTTCATTCAATATTAACCGAATTCAAAAAAGAAGGAGGTTTTATGAACGTCAGTGTTCATAAAACCTCCTTCTTTTTTGAAGTCGGTTAATTATGACTATTACGTGTATACCTAATTTAAAATATATTGGCTAAGCTAAGAGCCGATAGATTGCAAATCCACAAAAATCTGTTTATATTTTTTTTTATAAAAAAGATAAAAGATATTTGTATAAGATATTTGTATTCAAAAGTTTGTATAAAAGCTCCCCAAGCGTCATTTTAGTGTTCCTATTGATAAATCATTTTTGTGTTATACTATTTCTGTTGGCAAAGTCTCGTGGGAGGGCATGCCATTCATAAATGCACATTGACTTCTCAATGAACGCATAAAAAAATAAAATAAATTAAAAACTGGACTTAAATTGTGTTTTTGTTTATTCGTTACGCTATCTCGTTTTAACTACTGTACTGATCAGCTTCTAATTTTGTATACACGTCGAGGGGTACAGACAGCTAAATTATTAAGGCACCTTTCATCCAGTAATAAAGGTCAGTTCCCAAGGGATAGAAAAATAATGGTACGAAAACGAAAACAGTACGAAAAGCACGAAATCGACACCAAAACATTGTCAATTTATTAATTAAGTTTTGGTTTAAATTGTCAGCTACAAGTCGCGAGTTTCTGATACAATAATTCCTAAGCGAATATTACTGTCAGTTGTTTTACATTATTTTGACGTAAATGACGAATTGAGTGTGCGCCTGAGCAGGATGTGGTGGTACGTCACATCATAAAACGGTACAACTGATAAACCCAGAGAATTTGGTTTAGTCTGTAATACTGAACCTAAACTAAATTATCGGTTTTTTATGTGAAAGTTTTATCCCAATAAAAACTTATTCAAGCAAATACGTATTGAAATTAAATATTGATTTATTTATAAAATAATTGTGCTATTATTGGGATCTCGCTGGAGTTATTTGGTGATTTAAGTACCTAGTTTATTTACAAAGTAGCAGAAAGTCAAACAAGATACTAACTTTGATACGAAAACAAACGTTAAAACATAAGAAGTTAATTTCATTTATTGATTTCATGTTTAGCCATCTGCGGGTCTACCGACAAAAAACAAAGAAGTTAAAATTTACTGTAATTTGACAGATGTATGTGATACTTGCTACTTCGTTTTGGCACAAATAAAAACCTACCGATGAAAAAAGCAATGTATCACATCCATCTGTCAAATTACAGTTAACATTAACTTCATTCTTTTAAACCGGTAGACCCGCTGATCAACAGTGGCATATTTTTGATTTTTTAGTGAATGATTTCTAAAGTTTTTCAGTTACGCGGTTCCTGTTCGTAGCGTCCAAAAATAATATGTTGTGGCTATAAATTAGCATCGCGCGTGTAAATCAATTGATGCATGATCTGTCGCCCTAATTGCGATGTCTGCCCGCGAGATGCTTTCGATTTCCTGTTGATCATTCAGTATGATATTCACTGATTCATCCTTACTAATAATAAATATCTGAAAGTTTGTAAGTTTGTTTGTTACGCCTTCGCGTCTCTATTCAACCGATTCCTCTTAGTATGAGAGGCTGGCATACTGGTAACTCTATTTTCTTTTTCGGAAATAGAGCGGTGCATGATGGAACCTGTGTATTTCGATAGGTAAAAATGTCCGATATAAAATCCTAAAGCGCAACGTGTTCGAGATAATCCGTGTTAAAGATCCTGAATAGATAAAAATCCAAACTTTATCCCCGGATTATCTCGAAAACGTTGCGCTTTAGGACTTTATTTCTTTAGACAATTTTATATACATGGTAATTTTGCGACCCCTTTACAAAAAAGTTCAAGGAAGTAATAAAAATAAATTAGGTGAGATAATTCTAAATTATTTCTTTTTAAATTCACAGTTTTCAGCCACTTTTTATATCCTAAAAATCTAGGCGCGCACGCTCACCCTCGCGCAAGCGACGCGAGCGGGGGAAGGCGGTCGGCGAGGGGGGCTCGCGGGGGCCGACCGTGCGATGCGCAAACGGTGACAACAATTTCAATTTGTGTAGGGAATAGTTTGGGGTAAAAAAGTAAAAAAAAAAAAATGGTTTTAGTTCATAAATTGATTGTACTGCTGTTATAGAATGACCTGACAAAATTTGAAAAGGGGTCCAAAAATTACCCTGTAGATCCCCTATTGAAATACACAGGTTCCATCATGCGCCGCTATATTTCCGAAATTCCCGTCAAAAATTTGAAAATGAGTATACTGTGAAGTCGCGGGCGCTATTGATGATAAATAACACTGAGTGAGAATAAAAAAGTGACCTGATAAATATGCGTTAAAAATGTGGATAAGTGCGAGCAAACAAGCAAGCAAAAACAAAAAAACAACAAAAAAAAATTATTGGCAGCTCATCTTTCCAATTATTTATTAGTTTTTTCGACATGTTGTATTGTTGCGCAAGGAATATTTTTTTTTAAATCCGTATTCACACTAAAAGCCCTTGACCATGCGAACGCACTGCGTTGAAATAGTGGTTTGTGATTGGTTGGTTTGTTCATGGGTTGCATCAAACTGAACAGCTTTTACTATGAAAACAGCTCCGAAATCGCGAAAAAAATCAGCTGTTTCATACAAAAATTAATAACGAAAATATCAAAAAAATGTATGAAACAGCAGAGTTTTTTCGCAATTTCAGAGTTGGTCCCATAGTAAAAGTTGTTCAGTTTGATGGTCCCTATCTACTATATTCGGCTTTATAAGGCTTTTACCATACACCTTGTATTTAGGTGAGGAACTATGGGTATGGGTTTTGATACGTAAAACAACCCACCATAATTTCGTGTCAATCAGATGAATAGTTTAGGAACGCAATAGCACAAACAATTAATTTTATTTATACATAAGATATAAAAACTTCTTGCTACCAAATTACGTCACATCCTCTCAATACTGAGTTAATCTCCAAGAATCTTTATTGATTCATTGTATCACTGGAAGTCACATTACGGACTAAAATTATATCAATGGCTAAAGGTAATATTAGACAAAATAATAATATAATCTAAAACATAGTAAAATATACCTTATTTCTATTTAACAGAAGAGTGAACAAACTTCTGTTTTTTGTTAAAAAAGAATTTGATTAATAGCATACGGTTCGGTAGCTTAATTTTTTTCTCTAACGTCCGGCGAACGGCCATCTTTTGTATTTGGATCCATTTATCAATGTTTCATTAAATTTCGATCGAATCGAAATCTTAATATCGATTTTATTATTCGATCGGGATTCGGTATTTGGAAATTTTTTGGTCCATTTTTTAATACTGACCTGTGCTTGGCATTTCGACACTTCCTTTCATAACAATCTTTAGCTCATATTATTTTTTTATCATCTTTTTTCAGAAAGTCTTAAATAAAATTGACCTTCACTGATATTAAACCAAATGAATGAAATAATAATAATTAAGTACGTATCTAATAAATAATAATGAAAGTGTCGAGTCAATAGAATTTTGTAAAACATAGGAATTTCATGAACGAATGAATGAATTTCCTAGGAAAATCAAAATAAATTAACTAGTTTTGAGACGTATCGCAAAAACGTCTGTAGCAATAAAAGTTTTCTATTGACCTGAAATAATTATAAAACCACTCCTTTTATTGTAGGAAAAACATTAGGTGATAAAATGTTGCATGTGTTGAGTTATTTTATAAAATAAACACGTAAAAAAGGATTTCAAATTGTCATAATATTATTTGTCTTAGACAAAAATTTTGTTTACCGAAAACATACTTTAGGAATGATTTTTCAATCCTCATACCACAAACAAAATTCTTTTATAAAAATATGATAGACAAATTGTATGACAAACATTTCAAAATAGGCGAAATCATACGTTACAGCTGATAAGTTTCTTGCGCCCGTTCTTCTTGTCAGCTAAAAAAGTCTGGAACGGGTGGTAGGAAAATATAGACGATTCAAAAGTACTTAATAATGAGGGGTTTTCAAATTGACATTTTAAAAAAAGAAAAGTAACTATTTGCCTCACTAGATGATGTTGATGGTAAGAGGGAAGTCAAAATTGGTAGTAAAAATACTTTGAATCCCCTATTTTTTTCAACGCCATCTATCGAGCCTACAGCTATTTGTCATTTTGAAAAGACCTCATTAAGTTTATTTGAATGATTTGGCTTTGACGTTGTCAAACGAATAAGGCTCTACATATTTAGGCACTAGCTGCCGCCCGCGGTTTCACCCGCGTGGTTCCCGTTCCCGTGGGAATATCGGGATAAAAAGTATTCTATGTTTTAATCTAGGATATCTACTATTTTTGTGCCAAATTTCAACCAAATCCGTTCAGTATTTTTTGCGTGATTGAGGAACAAACATCTAAACATCCAAACCCACAAACTTTCACATTTATAATATTAGTCGGATTAAAAAAACAGCAGTCATAAAATGGTGTTTACAAACACATACTTTAGAGTAACAAAATATTTTTCAATGGTGGTTTGGTGGTATTGAGAACTTTTTTATTCTCTCTCCTTTTTAAATAGTTTTTGTCCACAACCGGACTGCTTACCCTTTACCTCACCTGATGTTAAGTGCCAATAAGGCCGAAAGTGTAAGCCAAGAAGCTTATACCCACAATGGAGATTGCACGCCTAGTATCATAGTGAAGATTGAAAAAAGACTATTTAGTGACGTCACGGCGTATTGCTATCTCTTTCTTTTCGTTTTACAATACGTTTTCGTTTCTCACGAACGAACGAACGACGAACAACGAACACGTATTGTAACACTAAAGAAAGAGGTTGCAATAAGCCGTCACGTCACTCAAGGACATTTTTTCTATCTTCACTATGACACTGACCGTGCAATCTCCATTGGAGGGAGGTATAAGCTTCTTGGTGTAAGCGCACTACACCCGTAATTCTCACCACTGAGGAACTGGCTTATCTTACCTCTAACTGCCGGAACACAACAATTTTGAAATTGTTATTATGGCGTCGGACTTAAGTAAGATGGTGGCATCTAGCCAGGCGGACCTGAACCAACCAAAAGTTTTAAAAACTATCTTCCTCAACCGAAGGCCAATTACTGTTCTAACACGACTCCCAGACGAGTATTGGCCACATCGTACGATCCATCAATGTTGTACTTCCGACCAGATAAAAATGATTAGCCTCAACTCGGATCAAGATAATAGTATTGGAGATGCCGATCGATGATGCCACTGCTTAGTATATACAGGGTGTAGTTACCGCTGGCGAGTTTAAATAAGAGTCAATAAGGTGAATAATGTTAATAATGTTAAGGTAAATAAAAGAGTGAGGAGCTCGGTGTCGCAGTGGTTTAGCGCCTGGCCCAGCGATTGCGGAAGTTAAGCAACGTTCGCAAGGGTCGGTCATGGGATGGGTGACCAAAAGTTTATTATCTCGAGCTCCTCCGTGCTTCGGAAGGCACGTTAAGCCGTTGGTCCCGGCTGCATTTGCAGTCGTTAACACCCACCAATCCGCATTGGGCCCGCGTGGTGGGTTATGGCCCATCCTCCTTACCATCCATAAGGAAGGCCTGTGCCCCAGCAGTGGAGACAACAAAAATGGCTGATGGACAAGGTGAATAATAGGTAGGTTGACATCAGCCATTTTTAAAGTCCCCACAAACGGGCCCAATGCGGATTGTTGGGTGTTAACGACTGCAAATGGAGCCGGGATCAACAGCTTAAATTTCAATTTTAATATTAAGTTTTGTAAATTGTATTCGTTACAGTTTTTTATTCATAAGTTTTTGTCTACACAATATTATTTTGCTACAGAAATCTAGCACATAGGAAAAGTGCCTGTTTTAAAATTATTATAATTATTTTATGCAATTTTAAAATAAATGAATACCCAGAAAGCAGCACTTATAGCACTTACCCTCTAAAAAGCTTATATCATTCACTGAAAACAGTGAATAAAATAAAAAGCCTCCATCTCAATCCTATATCCCAATCCTAAGCTCCATGCGCAAAAAATGCAAAATCCCTTGTGCAAAAATACTCGACATACAAAATCTTTGCGCAAATAATATTTTCTCGTAGTCATGGTATAAAGGTCAGAATGCAACTTTTGAATAAAACGTATTTATAGATAGAGCCATCGCGTCACCCAGGATTCTAACACTTGAATCTTTCACTTGCTCGTGATCCATCTATGGCCCTTCCTTTGATCCGTCGTTTATTTTCCTGATTGTTTATTTTGTATATAGCGGCCGCCCGCGGTTTCACCCGCGTGGTTCCCGTTCCCGTGGGAATATCGAGATCAAAATTAGCCTATGTTTTAATCTAGGCTATCTACTATCTGTGTGCCGAATTTCAACCAAATCCGTTCAGTAGTTTTTGCGTGATTAAGGAACTAACATCCAAACATCCAAACCCACAAACTTTCACATTTATAATATTAGTAGGATTATAACACCCTGTATCCGCTGTATGCGCGCGCGCAAGATCCCAATGTCGCGATACTGTCTCTTTGATAGATAATCTTTGGAATCGAACAGCGTTCGACGGACTTCGACCACTGCGTTTAATATGGCATTAATTTATAAGCCTTTACCTTAACTTCCGTCTACCTGCCCCTTATCACCTTGTAATAAAGTCCAAATTCCTCCAACAAGTTAAAACAAGGTAAGTGAAATAAGTGTCAAACGACACTAAATACTTAATGGATATTATTCTCACCGTGACCACACCAATATTGAAGCGACTCCTGGATTTGTCCACGTCAATATAATCCAATTACCTGGTGATTGGGATCCTAAAGATTTGCATCGAGTTTTTGTTTCTGTCAATTTATAAATAAATATCAATAAAATACTAAAAGAGAAATTATGTCAACTGATTTTGAATTTTATTTTAAGGTTTAAAGATGAGGTTCAAGTCAAAATTTACAGACGTGGCCTTTGTATTAAATTATGTAGAGTCCAACATTTCGACGTCTAATGAACTAACTGTAATGAAATGAGCATTAAAGAACCAAATTATGGTGCAATAAATAATGTGAATATGAATATGAAATCAAGAAAAGCAATGGATAGGTAATCATCCAAGTAAAAATTATATTAACAGTTTATTATTTATACTAAAATCAACGATATGTCAAAACAAGTTTAGATGCGTCATGCGCCAACATCATGCAATTTAAAACAGCGACAGGTACTGCAGATACACACATTGACATATTATGTCGAGAGAGGGACAAAAATGAACGCCACCGTACGGAATACTTGTCGTTAGAAAGAGATAAACAGACATCATAAGTTTCGTCTGATACGCTGCATGCTCATTGGCTCGATCATGGGAGTGACAGTCGCAATGCTCGCTCTTTGTAAAAATATGGCCGATTAGAGTAATACAAAATACGAAAATACATTTTACGGTTAAATACAGTACTTACGTATGAAATGAAACATTTTTCCGATCTCTGAATGTTGCTGTATAATTTGCACATTGTTTAAAGACGCAGGAAGGCAATTTTGATAAGGATGTCACGGTTTTTTAGTGTCTGACTGACGAGAGTGGTGTGTGTTAACGTGTCACGAGCCTGTGCCTGACTAATTGAAAGTCGGGCAATTACCTGACTTTCGTCTTGCCATTGTGGACCGCGGGTAACGTATCTAAACTTGTTTTAACATATCGTTGACTAAAATATATATTTAAAGATTAGGACCAAAATGATTGTATGGCATTATTTTACTAATACTAGTTAATATCCTTATTTATCGATAAGTTTGTAAGACTTAAAGTTCCAACAGTAGAGATATCGCAATAGCTGACGACGACTGATGATTGAAATCAGATAAGTTTACTCCTATTTTTTATGTTTGACAAAATCCTAATCGTTCTGATCCCAAGACGAGTAAAAGTCGACTTAGCTTTTGTGATGAAATCAGTAAAGCCTATAGAAGAAACAAAAAATAAACAATAAGACTTCTTAATCTTTAACAACGTTAGGTCCTTGAAAATCACAGATCTTTAAAATTGGCGTAAGTATAAGCTTCTCGACTACAATAAATTAATTCAGTAACTGCGAAAAGAATCCGGGACTTTATACTTTTCTGGCGGCTGATCTAACCACTTACATGAAGAAAAAAAAACTTACTCAACAACCAGATTAGTTCCATCACTCCATCCAAAGTTGTATTAATACGTTTGCATATTTTTACGTCAAAATCTCAATAAAAATCACAATACAACCCATTTGTAGGATGTTTCCGATTCTTAGCGATTTGGATGGTCATTTCTCAATATTAGCTATCAGGCAAACATATTATAGTGTTCTACAATCTTTAATATATCACCGAAAACTTTAAATACAATGAAATACAACTCTTAACATACATATCTTTAAAGTTCAACAAACCAAAACTAAAATGTAAATCAACTAGGATTTTTGATAACCTTCTGCAGTTGCAATAAAATAAGGTGCGATTCACGACTCTATTCCTTTGGAATACATATGCAAAGAATCTTAAAAGTTCTTGTCGTGTCAAAGAGATCTCAATAGTCGGCAATTCCAATCGATTTGTCTCGATGGAACTTCGGAGCGACAAAAACCGTGATACGAACGTATTCCATCAAAATAATGACTTTATTTAAGTTTGACAGTGAGATATCGCGTCTACACATTGTGTTCTGAGGCTGACTTGAAGGTGATATTGTGATAAGGTGAATGCGGCTAACATGGTCATCGTTCTAATAGAATGCGAATACGCGATCATTGAAAGTTCGCGCGAATTTAGTCTTTTTAGTCGAATTTTAGTCCGCGATCAAACTGTATACTAAATACTGATTCGAATTCGAAGTCGAATAGGTGTCATAAATGGCATTCGCGCGGTAATCGCGTCGCGTCATCGTTATTCTATGGTCGCATCGTTAATTCACGCGATGATCGTTAGCGTTGTATTAGGACACACATTTCTTGTCATCGCGCGAACACTCGATGGCCGCGTCGCTTACTCGAGCGAAGATCGCGTAGCGTAGTCGCGTTCTATTAGGACGATCCCTATACAGTGAACAAAGTTTATCGCGTTTCATGCCATATAATTTATTTTTCTCATATTAATATTTATGTTTTTCTTTTATAATCATTAATGTAAGTTTTTTTATAAAGCATCAATGACATTTCAAAATGCTCAAATCTTTTAAAATAGGTAGCAAGCATAAATAAGATAAGTATAAATTTTAAAGTTGTTGTAGATTTTATCAACCACACCACATCCACTGCTGGGTATAGGAAAATAACGCATAGAAATATGTTTTTAAAATTGACTGCTCTTTACTGAAATTTAGTGTACCTACAAGTCTAGTTAAATATTTCATGATTTCATGACAAGAAAGTGTCACTTTCAATTTCATCTCAATGGTACATAGATTACCCAACATATTTTAAGAATTTACTTCCAAATATTGTACTGCAGAAAATATTATACTAATTTCTTCGTAAAACAAGACAAAAATCCTAACTTTACTTTATGGGTCGAGTTTAGGTGTTTTTACCCTACCAGTTCAAGTGTTGTAATCTGACAATACTGATCGGCCCAATAAGGCAAGCATATTGAGAGATACGTCATCCGTAGACAATGGGTCGCCGGTTCGACACTCGGCGGTGATTGACGAAGGCACATTTGGTTGGTTTTTATACATTAACAAGTTAATGAGATTGTGTTTCCTGTCTTTAAAATATTTCTTAAAATGTAGCAAGAGTCAAAATAGTCGTGTGATTTCCAGTTTATTTTTAAAATACTTTTATTGGCGCAAGGACGGCAATTAAAGGCAGCTCACTATTCACCTCAACCACAATCTGCTGATACAATTTGTTAAAGTCGCGGTTGGCTGTGCTCTACTCACGTTGCGTTTCGCCCCTCACTACTGACTATTCAATCTGTCAACTCTCAGTAGATTGGGTCAGCAAGTTAAAAAAAGAAATTGAATCGTGAGTAGGGGTTTTTACATGTCAATCGCTAATTAAACCTTTTTGAGGAACGCTTCGGTTCGAAGCCTGGTAGTAGTAAATCGTCCCTTTATTGGTAAAACCGATTATCTGCACTTTTTTTAAAAAATGAGTTATTTACACCAAGCTGATCAACTTTTTGAGCTCTATCTACAGGTAAAACCGATTATTCGATACGATGTATAGTTTCCGAGATAGATACGCAAAAAAACAATTATAATGACAAGCTTTTAAGTAAATCTGCATTTAATAACAGCTAAAGTCTTATACCTATACGATTTTTTGAAAGCCTTGCAATCAAAAACACATTCCGTTTCATATCTTATTTTAGTTGCAATTTGCTTACACTCTGAACATACTGTAGCATTGTACTAATTAAAATTAAAATACTTTAAATGGTTCTGGTATTTCTGAATTATTGGAAAGTACTTAGAATTTAACACATGAAAAAGAGTAAGTAGTTCTACTTGCTTTTAACAGAACATAATCTTTCGCATTTGTGCAGATTTTAATTCAAGTAAAAAAGATTAAGCAGCTTTATTTGTTTTTCCCACAACATCAGAGATCGTATAGTTAAGTTCAAATACAAGTAGAAGCAACTATGCTTTAAATAGTTGTTTTTCACCGAAGCGTATGGTAATATTTCTACATAAATATTTTCAGCTAAAACCAATTCACTAGTTTACAAAATTTAACTTTTTGTCTGTTGCCGCGAATTGTGGTTGATAATGTTCACTTATGACTTGTTTTTGTCAAATCTAACATCAAATTTTTTTGAGTAGCTTCAGTTACTTTGTTTTTGATTTATATCATATAAGCGCCTATATTAATCGATAACAGGCGTATTTTACTGTGTTCAAATTAGTATCTAAAGTTTTTGCGTCATGAGTAGTTCAAGGAGACGTTGTTTAAACAATCCAAATCATTTTGCTATATATACGAAGAATATGTGTTTAACGATCGTAGAAAAGTTATATCAGAGTTGGTGTAAAATACATATTTTTAGCATTTTGGGATGCTCTTGGATAAAAATGAGAAGTCTTGGGCTCCCAAATATGTTTGTAAATTGTGTGAGGAATATATAAGATTATGGAAAAATGGTAAAAGAAGTTATAGAATAGAATAGAATAGAATATATTTTATTGCCATATACTGTGTTAAGTGCCTTTAAATTTGGAACACCGACTATTGCATCTCGAAGACTGTTATTTTTTGTAGCGTGAATTTAAACGGTTGAAACATTAAAAATCGAGCTAAATGGCAATACCCAAGTACAAGTTGTCTTCAACGTCCAGTGCAACGTTCACTTGACTCTTTATGATTTCAAAAATAGGTCTAATGAGCCAAAATGCTTTTCCCAAAATGAGTTAGATGATCTTGTAAGAGAATGTAAGAGATTTAAAGGCTTGAACAGCTTTCGTCTCTGTGATGCAGAATTTTCTCGAAAAGGAAAAGACTGAAAATTATATTGAACTTGTAGAAGACCTTCTGGTACAATAAAAAATATTGGTAAAAATAAGGTTTCCGGAAAATTTAGGAGATATGGGCGAAGAGCAGGGAGAGCGTATGCATCAGAACCCCTAGTGTAAGTTTTTCGTTCCAAATCATAAAACGTCACCAAAAAGTTAATCGAGTTAACGCAAACTTTAAAGTATGTGTGACACATGCGAGTGTAGGTTATATTTCACCACTCGATAAACTTTTACGTTTGCTCACTTTTATCCGAAAGTTAAGTCATGATTTTTATGTTGTCAGCCTGTCTTCGGATTCGGTTTCGACGAATAATAGACGACCAAATTAGAAACTATACTTTAAGAGAGCAGTCTTGTATAACGTAATACCTCTTCCTAAAATAGGATAACATTTCTCATCAATGAGCTTAGTGCTTTTTCTTTTTTATTCCCAAGAAAGACGGAGACAAAATCTGCGGCCCTAAGTATTTATACTACCTGCTAGCCATTCTTTCAAGCACAGACAGAGAACACTTTACTAGTTAACTTTCAATGGCTGGTGAGCAGTTGTTTGTTTTGAACATCATCATCCCCCTACCCTTATCCTAATTCCTAAAAACAACAGAAACTGCAAAAAATGCATTTCAGATTAATTGTGAGTGCACACAAAATAAGATTAATACAAATTCAGCATCGACATCTTCAGCACATGGAGACCACAGCTATGCGACAAGAAACAAAGCAAAGCGATTGTCGGCAGAACAGGTACTACCAGTTGGTAGTTCAAATACCTGGTGGTGGGAACTAGCGGTGGGAACTGGAGTTCCGAGGTAGTTACCTCGGAATCTGATGGACCTCTTCCAATAACGGAAGCTAAGAAAAAAGATCTTATTAATCTATGTGAGAAGGGGGTTATACCCGAAGAGTACCATGGATGGTACAGAAGTTTGCTTGAAGAACGCGTACCAGATGTGGCCGCCTCTGAAGAGTCTCAATCTGAGTCATCTGTGGACTCATCAGCTGATGAATGAAAGATACATTATTTTATTTATTAGATTATACTAAACAATTTGTGAAAACATGAATTAATTACATGGTTTCACAAATTGTTTTGTAAGTACTTAGAAAATCTAAATTATTTCATGTTTTCACAAATTGTTTAGTATACTTATATAAAAATAAAGCGTTACTAATAAAGTTGATTATTTCCTAATATATTATTCTTATTGTTTTCCTACTTTATTAAGTTTTTACTTTCATGTAAGTAATGATTTTTTGGTATTTTGTAAGTATAAAAATAACAATGACCAGGCTTGCTGTAGTTCGTTGTATGAACATTTTGCAGATAGTCTACCACAATTATTAATTTAACTCAAGCAAAACCAATTATCATTTTTTTAAATTTCAATTAAAGCATATTTCAGAGTGTTATTTTTACAGTTGTTTTTGGTACCTTATTACTTTCTTCAAAAGGTTACGGTGAAGCTATAAGATAAACTCCAAGTGATTTAATTAATGATATATATGCTTATGTCGTTATTCAGGAAAAACCAACTAAATGACCTCCCTGAAGATAGTTTTTGGCATTTTTTCAAGCATTATCACTGAAGTACTTCTATTTTTATGATTTACAAACATACTTTATAAATGTTTTCATTATAATTACATTATTGCAGGTAAAATATATGTAATTTAGTTACATATTTTTTTTGTCAAACTTTTAAATCATCATTGCCACAAGTTTAGTTTTCGGTAGATAATCGGTTTTACCAATAAAGGGACGAAATGATTGTTAAAGAACTGTGGAAATAAATGAGAAGATTACAGGAATCCATAAGTACTTTTCTTATACTCAATTCCGAATATAAATAGAGCGATTTACTGTATCCTTAAAGAAAGCTATCCCTAATATTTCTGGCCCGAACGTACGATATCCCGAATCACTTAAACCTAAAAACAAAAAAAAAATACCGTATTGTGAATATGCGTAGTGTGAATGCATGCTTGCACGATCGTTTAAATAGGTTGGTAGGCACCAATCACTTAAATATAAAGTAAAATAAAATATTTTCATTTAAAAAAAAAGTGATCATCATTTCGTCATCCCAGATCGCTGACTTCGTGATTAGTCAATTTCACACCAAAAACGTACTTTTGAACGATTTACCGAGTCCCACGCAGTTATTTATGTGTGAGTGATACATAAATTATGTCTTGAGTCCGCGCCGCGCCGCCGCCGGCCGCGCCGCGTACCGCAAATACCTATTCGAGCTATTTTGTGTTAGTGAAGTAATAATAGGGAATATGCATCAATTTTTTTTTATCAATATCAAAAGTATAATGAGTGAGAAAATCAACTATAATATTAAAACTTTTTTCTTGTGTTTTTTTTCTCGTGATATAGTTACTTGAAGTTAGCACGCAGCAGCAACCGCCGAAAACGCTCCATACAAAACGGACATGATATATGACGTCACATGTCACATTTCAGGCGCGCGTTTACTATGGATTGAGTTAGCCAAGAATTTTCAATTATCTCCCTAAATTTTACGTTTAAACATAAGTGTTTTACAAAAAATGATTTCTTATTCGATATTCTATCTGACTGTTAAGTTCATTCTATTCGAAAGTGAAAAGAAAAATTCGTTATTTTTCCCTGATTTCATCGTGTGATAAAACTAAAATAATACATTATTGTTTTTTATTTTCCTAATCCACCATGTTTTTATACGTG
This sequence comes from Agriphila tristella, assembly GCA_928269145.1. NCBI lineage: Eukaryota > Metazoa > Arthropoda > Insecta > Lepidoptera > Crambidae > Agriphila > Agriphila tristella. The sequence goes on from OV743445.1 coordinate 21,272,893, forward strand.
TCCGAAGCGATCAAGCTCAAATTTATCAAAATCGGTGACTTAAGCATATTCCCTATTGGTGATATTTTTGGTTTTTGAGCCAAAAATTTCATCTCGGTCCTTTGTATCCCTCGTTTCGCTCAGGATTCTACTTTTGAATCCCGAGCGTAGCTGATGGGAGATGGTGTATTTTTATTTTAGTTTTAGCTCTCTATAATTTACAGAAAAAAACACGTTTTTAAAACGGACTAGTCTGTTTTTTATATTTTTGTCCGATATTTAAAATTTTTACTCCGTTTTAAAACCATGTTTTTTTATTAAAAAAGTTTATTTAGTAAATTTTAGGTTTTAAATTTTACACATTATTTCGTAATTGGTACTTTAGTAATATTGAAGTGTTTATAGAAACTATTTTTGAAGACGTTAAAGTTAGGTAGGCAATTTTTTTAAGTAACAAGGATTGTGAAACAGGCTTTTCACAATCCTCGTGCGTTGGAACGCACGACGAAATCCAGAGAACGTAATCCTCTTTAGCAAGAGATCGGAAATACAAAAGATTTTTTGTCGACGCTATTGATAGGGAAAAAACGTGGGAGTTATAAATAACAGGTATTGACATGTGACTTTTTGGAGGTCTTGTTTTTTGTTGTTTGGTAGAGTAAAAAATGTAAGAGTATGAATACATGCGATCCAACCTTCGATGATCGAAGGATCGAACTTGAATTTTTGATTATTAGACTTTTTTAAAATTTAATATGATAAGAAGTTTAGTTTTTATTTATGATAGATAGGCAAGCGCTTCACCGTCATCACGTCTGGTGGTAAGCGAAAGCGATAATGCGATCTAAGAAGTAACTTTACTCACAACATAAAGGCCCCCAAATTGTACCTATCGGGAAACACAGACTCAGGCAAGAAGTTCCACTTTCTAGCGAATATGATAACATTTAAGGCAAAATGCTTAGTGGGTTGTCTTTGGACTTTAGTTTGATCTTTAAATATGACAACCAAAATAACGCGAAAGGAAGTGAAACAACGATAAAATATTTAATTTAACTACAAATTCAAATTCAAAAATAATTTATTCAGTCTAGGCTGTTACAAGCACTTGTGAATGTCATAGAAACTACGTCATCGGTTCGCAAACCCTAAGCGGGAGACCTTGTAACGAGAAGAACCGGCAAGAAACTCGTCAAGGGCTGCTTTTTTTCTCCCTGTATATTTCATACAGAGTCGTCAACATTGAAAAATGAGTTCCACATTTAAAGTGAGGTCATTTTCCATTACAATAATTAACAAAAGTTTGCACACAATGGGTTGAAATTAAATACCTACCACATATCGGATACGTAATGAGAGTAAATAACTTTCAACTAGTTGAGAAATCACAGTGTCTGCTACTCGAAAGTGCACCTAAGTAGGCAAAATTTACCAAAAAAAACACATGTTACAAGACATAAAAAATTATTAAAAAAAATGCAATTCTTACAATTACTCAGAAGTAGACCCTTTCCACTGGCAGCACCCGTTCACGAGCACGACACATGGATCAGCCATCGAGCCATCGACATCTTTGAGATATGTTTTATTAAAAGTGATGATCGGTTGAGCTCTTATGATGAACCGACAATACTATTGGTTCTGTTCAGAATAAGTTTAATAAGTATTATCGACGCACTCGGAACTACAAAAAATGACATATAAAATCAATATTGTATGCAATCGCCGCCGGTAATAATGCCGTCGGTAAGTAATAAAAGTTCAATCTTGAGATGAAAGGACTTATTCTGAAAAGGGTTTCAATAAAGCTCGCTCGATGACAAATGCAATAATTTTGATATAGTGTAGCAAATAACTACTCTTAAAATATTTGATGGTGAGCTGTTTCACTCAACTTGAAAACATTTAAATAAAAACGGAAACTAAAGCAGACTGAAGACATTAAATTTTATAAAAAGTTTGTGAATCAGATGACGACGTTCTAAGTCTCTACACATAAAATTACGCCTCGATCACGTAATTTAAAACATTTTGAGCGTGTTAGAATTACGTGTTGAATTTGCATGCTGTTGTCGATGGCTGATTAAGTGAAATCGTAGCATAGACGGGACGGGCCTCGAACGAAACGGAAACAGACTTTTGGAACGAATGGAGGTGACGACTGTGTATTTGTTTTGTTTTTGGGTGTTGTTAGAAGGTCTCATTTGGCAAAAAAAGGAAGGAACTGAAGCGAAGCGAGGGCGGGTCGCTAGTCTATAATGATTGTAACCTGGGGGTCAAGTCTGCTAATGTTTTCGTCAAAATCGTAGTTCAATGGTATTGTAATGGTAATGCTTTTTGACACAGTTCTTGTTTCTTAAACCCAATATTAAAACTCAATATGTTTCCGTTTAGGGTTTAAGAAACATAATCTGTTTCGGTTTTGGGTTTAAGAAACAAGAACTGTGTCAAAAAGCATTACCATTCAAACACCATTGAACTACGATTTTGACGAAAACATTAGCAGACTTGACCCCCTGTTCATTTCATTTAACATTTCATCAGTTTTTACGGCGTAATACAATGATCTACAAAACATATAAAATCTAATTGTTAGTATACTTCGGAAGACTTGGCACCGAGAAGGCTAACAAGTCAGTACAATATGAGTAATATGACTTCGTTCGTACACGTTTCGAGATCTTAGTAAAGCTTCAGAATAGGTCACCCTGCGCCGGCGCCACCACCGCGCGCGCTCTTTAATTTACAAATTGAACCGGCTAGCACCGACTATTTACGGCGGCTACTGCGCTGGGAAATCTTTGTTTTTTTCTGTATGCAAACGTAAATTAGTTTTGTTGATAAAGGAATCATGAAATCTACTATGCCAACTATAGTTAGTTCTAATTAGAGTCTTGGCTTCGCTTTGGTTACTATTGTTTTACGCACTTTTATATTTTATGTTTCATTTGTTATTATTTCCAATTGAGCAACATAAGTGAGTCTTAAGCATTGCCTATGTTACAAACTTTACTAATTTTTGTTAAGCAACTTTTACAATGTTTTGTTTTGGATTGATCAGCTCACGGGATTTAAAGACTAGATTCTAACTTGTGATTTACCATTGAGGAAAGTGTGTGCCTAGCTGTGGGATGTTTTAGGCTTATGTTCCCTATCGTCAGTTTTCTATCGTCCCTATTATAAAAGCTAACAACCTTGACCAGCTTCCAAACCTTGCAGCGTCTCGTCGCTTAACATGTTTACTAAAATTTATATCCAATAATAGGAGAAAGTAAAACACGTCAAAAAATAGTAAGGTCATCAACCAATTTGGTCCCAGGCCTATTTCAAAAACGACATCCACAAGTTCATAACTCCAACAGTAGCGTCCACAATCGACACAGACAAAACAGAATCGGGTCCAAATCGAATGGCGTAATAACGAACCGAGAATCGATGTCGGCGCCTTTGATGCCATCGAAATCATTACCGATGACGAGTCGAGATGGCTACCGACTGGGCATGATGTTACCCAGAATCGATTTTCTTTCGCAATATAATTATGTAATCAAATCGGTATGATGATCGGTCTTGTCGATTTTATTGAATAATGCATTTTTATATTTGTTGTGATGGTGATTAGAAATTCATTTTCGAATCTAATTGAATTTGAGTATTTCTTTTATTGAGCTTACAGATGGAATGATGAGTTATAAAATCATGTGTTGTGTTCGAAAAGTGCTTTGTTGATGCAATGTTATTATCAACTGATCAATATTTTGATGACCTCCATGATCGTTGGACTACCAATCTGATCTGCCCCCCTACTCAAATGGCCAACTTTCTATTCGTTTGAACGCTACGCTTACTTTTAAAGCTTAAATATGAGCAATAGATGATTAAATTACATGTCGCAAACTTAATTAAATCACAAACTTCGATGTATTGTATGGAATTGTCAAGCTTACGGCACGTAATTTTATAGTTTACTGCTTATTTTAAAGTTTTAATAGTAAGCGTAGCGTTCAAACGAATAGAATGTTGGCCATTTGAGTAGGGGGGCTGGAGTCTCAGCTTTGATTACCGGAAATGCAAAGATAAATAACAATCTTATTATAATTGAAACATATTTAATCATTTTAAGTAGCCAAATAAATCCATTGTTTACTTTCTAAAAAGAGCTTTAAAATAAAAATAAAAAGACCAAAGATGAAATCAAACCCCTAATTGTTAAATTCAAAACTTCATATTGCAATTTCAAAATTGATATTCAATTTCAAATTAAAGTTTTATAAACAAAACAGCAATAAAGTCGCCACAACCTCACAAATCGAAAATATACAAATCTAAAGTGTAGACAAGGACAGAGATAGACGAAGAAACGAGAGTGAAAGTGACAGATATGGCGCCATCGTATCATTCGTAAGACCAGAAGCTGGATGTGCACAATTACCGTGATTTTCGTCTGGACGTAGTAAAAAATGAGCAGTACCTTGTATTTGCTGAAAGAGCTATTGGGAATAAAGTTGAGTACTTACTCTAAAGAAAATTGCAAAATTCTAAAGTAATTTAATCCTTTAAGCCCCGGAAAATGAGACAATAGATTTTATATTGTTGTGCGGCCCGATCGGCCCGATCGGGCCGTTTGGGTGTTGGTAAATTAATGTTAAACAAAATATACAATAAATTGTTTAAAGTAAAGTATTTTAAGTTAATAATCGTTTTATTTATAGTTAATATTTTTCCTTTCATATACTAAGAATTTGCGTTTATAATAATCTGAGTTTAGCATAATGTTGTTAAAAATATTTTGCTCTTAGTTTCATGGGATTTTGCATGCCAATTTCTACTTTAATAGGCGACATAGCGTACTGATCTTACATTTTACATCTGCATCGCAATTCCCTTTAGCTATTTCCACTCAGTTCGAGCTAATTAGGTAGTTTTGCTAATCGAAATGTGCGCGGAGGTCCACTTACACCTTTATTATTTTGATTATCCGCCGCGGATTTGCTAATGGATGGTACGGACAGATAATAATTGTTATCTTGATTGTGAGTCACTTTGTCCTATATATCAGATCATTCTAAACTTATCGTCCAAATTTTAAGGACGTGTCCAGTCTATGAAACTAAACAATTTGTAAAAGAAACATGTGTCGAATTTCACCACAAAGATTTGGTCATCCCATACTAAAATTGATCATGTGATCTCTTTGATTTGTAGGAGTTGTCGTTTCTTTTTACATATTTGGCCATGTGTTCTTTAGAAAAAGTTGTTCAGTTTCATGGAGTGAACATATCTTCGAAATTAGGATGGTGAATACAAATAATAATAATAATAATAATGCTTTATTGTATAAAAAAAATTGTAACAATCGTTCGATTCATCTGTCTTCCACAGTAGACATTTGTCTGTGTTATGGAAAACAAAGTCCTCTCCCTTAGTATGATACATTTAACAATAAAGACTAATATTTAATAAACCATCACCGTAAACAAAAAAAACTTATACTACTTTACCAATTAAAAATATAAAAAAATGTTCTAATAAGTTCCAAATCTAAGTTACGTAATTTAAAATTTTGAAATTAACAATGTGGTGTTTTTAATTAAAAATATAAATGCTCACAATCATTCAAATAATCAAATTTTGTAAAAATCTTACTAATCTTCTGTCGATAAAATATTTTCAGTACTTCTGTAATTATACTGCCCAAGACATGTGTGAATGACTTTTTTAAATGTGTTGTTATTATAGCTTTTAATTTTGTAAAGTTTGTTAAATTTGTTGTATAGTTGTGGTGCTCTATAGTGAAATTGTCTTTTTGCAAAGGCACTTTTTACTTTAGGAAGTGGAATACTATCTACTCGTTTGTTGGTTGGTACTAATTGCGGAACTATAGTCTGATGAAATCTGCGCAGTGTCTCATAGATGTACAACTTCCTGACTGACAAAACGTCGATTTGTTCGTACAGTTCTTCTGTTGGGTGTATGTAAGGAAGATGCATGGCTACTTTTAACACTGCTCTTTGTGCGCGTTCTACGATTATTAGATGACTTTTTGCTGCACCACCCCATACACATATACAATAACGTAGGAGAAAATGGCCCTGTATATGTTAGGTGCCAATCGATCTGGTGATATTGCTTTTGGGTTCTAATCAAACATTTTAATTTCAACAATTAATTGAAAATAAGTACTGAAAATGATCAAAAATATCAAAATTCAATACTATTGATTGATTCTGAGCAACAAAATCGTCTGGTGCAAACGTCAAATATTTGGAAAGCCTTCGATTACCTATAGGTACCGACACATTGTAGAATCCCGTATTTAAATACCATTACTCATGTTGATGAACAGTAAAATAAGAAAACTCTAACTGATAATCAAAAACTCTATTTCCATTAAAACATATATTTTTTACTTCAATAGTGAATAAAAAGTTCTATAAACAAAACAACTTGACCGTGTCTGTCCTAAATACTTGACAAAACCAGTACATCATAACCCTCACATTGTTCGTCATACGGCTGCATCGTCGTGTCATCAACCCCATTCTTATCTGGTCACATCCCAACATAATTTGATCTCGAATTTTTATTACCTTCTCGCATCACGCAAACTGAAATCTTTAAATCTTAAAGTCATTGAAACAATATGGCGTCCATGTTTACGAGATCTTACGAACAGATACCGTGTTATGGTATATTTTATTTAAATTTATGTCTTATTTCATCTTCTGGGAATTTATTAATCGGCTAATATGAATTCTGTGTGTGTTTTACTGCATTTCAAAGATAGTGGCTTTTTGTATTATGATAGTAGTGTCGTTTAGTATCGCTAGTTCGCATTAAGAATTATTCGATTAATTTTTGAGATAAATTAGTTTCTGGAACATGAAAACTTTAGAAAACAAAAGATATTGTTAATAATTATTAATGACAATTTCACTTATAAAACAACTTATTATTTTAAAATTGTTATTTAAGTTTAAAACACGAATGACAATTGTTTACTAAATTACAATCAAGAATCAGACTATGGCATAAAAATTCTTGCATTGACATGGACTTTAAAAAAAAATGTACGATGGGAAAGGAGTTTTCAACAACAAAAACTTCTTTAAAAATAATTTAAATCATTATGTTCTTAGTTAAAACTTTCAAGGATTCAGCAGTTATATGAAAGCTTTCATAGCTTTATCTGCATAAAAGTATACTTTATTAAATTTAAACGAAAACAAAATATTTCTAACAATCTTATGAAACGACAGCAAAGCGATACCAAAGCGACGTGGTACATTCTCCGGTTCACACACGCCGCCTCCATAAAGGTAGTGTTCACTCATTTGTCAAGGCTTGTGGATATTTATTTATTGCGGACCCTCTGCTAAGAATACCTGACCACCTTCGAACAACCATTTTTCATCCACTACATCAAAAACTGCAACAACTTTATCTCCAACGTCAAAAGTATCAATTTCGAATGGCACTTGGCTTAAGAGTCAGCATCATCTAATATGTTTTTGTTAACTTCGTTACTTTTACAATTTTGTTTTTTCGCTTCACCTACATCTTTGTATTCTGTACTGCCTAGCTTTAAAGTTCAAATTTCAATATCATCTATTGTTTTGTAGGATTAACGACAGGTGTTGTTTAATGGAAATAAATTTAAAATCTATACGCAGATCGAACTTGGGCCACCGAATTTGGGTGTTAATAGATGATACGACCTTTTCGTTGTTTCTTTTTTTATTAATGGCTTTATTTTTATAATGAGTCATTGACTTTGAGTTCTAATGTCTTTCTAGTTTGATGGGATTGAATATCATGAGAGGTTTTTAACAGCTGTTTCTTGGATTTGAGATACATTAATGTTATTGATTTTAATCTGAGTTAGTATTTATTTTGTTAGTTTAAGAACTAAGGACTTTTACTTCAAAAATATTATTTGATTTCGTTTTATAATGCACTTGTTACTCTATTGATATTTGATTGTCTATGATTAACATTTAAAATTTAAGATTGCATTTACATTTCATTAAGATTAGGTTTTTTTGACATCTCATTTCTTTTCAGGGACTACCTACAGTGTCATCCATAATTATAAAGAAAGTATTTCTTATTATTTAAAGTTCCATCGGAGAATCACAATATGGATTTGAAGCTTCCTTCAACCGACTGATATAAACATACAACAAGATAAATATTATGCGCATGACAAGTTATTACTTACGCCCGGCTTTGCTCGGCGTTGTTCTTAGAATTCACCCACGCTCGCTCGGATAGAGAGAACTTACATATTAATGGTGGAATTGCTATAGGAAAATAACTGGATAAGATATGCAAGGAAAACGAAAATTTAAAATTTTGGCAACGCATGAGTTTTTTTATATGGTAATTATATAAGGTAGGTAGTAGCTATATTGTGGTAGGGTCTCATTCATGAAAATCAAACTCTTATCAAACCTATTTTAGTTAAAAAGAAGAACGAAGAAGACAAAACACGTCATAACTAAAAAAGAGTTTATTTGTTTGTTGTTTCTTGATTATTTAAGATCTTAATGAATAAGTAAATAAGTTTTTAGCAAAAGCACAATTTTTTCCGCTTTTATTATAGACAGCCTGAAATGTGGATGGAAGTGAGTTCACTTTTCAAAAGTTAATTTTTTTATAGCTGTAAGTTGTACCTAATGAAGATCTACCAACATTATTTCATAGTAAAATGTATGTAAGTATGTTTATAAGTAAGTATATATCAAAGAAATTAACTTTTCCACGTGCAAAATAATCTAGAATCGCCTTGACGACGGCTGACATATTTTTCTTCTTTCTTCTAGAGGTACAGACACACATCCTACTTTCTTAGTACTCGTTTTAGCACTTCCAGATCAGCATGGAAGCAGCATTTAACATCCGTGTTTTATTCTCTATGGTCGACTGGTGTGGTCATAGCGTTTGCTCTTTATTCTTTGTCTATGCTTTATAGCCCCCGATTAGTTTGTCCAGCTATTGTGTATGCCATTTTAAATTGATTACAACTTCAGAAGGTATCTGAATATTCAACTGGCGCATATGTATCGTTTAATTGGACAGGCTTATTCGTGATCATATTATGAAAGTCGTAAGGTTGCTTTTAATTACTTATTGTTTTACAATCATTAGTAGGTAAGTTGTGTAAGTGTAACTATTTATATTTAAATGATTGGCATGTCTTTGATAAAGAAATAGGTTATCGATCAATGCATGAAGTCAATTTTATCGATTCCTTCTGATTCTTAAAACTGAAATCTTAGAATTACAGATAAATCCAAAATGTGGATGATATCCTTACTTGGATGATAATTTACTTGAACTAAAAGTGCAATAAAAATGTTTTGACCTTTATATGTAGGTAAAGATGTTTTGTATAAAAAAATAAAGTCCAAGAGGCACGTGACCAACTGTCTTTCGAGTATAGATTTGATCTCAAAATAATGGTGTAGCATTTTATGAGGTTTCTATGGAAATACCTCTTCCGAGAAGCGAACTGGCAATATCTCATAGTCGCCGTCGTCTGTCCGTCACGTATAAGATTAAAAAAAAACTTGATCAGTAGGTATACTCTCCACACTGTTTAGTATGGATAAACGTACATAAGCTCTTTTTCTATCGATATACCCTTAAATATTTGTTATAGCGTTATTTCATTGGAATGTATTAGATCAAATCTTTCCGATTGACTAAATAATGCTACTGGGTCTTTCCGATTAAAAATCAAGTCAAACATATCGAGAAACAAATAATATTACCAACCAAATAACTACCATATATTTTATTTCAGACCGTATCCCTACAGCAATAGGGTCATAAGTCAAGTTTTGCTTTTTCATAGGACGTGTTTATAAAAATGTATTTTGTTATTTTTTTCTGATTCAACGCGCGAACCGCTCGGCCGTGCTCGGATACGTCAATCGCACTGACTTGTGTGTGTCAATTTAACACTCGTTCGATGAAGTGTCGAGATCGAATCCGACCGAAGTAAGATTGGACGTTATCAATTGTTCATCGATTTTGACACATAAAATGTATTTTGGTCTACAAAAAATAACAAAAGTAGTTCACCAATACGAATTCAAAGCATAAAACCAGCCAAACATCAAGAAGAACAGCTTTTAAGGTTCATGTGCCCGAAACAGGAGCATATTGATGACCCGTCAATAGGGAATATGCATCATTTTTTTTTTTAATCTTAATCAAAAGTATAATGCGTAAGAAAATTAACTGTAATATTAAAACTTTTCTCTTGCGTTTTTTTCTCGTGATACTTGAAGTTAGCGCGCAGCAGCACCCGCCGAAAACGCTCCATACAAAATGGTGACGTCACACATCACGTTTCAGGTGTGTTTCGGCGCGTTTAATATGGAGTTAGCCAATAATCTTCAATTATCTCCCTAAATTTTGCGTTTAAGTACATATGTGTCATACAAAATATTATTTCTTATTCGATATTCTATCTGACTGTAAAGTGCATTATATCCGAAAATGAAAAAAAAATATCGTTATTTTCCCCTGATTTCATCGTGTGGTAAAACTAAAATAATACATTTTTTTTATTTTTTTTCCTGTTCCATCATGTTTTTATAAGTGTCCGCAGCGATCAAGCTCAATTTCATCAAAATCGGTGACTTATGCATATTCCCTATTCCGAACACCAAAACACCATAAGTATAAAAAAGGCATTTTTCCCAATATCTTCCCAGCGGGTCGCCCATTCGTACACATATTTGACAACAAAAAATGGGGACACCCAAAGCTTTAACTGAAGAAGACATACATTAAACAAGCAATAATTATAATTCAATGTGAACGGCGTCTTTTAGAGGAGGTCTAAATAAAGAGAGATAGCGTTTGTGGGAATAAAAAATAATACTCGACTAGTTAATTTGAACAAGCAACCATTGACCTAATAGTTACACTGATTTTCCTGATATGTTTATAGCAATAAGCTAAAGAAACAGAGGCTCAATTTTACTAAATAATTTGAATAGTTTGAATTCGACGAACATGAGACGCTACGCTATTTGCGTGCATTCATACGTTTCTGATACGTTTGAAATTGTAAGTACCTGGATCATACGAAACATGTTGAACTTGAGACTGCCTTTATGCCATACGTCGTAGGTTGTACTGCAAAAACAACTTTTGTAAATATAAATTGTTTTTGTAGTTCACTGTTTATATCTGACGTGCCAATGTATTTTTATCCACACATTATTATATTTCTCGACATACCACATAGTTTCCGATGGTCATTTTAGAAAACCAAGATATTTTCCAGATATTACTCAGATGTTTTATTTTCTGATAGGAAAAAGTCTGTCAAGAGAGTCACATTGCATTAATTAAAAAAATAAGAGTAAAAGTAGTATAAGCGTTACACTTGGACCAAACGCAAAGGTCATTTAAGTTATAAACCGACGATTATTGCCTGAATACGATATTGATGTTGTACTCGGTAATTTGTATTTGCAAGTTATTTTATTTTACGACTCCAAAAACGAGAGAAATTATGTTACTCGCCTTTTCGGTGTACGTACTGGTTTATAAAGTTTATAAGACTTGAATTAAACTTGTGAGACTCAAATTGTTTTATACTTATTAACTTAATCTGTTTATCAATAATTCAAAGTTGTAGTATTTAGTGCACTATTCAGTTGTTATAAATACCTATCAATTTCATTAATAAATGTTTAATTTTTGTTAAAGTTACTTATCTTTTTATAAACTCTACGGTTTAAGAAAAAAACAATCGATTACAAATGTTAATTAGTGATTTTGCTAACTTTTGGCTGAGCCATAAACATAGCCTTTAAAGGATCATGCCGCATTCTGGGCCATGATGCGCATTAACCATACATATCTGTGACAGACTCATGTCATGTCAAAAAGGGGTAGATAACAAAATGTCATATAATAGGAAGTCAAACAATTATAACCCCAAACGGCTCCTTGAGATTGAGATTTCTCTTTTTTCCCGCATTATATTTTAATGATATTCTTCCCACGCAATCACTATAAAATTACTATAGTATTTTGGTAATTTCATCAAAGCGCATCATGGCCTAGCTTGTATAGTAAAATCGGCATAATCCTTTTTTACCGACTTCAAAAGGAGGTTTCTACTCAATTCGACCCGTTTTTTTTTTGTTTTTTGTATGTACACAGATTACTCGAAGACGGCTGAACCGATTGAAATGATTCAAACGTTATTAGATCAGGTTTTATCCCAAGTTGGTCGCATTTTTTAAAATTTTGAAATTGGTTCAGTACTTTTCAGGAAAACCTGAAAATACTGTCGTTTTCGTTACCATTTTGTGAACTTATACGGATGATCGACCATATCTTCTTTGTTTATATACCGATTTAGATGATTCTTTTTTGTTTGAAAGAGGATACTTTAGAAATGATATCATTTTGATTACATTGTTATTAGACCTTGGATTTCAAAGATACATAAGGGAACTCCTCAAAATCAAATAGGAACTGTATAGTGATTATACACTAAAAAGAATTAAAAAAAAATTGTTTAAAAACAAAAAACCGACTTCAAAAAACCTGAAAATAAAAACAAAAACAGCTTCAAACTTAAAAACCTCTAAAAAGCAAGAAATAATTTTCAAATCACTAGATACCTACGCATATCACTGTAATAAAACACGTCTAATGAAGTCGGGTGAGGCTCTTAGAATAAAAAAAAAAGTTGTCCTCCAGCCCCACCCGATTTCAATAGACGTGTTTTATTACAGTGATATGCGTAGGTATCTAGTGATTTGAAAATTATTTCTTGCTTTTTAGAGGTTTTTAAGTTTGAAGCTGTTTTTGTTTTTATTTTCAGGTTTTTTGAAGTCGTTTTTTTGTTTTTAAACAATTTTTTGATAATATCCGTTTTAACTTGGTAATAAAAAAAGTAATAAGTTGGTTAGATAAGTTTACGTTATAATATGACAGGTGAGCGAGCGTACACAGGACTGTCAAAAACACAACGACATAAGTAATTTCCCTAACTAATTAATTCCAGAGCAATCGAAACAGCCGTTCCATTTCTCATTCCAAAGATTGTAATGCTAAAACTTTCTCCTACCAATAAAAGTATTATTGCAAAATAAAAAGACGATAACGCGAAACGGAATTATCGCCAGAGGAGAGGAAAAAAACGGAAATATGACATACCGAGGGGATGCCGGGAGAGGCATTTAAAAAAGTTTGATTGAGAGAGAGCCGAAGTTTTTGATTGTATACCGAAGATTCGGTGAAAACAAGGTATAAATAACGATGAAAACAAGGGGATGATTGCTGCTGGGTTACTGGGAGAATGGATCGATTTTGCATATTTTGATCTTACGTTATTTCTATTGTGAAGGTACAAACCAAGTTCCTGGAAGTAAGTTAGTCTGTGTCTTAGACAGAAGGTAACCGCTTCTGTAGTTTAGTGGTTCACCCACCCTTGTAGGACGCGGGGTCCCAGGTTCGATTCCCAGGAGGTTCGTACTTGGTTTGGTTGGTGGAAGGGCTTATTTCAAGCCCGCCTGGCTAGCTACCACCATCTTACCTAAGTCTGACGGCATAACAACAATTTAAAAATTGTTGTGTTCCGGCAGTTAGAGGTAAGATAGCCAGTTCCTCAGTGATGAGGATTCCTGGTGTAGTGCGCTTCCACCTTCGGCCTTATCGTCACTTAACATCAGGTGAGGTGAAGGCCAAGCACTACCTCGTTGTGCGTAAAAAAGGTCCGCTAAGAATAATTTGAAATTTTAAGACAAATTCGGGTCTTCTTGGACCACTTTTCGCAAAAAAAAAATTTACTTAACTAAATGGTAGGAAAGAAAATATTGTTTAAGCGATAAAAAGTATCACAAAGCTTCTTCTGAGTTCACTTAATGTTGTCTTTATTTAAGCACTTTATTTTTTACACGACTGCTCAAAGCAAAAAGAGTGTATATGTGTTCAGGGTTCATGTAAGTTTGTGGGTATGTGAGTTTCTTTATCCACCATTTTTTCTTCTATTATTACAATATGGGCCTTGATGAGCACATTCCAAAACTATATAACATGTCACTAAAATGTGTGAAATAAAAATTAATAAATTTAAAAAATATTAAAAACACAACTGCCCTGGCAAACAATCACAAAGTTAAGGTAAAAAATAAATTAATGTTTAGAAAATAATAATATGTCTTAAGAGGGTTAATACAGCACACTATGCACCGCCATCGAAAAAAAATTCATTAAAAAAATATTAAAAACACGACCGCCCTGCCAAAACGAACTAAAAAGAACAATAAGTGTCATTGAAGTCGGGGGACCACTTTGTTCACAAATTGTTCCATAAAAAGGTCCCCCGACTGCAATGACACTTGTTGTTTAACTTTTAAATTCGTTTTTGGCAGGGCAGTCATGTTTAATATTTTTAAAATTTATTTATTTATTTTCCGATGGGGGTGCATAGTGTGCTGTATTAACCCTCTTAAGTCATATTATTATTTTCTTAGGATTTATTTATTTTTTACCTTAACTTTGTGATTTATTAAATGAAAAATATTGCAATATGGTCAAACAAAATAATATAGTGGCTCTGTGAGCTGTAGACCTCACGTTTGTGACATTTTTCGAAGTGGCTGAAATAATATTTTCTCCATATTTCACCATTTTAAAAAAAATCGATAAACTGAATCGACTAAAGATCTATACATCGTTAATTTTTAAGTATATCGAAAAATTAAATGGGGATATCCGACCACGTTTCAGAATATGAACGTGCAGTTAAAAATTAATAGTTTGAAAATATCAGAAAAAAATCTTGATTAATCGACAAACTCACAATAAAAATAAATAAATTAAAAAAATATTAAAAACACGACTGCCCTGCCAAAAATGAACTAAAAAGTTAAACAACAAGTGTTATTGCAGTCGGGGGACCTTATTATGGAACAATTTTTGATCAAAGAGATCCCCCGACTGCAATAACACTTGTTGTTTAACTTTTTAGTTCATTTTTGGCAGGGCAGTCGTGTTTTTAATATTTTTTTAATTTATTTATTTTTATTTCACTCATTTTAGTGACATATTATATAGTTTTGGAATGTGCTCATCAAGGCCTTTCATTTGATGCCCATATTGTAATAATAGAAGAAAAAATTTTTTTCTTCTATTATTTTCACATTTGAAAATGGCGTCGTACAGTCGCCATATTGTTTTTTCTAAAAAAGACATAGCCAGTGTCACTCGGAATGCTGTAAGGATTCTAACGATACCCCATTTATCAAAATCAGTTCCGGCATTTAGAAGTTATGATGGAATAAAGAAACTCACATACCCACAAACATACATTAACCCTGAACACATATACACTCTTTTTGCTTTGGGCAGTCGTGTAAAAATAGCGAGACGCGTGAGTAGTTTTTTTCATTATTTACGTAGGTAAACAAGATACGCGCGTCTCTTTTGATTAGGCGCGTGTAATTCTATGAATGAGCTCTAAATCCAGAACCAGTAAAATTATGGGACACAAACAAACCTCAATATCTTGACCAATTTATTAAATAAGTATTAAAACTTTTAACTGTACATACTAGATTAGAATAGGGAAGAGATACACTCATTTAATTTTTAGATATAAGTAAGTACTTAAAAATTTACCATGTGTAATTATAGAACTTGCTCACAAAATTTCACGAGAATCGATTGAGAAATGCGACCTGTAGAGGAGAGCGGATTGACAGCTGGACATTACGAATGCATTTATGCCCAGGCTGAAACGGAGACGCTTCGCTCGCGCTTCGCACTCCCTCGGTCAATGTGAATCAAGGAAGGGGTAGAGGTTCAAAAACTTTCAAGAGAATGTCACAATTCAGTTATAACTACGACTCACAAAATTATTCCTTCGGTGGATCAGCAACTCTAAAGGATATTTCATTAAAAACTTAAAATAAGCTGTATCTGTACCGTGTCGTAGAGAGAATATTAATTTGGTCTTTGGCGAAACAACTAGGAATTTTAATTTTTTTATTACTTACTTATGTTATTAGATTATGTTTTAAAATCAGTAAATAAGTAACAATTTAGAAACATAGTTTTTTTTTACTATTTTAAATGATTTGTGCTGCATAAAAAAATACAAGCATAAACTTAATTGTGGCTGTAGAGTGACTATGACAACGGAAACGACTCTTGATCATAATATTTCAATAAAGAGTAATGTGACGTATAGTTAATAAAATATATATACGTTTTTTCGATTGCCCCTGAAAGTGAAAAACATAATTATTTTACTGCCATTAAATAATTTCCCTAATCCACCAAGTGTCTGCAACACGTATAAACTCTATAAATGTGTTCGTCTCGACAAAGTTAGATTGGGTCGCATCGAATGATGGCTTCTGTCAGACGAACGTCGTAAAAATACGAGACGGCGATAACTCGACTATAGCGCACGTACCGGGAATTATAAAGAAAGTCTTATTTTATATTTTGCTGGAGCGATTTGTTGTATTTTACATTTATTTGGTCTGACAAATGGGTCTGAAAAAATATTTTTTGAGCAATTTTAAACATCGTGTTAATGAATGAATCCAAGATAGGAAAACCGTTTCTTCGGACTATCAAACTTAACAACTTTTACAATGGGACCAATTCGGAATAATTTTTTTTCGCATATTCCGTGTTGGTCCCATAGTAAAAGCTGTTCATTATGATAGCTTTTCTCATTTTGGGTTCATTAATTAACTCGTTGTTGTATGAAGATAATTTTACTGCTGAACCAGTAACTTTATAATTAAAGAAGCTCTGATCATGAAATACAACTAACTAAATTTATATTTATTGGCCAATTTAATATGTTAAGAACAAAACTAAGGACTATATTAAAATTGATACCCAATAAAAATCTAATAAAATTAAACGGTAAAATCAAGGCAGTTTAAATTTCATCGCAAAAGCGTTAAAGTTTAAATTCAATATCGGTAGGAATTAGGGATTAAATTGGGCATCAAAATACGCGATCGACGGCTGTAATTGAGTATGCTTTATTAATAGGAATATCGAGTTTGTCATCGAATTTCACTTCATTAATTTTCGATCGCGATATTTTCAAAGATCAAGCTAGAACGCAGAGGGGAAGTTGAGGTATAAGGAATAATAGGTCATTTTACAAAGAGTTACAGACGCGACATCTCGGACAAAATAATTTCGGTAATTTTCGGAATTCGGCCGAATTGACACTTAATTTTTTTTTCATTAACATTTCAGCCACTTTTATAGTTAAAGTGTTTAAACTTCTAACTGTACAAAACCGCTTTGAGTGGCCGAAATGTCAGTGGTTAAAAAATAATAAAATTAAAAAGTGACAATGTATGGAGGCATTGAAAGGTGCTGACTGATGCACTTTGGTACTGTGCAAAGAACGCACTACTACCTAAGTATGAATTTTAGATAATTAAAATTTGGGTTTGGCTTGTAAAAGTACCTACTGTGAACTTCTTCAAATGATTACATAGTCTTTGCCAACCCAAGTAATTTCATTTATCGTTTTGACAGCAACGTTAGATAAGGACAAGTATATATTAAATCAAGAGGTTAAAAAGAGACAACACCAATCGATAAAGATGAAACGATACAGGTGAATCACCAGCTGCTGATGATTGATATTTTGTGTCAATTTGATTAATTGCAAGTGATTATTGTAATTATTGATGATTCTGGTGAGAAATACTAATTAAATTAATTGACATTTTCATTGTGAAATAAGAGTAATCAATAATTATCGAAAGCAATTTAATCTATGCATACAATTTTGACCAAATGAGCTAAGAGATGAGCTAAGCGGTCCCAAGCGTTTTCATCTACATGTCGCATTTCTCAACCGATTCTCGTGTTTTGTGAGCAGGTTAGATAAATGTATGGATTTTTTTTCAGTTTCAGTTTTTCAAAAAAAATCCAAATTGGAGAGATGTTGAAAAATAAATATTTCATTAATATCAATAATATCACAAAAATGCGATGTCTACCTACAGCTTATAGAGCCACTACGATTAATTTTAGTTTTTTTTTGCATTATTTTAAACAACATCAGTTAAGCCGTTTGCCGTCACGGCATACGAATCGGTTCTACTACCAAGGTATGTCTATAGAAGTTTCACATCAAAGTGAAAACACAAAAAACGCATCAAATCAAGCGAGACAAATGCATTTTTCTCCTATTCATTTGTGGAATATAATTAATATCCTATTATGAGATCCCGCCATAAATCTCAAGTATGTCACTACACAATACGGTTCTCAAACTGTTGTGCTACAAAAACTAATCTGAGCCCCGATAAGTGGGCGTATCTTTAAACAATCACGCTTGTGCCACCATTTTGACCATACTAAGGATTTTCGATATATTCGAGGTGAGTTATGCATTTTTGTTTTTTTTCGTATGTGCTTGGCTTTTACCTTACCTGATGCCAAGTGACGATAAGGCCGAATGTGGAAGCGCACTACACCCGGAACCTCACCGCTGAGGAACTGGCTATCTTACTTCTAACTTCCGGAACACAACAATTTTTAAATTGTTGTTATGGCGTCAGACTTAGGTAAGATGGTGGTAGCAAGCCTGGCGGAAAAAACCCTGTATACCACCAACCAAACTGAAGTGGACTCCTCCTGGGAATCGAATCCGGACCCTTGCATCTCACACGTGTGGCCAAACCTCAAGACCACAGATGCGGTCAAAATACAAACATCTAAAGATAAATTGACAGCAATATAATAATTAAGTGGTACAAAACGATTACTTTTTCATGTAAATCCCAGTTATTATTTTGGTAAAAATATTTCTTTGGGTTACTTATGGTAAATCTCAAATCTTGCTAGAAATTTTCAAAGGGAACCTTAGTTTTAAAAGATTGTTTTACGTAATTACAATAATATTGATAATGTGTTTCATTAATTATGTAAAAATAAAATTGCATACAACATTGCTTACTAGAGTATAGTAAACGTAATTGTGCAAATTCAAGTGACTCTAACCTAATACAATCACTGATTCTCAGTTCAGGTGGCTGTAAGCTACTTATAACAAGACAGTTTCGAAAACCTATAGTAAGGTTTTATTCCTGTGACATTACTATTATTTCCACTCGCCCAAACAATCACAACAATGCTTTGGTAGGCAAAAAGGAAGAGTTTTAATTCATAAGAAATTGAATCGCCATTGAAATTAGTTGCTCCGTCTGTGCGTGCACTATTGTCCTGTAATTTATGATTTCTGGAGGTATAAGTGAACACAGAAGTGTTAGTTTTAAAAAAAAGTCAATTAGTGTTTGCTTGACAAAAAAATGCATAGATATTACTGCGTTACTTACCCCCGGTTTCTGAGGTACCTATATACTCTATCGGAAGATTATCTTTATCTGAGGGGTCTAGACTAGTAGGTTTTAAGTAGTAAAATTAACTAAAACCAGATAATGTGGACCCTCCGATAAAGATAAAACCTCAGATAAAACCTCCGATAAGTACCATGGGCAGCAGCGACGCTTAACCACTGCTAAGATCAAAATCGCTTGCACGCCGCGCCGTCACAACATACGTTTAGTTCGTGTAGGAGCGATACGCGCGCACACGAATTTTGTTGCAAACTGGTTAAGCGACGTTGTTGTCCATAGTACCTCAGAAACCGGAGTTAGGCATTAATATACCGCCACTTTATGGAAAGTTCACATACACACATTAAAAAACCGGCCAAGTGCGAGTCGGACTCGCGCACGAAGGGTTCCATACCAAAAATTCGCACAAAAATCACGTTTGTTGTATGGGAGCCCCCCTTAAATATTTATTTTATTCTGTTTTTAGTATTTGTTGTTATAGCGGCAACAGAAATACATCATCTGTGAAAATTTCAACTGTCTAGCTATCACGGTTCATGAGATACAGCCTGGTGACAGACAGACAGACAGACGGACAGCGAAGTCTTAGTAATAGGGTCCTGTTTTTACCCTTTGGGTACGGCGCCCTAAAAACGAACATAGAGGGACAAATACAATAAAAATAAGTTTATTATTTTTATTGTCAATTTTGGTGTTAAAAATTGGACTTTCTATTTCGATTCAACGCAGTGCGTTCGCATAGGCAAGGTCGTTTGAGTATTGTGTTAAATTTAGTGCATATGGGTATTAAATTAAAATTTTACATAGCAAATAATTAGGATAGGAACTTACCACTTATTACGTAACTTAATGAATTCAAGACATTAAGAAAATATTTCTTAACACAAGACAACCGAAATGCCTTTTCAGCAGTAAAAACATTATATATAATAATGATTATTGGGTCTCTAACTTAAGTACCTATTACCAATACTTTGAAAATAAGTAACAACATTTTAACCTTGAGTTCCATAAAAACTCAAGTTCTATAAGATTCCTTTTAATTTAACGTCACCTGTTTTATTTGATAAAAGAAAAAAACACTTACAAGTGTTTTTTTTTCGGCGTTTCTGCGAAAT
Source organism: Agriphila tristella (assembly GCA_928269145.1). Lineage (NCBI taxonomy): Eukaryota > Metazoa > Arthropoda > Insecta > Lepidoptera > Crambidae > Agriphila > Agriphila tristella. The sequence goes on from OV743445.1 coordinate 21,293,381, forward strand.
ATACGCAGTACCTGTTCTTATTTTAACAGGAATACTTAAGAAAAATTCTAGAAAAATATCAACGCAACAATTTATGTAACTGTCGACACTCTCTGCAATATGTAAATGGTATTTATAAAAAAAACTAAGTTATTACAGGGTTATTTGTAAAACACCAACAATTTTGCAGGAGTAGATTGGGTCAAACACCATAAGCAACAATGTTTGTTCTACGAATTTTCTGAAAACAGACAAAAATTATTCGACTTTCCATACAAACTTTTGAACAGCTAATCGAGTTTTGTATGGAAATTAGTTTTTTGTCTGTCTTCAGAAAAGTCTTACAACAAACATTGTTGTTTATGGTGGTAGTAATCTACTCCTGCGAGGTTGTGTTTTTCAAATAACCCAGTATACTCGTTTTGTCACTTTTTAGCATCTTTAGCTTTCGACGCTGAGAATAGGGTTACTAGCATCACCTAGACATTAATGTTATGACTCACCAGCTTCTGCCCGCGACTTCGCTCGCGTATTCGATCGCTCGGATATTCGAGAAAATCCTTAGTGAAATTTAACCAGATAAATAGTACCTATTCTATTTTTTAATTTGATCAAAATCAGATCAGCCGTTTTTATGCGACTAGGCGGGTCCACACCAAGCGCACTGCACCGCAGTTTTTTTTTTTAATTTATTTATCCAAATAACATTATTTGTTATATCAATAGCTTTACGCTAAGAAACCTACGAGGTTTTTCCAAGCTTTGCACATTCAACTCTGACACAAACATTTAAATAAAAACAATAGCAATGCGGGGATCCTGAAAGCGATTGCGATAGATTTTGAAATTAGACAAGAGGCTTAAAAGGGAGGTATAAGCTTCTTGAAATTAGACAATAGAAAGGCTGGTTGTCAGTATTAAAAAAAAACTACTACTATTAGCGATTAATTTTTTTTTTTAGTTTTGTTTTTGTCATTTTACGTAGGTAAAGTTCTTCGTTTTCTTCTTGAACTCGCCAGTACCTACTAAGGCCGCCATTCACGATCACACCTCGTGTGTCGCCGCCTACGCACTGCAACTGCAGCAGGATTGTCACTGCACATTCAAATTGTTGGCAATATTTACAATAACAACATTCATAATTATGATTCTCCTTCTACTTTGATTTCCTTTAAAAATGTTAATGAAAAACGTGACTCCAAATTTGTGATTTTTAAAGAAAATATTAAAGTAGAAGGAAAAGAAATGATGTCCAAATTAAAGTTATTTGGTCATATTGAGTAGAATTCAACAAGAGACATAAATAGACTAAACTAAACTGACAGTATGACAGTCCAAAATTACAATAAATTAACATTCAGTAAGGAGTAGTTTCATATAAAAGCTTTTTAAAAAAAGCAAAACCTCCTTCAAAACCCTTAAAAACAGCTCTATAAAAAGCAAGAAATAATGATCAAATCAATTAATTAAAACACGTCTATTGAAGTCGGGTGGAGCTGGAAGTATTTTTTTTAATTATTGTATTGTTATATTCTAAAAGCCCCACCCGACTTCAATAGACGTGTTTTAATTAATTGATTGATTATTATATTTTTGTTTTTATAGAGCTGTTTTTAAGGTTTTTGAAGGAGGTTTTGCTTTTTTTAAAAAGCTTTTTTATTTTATACTTTTTTTGTGGTAGGTATGTAAGCGATGATTTTATAAAATAAAACGTTAAGTATAATGTTTCACATTTTTCAATAGTAAACCCTGAGTAACTCAATGTCCACAGGAGTTCTGTTGGGCCTTCGCAGTTCAACTCTAGTCCAGAACGTCCTTGACAATAATAAACCTACCAATATTTCAATCACTGTACAGTTCCTATTTGATTTTGAGGAGTTCCCTCGTGTATCTTCAAAATCCAAAGTCCAATATAAATAAAATTGATATGGTATCATCCTTAAGGTGTTTTCTTTCAAACAAAAAAAGAATTATCTAAATCGGTTCATAAACAAAAAAGTAATGGTTGAAAATCGGTCTGAATTCATATAAAATGGTAACGAAAACGACAGTATTTTCAAGATTACTTGAAAACTACTGAACCGATTACAAATTTTCAAAAAATGGGACCAACTTGGGAACAAACCTCATGTTATAACGTTTGAATCATTTCAAATCGGTTCAGCCGTCTTCGAGTAATCGGTGTACATACATATAAAAAAAATATACGCGACGAATAGATAACCTCCTCCTTTTCAAAGTTTTTGAAGTCGGTTAATAAAAAAACCGGGTTCCGTACCAAAAACGGCAAAAACGGACCCCACTTAAATATTTATTTTATTCTGTTTTTAGTATTTGTTGTCATAGCGGCAACAGAACTGTCTATCCAAGACAGTTAAAATTTTCACAGATAAATATATGTGAAAATTTCAACTGTCTTAGCTAGACAGTTGAAATAGTAGTTAGTTCTAGACAGTAGCGGTTCATGAGATACGCCTGTTGACAGACAGACAGACGGACGGTGGAGTCTTAGTAATAGGGTCCCGTTTTTACCCTTTGGATACGGAACCCTAAAAACACTATTCTGAGCAAAACGTTATGCCATCGAGTTAATTAATATCAACAAGCAACTTATCCTTTTACTTTACTAATATTATAAATGCGAAAGTCCGTTTGTTTGTTTATTTGTTACGCCTTCACGTCTTAACTACTGAACCGATCATCATGGAATTTTGCACATACGTTGTCAAGGGTACAGAGAAGGACATAGGGTACCTTTCATCCCGAAAAAAGAAACTGTTCCCGAGGGATAGACAAAATACTATCCACGCAGACGAAGTCGCGGGCGGAAGCTAGTAGACTATAAATCTATAGCTGAAACATAGGTACGTCAAAGTGAGCTGTCACTGTCAAGTTGACAGCTGACAGCTAATGTCAAGGTGGCGCGTATATCTTTTCAGGGCAGGGCAACCTTACAGGAACGATCTCATTTGATTGTTGAATAAATAATTACCTAACTAAAGTTAATACTCTCTAAGAGCAGGTAATATGTTGAAATATTGTGAACCATAATAATGCGAAATACAGCTCTTGTTATTACGTTGATTGAAATTTTGTTTTAATGTAAACATTATTCTTTCCGAGACACCAAGCCAATAGCTTGGTTACACAATAAACAGAGAAAAGAAGGAAGTAGGCAGTCATGATCATTAACTGTTTAGTAATCTGGATACATACTCACTAAGTCTAACATTGATTTTTAAAATTAAATATTCCTAAATACTAAGTTTTTCACAAATCCATGATAAATTGTAAAAAATATTCATATACCTAGTCGTCCAAAAGAACTTTTTATTTACTTCACCTAGTTGTAACAAGTTTACATATTTTGCCAATAGATGGCGCTCACCTCTTCTGAATCGCGATATGGTTAATTGTAAAAATTCAGATAATACTTGTTTGCTTCCTCAAATACCCTGTATTCAGATTCAAAGCTCTTTCTATCGTTTTTCAATTTTTGAAAAGCTGACGCGCAATTCGCCGTCGTCAGCTTTCTTCAGTTCCTTATATGTAATAGCTAAGTAAGTAACTATTGCTTTGCTCTGTTAGTTAGGTTAGGGCCGATAGATTCCATATGTATGTAAATCAACTGTCCTTTCCGTTTACGGAAAATGGTAAGCCACGCGCGTCAGATAGTAGACGTAGTGTTGCCAATGCCAACTCGGATTTGTAAAAAGACGTAGGTCAAGAAGTATGAAAATTACGTAGATTTAGTAAAAATTGCATGTGAAAAGTTCGTAGATCTACGTACTTTTTTTTTAAATGAAGGGGGTAACAGTGAATAAAACGAGTGTTTTGTTAAGAATTTAAATGAAATTTATTCATTATTTTCAGGCAAATTATATTTATAAAATATGTTTATCAACCCATGTACTGAACTGTACGGCCGCTGTACTCAATCGAGTACAGTTAAACTTTTCAATAAATACCTACCAAAAGTTAGTATGGATAAATTATTTATTTTTATTTTATTTATGTAAGTAAGTACCTACTTAATGCTTATTTTTACATTGTAACAAAAAGCAAATTCTTTAAAAAAATGTATTATGAATTGTTTTTATTCAATATATACCTACAAATAAAAAGTACTTAGTATAATTAAAAATATTCTTGTTTATAATTATTGTGATTGATTAGAGAAATAATATTTTTTTAGATAAATTCAGTCTTACAATGAGTCGATCAATATCAACGTCGCAAATAATAAAGTTGAAGTGTCATGAGAGGTGATTAGTGGGAAACGAAACGTTTATAAACTTTTTTTCAGGAAAGAAAAGAAAATAAATGCCCATTCAGCCTAGTTATTTTGCAAAGTATATTTGATAGAAAATACGTAGATTCTGGGACTGAAGTTCGTAGAATAGAATAGAATAGAATAATTTATTTTGCTAGGAACATGGTTACAAAGTTGTCGTTATCATAATATGGCCAACATGTTTTGCAAAATTATACAACATGGAAAATAACATAAAAAATAATATCAAAAATAGTTAATTAATATTCGATATGGTATTAGATGAAAATTTATGAATGTCAAGATTACTATTAATTACAAAAGATTCAAATCGTATGTCATTAAGTAAAATAATATAGAAAATGTCAGGATAACTAAAATTACAAACAATTCAAATCATAATATTACCACACACATGTTTAAGATAAATCATCAGTCAAAAAGAGAAAGCAACAGTCAATCGTTTTGATTCATAAATTCCTTCGAAGCGCTCATGGCGGAACTTGACAGGCTGATCGTACTCGATCACGTTTGTTAAGCAACTCTCAGTCCGGCTAGGTGTCGGATGGGTGACCGTTAAGTGGCATTACAACTGAGCGCTTCCGTGCTTCGGAGGGCACGTTAAACCGTCGGTCCCGGCTGTCGTCATCTGATAACAGTCGTTAAGCCAAGTTTAGAGGCCTTACAGGCGGCTTGATAAACTCTAACACCAGAGGTGGCCACTATTCCTCATTCGATAAGAAGAAAGAATAAATTCCTTAAGTGTATAGAAGCACTTATCACACAGCCATTTAGTGAGTTTTGTTTTAAAAAAATTGAAAGGCAGTTCTCTTATGATTTTTGGGATTCTATTGAATATTTGATAAATGTCATAAATATGCCTGTGATAAATATCACTCAGGCTTTGGGGCACAGCTAATTTAGTCGGGTCTCTAGATGAATATTTACTAAAACTGCTAGCCTTCTGAAATAGGTCAGCATGCTTTCTGATAAACATTCCAATTTCGAGTATGTAAAGGCATGTCATTGTTAGTATCCTCATTTTCTTGAAAATAGGTTTACATGAATCGAGGGGTCCGACACCGCATATCGCTCTAACGCATTTTTTTTGTGATACCAATACTTTATTTATTAGAGTAGAATTCCCCCACAGTATCAACCCATATCTCAATACGGATGCTACGTAGCCGTGGTAAGCCGTAAGAGTAGTGTTTTCATCTGCTACGTTTTTCAGTTTTCTCAATGCGAAAACAAATCGGTTGATTCGAGTACAAACTAATTTTACATGTGCTTTCCAGTTACAATGGGAATCCAACATAAGACCAAGAAATTTAGTTTCGGGTAGGTACTTCCATGACAGTTTCACCATTCAAACTTATATTTAGTGATTCCCTTTTATTTTTATAGTTGGAAAATTGAACCAGTTTTGTTTTCGCTAAATTAACTTTCAAACAATTTTGATCAAGCCATTTTGTTATGGATTTTATTGTGTCGTCTAAAATAGATTCATAGCTTACGTTTTTACATGTATCTGGTACCGCAACCGAGATATCATCAGCAAAGAGTACACAGGGGTGTTTCGTTATTTTTGGCATGTCATTTATATATATTAGGAACAAAAGAGGACCTTGTATACTTCCCTGAGGAACACCAGCCTTTTTTATCAGATAGTTGGATCTGAAAGAATTTTGAGTGCAGTTGCTATCGTCACGTGTGATCTCAACGCATTGTTTTCGATTTAATAAATAACTAGAGATCCACTGTAATGCATTTCCTCTTATACCATAGCGTTCGCACTTTTTTAACAAGATTCGATGGTTCACTAGGTCAAATGCCTTAGACATGTCAAAGAATATAGCAGATATGCGTTTTTTACGATTAACATTTTCAAGAATGTTTTTTAACAATGAATAGGCCGCAAGCGTGGTTGATTTTTGTTTTTGAAAACCATTTTGTTCCTTAACTATTACCTTAAATTTGTGCAAGAAAGTAATTATACGAAAATGCATTAGCTTTTCGAAAACCTTTGATAACACCGATATTAAAGTAATTGGTCTAAAATTTGAGATATCTTGTTTGCTGCCACTTTTAAGAAGTGGTTTTATAATTGATAACTTTAGTTTTTCTGGGAAAGAGCCTTGTTCAAAGGACAAGTTTACTAGGTATGATAGAACTTCCACAAGCTCTCTTGCACATTCTTTAACAACGTTAGTAGATATATCATCATAACCTGCACTAGTGTTATTAAGTGTTTTTATTGTTTTGAAAATTTCTTCCGGTGTTGTTGGCGTTAAAAATAAGCTACTACCAACAGAGTCAATCAAAGCATAATCAGGATTATTTGATGTTTTTGTTTCAGACAAAGAGATAAAGAAGGTATTAAATGCGTGTGCTATTTCGCTAGCCTCAGTTAAAACTGAGTCGTTGAAATTGATTGACTGTATTTGTTGATATGTTTTTGGTTGATCTTATTTCCTATAATATCCCAGGTAGCCTTTCCCTTATTTTTTGCTTTGTATATAATTTTATTGTTAATATTTCTCTTTGATTAAATAACGCATTTTTTCAAAATTTTGACATATTTTAAATATTTCAGTTTGTTTTCAATTGTATTATTTTTATAGCAGTTGTACCTGTGTTTTCTTTTGATGGATGAGGATGTTTTAATACCCTTTGTAATCCATCTGGGTCCCTTTGCATTACAATTTATCTTAATTTTATTAATTGGGAAGCAAAGATTATAAAATAGGAGGAAATGTTCATAAAAAATATCAAACGCTGCGTTAATATTCGATTCCTTATAGACGTCATGCCATGATAGGCTAGTCAGACATTCCTTAAACTTACTAATGTTATCTTTGTTATAGTCTCTTTTTAATATATAACGATAGTCGGGCTTTTGTTCACTTTTTTAACTGGGAATGTCAAAGTTTGTGCAGTTTCATGGTCGGATAAATAGATATAGTGAGTTTTTCCATCTGCGTTTTTAATGTTGCTCAAAATATGATCTAAACACGACTTTTGTAATTATGATTTAATAAAATTTCATTATAATTTTCCGTTTGAGGATTAGTTGTAAGGGTGTCAATGTTGATGTCACCTGTCAATATAATTCTTCTCTTTTTCAACATAAGTTTGTGTAAAAGTATCTGTAGATTGTTAAAAAATATTGATATATTTGATTTAGGGATCCTGTAAATACAAATAAGTACATATTGCAACGACGGTATATCGACACCACAACATTCGAATGATTTTTCGATTAATATTTTGTTACAAAATTCGATAGGATGAAATTCATAACCATTTTTTATTAAAATACATACACCGCCTCGCTTTTCACTAGATCTTGAGAAACTGCTGGCCAATGTATAGTTATTTAATCAAATATTTGTTTCATCTCCAGATTTAACGAACGTTTCCGAAAAACACATAACATCGTAGATTTGCAGGAAAGGCTAAAAGTACGTAGATCTACGTAAAAAAACGTAGAGTTGGCAACACTGGGTAGACGACCGACATTGCTACCCTGTAAATATTTTTTTCTTGGGGATGTAATACAAAAATCTTTAAAAAAAAAGCAAAACCTTAAAAACAGCTCTAAAAAAGCAAGAAATATTGTTCAAATATATTAATTAAAACACGTCTATTGAAACTGGGTGGAGCTGGAAGTAATTTTTCACTTATTATACTCGTATCGTTTATATTGTAAGCTCCACCCGACTTCATTATTATTAGAAGTGTTTTAATTAATCGATTTGAACTTTATTTCGTGCTTTTTAGAGCTGTTTTTTAAGGTTTTTGAAGGAGGTTTTGCTTTTTTAGGGTTCCGTAGCCTAAATGGCAAAAAACGGAACCCTTATAGATTCGTCATGTCTGTCTGTCTGTCCGTCCGTATGTCACAGCCCCTTTATTCCGAAAGTATCAGGATTACACAATTGAAACTTGGTAGGTAGATGTATTCTGTTAACCGCTTAACGAATTTAACACAAATAAAAAAAAATAAAGATTAAGGGGGGGCTCCCCATACATGGAACTGAAACTGAAAAAAATATTCTTCTTCAAACCAATACGTGTGGAGTGTCTATAGATAGGTCTTAAAAAATGTCATTGAGGTTCCTAAGATGATTTTTTTTTTCAAAGTCAACCGTTTGAAAGTTAAACACTGCTGCTAAAGTGGTAAAATGTGTGTAAGAGGGGGGGGGGGGCTCTGTTTATATTTCCATTATATTTAGTGTAAATTCACTTTTAAAATCGAACTTATCCTACTTCCTACTTAATATTATAAAGTGAAAGTTTGTGGGTTTGGATGTTTGGATGTTTGTTCCTCAATCACGCAAAAACTACTGAACGGATTTGGTTTAAATTTGGCACACAGATAGTAGATAGACTTTTTATCCCGATATTCCCACAGGAACGGGATCCACGCGGGTGAAACCGCGGGCGGCCGCTAGTAATTTACTAAGACAAGACCCATGTGTCAAAATATCGCTTTTTTATCAATTTTATCAAATAATTTCACGACAGCCCTAACAAGAAATATATTTAATCTGTTATTTCACGATATTTTTTACTCCAAACTTATACGCTTTGATTCACAACGCATTGTGTGCGATAACAATACGAGATACTAATGCGATTTGAGTCGTCTGTCTGTATGTATCACCGGTTTGCAGCTACTAAGGTTAGCTTCAGGTGGAACAAGTACCTATTCGATAGCGTACATGTATTGTATATTAAAAAAAATAGAACATAAATTAAAATTTGGAAACTTCAAATTCACCTTTCACTTTTTATACTAAAAATTGAAGTCATTACAGTTGAGCCCTTTTCTGAAACATTCCTTTTTACCGACTTCAAAAGGAGGAAGGTACTCAATTCGACCCTTTTTTTTGTTTTTTGTATGTATACCGATTACTCGAAGGCGGCTAAACGGATTGAAATGATTCAAACGTTATTAGATCAGGGGGCTAATTATCTAATTTCAAAAATCTATCGCAATCGCTTTCATTTGACAGATGGATGTGACACATTGCTGCATTTCTTTGGTAAGTTTTTATTTGTGCCAAAAAGAAGCATCAATGTATTACGTCCTGAAAGCGATTGCGATAGATTTTGAAATTAGACAATAGAAAGGCAGGTTTGACCCCAAGTTGGTCCCATTTTTTAAATTTTGAAATTGGTTCAGTACTTTTCAGGAAAACCTAAAAATACTGTAGTTTTCGTTACCATTTTGTGAACTTATACGGATGATCGACCATATCTTCTTTGTTTATATACCGATTTAGATGATTCTTTTTTTGTTTGAAAGAGGATACTTTAGAGATGATATCATTTTGATTTCATTGTTATTAGACCTTGGATTTCAAAGATACATAAGGGAACTCCTCAAAATCAAATAGGAACGGTATAGTGATTATACACTAAAAAGAATAAAATAAAACACGTCTAATGAAGTCGGGTGGGGCTCTTGAATAAAAAAAGTTGTCCTCCAGCCCCACCCGCCTTCATTAGACGTGTTTTATTACAGTGATATGCGTAGGTATCTAGTGATTTGAAAATTATTTCTTGCTTTTTAGAGGTTTTTAATTTTGAAGCTGTTTTTGTTTTTATTTTCAGGTTTTTTGAAGTCGGTTTTTTTGTTTTTAAACAATTTTTTGACATAATGAAATTCACTAATTTAGAATCCTACTACTTATATTCAAACAAAAACAATGTTTTGACATCGATTTTGATTAAAAATCACCTCATCATCATCGCTAGCAGCATGACTCCAGCAGCATGAAGTCAGCAGCATGACTGCCCACTACTCGGCATAGGCCATCCGTTAAGGATCTCCACGATGGAAGATGCAGTCCTGTGCTACCCGCTTCCAGCGGCTTCCCGCTAGCTTCACCAAATCGTCTCGATCCACCTTGACGGGGGCCAGTGAGCAGTCGTCATTATCTTTCCGCTCCAATTCTCGCCATCACTTCTTCTCGATTTGTGTCCCGCCCACTGCCACTTCAGCTGAGCAATCCTTCGAGCGATGTCGTTAGTTTAGTTCTCCTACGGATCTCCTAATTTCTGATTCGATCACGCAGGGAAACGCCGAACATGGGTCTCTCCATTACACACTAGATGACCTTGAGCCTTATTAGGAGACGATTAGTTAGTAATCACTCAATTCAAACTCGACACTACAAAAAATGCAAAGACCTATCTATGACCCATTGGCAACCTATAAAAAGCAGTCACTTAAATATGCTACTAACAGTACCAGGTCGATGACACAGCGCAACCATTCAGCCATACGGTGAGTTGGTGACACCATCCCATAGGCTTTATTCGCGCACCATAAATCAATGGTGGTTAAGTCCTGGCCTCTATTGTGGCATCTGAATCTGTCGCCGCCTAATCCTTTAAGAGTTTTTCTTATAACTCTCTTTTTGTAGTACATGTTCGATTAAGAGATACAACATTATAAATAGCTTTTATTATAGTTATCTATAATGTAATGGAAATATTTTGAAGAACGACATATTTTGTGGTAATACCTAAGTAGTTTTTCTTCGTGACCTATTATGATTGATAGAATAAGTTATTTTGTTTTTTTTTCGAAGCTTTGTTGTTTTTCTTTTTGTTTGCCAATCTCATCTGCGTCAGGCAAGGTTTTGATTTCTGCAGTTGGTTTAATTTGTGGGAAAACTTCCTAGTCCATTTGACCAGATATCATATCAGAGTTAAGTATCTTTCTGCGGCCTTCACCAGATCGTCTACCTTGTCCTACCCACCGGTGGCGAAAGGTTCATACAAGCCGATTCCCATCGGCTTACCTTTTAGAAATCCTACTCCACCGATCCACTATGCAAATTATCACATTCTTATAGAATGGCTTATCTTTGCCACAATTTCGCCCCTGCCACTGCTACCCACGAACCATCTTTCAGTGCATGGTAACCATTATTGCTATAAATAATATTTTTAATTTATATAAAAGGCTTACTAATGCTAAAAGGTAAGAAGCTCGTGATCAATAAAAAAAAATTATCTGGACACCCGCCATATACTATGTTTTATTCAATACAAAACGTCTCAATGTTTCTGTTCATATGAAAGTCACAATTCGTCAACATCAAACTACAACCACATTGTCGATTCCATACACACAAAAGGCGTTTTTATATCATCATTAATTCCATATATCATTTCTAAAGCCAAGCTTGAATTTCGAGATGACAAATTGATTCTTTTATCATTTTCTTCGATAGAAGATGATGGGATGATAGTACATTGTGAGAAATATAATTAGACTCACGCTTGACACTTAGATACTTTATCCTATCATGCATGAATAAAATCACATCATAAAATAAGCGATGAACAAATTGTATAAGAAGAAGAAAGATTTGATTGTTTAATTAAGTTGATTGATTAGGGGATTTTTGTGTGTATGGTATGTAAGACTTATGGTACCTTCGTATGAAAAATCTTTTATCTTCAAAATTTTGATTTTAATATTGAAAAATCAGAATCTTAATTATAATCTATCGCAAACGTTATCCATTGCTTTCTGATCCAATGATGGATGTACAGATATTGTCAAAGGATTATGCCGATTTTTCTATGCAAGCTAGGCCATGATGCGCTTTGATGAATTTACCAATATACTATATGTAATTTTATACTGATTGCGTGGGAAGAATGTCATTAAAATATAATGCGGGAGAAAAGAGAAATCTCAATCTCAAGGAGCTGTTTACAGTTATAATTGTTTGACATTTTCCTTTTATATGACATTTCAAAGTCAAAGTCAATGAGATATGTATGGTTAATGCGCATCATGTCCCAGAATCCGGCATGATCCATGATAGGTAGATATTAAGAAAATTTTCAGTTTCTACTATTACACAGTTAAAAACATTTTTGCCATTGTCTCTTTTTCCATATTCGATATCTGAAACAGTATTCTGTTTCATGTCATTAAAACTCTTGTTAAATTCGATACAATGACAAAAACTTAGTTTAGCTTTATTACCGAACTAATACTTAGTTAAATAAAGACGGAAACATCCAATAACCTGACACTAAAACTAAACTTGTCCCGATAGAGGTGACTCACTAATTATAGCATTCGACGCCTCTCGCGTCTCACACCCATTAAGATCAATCTAATCTTGTTAATTTAATCCTACACCCACGCTAGGAAGTCAATCATCACCGTTTTAAAACTGAATAATACATTATTGGTTCTGGAATTAGGATGTTTGGTGTGTGTTACGAGATGTCCTTCATGATTCTGGATAGGTTTAGCTAACTACAAAATGAGGACTACTTATTTTCCTATGTCCCCTAGATGAGACAGAGGGCGTTCACAGTTATCTTCCATTTCAATTAGTCTTTAACTTAAAGACTTCAACTCTATTCAAGAAACTGTTACAGGTATATATGGTGTTCATATTCAATGGATTGTGAGAAGTAAACCTACATTAGGGTGTAACTAATGTCACAAGGAACTGAATGCGCTCCTTTGATCCCAACGTAACTGAAGATTTAGTTTCAAAATTCGAAAATAACTAAGGTTACACAATATAGAAAAGTAAATGTTCCTACTTGACCCCGCTGGAGATTGGAGACGAGACCTTGGAGATGGTGATGCCATGAAAACTAAATATGCAAGCCATACCATGATACCATAGCCGTACCTGATCTTTTGTTTACAAAAAAGACTGGACCTTTTAGTTAGATTTTTCTTTCTTGAAAGTTTTTATTTTAGACTGAAAGAAAAATAGGTAACTTCTTTTAAATGTTGTTTCTTCCGTTTTGGCTTCAAGGAATAATGAAGCAATCAACAACTCTGTCACAGACCGATTTCCTGACGTTTCAACTCTTTGTGTTGTTAACTGGTCTGTTAACATACAATGATGTCTCCACTCCTGGCATAACCTCTGATGTACAGATAAAAATTGTGTCAACGTTTTTTAATGTTCAAAAATGACGAGTTTATCATACAACTTTATCCATAATATAAACGTTTTCCATAATAAAATAGTTTGATAAACTCGTCTTTTTGCCTTGCCTCGGACAGTATGGACCATAATACCCTAGTATAATATTGTTACATTTTCACAGGGAGCCACTGATCCCATTTCAATTAATTTTGGCATGAAGGTTTATTAGAATTTGGACTTCTACTTGCGGACGAAATTGCAGGAAACAGCTTGTGTTGAAGAACTTGCTAGTATTTAAGAATATCACAAACATTTCTCTGAAGTCTTGATACTCTTGATCCCAAGCATTAGTGCTATGCAAATTGAAATCAATAACGTCAATTAAATTTTTTCTAAGACCCTAATGTAGGTAGGGATATCCATGTCCCAAGACGAAAATAAATGACGTGTTTTATATTTAACTATTCAGAAATCGAAATCAGAACTCGAAATTCGAAATTTTTTAAGTCCAGAATTATTAGTGGTGTGGATAACAGACGATTTTAGATTTTAATGACAATTTTTTTGATTTTCGAACGTTTATAATTTTGAAAAGCTTGTGTAGTACAGAGCAGGCAGTTTCATATATAGCCCACAGGCATTTCTAATATCGCACCCGAGACAACATTTTTTTTATAAGAGATAGGAAAGCGCTTGACCAGTATCATGCCTGATCTCTCGCGATTTGAAACATTTCTTTGGTAACCGATAAAAACCTCAACGATATAAAAATTGTGGGCGTGTGTCTTCCCACATTAGGAGAAGTGGTAACAAAAAATACCGAATCAAAGTTGTAACAAGAGATAGAAATGCAAAGAAAATGATGTCAGTTGTTAAATGACAGAAAATTATACATTCTCAAAATTGAACAGTGAACAGTTTTAAATGAAGGAAGACACATTTATTTCGTCGGATCGCTGAGTTAAACAAACGAATTCCTTTTCTATTACAATGCTTCGTAGAACTAAATTAACATGAAAGAGATAATGAGGTTTTTTGTTGTGGTATCTCATATTAATTTATCTAGAAGTTCTATAATTGGCTTGATGTATATAGGTATTCCATCAGCGATTTTCTTCTATTTTCGTGTTAAAAACACGGCATCAACAAAAGCAGACCTCATATTTTACGTGTTGTTCTATCAATCTAACCATTATCTGGTCTTAAATTCCAGTTCTATATGTAAATTATCTTCGCATCAAGCGCTATAGCCAAACGATCATGAGATCCACGTAATAATCACAAATCTCCACCCATACTTTAAAATGTCCAAACTGAATTATCGGCCATCATTCAAGTAATCACTCTTTTGAGTTATTCTGAACCAGTATGCAGTCGATCGCTATTTATCAAATGACTTACCTACTATTAAAATCGAATTATTATTAACCACTACAGAAAGACCTGTTTGATCAGGAATTAACATGTAGAAGGCTTGGTGTATAGCTAATATCGGAGGTCAGGAGTAAGTGGTTGTACTGTTTTGTGCTACATGCCAAGAGATGGCGTTAATGGGACTTGCGCGTGAGTTGACGAATCGAATTTGAGGTAAGTAGCGACATCGCTTGGCGGGAGGCAGAACTTTATATAATAGACAGGAATTTTATTAATGGAACATATTAGCAGTGGTTAAACGATGTTTAGAACCATTTTAATAATATTTATGCAGTTATAAAATTATACTACATGATTATATTTCTCTTTATAGCTTTTTATAGCATTGCTAATGACCTTTGTTTATCATATTGATGCTATTGTGATAAAAGTATTCAAATATGTAGATCAGTAAAAATCTAAACAAAAGAAATTAATGTCGATAAAAACAGAAGGAGGAATTTATTACTGAAAAATACCACCTTAACTTCCATATTGGGAATACATACAAAAAGCTTCACATACCTGCCAAGATTGACTAAATGATTCATTAGAAATTACTGAGTCAATGACATTTAATCTTCAACCTTTCATCACGCAGAATTTTCATGAAGCACGTAGAAACATTAAATCGTGCATAATTATAGTTCATTTGGCAATAAACATTTTAAAAGAAGGATTTACTGCTCCCACGGTTCTCGCTATAAAGATAATTTTGATACAAGAAGGAACACGCGCGAAACGTTCATGACGAGATCAGAATCATGCGCTGGCGCATAGAACGAGTTCCATTCTCATTATCAGATCGATAGGGGCGTGGCTTTAGGTGTCTATATTCGTTTCACTCACACTTTGACTAAGTCCATATTCACGCGTCAATAAGAAAGGGACAGCAAGACTCACACTCGATTGATCACATCGATGATCTGTTCAGTGGTCAATGTTTCTCAGAAGGCTGGCACTATTATATCGACTAGTACTAACTTAAACAGCGTGTAATGATACCAGTTTCAGATGAAGCAGATAAGGTTAGTAATAAATTTAACTGGTCGTTTTCGAGAAGCAGATTTCTTGTTTTTGAACGATCTTGGCGTAAACAGGTGTTGCTTGTACAAATGTTTCGAGCTTATAGAGTAGCTGTAATGGTTTGACCAGATGGCCTCAGTGGGATGGGAATAACGACATTGTTGGAGATAATATCAGAAATGCAGAATTTTATTGTTTACGTTGAATGCTTACGGCGTTCCTGTGATTTTATGAATTTAAATGAGAAAGTTTGACGAGTGAAATATTCAGTTGTTGTATGGCGTTGAGATTTTTATTACTTGGGTTTTACTTACTCTTACTTACTTTTTTTTGGATCTGGACTTCGTTGTTGGATATGTAGATATGTTCAACCAGAAAATTGTCTTGTTGTAGTCGTTAAATTCTATATTCTTTTGGATCTTGCTGGACTATTCTACTATTTTTTCAAAATATTGGAATGCTCAATTTGTAAATGTAAATTGTGTAGATACTATAGCCAGCTTTGATTAAGGATATCCTAGATGTCCGGTCAGAGTTTTCCATACAAAAAATTACACTATCGATTTTTTAAGAGTGTTTTTTCTTCGATAGATGTTCGTGTTATGGGTACTGAATAAAGATGCTATTAGACCCTGTAAAGCAGCCTCTTACAAGCTAATTTCACCAAACGTCGAAAGAATCCCGTTTAGCGTAATCTAGTTTAAACGTCGAGTTTATCTCTATATTTCAAATCGGTTTCACCAGCTCAGTCATACAATTGATACAATTTTTTTTACGTGGCATCCTTAATTACATAGTTTGCGATTTTGTTACAAATTTTTCTTTGTTTTGTATGACAGCCTTAAACCCGTTTAGTGACTTGAGCGCGTCTAAAATCAATGGTGAAATTTTAGTTCCTAGTCTTTTTATATATTTAAGTTCTGGCTTTGCTGAATATCTTGATAATAAAAGAATAAATTTAATATACAATAACAAAAACCCTGTCAAATACTGAAACAGGTAATAGTGTGGCTAAAACAGAGCAACATTCTCCGAGGAACATATGTCGAGAAACGAATTTTGCATAGTATGTCGGTCAGCTGAGCAATACCTTTTTTATGGGATTATTATTTTCGTTTTTCGACCTATGTTCCTTGGAGAAAGTTCTTCAGTTTGAGCAACACCTGTTTGAGTATCTGACAGGGTTTTTGTTCATATATTTGTTGCATGTCACTCACAACATGTTTAACGATTTATGACATAATATTATATTTTATTTATTTATTTTTATTTAACCATTTATATCAGGCATCAATGGCCCATACAATAAATAGGTACCTTATAGACTAACATACATAATAAAAACAATCTTATAAATAAATATATAAATTACACTTTATCACGTATTGGCGGCGACGTGTTGCGCAACGTAGTGTCCGGTAACCGGCCGCGGAATCGTCGGAACAGGACACCCTTCGGCCAAAAATCTTCATTCATGAAGGTCTTCAGATGTTCGGTTGGTGCCCTCACCACAAATGAGTTGAAGTTTACATTGTGGCGAGACTCCAACCGTTGGATCCTCAGAGTATATTTGGACTTGATTCGGATGTACTCCACGAGATCTTCTAGTTTAGTGGAGTAATGAAGGCGGGACACGTACACCAGCGTCGTCGGAATAGCCGGGCGCAGCAGGTGATTGTGTCCGGTCGAGGCGGTGCCACATAGGTTACGGCGGGCGGGTTTCTTCTTCTTATATTGTAGGTACACATAGCGTAAGTGACACCCTGTAAAGAAGGGCGTAGATTTTTTTTCAAAGTTTTATATTACGAAACTAAATTATTATTAAACAAAAGTTATTATTATTATTAAAATTATTTTATTGTAATAAAAAAAATTCAATTTCACACTAAAAATATAGGGATTAGGGACAAAATAGCTTTGAGATTTGTCAACATACAACTTTCACCTGGACTTCGCGGTAACTGTTAAATAATCATAATTTACATATTATTATCTTCAAAAAATTCGGACATACTTACGACATATTATAATAACATTTATTAATAAGATATTCTTTCAGCTTCTTTTCAAAATTTATATTTGTTTCTAATATTTTAATGTTGTAGGGAATATGATTGTGTATTTTAATTAACATAGAGTGCGGTGAGTCTGATATTAGTTTTAAACTTGAGAAAGATAGAGTTTATTTTGGTACTAGCGGCCGCCCGTGGAACCCTCATGGTTCCCGTTCCCGTGGGAATATCGAGATAAAAAGTATTTTATGTTTTAATCTAGGCTATCTACTATCTGTGTGCCAAATTTAAACCAAATCGTTTCAGTAGTTTTTGCGTGATTGAGGAACAAACATCCAAACATATATATAAGTAGAGGATCGGTTATTTCGTCGTATCAATGTAAGTGGCGTGTATAATTCTGAGTGTTTCCTAAAAGATATATAAACATGTGAGGCTCAGTTTAATAAGTTTTTTAAAGTATGTTCTACAGGAGTACATATAAGTAGCTTGTTTTGTCTCTGCATATCTTTACTCTGTGTCGAACAAAAGTGAAGATCCTTCAATCATTGCTCCTCCGTGTAATTATTTGGATACGCACTCTGTTCTGTGTCTGATGAGGCCTCAGGCGTCACGGCGTTTTTTCTCCTGATTCCTTAAAAAGCCCATTTTTTAATTGCCTCAAGCCATTTATTAACGAACGCGTTCGAATTCAGTTACGTCCTTTGTTTAAGAAAAAAGTTTAAAGAATAATTTTCCAAATAATAATTATTCAAACATTGCCCTTTTTATTTAAAATTTGCTAAGACTTCTGTTTGTTGAAGTTTGAGATTTTATTCAATTAATTTCAATATTATATTTAGGTACCTACTGTTTTGTTAATCATAACAATTAAAAAAAAGTTTTCCAAGCTTCTGTATTTCTCTTTCAAAAGACAAATAAAAACCTTGATTTTCACTTTACATTCAAATATTATTATAAAACAACAGTACCTACCAAAACCTTTTCAATACGAGTATAATCACCTAGTTAGGTATTTTGTCCGTCTAGGTTAGGGTTGCCAACCCTACTATATAATGTAGTATTCTACTATATTGAGGGTTCGCCTAATATGTATATTTATTGAAAAAATATATAGTAGGCAAAACTACTATATTTTTTCAATTGAAAAAAAATTACAAAAGCAGCAATAAATTATTACTTATATGCACATAACATAAGTAGGTAATTGTGTAATATTTTTTGTGTTTAAACACTTGTGTTTATGGTTGTTGAATAAATTATGAAAATGTAAGTATAAAAAATGCAACTTCTTTAAAATCCTCCATACAAAACGGCAACCTACTATATATTTTTTGGACTTTTTCGATTCCATGTACTATATTTTTACAGGTAATAATCTTAAAAATATTTTTTTTATGCAAAAAAGTTGGCAACCCTAGCCTAGGTATAGGTAATATTTGGATCTACTTTCCAGAAAATATAACTAAGATCTGGCAATGTTAAATAAAATCTGTATATTCAAATTGTTGTCATAAAATATACAGGGTGTTTCAAATAATAATTGAATGCTGTATACGCCTGTTATTGGCCTACACATCAGAAGTGAATTTTGATTATTGTTCCAATGTGTATGTTTTATTGTGCATGCTGTTGGTGTGTCTTAAACAAATAAAATAAAATAAAAATAATAACCCGTAAAGAAATGTTTTTTTATTTGTATGGGAAACTTCAAGTGACACCTCTAGACGCAAATAAAGAAAGAAAGAAAGAATAAATGTTTATTTAGTACAATTATATTAAAATGTAAATAAAAAAAAAAAACAAAAAATAATAATAGTCTAGGTACATACCAAATAGGCCTATACTCAGTATAAGCTGTAGCAACGTGTGTCACCACGACACTGGTTTTCTGCAGATGCCTGCAAAGAGTAAGGCGCAAGGCACTAGGCAAACGAGTCTTAACAATTATTTACTTAAGCAAAATAAAAAATTCAATCAAAATAAGACAAAAAAATAATATTCACTTCTCAAGCTTACGCGCTCACTAGACATCAAAGAATATTCAGAACAGTTAGATCTTGACGTCGATTATCTCATTCCATCATCCTACACCGCCGAAACTGTATGGGTTACCGAAAATACACAAAGACAATGCTCCGCTACGTCCTATTGTAAGCCAAACTGACTCACCAACCTACAAATTGGCCAAACACCACTGAGAGGTAATACATCAGCCTATGTAAAAGATTCCTACCAGTTTGTCAGTGAGATCAACATCTACATCTCGCTGATGATGAAACTATGGTTAGTTTTGATGTTCAGTCCTTATTCACATGCTTACCAGTACAGGACTGCATTGATATCATCAGGAAAAAGCTAGTTGATAACAACATGCCAATTGAATATGCAGAACTACTAGAATTATGCCTAACATCTGGCTATCTGTTATGGAACGAGGAGTTCTACGTGCAAGTGGATGGAGTAGCAATGGGCTCTCCTGTATCCCCCATTGTTGCTGACATTTTCATGGAGGATTTTGAGGAGAAAGCACTAGCCACAGTACCTGTGACTCCCCGGTTCTACAAACGGTACGTAGATGACACTTTCACAATACTAGCTATTTCAATGTACTAGCTAGAGACAGTGTCCCTGTATTTCTTAACCATCTTAACTCCATAAACCCCAACTATAAATTTACTATAGAGTTAGAGGCAAATAATAAACTAGCTTTCCTAGACATTCTCATTATCAGGAATCCGAACCAAACCTTGAGCCATACAGTGTATCGTAAAGCAATCCATACAAACAGATACCTCAATGGTGACTCTCACCATCATCCTATACAGTTAGCTACCGTAGGGAAATCTTTGTTTAAGAGAGCCCGCGGCATCTGTGACAAACATCACCTGTACCCTTAGCACGAACAGCTATCGAAAAAAATAACGTGCGTAAAATCATTCGATAGTGCAATTTTGTATGAAAAATTAGTACAGCGCCATCTACCGCCGAATAGCGAAATTAAATTTGCCATAGAGAATTCTCAATCGAGTAATTTTACGCGCGTTATTTTTCTCGATAGCTGTTCGTGCTAAGGGTACTGACAGCTGAACTTCAGCATGTCAAACAAGTACTGCGTAACAACAAGTTGCAAGTACCACGCCTTCGTCACAGAAAACGCGCCAAACCAGCCACAGTAGCCTCCTGCCTACTGATCAACCTTTTTTTGAGATAACATTTTGAAATTTTTAGGGATTGTTTTTTAGGGCATAAGCTTCTTGGGAAAAATAGTGAAAAATTACCAAACCGGAAAATTTTGATTTTCACTATGTACTACTGAAAGTACAGTTGTATGATATAATGTTGTACTTTTAAAAGTACATAAGTATTTTTTACATAAGAACAAATAGAAATTTGAGAAAATAAATAGTAAATTTAGCAATAAAAATTACATTTTATAATAATTAACAACATAATTAGAAAAAAACTTGAACATATACAACATTTTGATTTAGATTGAATCAGTTGTGACAATTCAATGAAATTGATATTTCTAAGATCAATTAATTTTAATTCTTTACTTAACCTGATTCTGTACTGAAAATCCTTTTGAGTTAGATCAGATCAATTGTGATAATTTATTTAAACTGATATTTATTAAGGAGTTTTAAATTGTACTAATTTTAATTATTTACATAACTTCATTCTGTGCAGAAAATCCTTTTGAGTTAGATCTAATCAGTTTTGTGATAATTTAATTATATTGACTTTTCAAATATCAGATAAAGAGCTAGTTTTAATTCTTTACATAACTTGATTTTGTGCTGAAAATTCTTTTAAGTTAGATTGAATCAGTTAAGATAATTTAATGAAATTGATATTTCAAAGATCAATTTAAAAGAGCTTTAAAATCGTACTAGTTTTAATTGTTTACATAACCTGATTCTGTGCTGAAAATCGTTCTGGGTTAGATCTAATCAGTGATGATAATTTAATGAAATTAATATTTGAAAGATTAACTAAGGAGCTTTAAAATCGTAACAATTTCAATTCTTTACTTAACTTGACTCTGTGTTGAAAAAGGTTGAAAGAAAAAAGGGTTGAAAAAACTTAGCTGAGCCCATTTCACTGCTCTCAAGTGTATGTACAACAGAGAAAAAAAAACCAAAAGCTCTTTCAGAAAGTTGCAAACACCCTTTGCCCCAAACGTCGAAAAACAATAAGAAACTTTATTTTTCAAACATCCACTTAGGAGATAACTCTGAAAAATATAACGAACCTGTTTTCGCGAAAATATTTCAGATATTCAACGAATGGTAACCGCTAACGATGTCCCTTACACTGAAAAAAATGATCAACCAAACTAGTTGTGTTATTTGTAAGTTTTGTTAAAGGGAAATAAACTTTAGTTAAATTTAAACAGTCTTTTCAGTAATCAGTCCACAACTAGTTTTGTTAATTTGTATTTGGTATGTAGTAACTAAATTTTTTGTTACTGTTTACTGATTTTTCATAGACAAACTAGCACAGTTGCAGCAACAAAACCAGTTTCTACATTAAACTAAACTTTGTGCTTAATATCAATCGAAGTGTGTGTTATTTTTAACAAATTCGTAAATTAAATAGTAATTAATCAACACGTATCAACCAAGTACAAAACTTATGTTAAATATTCAATAAACAGTTTTGTTCACAATAACTTATTAATTTTATCTATTAATAACAATAGTTTTGTTCGTAGTTGCCCACAAGTTAAGCACAAAAGAACTATGCGAACAGTTTTGTTAAATTAACTAAATTTTCTTTAAGTTACGTAACGACTTTTGAAGTAGTTAATCATTTTTTTGCTGCCACCAACAAAAACAGATTGTTTATGTGTCCCAAACCTCATGTGGTGCGGTTAAAGGGGAGGGACCTGTGCAGTGTGTGACAAAGCAAATCAAAACGAGTTCATTCCTGCGCCAGTATTTTCATCAGTTGATAGAAGTCCTTCCGGGAGTGCAGGGTGTGGTGTGAGGCAGACAATTTTTAGAAGATTTTACAAACCTGCACAACTTTCTACGGGGCAGAAACTTGGACCCTTACACAACATATCCAGAAGCTACACGTAGCCCAAAGGAAGATGGCGCGCCATGTTGGGTATCACTCTACGCGACAAAGTTAGAAACACGGTAATTCGGAGTCGCAATAAACTGACGTGGAGCGCATCGTTGCACAAAGGAAGCGGCGATGGGCCGGTCACATATTATGTCGCAGAACCGATGACCGGTGGAGCAGAAAGGTGCTGGAGAGGAGTGGAGACCCCGGTACCAGAAGCGTTGGCCGCCAAAAATCCAGATGGTGAGACGACATCACCAAAGTAGCGAGGAAAAACTGGATGAGAAAAGGACAAGACCGAACGGGATGGAGTGCATTCGAGGAGGCCTATACTCAGCAGTGGGTGACTTAAGGCTGAAGAAGAAGAAAGCTACGCAAAGGCACCTCAGATAAGAACTTGCAGTTTATGAGGTATCCACTAATTATTTAGTTTGATGGAAGTCTTTTATAAATCGTTAATAAAATCGTAATTCATATTTTTCCGTGTATTTTATTATTTCGCCATTACCTTACACCTCGTTTAAACAGTATAATACAGAGTGTGAGAAATGGCTTGGCAAAAACTTTACAGACGTAATTAGGCCATGAAACTGACCAAGTTATAAAACCTTATACTACTTTCCCAAAGGAAACCCTTGGGGAAAGTAGTTCAGTTTCATGGGCTAATTGCGTCTGTTAAGTTTTTGCCAAGCCATTTCTTACACCCTGTATTTTTGTTACTAATAATTACTTAACTGGGATTGGCTACAAATAACAAAATGGTTTTGTTATATATTGTCAAACCGAATCTGTAACCTGTAAGCAAACAGTAAAATAAATTTGAACTAACAGTTTGGTTCCCAACAAGCAAATAGTACAGATATCTATAACTAAACACTTTAGTTAGTTACAGCAAAATCCTTTGTCTACTTTTTTACAAATAGCATTGTAATTTTTAAACTAATAGTTAGATTAAAAAAAGTCAAATTGTTAGGTTAATTTAAACGAAAAAAGTTAGGCTACACGTTACATAACACAGTTAAACGAACCTAATTTTGTTACTGATAACCAGTAGTTCGCAAGTCCGTAGATTAGGGCCTACTAGTAACCAAATTTTGGTAACTGTTAACTAATCATTTTTTTCAGTGTAATATTTCAAATATAGAATAACAGAAAAAAAGTATAAAAACTCCTTTGTCGGCGTCGGTGGAACTTTTTTTTATTTTAAACGCTGCGGTCTGTTTGTTAGGGAAAAGGGAAAAATGCCCGCTTGGCCCACGAAAACTTTTTTGTGGTAAGAAAAGGTTGCTTTGTGTTGTCACTGTATCTTTTTTATGCGCGCGAAAAATGATGTATTTGAATACTTTTTGGTTTGATACTCTTTGTTAGGCCACATCAATCGTGTTACGAGTTTTGTTGAACGTGCAGATTTCAAAATACGTAGGTAGGCATCCAGAACTTAAAAATAATTAGTAGGCATGATTCAAGAAAACAAAGTGTGACATTCCGAGAGTAACACAAGCTTACGTCACTACCCAGCGACGCGACTGCGCGATTTTTTAATAAAAAGCAAAGAATGAAGGATTTTTTCTGTGTCACACTCATTACAAAATGATTGTGATTTGTTTCTCTTAAGCTAGGGTTTCCTAGAATGACGGTGCCGTCATATTACGGCCGTCATATTAGGGCCGTAATTACGGCGTTGAGTTTTGTCTATGTAAACTATATGGCGACACCGTAACGTCAGAAAGCGCGCCATATTGTTTACATAGACAACGTTCTACGCCGCTAAATTACGGCCGTAATATGGCGGCACTTTCATTCTAGGAAACCCTAGCTTTAGCAAACGAAACAGTTCAAGTTAAAGATGAATGAAAGTTTTTTTTAATACTGATAGCGGAGATGACGTAAGCTTTAGACGAGTCGACGACCGACGTCACTTCCTCTGTTTCGGAGTGCTATACCTGGCGCAGTACATTATCGTACCATGGGTAAATGGTTTTACCATAATAATAGGCCTCAAACACGCGCTTTCAGTCAAGTCAAGCGCGCGTCAAAACGCGGTGTATATGTACGCCCTAATGCGCGCTAAACGCATCGCAAAGTGCCCGAAGTGTACCGACTTTAATTTTAATAAGACCACATTTAAATAATTCAATAAATAAAAAAAAATGAATTAATAAAAAAACACATTTATTTTTTGACCGTTATGTCAAAAACGTTCATCAAAAGCTTCTTCGCTAAAATCTTAAGTTTAGTTTTTTGTCAAATCTGACATTTTTTTAAATTTAAGGTGGTCTTAACTTTAAGATTCGTTTGAGTATTTGGACGAGTTAGTTCAAACTCTCGATCTTCATGCTCACACATAGCTATCTAATAGAAAGGTATATAGGTAACTAACCTTCATTTATGACGGGGTAGCTAAATAACTCGGTGTTGAGAAACCACTAGAACTCGGCTTTTTGCGCCGTAACTGTCTTTTACGTATATTGAATTCTACCTCCATGCACCTATTTTTTTTGCAGTCTATCACTATCATTATCAGCAGAATGTTTCCTTTTTGGTTTTTTGAAGAAAACTTATGCAAATATGCACTTTCGAATATGTAAAGAAAGAAACCGGAAACGCCTGATGAACGGCGCGGCGCGGCACTGAACGCGAATGACGGCAGCGCCCCTAACGTCAGGAAGCGACATTATTGTGTAATTACCAAACATTAATTCCCATTTTAGGGCCTGTTTCGTAATCAAAAAGTAAGTTCCCAGTAGCTCACTGAAGGCTTTTCAAAATGACAAAAAACTCTAGGGTCGATAGACAAATGGCGTTGATAAAAATGTATGAGTCAATGTGATTTTTTGTCATTGAAAATGACTTTTAGATCGCTGGGTACTAGGCCCCATTTGGGAGTTTAGTGCGACACGGCGATTATATGGAAGCTACTCGTAGTTCATAGATAAATAGGATTGAATTTTTGACTTCGGGGCAGGATGTCTCGAGAACTAAGGTGAATATTAAAAAAAAACGGTTTAGGGTATTTAGTTGGCTGTCGAATGAAATAAAAAAAAATACGGGCTGTAGGTGCGCCCTTAAAAAAGTACCTCAACGAGTGAGTTGTAGCGCATCATGGTTATACAGTACTGTGGTATGGAAGTTGGGTGTGTATGAGAGTTTATATTGTAGTCGTTTAAATTAACTTAAGGGAGTGCTCTACTAATGAAAATAATCATTTTTGCCAAAGAAACATGGGTCGAGAAACGACAAAAATTTTTGACTTTCCCATACAAATACAATGTTTTAGCTGTCTAGTTAGTATGGGAGGACCAAAATTTTTTGTCGTTTTTTGACCCATGTTTCTTGGGCAAAAATGTTTATTTTCATTGGTACAACACACCCTTAAGTTAATTAAAACGACTACAAAATGACGGTGTATTGTTGAATGGAGGATTTTTTGAATATTTTGAACTTTTTTCGTTTTTAATTTAATTTTTGGATTTTGTAAAAAAAAAAAAATTTTTGTGTGTTCATTTCGTTTATTTCCTTATGCCTGAATTTAATTTTCAATTTCCTAGTAGTTCGTGCTATGCAGGGAATCTGTGAATTTTTACTAAGCCTCGAAGAGTACTCAGGTAGACAAGCAAATGTAACCTTAAAGACATGTATTCTGTGCTTAATGTGTTTCTCTTTGGGCCGATGTCAGCCAGCGAGCGCTTACTTGCCTCTTTGGTACAGGCCGTTTATTTTTAAAAGTCAATTTTGACACTTCTCCTTCCATCAACGCCATCTAGTTAGGCAAATAGTTACTATTTTTATTTTTTAAATGTCACTTTGAAAGCATACTTGTTATCTGATTTGACAGGTTGTCTGTACCTATGCTATTCCTTTTTAGGGTTCCGTACCCAAAGGGTAAAAACGGACCCTATTACTAAGCCTCCGCTGTCCGTCTGTCTGTCTCTCTGTCTGTCTGTCTGTCTGTCACCAGGCTGTATCTCATGAACCGTGATAGCTAGACAGTTGCAATTTTCACAGATGATGTATTTCTGTTGCCGCTATAACAACAAATACTAAAAACAGAATAAAAATAATATTTAAGGGGGGCTCCCATACAACCAACGTGATTTTTTTGACGTTTTTTGCTCCATATTGATAACGATTACAGGTGGACAGTTGAAATTTTCACAGATCGTGTATTTCTATTGCTGCTATAATAACATATACTATACACAGAATAAAATAAATATTTAAGGGGGGCTCCCATACAACAAACGTGATTTTTTGCTGTTTTTTGGTACGGAACCCTTCGTGCGCGAGTCCGACTCGCACTTGGCCGGTTTTTCAAAATTGTAGACCTAAACTTACATTGGACGAATGGCAAGCTAGTATGCGCTACTGCAAGTGCTAAACAATGTCAAGAACGAAGCAAATAATAATTATCATCACATTGACATAACAAATTTATTTACGGATGGTACCTACCGAAGTACCTACATTTAGGCTCGCCATCGCCACATACAGACGGAATTTTTGATTAGAAGTGGCCACTTTGGGCGTTAATCCAGATTTTAACTACGCGAACATATAAGAAAAAACGCATAAGAAATTAGTTGATAACTAATACAAATTTTTATTAAACATAGTTATTTAGTTGTAAGTAATGTTTTTTTCTGGAGCTCAATGGAGCAGTGGTTTAACGCCTGGCCCAGCGATTGCGGATTGCGGAGGTTAAGCAAGTTTCGCAAGAGTCGATCATGGGATGGGTGACCAAAAATTTATTATCTCGAGCTTCTTCGTGCTTCGGAAGGCACGCTAAGCCGTTGGTCCCGGGTGCATTTTGCAGTCGCTAACACCCACCAATCCGCGTTGGGCCCGCGTGGTGGGTTATGGCCCATCCTTCTTATTCACCCATAAGGAAGGCCTGTGCCCCAGCAGTGTGGACTTCAAAAATGCCTAATGGTTAATGTTTTTTTCTTGGTTGGCACTTGTTCACGCACGATAAACCCTTAAGTACCTACTTTCCAAAATAATTCAAATTTTTTACCACAAAAAAATGACGGGTCGTGAACAATCGCTGTTATTGAACAAAACTAGTATTTAATTCATTAATATGAATCGCCTTAATTTGAAACATCTTTAAAATGACGAGTTTCGATACAAAAACATAAACATTATTTGATATAATTTAAACCTTATCGTCATCAGAATAAAACTCAACTTAAACGCTCAGAAGCCGATTTTTGTATCAATTATGTTTGCAATGCTACAACTTTATTCGTGCGATTTACTTGAACTCTTATTCGTTATGTAATAAGAGTGAGTTTTCTTTGTTTTTGTTGGCTTTTAATTTGTTGTCACGCCCAATGAGGATTTAATAACAGATATTTTTCGCTTTCGATGGTGAAGTTGTCCATACATTTTGTATGGGACGCTTAAGGCTATACCTTCTTAAATTGTAGAGGAGTATAGGAACACAGAGACTAGTTTAATAGTTATACAAGGTTATTTTTAGTTTATTGAAAACCTCTCGTGGGTAAGTAAAAAAAAAAGTACAATTCCCACTCCATCAAAATGTATGAAACAGCTGTTTTTTTTTTTCGCGATTTCATGGTTGGTCCCATAATGAAAGTTGTTCAGTTTGATGGTCTGATCAACCCCACGCCACGAGAGGTTTTCAATGAACTAAAAAAACCTTGAACGATTTAAACGTTTAATAATAGCAAAGTTTAGGTAATGATGTGATGGATAAGTAATTTTTTTATGATTAAAATTTTGATATTTTGTTTTGGTTTGAAAGTTAGTTTTTATGTCGGTGAAAAGACAATGCAATGAGATAACTCTTTCAGGGAAAATGGGCAAAAAAAGAAAAATAATCTTAAATGATTATTACTAAGGCAAACAGTACATTATATCACAGTGTGTTGTAAGACTGTGACTATATGATCGTCTCTTTGTAGGACCAAAATATCGGACCGAAGTTTTTTCATTCATTTGTAGGACTGACTTTTCGTACAACATGTGCTTTTGGAATATTGGAATTGCATTATGTTTTATTTTACGATTAGATAAATAATAATTCCTAAAAAAATCGGCTAAGTGCGAGTCGGACTCGCGCACGAAGGGTTCCGTACCAAAAAAATGGCAAAAAAACACGTTTGTTGTATGGGAGGGCTCCCATACAACAAACGTGTTTTTTTGCCATTTTTTCTCAAATATTTATTTTATTCTATTTTAGTATTTGTTGTTATAGCGGCAACATAAATACGTCATCTGTGAAATTTTTTACTGTCTAGCCATCACGGTTCATGAGATACAGCCTGGTGACAGTCAGTCAGACAGACAGATAGCGAATTCTTAGTAATAGGGTCCCGTTTCTACCATTTGGGTACGGAACGGAACCCTAATAATTGATCGTGTGCAAGCATCGCATACAACAACACAGAATATTTGATTCCAAAAAAAGTTTGTTGTTAACCCTACAAATCCGAAAACGGGCGCTACAAAAAACCGTACAGATCCGATAATAGTGGGTACAAAGTTGCCAGTTGCCGGGAATGCCATTTCCCCGCTCGATATACCAGCCGTATCAAGATGGGAACAATTAAAGGTTTCAGAACGCTACTGGGTTTCGGAGGATGTGGTATATTTAAAATAAAATAATATACCAATAAATTAAATAGATTTATACAAGTTTACTAAAGGTATTTATTTTTCTATTCCTGTCCATCCTAAGGTTGTCTGGAAGAAATCGCTTTTTAGTGATAAGGCCGCCAATTGTATGTCTTCTTTGTATTTGTTATTTTCTTTTTGTTCTTTTGTGTGTACAATAAAGTATACATAAATAAGTAAAATTGAATGTAGGTTACACAGGAAAACTGTGATGACCATTATATTGGATAAAAAAATATTTTGTTTGTAAGTACTTAACGGGTTTATAGGAAAATATTCAAAAATTTTACATAATAGACGATGATTTATTGCTTAATTGAAGAAGACAAGCAGAAGCACCTATCTCAAAAGCCCGTCAGGAAATATAAACTACAAAACAATTTTTAATAAAAAGCTAGATAGGATGAGATGAAAAGATTATGCATGAAGAAAAATTATCCATGCAAATCTAAAGTTTATACAATAAGATCGCATTTACCTTTTTGCCACTAGAAAAAGCTATTACGTTATGTACAATTGTACATTTATCTTATTATCACTGATTTAACTTATAAAACTAAATACAATACTCGTCAAAACCTATGCCGACTTCACCCATTTCCGACATCGTTGTCACTGCGCACGTTTTTACGGCATTCACTGGAACTGTATGACTAGACGAGCCGGATCATTAATCGCGAAGTTTCAGATGTGAACGATAAAAATTATGTGCCGTGCCGCCCGACCGTGGAAACAGACATGATTTTGATACGGTTGGGACATGGTACGGTTGCGAGGACGTTTTAGTGTTAACCGCACCTTGATAATTGATGTTAAGGTAAATTATTCGCATTAATTACCGCACCGGTAAAGATTTTTTAATATTTTTTTTAAGTTAGGGAAAAAACAACCCATGGGTAGGTACCGATTATGATTAGAGACTCCAATCCAATCAATCCGAAAATAAATTATCATATTTCGCCTTGAATAAAAAGTAGAATAACCCAAATTTTCACTTTACTATACGAATATGCAATCAAAGTAACACATTAATGATTCTTTACACATTGTTTTCATGAAAGTTTTTTTAAACCTACTTTATTAATTGTAGTCTGATTTGATCTGAATAATAACAATAATTATACTGAGATTTATCAAATAGCCAAGCGATCTATTTGAACGCAAATAGAGCTATCGCTTGACATTGTGCTGGCATAATCTTTTTAAAGATTTTAAGGGTGTATGCACAATAGTGACAGAAGAAAATAAATGTGATAATTACTACTAGGAAGAAAATTAAGCATACATTTCTTATCGGATACAGGCCAAGTTGACGAAAAACCAACCTTACTTGTAATGTTGATGGCGCAGTGGCTTAGCGCCTAGCGGAGGTTAAGCCACTTTCGCAAGGGTCGGTCATGGGATGGGTGACCAAAAATGTATTATCTCGAGCTCCTCTGTGCTTCGGAAAGCACATTAAGCCGTTGGTCCCGGCTGCATTTGCAGTCGTTAACATCCACTAATCTGCATTGGGCCCGCGTGGTGGGTTATGGCCCATCCACCTTATTCTGCCATAAGTAACACCTGTGCCCCAGCAGTGGGGACAACAAAAAAATGGCTGATGGTCATAGTCAATAGATAAAATATTAGTTCCCCAGTGACCAAATAACAAATGCACAGATATAGCCAAAGCAAATACCACTCATTCTTCAAGTCCTGACCTGATGATAGGATATCTCAGACATTAATAATTTAGATTTTAGTTTTTTTGAAAAAAGAAATATATGTTGCTTACTTCCGCAGACAATATATGCAAGATGCACCACCCGCCCGCCCGCAAAATATCAGTGCACAATACCTGCATTTAGCAAGACAGCAACACACCTTACACCATCACCAATTAGGCTACTCTACACGTGTTTCGGCCCAACCCGGAGCATCCTCAGGAGTTAGATCGTGCGTTTTCAAAATGGTTTGGGACTTCCGCCAAGTGACGCCTGATTCAATCAAATTACTTTTTTTTTAGTTTTAACCAAAATCATTACACCGTAAAACTACAAGTGAACCCATATCTTAATCCAAGTATGCCTTATTCCTTACGTTTGTATCGCATATCCCGACCGAATGATATTTACATGGGCCCCACAATAGGGTTAATTTGAATATCATGCTTACGGGCCAATCCACCGGTAAAAATATGAACAATAAACATGGGGACGTCAAACAACCAGAGGCAGGGTTGGCACTTGTTGATTATAATGAGGGATTTTCAAAATGACATAAAACTGTAGGCTCGATAGATGGCGTTGATAAACAGGCAAGTATCAACTGTAAAAAAACCGGCCAAGTGCGAGTTGGACTTGCGCACGAAGGGTTCCGTACCAAAAAACAGCAAAAATCACGTTTGTTGTATGGGAGCCCCTTAAATATTTTTTTTCTTTTTTTTGTATTTGTTGTTATTACAGCAAATAGGAATACATCATCTGTGAAAATTTTACATGTCTAGCTATCACGGTTCATGAGATACAGCCTGGTGACAGACAGACAGACGGACAGCTGAGACTTAGTAATAGGATCCCGTTTTTACCCTTTGGGTACGGAACCCTATAAACGTAGGACATGAAAACACCGAAAACACCGCTAAGAACCAACGAACGCTAAAAAATTAAAATTATTTTTTTTCAACCAGAGGCCGTTTATTTTTCAAAGACCATTTTCACAGATCACTTGTCTATCAACGCCATCTAGTGATGCAAATAGTTAATATTTTTTGTTTTTACACTTGGAAAATACCTTGTTATTATATTAGATTATCCTCCTCCACTGGGGGATATCGGGAAGGAATATATAGAGAGAAAAAACTTTTTTATCGATATTAAATAATCGGTTCATAAAGTAATGGTTGAACATCCGTCTAAATTCATATGAAATCGTAACGAAAATGCCAGTATTTTAAAGATTACATGAAAACTAAAGAACCGATTTCAAAACATCAAAAAATGGGACCAACTTGGGAACAAACCTGATGTTATAACATTTGAATCATTTTAATCGGTTCAGCTGTCGATTTCTGCTTTTTTCGTAAATAATCTATTCTAAAACCAGTATCATTGGGCGTGTCTCATGCTTATACCTTATCAAAAGTTTTTAAATAAAATAAAATAAATCTAAATAGCTTTACGTATTGTATTTTGTCAATTCTTGTATTTTTTGACATTTCTAGTTTTTTCTTTTAGTTGACTATTGTATTTTGTCATGATTTTTTTTATTATTTTTTATGAGAACACTTATAAAGTTAAAGTGGGATAACAATCCCACTTTAATCTATCAATATTAATATTCAAATTTTTTTATAATTATTTTTGTAACTTTCATATGCTTTGGAGAATAAACTTGCTTTGTATTTTATAAAAAAAGGTATTTAATTTTTACAACCCAAAATCTGCTCTACGATACTTTTCGTACTAATAGGACCAAAGCCATTAATAGAGACCAAAAGTCAATAGTCTCGAACTAATTAGTTACAAGTCATTGTATATAAATATTTATTCTTGAAAATTAAAAACTTATACTAATAATATTGAGACAGCCCTGCGATCGTCGCTATAAACAATATAGAGTGGACAAATATGAAAATAAGTTCTACAGCGGGTATCGGCAGTAGCACAACTCATTTGCCTACCCTGGGGTACAATCGGAAAGAAAATCTAAAGAAATTCCAGAAGGATTTTTCCAAAGACGATGCAAAAATCCTTAACCAAGGATGGGTTTGAGTTGATCAAGTTTTTTAAGTAGACAAAAAAAACGAAAAGATCCATGAATGGATTATTTAAATGTTCTTTTATTTATTTTTTACTTATTTTTGTTTCTTAACCACCCCAGTACAACAAAACAAAAAATAATTAGGTTTTCCAATCGGTCAATCCGTTTTTGAGTTTTAGCGAGACTAATTAACATCAATTTATGTTAATAGCAGAAGATGTCATATGATTTAACATTGTTGTAAATAAAACAGCACTTTATTATCTATTTTTCAATTATATTTTAATGAATATAATAATATGTTTTAAATTATTTTAAATTGGAGTGATCTTGGACATCTTGTTTTGTTTTATCATAAGATACTTAGAAGTGTGATTGATCAATTAAAAATGCTTTTTTAGCTTTAAATGGGGAGATTACAAATGCGCCCAGTTTCTTTCAATTAAAATTTCAAAAAGTATCAGAAATTAGGTATTATCTTTATGACTGTACAGATGGACGATTCAATACAATATGCGGGCACAGACCTTTTGCTCATATCTCCTTAAAGCTATCGGTCTTTAAGTGGTTGACCATTTTCCGAAGCAAATCGTGAGTGAATTCGCCAACGGACTTTCGGATCATCTCCCTTGTATTGATTCTTAATAGTCAAGTCTTTTATGGTAACAGTATTATTGTCATTTGAAAGGAAAAATAAAGGAATTACTTCGGTAATTTTATTGGCCTTTGTTAATTTAATGTATGCGCGTTCAATGGCGCAGTATTGATGCAAATTCTGTGTTTTTTTGTAGTGAGGAGGGTGTACTGTTCAAAGTAAGTTTTGAATAACGTTGCTTGTCTTTTCGATCGGTTAATAAGTTGCACTGGGTCTTTCGTGAACTAGGGTTTACAATAAAAAATGCCACTTCTGGAGCACACATGTTTTTCCACCAACCCAATGTGCGTACCAGGATTTGATCTCGTAACCGTTAGCGCCGTAGCCAGGATCGCTAACCATGCGCCAAAGAGCAGACGTACGTCGCGTCGTACAAAATTTGGTAGGTACTAGGTACCTACTATTCAAATGTCCAAACAATAATTTAAATAATTTTTAAATAAATAAAATAAATAAACAAACAATAATTTAGAAATTGTTGTAAGAAATAAGGAAGAAAATTTTTATTTTACGTACCATTTTAAACTTATGGTTAATTAACCTCCTATGTGGACTAGTGTTTCGCCCACCCATGTAAGACGCAGGGGTCCTGGCTTCGATTCCCAGTGGGGGTATAATTTGTATTTGGTTTGGTTGATGGTAGGGCTTATTTCAAGTCCGCCTGGCTAACTACCACCATCTTACCTAAGTCTGACGCCATAACAACAATTGAAAAGTTGTTGTGTCCCGGCAGCTAGCCAGTTCCTCAATGGTGAAGATTCCGGGAGTAGTGCGCTTCCACCTACGTAGTGGGTGTTCTACGAGCTCAAAATCAATGGAATACCGCAAATCGATGTACAGTATAGCCGTTTGGTATATGTATACTTGAGGTGAAAACAAAATTTTGGATCCGCAGTTCTTAAAAATTCTTCCCTTAGGAGAGGAGCTATGGTGTCATCTTTTTTTGTAAAAGAAAAAAAAATTGCTCTAAAACCTATCGTGTATGGTATTGAATAAAAGGGCTTGCTGAGCCGGTTCTAAAAATATATCAAATCGTTATATTTCAGCCACTTGTTTTAAATTAAACCAAAAAACATTTTCAAAACATACCAAGTTTGGGCTCCTACAGATACAATATGGTTGAATTATTTTTCATAAATATACCTCAAATGATATTTATATTCTCACTAGCTTCTGCCCGCGACTTCGTCCGCGTGGATATTAGACGAAATCCTTTTAAGGAACCTTCAACCAGGATCCGGCCAGCCATTTTTACGCGATTAGGCGAGTCCCCATCAAGCGCGCTGCCTCGCAGGGCAAGACATTTGCCGCGTGTGGCGGGCCTCGCACAAGGCTTCCAGTTCCCGATCCCGCTCCCGCTCCCGTTCCCGTCCCGTTTGCGGTCCCGTCCCGTAAACGTTTCGAAACCGTCCCGTACCCCTTCCGTTTCCGTTCCCATCCCGTTCCTGTCCCGTTCCCATCCTGTTCTCGTTCCCGATCACGTCCCGTTATATTCCCGTTCCGTTCCCGTTTCGTTCCCGTTTCGTTCCCGTTCCGTTCACGTTTCGTTCCCGTTCCCATTCCCGTTCCGTTCCCGCTGCGTTCCCGTCCCGTAAACGTCCCCTAACCGTCCCGTACGCCTTATGTTCCCGTTTTTGTTCCCGTTCCATTCCCGTCCGGTTCTTGTTCCCGTTCCCATCCTGTTCTATTCCCGTTCCGTTCCCGTTTCATTCCAGTTTCGTTCCGTTCCGTTTCGTTCCGTTCCGTTCCGTTCCGTTCCGTTCCGTTCCGTTCCGTTCCGTTCCGTTCCGTTCCGTTCCGTTCCGTTCCGTTCCGTTCCGTTCCGTTCCGTTCCGTTCCGTTCCGTTCCGTTCCGTTTCGTTCCGTTCCGTTCCGTTCCGTTCCGTTCCGTTCCGTTCCCGTTCCCGTGCCCGTGCCCATTCCGGTTCCCGTTCCCGTTCCCTGGATGTGCATGTCCAGGTCCAGGTCCATATGTGTCATGTCCACCGTGTTGGACTTCAAAATAAATGTCATTTTTGCAATCGTCATCCCAGAAAACCCCAATAACGACATCTATATCGATTTTTATGTTTACTCACCCCATTTACCCCCTAAGGGGTTGATTTTCAAAATAACAAAATATATATTTGCGTATTTATTTTTAGATGTGCTCCTACGAAGTTTAAAGTTGTAATGTCTATTTTATATTGTTTTTCCATACAAAATTTGGACCCCATTTTCCCCCTTTTAGGGGTTAAATCATGTCCACCGTGTTGGACTTCAAAATAAATGTTATTTTTGCAATCGTCATCCCAGAAAACCCCAATAACGACATCTATATCGATTTTTATGTTTACTCACCCCATTTACCCCTAAGGGGTTGATTTTCAAAATAACAAAATATGTATTTGCCTATTTATTTTTAGATGTGCTCCTACGAAGTTTAAAGTTGTAATGTCTATTTTATATTATTTTCCATACAAAATTTGGACCCCATTTTCACCCCTTTAGGGTTTAAATCATGTCCACCGTGGTTGGACTTCAAAATAAATATCATTTTTGCAATCGTCATCCCAAAAAACCCCGATAACGACATCCATATCTATTTTTAGGTTTTTTTAAACCTTTCACCCCCATTTCATCCCCTTTGGAGTTGAAATCCTAACAAAAACAATATACGTTGCTTTAGATTTCTATCCATAAGCCTAAATTATAAATTTAGCGATTTTTACTTGGAAAATGAAGGATTTTCTTCAATACACAACTTCATCCCCCTTTTGACCCCTTCGGGGATAGAATTTTGAGAAACGCTGAGACCCGTATTTATTAATTTTCAATCGTCAGCCTAAACACAAAATTTGAAGATTCTAGCTTCAAAACTGAGGGACTTTCATACAAACTTTCATCCCTTATTTCATCCCCTTAGGGATGAAATTTTCAAAAATCCTTCCTTAGTGGATGCCTACACTGTATAAAGTATCTGTGTACAAAATTTCAAGTCTCTAGGTCCAGCGGTTTGGGCTGTGCGTTGATAGATCAGTCAGTCAGTCAGTCAGTCAGTCAGTTAGTCAGTCAGTCAGTCATTCAGTTTACGATTTTATATATTAAGACTAGCTTCAACCAGGATCCGGCCAGCCATTTTTACGCGATTAGGCGAGTCCCCATCAAGCGCGCTGCCTCGCGAGGCAAGACATTTGCCGCGTGTGGCGGGCCTCGCACAAGGCTTCCAGTTCCCGTTCCCGTTCCTGCTCCCGTTCCCCGTTCCCTTTCCCGTTCCGTTCCCGTCCCGTTTGCGTTCCCATCCCGTAAACGTCCCGTAACCCCCGTTCCCATCCTGTTCTCGTTCCCGTTCCCGTCCCATTATATTCCCGTTCCGTTCCCGTTTCGTTCCCGTTCCGTTCACGTTTCGTTCCCGTTCCCATTCCCGTTCCATTCCCGCTGCGTTCCCGTCCCGTAAACGTCCCCTAACCGTCCCGTACGCCTTACGTTCCCGTTCTTGTTCCCGTTCCGTTCCCGTCCGGTTCTTGTTCCCGTTCCCGTTCCCATCCTGTTCTATTCCCGTTCCGTTCCCGTTTCATTCCAGTTTCGTTCCTGTTTCGTTCCCGTTCCGTTCCCGTTACGTTCCTGTTTCATTCCCGTTTCGTTTCGTTCCCGTTCCGTTCCCGTCCGATCCCATCCCGTACTCGTCCCGTACCCCTTCCGTTCCCGTTCCCGTACCCGTCCCGTTCTAGTTCCCGTTACCGTCTCGTTCCCGTTCTCGTTCTCGTTCCGTTCCGTTCCGTTCCGTTCCGTTCCGTTCCGTTCCGTTCCGTTCCGTTCCGTTCCGTTCCGTTCCGTTCCGTTCCGTTCCGTTCCGTTCCGTTCCGTTCCGTTCCGTTCCGTTCCGTTCCGTTCCGTTCCGTTCCGTTCCGTTCCGTTCCGTTCCGTTCCGTTCCGTTCCGTTCCGTTCCGTTCCGTTCCGTTCCGTTCCGTTCCGTTCCGTTCCGTTCCGTTCCGTTCTTGTTCCGTTCCGTTCCGTTCCGTTCCGTTCCGTTCCGTTCCGTTCCGTTCCGTTCCGTTCCGTTCCGTTCCGTTCCGTTCCGTTCCGTTCCGTTCCGTTCCGTTCCGTTCCGTTCCGTTCCGTTCCCGTTCCCGTTCCCGTTCCCGTTCCCGTTCCCGTTCCCGTTCCCGTTCCCGTTCCCGTTCCCGTTCCCGTTCCCGTTTCCGTTCCGTTCCGTTCCGTTCCGTTCCGTTCCCGTTCTCGTGCCCGTGCCGTTCCGGTTCCCGTTCCCGTTCCCTGGATGTGCATGTCCAGGTCCAGGTCCATATGTGTCATGTCTACCGTGTTGGACTTTAAAATAAATGTCATTATTGCAATCGTCATCCCAGAAAACCCCAATAACGACATCTATATAGATTTTTATGTTTACTCACCCCATTTACCCCCTAAGGGGTTGATTTTCAAAATAACAAAATATATATTTGCCTATTTATTTTTAGATGTGCTCCTACGAAGTTTAAAGTTGTAATGTCTATTTTATATTATTTTTCCATACAAAATTTGTACCCCATTTTCACTCCTTTAGGGGTTAAATCATGTCCACCGTGGTTGGACTTCAAAATAAATGTCATTTTTGCAATCGTTATCCCACAAAACCCCGATAACGACATCCATATCTATTTTTAGGTGTTTTTAACCCTTTTCACCCCCATTTCATCCCCTTTGGAGTTGAAATCCTAACAAAAACAATATACGTTGCTTTAGATTTCTATCCATAAGCCTAAATTATAAATTTAGCGATTTTTACTTCGAAAATGAAGGATTTTCTTTAATACACAACTTCATCCCCCTTTTGACCCCTTCGGGGGTAGAATTTTGAAAAACGCTGAGACCCGTATTTATTAATTTTCAATCGTCAGCCTAAACACAAAATTTGAAGATTCTAGCTTTAAAACTGAGGGACTTTCATACAAACTTTCATCCCTTATTTCATCCCCTTAGGGATGGAATTTTCAAAAATCCTTCCTTAGTGGATGCCTACACTGTATAAAGTATCTGTTTGCAAAATTTCAAGTCTCTAGGTCCAGCGGTTTGGGCTGTGCGTTGATAGATCAGTCAGTCAGTCAGTCAGTCAGTCAGTCAGTCAGTCATTCAGTTTACGATTTTATATATAAAGATATCTAACCTCAAGAAAGCAATTTTGAAAATATTGATATTTATCTTACTCTATGGTGATTATATTTACTAAAAAGATTTTTTTTGCGTACGCGTAGGACTTTACGGTCTTATCGTCTCTTAACATCAGGTGACATCTCGTTGAGCATAAAAAAAATTCATCCGTTATTTGGTACAAAATACAAAGAGTATAAATTATTGTGTATTGTTGATGACACCATTTGGGTGTCGTTTACATTTTTTTTAGGTAACCACACCACTGCTGACTAATGATGTGTAACATATTATCATGTCGTGATCATAAAAATAATAAATAAATTGATGTCGAGAAATGCAAGTTTAGTATTAGAACTTCACTACGGTGGCGGTGGTGTAGTTCATCATCATCATATCAGCCGCACGATGCCCACTGCTGGGTATAGACCTCCCCCAAGGATATCCACGACGATCGGTCCTGCGCTGTCTGCATCCAGCGGCGCACCGCGACCTTCACCAGATCGTCGGTCCACCTTGTCGGGGGCCTACCCACGGAGCGTCGTCCGGTGCGCGGTCGCCATTCAAGAGCCTTTCCGCCCCAACGGCCATCGGTTCTTCTCGCTATGTGTCCAGCCCACTGCCACTTTAGCTGAGCAAACCTTCGAGCGATGGCGGTTACTTTAGTTCGCCTGCGGATCTCCTCATTTCTGATTCGATCAAGCTGGGAAACGCCGAGCTTGGCTCTCTCCATCGCACGCTGGGTGACCTTGAGCCTCCTTATGAGACCCATAGTTAGCGACCACGTTTCACTGCCGTAAGTCATCACTGGCAACACACACTGGTCATAGACTTTCGTCTTGAGACACTGAGAGAGACGGTGGTGTGTTTACCTAAAAAAGAATTAACGACACCCAAGTGGTGTGGCCCAGTGGTGTGGCCCAGTGGTGTGGTTGACAATACACGCAAATTCTGCTTTTGAATTAGATGGTAGTGAGTTGTCCATATTTGTTAATGAAAAAAAAAATACCTTCTAAAATACGTATAACATTCTCTACCAACCATCAAACATGCCAACACAACCAAAAACAAAAACCCTCATCCAAATTCAACATTTCCAACGAAATTTCTACACGTACGAGCAAAGTTTAATCCAAAGTTTGATCGACAGACAGAATTAAAAAAAAAACGACGACCAAAACAAGAATCGGAATCGCCATTTTAATTACGAGTAACGAACGCCCGTCAAACAGATATAACAAAACGATCGAAAAATCAAAAAATCCTAAGGAGTGTTATATCTGAACAGAACTTATAATTGGTTACTGCCAATCTTCTGCGCTGTGCGCTCCGAATCAATTTAAACGTACACGGAAATAGCATCCCTATTTAAAAGACGAAAAAGCTGAATTTCCCAGAGTAAAGGAAACCGATAAAGCTTGCCAGTACAGTCGTCTACAATATTTATAAGACGCATATCAGAACCGAAGAGCTGTCTTCCACGCCGATGACGTTTGACGTGTATCCAGACATCCCCTTTCGATGGTGGTCTAAAGAATAAAAAATAAAAATCCTCTTTTTAGTTTGAAGTTGATCGCTGATAGCGATTTTATCAATAATTTTAATACATAAATGTAAATGCATTTTATTTTAATTATCGTATTCCCTGTGTTGATTCAACGTAACGTGTCTATTATTGAATGTAACACACAGAACAAAGAAAAAATTGTGATGTATTGTAAAACCATATAAGAAGCGCTCATGGCGGAGTTTGACAGACTGCTTGTACTCGATCACGTTTGTTAAGCAATACTCGGTCCGGCCAGGTGTCGGATGGGTGACCGTTAAGTGGCATTACAACTGAGCGCTTCCATGCTTCTTTCATTACAACTCTAACACCAGGCCCCCTAGTATGACCGACAAAACTGGATATATATCGCGTGATAAAGCGTTTTACCGACACCAAACTGTCAAAATCCATTGTCTTTTGACAGTTAAACGTGATAAATTACTATATCATATCGTGTTTCAGTCATGCTAGACAGGCAGAGGTGGCCACTAATCCTCATACGATAAGAAAGAACTTAAAACAAAAATAATTTTAGCACCAATTGAAAATATATTCCTGACTTAACATCAAATTACTGTTATGTTTGATTACAACATAACGTACATTGTGAACTAATTCTTTTAGTAAAAATTAAAAAAGAATAACTAACACTATCTTTCTAAATCATGGACAAACAAATTTAAAACGTTGAAATAACAACAATACTTAAGTACGATCAAAAATATGAAATTAAGAAATATTTTATATTTTGCTTTACTTTCTTTATATCACCTCTTATAACTTAGACCACACATAATATGTATCGCAACTTGATGAACAAATAAAACACATGAAGATATCGTAATGCTAGCTCTGAATAACTTAGAGCCAATAAAGATCTGTCTTAATACAATAAAAAGGAATTCCTCTAAAAAAAAAAGCAAATTTACGCACGCAGATGCATAGAATACATTGGCAGAAGGCAACAGGAATTAACCATTACTTCTTATCATCTCATTTTGAATCACAAACAATGTAGGCAGTAAAATATCCTTATTATTTAACTAGCTTCCGCGACTTCGTCCGCGCGGCCATTCGGAAAATGCCTAGGAAACCTTTGACGGGGATAAAAAGTATCCTATGTTTTAATCCAGGCTATAAACTATCTGTGTGCAAAATTTCATCCAAATCTATTAAGCCGTTTTTGCGTCACCTAATTGAATAACAAACATCTAAACATAAATTATTTGTCCACCTACGGCCGATTACAATGATCTATCAAGGCCTGCTCAATGGATCTGTTACTAGGCAACCGTTGTTATTTCCCGTCATTTAACAGAAATATTTCTTACAAGATACGTTGCTCAGCTGAAGTGGCAATGGACGGGACACATAGCGAGAAGAACCGATGGCCGTTGGGGCGGAAAGGTTCTGGAATGGCGACCGCGCACCGGACGACGCTTCGTGGGTAGGCCCCCGACAAGGTGGACCGACGATCTGGTGAAGGTCGCGGGAAGCCAGTGGATGCAGGCAGCGCAGGACCGATCGTCGTGGAGATCCTTAGGGGAGGCCTATACCCAGCTGTGGGTGTCGTGCGGCTGATATAATGATGATAATGAAAGATAGGTTATTGAAATCGGCCGCTAGTAAATGTCAACGAACGACTCAAATTAAAAGTGGAATTTAAGCCAGTCCTGTCTCGCTTTCTTTGATTTATCTATTTTTATTTACATTGGTTTACCATAACAACAATCTACGCACAAGATTTTTAAGATTTAACACTAATAATTTATCTTATTTATAGAGTTTCATGATGTTATCTTCTAATAATCTCAGTTTTTATCACCAATCGTTGACAATAATCAATATAAACACACAGCAGTTGGGTTTCAATAAAACCTTTTTTAAAATCACAAAATTCAAACCACGCATCGGTCTGTAAGAGATTGGTGCAAAAGATTTCTATTGTAAATCTTTGAACTATGAAATTATCACTTGTTAGCCCATGTGTGGGAAAAAATGTCTTTTGAGTAACAAGTTCGATATTTTTTTGTCTAAAACCCGTTATTCAATATTGTTGAACTGAAAACAAAAAATGCCTTTTACTTTATGAAGAAGACCAAAAAATTTGAATTCCAAACACTTATTCAACATTTTTATCAATTATTGCTCTTACTGTTGGGGCTCAGGCCTTCCTTAAGGGTGGATAAGAAGGGTGGACCAAAGCCTATCACGCGGGCCCAATGCAGATTGGTGGGTGTTAACTACTGCAAATGCAGCCGGGACCACCGGCTTGATGTGCCTTCCGAATCACGGAGGAGCTACTGCTCTAGATAATACATTTTTGGTCACCCATCCAATAACCGATTCTTAAGGAAGTTCCTTAACTGCCACAATCGTAGCGAAATACGGTATGCACTGCATCATAATTAAACATACTTCTGTTTAAAAATATTTGTTACAAATCTTAATGTTAACAAAGGCTTCTTAGCTAAACCTTAAATGCGGTATGCACTGCATAATATCAAACATACTTCTGTTAAAAAATGTTTGTTACAAATCTTAATGTTAACAAAGGCTTGTTAGCTAAATCTTTGGTTAAAGGAAGATGTCAATTTCATAGAGTTTTTGCCAAATCTGACAACTTTTTTGAATAGAATCGTTTGAGTTGTTGATTTGGCCGGACTTAAAAAAAACTCAAACATTCTCAGGTGTGACATCGCGTGACGATATGAAATAATGGAACTATATCATCAAGTTTTTTTTTATACCTTTCATAGCTCCAAGACTTATAACAGTCATAATGATTATTGACAATTATAACATTCTTACTAAGAAAAATGATGACTACGGTCTTCTCTTACGAAAGAAAATTAATCAATAAAGGTAAACCTACAATTATAAAACCAGAGAGATCAAACATTTTAATTTTGATTGATGATTTAATAATCGGTAATTATATGGACGTATAAATATCAGTTTGTCTGTCCGTCAAAGATAGATCCTGTTTATGCGGTCAGATCAGAACTGTCATTTTTTTCAAATTCATATCTTTTGGGAGTTTTGAGAGATTATGACGTTAGTTTTTTTTTGCAAAAAAGTTGTTGAAGCTTTTTACGCTTTTCAAAATTGGTTATGCAACATTCGTAAGGGTAATGGAAACTGGAAACAAATAAAAACATTAAAGGCTTATTTTTTGTTTTTTTTTATAGAAAGTGTTAATTGTTTTTGAAACATAAAACAAATATTTTGAAACTGAGCGAACAACGGGCAGATGGTTTCATAATGAAATTTAATGAAAGTAGATTATGGCTTAGAATAATTACACCTAGACGCCGCCGTGTCCGCGTATGCAAAGTGAGGCAACTTATACTGAGCCAAAATGGCTCAGTATTCAGATTTATATCCTACATACGTTACCTAATCGTAACTAAAGTCCAATAATATAATAATTAATCTCTTTAAGGTAGGGAAATTGAGACTGTTTTGTACTTATTAGGTATGGTTATGTAAATTTAATAATGGACAATAAAAATCTGAGAACGGCGCCATTTTGGTTGTTTTAGTTGCCTCATTTTTGACAGCGCGCTTTGTAGGGAATTATCGTTCTAGGTGTAATTATTCTAAGGATTATGGGTTGAACAGGTTTATTATATTTAATTTTTGATATTTTCACAAACACAATAACACGACACAAAATCAAAAAAGGCACAGAGTAAGTAAGTACAAAACAAAAGGAAAATGTGTCATAGTTTTGAAAAGAACAGGAATTAAAAAACTATAAAAGCAAAAAATAAAGGCCGACTCGACAACATACCTACCTAGATTTAAATTATATTTGTTAGTAAACTGTTAAAAGACATCGGGATGGAAAGTTAGTTTCTTTACAACTTTAATTATTATTTAATGATCAAACGAACTTACCCTAAGTGAAGTTCGATCTTAATTATCCCGTCTTCATCGAAGAGATTTAATTTGTTACAAAGTAGTAGCTCTGCTATACGCTCGTACTATATCGCACGTCTTCAGCGCTATAGGAAGGAAAGAGAAAGCAATAGCTACCCCCTCTCTGCCTCCTTGATATCTCCATCTATTATAGGGATACGGTTGTTAAACAAACAACTAGCAAGGGAGGGTTGGGACTTTAAATCTCTTCGATGAAGACGGGATAATTAAGATCGAACTTCACTTAGGGTAAGTTCGTTTGATCATTAAATTATCCCGTCTTCATCTCCCGAGATTTAATTTGTTACAAAGTAGGATGTTTAGAGAAGATATCAATGTTATTAGAGGAACCCTTGTTTGTTTATTTAAATAAACAAGGGTTAAGTGAAC
This sequence comes from Agriphila tristella, assembly GCA_928269145.1. Lineage (NCBI taxonomy): Eukaryota > Metazoa > Arthropoda > Insecta > Lepidoptera > Crambidae > Agriphila > Agriphila tristella. Next base: position 21,338,116 of record OV743445.1, read on the forward strand.
ACACATTAAATTATTTTAAGGATTAGTTAAATAAGATAAAAATAAGTCAGTGTTCCTGCACTGCAACTGCAACATAATAAAAAATTGTTTTATTACAATGTCGGTTCTGCAAAATTAGAGCCCGAATCCTGGAAACTCGCAAATATTGTCGATTGTCCAGTCCAAACAGCAGATTGCGAATAGCATCCATAGAAAATTCGATACACAGACTAGTAATTGAACAAATTTTTCGTCACAAATGGCAGCAACTTGGCCGCCGCGCCGATGTAACCACATGTTACACAACATGATAAACAGGTAATGAGATTAATAAAAAAATCGGTGTAACATTCCTCCATTATAAATTTTATCAATCGGCCGAATGTTTGTGACAAGGCAGCATTGATAAGTTTTTTTTGGGGGGGGGGGGGGGGGGGGTTTGTATTAGTTCATAAGGGCGATAATATTTAAGATATTTATATTAATAAACACAAATAATTTTATTACAGAAATAAAAACTCAAAGAATGGAAAGTTCAACAAGTTGAGACTTATACAGAAGATGTGATTAAACATCTGTTATTTAAATTTTAAATAATAAATTATTTCGCCAAATCTTACTGTGTTACCTCAGATAATATAATACAATACTGAGTTGCTTAATTGAATTAAGTACATGATCTGTATTCATTCACTTGTAGCCAAGGCTAACAAGGTGACCAATGTGTGCTTAATTGTTCAAAATGTAAGTTATTTGGGAGTAAGTTCAACAGGTTAACTTAATCTATTGTAAGATCCAACGGTATCTAACGGTAATGTAACGGTAGTGTAACAAACATATCAAAAAAAAAATTTTTTTTTTAGGTTAGCAATTGCCGCTGATATGGATTTAAAATAATTAGGAGATATCTGAGCAATGATTGTTTACTGGGATTCGTTTAGAAAGCAGTTATTTAGAAATCCTATTAAATCATTAATTTATATAAAATAAGATATTCTTTCTTGGCACTATTTCCAATAAAAATATAGATTTGCTTGCAGTATTATTCAAATACTGAGGCAAGGTATCAATCACTTCTAACGCTTGACTAAAGAAACTTGTTTTCTAAGGAACGTTTGCCTTATAATATGCAGCCAGAGAAAACTGACAGCGAGGATGATTTTTCTTTCTGCGAACAGATAAAAATAAGTTAACGTTTGTTGTGACTATTACCATCGCTATTTCTTTAACAGCAAGTTGATTAAGGTTTCAACGAGGGAATGGAGTTGCCTGTCACAAGTATATTATTATGTTTACTAGGTAGTTTTAATAATATAAGTTTATTTAATGTATTGTGTAATTGCAGAAATAAAAACATTTATTTTTTATTTTATTTCATTGAGAAACCATGGCTGTGATAGCTATTATGTCATTTGGCTTTGTCATGTACAATAAAATAAGTTTTTTTTTTAAATAAGTAAGGAAAAATAAAGCTGGGGAGGCGTTATTACGCCTATTGTTAATCATAACACTGCCATTTCTCGCGAACAATTTAGCAATTTAATTTAATTGCAAGCAATGAACACCACTAATTCGATTCATGTATGAAATGGCAGTGGTGTTATTAATATACAACAAAAACTTCAGTATAGGCACCTGCAGACAGACGGCGTGGTGCGCGTCCCAGCTATATCCAGCACAGCCGCAGTGGTAGGCGCCGCCCATCGGGTAGCAGCCGATCGGTGCTAGTATACGCACGACATGCGAAGAATTTTATAACAAAAAGCAGATCCAGGTCATTAATGAGCAGCAATTATTCCTGGTTTGTGCAAAATCTTATATTGTCTCACTTTGAACGGCTGCTGCGCAGTCTCATTGTCAAAGCAATGGAGAAAGTATTGAAAACTATTCGTTTATCATATTGATTTAAACGTATCAGGAAAACAAATATTATTTTTCCACCATACAATACAAAGTTGACAAGGTACATAGTACGATGTAATACGTAATTATTATATTCATTATTTTAAATAGTTAAACATTAATGCTCAATATGTACAAGCCTTAAGCTTGTCCAATATTAAAATTTTAAGTGTTAAAATAGTAATGTTACCGCAGTACAAACTCCAGTAATAGTTCCCAAGTATCTGACAAAGTCACTAAAATGTATTTTATTTGATTTTAATAACTTCTTCTAAAAATATTTTGTTTGTCCTTATTTGTCAATATACTACTAATTTTAGAAATTCAATACAAGGCTAAAGAATTTACATGTTTGGCTGGGACTTTCTTGATAGTTAATGAGGATCTTAAATATTAGAATCATTGTTTTTATAGTTTCTAATACTTGAAAATTTGAGAAATTTTGGTAATTAATACCCAGACATAAGTGTCATCTTAATAGGGCATTGAAGCCTGTAATTAATGGGTTAAATTATTGTTTTAAAAATCTAGTAAAGATGATGATTCTGTGTAGTGCTGTGAAAAAGCCAAATAATAAGACCCAAAACTCATGAAGTTTATTAACTTAATAACATCTTTACTAATATTAAAAATGCAAAAGTCCTTTTGTTTGTTTGTTTGTTACACCCTCACGTCTCAACCACTGAACAGATCATCATGAAATTTTTATACACGTTGTCTGGGTTACAGAGAAAGACATACGGTACCTTTAATCCCGAAAGGAAAATATTATTCCTGAGGGATAGCAAGAAACATTTCCTTGGCGGCCGCTAGTCTTCAATAATTTTTGCGCTGTGCGTGAAAGCAACCGTTCTCAAGGACTTATAGTTGTGCCATGACATTATCAGGACACATGTTATGAGTTAAGTCGTTCTAGCATCCTCCATAAAATGTTCAGAAAGTACCCACATGTTCTATTTTCTATTGTAGAGAAAATATAATATATTTGTTTATTTTTTAATTTAACTAACTGAATACTTAGGATTAGTATTGGAAAATAACCTCAAGCACATAGCGGTCGTTTGATAGTTTTTACTCGAATCGAGAACGTATTTTAGCTGACCAGCTAAAAATACAGACAAGGTACAGACCTTTTGTTCTGATCCGGTAGCGCGACGGTGCCGACGGTGGTGATCACGGGTAGCCCTTGGAGCTGGAAGCTGCAGGTAGGTGCCGCAAAGCTGATGAAACACGTTAAACTGGCCCTGCTGATTGTTGTCCGTCACTTCGGCTCAACTGCTTGTGTTCCAAGATATGGTTGTGGTTGTTGTGGCAGACCCCAAGTTTAGAGAGAACTGAGCAGTAGGTGTCGTCGCGCTGACGGTCTTTAAAGACACTGTTCGAACGATTTTCAGTAGTGGCATAATACATGATAATAGCATGATTCATTTTCAACGAATCGGAGATGAATTTGCCGGTAATGTTTTTTTTATTTTATTTTATTGACCATAAGGGCACCTTTAACACTTGTGGGAGTGTATTTTGATGTTCAACATCATTGCTGATTTTTCTCGAAGAAAAAAAATAAAAAGGAATCAGAATTTTGTTTTATAATGTTGTTCGAGAAAACCGAAACATTTAAAAGTACTTGTACATACCTGTATCAGTGACAACAATTTTGATGTTTCACGAAAAAGATTATTAGGCCTTCATTTTTGATAGCAAATATCTTATTAATATTTGTAAAATAACGGTTAATATCTCGTATTAACACATAGAAGTATCTCGTATTGACTTAAAGTAAATAATCTGCAGTTTACGTCAGCAAATCTAGGTATATATGTTTTATAAAATTACGGCTAATATCTCGTATTAGCTCATAATAGTACTTATCACTGGTCAATATCACGTATTGACTCGGGAAAAAATATCTCATAAAAGCAAGTATGTCGTATTGACTCAAAGCAAATATTTTGCAGTTAACACCAGCAAATCTATTCATATTTTGTAAAATATGAAGCAGTTAATAATGATTAAACAAACTTACCTGTAAGTTGAGTTCAATCATAATATACGAAGGATTCGTTACTAAGACATTAACTCACAAAAGCAGGTCGTATCGACTCGAGGCAAGTATTCGGCAGTTTATTGTAAAATGATGGTTAATATCTCGTATTAACGCATAAAAGTATCACTGGTCAATATCTCGTATTGACTCGGGAAAAAAAATTCACTGGCCAATATCACGTATTGGCTCGGGAAAAATGTACCATTGGTCAATATCTCGTACTGACTCGAGGCAAATATAAGGCAGTTTGCCTTTGTGAATAACTTGCATACTTTTCATCACTAAGAGAAAAGATAAATTGTGAGTCTACCTTCAACATTCGTATCACTTGCATAGTGACGGTATTTTACCGTTTTCATGAATTAATTCACGTTTATAATTTCACTGATTTTAAGACTATAGTTAAACAAAAAAGTAATATTTTTGTGATGACCGACGTGCGTCTTGCGCGCGCGCGCAACAAAGAATGAGGTTGACGCGGCGGCGGGCAGCGCTGGTCGGAGGCAGAGAGGGGGTAGCTATTGCTTTCTCTTTCCTTCCTATAGCGCTGAAGACGTGCGATATAGTACGAGCGTATAGCAGAGCTACTACTTTGTAACAAATTAAATCTCGGGAGATGAAGACGGGATAATTGTAGAATAGAACGTATTATTGATAGTTAAAATAGATACTAAAACACGTTAAAAAAACATAGAATTCCAATCCAGCGATTAAAACACTGCCGTTAATCTCTGTTAATCTGTCTATTAAAAAAGTAAAAAAACAAGTGAAACAATAAATAAAATCAGGGGTCGTCAAATGCGGCCCGCAGGCGGGGCCCGTTGATTGACAGCCCTGACAGCGGTTAAACACAGGTCGCGAAAGGCTGCGTTTTTTATTTAAAAATCGGTCAAGCGTGATTTTGTTGTGGTTTATGGTTCGAAAGAGGTTCTGAAAATAACTCAATGTGGATTCCGACTTCCCTGAAATATTTTAATTGAAGTTTGGTATGATTAACTGTACTAGCTAGCTAGCTTCTGCCCGCGATTTTGTCCGTGAAAACAGGAGTAAGACTACGCGGTAAAACTATTGGGAACTGGGGAAAATACGGCATATGTAAAGCCCGGGTTGGTCCGTCACTCAATTATTTTTAATCTGTTGCTTGTTGGTTTTCCTGATTTGTGTTTTACCATTGAAAATGGATATCAGATGCAAATCGCCTGAGACGTATTTTTGGCCATATCTCCGAGGATTTTGGGAGGATCGAAATAAAAATAGTACCAAAAGTTGAGGAATTTATCGAGACACATGTGAACGTTTGAATTTTGAAAATCTACTGGTAACTTTTTATAGAATTTTGCGAAATTCCAAAAATTCCGGGTTTTTTGGGGGATGTTTGTTTACTAAATTGTAAATATTTCGGAAAAAAAACCGACTTATGAAAAAATTAAAAAAAAGGTCCTAGGGTATTAGTTTAGCTATGAAATGGCGAAATAATTTTAAAAATCGGTTTATAATTGTGACCTGTAGGTGGTCCCTTTAGATTTGGAATTGTAGAAAAACGGCTGTTTCCGTACATAAAAAGTGATGTAGCTTTTATGGTTATTGACCGATCGTCATGGCAATAGTGTTAAAAGATGCGGAAACGGACGAGAAGTGCATTCGTTGGAATTTCGAAAATCGCTTAATATTATTTCGGCCGCGTCGAGGCAGTCAGCGGGCGCTTTTGTGACACGAGGCGGAGCCGAGTGTCACAATCGTAAAAATAAATAGGTACTACCTAGGTAGCTTTAAAATAGGACTTCGCATTTGATTTGATTTTGGTTTTTCGTAAATTTTTGTGTTCATTTTCAATGCTCCGATTTTTGCGGGGACTGTAAAATCTGTGAATTTTTTTAATAGTTTGTCAAATGTAATAAATAATATCACTCAGAAACAAACATAGTAAGACAGCCAAAATGGTTATTCAGCCAAAAAAACTACAACTGATACATTAAAAGTTTTTTTATTAGCTTCAACAATGTAAAGTAGGGCCAATTTAATTGATCACATTTGACATCTATTCTGTCAGTCTTTTGTTCTAATTGTCAAAGTAAATCTTAAAGCTTTCTTTTGTGATTATTAAAATAAATATGTATTATTAACTGAAAAAAATTAAGCGATTGTGTGTTTGGAAAAATAAATATTGTGTGCCCGTCGTTAAAAGGTTACGATGTTGAATTTTAACAAAGTGTAAAACGTGATCTACTAAATTAGGCCTAATGTAGTCTTATCAAAAAGATAAGTTAATCCAAATCGATCTCTCATTCACCCACGGTACCCTATTTTGCATGTTTGATACGCCTCGCAGTTGGGTGCATCGGTTTGATTTTATGAAATCCGTGGCATCATTTTTTTTTCTTTCATAAGTATTGGTTAATTCGTGTAAAACGACAGATGTGTTAATTTTTTTCTATATCTGGATTGTCGGGGCCTTTGCTTGGCATGGTTTGATATGGCTATCAATAAAAAAAATTAAAGCTATAAATAATTTCAAAGGGTGCGTGAAAAAGTTTTGTGCTTTTTTGACAATGTTAATAAAAACTTAGTAAAGTTTAATTTAAATTAGTTTCATATTTTTAACCGCCTTTGACGCTGTGGTCTAGTGGTTTGCCCACCCGTGTAAGACGCAGCGGTCCCGGGTTCAATTACCAGGGGGGGTACAATTTGTACTCGGTTTGGTTGGTGGTAGGGCTTATTGCAAGTCCGCCTGGCTAGATATAGCTATATTATCTTACCTAAGTCTGACGCCATAACAACAATTTAACAATTGTTGTGTTCCAGCAGTTAGCGGTAAGATAGCCAGTTCCTCAGTGATAAGGATTCCGGGTGTAGTGCGCTTCCACCTTCGGCCTTATCGTCACTTAACATCAGGTGAGTTGAAGGTCAAGCATTATCCCGTTGTGCATAAAAAATAAAAAAGCCGCTTAAGATGCGCCTGGTTCTGCGATTGCGGAGGTTAAGCAACTTTCGCAAGGGTCGGACATGGGATGGGTGATTAAAATTTTACTGTCTCGAGTTCTTCCGTGCTTCGGAAGGCACATTAAGTCGTTGGTCCCGGCTGCATTTGCAGTAGTTAACACCCACCAATTGGGCCCGCGTGGTGGGATAAGCCCCATCCTCCTTATCCACGCATAAGCAAGTCCTGTGGCTTGTGCTCCAGCAGTGGGGGACATTGAAAATGGCTAATGTTGATACCCTTTTTTGTACTGTTAAGAGTAGAGATGCACCGGATCTTACTTTACCCGGGGTACCCGGCAACCGAGTACCCGGCGCAAGCTTATGCCGGGTAGCCGGGTACCCGGCAAAATTACCCGGCATGAAAAGACGTACATTCGACGTCCACTATAAATCCCTATAAGTGATGGGTCTATAACATGGGTCACTGCCTTATTATTAAGATTAGATATTTAACCACTCCCGCCAGCTCCATATATAGTGAACGCCTAATATCTATGAGAAAAAGCGCAACAGACTTAACCCAGATCGTGCTGAACAGCTTGTATTTCTTTACCATAATTTACCTCTTTTGAATTATGAATATTACATTCTCCTACTGATTCATGTTTAATTGAAGTAAATGTCCGCCAATGTACCCGGTACCCGGCCGGATCCTGAAAAAGTGCTGGATCCGCCGGGTACCGGATCCACACCGGGTACCCGTCCCATCTCTAGTTAAGAGTTCGACATTTCGATACAATAATATCTGACATTGCAAGAAAGTGCAGAAAATTTGCTATAAAACAATGAAATAGCAAGTACCTACCTTACATTCTGTTTCCATTCGTAAATCGGGCTGATCATTATAATAGTAAGGAGGTATGATACCACACAAACAAAGGTACCTATTATAATACCTATTGATATACTAAGGACATACCTACATAGTAGAGATTATTTCTTCCAGTAAGTATTGAATTGAGAGTTGATGAATTGGCAGACAAATGGAAGTTATCCCAAAATGGCCGTTTCAAATCGAGACGATGCGATGGATAAAAGGAATTGAAAAACGGAAATGAAGAAAAAAACAAAAGCATTTGCGAAATAAAAAAATAACGCGATATCTCGTAAGCGCTCTAGTCCGTCGCCTTTACAACCCACGATTTTTGAAGAATTGCAACGAGAGAAAAAAATTGCAGAATAGTCCTGTCCGTAGCACGAAAAGATGCGTTTTTTCTCTATATCTGGATAAAAAAACTTGCATAAAAATATAGAGTAATTTGGTATGGGAAATTTTTACAATACCATCTTCCGCTGAAAATAGAAATGATACCTATTTCCCATAGACAATTACTCTATTTAGTACTCTGTTAGTCGATAAATTAAAAGAGTAGGTACACGATAGAGTACTAATTAGTTAGTACCTACTTTTTTCTCGATAGTTGTTCGTAGAGCTAGGGGTACATAGCTCATAATCTTCAATCTAAGTTAAACCTCAGATCAAATAAAAAAGGAAGATGGAGCGTTGCGAACAATGAAGTGAGGCCGGTTTTTGATGGTACATGTGTGCGTACAAGGGGGCGGGCGGGGGCCGTGCGGCAAGGTTTTATATGGAAAGCCAAGGCGTAGTTTCGTTACACGTGTGTGCGTGAACTGTGTATGTACACAACCAAGGCGTAGTTTTACAGGCCTCACCGCTTTGTTCGGAAGACCCCGTTTTACTTTTTTTATTTGGTCTGAGAGTTAAACTAATCTTCATGGTATCATTTATTTTCCATCATTTATCATGGTATACAATCATTTACGTTCTTTAGTACTAATTGTTACCTAGATAGTAATCGAATAACATCCTAACTATTCTAACGATAATTCGAAAGTGAGTTTGTTTCTTTGTTTGTTACGCTTTCATTTTTCAACCGATCATCATACATTTTTGCATATACGTTGTCAGGAATACATAAAATTACATAGGGTTACCTTTTATCTTTCAGCCGAAAAAAAGTTTTGTTCCCGAAGGGTAGAAAAATAAGAATTCACTGAAATCGCAGGCCCGTAGTAAATCTATAGAAGACATTACCATTTTTATTATATTACAAATTGGCGTATTTTCCTCACAAATAGAGAATATCGTCACTAGTCATAGACTTAAAATATTCATCATCTAATAGTAAAACAAAATCCTTATTATAGTTTTCCATAAAAATACCTTAAAAATGTCTCCTCTTTTTGTTAGCACTTTATTTGTTCTAACTTAGCCAAAACTTTTTTCGCTTAATATGTTTAAACATTAGTGCATAAAAGTTTTAAAACATTAGCGGTTCATGTTTGTTAAAAAAATAAAAAATAAATAATTAGTATGGAAAATGCAACTTATTTAAAAATTCTCCATACAAAACGCCGATTGAATAGGTGGGGGCCTAATATTTACAAAGACCAAAATCGCATCATGTAAAAGCGAACGTGTCGCGGCAATTTTTGATATTAAAATTTTCAATAATGTCTAATGGATGTCGCGGGTTCGACTCCAGTATTGAGTGCACCCTTCTTATAATGCCCTCTTTGTATTCAGAGCTTTTGTCTTATTATTGGAATGTTTGATGTAGGAGAGCTATAAGGATTGCGTCGTCATGGGAACTATTATAATGTGTGAAAATTACTTTGGTATAGTTACTGCTCTGTTTGACGACTTTGTTAGTTGTGTCGACAGTTTTTTTTGTTTGGCATTGAATCAAAACTATGTTAGTAGTTAAAATGTCAACCTAACGTAAACAACTTAGGTAACTTAATTAAGTTAATTCTTAACATGTTGGGTCAGGCTCCTTGACTACACTTTTTATAATTTTAAAATAACTTTTACTGTTAGCATTGACGTCAAAGGAAGCTTAAATGAACTAGGTAAGTTAAGTACCAATATTTCGCCTTGTTATCAAGATGAAATATAGGTGTGCATATTATGCAATTGAAGTTTAATCATTGTCCTACATAATAGGGAACATGCATCAATTTTTTTTTTGTATCAAAAGTATAATGCGTGAGAAAATCAACTGTAATATTAAAACTTTTCTCCTGCGTTTTATCTCGTGATATACCTACCTACTTGAAATTAGCTCGCAGCAGCGCCGGTCACGTTTAAGGCGCATTATTATGGAGTTAGGCAAGAATTTTCAAATATCTCCCTAAATATTGCGTTTAAGTACATATGTGTCATACAAATTATTATTTCTTATTCGATATTATATCCGACTGTTAAGTGCATTATATCCAGAAATGAAAAAAATATATCGTTATTTTCCCCTGTGTGATATAACTAAAATAATACATACCTATATTTATTTAATTTTCTATTCCATCATGTCCGCAGCGATCCAGCTCAAATTTATCAAAATCGGTGACTTATGCATGTTCCCTATTGAGTTCAGCAGATTTTTCATGAATATGAACTCTTTATAGTTTCAATTAACTTCTTATCATTAATAACGTTTTTTAGTTTCCGAACTTGCGAACATACATTTCCGTTACTACGTTTTTAATGTACCCACTGCTGTAGCACAGACTTTCCTTATCAGAAGGATAGGCCATTATCCACCACGCGGGCCCAATAGGGATTGGTGGGTGTAAACATTTTTTTTTATATGCTGGCTCTAACATCAAAATGCAAATAGAACAGTAGGTATCCGCTGACCAACTTTTCTAGCGGGTATAATCAGTGAGCGTTCTAAATTCAAATTCATGCTGCGGTTGGGTGTGAAAAAATTTTTTTTTGATATGCTGGCTTTATCAAAATCTGATATCAAAATGCAAAATACAACAGTAGGTACCCGCTGACTGTCACCTCTCGTGGTCGTGGGCATGGCCAGTGAGCGTTCTAAATTCAAATTCGTGTAAGATTTACGCCGCGAAGATTGGAAGTATTTCGTGTAGTTGTAATTTATTATGGAATCATTAGAAGACATGAATATAAGTTTCCTCTGAGTTTGCACCATTCTTGTTATGTACGGAACATCGTTTAATGTTAGGTATTAACATTAAAGTCCCAATTTTTTTTTTAAATATAATACCTACAACAGAGTTTCTTTCCGTGTTTTGTTACAATTTTAATTACCTATAATTTCATACCTAGCTTGCTTAAATCAGATAAATAGTTACCGAGATAATTGTCAAAATCTGAACCTAAGAGGCGCCACCTTTTTGACGTCGTAGGTTTTACTTTCTACTTTCGCGTTGCGCGCGCGTTACTGATCATCAAATCACTTTTTGTCACTCGCTAAAGTAGTGGAACAAGTTCCTAGCAAAGACGTCACAAAGGTAGCGCCTCCTAGGTTTAGATTGTGTCAATTGTGTTTGTACCGTACTTTTAAGATATTCATGTAAACTTTATAATAATAAATAAAAAAAAAAAAAAAAAAATTGTGATAAAGATATCGTCAGTATGATAAAGAATGAATTCCTATTGCGATGTGGGATGTTCGCGCAACGGATAATCAATAACATGACAGAATTTAAAGTAGTAATGAGCGTTTATTAAAGGCATACAGTGCCTTATATATTGGGAGAAGGTAAGTGTGTGTGAGTACATTGTACACACACTACACCTCCCCCGTAAATATAAAAATTATACAAACTAAAAGTATTTTTTTTTAGTACACATCAAAATAATTCTAATAAAAATATAAGATTTAAGCATCCATCAAAACATCCAAAACTTTTTTTTTAACTTTCAAACACAAAATATTTGATAAAAGACAAAAGCTAAGTTACACAACAAAGAAGTTATTTAATTTTATTTATTTAACCAGTTGCTGACGATTACCTATACCTTAAAAATACCATAAGTTTAACACTACAATTAAAATATCAACACCATTTCTCTTATCCTATCATTTCACAACAAAGTCACATTAAGGATTTTTAAGAAAAATCTTGTCACATCCGAGTTTACTTACAAAATATTTCATAATCCATTATTTGTGGAGGGCCAATCCACATTATCTAGACAAATCCATATACGCGTATCTCACACTTTACAATATTAGGTTAGGTACCTATATTATCTCATAGTCGACTCATTTTATTTTAACATTTTATCATTTCATCTTTTTTTTTTTACATATAACTCATTTAATATCAATGTAGTGGCACTTTTACTATCACATGTGTACACATTTAATAACTTTTTCATTTCATCTTATACTTTCTTCATAATATAACAATACAGGGACTTTATTTTAAGGTCATACTCTGACGCTGCGTAGCTCGCGCACCTTCGTCATCAGTCGCGGAGGCGACTATTCTCACAGAGAAATCTCGTTTCTGCTATGATCGAATGAAGGATCAGAACCCTTATTTCGTACCACTTATATTCACTTTCAATACATCATCAATAACTCTCTTTTAATACATCTCTTCATATTCACATATAAAACTTCTACTTATTTCACTTTTACTTCATCTCGATCCCAAACCTACAAAAAAATCTATTCATCGGTCCAAATAAATCATTAGTTGATCAGAATTTTAACTAAAGGATGATCAGTCCAAAAATAATGATTCCGATTAATTAATCAATTCTTACTTTAAAACTTATCCTAGCGATTCCAATACCTTACATTTATCCAATACTATTAATTAAATTTCATTCACTATTCCATACACTTTAAAAATATCTACTCAGTACAAAAAAATCCATCTCCTAAAAAAACAACGATCCTAAACCTTACTCATATTTTACATAATTATGGTTATTTTCTCATTTCCATGTTTATTTGTCTTAATCAGGTTACATTTCATAATATTTTTCTCCATTACAAACTCTTATCAAAACAAAACTTAGTTAATATTGTTTAGTAATGTTACAAGACAATCAAAGTCATTCCCGAGATTAAAATTACATTTCTTTAACTGATACCTAAAATGATACGAAGTAGCAACATGAATTCAATTCTAATAATTTAACTTGATACTTCTAATAACAATCTTGCATTCTTGCCACATGAACTCCTTAAATGAAGTTGTTGCGCTGACGCGTTTTCGCTGACACAATGAAATATAAAACAAACTGACGAACTCTAGACTTAACTCTGGGAATTGCTAACTAATAAACTATATTTAGAACAATCAATTATTCAATTTGGAAAAAAGTCATTATCGCTTTTTAACACAATAACATTGAATTTAAAGTAAGGTTTCGTTTTATAAAACCAAATTATTAATTACAAAAAAAAACAAATGTTTTCAAATTCTTTGAAAAATAAATCAGAAACACACTAAACTTTCAATAAAACTTTTTCACTTCTTTTTAAATAACATTTAAAATTCAGCTTAAAACATATTCAAAATAAAAAAAAAACTTATCTTCTAGCCAAATTACATCGTCAACAACTGTTCTGTTATTTATTTATAACACAATGCATAGTGATTATATTGCATGTGATAAGTATAAACTAATACGATTGCAAAAGAAAGAAAAATAAAAAAGATACAATTAAATTATTCAATAAAAAAAAGTTCTAAGGAAAATTTTATCTCAGTAATACCAACCAATGTTCTTTATGTATTAATTACTAACACAAAATCCGATAACACATATTTTATTTGAACGAAAAAAATGCACTACTTAACATTTATTTTAGTGAGAGAGAAAAAAAATCTAAAATTTTTTTTAGCACTGAATCACAAATTTCCGTTAAATATTCCAAATTCTAATAGACTAGAACATCTCGCGGCTGCATCCTCATCAGACACCTGCATCAGCCGGCGCCCTGCTCTTATCACCTTTCATCATCACCTCGACACCAGCACGCAGATATTACAGTTTATTTCACCTCAGTTGTTAAATTTCATTTTGTTAAGTTTTTTATAGCGTTCAATTTCACATGTAGATTTTTTTTTTCGTGCGAAGAATTTAATTATCATAATAATTATTTAAAATATAAAGTTCAGAACGATTTCTTATAGTATTTTTGTAGTCACATAATGTCTGGTTTCTTTCACTTTAAAAGTCACATTTTCACCTCTCAAAGTCACATAATGTTTTTGGTTCACTTTAGTACTATCTGAAAATTGGCTAAACCATCTGCCCAGCGCCGCCGATGGGCAGCACTGGCAGGGTCGCCATGCGATGTGGGATGTTCGCGCAACGGATAATCAATAACATGACAGAATTTAAAGTAGTAATGAGCGTTTATTAAAGGCATACAGTGCCTTATATATTGGGAGAAGGTAAGTGTGTGTGAGTACATTGTACACACACTACACTATTAACTATGTATGGAGCCTATGCGCCATTGATAACAGCGCCGTGTGCTTTATTTCGAAATTACATTTCCAATGCCTTTGATAGTTGCGCGTAGTGTGGTATCTGTAGATTTTTTATGTTTGTCTGTTATGCTGGCTCTAACATAAAAATCTGACACCAAAATGCAAATACAACAGTAGGTAACCGCTGACCGACACCTCTAGCGAGCATGGTCAGTGAGCGTTCTAAATTCAAATTCGTGTAAGATTTACGCCGCGGCCGGCGGCGCACGCGGTATCTTCCATCTCCCCGCCGCAGCCAGTTACAAACGACACTACAACATTAGCCAGAAAGCGTTGTATTCGTGACATCTAAATTTCGGCTGGACTTGTCTGATGTAGGAATGTGGGAGAAGGCATTAGAGGTGTCTAAAAGAATGCCGTCACGACAGGATATAGACAATTAATTACTTTATACTATTTTTAAAAGGGTGTTCGTTTTTAAGTATTATGAAAATGCGAAAGTCCGTTTGCTTGGTATCTATGTTACGCCTTCACGTCTTAACAACTGAATTGATCATCATTCTCAATTGATCAATGACATTTTGCATAGACGTTGTCAGTGGTGGAGATAAGGTCCCTGAAATCCCGAAAAAAAGTACTGTTCCCGAGGGATAGAGAAATAATTGTCCTTGCAGACGAAGTCGCGGGCGGCAGCTGGTAAGTAAAATAAATGGTAGTGGCATAAGAATTCTTAGGTATGGTAGTGGCACAAACGTCTACAAACTACGATGACCGCTTGTTACAGTTTACTATGACACAGTTTACAAAATAACTGCATAATAAACCGGTAGAATATCGCTTCACATTACTAATTAATGAAAAAAAAAATCAACTGTGAATTGTATAAGTAAAATACCACATCCAACATACCCCAATCATGTGTAGCTTATTGTAGTACAGGAGGGTAAAGGCGACAAAACACATCGGCGGTCGCGCGCACGCACGTAGCACGCACAACCCTACAGGCCCGTAGCCAGCACGAATAACTACGCCACTGTGACATCAGTTACGTCTATCTGGATTTAGCTACGCCGTAGCACTGTAAGCTCTCGTAGGCTTCATAAAATTTGCATGCAATCGATGTGCTACGAGAGTAGCATGTTTCATAAAGGCGTTACTTGTGAGTAAAATCTTTGTAATGAATTGTATTTTGAAATTGTACTTCAAGATAAAGAATGGGTATCGGAAAACATCGGAAACAATCGTCTTACATATGAAAGACAATTTACAAAAAGTAGTTTGGCCCTAAGTCATTTACAATTTCAACTTTATTGCAGTGATATTAATGTCAAAGTCATTTCTAAGAAAAGCAAAAAACGAATTTAGCCGATGCCCATTCTTTATCTTGAAGTACTGTACAGGTATTATTTACCAACATATCGCCCCCTTATGGCCTAGTGCAAGGGTCTCACTACGGCCCACGATTTCCAATAATCCGGCCCGCGAAAGCGGCCCGGATCGTACCAACATACTGTAAATAACAGTATGTTAGTAGCTAGGTTTTGGCCCTTGAGACTCCGCGGAGGAGTATATCTGGCCGTTAGGCTAAAAAGCTTGGCAACCCATTGCCTAGTGCAAAGCTGACCCAATAGATTTGTATGGGTAGTTTTGTTTTGACACAACTATTAAGCCAGGCTGGCCGCTGACAGGCACATTGAAGTCCCTTGGAGGGCCACTTCTTGGCCTGCGTGCCTAGGTTTGGCCAGCCTTAGACTAGTGTTTCGGCACCAGACTTCAGAGTCTTGGGATCGATACCTAAAGGCACATTGAAAATTTGTCTTCGGCTCAGTGATAACGAGATAGGGAGAGACACTATACTAAATCGGCCTGCTATGCTATTCACCATCTAAAGGTGCGTCCAGATATGTTCTTTTGCCCGTACCGTACCTCCGTTCCGATCGGCGTCGCGATCAAAGAACGTTAGTCTGGACGCATGTTCGGAACGGTGCGGAGGTACGCCGTTCCGTTCGCCGAACAGGTACGCCCCGATCCACCTCGAATCTCTCGCTCTTTTGCCCATACCCGTATCTCTCGCTCTTGAGCGTCGCGAACAAAGAACGGTGGTCTGGACGCATGTTCGGAACGGTGCGGAGGTACGCCGTCTCGATCGCCGACAGGTACGCTCCGATCCATCGCGAGTCGGTTTTTTCGCCCCGTTCAAAGGAAAAACGGAACGGAGGAACGGTACGGCGCTAGTCTGGACGTAATCGCGGCGACGCCGACGTTCGGAGGTTGTAATACCAGTAGCCCGTAGTACATTTAAATTACGAAAAAGGTTAGGTACCGTTTGCCGTTGTGATGTAATTATTTATTATGAAATTATAGATACTTTAACCCAAGTTTTACAGATCGCAACTCGCCGTAACCTATATTTGTATATCTCCAAAAATGAGATTTTTTATTTTTCGAGGTTAATCACATGGTTTAGCTATTGTCGTGTTCTACAGCGCTATGTTTGATTGCCACTGATAATAGTTAGACTGTGAAAAGTAGCCATACACAGATTTAAGACCAGATGAAATGGATGGACTTTATCTGGTCTTAAATCTGTGTATGGCTACTTTTCATAGTCTTAATATTATCAGTGGCAATCAAACATAGCGCTGTAGAACACGACAATAGCTAAACCATGTGATTAACCTCGAAAAATAAAAAATAATCATTTTTGGAGATATACAAATATTGGTTGCGGTGGGTTGCGATCTGTTAAAGTATCTATAATTTTGTAATAAATAACTATATCACAACGGCAAACGGTAACCTTTTTCGTAATTTAAATTTACTACGGGCTGCTGTACTATCGAATCGGAACGTTGATACGGAACGGAGGTACGGTACGGCGCTAGTCTGGACGTGATCGCGGCGACGTTCGGCGGTTTGATCGGAACGGTGGTACGGAACGGAGGTACGGAACAGGCAAAAGTAGCGTCCAGACTTATTTGATCGGAACGCTGGTACGGAACGGAGGTACGGTACGATCAAAAGAACATATCTGGACGCACCTTAAACTAATTTTTTTTTGTAATTTAACCAAAATTTAACATTTTTCTTGTGTTGCTTAAACACAACAAAATTGTTAATTAATAATTAATATGTTTAATTTTGATTGTCTGTTTAGTGTGGTGATCAGTAAAATTATTCATTGTTTTTTGCTACTACATAAAAAATAACTACTTACCTCATTAGGTAAGGAAATCACTCAACCTAAAGACAATTTATATGCGAAACTAAATATTTTTAACCGACTTCAAAAACTTTGAAAAGGAGGAGGTTATCTATTCGTCGCGTATATTTTTTGTTTTTTATATGTATGTACACCGATTACTCGAAGACGGCTAAACCGATTGAAATGATTCAAACGTTATAACATGAGATTTAATCCCAAGTTGGTTCCAATTTTTTGAAATTTTTAAATCGGTTCAGTAGTTTTCAAGTAATCTTGAAAATACTGTCGTTTTCGTTATCATTTTATATGAATTGAGACCGATTTTCAACCATTCCTTTTTTGTTTATGAACCGATTTAGATAATTCTTTTTTTGTTTGAAAGAAAACACCTTAAGAATAATACCAAATTAATTTCATTGGTATTGGACTTTGGATTTTGAAGATACACGAGGGAACTCTTCAAAATCAAATAGTAACTGTACAGTGTTTGAAATATTGGTAGGTTTATTATTGTCAACTGTCAAGGACGTTCTGGACTAGAGTTGAACTACGAAGACCCAACGGAACACCTGTGGACATTGAGTTACTCGGGGTATACCATTGAAAAATGTGAAACATTATACTTAACGTTTTATTTTATAAAATCATCGCTTACATACCTACAACAAAAAAGTTTAAAATAAAAAGCTTTTAAAAAAAAGTAAAACCTCCTTCAAAAACCTTAAAAAAACAGCTCTACAAAAAGCAAGAAATAATGTTTAAATCGATTAATTAAAACACGTCTATTGAAGTCGGGTGGGGCTTTTAGAATATAAACATCACAATAAGTAAAAAAAATACTTCCAGCTCCACCCGACTTCAATAGACGTGTTTTAATTAATCGATTTGAACATTATTTCTTTCTTTTTATAGAGCTGTTTTTTTAAGGTTTTTGAAGGAGGTTTTACTTTTTTTTAAAAGCTTTTTTATCTAAAGGATTTCAAAACCTGAAACTTATACCAAATCGTATTGATCAAAACAACAGCCAAGTTACTAATCAGGACAAAAATTGACACGGATAAAGTTGACAATAATTATTTCAACACGAAACGAGGAAAAATTTAATCAAGCAGCAACATGGCTGTTACAGCCCCGAATTAGACAATTCGAACTTTCAATATCAGTCATAACCCTAAAAAGCGGATGGCGGGCAAAAACGACCCAGCGTAATAGGATTGACAAGATTCCCGCCGACCAATAAAAGATGGGGTCGATCCCATAAAACTATAAGGAGGAAATATGTCTAGAGGAGAAATTTCTGTGCTATAACCGTGACCATTCGACGAAACCCCAAATGTCATACCAATGAATTCATGTCCGTCGTTTTTTTGCTCAGTTTATCGCATTTCTTTATTACGGTCGAGAATTTTGCGCGTGTAGGGCCGCTCTGGTGTATATTTTTATGGCACCGTTTTGGGGTTGAATGCGGGTGCCATCGAATAATTTGTTTATGACGTCATATTGGTTCCTGCAAGTATTTAATAAAACATTTTATTTTCTAATAATAGAGCGTTGGAGGCTTTTATTTGGATATGAATCTCTTTTTTAGTATTGGATGATAACAATACCGAATAAGTTATGAAAATTGGGACAGCGTTATATTTCTTTAGGAAATAAGATATTACTTCATGAAATGAATGTAAATAAATATATTATGTTATATTAGAAATTATAAGCTAGTATCTGATTCTGATTTATAATGAGTACCTATATGTTATAATGTTATTTTAGAGAGAAATTAAATATTTTCCGGCTTAAAAGAAAATGAGGTAAGCTATTTCTGAAAAGTTATATCTTCGGAAAAAGGAAAGCACATCATGCTTATTTTTAAAATTCTCATTAGTAAAGCTTTTAAGTTTTAAATCACAGGACCATCAACAAACCAAAGATCAAAAACCACAATCAATCAGACCAACACTTATTACCGTAATAACAGAACAAAGCCGCGCAATTACAAATTCCGATAGGCAAACACGTCACAAAAGCCCGCCAATCACGCGTGATCAACAAGGCAAGCCACACTTGTTATTGAATAACCACCTTCCCTACGCATCAATTTATCACGGATTCAATGAAGGCGAAACTATATTTCATAGCGGAACAACCTGACACTGAATCTGTGAACACAACTCCGACTAAGGATTAACAATTTGTAACAAATGGGGTATTTCAGACCCTATGACGCAGATAAAGGGTTGAGATTCTAATGAAAGTCGAAGGGTATTGTCGCCTTTTGCGGCTTAGTCGGTTGTTGCATATTGACGTCATCTAAAAGGGAATGAGCAGCTGAATGCAAAATGGTTGAACCATGGATTTGGCATATGTTACAGGGCGGGAACAGTTTCTACACACGGCCTTCGGACAGTATGTTTCATTTTTCACATCACTAATTTAATATGTCGCCTAAAGATTAAAGCAATTTTTCTTTATCCTAATAATAGACATTACCGCTGTGAAAAATCCAAACACTCAAAAATATAGAAACAGAAATATTAAGCGTGTAAAAGCATTAGGTACTACTTTAAAGTTGCGCAATATCTCATATACTCCATAACTAAATTATGAGATGATTTCTTATTAAAAATTATATAGCTATGGATTCTTGAAAGTAAAAGCTAAAAACATTGCAGTCGAGGTACTGTATTAAATGTTACATTTGGAAATTTTCTTTTTCTTATTACTATTTCGTGCGATTTTTATCTCATGAAGGCAACTGAATTGAAGTCAAACGACAACAATTTTTATACCACAACGGGTCAGTGCTTAGCCCTGATTGACGATGAGGTCGAAGGTGGCAGTACAAATATACCCAGAATCCTTATCCACTGAGGAGATCGCTATATTCCTGTAAGTGACGAAACACAATGTTATACCTAGTAGGCGTCACGTAAAAAGACCGCTGAATAACAATGGAATGTATGAGCGTCAGAGGTCTATATAATTTGTTGTTGTGGCGTCACATTTATGTAATTTTCTCACCTAAAATTCACACAATGTTATAGTGTAGGCGTCTCGTAAAAATACATCTGATGCTCATACATTCGCTTGTTGTTCAGTGGTCGTTTTACGTGACACGATCTATAAGTGGTTGTTGTGGCATCAGACATACATATGTTATGTATTCTCTCAAATAAAATTGATACAATGTTATAGGGACCTTACGTAAAAGACATCTGATAATGCGCTTGTTGTTCAGCGGTCTTTTTACGTGACGCGATCTATAAATTGTTGTTGTTGTATCACACTTACGTTAAGTTCTTTCTCACATAGTAAAATGTATACAATGTTATAGTGGCCTTACGTAAAAATACCTCTGACGCCCATACATTAGCTTGTTGTTTAGCGGTCTTTTTACGTGACGCGATATATAAATTGTTGTTGAGGTACCAGACTTATGTAATTTTCTCACCTAAAATTTACAGAATGTAGTAGGCGTCTTGTAAAAATGCCTTTGACGCTCACACATTCGCTTGTTGTTTAGCGTTCTTTTTACGTGACGCGATCTAAAAATTGTTGTTGTGGCGTCAGACTTATGTAATTTTCTCACCAAAATTCATATAATGCTCTCAACGCTCTCCGAGTCCCAATCACCACTGTGTCCCCCTAATCTATATGTCTTAGTTGATCCGTACAGCTGTATATCATATCGAACTAGCTGGGGCTAATTGCCGGCGGCTGACGATTCTATTTGTACCCCGATGTGTCGTTTGTAATGCAATCGTGTGATATGGGTGTGAAGGGTTAACTTTAGCGACTACGATTGTAACTGTGACAAATTAAGGTGTAATCAGGGTATCATTATAGTTGTAAGAAACTTCGATGACATTATATAGGTAATATTAATGAAATGGCTCGACTTACTTATTCATTATCGCACGGCTTCGACTAATTTTCCGGGATGAAATATGCTTCGGTCATTTTTAGGGTTCCGTACCTAAAGGGTAAAAATTTTCACAGATGATGTATTTCTGTAGCCGCTATAAAAAAAATACTAAAACCAGAAAAAAATTAAGGGGGTCTCCTATACAACAAACGTGATTTTTTACCGTTTTTGGTACGTGCGCGAGTCCGACTCGCACTTGGCCGGTTTTTCAATTTGGCGAGTGTGAAATATACAGGGAGAAAGTAAAAAAAGAAAACATGTAAATGATTCATAGCTATTTTGTAATAACTCATAGTATCTTCTATTATACTAGCTTCCGCCCGCGACTTCGTCCGCGTGGATATTTGGAATATACCTAGGTAACCATTGACAGGGATAAAAGTATACTATGTTTTAATCCTGGCTATAAAAGTT
The DNA here is from genome assembly GCA_928269145.1 of Agriphila tristella. Classification (NCBI taxonomy): domain Eukaryota; kingdom Metazoa; phylum Arthropoda; class Insecta; order Lepidoptera; family Crambidae; genus Agriphila; species Agriphila tristella. The sequence goes on from OV743445.1 coordinate 21,359,800, forward strand.
TCTGCGTGCCAAATTTTACCCAAATCCGTTCGATTGTTTTTGCGTGATTGAGTAACAAACATCCAAAATCTCAACCCCAAAGCTTTCACATTTAATTACTAGCGGCCGTCCGCGGTTTCACCCGCGTGGTTCCCGTTCCCATGGCAATATCGAGATAAAAAGTATTCTATGTTTTAATCCAGTCTATCTACTATCTGTATGCCAAATTTCAACCAAATCCGTTCAGTAGTTTTTGCGTGATTGAGGAACAAACATCCAATACCACAAACTTTCACATTAATAATATTAGTAGGATTAGTATGATATTATAATTGTAAATTTTCGTATCGAAACAAATAAATAAATAAAATAAAGAAAAAAGGAGCCCTTGACGAGTTTCTTGCTGGTTTTTGTCGTTACAAGGACTCCCATTTAGGGCGCGCGAAACGAACTAAAGGTACTTACAGCCTTTTAAAAATACTAGGTAGGTTTGTTTTCCGAAATAACTACGTAGAAGGCAGTGTTATAAAATTATAATTACTTTGTATAACCTGTTTGTTTGATTCTAGCATAGACACAAAGGATTATATAAACTTATTCAATCCATTGATATTTGTATTTACTACAAATGGTTTTCCGCCATTGCGAAACGTGAAAACAAAGGATTTTTACTTATTCCTCAACTGAATGTTAAGTCTCAAGTTATTTTCCTTAAATTATGAATCCTCACAAACTCACAAGCGATCTTTCACACAAACCTCTTCCAAACGCCTTACAGTAAAAGTTTTCACAAAAAAATGCCTTGAAAACACTTTCATAACGTGACTGAAAGGAAAACTGGGAACAAACGGTTAAGGGTATTCCTTTGGTTATTTGAACAATACGAAAGTATGTATGGTAAACATTTTTATTCGCAAAACATAGCCCGGGAAGTTTGGCATGTCAACTTTGACATTTCCCCCCTTTCGCTGGATTTTGAATTTGAATTTCACATATCCGGTTTGAGTCAGCTTTTTACATTCAACGCTGTCCGTAAACAGATGCCCAATCAATCTAATTCTGAACGATAGAACCGAAACCGTTACGTTGTCATTTACGTTACATTATTTACCTGAAATTCTTTGGTTTAGCTTTCGAATCCTCATTTAAATTGTCCAATATTGGCATCCTAGGCTTGAACGATTTAGTTTTGGTCAAATCATTGAAAATTAGCACAATTGGGCCCAAGATCACTCATTCATTCTTTTCAAATTGTGATGTTCTGTTCTACAGATATTAAAAAAAGGAAAGAATTCGGTTGGAATTATCGACAAATATTTGTCAATTCTGACAAACTTATCTGGAAAGGGGCCCTCACTATATTTCACGACTTTAAACACAAAAATTAGCTCGATCTTAAAAAAATAATCTTGACAGACTAACAGAAGATCAAATGCACAGTCAAATAGTCCTAATTTTTGTTAGAATAAGAATAAGAATATTTTATTTTGCAAGCATTCACAGTACAAAAAGTTGTAAAAATAAAATAGCTTAGGCTCATGTGATGCACCAGATACTGGCACGCAAACAGTACAGATAGAATGAAGCTAATTTTATAATATCAGAAATGGTTAGTTTGTTAGTAGAAAACAATTATTAATCAAAAAATGTCAAATCAGTAAGCAAAATATGCAAAGTCAATGAAATGGAAGCGAAGCAATATCCAAAAAATAAAAACAATGTCATGGTAAATAATAAGAGAATGTCAAAGCGAAATGTCAAGTTAGCATGTTAGTAATACAATTAAAGTCATAAAAAATTAAATTAAATTATATAAAAAAATTGAATTCTCACAATTTACAATAATCAAAATTTCATATTCAATAATTCATTAATGGTATATATACATTGGTCACACAACAAATTAAACAATTTAATTTTAAATTTATTTAGTGGTAAATCTGTGATAGCCGCAGGCAAAGCAATATACACCGTCATTTTGTAGTCATTTTAATTAACTTCAGGGAGTGCTCTACTAATGAAAATAATCATTTTTGCCAAAGAAACATGGGTCGAAAAACGACAAAAATTTTGGACTTTCCCATACAAATACAAAGTCTTAGCTGTCTAGTTAGTATGGGAGGACCAAAATTTTTTGACGTTTTTTGACCCATGTTTCTTGGGCAAAAATGTTTAGTTTCATTGGTACAACACACCCTTAAGTTAATTAAAACGACTACAAAATGACGGTGTAGTTTTATGGCCATATTATAGCAATTTTTGGCAAAGCAGGTAGTTATATGTGAAGGCGTAACTAGACGATTAGGATATCTTGTTCTAAAATTGCATACTTCATGATTCTTCTGAAATAAGTTCGATTTTTTTTTTACATACATGCACATTTCGAATTCATACATAGCTGGAAGCGTTAGCAATCTCAGTTGTTTTGTGATGGGACTCTAATCAATAATAAAATATGGTTAAAGAAATTAAAAACTCTAAACGAATATTAAACTGCCTTCTCAGTAGTTCTCGGTAAGCTTGCTACGCCATCAAAGATTCGAATAAAAAAACGGATTTGAATTCGAATGATGGGTCGAATCAGCCAACCAATTCGAATCAGGGGCCGTACCGGCTAACGAATCGATTATCGGAAACTCTGCCGAGTTTCAAAATGGCGAATTGGCGATTGGCGGGCCAAAATGGCGAACCCCAATTCATGATGTCACACGAACATCGATATCTTCCAAATTACGTCAACAGAAAGTACAAGACGAAATTCCTTACATTGATTTTTCGGTTTTAAGTTGAAATTCGGCAGACTTTTCGATAATCGATGCGTTAGACGGTACGGCCCCAGGTGATGATTCGAATCAGAAAAAATACTCATTCGAATCGAGACTGAATTGACGTCATCGAATCTCATTACTATTTTAGTTACCTTACGGAGATAGGTAGCGGTGTACACATTTCTATACTAACAAACATTTTGACATTTTGTACTCCATACAAACTCGATAGATTTTATAGTGCTAAAGACTGTTTTTCTTCAATTTGTGATACATCCCTATCCAAAATCTACACAAATCTTAATTTGACTCTTTTCCAGTGTTATACAGGTTACTAGTTAAATTTTGACGGTTACATGTCCAGTATGATTGATTTACAAGTACGGTGATTCGAATCAGCCAACCAATTCGAATCAGGTGATGACTCGAATTCGATTCGAATGAGTATTTATGCTAATACTCATTCGAATCGAGCTTGGATTGACGTCATTCGAATTATTCGAATCAATTGTGATTCGAATCCCATCACTATTTTAGTTACTTTTACGGAGATGGTAGCGGTGTACACATTTCCATACCATAAACTTAATGGAATATTATGTTCCACACAAACATTTTGACATTTGTACTAGATAAATTTTATAGGTAGTGTTATGATAAAGCCTCTATTTTTCAATATGAGTAGGTATCCATAACCAGTGGTATACAAGTTACTAGTTAAATTTTGACGGTTCCATTGTCCAGTATGATTGATTTACAAGTCCGTCTGTCTCCGCGCGTGCCCCGCGCTGACACCGTTTCCCTACTAATTGCGATATAATTCATGCGCCATTATAATCTTGTGTTATTATCGGATTGTATACAGGTGAGCGAAGCGGGTGTTGCCTAACAGTTAGGAGATTTGCATGTTTTGGAATTCATTTTGATGAGAAAGTTCTCGAAAGTGTTGGATAATGCTGATACGGTCAGTACATCTATGTGGATTGGTGAAGTTTTGGCTGGCTAGTGCTGATACTCTCTGATATTGATTTTTCCTGGACTTCTTGTAAAATTTCCCCAAAATTAGGTACTTTTTTTAAATATTTCCCTAAACATTCATTCTAAAATAAAACACAACTACCACATAAGTTTAAACTTTTTTCTTTAAATTTCTATTATAATCTTGGAATGCATCTATTGTTTAGGTTCCAACACGACATAATATACCTACAAGTTTTTCTTAAAATCATAAAATGTCACTCGAATTTAATTCACTTCAAAATTTCCCTAAAGAAATACCCTTAAAAACACTAAACATATAAAAATCCCTTACATTTAGGGGGAAATTACGCTAAGGTGGGGGGGGGGGGGGGACAATGGCCAGTTAGTGTCTAGGTAGAGTAGGTGATCTGCCACGATAGATGATAAGGTGACTTTTACTGTATTGAAGTGTAGTAAAATAAAATGATTAGTAAATACACTTGTTTCATATGTATTTTGTGCTAATACTAGGGTAAACGCTATTCCACTGTTAGGAACGTATTTCTACAAAAAAAGTAGCCTTGACCTATTAAAATCCATTTGGCCTAAGTCTACGAGAATTTTGGTAGCACATGCTTTCATTCAAGTGCCCGTGTTTGCTGATCGGCATATAAACCCACCTCATCCAATGGGTAAATTGTTAAAGATAAAGGGAGAAGACAAATTTTTGGTCACCCATCTAATGACCAACCGTAGCGATAGTCTCTTAAGCTAGGGTTTCCGAGGATGACGGTGCCGTCATATTACGGCCGTCATTTATCGGCGTAGAACGTTGTCTATTAAACAATACGGCGCGGTGTCTGACGTTACGGCGTCGCCATATTGTTTACATAGACAACATACAACGCTGCGATATTACGGCCGTAATATGACGGCACCGTCATCATAGGAAACCCTAGCTTTAGCCGCCGCAAATTGCAAGCCGCAGTCGCTAAGCTACTGCGTCATCAAACTCCGTGACAAAGATCGAAGTAAAACCCTTCCTTGATTCAAAAGGTTTCATTTGGGCAATAGATTTGCCCTAAAACCTTTAGGTTGAGACTTTCCTTAATTAAATTGCACACTGTTAATCTAATTGATATATCTACCCTTCCATCACATCACATACCTAAAGCTAATATCACCAATTATTAATTACAAAGCACATTAATCTGCCGATTATAAGGAAACAAGCTAATATATTATCACGATATCACACGGACAATACAGCCTGATCGATGGTGATGGCTTATTGATAATGTGAACGGATGTTACGTCATGATTAATTGTCATTTCGGGTAGATCCGATGTGTCAAAGGGATCATTAGGATCTGACTGTCTCTTGTTTTAGACGTCGGGATCTGCTACTGTGTCGAATTTGTTACTCTGGCAGTAATGATGTCGTATCATATACAAGGGCGTCGCCAGCCCATAGCCCAGGGGGGGGGGGGGGCAAGTTAATATTAAAGAGGATGAGAATGATATGAATTGTAGGTACAGTCAACAACACCTAGTGAATTTATTCAAGTTTTGAGATGGGGCAGGATTTATCGGAAAAGCAAGTCAATTGCACGGCCTTAGGACTTTGGTTATTTGCAGTTGGCTACATTTTTTAACCTCTAGAGGGGGGGGGGCACCCCTGGCGACGCCCTTGATCATATACCCTTATTAGTTGAACTCATTGGAATCCATATGGAATTTTTCTTATTGACTAGTAGTAAAGGAAAGGAAGGTAGTGGACCCCCACAGTAAATCCTCAGTAGACGAAACTTTACAGTATATGATAAAGTATCATATATAAAACATATTTTTTAAATAATCCAAATCGATTGTTTTTTGTGTTTGGATATTAATTGTGCATAGGTTTTGGTTAATACTATGTTACATCCCTGCAAAGTTTCATCGACTGAGGATTTAATGTTGGGGTCTCCATACAAAAGATCGCTTCTTCCACATCCACGACCACATCTTTCATGTCATTGAATGGCATTTATATTCATAAACCGCTATCAACTTTGAGAGCAATTTTGAGATCATACCTAAGATGCTGTTCCTATAAGAAGAGCATCTCAAGTATGATCTTAAGGTAAATATCAACGTTGAGAGCGGTATTTATATACGGGCCTTAGTTTCGGTTTTATATAATTACTAGCGAGTAATAAGTATCTACAAATTGTTTATTTTCTAACTCAGGTTTTGGTGTTTCTGTATCACAATTTATTTTAGCAATATTTTGACATATAATATCAAAATAGGTCTGTAAAAATTGAAACAGAACAACAGTAAACAGTCCTAACATGACTTCAAGATTCTTATAAAAAGTAAGTATCTAATTTGATTTTTCAAACAAATAGAGGCTTGCAGCTTTCAAGTTCCTTAATTTCCACACCCGTTAATTCGTGTTGGCGCAACAAAGGTGCCCAGGCGCGTTCGTCATGCGATTATCCGTCCCGTATGCGGCAGTGGACACTTAACGGATTTATGCCGTGATAAATCACTATCCCAATATTAGACGCGATATCGTGCGCAGTTGGTACGGAATTAGATAATTTGTAGCAGGTTTGGTGTAGCTTTGTTTTGTGACCAAAAGATTACAACATGCTAAAGATTGCAAAAAGTCGCTGATTTCTTTTGCTCTTTGGGCCGGCCCGAACTGGAAACCTATTTCTACAATTTTTTTACTGAACGTAAACAATAGGTAGCAGTTGAAATATCACTGATCCTTACTACATACTAGTTATAGTAATATTATTATATGTGAAAGTCAGTTTGTTTGTTTGTTACGCCTTCACGTAATAAGTACTGAACCGATCATCATGAAATGTAGAACCGTTTACTTAGGAGTACAGTTCTCTGTACCTTTTCTGTCCTTCGGGACATAGGGTACCTTTTATCTAAAAAATACTGTTCCCGAGGAATAGCAATAAAAACTTTCCACGCAGACGAAGTCGCGGGCGGTCGCTAGTTCGAAATACAACGAAATAAAACTCAGGGAGGCGCTACTCCAGATTAAATCCTTGATTTCCGGCGATGTGGTGATATTAATTTTTAGTATCAATATTTGGTGATAGATCAACAAACAAATTATATGAGAGAAAATATTACAAAACAAACAAATTAGGCTCACCGTAAAATGAAGGTTTCTTTTCAAGAAACGAATCTTGATCTTCAAAATCTTTATTACCTTTACAGATATTGGTAGCTTAATCGAATTAAAATACATGATTCGACCTCGATACGCAATTATTCTAAGGGTACTGCAGGATTAAGCTACACATGTCAAGTTGATATCAGTGTAACTACGATGGCGTGGCGACACTTGGCGCGTCACCTCACTATCCGCTCGCGTCAGACCTTGTGCATATTTCACAAGCTGCTGTGGATTGTGTGGAACAGGACTGACTTTAGTTTTTTTATTGAAAATAAGTGAGCATTTGTCCACAATCACAGTTGTTTTAAGTGATGATGCGGACTATGATGGAGTATGCTTACTTAGATAAAGCCTATTCATTCTAGCCTTGAAAAGGCCCAAGTTATTGGGAAACACATCGGCTGGCAGCCTGTTCCACTCCCTAGCTGTTCGAATTATAAAAGTACTAGCGGGTGAGTCCCATCCACCCCGGTGGCTCTGTCCCGGTACCGGGACCGATGGGAAAAAAGTTCCATCTGCCCCGGTGAATCGTATCTCGATGTTTAACGGAGAGGATCGCACTCGCAAAGTATCACAAACCCAAGAATTTTATTTAAAAGAGCGGATGGCACAGATCTTTTATCATACCGCCGGTATTGCGTTTAACTTTAGGACATTGTTAAACATCGAGATACGATTCACCGGGGCGGATGGAACTTTTTTTCCCATCGGTCCCGGTACCGGGACAGAGCCACCGGGGTGGATGGGACTCACTCGTACTAGCGACCCACCCTCGCTTCGCTTCGGTGTAGTGTGGAATTTGACACCATGTATTTTACATATAAATCTTCCGCATCAAAATCCGTTGCGTAGTTTTAAAGATCTAAGCATAGGGACAGACAGAGGGAAGCGATTTTGTTTTATACTATGTATAGGTAGTAATTAGGAAAATTCTTTGTGCAGATTGTTGGAATTTGATTATGAGTATTTTGGTTATAAACAACCAGTACTTAAATATATACCTTTATATTTTATTGCGTAACTTTTTCATGTTCTTAATTTTGCAAAACGTCAAAAATCAAATTCAACAAAATGTATACACTTCACAATACATTAACCCAACGTCATTTCTCGAATTAAAAACGATTTACGCAAAAACACGCCAAAAATATACCATTGAAAGATTTGAAGTAAACTTTTAAGACGTCACGTGGGAGTGAAAGGAAAATAGATTTCAAAGAAAAGAACCAAAAGGTGATCTGAAAATTCGGTTCCAACAAACACAAGGCTAAATATAGAAATGAACTAGAAATAAAATTGGTAAAAGATCAATTTCATTTAAGTGGTTAAGTCAAATCAATGAAAAAAATAATAAAAAAAACATGATTGATTATAGATCATCACTGTGGTGACTGACTTGCTAATGGATAATGAAGCGATTTTGTGTCCCTCGCACAGATTCTATCTCTTGTTTTTAAATGCATTTTTTGTATAAAACCAAAAATTTGTAGGGTAGATATATGATTTCAAAAATTTTTTTGGACTGACCTATATTATTTCCCAATATACCTAACCACGCTTTATTGCAAAATTTTGACTTGATCACATATTCAGCGGAAATACTAAATTAACAACCCACAACTTTCCCGGGTGCTACTTCAAACGTGAAATTTCAATGCATTTTCAAGTGAAACACCAAATTAATGACCTCACTCGACTCGCCACCTGCATAGCCCCCCCTCCTCCCCCCTTTACGAATATTTCGACAATTACTCAATCCCATATTCCATATTAGTCGAACGCTAGCGCAAACCACACTATTTATATCGTTGCTTGCGCCCTGACCAATCACGTGAGGCGATTTGAATTCCGAACCTGCCAACGTAAATCTGCGCTCTGAAAACTTCCGAGTTTGAGATTTGACGACCTTATTGCGTTGTGTTGGAGTTGAAATTGTTTTGTGGTTTCGTTTTTAGGTGTTTGCAGGAAATGGCAAGTGTGTATTGCCTTTGATTTATGTATTCGTTCGATGAATTATTTCTATGTCGTGTGTCGTTGGCTGAACTTGGCGATAACTTAGAATATGGATGTTGGTGTGTTTCAGATGAAATTGGTGTAAACAAAAGTTATGTTCTGGATAAATATTGCTTTAATTGTAATATTCCTTGAACTCATAAAAATAATAATAAGCTATCTTTATTTAAGAAGTAAAATAAACATTATGATTACCGATCAGAATGTCTAGCTAGTATAACTAAATAGGTACTCAGCGTGTTGATTCTCTAAAACCAGCTCTACGATGCGGCAAGGCTGTCACATAGACGCTAGAGCTCAGACGACGAGTTCGCCGATGGTCGGAACTATTTTTCTATACAAAAATGACGTTGGTGGGTATTTTTAGAGAACTGAGGGGCTCTACTCTAAGCTAAGTCAACAAAAAAATACACTTTTTAATAGACTTTTTATTAAATTAAAAAAGTATCATCAATGTACATTGTAGTTACCTAATATGTTTTGGAAAACTTCCACAGATTCATTTTAGTGCCACAAAAAAGTAAAGGAGATTTGCCTATTTCGTAGGTCAGAGAATACACCCCTGTACCTAAATATTGTTGTGCCCTAGTTCATTGTAATCGAATTTAGTAGATAGGGAGGCCTTAAGCAATAATCAGTAATTTTAGGTTTTCTTTTCTTTTCCTGGTATTATTTATATTTATCTAGTGGCTCTGTAAAACAGGTGAACCTCGCGTTTGTGCCATTTTTTAAAATTTTCGGAAATGCCTGAAATAAGATTTTCCCCACCCATATCATTTTGAAAATTTCACAAAATTTCACGAGAATCGATTAAGAAATGCGACCTGTAGAGGAGAACAGACGGACAGCCGAATAGCGGAACCGTTTCGCTCGGTCAATTACATTTTCTGAAGTGTTTTTAACCGACTTCAACAAAAGGAGGAGGTTCTCAATTCGATTGTATGTTTTTTTTATCGTTGTTCTCGCGTATTTTCTACATTTATGGACCCATTTTGATGATTCTTTTTTTATTCAATTGGGTTTGCTTACGAGATAGTCCCAAATAATTTATTTATTTCAAATCGGTCGAGTAGTATTCAAATCATTAGATATGCATAATCATTGTTATAATAAAAACACGTCTGTTGAAGTCAGGTGGGGCTGGAGTACAACTTCCTTTTTATATTCTAAAAGTCGGTTTTTGAGGTGTGTCATTGGTGGGCTTTGTATTTCCATAGTTGTAAATTGTAGAGAATTTGACAAATCATATTTTAATACGTACTAAAATATTTATTTTCAAATAAATAATACGGAACCATAAAATATTAGGTAGGTATGTAACACGCTTATCATCCAAACACAGATCAAATAACAAGTAACTAACTCTAAACTATTAGCTTCAAAATTAACCGCACACACAATATGCTGTTAAAAGTTGTCAGTTTGTTAAACTGTGTACGTTAACTCTCTAATTTCGCGTCAAAGTCGACTACTTGATATACCTACTTAGGGCTGGATGCCTCAAGATGAACGGTAAACGCTGCGCGGCTAGTGTATGTGCGAGCTTTTTGAGGGAGTGAAATTCGATATTTGTCATTTTAATACATGCTGCATTTTTATTCACTCTCCAAATTTTAAGGATGTGTTCAGTCCATGAGACTGAACAACTTTCTCCATAAAACATGTCCAATTACGCCACAAAATTTTGGTCATCCCTTACTAAACTGATCACGTGATCTCTTTAGTAAAGGATGCCCAATGTTTTGTATGGAAAGTATTTTTTATACATATTGGACCCTATGTTTCTTAGAGAAAGGTGCTGTAGCACCCTGTGGTAACTTTAATTGCTAATATATTTTTATTATTGGCTTGAGTGTCATGGTTTTTTTTCTATTCTCCTATCACTCTGTGTGTACCATTTTGTGTTGGTTGTCAATTGGATATTGTCTCCGTAAGTGTTGTAAATAATTAGTGAAGGGTGCTCCAGTACCCATGGGTAGTAAAACAGGTCATAATCTTTATTATCGTTTTGCGTGTGTTTATTGTGATTACTAGTTTTGATTTTCACTTTTATTGATTGGAAATATTTTTTTATGTTATGCAGTGCATGTAACAAAATGATTAGTACTAGGAGACGTGTTTTTTCTCGGCAAAAAAGATATTGAGTGGTTATTGAGCGAAAAGAACAATGAAAATGAACTTTACGTTTGTGATGATGCATCTGACAACGAGTTGTAACAAATTTTACAAGATTTTTGTGAAACATCATCACCAGACTCCGAAGATGGTAAACTTTATCAAGTTCGTGAAAATTTCTACAATGAGCTAGCCATGCTGCTATAACAACTTGACTTGTCACGCGAATCGCGTGACGTCTAACCTCTACAGCTGCTAACTTACAACTATGGCAAATATAGAAACCATGGCCTTGGATCTGGATTCCTTATCTATTGCTCAAGTGATTGAATGCGATGTAGGCACTTTAAAGGACCAAATACCGAAAAATAATCGTACGCTAAACATTATTTCGCAAAACATTCGCAGCATCAACTGTAACATGTCCAATTTCACTACTCTTTTGCAGGAATCAGAAACTCCTTGGGATATAATAATACTATCGGAGTGCTGGCTTCCTTCGGCTAAATTTATACCTGATCTCGACAACTACGCATACGCTACGACCACAAAAAACAAAACGCAGAATGAAGGGGTCGTGATTTATTACAATAAATCTCTTAATGTAACCTTTGATGAACCTCTTATTGAGGACGCCAACTGCCTCGTATTGAAACTTTCGCATTCTACCTGTATTCTTGGAATATATAGACCACCATGCATTAATGATGTAACTAATTTTATAAATTCACTTGAGGCCACCCTTACCAAACTAAGTAGCTATCAAAACATTATAATATGTGGAGATATTAATATCGATATCGTACCCAATAGCCCCGATAAGCGTTCCCACGAATACTTAAACATGTTGGTAAGCCACGGTATACTTCCCGGCCATTCTCTTCCTACCCATGGTCGCACATGTCTCGACCACATGATGGTCAAAACAAAACTGGACGCCTCTTGTCTGGTAATCGAGTCTTCCACGACCGACCACTTCACTGTTGCCATTAGTATTCATCTTACACATAGACCGCCTTTTAAAAGTGATACTGGTTATCAATTAGACTTTAATCTACTGGATGTGGCCGTCCAGGATCTAAACTTTCATCCTGTTCTCGACTGCCAAGACACTAACGCAGCTGCAAACCTCTTAATAGGAAACTTATCTACCGCCATTAGAAAATGTACAAAACCAACCAAATGCCCCAAAAGAAAACTTATCCGGAAACCCTGGATTACTAAAGGCCTTGTACGCTGTATGAGAAATAGGGATAACTTGCATAAGAAGCTAAAAAAAGACCCCAAAAATGAAGTCCTTCAAATTACTTATAAACGTTACAGGAACTTTTGTACATCTATTATTAAAAAGGTAAAAAGAGCTTATGAGAGACAGGAGATTGAAAACGCACGAGGTAACAAAACACAACTTTGGAAAGTCATTAAAAATATTAGTGGCTCCCGTACAGCACACGATCACTCTTTGTCTCTTTTATCAGCAAACTGTCCCAAAGATAGTATTAACAAGGTCAATTGCTTCTTTTCAAACGTCGGCCGGAATCTCGCTGAGAAAATATTGTCTGCCGCCCCTAACGCATCTAAACCAAATGCCTCAGCAACATCCACTTCACCCAACTCATTACTGATGGCCCCGGTCCTGGAGGAAGAAATCATCCAAATTATTATGGGCCTCAAGGAAAAATGCGCTGTAGGTATGGATCTTATCTCAAGCAAAATATTAAAAAGATATCTGTCATTTTTAGCCAAACCCATCACACATATTTGTAACCTATCTATTTCACATGGCGTTTTTCCCTCCGCTTTTAAAGAGGCACTCATCAAACCAATTCACAAGTCTGGTGAAAAAGACTGTGTAGACAATTATAGGCCCATCTCCATATTGTCTGCGCTATCCAAAATCTTAGAGCGCATAATGAATGAGAGATTAATCAAATTCCTGGAATCTCACAACCTACTCTCTCCACACCAATATGGCTTTCGTGCTGGCATTTCCACCAATGATGCGGTCCATGATTTGGTAAACTCCATTATCACCACATTGGATGGAAAAAGAAAGTGTGTCACAATATTCCTTGATCTCGCGAAGGCCTTCGACACCGTCTATATTCCTCACCTTCTTTCCAAATTGGAGAACATAGGAGTAAGAGGCCTCCCCTTGAAGCTGTTTAAGGACTACCTGTGCAATAGGACTCAACGTGTTAAAATAGGTCAATGGACAAGCGACGAAGCTAATGTTTCCTTTGGGGTGCCGCAAGGCAGTATTATCTCTCCCTCGCTGTTCCTCGTCTACATCAATGATCTGTGTCAGCTCCAGATCCGCGGTGGCAAAATCTTTACATTCGCCGATGATACGGCCCTTTTCTTCAGTGGGGACACTTGGAACGACACCTTCCAAAAAGCGCAAGAAGGGTTCGACACTGTTAGGGAATGGCTCACTGCTAACTTGCTGTCTTTAAATGTGAGTAAAACCAAATATATTGCTTTCGCACTCAAATCTAATCAGCTTCCACCAGATACTCTAAAGGTCATAGCGCACGAGTGCACTCCAATGCAACAGAGTTGTTCTTGTCCAGCTCTCCAAAGTACGGAAAGCATAAAATATTTAGGAATTATACTAGACCAAACGCTTTGCTTCAAGCCCCACATCCAGGCACTAGTTCCAAGACTCCGTAAACTTATATACATATTCAGGTCCCTAAGATACATTGCTGACCGCCATATAATAAGAATGGTCTACTATGCTCTATGCCAATCTCTGCTCACGTACTGTGTTTCTTCCTGGGGCGGTGTAGCAAAGACCCACCTTCTAGAAGTAGAAAGAGCTCAACGGTCCATACTCAAAGTTGCTGCCAGCCTCCCCTACCGCTACCCCACGACCGACCTGTACAAACACTGGGACGTTCTCTCAGTGAGACAATTATTCATCTTTGGCGTCTTACTGAAACAGCACTCGCAGTTGACCTATAATCCCGAACTGCTGAAGAACAAACGAAGAAAGGCAACAGTCTGCCCAACCCAATCGCTAAATATGGCTACATCTCACAATTTCTTCTGCTTCCTCGGACCCTACCTCTACAACAAAATAAATGAACAGCTCAATATATACCCTCTCCACAAATTCGCTTTCAAATCCCTAGTTACCCAATACCTGAAATCACTGGACTATACAGAAACGGAAAATTTACTTAAACCTATACAGTAACGACATACTTACATTGATTGAGAAAATTAGCTCGTATCATATTACGGTTAAATATATCTTTTTTGTCCACTCTCTTGAGTAATAGCATTCCTACTCTCTCCCCCCTCCTCCACAACCTACATACATGAACACTCACACATACCCACACACACACTCACACACACTCGCGCACACACACACACACACACACTCACTGATACTAATTGGGATACAATGCACTGCAACCCCCACCGTTTTAAATACTTAAGTAATTACAATTTTAGAAACCTATGTTCTTATTACCTATACTTTTACCTTGTCTTGCTTTTGTAACTAAACATCAATTATTTAAGTTTATTTCTTATTTCAACAATAAATACTGTCACCTCATAAAGCTAAGGTTATCTGCGGGTGGGGCCTAGTAACCTGTAGCTCAGGTTCCTCTGGAACCTATTTCGGGGACTAGTCTCTTCCTTTAAGTTATAAAACTTTATCCTAAGCCACTTATTGTAAAAAGAGAAAATAAATGATTTTTATTATTATTATTATTATTATTACTTGTAGAGCGAAAAAATTTGACTACTTTACACAGAAATATCCGTCAAATCATATACGAAATTATGAAAAACCAAATGTTTCTGAACCTTTACAACCTGTCCTTTTGAAATAGAGGCGGTGCAGATTTTTTCGATTTACAAATGAGCGCATAAGTATTTTTTTTGCAACAAGTGCAAAATGCCTGTCTGTGGTGAGCACCAAATCATAATTTGTGTTTACTAAGTTAATTAGATAACTAATTACTAATTTATTAATTTTCTATGTTGATTTGGCCTAAATAATGATAAATAAAATATTAAACATGCTGTAGAACTTTTGTTTACCAAAAAAATCCGTAATAAATGTATGGGTGCTCTAGCACCCTGGGTAGGAAAAGTCCACTCTAAATATGTGTAGGGTTCTAGGGTTACAAACCGTTTTAATTTAAACTTTTATAGTCATATTATAATTATAGTAAAACCCATTAGGGCATTAGCTGACTGGATCAAAATCATTACAGGTAAACGAATTATCAAGTCACCTATTCAGAATCTAAATATTTTAATGCTCAAATCTAAACGCCAGGACTATATCTCAGGCTAAAGTAAGTCATAGTATTTCAGCAAGTCATATCACTCAGCATGAAGTAAGTTCTAAGTCACTCCGATTTCACAATTTTGTAGAGTCTGATATTTGCGGATGGCAAAATTGAACAAAACTTTCTAAATGTGGTGTTTATTATGTCATCATAATTGGTATCTGCTGAAGGGCTTTATAAGAAAAAATTTTTTCTTAATGTTAAATTGTCACGAAATTGAATTTACATTAGTTATTGTGATTCAGTCTCCATCAGCAGACACGCTGAAATTTTAATCAAGGTCGAGTAAGTATTGCGCTTTTGTATGGAAAAGCAGTTTTTTTTTCGCGATTAAGAGTTATCCCTATGGTAAAATTTGCTCGTAATAATGAGTAGAACCACCCCACTGCGGGAACCAAATGATTATAATTTCACTCTGTATACTCGACAAATACTCGCACGTACATCAGTCGTATCGCATACGATAGAGTAAGCCGATACGCCACCAGACGCGACACATCCAAAACTGTTCTCTTATCGCGCGAACCACTTACACTAGTTTTAATTACGACCCTATTTTGTTCCAGTCGAAAATTAATCAAATTATGCCGGAGGCGTCAGTCTTTGGATGGCTGCCTGCGAGAAGGAACCAACTTTAATAATCGTACAGGTGAATTCGGCAACTAGGCATTTATTAAAATCATCTAGAAAAATCTTTTGATACCTAATGAAGTTATAAACCAGAATAGATTTTAATTTATTTTATTTATTTAAAATTAATGTAGGTAATGCATTGACTTCTATATATTCCACTAGATTGGCTGCTGTCAAACTGTTCTTGTGCCTATTTAATTTCCGCCATTTTGGCGCTGTAGGACGTAGCGTGAGCATAGCGTGAGGGACATGGTACTAAAGTCTGGTGTCATGTCAGATAGTTCCTTAGACAGACGCTAGAGGCGTTTCAAATAGGCACAAAAACTTTGCTGTCAAATCATACAGACAGCCAGTCCAGTTAAATAGAAAAAACATTTTCATGTCAGTGAGGTAATGTCTGTGTGAAAGAGAACTATCATGAGATTAGTGTTTGATTATCGTTTTTGTCATGTTAACGGCACTGTTTGACGCGACGACATCTTGACTTGATAGCTGATATTAAGATATTACAGTCGCACTATAATGTAACAGTGCCGTCAACATGACAAAAACGGCAATTAAGCACAAATCTCATAACGAATATCTTTGCGCACAGGCTCTATGTTGTAAATTCACTCAAAATTAATAATTCTATTTTAATTAGTAAAACTGCACTGCAAACTATGCAATAGATAATCAATCATAATAAGTTAAAATACTTCACAACTTCATAATAAGTGAAAATATCAGTAATTTACAATGTTATAACTATTAAAAACCTAAAACGTGCATTGAAAGTCTGCTGCCGTTGGATACGAGCAGCGCAGGACCGGTCGAAACCTCTCGGCGTGGAGATCTTTGGGAAAGGCTTTCTTGCGGTTTATTTCACAGCAAAATTTAAAAATTATTAAAAGAACTTGAAATAATAAGTTTTTAAGTACAAATATTATGTTCTTAAATTTATTGAAGCAATAATATTTGGATAAAACTAGTTTTCAGGTAAAACATACATAGCGATAAGAACCGATGGCCGTTGTGACGGAAAGGTTCTGGAATGGCGACCATGCACCGGACGACGCTCCGTGGCTAGGCCCCCGACAAGGTGGACCAACGATCTGAAGGTTGCGGCATAGTAGAATCAAATGTTGCGGGAATCTACTGGATGCGGGCAGCGCAGGACCAATCGTCGTGGAAATCCTTAGGGGAGGCCTATACCCTGCAGTGGGTGTCGTGCGTGTCGTAAGTAGTTGAAAGTAGCTTTCAGCTAAAAACTCTGTTACTTTCTTGCATAACCCCATCCACACGAACAGCAACTAAAAGCTCACCCCCCTATATCGAAAGGGGGGAGTAATATAATACATTTTCAGCACTCGGATAATTGTGCGTAGTTTCAAGTATTATAATCTGATATATCGTCATATATCGCTACTAAATATAAATGTATTTTGGTTAAAGACATTTAGGTATTTCTCTATCTTTCGCATTTATCTTCTGAAAACTTTGTTAAACGCATTTGGGTGTATTCCTTAAAAGGTGGAATGAAGGATGGGCCATAACCCACCACGCGGGCTCAATGCGGTTTGGTGGGTATTAACGTCTGCAAATTCAGTCAGACCGACCGCTCAAGTGCTTTCCAATGACAAATTTTGGTCACCCATCCTATGACCAACCATTGTGAAAGCAGCTTAACTGCCACAACTGTAAGGCGAGTGCAATAACTTCAGCGCCATCGAGCTAGTCAAAATAACCAAAGAATGAATTCACTCTTCAAAAAATTGTGTTTATATTTTTTTGTCCATAAGCCATTTTTAATGTCCCCACTGCTGGGGCACAGGCTTTCCTTATAGGCCGGGATAAGGAGGACGGGCCATAACCCACCACGCGGGCCCAATGCGGATTGGTGGGTGTTAACGACTGCAAATGCAGCCGAGACCAACGGCTTAACGTGCCTTCCTAAGCACGGAGGAGCTCTAGAATAAATTTTTGGTCACCCATCCCATGACTGACCCTTGTGAAAGTTGCTTAACATTCGCAATCGTTGGGCCAGGCGCTAAACCACTGCGCCACCGAGCTCCTTCTGTCTATAGTCCACAAACTTATTTCCTGTACTATAAGTACAGGAAATAATTACCAATCTGAATACCACCCCAGAATAGAGCCTCAAGTGCAGTGCTTAATAACAACTTTCCCCCCTCCCCCCTGTCGTCTGTCAAACATATGACAAGCGCAGATTCGCTTTGTACTTGTCAAAAATATAGCAAACAAAAGATACGGGCTCGGATAAATGAAGTGAGCTGATATATCTCGCTTAGTGCAAGGGCTGGGAATGGGTGTATCGATATTTAGGTATCGATAAACTGGAAGGTGAGAAGTTTAGTTTGAAAAAAATCCGCCGAAAACCTACGAGTAACAGACTAGAGGGCAATGGAAAGAGCTATGTTAGGAATTCAATTGTTCTAACGGATTCCTAACGAGGTAATCTGGTGGATGACTAGAGTCATTGACGTTGTGGACACAATAACTGGGCAGAAGTGGAAATGGGTGGGTCATATAGCCAGGGGGATCGAGATTGGTGGACCAGGAAAACGTTAGAGTGGCGACCATGGTCAAACACGCTTGGAAGAGAGCATCTGCCACTACGCTGGGTGGATAACGTCAGGCAGCACGCTGGCCAAAATTGGATGCGTGTAGCGCGAGAGATGCAAACATATCGCGAACATGGCGCGAGAGAGGCCTATGTCCGAAAACTGATAATTTAAAGGATGCAATGATTAAAGAATGATTGCAAGTTTGAAGGTGTATAGTGTTGGTTTCCAAAATTGAAGGCACGGGCTATTTCCTAAAAAATACGCAGCAGTTTCTTGAAAATCTTACTAAGATCGACTTGAAAATCCTTTCTTGTCATATCCAAAGCAAATATTGTGCTTAAATCAGATTAGACCGATGACTTTCAATATATCCTTTTATCTTTTCTTCTTATTATTGAATGTGATTTATCCTATAAATTGCATTCTAGTACTAACAGCCAATGGAGTTAAGCACATACATAATAGAGATTTCTGAACGTCGTATCACTTTCATTTGACGACACTTGTTTCGCTTCGAGTTATAATAAAATTATGCCAGAAATAAGGTCTTAAATAAATCGAATGACAAACATTGAAACGTTTATCGCGATTTTTTTAAATAGAGCTCCTAAAAGAAATATTTCCTAACACATTTCATAAAACACCTTTTATCGATATCGAAACCTCAAATGCCAACCCTACAGCAATATGTGTAGGCAGACGATATAATATATGTGACGTATCGCGCACTGACACTCGAGCGTTCGCGGGAAGTATGCAAAGAAGTTGATTGTACGCCGCCCGAGCGCTCTTGACACTTGACGGTGACGCCGCCATCTTGACAGCTTGGAGTTTAGGGAAGATTAGAAGTTTGTATTTTTACAGAAGTCTTATCTTTTTGTGGGAATGAGTTGTTTGTAATTAAAAGTATTCAATGTTAGTTTTAAAGTAAATAAGTTTTGGCCCATGACTTTGACCGCTTAGCAAACATAGACAGACACTAGACTTTTCACAAAAAAAAGAGAAAATTATAATAAGTGTGATTTTAAATGGTAAATATCAGTACAGGTAAGCAGCGTGCTCTTGACACTTGACAGTGACGCCATCTTAACAGCAGCTTGAAGTTTAGGGTAGATTAGAAATTTGTATTTTTACAGAAGTCTGTCTTTTTGTGGGAATGAGATGAGTTGTTTGTAATTAAAAGTATTCAATGTGAGTTTTGGAGTTTAATCCTAAAGTAGCCTTTGCCCACGACTTCATCTGCTTGATAACGTAACAAATGAAAAATACATCATCTGTGAAAATTTCAACTGTCTAGCTATCACGGTTCATAAGATACAATACAGACTGGTGACAGACAAACGGAGTGGAGTCTTAGTAATAGGGTCCCATTTTTACTCTTTGAGTACGGAACCCTAAAAATAGACAGAAACTAGACTTTTCGCACAAAAAAATAAAGTGAGATTTAAGCATCAAATGGTAAATGTTAGTATAGACAGGTAAACAGCTAATTAGTAGTAATATCATCGTTAATTCTTAATTGGAACCTTAAAAAGAAAAATAAGAAGCCATGTTTTCCGTTAACAATGATCAATCTCACAAATCCACCTCTATATCGACAGTGGCTCCAACAATAATAGTTCCGTATCCCATTTGAATATTAGAACATCCATCCAGTGAAGATTTCTCTTCGTATGGGTACCGGGTGTCCCACCCAGGGTGGCAGGGTTATTAGCGGGGGTATCGGGACCGGAGAACTGAATGGGGGTAGTTGGTGATATTGTAGGGTGTTTCTTTAGTGTTTTAGGGTTAAGACTTTGCTGTTGTATGAACTGATTGGTTTTTAGAATATTAATTAGTTTGATTTCGTTTTATAATAACTAAACTCATTCTACAATGTTTCCAGAATCGATTCTTGAAAACTTGAGACAAGTTGAGAGACTCTTTAAAATAGTAGATTATACAACAAGTGAAAAAAGAAGGAATTTAGTACGAGGTACTATGCTGGATCCCGAGAGCAGCGAAGGATTCTAGAGTTGAATCCCGAGCGTAGCGAGGGATTCAAAGTAGAATCCTGAGCGAAACAAGGGATACAAAGGACCGAGATGAAATTTTTTTTCACGAGTTGTGTACTCTACTTTTTACCATTGACTGCGAGAAAACATAATAGCAGTACTTACTACTACTTACACCTATAGTACCTATTTATAGTTATCAAATTTTATTATTCAGATAGGTATCGGTAATTTAACCGTTAGAAAATAGTGAAACTATAAATTTTCCAATGACATAAAACAACCATGCTATGAGGGAAATTACATGATCAGTCTGACATCAGTCCATTTCATCAGTTTGTATAGACTTTGAATTTTTACAGACTGAAGATCGTACCAGACTGATGGAATGGACTGATGCAAGACTGAACATCTAATCTCTCTCTAATATCAAGAAAAGAACCCAAAGAAAAGACACTAAAAAGAACCTAATTAATTTAGCGAGATATTTTTTTAGAAAAGAACCCAAAGATAAGACACTAAAAAGAACCTAAATAAAATTGGGGGGATTGATTCGTACATATTAATGTACGAAACTTAAAAAATTAAAATAATCGCGGTAAAGACATTTAAACGTCAAAAAATGCGGTATGGAATGCGAATGGAATGCGGGTGTAAAATAATTGGAAGGAAGCGGGATTTCGGTAGGTTACGGACGTGGACGGCGGCTGGTCAAGGAAAGGCACTTACTTGGTCTAGCAGCAGGCTCGTCAACACTTGAGAATGGCAAGCTGGCGTCGTCGCCTGCGCAGCACGCACGACCTGCGTGATCGAACGTGAACGGCCACAAAAGTCCACAAACACGTCGATTTACACCGTCCTTTAATCACGTATTTACTAATACATGTAACACTGAAGCTTATGGGCTACGCGGATGCGGTTAAATGAGTTGCGCGGGGTGACAAATTAATAGCGTGTTGACGTCACAGTAGTTCGCAATAGACTGTTCTTGCACTATGAATGCACTGGCCGCGTTCGGCCGGCGAGCGGAGCGATGTATGTGCCTTTTTGTTAGGATATTGGCGGGTAGGAAGGAAGTAAAACTATGACGATATGATCGCGGCGGCAACAGGGATATTTTTTTTTAATTGTATAACTATGGCTTTATCTATGGAATAGCTCCATACTTTCAGCACGTTTTATTTTTTTTGTACATAATTCATACGATGCGCGCTTGTTCCAAATTCAAAATATTTTTATTCACTCAGTGAATAAAACAGCGTTTTATTCACTCTGATCGTTGAATTAAACGCACTTTTTCGAGTGGCAATGGTAAAAAGGGTATTTTTTTCCAAATTTTGAGATTTTTGCATTCACAAAGCTATTTTTATACAATACTATAATATACTAAAAAAACTGAAAGTCGAGGTAAAATAACGTTGGCTTGTAGCGTAAAAGCACAGAAAAAGTAGAAGTAGTAAAAGTGAGATAATATACTAGAAGAAATTCGACGATGCCATTAGTGACTCGGGTAGCTCAGCGGTCAGAGCATTGGACCGGATATCCAAAGGTCGCGGGTCCGATTCCTGTCTGAGAATTGATCTGGTGCGAGTCGTATTTTTTCTAGTTTATTAAGTATTTAGTTTAAAGGTGCTTGCTCGGTCAATTAGTGAGTCAAAGTATAAAATACTCATAATTAAACTGTTTTCTTCAAAATAACCGCAAAACCCTGTAGGTATCAAATCAAGTAAATTGTAAATATATCACAAGACATGCGGTTTTGCGTATCTTATGTAACCGAAGTAGACACATTCTTATCAATGCGACTCCCTAATTTAAATCAAACTCACAAATTAAAGTCCTCGAGACACGTTCACGTCAGGATTCCCACTCTGTCATTGACAAAGATTTCTCGCAAGTTCCGTATTAGGGCTTGCGAGAACGAGCCACCGGCACTGGTCATATGGCCTGGCCACCGACCACTAGCTCTCATACTTTTTTATACATTGGTATGACAATGCTGCCTAATTCGAAACAGCAGAGCAACACGAAACTGGTGACAGCCAAATGACCACACGAATCACTGACACTTGACAGACGCGCCACTGCTTGCAAACTATCTAATTCAGTTGTGTTCGGGTTTGCCTGTCACGCCTTTGCGTAGAGGTATCGACAATAGTGTTTGCGTTGTAGAGTGCTCCAACCACTTTCCGTGGTCACCAAAATTAATTGGCCGGTCAATTCACGATTGGCGATATTACATGCCATGGGATATGAATTCATTCGCTACGCCGCTGCTTGCCGCTTCGCGTGGCCAGGCCATAACGGTGGCTGTCACACCACGCCACCCGTGGCAGTCGCAAGTGGCTCGTTTGCACCTACCCTTATTTCGTAATACGGCGAGTGTTTTGTTTCCCGTATTGACTTGAAGAATACCCTCACGGATTTGCGGTACGTTTGTAATCTGTCATTGTTTCTCGAAATAGAAATCGAAAATATAGAATTACTGAGGCTTACGGCGGATTTTGGAAAATTTCACTGATAATTCTTTGCTGAAATCGATCAATTTTTTTATTTACTGAAAAATGTATTGATAACATCTTTCGTCGATTTCATGTGGTTTTTACTTACCATACCTAATCACTAATGCAATGAGTTAAAATAAATATTAAAGTAAAGATGTAAAACGTATAATTATTAGATTGTGGATTAATTATGTTAATGTTTATGTACTCGCGCTGTAATAAAGGCCTTCGCAATTCTTTCGCGCTGTAATAAAGGCCTTCGCAATTCTTTTACTAAAATCAAAAACATCAGTATTGTATGTCAAAAGCTTCAATATACTTATCTTATTTAAATATAGAGTTACTAATATTTGGCGAAATAAAAGTTGTAAAACATACAAGTGATTTACGAAATTCCCTTTTAGAGAAACAGGCAATATTTTTGGTAATTTATCAGTGCAGGCATCACACAAATCCAAATAAACATACATAAGAAATAACGATCTCGCATTGAACCGTTTTCTGAAACGCCAAACTACCCTTTTTTATCCCTTAAGTGGGCCATATTTCATATACTCAACTTTATTGTTAACATATTTCAGCCAATACGACTGTGTGTTGCCATATTTGCGATCGTTTATATTCATTCACAATATTTCACGATGGCAAGAAACAATTCGAGGATTTTCAATAGAGTTTGCTCGTGATATTTTTGCTTGGAATGTTTGGGAAGCAGCTGTAGTAAATGTTTGGTATATGTTTTATACATATATGTGTTTTTCTTCCTCTTTTTCAAAGTGGATTTTAGTTTGTTACACCAGGTGTGAAATTTGAACAGTCAAACAACAAAAAATAAGAATATAACAAATAGGGTAACCGAAATTTTCCATTAGGAATTTGATGTGATATTGAATCGCATTCACGTATAAAGAAAAACCAGCCAAGTGCGAGTCGGACTCGCGCACGAAGGGTTCCGTACCAAAACGGCAAAAAAAACTGTTTGTTGTATGGGAGCCCCCCTTAAATATGAATTTTGTTCTGTTTTTAGTATTTGTTGTTATAGCGGCAACAGAAATACATCATCTGTGAAAATTTTAACTGTCTAGCTATCATAGTTCATGAGATACAGCCTGGCTGGTGACTGACAGACAGACAGACGGACAGCGGAGTCTTAGTAATAGGGTCCCGTTTTTACCCTTTGGGTACGAAACCCTAAAAATGACACTTGTATTGTTTAAAACAAATCTCGTTACTATAGCTGCAGGATAGACGGGTATCGCATTTAGAAATCGATGTATATTCCCCAAAATACGCAACAAATAAGTACTTAATGATACAGCGTTTTGTTTATGCCAGTAATTTTCATACCCAAAATATCGTTTCCCAAAAAATACTTAAGACTCATAATGTAAAGCGCGGCGCACTAAAAACTGCACATTGAAGCCAACACGGCGGAGTTTCCACATCCACAAAGCTTTGTGCGTTCAGCACCGACCGTCTTGCAGTGACAAATGGACCAGCTGAGCCATCGGGCCCGTTGCAATATCCTCTTCCTGCGCTCAGCTGAAATGCAGATCCAAAAACTTATAGAAAGGGCATAAAAGCCTTTTATCGGGCCTTATAAAGTAATACCTTTGTGCTAGTAAAGTGACACCTTTTTCCAAGTACCTACTTCTTTTTGCACTTCCATAACGCTTTGTGCGTTCAGCACCGACCGTCTTGCAGTGACAAATGGACCAGATGAGCCATCGGGCCCGTTGCAATATCCTCTTCCTGCGCTCAGCTGAAATGGTGATCCAAAAACTTATAGAAAGGGCATAAAAGCCTTTTATCGGGCCTTATAAAGTAATACCTTCGTGCTAGTAAAGTGACACCTTTTTCCAAGTACCTACTTCTTTTTGCACTTCCATAACGCTTTGTGCGTTCAGCACCGACCGTCTTGCAGTGACAAATGGACCAGATGAGCCAGCTGAAATGCAGATCCAAAAACTTTTAGAAATAGTATAAGATGCTTTTGTCGGGCCTTAATAAAGTAATACCTTTTTGCTAGTAAAGTGACACCTTTTTCCAGTCTAGGACTTTCACTTATTTTACCACTTCCATAAACCTTTGTGCGTTCAGCACCGATCGTCTTGCAGTGACAAATGGACTTTCGGGCCCGTTGCAATATCCTCTTCCTGCGCTTAGCTGAAATGCAGATCGAAGAAACATATAGAAAGGTCATTAAAAGGATTTGATCAGTCCTTAACCTCTATATTTCAGGCAAATAAAGGTATATCTCTATATACCTTTTGTTTGCCTGAAAAAGGAAGCTCATATCTTGTTCTATGTATTCTGTGGTCATACTTAAAACCTCAATACAATTTTACCCTTAACGCTGATGGATGAAATTCAACTACTACAATTACCTTTGAAATATTTTTATTTTTCAAGATCAATTTAAACTTAATTTAGATAAAACTCCACAGTTAAATTAACACAATTTAAATTCACTATAACATACCTTACAAAGTCGAAAAAAGTAATAACCTTTTCCTATAATTTTATTTTACCTACTCATTTAAATGTTTGTTTCCTTTTTTCGATATTCCAATTAATCATTGCCTCAGCCATATATGTAGTTGTAAAAGATGATCACTAAAATTGTAAGTTATGAATGTATTTTCATAATGATTATTTACGGACACTGCTGATTTCTATAGTGAAAATTATTTAAACCCAATACACGGTAATGATTCCAATCAGCGAACTAAAATCTATGGAAGTGTATTTGCAAACAAATATTGCTTAAAAATGGCACCACGGGGCCGAAAAAGTACAACCCGCTCAGCTTTAGTCGGGCCAGCCACGCACACGGTGACTGACGTTAGCGACGCAAAGAAGGCAGTAAAAATATGCGGAAAAATATGATACGTTATCATATTTTTTCGTTAAGTGTAGAAAATATCTATGAGTATACAAGTTATGGTCGCTAATAAGCAACCGGTGCTCAGACGCTTTGTGCTGCATAATTAAATGCCAGCATTTTTAGCTCCATCCACTTAGTTGTAATTTTCGTGGGGTGCCATTTTTTGGGTGCAATGCTTGTTCCATAGATTTTAGTTTGCTGATCCCAATATAGCGTTTTTTCTAATGTTCTATTCTAACCTATTCCTAGCTCTACGGAAAAGCATTTCAGCACCACAGGAGTCTTATTCTCACTTCGAAAAATATATTTAATACTCAACATTTTATATCGACAACGCATTCAGCAAGTTTATGAGTTTCTTTTATTACATTTTATGACGTTTCCCGTATTTCCCCGTTCCTGAATGGGGTTAGATATTTAAATTCACCGATTTATATTATAATCGATGGTGGTGATGAGATCTTTTGCGCTTTTAAAGTATCTGTGGGAATTTGGAATTGAAAATTTGGGGTGGTGTGTTGAGAATGGGAATTAGAAATGGGAAAATATGAAGACTTATTTTTTCTTACGTCAAGAAGGTTTAGAGGAATGAAAAAAAAATGCACAGATTCCCTGCATAGCACGAACTACTAGGACATTAAAAATGAAATTCAGGGTTAAGGAAATAAACGAAATGAAGACACAAATTTTTTTTTTTACAAAAACAAAAATTAAAAAAAAAAACCAAAAAGTTCGAAATATTCCAAAATATTCACCACATACAACAATAATTATAAACTCTCATACACACCCAACTTTAATACCACATTACTGTATAACCATGATGCGCTACAACTCACTCGCCGAGGTACTTTTTTGAGGGCGCACCTACAGTCCGAAATTTTTTTTATTTTCAAAATTTTGATCTCATTCTACAGTCAACTAAATACCCTAGGACCGTTTTTTTTTTAATTTCGACTTAGTTCTCGAGACGCCCAAAGTCAAAAATTTAACAATTTTCGACTAAAACAACCGGTTTTTCGACCATAACTTTTTGGATTTTTTTTAAGTTCCTTTACCATCTGATGATTAGGGCGGAAGAGAGGTAGTGTTTGACTGGACGATGATGTCGCTCAACATGGCCTCTCTTCTACGTTACTGTCAGTCCAAATGGTAACGTGGCATTAGGTTCTAGGGGAGAGCGCAGGTCGTGAAGATCCCTAGAACAAGCCTGATTGTTAACCTGCCCGCGGTGCCGCCTGCTTTTGATCTGGTTCCCTATGAAACAGATGCAACCAATCAACAATCAGACGTAATCCCATCTTTTTACCTATTACTCACATCCTTACCTCTCCCAATATCCCATCTATCCTGTCGGCTGACTCCTTCTCAGCCACCTTCTTCACCGGCATGGAGGGGAGCGAACCGGTGGAGTAACAGCTCCTCCTGCACTACGGCCTGTGCAGTTGATCGCCGTAAGGGGGGATGAAGGAATCCTGGAGGGTTGAGTGAAACGGGGTCGGCGGTAGTACCCTTGTTTACACAACACGCCCTCTTTGGTCTGGATTTCACCCGAAACGGTAGCCTTTCTGGGTAGCGCCAGGGAGGAAACGGTCTCGTGTCCCGTTAGAGGGCCGCGGCGAGGTGTGGGGAAATCCAGCTTGCTGGATGGTTAGGGCCATGTTGACGAGGTAAGAACAGGTGGAGCAACTGGGAAGCCGCTTGAACTGCAACCCAGCCACCCGCTTCGAGTCTCCGATGTCGCGCCTGAGCACCAACTTCCTACACCTATATCCGGTCAGTAGTCCTAGTGCACCTTGTTTTTGATACAGGGCACTCCCAAATGTGCGGGCTCCATGGAGGGTGGGAAGCCGACCGGATGAAGTTACTATAATTACAATCATGGACCCCAAAATGTTCAAGATTTTACCATCACCTGGCTCTGCCGGGTCACTCTCTCGCGGGACGGACGAGCAATCCGAAGTCCCGCGTGAGACCAGTACTCCCGAAGGAAAACCGGAGGGATTGCATCAGGGGGACGCTGAGAAATCGGCACCCTCTGAACAACCACCAACCACACCTGCTTCGCAGGACCCAGTACAACTGGCCATCGAGAGAGGATGGACACTGGCTGGCAAGCCCGGGCGACAACGCAAACCCTCTAGGAAGGGGGTTGGCGGTGTTCCGGCTCGGGACGGTCAGCCACCGTCCGATCGGACCTCAGCTGGCGGCAAGAAACGTGGAAGGGCTGCGACTAAAACTCGCAACCAATCCACGGGAATTGACGCCGGCCCCGGTAGCTCGAACGCCAGCAAGTCGTCGGGAACGCGAGTGGCGGCCTTGCCGCTACCAGGACGGGGTAACCCGTCTGGACCTGCGCTGATTCCGGCCAGTGCCGACGCAAACCCCAGAACCACCGACAAGTCGTCGGGAACGCGGGCGGTGGCCACGCCACTACCAGCCAGTACCGACGCACAGTCGACGACGGGTGGGAGGCGGGGAAACCCACGACCACCCAAGTCGGCCCGACGAGCTCCCAAACCTGCTCATAACATCCCAGTTGCAGGTGCTGCTGCGCGACCGAAGCCCAAAGCCAAAAGGGCTCGCCTCGATGAGACGATCTCTCCTCGAGGTGACCCCAAGAAGCTGAAGGCCGGGTCGCCGAGTACCTCGACAGGAACGCATACCTACGCTGCAGCCGTGGCCAAACCCAAGGAGGTCAGGTTTGCTGTTTCATCGCCTTCGGGATTCATCTCCAGGGCGATGGCGGAGCAGATCGAGGCCGAAATAGAGGAGGCCATGATGCAGCAAATACTGTCAGGCTCCTTCGAAGCGGGTAAGGTCGCTTTTTGTGGTAAGCCGACATATAAAGACGGGTGTCTTCATCTCGCGGGCACCAACGATACTACCATGGAGTGGACTACAGAATGGGCGAGGGGACACCGTATTCCAGACGTGGGAGAACTCCGCGTATTCAGAGCGGAGGAGATCCCGAGGAGGGTCTGGTGCGGTTTCGTTCTGCCCAAGCTGTGGAACCGCGAGCAGGGGATGGTGGGGAAGGTCCTGCACTACTCCAACCCCGAACTCCAGGTACAACGATGGCTCCTAAACGGCTTCCAGCCTCAGGAGTCCACACAAGGAACGTTCATCGTCGTGTCGGTACCGGAGGACATCGTACCGGTGATCATGGCCAAAGGTCGCCGAGTCAGTTTCCTTACCGGCTCGGTGTACCTGAGGTTCAGGAACGCCAAGGGCCAGTACGTCGAGACTCCACCCACCGACGACCCCTGCGAGTCCCCCGGTGACGACAAGACGACGAGCACACCTACACAGGCCGCACCAGCGGCGGCCGCTGACACCGTCGAGCCAGCCAAGATAACGATGGACATCGACGCCGCTGCTGCCGCCGGTCCCTCCTGTGGTGAGGCCTCGCCCAGAAGCGAGGAACTCCTGCGGGGGCTTGACGAGTTGGACCTAGAGGACGTTGTCTGTGAAGATGGCGTCCCTCTCTCGTAAGGCCCAACTCATACAAACCAACCTCCAGCACAGCATGACCGCAACGGTTCAACTACGGCACTGGCTGGAGACCAACACGACGACGATCGCACTGATCCAGGAGCCGTGGATCAGAGACGGCACTGTGCGAGGACTCTCCAGTATCGGAGGTAAGCTCATACAGGCCGCGAGTGGTAATGTAAGATCGTGCATATAACGGGTGGCGCAAAAGTACTGGCACTAAAGAAAATACTTTTATTTTTTTTATATGACATTTTCTGTCATTCTGTTGTTGAAAATTGTGTAGTGAACAAATATAAAATACACTGAAAATAAACATGGACCGTTTTACTCCCCAAGAACGTGGAATAAATATGGATTTAGTGAGGGACGCTTTTCCAGGCCGAGTTATCTCTCGTTTTGGCGATTTGCCTTGGCCTGCAAGATCACCCGATCTGACCAGTCCAGACTTCTTTCTTTGGGGTTTTTTGAAATCTCGGGTGTATGTGAACAAGCCACAGACTCTCGCAGCTCTAAAAGAAAACATTCGTCAAGAAATAACGAACATATCGCAGGAAGTGTTACGGCAAGTTATGCAAAATGTCATAAATAGGGCTCAAATGTGTATCAACTCTGGAGGTCACCATTTAAAAGACATCATCTTTAAATCCTAATGGTACGAAATTTAATGGCACAAATATACATTTAAAAAAACCTAAATCTAGTTTTCTAATTTAGAAAAAATGTTATAGCTGAACCAAATAGGGTCTTTACTTTTCGCCACCCGTTACATATCTAAAGATATCGAGACACAGCCCTTACTGAATTTCTGTTCCAGAGATCTAATTACTATTACGCTGACAATTAACAATCAGGAATTGGTCCTGGCATCAGCATACATGCCTGAAGGGGAGCGAGCGCCATCTGAGGAGGTAGCGTCGCTTGCTCGCTACTGCAGGGAAAACAACATTGAGCTAATCATCTCGACAGACTCCAATGCCCACCATCCGCTGTGGGGAGAGGAGAAAAGCAACACTAGAGGTAATGAACTGGTGGAATTTCTACTAACAACCAATCTAGAAATAATTAACATAGGCAATGAACCGACCTTCGTCGCGAAGAGGTGCAGAGGGACGATTGTTGACCTGACACTTGCAACACCGTTAGCGGCATCCATGATAACGGACTGGCACGTCTCAGACGAGGCCTCATGTTCGGATCACAGGTGGCTACGTTTCAACTTACAGGTACCTACCATCACTATTGACCCTAAAAGGTATCCAAGGAAAACTAACAAACAACAATACAGAACACTCTTAGCAGAGAAACTTGATACAGGCTGCGACAGGAGGGACTTCCCGACCGCTGCGCAGCTAGAAGAACAGGTAGTAAAATTTACCAATACCTTAAGAAAATGCTTCGAAGAGGCCTGTCCCCTGAAAGCTCCCGGCTCAGAGAGCCCCGGCAAGCACCAATGGTGGGGACCGGAGCTTAAAAGGCAACGTGAGATTGTCAGGAAAAGGCTGAACAGAGCAATGAACACCTGCGATGACTATGACTGGGACCGATACAAAGAGGCTAAGGCTGAATACAAACGTAAAATAAGGTACTGGAGGACCTCATCCTGGAGAAAGTTCAGTAATGAGATAAGCTCCACCAAACAGGCAAATCGGGTAAGGAAAGTATTGTCTAATCAGGGTCCTGGTCCACTAGGTAACCTGAAAAAACCCGACGGCACGATGTCCCGCTACCTGGAGGAGACAAACGCTATCCTAATACAGACCCACTTTCCAGACTGCCAACTCGTACAACAGGTAAGTTGGCAAGACAAACCTGTGCAACCCACTGAAGACTGTTGGCGTTATGCCGAACAGGTAATAACACCTGAAAAGGTAAGAAGTGCTATTAAGAGCTTTTCCCCTTTCAAGGCGGCTGGAACGGACAACATCTTTCCCGCACTACTACAATGGGGAGAGGAGCAAATAGTTCCAGTCCTCACCCATTTACTACAAGCCTGTCTGGCGCATCGCTACACCCCGCACCTATGGAGGGAAGTCAAGGTAGTGTTTATACCTAAACCAGGTAAACCCGACTACACTAATCCGAAGGCTTTCAGACCGATCAGCCTCACAACCTTCCTGCTGAAAACTATGGAAAGGGTCTGTGAGTGGTATCTACGAAGTGGAGCATTGGCGAAACTCCCACTACGTAAACATCAGCATGCTTACAGCGCTGGAAAATCCACTGAATCAGCCCTTCATCAATTAGTCGGTAAGATAGAGGAAGCTATCCAAAACAAACTTATCTGTTTAGGCACCTTCATCGATATAGAGGGCGCCTTCGACAAAACTACATTCACCAGTATTGAGGCAGCACTAGTGAGACACGGTATTGGTATTGGTATTGGTGATGGGCTCTTTTTTCCGCATTTAGACTCTCATTTGGTCCGTTATGCGTGAAACACAGCATTGGTGTGGCTAGTCAAGCCATCCCAGCTCCTTCCAGAAGCGCAGAAGCCTCCTGGGGCGTTCACAGGCTTCTAGGAGCGACCTCACGTCTTTGAGGATTTCTGCCCGGTGTGCGGCCAAACCCACGCACTCCAGGATCACGTGGGCGGCTGTTTCCTCTGCGTCCAGGCATCCTCTACATAGGGGACTGTCTGTCGCATTCATGATGAATAGTTGTCGGTTTAAGGCAAGGTGACCTGTAAGTGTACCTACAACTATTCGGAGGTCTGGACGATTAAGGCTGAGCAGTCTACAGGTCAACCGCGGCGAGACTGCGGTCATCGCCAACTTGGACTGTCTACAGCTTGTTAGGTTTACCCAACGAGTATTATGTGCAGCACGAGTACGTTGTCTCACCCATGAGCGCAGTTGGCTGAACGGGAGTGGCAGAATGGGTATGGGTCCTGCCACTGTTGTAGAAGATCCCTTTCTAGCCAGCTCATCGGCGGCATCGTTCCCGTGTGATCCACTATGCCCTTTAATCCATTGTAGGATTACTTTGTTTTTGGATGCTAAGCGATCCAAAACTTGGTGGCATTCGTAAACGATACTGGAGTTGATCGTGTTGGCCTCCAGTGCTGTTAGAACGGCCATGCTGTCTGTCAGTATGCGGATGTTTAGTTCCTTCATACCTCTAGACAGTGCCGTGGTAGCGGCATTTATTATTGCAACACCTTCGCATTGAAATATCGAACTGTGTTGGCCTAATGCTTGTGATATTTTGATATTTAGGTCTTGTGAGAATACTCCAGCACCAGTACCAGTCCCCATCTTGGAACCGTCTGTATAAATTCGGACTTCATGTATGCCGGAGTAATCTCGGTCACTTTCAAATAATTGAATCTGGTATTTCTTTTCGAAAATGTATTGTTTTGGGATCCTGTCGCATGGGGCAGCAATTAGTGGCTCATGTTTCACTAAATTATTCCACAATGTGGAGTGAGGACCCTCTCGGTTGTACCACAGGCCCAGGTGTTTAAGCCTTATAGCAGCCATGGAAGCTTCCTGTTGTATAAATAGGTCCAGAGGTGTTAGGTCCAGAGCTACTTCTAGGGCGGCTGTGGGGGTAGTTCGCATGCAGCCGGTTATCGCAGAACATGCCAATCTTTGGAATTTCTGCAGCTTGTTTATGACGGTGCTTTGCTCTGTTTTGGACCACCAGGCAACGGCTCCGTATGTGATTATGGGACGTATAACGGTTTTATACAGCCACATTGTTATTTTCGGTGATAGCCCCCAGCTTTTGCCGAGTAGTCTTTTACATTGGCAAAAGATGATGGTGGCTTTGTTTAGTTTCCCTTCGAGATGTCTATTCCAAAGGAGTTTGTTGTCTAGTATCACTCCTAGATACTTGACTTCCTTGCTAAGGGACAGACTGGTATTGAAAAGTTTAGGTAGTTTAAGATTGCCTAGACTTCGTTTGTTTGTGAACATAATTAATTCCGTCTTTGTTGGGTTCACTGTTAGATTGTGTGTATTGCACCACTGTTCGACGACCTTCAATGCGGACCTCATACGGTCACATATCACACTCTCAACTCGTCCGCTGATGAGTATGGTCAGGTCGTCTGCATAGCCTACTGTGAGGAAATTGCGGTCGTTGAGCCAACTAATCAGCTCATTGACCACAATGTTCCATAAGAGAGGTGAGAGGACTCCCCCTTGGGGACATCCTTTAGCTACTACCCCTCTGGTAGTACCATTCACAGTAAATTGTATAGCTCTATCTCTTAACATGCTGTCAATCCACCCGGCAATAGTGGGATCGACACCATGTTTAGAGAGGGCCTGGCTTATGCTGGTAAAATTGGTTTTGTCAAAGGCTCCTTCGATGTCGATGAAGGTGCCTAGTGTTGATATTTGGTGTTTGAGATTACCTTCTATATAAGAAACCACCTTATGTAGGGCAGACTCTGTTGATTTGCCTGCAGAGTAGGCATGTTGGTTTGGATTTAAGGGGTTCCTGACTAAAGCAGTGCCCCTTATCTCCTTGTCTATTAGTCTCTCCAACACCTTTAAAAGGAATGATGTGAGGCTAATTGGTCTAAATGATTTAGGTTGAGTGTAGTCTCCTTTGCCGGGTTTAGGAATAAAGACTACTTTGACTTCCCTCCATTTCATGGGAATATAGCGGTGTGCTAGGCAGCTTCTGTAGATGGCTACGAGGTGGTCAGTGAGACCGCCGTCGCTCCACCTCATCAGCCCTGGAAAAATTCCATCTAGTCCCGCTGATTTGAAAGGGAGGAAGCTGTTGATTGCCCATCTTACCTTTTCCGGGTTGACAACCTTGTGGGCGGTGGTCCAGTCGGTTTCAGCAGGTAGATACTCATCTTTTTCTTCCCATGTTCGACTTTCCGTTATGCGGCATCCGGGGAAGTGAGTGGTCATTAACAGTTCTGAGGTATCTTGATCTGTTTTGGTATATGTTCCGTCAGGCTTTTTCAGGAAACCAAGATTGTGTGTTGGTTCGCTGCACAGGATGTTTTTCACTCTGTTAGCCTCGTTGTTGGTTTCAATGTTGGTGCAGTAGCGTCTCCAGCATTCTCTTTTATTGAGGCGAATACGCTTCCTGTAGTCGTATTGGGCTTGCTTGTATGCGTCCCAATGGTGCGGTTCCCGAGAGTTCTTTGCTTTGTTGAACAACTTTCTTACCTTGCGGCGTAGTTTCTCCAAGTCAGGTCCCCACCAGTGACACTTGTTGCCTGGCCGGGAGCTGGGAGTAGAAAGTGGGCATGTTTCTTCAAAGCTAGTGGTTAGTGTTGTTGTTATGCGATCAACATGGTTATCAATATCCGCTTTTACCGCGTGAGTTGTGGGTGTGTCCAGACACCTTAGCTTCTCTGCGGTCAGAAGCTCATACTTACGTCGGTGGATTACGTCTGGGCTTGGGCGGTGTGAGAGTCGTATTTAGGTTGTACTTGACCCAGCGATGATCGGCGCACGACGCCTCGTCCGATACATGCCAATCGGAGATGTGATGAGACGCGTGTTCGCTCGCCAGAGTAAGGTCAATGATTGTCTGGGCTCGTGATGTTACGAAAGTCGGTTCAGAGCCCCTGTTGATTAGGTTCATATTAGTCGCGAGTAAAAAAGAAACGAAATCCTCACCTCGCGTGTTGTTTTCCTTGCTGCCCCATAGCACATGGTGTGCGTTGGAGTCAACTGAGATGATCAGCTCCAGTCCCTCGCGCTCGCAGTGTTGCACCAGCGTGGCCAGTTCGGGGGTGGGGATATCCGCGTCGCCCGGCAGATAGGCGGACGCAATCACCACGTCCGGTAGGCCTGGGGAGGGGTCATTTCGGAGCCTGATGGTGGTCAGGTCTCTGGAACAGAACTCGGTCATTAAGGTTGTGTTTGCGTGTTTAGGTGTAAAGATACATGTACGCGGGTTGTCAGCGGTGGTGTCTAGGAGTAGCTTACCTCCGATGTTGCTTAGACCGCATATTCTGCCCTTCCTAATCCACGGCTCCTGGATTAGGGCTACGGTCTTGGGATTGACCTCCAGCATTCTGCGTAGGTTAGCCGTTGCGGTCTGGCTATGCTGGAGGTTGGTTTGGAGGACGGGGAGGTTATTGCTGGGGGGTGCTGGCAGCGCCATCGTCGCTGTCTAGCAAAACCTCCTCGTCAACGTCACTATCGCCGCTCTCCTCTTCGTCATCCATAGATAGGGGCATCCCCCTTGCCCTCCTCCTGGGGGACTGCCCCGGGGTCCCCTTTGGGCGGATCAGCGACGTCGGTGGTTTGTGGTGGTGGCGGTTGTGGGGTGTTCGGTTGTGCGGTGTGGTGTGCTGTGCCGCTGCCTAGGTCACTAGTGACCTCCCCAGGTGTATTGGGGTTCGGCGGGGGCGTGCTCGTGTTATCAAGGAAGCGGGCGCAGATGTTACCCAGCTTGTAGTAAACTCTACGCTCGCTTGCCTTGAGTTTCTCGGCGTCTTCCTCTGGGACTCCAAGCACGAGGAACAGGCATTGTTTATCCTCCTGCTCCTCGGCGTGGTAGACGGCCCAGTTGGAGACGTCGAGATGGGTGTTCTGGCACGTGAGGCGCATGCGTACCCGGTCTAGTGTGTCGTCCGGTCCGTATTGTGGCACCAAGAGCCCCGTTTTAACGCGTTTGGGGATATCTCGTTGTCGCTTGACAACCAGCTTGGTGCCAGGACGTGGTGAGCCAATTCTCGCAGTGGTGCGATGGAGCCACTGGAGCGAGAAGTCGTCTTTGCACCAGAATTTAAGGACGCCTTCACTATAGAAGGCGTTCGCCTTAAACGCTGGTCCGACATATGGATGGCTTGACGATCTCGGAGCAAAAATCTCCTCGTCCAACAAACCATCCACCTGCCTCTTGACGACTTCAGCCTGCTCCTTGGTGAGGTCATGGTATGGCTCCACCATGATCGCGACGCTGAGATCTGACTTCAAAGCGTCGGCGTATGCGATGGAGCTGGTGGTGGTGGGATGAGGTTTAATGCGCTTGCCGCCACCTCCCGGAGTGAAGGAATCGTCGGGACGATTCCTCGTTACGGGCTTGGCGGGCGTAGCGATGTCCCCTTTGCCACGATGTCCCCGCCTGACCGGTTTACGACGCTCAGGTGCGTTAGCGGCAGCTGGCTTCGTGGCAGCAGATGGTGCCCCTTTAGGAGCAGCTTTCTCCTCAGCAGGACTGTTATCCACGTGAGGAGTCCGCGCATCACTGTTTGGGGCGTCGTGGGGCTTTGCAGCCCCTTCGGAAGCTTCACGCGACCTACTTCCATCCGCGGCCAGTCGCCGCGCCTTCTTCGCTTCCCTCCGGGCTTCCGCCCGTTTGGCTTTGCGTGGTTGGTCAGGCGGGTTGGGTGCTTGTTTGGGCTTCCTCTTCTTAACGACTACTTCGCTCCAACCGGATTCCTCCTGTTGGGGTTCCATAGTCGTTGGCAATTCTGCCTTCAGAGAGGAGAGGTCCAAACTGTGACTTACTGGCGGCGCTGCACTCGGGTTATGCACCTGAGGAGCTGCCGGTATGTTGTGTGGCGCTGCACTCGGGTTATGCACCTGAGGAGCTGCCGGTATGTTGTGTGGCGCTGCACTCGGGTTATGCACCTGAGGAGCTGCCGGTGTGTTGTGTGGCGCGACACTCTGGTTATTCACCTGAGGTGCAGCCTGGGTGCTGGGCGCGCCGCCTTGGTTTACACCTTGGGGTGCAGCCTTGGATCGTTGTTTTTTGTTTTTCGATGCCATGTAGTTGTTAAAATAGGTTCATCTTTGTTGCTTTCCACCCTCCCTGGAGCCCTCAAGTGGGGACGTTGCGGCAAATGGCACACAAACGCCAGAAATACAACAAAGATATAGAGTCCCAATATAGCAGGAGGCAGGCCGAACAGAGCAAGAAGACAAAGTCGTCCCGCCCGTCGTCTACCCCTACCATATCAGGACTCTCGCCTGACAGCCCTCTGACGAGATGTCCCAGCCGATTGACCTAGGATGGCTAGTCCTAGGCCTCCCGTGTGAGAGGAAATCCGGGCCAAAGTGATGTGTTGTCTCAGGAGTGTTTAAACAGCCTACACTCCATCGACTCAATCACCAGGACACCTTCATCCCCCCGTACGGGTCCCCGCGCACGGCACAAACACGCGGGTGGTTGTCCCCCTCCCCCTCACCATCAGTCATGTTTGATGATGAGGCCGCAAGTATCAACCACATAATACCCGCAGTAAGGTGTAGGATAGGATGGAAGGATGGGAAAGGTCAGGAAAAGAATTGCGTCTAGCCGTTTCAGTTACGTCTGTTTCAGAGGGAACCAGACCAATAACAGGCAGCAACCTCGGGAAGGATAATCAGCTAGACATGCCATGGGGATCAGCGACTGTTGCGCTCCTCCTATGACCATTCGCCATGTCTGCTCTCCGGACAGGAGGGCAGACTAGGGTTGGATCTGCTCTCGGCGATCAGGGCCATGGGACTAAACCCATGAGACCACACCCAACCCCGCCCACGGTGAGACACGGTGCTGATAAACAACTCGTAGACTGGAACGTGAATATGCTACGCAACAGAACGGTACAGGTATCAGGGGCCGTCGGCCAAAGGGTCCTGGTGGCGAGAGGATGCCCCCAAGGAGGTGTGCTCTCTCCACTTCTGTGGAATCTGGTGGTAAACGACCTGATCTCCCATCTTAACTCTAACTATTTTTACACTATAGGATATGCGGACGACATTACCATACTAAGTATAGGTAACCAGGCTGGCATAACCTGTAACACTATGCAAGCAGCCCTGAAGAAGGTTGAGGAATGGTGCAAAAGACACGACCTGACCGTCAACCCCACGAAGACGGAAATGGTAATGTTTACAAACAAACGCCAGGTGGGCGACTTCCGTCTGCCGAAACTGTTTGGAACTACACTACAACTCTCTAATGAGGTAAAGTACCTAGGTATAATCCTGGACAGCAAACTTAATTGGAACAGCCACTTGGAGCACAAAACGCAGTCCGCCAGCGTCATTCTATGGCAGTGCCGAAAGATGATTGGTAAGCGTTGGGGCCTAGTACCCAAACTATTCCTCTGGCTTTACAACATGATTATAAAACCCCTGGTAAGCTATGGATCTGTAGTATGGTGGCCAAAAGCCGCCCAAACCACCGGAGCCAATAAGCTACAGGGACTACAACGTCAGGCCTGCTGCGCCCTCACTGGGTGCATGAGCACAGCTCCCACAGCTGCTCTAGAGGTAATGCTGAACCTAACACCACTGCACCTCCACATCCAACAGGAGGCAGCCAAAACAGCGTTAAGACTAAAACAACTGGGATCTCTAAAATTCGAGAGGGTAAAATATCTCAGTGGACTACTGGAGGACTGGCTGAACATCCCTCTTATTGAAGCACCATGCGACAAAAATAAGCCAACCCTCATTTTCGACAAAAAATACAGAATACACCTGATAGACGACATCAGCTCTAAGAAAAGACACAAGGCTCTCCTGATTTACACCGACGGCTCCAAGACCTCATCGGGCACAGGGTCGGGTGTTTTCTCAGAGGACCTCAACATACAAATTGCATCCCCCTTAAGCTCATACAACACGGTCTTTCAGGCCGAGTGCGTTGGCATAATAATGGCGGCTCGGGCAATCGAAACAAGAGAGGTAAAAGACCGCGACATCTTAATTCTCTCTGACAGCAAATCTGTTCTACAAGCTCTCCAGGGCAGTCGCATCACATCGAGCCTTTTACTTGAGTGTCACCACGCCCTAAATACAGTAGGTGCACTTAATACTATTACAATCCAATGGATCAAAAGTCACAGTGGATCACGGGGAAACGATGCAGCCGACGAACTGGCTAGACGCGCATCTGGTTCGGCGCCTATTGGCCCAGAGCCGATCGCGCCTATCCCGACCAGCTGGTTTGCAAGTAAGATCCGTGAACATACCATAGAACTACACCAACAGAACTGGAGCTCGCTGGACTCGTGCAGACAGGCGAAACTCGCTCTACCGCGCGTGGACGCTCGTCTATCCAGGTCCCTGATACAACTGTGCAG
Organism: Agriphila tristella; assembly: GCA_928269145.1. Taxonomy (NCBI): domain Eukaryota; kingdom Metazoa; phylum Arthropoda; class Insecta; order Lepidoptera; family Crambidae; genus Agriphila; species Agriphila tristella. Next base: position 21,399,224 of record OV743445.1, read on the forward strand.
ACCGCAACTTCGCCTAGTAACAGGTGCTATTACTGGTCATGGACAATTTAACAGACATCTTTTTAACTTAGGTGTCACGGACAGTCCCCTATGCAGAGGATGCATGGAGGAAGAAGAAACAGCCGCCCACGTTCTGCTGGAATGCAGAGGGGTGGCCCCTTACCGGGCGAGGTACCTCGGTTCGCCGGGCAGCGTCCAGGAAGCGATCACGAACGTGAAAGCCCTTGGAGCGTTCCTGGCTGAGCTGGGCTGGCTGGAGTGATCCGGCCGCACATCCTCCGACGCAAAATAGGCGCTATAGACGTCGAGTTGCGGAAACCGCCTGAACTGACAAGAAGAAGAAGAAGAAGAAAGACCATCTGATAGATCTTGTCAATCAGCGTCCTTTGACACCCTCTTTATCTATGAACTACCAATAGCTTCCATACAATCGCCGTGTCGCACTAAACTCCCAAATGGGACCTAGTACCCAGCGATCTAAAAGTCATTTTCGTTTTTCACATCCGTTCAATCAAGAGATTTGAAATTTAATGACTAAAGTTGAAAGTATGATCTTTTAAAATCTGGCGAAGGTCGTGACATTTATGAAAACTTGACTCTCGATTTTGAAATTTCTACGCGCAGCAAAAGGGTCTTTCGTCGATCATACCATGAGTGGTTCATACAACGGTATTAATCGCGCAAAGACGTTTTTTGAATTGGCTGAACAAGTTTCAACATCGAAGAGTTTGACCAAGGTCTACATTGTGCCTCGGTCCCCGAACATAGACACCTTGCTCGGTTTCAGATTATCGCGTCTGTTTCATGTCAGCTACATGTTCTTTAACGCAGGACCCTATGATCCTCTTTGTTTGGCCGATGTAAAAAAAAAATTAAATTCTGAACGTTTTTATAAATTCATCGCTCGATGATAGGCTATGAGCAGAAACGTCGGAAAAATTTAAAATCATACCAAATACCAACTAATTACATAAGTACTTTCAATAGTTTCGATAAAACCGCGCTAGTATCCGTTAAAAAGTGTTTAATCTCATATCTAGAGAGCGCGTAAGTAAACTCGAGAGGTGAATAAAGCTTATTAAACCAAATAATATACTAGAAAAAATACGGCTCGCACCAGATCAATACTCAGACGGGAATCGAACCCGCGACCTTTGGATATCCGGTCCAATGCTCTGACCGCTGAGCTACCGAGTCACTAGTGACATCGTCGAATTTATTCTAGTAAATCCCACTCTTACGCTGCAAGCCAGCGTTATTTCACCAATGTGAGGAATTATCTCGACTTTGAATTGAAATATCTTTCCAGATATTTAGACAATTGATTAAGATGAAATAGCTATATATTTTTTTAAATTTGAGATTTTTGCTGATCTGGTGCCAGTCATATTTTTTCTAGTAGATTATTTAGTAGTATTTTTTCTAGTATATTATTTAGTAGTGTTTAAAAATAGCATTGTGAATGCAAAAATCTCAAATTTAAAAAAAAATATATTAAACCAATGCAAAGTTGACAGTCATATAACATCCATCTGTTACTTTGCAAACCCACTTTCTGTAGTGAAACTGTCATTACCATAAGAGAAATAAAGATTCAAGATACATTCAAAGATTGCGTTTATTACTCCAAGTACTTGGTTGGTAGGTAGGTACATAACATACCTCATAAACTGTGACAAAGAATAAAATATAATGGTTTCTGCAGCCATTATTTTCGTTGGAAACTTATGTAAATGTAAAATTATTGACATAATATATATTATTATACTTCATGTATATTTCTTTGATCTGCAGTCGAACTGTGCAAACAGTTTTGCAGGACACTATTGATATAAATGTTTATGCTTGTCTCAATAAAGAAAATAAATACAAATACAATCATAAGAAAAGTAAGTAGGTACTGTGGTACTACTAACTAACTTCATTGCGATGGAAATAAAAAAAAGACATAATTATCAGAACCACCTAAGACAGCAATTTACGTTCGTTTGTATTTTCTTGTACCTATAAGCATTTCTAATTTCATCAGAAGACAGGATAAAATAATTGTTATACCTACTTATTAAAAATTAAAACAAGTTAAATAAATCATTAAATATTAGATTTTTTGCATTTTACTATGCTCTTTTTTATGTAATACTTACTAGCTTCCGCCCGAACAAAATTTTTTGAATATAGAAATCAAATTTTAGTAACTTTTAAAATTGTATGGGAGACTATTTATCGATATAATGGCCCAGTTTTGATGAAAATTGGTATAAATTTAGCTTGATTTATCAGATATTCAAATTCGTCAACTCGCCAGCCGGCCAAATTCGACAAGGCGAATTGACGATAAATGTGAAAGTTTGTGGGTTTGGATGTTTGGATGTTTAGATATTTGGATGTTTGTTCCTCAATCACGCAAAATCTACTGAACGGATTTGGTTAAAATTTGGCACACAGATAGTAGATAGCCTAGATTAAAATTTAGAATACCTTTTATCCCGATATTCCCACCCCAACCCCGCGGGTGAAACCGCGGGCGGCCGCTAGTTGACGAATAACTCTGATTTCGTCCGCGTAGACATTCGGAAAATCCCTAGGGAACCTTTGACCAGGATAAAAAATATTCTTTATTTTAATCCAGGCTATGAAATATCTGTGTATCAAATTTCATCCAAATCTGTTTAGCCGTTTTTGCGTGATTGAGGAACAAACATCCAAACCCACAAACTTTCACATTTATAATATTAGGTACAGTAGTAAGTAGTATAGTCAAATTCAATTATGTTATTTAAATAATTGATTTGACTTCATACATATTTTTTAATTATTATCACTATCATTATTTTACCTATGGCAACAATAAAATAAAGAATATTTCTAACTTTGAAAACCATATCGTTTTCACTTCAATGTACGAAGCGAAAATAAAACCCGATGAAAACTTCAAACCGAAGAATAGCTCTTGAAATAATTGGATTACAATAGCAAAGAGTGCAAAGTCCTCGACTCAAAACAAATAATTTCCAATCTCCATTATTACGACCACTTGTGAAGATCAAAGAGCGTATTGGCAATGCGATGCATGCATATGCAACACCGAGTATGCATATGCTAATCTCATGCGGTACTAAAAGAGAAACCAGTGAGTCAATGAAAAACTTTTTAGGACCTTACCTATTAAAGCATAATAAAGGTTTTTCACTCCTCTTGCTCAAAAAGTCCGTCATTGTAAGGTACAAGAGCCAGGATAAAATAGCATAATTACCCCTAGCCCCCCTTTTTAATATACTATATCTATGCCCCTAGGGGATAAAGTTTTTTCTTTTTTAATGTTTGTCTATTACCAATGAGCCTACTAAAACGAAAAAGTCTTTATTCATAATCAAGAATAAAGACTCGCTCGACTTAATACTGTTTCTCATTTTTTATTTTTGAAAATGGAACTAAAAGCAGCGATCTCTTCGGTGGAATCATAGACTTATTTATACTCTGTGACTTTAAGTTTAAATCGTAGAATGCGTGCATTGTGTTTCTTAGCTGCTACAGTAGAAATTAAAAAAGGCACTGGCGCGAAATCTTTAGAATTTTTCTCTAATTCCAAACTGATTGAATTGTGTGACTGTAAGTAAGTAATACTTAGGAACGAAATAATTTTAATCTTTTGCCGTTAAGCACAAATCATTTATTTAAATACTGTATGAAAAGTTTATGAAGTGGAGGATAGAAAAACGAGTGGATTCGTTTACGGAAGTATAAACTAGGTATTTAATATTTATTTTCTCGCAATCGTAGTGAAAAGTAGAGTGTAACACACGACGCTAAAAACCATTGTAACTCGGTTTCTATTTATTCCCTCGCTAAAGCTCGGGAATAAAACTACCTCGTATGCAATGGGTCATTTTAGCGTCTTGTATAACAATCTACTATTATTTATTTTGCCTTTTTGAGTAGAAATAATATAAAAAGATTATAATGGAGATTTTCAGTTGGTTGGAATAGCAACAAACATTTTAAACTATTTTTTTTATTTACTGATGATAAGGAGCTCGGTGGCGCAGTGGTTTAGCGCCTGGCCCTGCAATCGCGGTGGTTAAGCAACTTTCGCAAGAGTCGGTCATGGGATGGGTGACCAAAAATTTACTATCATCAGCTCCTCCGTGCTTAGGAAGGCACGTTAAACCGTTGGTCCCGGCAGCATTTGCAGTTGTTAACACCCTACAATCCGCATTGGGCCCCGATGTTGGGTAATGACCCATCCTCCTTATCCACCTATAAGGAAGGCCTGTGCCCCAGCAGTGGGGACATTAAAATTGCTGATGTCAATATTGATGAAAAAGGGAAAAAGTGTTCTAGCTATTTCACCTGTTACTTTCTTTTAAAATTAGTAAGTTGGATTCATAAAATTATAATGAACATACCTTTGATTATTTATATGTCTAGAATCTAGATAGACAGTCGAATCTACGAATGCGTCGAAAAAAATATCACCCAACAGTTGGGTGACCGAAACATGCACACATTGTAAGTAGTGTGAGTGTGACCTGGGCATAGTTTTTATTACAATTGGTCTAAGAGCTAGCCCCGGAAATAAGTGGACAATTACCAGAAACGCAATCACTCTAGTTAGTTTGCCATACTATCATTATTAACTGATCCGGGCACCTGGCAGATTTTCAATGATGGGGATGGGAGTGGTTGAGTAACAAAGGGGCTGAAAATCGATTGAAGGTGTACAATTTACAGAGCTCTAGATTTGGTTTGGTATAATAGCAAGCCAATAATGTATCTAAATCGAATATAACATTGCCAGAAATTTTGACTGGTAGAAAAGTAGTGCCAGGTGGCATCAGAGGTGCGCGAAAAAGTGGCAAGAGTCGATGCCAAGTGGCACTACTTTTCCAGCAGTCAATACGACACGATAATATGGCAAACTAATTAGAAGGATTTCGTCGCTGTATAAATTGTCCACCTGTTTCCGGGGCAAGTTCTTTGTATATACTCTTTAGACGCGATGATACTAAAAATGCACACTAACCATTAAAAAGTTGGCATGTTTTGTTTAATACGTCAAAAGTGCAACACTCTATCTACATATTAATAAGCTAAGAGACATACCTTGTACCAAAAATCTACGTTTTAACAACTTGTAAGGGTTAAGCAATGTTCCAAAGTAGAATAAACACGTAAATTTTTAATAAAACCTCAATAGCACCCTCAATCATGAACGATGAAATATTAAAAAGCTTATTCAAACAACCGATATTTGTTACGGCAATTTTAATTTGAAACTTTGTTAATCTAAGTATAAAGAGAGACCACAAAGAGAACGGATCAAAACGATGAAAAATTATTGAAAGGGGGATATCGTGGTACGAGGGGGGAGAGGAATCGACTGTTTTATTAAGGCAACCTTAAAAAGTGCAGCCGATTTGAGAGTAAAACTCCTTAATTGTACAGTACATAGAGTTAAAATTTACACAGTTTGATGTTTTTCCGATTCTTGATAAGTTGGCGGAATGCTGTAAGGGTGTGGGTGAAATAATCGTGATTTTTTAATCAAATTTCATCTGTACAAGGGAAGTGGGGGCTATATTTTTTCATTATTTAATTTTCGGTCGCGGTTTTTTTGCACTCCTTCAAGGGACACCGTTTGAAGCTTTTTTGCATGTTCCGAAGAATTCTGTTACACACCGATCGTTATAGTATTATAGGTAGTAATTAAAATTAAATGTAATAAAATGTTTTTAGTTCAACATAACTCTAACCACCTCTGTGGTCTAGTGGTTCGCCCATCCGTGTAAGACGAAGTCCCGGGTTCGATTCCCAGGTCTTTTTAGTTAAATTAAACCTACAGGGCCACCTACAGGTCACAATTATAAACCGATTTTCAAAATTATTTTGCCATTTGATAGCTGAACTAATACCCTAGGACCTTTTTTTTTCATTTTTTCTTAAGTCGGTTTTTTTCTCGAAATATTTACAATTTAGTAAACAAACACCCCCCAAAAAATCCCGAATTTTTCGAAATTTCAAAAAGTTACCAGCCGATTTTCAAAATTCAAACGTTCACACGTGTCTCAATAAATTCCTCGACTTTTGGTACTATTCACATCTCCATCCTCCTAAAATCCTCGGAACTATGACCAAAAATACGTCTCAGGCGATTTGCATTTGATAACCATTTTCAATGGTAAAAAATGTTGTGTTCCGGCAGCTAGAGGTATGATAGCCAGTTCATCTGTGGTGAGGAGAAGGAGGTGTAGTACTACACCACACTAACGGAACTTACTTAATTAAATTAATTACTACACACCTACTAACCGACTTAATTATGTCACTTCACTAATCAATTCTTTCTTTCTGTACTTTGCAAATAAATTAACAAATTGAAGCTAGGCTTCAATTTCAAAAAAATATAGTTTTGTATCTTTTAATAGAATTGTTTTATTTCAGTACGACTTCCTTACTATCCCGACAATTACAAGTAAACGATATCGCGCTTGAGAAACTGACACCGCTATCTATTGGCAGCAATAAGTAAACTATAACTAGGTGAATTTGCAACACCTCGTCAAGGACTTAAAATATTATAATTTTCATTGTTTAATATAAAATATTATTTATTTGAAAAATAAACATTTAATTTGATTTATTATCTATTTTTAAGCTTTTCTACTTCTAACTTTATTATCACGAAGTAAATTATGAGTATACGGGTTTGCATTGAATAAATCAAAAACTTTTTATCTGATTTTAAAAATTATTTTACTCACAGAAAGCTACATTATCAGCGAGTGACATAGGCTGTATTTTATTTTCATCAAAATTGAAGATTCCTCCGAAAATTGCAATAAATCAGTCACGGTAACAAATATTTTGCTATAAAAGTTTTCCTTTTTGGCGTTCTCTGCGAAAACTATTGATACTACCTACATAAAATAATGTTCTGTATATCTATCTAAAGTTCTTATCATAACCCACAAAAATCAGCGAGGCAATATTATGTCAAACTATTATAGTTTAGTCACACTGATCGCTAAAACTGATGTTGAATCCTCATCCAACAAAATCATAATCAAGGTTGATTTCCTCTGTAATTTTTTCTAGTCAGCCCATCTACTCAAATGGCCATTCTACTAAAATATACATAGCTCCTGTCAATCTCATACATTGTCATTCTATTCTACTAGCGTTAATTTTAGTAGAAAGGCATTTGAGTAGGCCCTCAGGACCTTACCGATTATCTCGTAAAGATTATAATCTAACCTAAAGTGATCTAATCAGCCCATCTACTCAAATGGCCATTCTACTAAAATATACATAGCTCCTGTCAATCCGATACATTGTCATTTTATTCTTCTAGCGTTAATTTTAGTAGAAAGGCATTTGAGTAGGCCCTCAGGACCTTACCGATTATCTCGTAAAGATTATAATCTAACCTAAAGTGATCTAATCAGCCCATCTACTCAAATGGCCATTCTACTAAAATATACATAGCTCCTGTCAAGCCGATACATTGTCATTCTATTCTACCAGCGTTAATTTTAGTAGAAAGGCATTTGAGTAGGCCCTCAGGACCTTACCGATTATCTCGTAAAGATTATAATCTAACCTAAAGTGATCTAATCAGCCCATCTACTCAAATGGCCATTCTACTAAAATATACATAGCTCCTATCAATCCGATACATTGTCATTCTATTCTACTAGCGTTAATTTTAGTAGAAAGGCATTTGAGTAGGCCCTCAGGACCTTACCGATTATCTCGTAAAGATTATAATCTAACCTAAAGTGATCTAATCAGCCCATCTACTCAAATGGCCATTCTACTAAAATATACATAGCTCCTGTCAATCCGATACATTGTCATTCTATTCTACCAGCGTTAATTTTAGTAGAAAGGCATTTGAGTAGCCCCTCAGGACCTTACCGATTATCTTGTAATGATTATAATCTAACCTAAAGTGAAATTTGTAATATACAATAGATAATATTAAAGGGTCATATATAACAGGGTCATATTAAAGGAAGTGGAAGAGATTCGAGATCTGGGTGTCATAGTGGATAGAAAACTAAACTTTGTTCCACATATTAACAACATAGTTAAAAAAGCGGCGGGGATGTTGGGATTTATTAAAAAAACGACAAAAGGCTTTCGATCTACTAAAGTGAGACTAATACTGTATAATGCGTTATGTCGAAGTATTTTGGAGTACGCGAGCGTAGTCTGGAATCCCGTATATGCAGTGCACTCTCAACGTATTGAAAACATCCAACGTGCCTTCACTAGACATATTGCATACTTATCGTCGGGCATATCACACAGAACTCCTTATCACCTAAGACTGAGCTTTTTCAACATGTACTCACTGCGATGTCGGCGAACTTACTGTCCAAGATCTAGCGTTTCTGCACAGACTTCTCAATGGATCTTTACAATCTAATGAGCTCGTGAAAAACATCGCAATCAGTGTTCCATATCGTCTTCCTCGACATCCAATAGAGAAAACTTTTGCGCTACCTACTTTTAAGACCAATCTTGGACGAAACGCTCCTTTGCCTCGCTGCTGTGCTCAGTATAATAATCTCATAAAAGATAGCTCTGATGATATCGATGTTTTTCGCGACTCATTACCTAAAATTAAGTCCAGTATCTTTAAATTATTAGAGTGTAATAATCAATAATAATAATTCTGTAAATTAATAACTTTCAATTTTGCATTTTTTTTTATTTTTTTCATTTTAATTCATTTCATTTCAATTTCATTTAATTTTTTTAAAATTATTTTAGCATGTACTTTGACACAATTAATGTTTTAAATGTTGTGTACGCCTATAATAGGTATATATATAAGTATTGTGCTCTACTGTTATTATAATGTTAACAATGTTAAATATATATACTGTTGGTGTACCTTTTCCATAAATAAAATAAATAACTGTGAGAGAATTATGATAAATAAATATAAATAAATAAATACCATATCTATATCTATCTATACTTGTTAGTTTGTAGGTTTGGATGTAGGAGTAATTCTCCATATTCATCCCATTGCATACACTCAAAATCTACATTATCTCTGTAATATTCTATGTCTGTAATATGATTTTTTTAAAGAAATAATAACATAGCGGTGTGTATGTCAGTCGTATTAATAAAATTTAACCGCTCATTTCTCGGCTAATACGACGGGTCGTCGCGATCGGACAAACCGACAGAATCACTTTTAGGGTTCCGTACCCAAAGGGTTAAAACGGGACCCTATTACTAAGACTCCGCTGTCCGTCTGTCTGTCTGTCTGTCCGTCTGTCTGTCGGTCAGTCTGTCTGTCTGTCACCAGGCTGTATCTCGTGAACCGTGATAGCTAGACAGTTGAAATTTTTACAGATGATGTATTTCTGTTGCCGCTATAACAACAAATACTAAAAACAAAATAAAATAAATATTTAAGGGAGGCTCCCATACAATACAACAAACGTGATTTTTTTTGCCGTTTATTGGTACGGAACCCTTCGTGCGCGAGTCCGACTCACACTTGGCCGGTTTTTTATTACATAAATGTCTCGCTCTTTTGCTCTTATTTTCTTTTAATTATTTGATGGAACGATAATACAATGTTGATAAATTTTATGAAATGGGTGCATCAGTTTTCATGGTCTGTTTTTTCAGTAAGGTAATTGGAAAGTCTAAATGTACTTACTAAAGTTATTTAAGGTTATATAGCAGCTTTGATTTCATAATCGCAGCAGCCTTTACTATTATCGTGTAAAATATACGATAAGTTATCTTAGTCGTTTATAAACTAGTGGCTCTGTGAGCTATAAACTAGCATTTTAAAAAAATTGAATCGAAAAAAAAATCTATGCATCGTGTTCAAGAAGCTTATACCTCCCTCCAATGGAGATTGCACGGCCATATGTCATAGTGAAGATTGAAAAAAGCTCCTTTAGTGACGTGACGGCTTATTGCAACCTCTTTCTTTAGTGTTACAATACGTGTTCGTTGTTCGTCGTTCGTTCGTTCGTATGAAACAAAACGTATTGTAAAACGAAAAGAAAGAGATAGCAATACGCCGTGATGTCACTAAAGAGTCTTTTTTCAATCTTCAGTATGATACTAGGCGTGCAATCTCCATTGTGGATTTAAGCTTCTTGATCGTGTTTCAAAATAACCCCTAATGCCGATGGTAGATAGGGACCATCAACCTGAACAACTTTTACTATTGGACCAATTCTGAAATCGCAAAAAAAATATCAGCTGTTTCATACAAAAAATATTATAAAAAATTTCAAAATGTATGAAACAGCAGATTTTTTATTTTCGCGCTTTCAGAGTTGGTCCCATAGTAAAACTTGTTTAGTTTGATGGTCCCTATCTACCATATTTGGCATTAAGGGTTATTTTGTAACACGTTGTAATAGTTATCGAAACTGCTCACAAAATTTCACGGGAATCGGTTGAGAACGCTTTGCGCTCGCTCCGTAAACTAAAGCTGTGAAGCTTAAGGATTAAAGACATAAAATCATATTTTTGCCCTTTTATTTGCATACAAAAATCCTCAAAATTTTCATGCTAACTATAATAAATATTTCACCAGGCTTAATAAAATTTACAGCCAATATTTCTATTCCATATTTCCGACACGAATATCGCAATCTTTTCCTATATGCTTGTCAAATAAAAGAGGAAATATAGGTAACAATATTCAGTTTTATTACCGCCATTGGACAAAATGGCTCCCACCATCGAGAGGGGGGTTTGGACACAGTCCAGGTGTCCATTAGCCATAATTTACTTACTGGGTATAGGGGCGACTGGGAGAATTTGTTGTCTTTGTAGGCTGTTTGTTTGTTGGTTTACTAACCATAATTTTTATATATAAAATTAAGGTTATTATAGAACGTTATATATTTATTTATTGAATTTTTTGGTTTTAGATATTCACAATGTTATTTTTATATTAAGACGATTAATATATTAGAAAAAGGGTATAGTATTTAATCGGGTAACAATAAATTCCCATTTTTAGGTATCAAAAATAGGGATGTATTTAATAGCACTTTAAATTTGATGAAAACAGCTATAAAATTGTATATCAGCACTTTAAAATAATGATAGACCTATATTTAATCTTATCACTACAAAAATAATGGTTTGCACTTTAAAATAATAATAGATCTATAAATTAATATTATCACTACAAAAATAATGGTTTGCACTATAACTGTGTCCCAACTCCGAAATCATTTAATTTCTGTCAAACCATGTCAGACTAATGAGATGGCAAGTCTCACCAAGTCGGTTCTAGCGTTGTTGGTCGCAAATGTCGCAATGGAACCTAAAGCCTATTTGATAAAATATTACTCCAACGTACCACCAACCAAACTAGCGATGTATGCTAAAGATACGGTGATCTGATACGCGCAAATGATACAAGTGTGGACAAGGCCTAACCTCCTCCTGTCGTCGCACCTAGTCGTCTGTTTACCAGTACTAATGTTATAAAATTAATTTGTATGGTGCAAAGTATTAATTTTAAAGATAAACAATTAAATTGTATAGTGCAAAGTATTAATTTTAAAGCTTAGCATATTTATAGTGGAAACCATTATTTTTAAAGTGAATTCAATAATTTTTGAAACTAAACATTTTAAAGTGTGTTACATTATTTTTAAAGTGCAAATATATATTCCCCTCAAAAATACTGAATATAGCGTACTGAAATACTAAGTGGGCGAAGGATTGTGGGCGACTACAAATATTGAAAATCACAATCAATGGGTCACTTTAATTTGAGTAACAGTTATTGAGAGCGGGCAGTACTTTAATTACTAAGCGACCAAATTTTTATTCGGGTGACATCTAACGTTATGGCACACAAACTTTTTAAAATTTGACATATATTTTATTTAAAAAAGGGGACTACGAATGCGTGACGAAAATACTGAGTGGGCCACTAAGTATTTTCGTCACTGATTAAGAATTTTTGGAGGGTAGATAGATACCTTTCATGGTGTAGGTGAGCACTAAGAAAGGGTTTTGGAAAATTCTCGTTATGAAGGGAGCTACAGGATATTCCAGTTTGTATGGGAATTTGTATAGGGCTGAAGGTAAATACACCATTTTTGGAGGGTAGATTCCTTTTATAATGTCTTTGAGCACTAAGAAAGGGTTTTGGAAAGTTCCCGTATACAGGGTGCTACTAGGTGTTCCAGTTGGTATGGAGATTTGTATAGGGCTGAAGGTATAAACATCATTTCTGGAGAGCATAAACCTTTCATGGTGTTGGTGAGCGCCAATAAGGGTTTTGGAAAATTAACCGTTATACAGGGTGCTACATAGTATTCCAGTTTGTACATCATTTCTTATGAGAAAATTTTATATGTGAATGAAATGAGGTCTACTGATAAACCTAGGTAAATTGGTAATCCGTGACTTTCAAAATACAATGCAAAACTATTTTAATCACGCGAACGAAGTCGCGGGCAAAAGCTAGTAAATAAAATCCTACTAATATTATAAATGTGAAAGTTTGTGGGTTTGGATGTTTGTTCCTCAATCACGCAAAAACTACTGAACGGAATTGGTAGAAATTTGGAACACAGATAGTAGATGGCCTAGATATTTTTTATCCCGATATTCCCACGGGAACGGGAACCACGCGGGTGAAACCGCGGGCGGCCGCTAGTAAAATAATAAAAATACGACTACACTAACTAAAAGTTGCTATTATTTCACATTAGAAACGAACTGAAGCCAAAAGGCTTTTAGTTTTAACTAATTGTCTATCGATGTAAGCCATGTTACTATTTTACTAATTACAAGCCAAACTAAACTGAATTTCTTCCAGCATATAACCTTGAAAGCAAATTTCAACAGTGATAACAAATATTATAACAGGTGTCTACCGATGTAAGCCATGTTACTATTTTACTAAACAAGCCAAACTAAACTCAATTTCTTCCAGATCACGTTTAACATTAAAAGCAAATTTTAACAGTGACAACAAATATTTTAACTAGCTAATTGTCTACCGATGTAAGCCATGTTAATATTTACTAATTACAAGCCAAACTAAACTCAATTTTTTCCAGGTCACGTATAACCTTAAAAGCAAAAATATTTTAACTAGCTAATAATCTACCGGTACCGATGTAAGCCATGTTAATATTTTATTGATTACAAGCCAAACTAAACTCAATTTCTTCCAGGTCACGTATAAACGTAAAAGCAAATTTTAACAGTGACAACAAATATTTTAACTAGCTAATTGTCTACCGATGTAAGCCATGTTAATATTAATTAATTACAAGCCAAACCAAAGGTCCCGTGGAACTCACCTGCAATCAGCGGCGCTTGCGGGACAGTGCGCTGAAAAACGATAAGTCGAGTTAGGGCTGCCACTCATTCGAATGGGAGAAAACAATTATTAAAAAAAAAACATACACCTGTTTAATTTGACTTTAAAACGTTGGCTACATATCAGTCGCAGATAATTGCCTTAAATCTTTTATTTGTAAATTATTAAAAATATAAAAATAACTTACTGAATTTTCTTTCACTAAAACACATAAAATAAAATGAAAAACTTTTAAGCTTCAGACATTGTCAGGTCAAATAGAGAGTTATTGTGTTCATCATTTTTTTTTTATTAGAAAATATTGATTTCAGCCTCAGGAAATAAATAGCAATGGCCCAATCGAAAAGCAATGAAATGAGCTTTAATTACAAGCTTTTATTTACGTCCGATGTTTGTCCGTCCGTCTGTAATCAAATCAGTTTTCAAAATAAAAGCGTAGATGTTATTGTTCCATGCATACCATAAGTAGCTATCACACTTTTGATTTGGTGTCACTTTTAAGCTGTTTTTAACTTTTTAGTTCTTTTTTTACTAACTTTTTAGTTCTTTTTTTTACTAACATGTAAATTTATCAATAGCTTGTTTTAAAAAATATTTTTTATAAGTTACTTGTTATTTCATGAGTTCAACACTACGGAATATCAATAGTTTTGTGATTTTAAAAACTTCTAATGAGCCAAACGACACTCACTGCTGGGCATTAATCAGCCTTATGTCCGGTTTACACAAGAATAGTTTTTGAAGCCAGTATCAATAAGCTAGTAGCTCTGGCTTCATGTCAACAGAACAGCTTCATCTCTATGTCAGTAAGTCAGGGTAGTCAATTAGGATGGGATTCTAGAATCTTCACGACGACGGCGACGTTTGGTCCTGCACTGCAAGAAGCCATGCCCCGCAACCTTCACTAGATCATTGTTGTTGTGGCATCATAACACCAACGTGAGGGCACTGGCAGCGGCAATGCGCCTCCTTTATTATTTGTACTTGCAAGACGCACCGAAAGATATTGTAAGCTCTTAACTTACTCGATGGGCTCGCATTTTTTTGTTTTAATATAAAAAAATATTGTAATTGTATTCTTGGCTCATTAAAACGAGCAAGTAATCAAACCAAATTCGCTTTTTTACCTATCCAATCCAATCCTGCTGTTTGAGGCCTACCCATGGAGAATTAATTAAAAATATTTTAATAAAAACCAATCGATGTACCAACCCTATTCCCAAAGCCAATACACCTGTTGAACGAACATTCGATATCCTTCAATGGGATGGGAGAAAGGGATAGTGATATGTGCCAAGGTATAGATGTGAACGAGACAGGAAAGTGTGAGGGTGCTCACTTTGGAAGCACGTTCCAATGGCTTCGGCCTATAAGTAGATGTTCGGAAAATTATCTGAATCGAACAGTGCTCTATTTTGGATTTTACTGAAATTTTAACTGCATCAAATGTGTATCAAATTTCAAATTAACATAGTTTACTGATTTGAGCATCAACCGTATCTTTCACAAAACTCATATCAATCAAATAATGTTAGAAAAGAACTCAATTTAATTTTAAAACGTGTATTACTAAATTGAGACCAAGAAAATTACTTTTCATTGTGTATAAATCTGCAGGCACTCATTATGATTAATGAATGGTTATATTATGGTTCGTTAGTACTAACACTTAATTACAAGAAGTAAAATCTAAATAAAATCATCTATTTTTACCCGACTGCAAGGAAAGGGTTATGTTTTTCGCGCGTATCTTGTATGTATGTTCTTTTTAACCTCATATCTGAAATTGAATTTGAAAAAAATCTTTATTTAAATAAGCTCACATAATAAGCATTTTTAAATCGACAATTCTTTTATCCTACCACCCATTATGACGTCTTTTAGCTGACAAGAAAAATAGGCGCAAAAATTTACAAATATGTTCCAAACGACTAAATGGATTTGTCTAATATATCGTTAGATTTTTCTTGTCAGCCTAAGTATTCTTAGGTAGGTGGTGTTAAAAAAAACAACATGGCAGCTGTCATTATAGGAAGTGAAAGATAAGTTTTTCTTAGAATACTGCTATATGGGTGTCAAATTAAAAAATATATTAAAAAAACTTATTTCAAAAAGGTATAACATGACAGTAAAAATAATAACTAAAAAGATATATATAAATAAGACAAGTCAACTTAAAAGATGGAAACAAGATTAAATATTAAAGGCAACATAATAACAAGCAGTCGGAGGTATAGAATTCAAATCATTCACAATGTCGTCACTTTTTACATGCATTACCTCCGACTGCATGTTATTATGTTGTCTTTAATATTTAATCTCATTTTCATCTTTTCAGTTGACTTCTGTATTTCCGTCAAGGCCAGAGTGAATAAGCACCTTCTGGGCAAGCTCGCTCCATCGTAGACCCTGTCTTTGCTTTTGGGCAAAACTGGGGTCAAGAGCAAACCCATTCAATATAAATAAAAAAAACTTGTCTTTTATGCAGGCGGGTTTTTATTTTTATTTTTAGAATGTAGAGCTTATTCCACTACGTACACGTTTTCCACAAAAAAAGTCCTACAAAGCCCTGTCAGTAAAAACCTTCCCGCGTCCCGGAACCTATCAATAGGTGGGACGCAGACTTCGGCGTGGGACGCAGGGACATCGGCGTGGGATGCCAGGGACCAGGCGGGAAAACGGGCTATTTTAGAGCTCATTGCATTTTTATGGGACTTACTTCTTGATGTTTTACGGACTTTAAGATGCATAAAAGTGTTTAGGAACCTATCAATAGGTGGTTCATGCTTTGGGAAACTCTTGAGAAGCTGGTTAAAGAATAACATGAATAAAATAGAAATAAACATCGAGAAATTTAAGATTTGCGTGACCTTCTTTTTATTATTAAACTTATTAACACCTTAATATAAACGAGACCAAATCAGCTTCCAATAATCGGAAATTTTCCGCCTACCGGAAAGTGTCCGATCGGACACTTCTCAAGAGTTTCCCAAAGCATGAACCACCTATTGATAGGTTCCTAAACACTTTTATGCATCTTAAAGTCCGTAAAACATCAAGAAGTAAGTCCCATAAAAATGCAATGAGCTCTAAAATAGCCCGTTTTCCCGCCTGGTCCCTGGCATCCCACGCCGATGTCCCTGCGTCCCACGCCGAAGTCTGCGTCCCACCTATTGATAGGTTCCGGGACGCGGGAAGGTTTTTACTGACAGGGCTTTGTAGGACTTTTTTTGTGGAAAACGTGTACGTAGTGGAATAAGCTCTACATTCTAAAAATAAAAATAAAAACCCGCCTGCATAAAAGACAAGTTTTTTTTATTTATATTTAATGGGTTTGCTCTTGACCCCAGTTTTGCCCAAAAGCAAAGACAGGGTCTACGATGGAGCGAGCTTGCCCAGAAGGTGCTTATTCACTCTGGCCTTGACGGAAATACAGAAGTCAACTGAAAAGATGAAAATGAGATTAAATATTAAAGACAACATAATAACATGCAGTCGGAGGTAATGCATGTAAAAAGTGACGACATTGTGAATGATTTGAATTCTATACCTCCGACTGCTTGTTATTATGTTGCCTTTAATATTTAATCTTGTTTCCATCTTTTAAGTTGACTTGTCTTATTTATATATATCTTTTTAGTTATTATTTTTCTGTCATGTTATACCTTTTTGAAATAAGTTTTTTTAATATATTTTTTAATTTGACACCCATATAGCAGTATTCTAAGAAAAACTTATCTTTCACTTCCTATAATGACAGCTGCCATGTTGTTTTTTTTAACACCACCTACCTAAGAATACTTAGGCTGACAAGAAAAATCTAACGATATATTAGACAAATCCATTTAGTCGTTTGGAACATATTTGTAAATTTTTGCGCCTATTTTTCTTGTCAGCTAAAAGACGTCATAATGGGTGGTAGGATAAAAGAATTGTCGATTTAAAAATGCTTATTATGTGAGCTTATTTAAATAAAGATTTTTTTCAAATTCAATTTCAGATATGAGGTTAAAAAGAACATACATACAAGATACGCGCGAAAAACATAACCCTTTCCTTGCAGTCGGGTAAAAATAGATGATTTTATTTAGATTTTACTTCTTGTAATTAAGTGTTAGTACTAACGAACCATAATATAACTTACTTCTTGATGTTTTACGGACTTTAAGATGCATAAAAGTGTTTAGGAACCTATCAATAGGTGGTTCATGCTTTGGGAAACTCTTGAGAAGCTGGTTAAAGAATAACATGAATAAAATAGAAATAAACATCGAGAAATTTAAGATTTGCGTGACCTTCTTTTTATTATTAAACTTATTAACACCTTAATATAAACGAGACCAAATCAGCTTCCAATAATCGGAAATTTTCCGCCTACCGGAAAGTGTCCGATCGGAACTTCTCATTTTTTCACCATTAAAATGGACGCTCTTTTCAAAGTGAATTTCCCGGGAAATTTTTCCCACGCTCCGCGTCAGGATTGAACGATTAGCATATTGAAACCGATCCAATTGAAAGTGCAGAGCTTGGTAATTGAAACGGTGTCCGTGGGGTGAAAAACCCCGTGGGAATTATTGGACGTAGTCGATTTTTGAATCGGAAATTTTCCGGCGAAAATTGCTTTTGAATTTCAGCGGGCGTTCACAGGTTTGGGATTTTACGGACTGATTTATAATTTCTTGTAGCAGAAATAACTCGAGATTAAAAAAGTAATAAGTTTTAGTCCTATTTTAAATGTTATTCACAAAACATGAAGTTTTAATATTTTGCAATTATTTTCTATTTTCACCGTCGAATTTAAGAAAAATATTAAATTTTCTCGCGTAACTACTATTCATTGACATAAAATACATACTTTTATTCAAGCGTGTTGGTTTATCATTACTTGATTTATTTAATTGTAATTATGTTAAGTTATGAATTTGTATTATTTTATAAGATCTAAAATTCAAAGTGAAACAAAACATAACAATAACAAAAAAATATAATCAAATAAAAAAATCTTTTTGCCATACATTCTCCAGTGAAATTGCAGTGGATAACTGTCTATTGTCATTTTTAATCGTTGCACATCACATAATTACTAGACAACACCGTATAATTTTCCCGTCTTCCATATCAATTAACAGTTAGTTAAATATATTAACCGAAGGTGTTTTCCGAAGTTACCCTTTCACACCTCTGACCCCATAATTAATTCAAGACATCAACGCCATTACTTTGTCGAAGGCTCGATACCCATAAATTATCCATTCCGATCGAGCGTGACCCCAACTTGACCTTGCATAAGGTCATTGAGCTTTAAGGTCAGGTGTTAAGTTGTGATCCCTTTGGGTTTGCTAGTGAAAGTTTGTTTTACTTACATTTTATAGTTGCGGAAGTGTATTTCTTTAGTTATTAATTTTCTCTTGATTATGTTTTGTAACATTTGTTAGTTTTTTTATCACCCGACTGCAAGGAAAGTGTTACTTATACCTAGTGTTTCGCGCGTATCTTGTTTGTTTTCTTGAATATAATATTTTTTATTACCTCATATCTTTCAAACGGCTGAACGGGTTACTATGATTTAGATTTCGTTAGGTCTATCTTTAGACTTTATCTACACCCATGATATGTATCCTCTATAAAGGATAGAGAATACTATCATGGGTGATAAGTCTTGTATGGTGGTTTTAATACCCCTCATTATAGTACAGTTGCTTAAAATAACTATTGTTAAACCACGGACCTACTACTCAATGTTAACATACAGTTCAGTCGGAGGCATAGAATTTAATGATAAGTCAAATCATAATCTCACTTTATGCATGCCTCCGACTGTTTGTTATTTGGTACCTATATTGAACAAAATGTATTTAAACTACCATCAAATTATGTTTTAAGTTTGCCTTAATTTGATCTTGTTTCCATTTTTAGGGTTCCGTACCCAAAGGGTAAAAACGGGACCCTATTACTAAGACTCCGCTGTCCGTCTGTCTGTCTGTCTGTCAACAGGCTGTATCTCATGAACCGTGATAGCTAGACAGTTGAAATTTTCACAGATGATGTATTTCTGTTGCCGCTATAACAAAAAATACTAAAAACAGAATAAAATAAATATTTAACCGGGGCTCCCATACAACAAACGTGTTTTTTTTGCCGTTTTTTGCTCGATTTTAATAACGACTGCAGGTAGACAGTTGAAATTTTCACAGATGATATATTTCTATTTCTGCTATAACAACAAATACTATAAACAGAATAAAATAAATATTTAAGGGGGGCTCCCACACAAGAAACCACAAGTTTTTTTGCCGTGTTTTGGTACGAAACCCTTCGTGCGCGAGTCCGACTCGCACTTGGCCGGTTTTTTCAGTTGACTTGTCTTTTAATGCAGGCGGGTTAGTGTGTACAAGAAATAGTTTATTTTTTAAATCGATAAATATTTACATGTCATGATTGTTTCATTATTTAACTAATTTATTTTGTTAAAATGTAGACTTAAAAATAAACATAGAGTTTAGAAATCAGCCCACATTCTAGAAACACTTTACAATCGCCCCAGGGTTTACTCGATTCTCGTAAACCTCTTGTCATCATAGATTCGTTCCGATGTATCGATGTGCAGAATTAATAATAGAAATCGTTTTCCTTCGATACGGTAATTCTACACAGGGTAATTTTACGCAAAATGCTATGTTAAATTTCCAATAATATCTATTTTGAAGATTACTGTTGTAAGTATGTTGTATGTTGCAATGTATGTTGCTAAATCACCAAGCAGGAAAATAGATTGAAGCATGAAATACTAAAATCATTGATTAGAACGCCTTTGAGAAATACCGAAATGGTTCTTTTTAGGGTTCCGTACCCAAAGGGTAAAAACGGGACCCTATTACTAAGCCTCCGCTGTCCGTCTGTCTGTCTGTCTGTCTGTCTGTCACCAGGCTGTATCTCATGAACCGTGATAGCTAGACAGTTGAAATTTTCACAGATGATGTATTTCTGTTGGGGCTCCCATACAACCAACGTGATTTTTTGCCGTTTTTTGCTCCATATTGATAACGACTACAGGTAGACAGTTGAAATTTTCACAGATCGTGTATTTCTATTGCTGCTATAATAACATATGCTATAAACAGAATAAAATTAATATTTAAGGGGGGCTCCCATACAACCAACATGATTTTTTTGCTGTTTTTTGGTACGGAACCCTTCGTGCGCGAGTCCGACTCGCACTTGGCCGGTTTTTTTATATTAAACAACTGTCATAATCTAGTTGAGGCACACATGTCATAATCGAACTCCTCAAAAATATGCTAAACTCTTTTGCACTGAATCAATGAATCAACTTAACAGTCTATTTATTACAACCTTTTTCCTTAACCTGTCATAGTTTATCGAGTTTTCATCTACATAGTTGGTCCTACAAGCCGGATGTTTCTCTTCATATAAGTTTTCCCCATTTTTCTCCACACCCAACTTCTGTACGGAGCAGGTGATCTAAAATAACGCTCTCCAGGTTTCACCGAGGTGTATTTGGGCAGTTATTACCAACTACTTGAAAGTTATACCTTTGTGAGGGGCCTCGCTTAGCCCCGGATCGCTCTCTTTATGGTAAGTGCATTAGATACTGTTGCAAATTATACACTGATTTCGGAAAGTTCTGATATACCTAAAGGCAAAGGCACCATAAAGGAACTGTTTCTGTTTTATTAATAATTTTGGTATATTTAGTCAAACTAAACAGACCAGTGAAATTGTTTTAGGTTTTCTATTAAGTAAGGCTTTGTTAGTTATTTTAACCCTCCTTGATGTTATGCGTGCCCTGCTGATATTGAACAATAAAGTTTTTAGGTATTAAGGTTTGGTCAAACTGAATGGGTGTGCATTGTAGCACAGCGCGTTGCG
The DNA here is from genome assembly GCA_928269145.1 of Agriphila tristella. Classification (NCBI taxonomy): domain Eukaryota; kingdom Metazoa; phylum Arthropoda; class Insecta; order Lepidoptera; family Crambidae; genus Agriphila; species Agriphila tristella. Next base: position 21,420,462 of record OV743445.1, read on the forward strand.
TTGCATAGCGTGACAACAAACGATGTTGTATTGTATAAAATACTATGGTATTTGTCACTCTGAACGCAACCATTTTCACACGGAACGCTACTTCATGGTGGAAACATTACTATTATTTTACACAAGTTTTATTTTCACTTCACTGCCTTCGTTTTAAAGGACGCTTGAATTCGTACACCTTAGATAAATCCATAAAGGAACCTTGAGCCAGCATAAAATAAATAAATAGTAAAACTAATTCACAAAACGATAATAAACACATTATTAAAATTTGGACACGACAACAACTGTCAGGACAGCTACTTATAATAATGTAATTAAAAATACAATAGCATCCAATACAATGTCAGTAACGAGAGTGTAGTATAACTTATATATGAGAACTATCGCCCAATGTCCGCTGCCGACAAAGAAGTTAGCCACACATCACTTAGCATAATGCTGAGATCAAACGGCGCAGAAATTACTATGAATAGACATGGAACCTTACCATGAAATATTTGACATGGTTTAAAAAACGAATTTGGCATAGTAATAGCTATAAAACGCATACACAAAAAGATATTTTTTCAATTTTTTACACAGAAATCAATGACAAATGACAGCTACAACAAACGTGTAAAACTACCTCTACAAGGACTTATAACACGAAGAGACTTGTGAGCCAAATAAATTGAGCATTTTGAGCTATCCCTTTTTTAACACGTTTTTATTAGGTTGCTTTCGCGTTTGTTTGTTTGTTTGTGTGTTTCTCCACAAAGTTTGCGAACGATTTTATCCTAGCTTCCCGATGAGCTAGAGACTTGAAACTTTGAACATAGGTCAGAACTGGAAGGCAATGCAATATTATGGTGTCATTGAGCTGATCTGATGATGAAGCCGGAAGAAGGCCACAGGAACTCTATGATGAAACCATACAACCTCATCGTGTTTGGTCTCGTTAGCATCGTCTTGACGAGTACTCTAACGGGAGACAAGGTCCAGGGTCTGATGATGAAGCCGAGAGACCATGCCATTGGAACTCAATATTGAAACCATGCAATCCCATCGAATTTGGGCTCGTTTGAATCGTCTTGACGAGTTCTTTGTTGGGAAATAGTTTCCAGGGTCTGATGATGAAGCCGGAAGAAGGCCATTGGAACTCGGTAATAAAACCATGCAATCCCATCGAGATTGGGCTCGTTTGAATCGTCTTGATGAGTACTTTGTTGGGAAACAGTATCCAGGGTCTGATGATGGAGCCGGAAGAAGGCCACTGGAACTCGGTAATAAAACCATGCAATCCCATCGAGTTTGGGCTCGTTTGAATCATCTTGACGAGTACTTTAATGGGTAATAGTGTCCGAGGATCTGATGATGGAGCCGGAGGAAGGCTATAGAAACTCTGTAATAAAACCATGCAACCCCATCGAGTTTGGGCTCGTTTGAATCGTCTTGACGAGGACTTTGTTGGGAAATAGTTTCCAGGGTCTGATGATGCAGCCGGAAGAAGGCCACTGGGACTCTGTAATAAAACCATGCAACCCTATCGAGTTTGGGCTCGTTTGAATCGTCTTGACGAGTGCTCCGATAGGAGATGGTATATATTTAGTCTTAGCTCGTTAACTAAAAAGCAGAAAATAAAAATTTACTGAAAAAAAACTTTTTTAAAAACACGTTTTTAAAACGGACTAAATTATTACAAAAAAATCGGACTAAAACATTAAAAAGGACTGGTAAAAACAGACTAAAAAGTATCAAATAAAATTTTCTGTAAATATTAAAACCCTATACCTACAGAAATTTTAAACCTAAAAACGTGGGGCGCATGCTAAAGACAATATTGATGATAAATTTTACAAAATCCGCCCCACGTTTTTAGGTTTAAAATTGCTGTAGGTATAGGGTTTTAATATTTACAGAAAATTTTATTTGATACTTTTTAGTCTGTTTTTACCAGTCCGTTTTAATGTTATAGTCCAATTTTTTTGTAATAATTTAGTCCGTTTTAAAAACGTGTTTTTAAAAAAGTTTTTAATATTAACTTCTTCTTTCTTATCGTATGAGGATTAGTGGCCACCTCAGGTGTTAGAGTTTATCAAGCCGCCTTTAAGATCTCTAAGTTGGTTATCAGAAGACAACAGCGACGGCTTAACGTGCCCTCCGACGCACGGAAGTGCTCAGTCCGACACCTGACCGGACCGAGCGTTGCTTAACAAACATGATCGAGTACGATCAGTCTGTCAAGCTCCGCTATAAGCACTTCAATATAGTTACTAAAAATATTACTTACTATCTTACCTCAGGCTATATTTTCAGCGCAGCGGTGTTCAAAGGCGATACGAGACGCATCTGCGCGCGAAACAATCAGTTAACTTAGATTACTAATAGTACACCCTTTGTGCTTACATTATTAAGTTGGTGCACTACAGGTAAATTAAGTAAAGTGCACTATGAAGCATGTATACGTAGACGTTAACTTTAAAATATAACAGTAGACGAAATCAATGCGATCAAGGAAATACCTATTAGAAGTTTACCTTCTTCATATTTATGTGATCCTAGTACTTGGTGACTTGTTTTTGTTACAAAATTAATATTAGGGATGTATACAAAATTATGAAAAGAAGACTGCATTACAAATTAATTTGGCACTAGGTATTATACCTTTTCGGACGGATCACGAAAAAAAGTCCGTGGTCTCTTACAGGGACTACGAGAAGGGACCACGGGTGACAAAGGGATTTTAGCAACGAACTTTCATGAGCTCTTTTAGTACTTTGTATAATAGCCACTTTCTTGCTGATGCCTCACAGTTTATACAACAAACAAAAGAACAAGTTAATACAATAAAATACTCAATAGAAGAGCGACTTTCGTTTGCTGACTAAAAAAAATTTCCGAAATTTTAGAAAAACAAATTGATTTTTAAGATGATTAATAATTGAAAAACATTAAAAAAAATCGACTCACCCGTAGCAGCTCATACGGGACTCGAACCCGCACCCTTAGGATTCCGGCCCAATGCACTACCAATTATGGTACCGAGCCCCCAATGGGATTTGCGAAATATTCTAATACTTTTTACGTTTCCGCTGTAGGCCAGCGCCATCTCACCAATGTGAAGAGAATTAACTTCGACATTCGAAAGCAACTTCTTTACAGATGCTAGACAATCGATTAAGGTGAAATAGCCATATAATTTTAAACCGATTATTTTTTATATTTTTCAATTATTAATCATCTTAATATAAAAATAGCATTGTGAATGCATAAAAAAAATCTAAAAGTCTAAAATTGATTTTTACCTTGCGACATGCGGATTTAAAAACACCACTTTGAGAAGACAAGTCCTATAATTTTTGAAAACCAATCTATTTTTTTTACATTTTTTTGTGCATAACGGGATAGTGGCCATCACCTCATCTGATCTTAAGTGACGATAAGGCCGAAGGTGGAAGCGCACTACACCCGGAATCCTGACTGAGGAACTAGCTATCTTACCTCTAACTGCTGGAACACAATATTTTTTAAATTGTTCTTACGGCGTGAGACCTGGGTAAGATGATGGCTAGCCAGGCGAATTTCAAATAAACCCTACCAAACCAATCTCCTCTAAATATTTTTCACTAGCCACAGCCAATTTAGTTAGCATATGTCATTAGATATTTCAGGGCAGGACCCAGGGTGTTATTACAGGGCCGCACGCTGCACCACGAACAATTAGAGCGCTTTGTCCGATATTCAATAGCGAGTGCGGACCTGTAATGGCGGCTGTGTTTTGAATATTTCAGAAATGGTAGTGTGGATACGCTAAGAGGATTATGATTGAGTGAGTCAATTGCGCATGTACGGGAGTAGTTGGTTTTTGCGTTTAAAAAAATCAGCATTCTAAGAGATAAAATTCAGAATTTCCATACATTTTAATGCTAATTTCCCGGATTTTTTAAATATATCCTTATATCAATTAAAATGCTGATCAGATCAATGGGGTTGGCAACGCAAAGCTAATCGCAGATGGCGCCAGCGGCAATTTAACCGCTATCAATACTTTGGTTAAAATATGCCACAAATGACATTTGATATTTGAAACAACCAATCAAATGTTTTGGTACAACCGCTTGTGGCGCCATTAGTTCCTCAGTTTCCATCCCCATTGGGTGTGTAAAGCGATCTAAATCTCCACCATTTATTCTCTTGATAGCCATCATCAGATCATGGCTAAGTCAATTCTTGGTGGAGAACCAAGGATTCAAAGTTACCTCGTTTGTGTGAAAATCGACTGGTGTTTTTACACGACTGCCCAAAACAAAAATAGTGTATATGTGTTCAGGGTTCATGTATGTTTGTGGGTATGTGAGTTTCTTTTATTCCACCATAACTTCTAAATGCCTGAACTGATTTGGCCGTTAAAACTTCGAAACTACTCGCTTGTTTTAAATGAAACAAAAACACGTGTATTGCTAGACATTTAGCCACTTGATCATAAAGTTTCAAGTGATTTAACAGACCCAGTAACATTCTCCATTGGACACCTTATCCATACTTTTGCTTTCATCCAAAATGGGCATCGGGCCACAGCTCCAATCCACTCTCTCGCACAATTTCCAAACGCATTGTACCGGCGACACTAAATACAGATACCGAAAGCTGTTCTAGTTCTAGTGTGTAAGTAGTTTTAAAATATACTTGTCAGTAAATACATGACCATCAGCCATTTATGACCCCACTGCTGAGACACAGGCCTTCCTTATGGGTGAATAAGGAGGATGGGCCATAACCCACTACGCGGACCCAATGCGGATCGGTGGTAGCAGTAGAGCAGCAGACGACTGCAAATGCAGCAGTGACCAACGGCTTAACGTGGAAGAAATTGCTTTTTAGCGATAAAGCTACCAAATTGTTCTTAATCTGTGTTTTTTCCTTGATATGTTTTTCTATTATGGTAAACAAAAAATTTAACGTGCCTTCCGAAGCACGGAGGAGCTCGACATAATACATTTTCGGTCACCCATCCCATGACCGACCCTTGCGAAAGTTGCTTAATCTCCGCAATCGCTGGGCCAGGCGCTAAATCACTGCGCCTCCGTGCTCCTTATAAAAACACTAGCGGCCGCCCGCGACTTCGTCTGCGTGGAAAGGTTTTTTGCTATCCCCTGGGAACTTTTTTTCGGGATGGAAGGTACCTTATGTCATTCTCTGAACCTCTGACAACGTGTATGCAAAATTTATTGATGATCGGTTAGGCGTAACAAAAAAACAAATAAACAAACAAACAAACGGACTTTCGCATTTATAATATTATTATATTTATAAATCAGTAGCAGTAGGTATTTTGTATTAACCATTTTCTATTTTTATTTTGTTCATCTTAACTTTCTTCACTGGATGAAATTGCAACTTAACGATAAGGCCGCCAACTGCTCTTCTGCTGTAGAATTATCATTACTTATTTACCGTGGTAAAAATTAAGAATAAATTGCTTTAATATCGTTCTAGCTAAATTGTTTGCTTGGATTTTTTTCGCACCTTTTATATGCACCCAAAAATATAAAACTAATAATAATAATAAAGACAATAAAGAAATAAAATGTAAGAGCATAGAAGAATTAATCGACTTTACTCTTAAAGAATCCTACTTATATTATAAATGTAAAAGTTTGTGGGTTTGGATGTTTGTTCCTCAATCACACAAAAACTACTGAACGGCGGGCTGATTATCTAATTAAAAACCACCTAGCGACTGGTTGCAGTTCACAGATGATCGTGATCCATTGCTACTTCTTTTTGGGTTAAAAAAAAACATACTAAAGAAAAGTGGCAATATATGTCAAATGCAACCGGTCGCTAAATAGTTTCTTTTTAGATAATTAGGGTGCCGATTTGGTTGAAATTTGGCACACAGATACTTTTTATCCCGATATTCCCACGGGAACGGGAACCACGCGGGTGAAACCGCGGACGACCGCTAGTCACAAAATAAAAGATAAGTTGGATTTATAAATGGATACATTTGATTAGTACCTCCTAAGTGATCCATTCATTAACTATTCTTCATTATTTAAAAAAACATTTTTAATAATAATAATTGTGAGCAAAGGTGAAAAAGATAACTGCTTACAAAACGCAACCCTTCCACATATTGTTGTATCGATTCTCCCAAGACGCACAATCAGAAAAACAAATAATTGTTTCCCTGAAGAAGTTCCAAGATAATTTATCTAATAAAACAACCCGATACCGCCCAATACACGCGATGACAAACTCAGTGGAAGGGGTGAGTGGGGGGGGGGGGGGAGAATAAATGCCCCACATAAAGCCGGGAGTGGTAGAATGTACGTGCACATTCTTAGCACCCCATGTGTGGTGGAATCACATAGAGATGTAATAACCCATTTTCTTACGTGTTTTTGGTGTACAGATGTATAGTACACTACAAAAATTTTAGTTGACTCTACTTACTTATCTTCAGCCAGTTTTTTCTCTGAGAGACCTCCCAATTTGTGAACTGGACGTGGTAGATTCAGTAGCTAGATCTTGTTTATTAACTTTAATCAATATAATTCAGTAATAATAATTAAAATCCGAACGCAGCTATAAAATAATGTACAAACTTGAATTCGATTTCATAAAAGTATGAGCAGCTTTTTTGTTTTAGTCCTCCCGTGACCACAGTCCCTGGAAAGGTGTCACAACGTCGGGAAACCCGAAAAATCAATAAATCAAAATTAAATAAATCTAAAATAACATCTCAATTAGACCCTGAAGAGAGTTGTCGTTTAGTTCATTGACAAAAGTGGCCACTTTTAGCAATATAACTTCATTAAACTAAACGACAGACTAGAAAATATTGTTTAAGCTATAAAGAGTACTACAAAACTTCTTCGAAGTACACTAGAAGAACACATTTCACAATTTCGTCTTAATAAGGACTATGATTTCTTTTTCCATTGCCGGCGCTAGTATAGCGCATAAACCCTCCAAGGTAACTCTTAAGATAGGTTATTCACCCATATTTCTGGTGGTCAGCGTCTACCATTAACAATGTGTTAAAATCTGAGCATCGTATAAATAATCAGTAAACAGTTTGTTGTCTGTAGTTATGTCAGTCAGTCACAACATAACGCAGGAACATATTCTATCGAATGAGCAATGTCAAGCAGCTTTAGTTTCCTTAAATAACCAGAAGACCCAAATATGATGCAAGTTTAAAAAAACACGCAAAATGTTTTTTTATCAGAAGTGGTAATAACCACCCAGTGTCAATCTAACCAGTCGCACACAATAGCGGTAGCTCGTATCGCATTATATCATTTATAAACAAAATGTGTTAAAATAAATCGCGACGTCGCGATACGCGAGCTTAACGCGCCCGAGAGCGCATACCGATGAATTGTGTTACTTACAACTCTATAGCATTCCATTACGATTCACGGAGAGATGTGATACTTACACTTGAGAATAGGTAAAATTTTTGATAAAAGAGAAAAACTATAAGCAACTTAAAAGAGAGGAAGAGGTATTGTATAAAAATTGCATTGTGAATGCAAAAAAAATCTAAAGAAAACAATATTATATAATTTAATTTGAACAATAATTATATTTTATTTAATAATGTTATGAAAAAATTAAAATAAAAAACTACAAAAGTGACAGTCAAGGTAAACCAATTTAGTATACTATGTTGTTATTAATAAATTTTAAACAAAACATCAAAACAAAATGGCACCTACACACATTTCCTTTCCTTCGGGGTGAAATTTAAGCAAGATATATGTCAACGTGCTTCTCACATAATAAATTACGTATATATTTGCGATTTATCTGCAAGATATATGTGCGTTTTACCATGTGGCGTAAGAAGGGAGGTACCCCCTTGAAATAAGAGAGTTTGAGAAAATTGAGAAATTGGTATTGTTTCTATATTCAATAAAGTGATGGCTAATAAACAAACTTATTTTGATCCTTTAACTAAATAAGGTATCGTCTGAAATATCAAACACACGATACAAAGTCAAAACAGACATCGAAAAAAATTTCATCTCTCTAGAAGGGTCTTCCGAAATCCACACTCAACTATATTAAGTCTATAGAAGATTTATACGAACAAAAAAAGACATTCCAAGCATTATACATATCTGGTGATATTTTTGCATACCTCGGGGGAGAAAAAATTTATTACAAAATCAACCAGTGTTACCTGAACTTTGAGTTCAATATCCGTTGTTGAAGATAAAGGTTTAGTTATATTGGTTGTGGTGACTTCCAGAGAATGGTATTATGTCGTAAATCATAATATTGGAATATTTTCTTGGAGGTATGGATATGTATGGAATTCAGATTGGTTTATTGAAACTATGACAAATGATGTGGTAGGACGGAAATATTGGATTTTAGGGGGCTTGATATACCTGCATTCGTTTTTTTACAGATCTATAATTTATTGACTTATTGAAACTGAACTTGTAAATAGTAGTTTGTATTTTTTCAATATAAATATCTCTTAAATCCAAAATTGCGTATTTAAATTACATCGCAAAGTGCAAAATGTTTCTTTTGAATACTTTTTAGCTTTTTTTCAATAAAGTTCATCATATTGTTTTTATAAGTTTTTATTAACCCTCATAATCAAATGGGTAATATTCTTCAGTGCTTAATATAAAGAAATTATTAACAGATCTTTCGATATTTGAACATCTAACTAGAATAAATAACCTAGAACGATAGTTTTCTAGAAAGCGCAGTGTTCAAATTGAGGCAAATAAAATTGAGTCAAAATGGCTCTTTAGATTTTAGCTTTGCATATGTTAACTATTTGTACCTATAACAACGAAAAAGTTTCAATTTATCTATATACCTTTAGGGGATTAGTTATTATTTACGATTAGGTAACGTATGAAGGATATACATTTGAAAACTGACCGATTTTGGCTTAGTTTTATTTGCCTCAATTGATATAAATAAGGACTCGGCTTCTAGGCGTTATTATTCTAAGCTTTTAATTAAAAATGAGATACCTATCCAATGACGCTCTAGTTACAGTTTTTTTATCGGAAAGACACAAAATGTCTCTTCAATCAAAATAATAAATCACGTGTTTAACAATTAGCTAAAAAGCATTCTCCTATTCACCCTCTCACCAAACAGATAAATGAGTACCAAAAACATACTTTAAGACGCATATTTGACTAATGCTCCATTGAACAAACTTCGGGCCGAAATGGGAAACATCGGCCGATAACTTGTAAGACACCTCGCTTAAATCGGGGCCGTTGGGGAAGCCACCCCAAAGATTAAGATGGCCGTTAAAATGACGCTCTAAGTTTTCCGAAGTATGCTATTCAAAACTGTTCACGAGTGATTAACTTTTCTACGTAACATGTAACATATTATGTAACTATGTAACATTATTATTCTAAGGGCAGGACCCTTCTTTCGGAAAGTCCAATTTTAAGTTCATATAAATTCTGTTCCATTTTTTTTAATCATAGATTGTGAAACGGGCTCTATATTATATAAAAAAAACCTTTATTCTAATTAAACCTAGATTAAAAACGATTAATGTATTAACTTCAGTGAATACGTTTTTTTTTTAATTAAAACCTTATTCGTTATAGCATTACTTATTATTTTAGATCCGTAATAGTACAAACATTCTAATTTCTTATTGACTTCTTTTATTACTCAATAATAAAAACACCACACCATAACTTATCATTTCTTGCTTTGCTTTTTCGTATAAATTCATTTAAAATTATGCTCGTTTATCGACTACTTTAAGTAAAACTATTAAAATTACGCCTAACACAATACATGTTGAAAAGACAGCAAGTAAAATTCAATATTTTACTAAGTAATAAAAACATAATTGTGTACATGTCGTGTGTGTATATGTGTGTGGGTGTATATGTCGTAGCTAACGAGTAGTTCCATGTTTTAATATAAAGAAAATACACCGGTATTCTTCTTTTTATTATCTTCAAACAAAAAATAAAAAACTATTTATTTATTTGGCTGTATCAGGTAAAAATACCTTGTTGGTTGACTTTTTGATTTAACTTTGCGTTGACATTTTGAGAACATAACTTTTTACCTTCTCTATTCTTATGTACCTTAGTAACAACCAGTTATTTTTTTATTTGTCAATTTTATTAATCTGCGGAAAATAAGAGAATGGCATCTTTTTCATTTTTATCAATACTCAGACGAGAATTAATTTTGATTCCCGTCTGAGTATTGATCTGGTGCGAGTCATTTTCAGTTTTTAGTATATTAGAAGTAAGTACTTAATTAGTATTGTTTAAAAATAGCATTGTGAATGAAAAAATCTCAATTTAAAAATTATATAGCTATTTCATCTTAATCAATTGTCATAATATCTGGAAAATATTTCAATTTACTGTCGAGGTAATCCTCACATTGGTAAAATAACGCTGGTTTACAGCGTAAGAGCAGGATATACTAGAAGAAATTCAACGATATGCCACTAGTGATCGGTAGCTCAGCGGTCAGAGCATTGGACCGGATATCAAAAGATCGCGGGTTCGTTTCCCATCTGAGTATTGATCTGGTGCGAGTCGAATTTTTTTTAGTATATTATTAAGTATCTTATTTCATATTGAAATTTCTTGCGGCAGGGTTGAGACAGAAAACTATTGTTTATTTTTAACAAAAAAAAACCCTAAAACTGAAGCGTCATTTTAGCACCCCGATTTCTGTAAAACAATAGTCCCCCCAACCGATGTTTTCTTTGTCGGAGCAGTCTGCCAATATTTGTGCCAATTAAACGCCTGATTTCACACGCTTCCTAAACTCCCGTTTGTCTTCAAATATTTCTGCTTTTCGCTTAATTCAGTCTTTGTTCGAATTTAAGTGCCTTATTGGATTAACTTTGCTGATGCATTTGATCGGAAAAATATATAATTTTATGCTGATATTAATGGTGGTCTTCGTATTTACGTATCAACCGAACATCTTTCATGCCTAATCAATAAAAAAATGGCAAAATTATGATCGAAATCAGACAAAAAATAATATTTTTACTGAAAAAGACGCACTGTATAAACTAAGCAGCACTCAAGTACTGTATAAGTTTTAAAAAGTGATACTTATATAAGTAGTGTGTAAAGCATTAAGTAGGTACCTAGTACCTACCTAATCAAAATAACTCCTTTCGATATTCATATCTTTACGGCTTCTAAGAGGACCTTATTTCTATTAACGACAAAAATAAAACATGTTTTTTTTTTCTCATGTAGTATGGAAAAAGTGTCACAGTAGTAGTAATAAAAGACAAGAATCTCCCAAAAACAGTTTTCTTGAACAAATGCTAACACACCGATGTTTTAGTGATGAGCACTATACATAAGCAGGCTAATCGATAGTTTATGCATAACAAGTGATGTTGGTTGCTTTAGCAAGGGTCCGGAATCACGGGAAAGATTTAACATTCGCGCGAGCACTATTAATCAGATCGCCGATTGCACAGACTAAACATTGGGTTTAGGGAGGCACTTGATGTTATCGATATCGATAAATTTTACTAATTTCTGTATGTATACTTAGTTGAAAAGGTTCGTGTACAAGTAGTATTTGTTCATGGAGTCTATGATTTTGATAAAGACAGTTAAATGTTGTAAGTTGAGACAATTTTTTTTATTTGTTAGAATATTATTGTTATTAGGAAACTTTTCGAATACTTAAATTAATTACTAGTATATTTGATTTTTATAGAAGTAATTATAGAATGAATGTGTATTTTCAAACATGCAAAATTAAATGTTGATGTTTTTTATCCCTTCATTAGTTAATCACTTGATTCGACTAAGTGCTAATGAAAGTAAGCAATTACAATCCTAAAGATAAAAACCATAATTATTGTTTTACTTAATACATTTTAAAGTCTCAATTTCTGACAAACAATCCTAACAAAATAGTATTTACAAAACGTGACAAATAACTTTTACAAACATACAGGCAAAACATGTCAAAAGTGGCAAAACTATTATCTTACCTAACATATTTATTCTAAAAATCGATAAACGCCAGTAATTGGTGCAATTTTGTAGCTTTCATTCCAATAATTTTGATGGTAATGAAGAGTTTTGATACAAACTTATCTTATAATTTTATCGATATCACTCACACCCCATCCCTACTCCCAAACCCAAAGGGATCGCTCTAGCCGCCCGGTTAGTGTGAACTAAATGAATCATTAATAATGCAAAGTTAACGCGCTTGCGATCCCGCCACCCGAACATCGATGTCGATGCTTAATGTGGGCGTGGGACCACACTAATGTTTTGCTTAAGCAGAACATATCGGGTGACAATACTAATGATGTATGGTTTTATCGATAAACTTTTTTGGATATGGTGATGATTTCTGTTTTTCTTCGTGTCAGCTAAAAAGTGTTGAATGGGTGGTAGAGAAATGTATTTTTATTTCTGAAATAAAGATTACCTATTTTGACTTTGAATTTTGTCTTGGATTTTGGGTCTAGGAAAAATTGTTGTACGCCAATCTACTTAGCTTAATTACATACTTGTAGGTAAGTACTTCATCTTTCTAAATTGATTTAGTGAATAACCCGATATTTGTAGTTTTTATTCCTAAAAATGTAATTCGCACCTTTCGAGTTTACTCTCAAAAGTATAAATATATTTTTTTTATTATTATTAATGGTTTTAACTGCAAGTTCAGGAGATTGTTTCGTTCATCATTATTTTTGTTAAACAATATAAATATTCTTACAAATGGTAAAACATTAAGTGAAACCTCAAAAACATATTATAGGTTATGTATCTGTCTTTTTGCAAATACATAGTCTTAACCTTTTCTAATATCGATGGTAAATTCATCATCACTTTCCTACGATTTTGATGTCGCTTAATTAATTATTTACAGACGATGTGTGATGTTGGATCGATTGAGATCGGGACTGCTAACAAATTGAATTACTACAATGGCTTAGTTATTCCGTGTTTACCCCATGACCTCACATCCCACTCATAATTTTTCTTTATTCATCCCATTTCTATTTCTAACTTATCCCACGTCAAATGTTCATGGGTGACCAAAGTGTTGTTGTTTTGAGGCTATTACTGCAAAACTTAAAGTTTTGCAGTACCTAAACAAATCTTGATAAGTAAAAGTTGGTCACTGAATTCCATTAGTTTTGTATATAAAGTAAAAGTAACACTTTATATTTTTTCCTTTACTTCTATAACACAGTTGCAGCACCCTGCTTCTGCCTTTCATGATTCTTGGTCAACTGGAAGCACAGAAAAAAATTACTCCTACTGGAAGTACCATAAGGAATTTTATTTAAAATAGCAGCAGTGACAAATTGTGCCATTTTCTGACTGATTTTTTTTTGATAGCAGACGCATCAGCCAGTTCTTTTTAAATTCCGTAATGGTACACATTTTCATTTTTTTCGCAATTTCATATAACTAATTTTAATGGTTGTGCTAGTGACTAGCATAATTTTAGCTACAAGGGAAATACTAACCTAAATACTAATTAATTTTTAATACTTTTTACTAACTAACTAACAAAACAGTTACCAACTTACGAGTTATGAAAATTTACTGTTCATAGGATAAAAGAAATGTCTTTACTGATATGCATCACTCATTGAAAATATATTGTCATAGACTGTGTTCAGTTCAAGTTGAATTTAATATAAGTTAAAGATACTTTTTACTATATTATATCTGTATGCAGATTTAGTTACTATTTATCCTTCTTCGCTTATATCTTTGAGAGTACATATTATGTATGTATGTACTGTATACCACGTGTTACGAAAAAACCCCTAATGCCGAATGTGGTAGATAGGAACTTAGTTAAGCTGAACAACTTTTACGAAATCGCGAAATAAAATCATCTGTTTCATACATTTTGATTTTTACACGACTGCCCAAAGCAAAAAGATTGTATATGTGTTCAGGGTTCATGTATGTTTGTGGGTATGTGAGTTTCTTTATTCCACCATAACTTTCTAATGCCTGAATTGATTTGGATAAATGGGGTATCGTTACAATCCTTACAGCATCCCGAGTGACACTGGCTATATATTTTTTTTAGAAAAATTCAATATGGCGACTGTACGACGCCATTTTAAAATGTGAAAAAAAAATGTTTTCTTCTATTATTACAATATGGGCATCAAATGAAAGGACTTGATGAGCACATTCCAAAACTATATAATATGTCACTAAAATGTGTGAAATGAAAAAAAAAAAATAATAATTAAAAACACGACTGCCCTGCCAAAAACTAACTAAAAAGTTAAACAACAAGTGTCATTGCAGTCGGGGGACCTTATTATGTAACAATTTTTGATCAAAGAGGTCCCCCGACTGCAATGACACTTGTTGTTTAACTTTTTAGTTAGTTTTTGGCAGGGACGTCGTATTTTTTTAAATATTTTTTTAATTTATTTATTTTTTTCTTTAATAATATTTGTAAGAAACAGCTCTTTTATTTGCGATTTCAGAGTTGGTCCCATAGTAAAAGTTGTTCATTTTGATGGTCTCTATCTACCATATTTACCATTAGGGTTTTTTTTGTAACACGTTGTATACAGTCCAATAACTGTTAATAACAAAATTCCACAACAACTATTTCTACACGTGTCAAACATCAGCAGTAGAGGTATTCAACATTTCTAATAAATATCAACAATGTGAGGACATCAACCAGTGACCGACCCTCTGGCAGACATTTTGAAAAGGGCTTGGACATGACATTTGGGCTACTCAGGGCTGCCACACGAACAATATTTATTAGCTTTTTTGGGGTCTTGATTGATAGGTTTTTAACGCGGAGGTAGAAATGCAAAAGTAATAGGTAGGTTTAAAAAAGTTTGGATGGTTGGTATAAGAAAATCAATATACTGGATATCAAAATTATATTGTAAAATACTTGTAGTCACATTTTAAACAAATGATAAAGTTTGTCTTTATTTGTAGATGGCTTTTTAAATTGTACAGTCAGTGGCGCATTAGGTTACCTATCGCAGTGGATAACTTTTTTTAAATTCTTTTTGAACTCCTAGTTTCCTACACGTTAGGATTCAAAACCATTTGTTAGATTTTACCCAAGTCTGTGTCCTGTGTAATATTTCTAAATTATAATAATTATAGATACAAAGCGAGATTTAATTATTTTTCCTAACTTTTAAGGATCTTGGTAACTGTACCTAAATATTGTTCAAATCCAATTCCCATATTGTGCTGCAATCGTAATTTTTACTTTACTTGACGTCTTTTACTTTACGATGAGTTGACGACCCTACAGACGTCATCAGTAGATGACAATCGTTCAAAAACCGGACGTCTCGTTCTCTTGTACGGGCGTGACGTTCAATATCCCTTTGTAGCTTTATCGGCAACCGTCACTTGTCCATTTGGGCCCGTTTGGGCCCATTTGGCTACTCCGCAGGTTTGTAGGGCAAATGTTAATTATAAGATATAGATAAGGATTGGAGATCGTAAGCAAGTGCTTGTTATTGATGAGTCTGGTTTTTGTAATTAGGGGGTCAATAAATAAGGGTGTAAATTATGCAAAAAACAAAGATAGCACATAGCACACAAAATGTGAGAGGCAAGTTATTGACCATCAGCCATTTTAATGTCCCCACTGCTGCGGCACAGACCTTCCTTATACTTATAAGAAAGGTAAGGTAAGGAGGACGAGCCATAACCCACCACGGGGGCCCAATGTGGATTGGTGGGTCTTTACGACTGAAAATGCACCCGGGACCAACGGTTAAACGTGCCTTTCGAAGCACGGATTAGTTCGATATAATAAATTTTTGGTCACCCATCCCATGACCGACCCTTGCGAAAGTTGCTTAACCTCCGCAATCGCTTGGCCAGGCGCTAAACCACTGTACCATCGAGCTTCTCGAGGCAAGGTATGCAACGTGTTAATAAATCAACTCAAAATGATATTTTTCTTTCGTTCGTCACATTGATAGTTTCGTTGTATGAGACAGCTGATTTTTTGTAAAAGTTGTTCGGTTTGATGGTCCGAAGAAACGGTTTTCCCATTTTGGGTTTATTCAATAACACCCTATAGCAAACATTTTGTTCGTTTATTTTCTTTATTGACACATACGAGAATTTGAACTCAAACTTTAGATGCAACGAAAAGCCTTAGAATTCGTTTTTGAACCGCATCTTCTCTCCGATACCCATCCATATATATTAAACAAAAACACTAGCCAATTACATCTACAACACTTAACACACACACAACAAAAACCACATTCACACTATCAATCACGTCAACTTAACGCATAATCCCGCCGGCTAACCCTTCCTCTGTCCATCGTACTCGTCATTTATAACTCGGATATCCCCGTATCGTTTCCTTGATATCTCTTATTTATTGTCAAAATGCTAGCTGTGGGGCGAAGACGATTTGTCATTGGGAAAGCTTGTGTATCCTTTTCACAAACTAACCCTTGGGTATCGGAGTGCGTATGTAAATTTTGACATTTATCCTATGTGGACTTAGGGTTGATGTTGTTGGATATTTGGGTATTGGTTGAGATGTGAAGTGTTTAGATAGAATGAACAATTTTGGAGCACATTTTCATCGATAGGACAAACGTTGTTGCGATTTAGGAACTACGATTCTGATTTCGGATTCAAATTAAATTATTGTGGTCTGATTCAGTATCAGTTCTTTTAATATTAAAATAAAAGGATAGCGTAAATGAGAGAATGAGGTAAAAAATATAAGAAATTTAAATTTGAGCTACAAGCTAATATCCAAGTTATCATTTCAATGTACAATAATCAGATATTGTAAAGTTTACCTGCAAGAAAAATACATGGTACATTTTCATTGATGAGTGGTTTTTACTTATTTAATCAGAGGTCTTATTCAACCCCGTAGCATAATTATATCAAAAACCCACAAGTTTCTTTGGAAGTTTGTTGAAACTTTTAATACAAGAACGTAACAATGCCAATTCAACAACAAATTGCAAACTTTACAAGCAACATTTCGTCACACAAAAACTAATCGAGCGTCATTTTGACGTATGACGTCAAACAGCGTTCCAGAAATCTCGAACATTTCCTGCATATATTATTCATGGTGGTCCTATTACGGAATAGGGCGTTAATACACGTTGACTTATTGGGCCCATTCCTCATAGGACCCTTCGGGCAGCCTAAAGTGCCCTCTCAGATTTTGGAATTGAAAATTGTCGTGGACGACGTAAGGGTTAAGGATATGGAAGCAAAAGATTATGGTGCTTTTGTAAATAAGATCAATTTGATGAAAAAAAGTCATTAGTACAAAACTTAATGCCACGTCTTGCAATTTACTAGCAATGTTACCCGAACATCATGGCTACCAGCATCTGAATAGATTGAATCATAATAGCTCACGAGTTTCATACGACGTTTTTCAACACATTTGCGAGGAAAAAACAAAGTAATTCACCACTCAGCAACAAATACGACAAAAACAAAATATGATAACTATTGGAAGAGCCGCGCAAGTTTTTTTTTTTGTTTTTTTCACATGCCCAATGCAAGAATATTTTGCGAACAAAGGGGTGAGTGAGCATACAGCCTACTTCAAAATTATAATGTTAAGTAATAAAATGCAATTATTTTAATATTTTAAAACAAAATAATATTGTAAATTATGAATAATTTGATAGTAATAAATATTTGTTTGACTTAATTATGGACTTACGCATTTATTTATTCCAAAAATGTATTAAATGAAATTTCAGCGGCATAAAACCTCTTCAGCGGCAAAAAAAAATAACTGTATTACCTACCCGGTTAAATTGGGAATGCTCTGTTTACTTGGATAGAACTTGCAGTAAGGTACTAATTTAACTTTTGTAGGGATTAATTCTATAACCTACTAGGTGTTTTATATATTATTGCACGCGTTTGTTATAGCTCGGTTTATGGCCCTAAAAGCGATGTATTAGGGCTCACTTTACGAGCAAGTGTGTTGAAAATAAATTATCAGAATAGGAGCAGTGCGAATCTTCAATTAAAATACTGTTACTTAAGAAGGTGTTATGTACACCCATCAATGATAAATTTAGATTCTCTTTGATAACACAAACGATGTGACAAACAGTGAAATTAAACGTTGATACGTTAGTTTCACCCTTTGCTCGCTCAAGAACTCAGATTATGAAACCCCAAATAACTCACCAAGAAATATCATCTGACAATATCAGAAAAAGACATAAATAATCAGCTTGAGTGAGGCAGTTATTTGCATGGGGTGGATTGACAATAATAATGTATCATTCGCAGTTGCCAAGCAAACTTCGCCCTTATTATGAAAAATATAAAGCTACAGTTTAAATACATATATACGGTATGATTTAAAACAAGTATGCCATTGTCAATTTTGTGCAAACATATCCTATCAAACAAATTTTAATAAAAATTCACAAACAATGATTTTAATGGAAAATTGGAGTCAAATATTTATGCTTTATCATAAAATTTTATGAATGTTCATAGATCCCTACAATATGTTTCGCTTATACTTTATTTATGACGACTTGTGTAACATTTAAGTAAGTAAAATATATCGTATCATTTTGAACTTACCATCCAAATTTTGAGGATGTGTTCAATCCATGAATCTGAACAACTTTCTCTAAGGAACACATGGTCAAATATGTAAAATAAAAATCGACTTTCCATACAAATCAAAGAGATCGTGTATGGGATGACCAAATTTTTCACAGTTCAACACGTTCGGACAGTCTCTGATTAGTGTTAAGTGTTTAGTGCTTAGCGAAGTAGGTAAGTGCTTAGCGAAGTAGGTAAGTGTTTAGATCGCGTTCTATTTTTTCTGCGAGTAATTTTCACCACTATCGTCCACCAATGACAGCTAGACTTTTCCCATCCGGATCTCCAGAGTGTGATAAATGACCAGGACAACTGACCCGGTCAACGTCTCAAGATAGCCTGGATTGATGGATCTAACAGTCTTGGAGAGTGAAATAGCACCAACCCTTTACGCTTAGGGGTGTAAAAGGTGTCTTTAGACTTAGATGTGCTGATTGATGATTTAACGCCTCTGAGGTCTAGTGGTTTCTCCCACTCGTGTACTATCCCCGTCAATTGGTAATGCGCCTGGCGGCCATGATTTTAACCTCAAAAACGAAAAAAAATTGTAAATTTTTTATATACCCAGACCCTATCTTATTGAAAATAATAATTCAATAATTAATATATTAGATTACCTATTAGAATTTTCTTGTTTCATGACATTTTTAGTCGCGGATCACGTCGACGTGGATGTTAATGTGACAAGGTTCCAGCGCATTACCAATTGACGGATATAATACGACGCAGGGGTCCCGGGTTCAATTTCAGGGAGGTACAATTTGTACTTGGTTTGATTGGTGGTAGGGATTATGCTTATTTCAAGTCAGCCTGGCTAGCTGCCACCATCTTACCTAAGTCTGACGCTATAACATCAATTTAAAAATATTGTGTTCCAGTAGTTAGAGGTAAGTAGCCAGTTCCTTAGTGATGAAGATTCCGGGTGTAATGCGCTTCTACCTTCGGCCTTATCGTCACTTAACATCAGGTGAGATGAAGGCCAAGATCTATCCCGTTGTGCATAAAAAGAAGGTGTCACTCCTCCGGGCCCGGAAAATCAGCAGGCATACCAGCCCCCTACTCTTACAATTAGCAGTCATCATCCTCCTGTCCTTATCCCAATTTATTTGTAGTGCTCTACACAAAATAAATTTTTGCGCTCGTAGAACGACCACTATTGGGGTCGGCGCAGCATGTAATACATACTGCATTAGGTTTTGGCAAAGTTTTACGATCGGCCGCCTGCCTGACACCAACCCTCCTTGGGAATGCTGTTGTTGACAGTTTCCTCGCTGCCATTCGAGTGACCCTTTGTGCGATGGTCTGCACCGGGTCCCTCAAACTTCCCTCTATCGCCTTCTACGATACCCACGGGATGAGATGGGACAGTCCTATTCTTAACCGGAACTGTGCGGCAGACTCTTACAATCTCAACTCTTACAATTAGCAGTATATTATAAAATTACGTGCCGCAAGCTTGTCAATTCCATACAATACATCAAAGTCTGTGATTTACATAAGTTTGCCACTTAAGCTTTGATAGTTAGCGTAGCTTTCAAACGAATAGAGTGTTAGCCAAGGAATGATACGGAGCTCCGTAACGTAACCAAAACTATCGGATATCTGAAATAATAATCTACCCGTAACCGTAACCGAATCCGAAACAAAAGTTTCGAATAATTTCGGAAGGGGATGGAGTCTAAATAAGACGCATGAAGAAATTAAAAGAGCATTACGTTCCTTTACACACAGTATTTTCCATGTTCCACTATTCATCGAAATTAAACAAAATCTATGAATTAAAACGGAACTTTTTTTCCTTCGAATAGATAATGTAAATACTAATGTGACCTTACCCACATATCGGTACTCAAAATTGTCACATAGTTACTTACTCAAATATTTGTTGTGTACAATATCAAATTTTCTTCCAAAGTTTAATCTAATAAAATAGTTAACAACAGAACTACGAGTATAATGGCCATTTTTATATTCTTTAAAAGTAAGGTTAAAGTATCAACACGCAATTTGATAGTCACAACTACAATGAAAAAAAAAGAAACAAAATACAATCGACGTCACGTGTTGATCGGCGTCATCTGTCCGAATCGTTCCGGACGACCAGACTGCCCGGACGCCATGTCCGAATGAAGCGGCCAGTCAGCCGGACAATTCGAATTAAAGCTAGTCTACACAGGACAGCTAATAATATTAATAAATATCAATAAATGCATTTAGTATCTATAAAATCTATAAATATCAATAAAGTAACCGACATCGCTCGAAGGATTGTTCAGCTGAAGTGGCAATGGGCGGGACACATAGCGAGAAGAACCGATGGCCATTGGGGCGGAAAGGTTCTGGAATGGCGACCGCGCACCGGACGACGCTCCGTGGGTAGGCCCCCGACAAGGTGGACCGACGATCTGGTGAAGGTCGCGGGAAGCCAGTGGATGCAGGCAGCGCAGGACCGATCGTCGTGGAGATCCTTAGGGGAGGCATATACCCAGCAGTGGGTGTCGTGCGGCTGATATGATGAAATGCATTTATTTCAGGCACAAAATAAATGCACTTTATGTATTTGTTAAATGGGATTACCATTTAAAACAATACAGAAAACTAAAGTTCGTTTGTTCTAAAGTTTTTTCAAATATTTTAAAAATATGTAGGTTTTTGCAATTTAAAAACTCTGACTTTCTCTTGGCGAAAATCACGGCTGTTTAGGTATTTATAAAATCTCATTACCTACATGTGAGGCTTTGCAACTAATTGTCAGTAAAATTACTTAGAATATTATTTAATTTTATGCAAATATTTACGAGTAATTGATGCTTATGGTGCAATAGAAAAAGAATCAATCAATCAATTGTCAATCAGCGTGTAAAAATAAGTAACTAAGTACCTAATATTGTTATACTAAATGATATAATCTTGAAAAAATACACAAAAAGCAATTATGTACAATGGCAAATGTTTTCAACATTAATTCTTTTATCATGCGTTGAAAATAAATAATATTATTATTTTGATTACCTATTTGATTTTTTTATGTTCAGTTTGGCATTTTCGACATGATATTGACTTTTATTTCAAAGGCATAAAGATTTATAAACTGTCAAAGGTGTGTTCATATTATTGAGTTCAACTGTACCTTTTTTATAATTCATTAATTTCCCAACCTACGTTGTATTCATACCCTTATTCATCTCTTCGATTGAAACTAATAGATGGGATATGCATGCAACACGTTTCCCCGGCACATACATTCGTTCATCAAGCACATACTACATTCGTTCATCAATCGAACATTATTGAGTCTTATTGCTATCGTGTTAAAGGTCATAATCGTCATTGTTATTGATGTTTCGTTAGACATGAATATCGAACAGCTGTGTCACACGTGTTCTGAATTCAATTATTGAGTTTCTATTTATTTCAGACTTGCTTTCGCGCGTGGTTTCATCCGCAAACAAATGCTTACGTTACCTTTGACCGGCATAAGAAATATCTTTTGTTTTAAACCAGGCTATAAACTATCTATGTGTACTTTTCATTCAAATCGGTTCATCCGTTTCTGTGTTATTGACTAACAAACAACCAAACTCTCAAAATTTCACATTTATAGTATTTTTAGTAGGATAATAGGAATATAAAATTTGGATATTTATCTGATTCAGGTTTTTGGCTGCGGTTTCTTTTCATTTTAAAACTTTTAAACTTCGAGAGAAGTTGCGTTATTTTTTTTTTATTTAACCAACTACTTACCACTTTATGGATATCTCTTGACTATAAATTATGAACTGAAATTCGTAATAGAAAACTAGGATATTACGAATATAAAATTTGGCTATTTATCTATTTCATCTAATTCAGGTTTTTGACGGCTGTTTCTTTTCATTTTAAAACTTTTAAACTTCGAGACAAGTTGCGTTATTTTTTTAATTTAACCAACTACTTACCACTTTATGGATATCTCGTGACTATAAATTATGAACTGAAATTCGTAATAGAAAACATCGATTTTAAACTATTTTCCTGTCTTGCTGTTACCAGCCCCTAGAATTAGTCAAACCATCTAAAAAAATATGCATGGATATTATATCGCAATAAAAAACAACTTAAAACGCGTTGCAAAAACGATTAATAATTGAAATTAGGTACGGCTGCATCTTGCCTTGCACTTTAAAAATGCGAAAGTCCGTTTGTTTGTTTGTTACGCCTTCACATCTTAATTTTACTCAACTGATCATCATAAAATTTTGTACACACGTTGTCAGGGGTACAGAGAAGGACATAGGGTACCTTTCATCTCAAAAAAGTACTATTCCCGAGGAAAAGACAACGTCGCGTGCGACCGCTAGTCTACACTTATTTAGTTTCCGTAGTATAAAAAGTTTAAAACAATTAGCCTGTTAGCGAAAACTTCCACCAAATGTAAAAGTGGCAATCGAAAATCAGAACAAAACACTTGGCACCCCCCTTGTACAAAGTTTGTGAACCAAAACAAAGCAATAATAACGAACAAGAAGTAACTAGCATTACTTGCCAAAGTAATAGAGCGCAGTTTTGGCAAGTTTGTGAGCGTAGTCGATACGAAAGCTATAAATTAGTGTGGCGTAAATAAGTACAAAGAATTTGGCAGCCGCTGTGTCCAGTGCTGTGGAGGTACACTTGCTGGATGTGGTATGAAGTATCGGTTTATTAAATGATTGCTTAATAGGAGGACAAACTTAAGTTATTCTTTACAGCTTAAAAGTTTCGGTTAAAGTAACTTATGTTATTTTTAGTTTATGCGAGAAGAAGGTATAAGAATCGGATACTTTTTTATTATAATTATCTGGTGATGTAAACAAGGAAATAATTATCTGTATTAGGTAATCGTTTTTATGAAACATTATACAAATTAAAGTTGTTTTACGTAATTTTTATTCAAGTCTCTATTTTCCTCTTTAATTTAATTGAGAAAAAGTTTCCAAACACTGAAACTCTATCAGACGTCATAAAATTAATTTCACAACGCACCATTGTATTCCATTTATTTCTTTACTAGTACTTTATTTTTACACTAGAACAAACAATTTGTTTTATAACTATAAGTCATAGTCTTATCGCTAAAAGCTATTTCTTCCAGACAACCGCCTACCTGGAGAGATTGACAGATTTTTTATTTGCCATTTCCAGTTTTCAAACGTAAACGTACCGTCCAGTTAGTTAGCACAAAAGTTGGACAATAATCTCTAATGGAGCGATGCAGTGTCCACAATTCATGGACAACAGTTTAGCAGTTATTGCGGCTGTGACAAAATAATGGGGCTATCCCCATAAAATATCGGGATAACCGAGTAATGTGTGGACAATGCGAGGTATTGGGAGGAAACTGAGGCCAAATTATACTTTATTAATAACTTTTTGCCCGCGACTTCTTCCACGTGGACATTTGATCCCTGGGGAAGCTTTGACCAGGATAAAAATAATCCTGTTTTAATCTAGGTTATAAACTACCTGTTTGGCAAAATCCTAATTTTTGCATAGCGTGATTGAGTAGTGTCGTTTTATATCAGTATTTTAATTTTCAATTTTGATTGATTACTTCTAGTAATTTATTATTATGTTACACCTCATACTGGGTGTCTATACATGGTGTTTGGTAATAGCCACCATTAAACTGAACAACTTTTACTAAGGGACCAACAAGTTGTTCAGTTTGATGGTCCCTATCCACCATATTCGGTTTTATAAGGCTATTACCAAACACCATGTATAGACAGATAGCTCAGCTATCTATAGGTACAAGGTTATTTTTAGTTAATTGAAAACCTCTCGTGGGGTTGATCAGACCATCAAACTAAACAACTTTCATTATAAAACCAACCTCGAAATCACGAAAAAAATCAGCTGTTCCATACAAAAGTACAATGCCTACCTACTCCATCGAAATGTATAAAACAGCAGATTTTTTCACGATTTCAAGGTTGGTCCAATAAACTTGTATACAAGGTGTAACTTAAGACCCCTAATACCTAAAGGGTGTTGTATAATAGTGTTGTATAGGGTAAGTTTACAATTATAAAGTTTTATCAACCATCACTATTCCGAAGTTTGTGAATATCTCTATCTGTGAAAGCTTCCAAAAAGCTTTACAGATAAATTCGAGCGAAGTATTCGGTTAGAAACGGCTCCATGCTTCTTGCTTAGTTCCTGTGCATTTTACTAAGTCATGTGTGGATTTATTGCAGGTGTAGTGTGTAGTGTGCCATCGACGTACCCTGTTCATACTGGGACACTGTATTAAACATTTTTATTCAGTGAGAGTCAAAGAAGCTATGCCATCGCGATCGGTTTGCAAGTACTGAGTCACAACATAGTTTATTAGGTGAATTTACAAGCAATGTGAATTTCAAAGAAGCTACGCCATCGTGATCAGTTCGCAATTTTGTACTAAGTTACAACATTATTTATTAGGTGATGTTACAAGCAATGTAAATGTCAAAGAAGCTAGGTATGCCATCGGTTCGCAAGCACTGTAGAGCCTCTGGGAGACCTCTCTGTAAGAAAATCGGAAAGGGCTGCTTCTTTGGATCCCACCAGCCCCCCTACTCAAATGGCCAATATTCTAAACGTTTGAACTCTACGCTTACTTTTTACAGCTTAAATATGGGCAATAGACGATGAAATCACATTTTAATTTTAGTTTGATTAAATAGTCTATCTTATACGCATGTAAGCAATCAGAACCTACTAACCCCATTCAAAAATCACATTTGTTAAAAATGACAACAAAAATCATTCAAAAGGATTTGAAATTTTTAAAACGGAGCGACATTTGGTCAATTCTATAAATTTTTCGTAAATAATTTTTGGCTTTGACTCTACTCCTTTTTGTGATAGTAGTCAAGTGTGAGCATGCAACTACATAATGTCAGTTCTATAAACTTTTTGGAAAGTTTTTTTTTTAATTTGACTCTATTTTTTTAATGAAAGTAGTCAAGTGTGAGCGTGCACGCATGTAGGTACAGCGGTGATGCAAGCGCGTTACTAAGGCCACCTTAGACAACATACTTTATCCGCACTCACAATTAGTTGCCGCGAGATGGCAGGTGGAACTACGGCACAGGGACAGCTATGGAGTAGAGCTTAACTAAAGTTTTTGTTTCTTAAAAACCACCCCGTTTTTAAGAAGCAAAAACTTTTGTTAAGCTCTAAATTTTGAAATTGTGCGATTTTGAAGATGTTATCACACAAAAAACGTAATCGCTTTTAACTTCGTTTAACCAGTGAGTTTAAATTAAGCACATTACATTTAGTAATAATATTGCATTTAGCTCCTCAAATGACTTTTGGTCTCTAACTGTGGATGTTGTGCATATATAAAAGAAAAGATTATTTCAGCATAGACTGTATTCACTGGGAAAATGATTCTCCAAAATCAGCTGTGATCTATAACGTGTTAATGAATGAAACCAAAATGGGAAAACCGATTCTTCGAACCATCAGACTAAGCAAAATTTACTATGGGATCAACTCTGAAATCGCGAAAAAACTCAGCTGTTGCAATATTTTGATATCTTGTTTTGTACGAAACAGCTGTTTTTTTTTTGCGATTTCAGAGTTGGTCCCGTAATAAAAGTTATTCAGTTGGATGGTGCGAAGAAACGGTTTTTCCATTTTGGGTTCATTCATTAACATTTGCATAAAACTATTTAAAAAAATATTAATCAACACCGCATCGACTCCATCCCACCCCTGTCTACCGGCTAAAGTGTCTCAGCGGTGAAGTCGTTAGCAACAAACTCCACACATTTGTGTCACCGGATACAATCCCATTATAATTTTAAATTTTAAGCTCATCTATTTAGCCCGGCCAATCTGTCGCCGGTGATCTTTGATGCGTTTTTGATACAAAACATTTTGACAGAGAGTGTTTTGATGGCGCAGTTTAAGAAATTCTTGAGAATTTTCTTTGTGTTATAAATTGTGACGTCGTGATCCATTCGATAAGTCGTTGTGATTTTTTGCAATTTGCAAGTAGACAAAACCTATTTTATCCAAAGACTTCTATTTTATCATATTACATACATACTCGATTGATATACACACATCAACTTTGTCTGGGGATAGACGTGTTATCTTCATACAAACGAGGTAACTTTGAAGCCTTGGTTTCCTGCCAGGGATATACTGTGCTGTGATCTGATGATGGCTATCCAGGGAGTGAATGGAGAAGATTCAGATCGCTATACACACCCAACCAACTGATCTGACCCTCATTCTAAAAGATTAAAGGACGTGTTTAAAAAAATCGCAAAAAAATGCATGAAAATGTATGGAAATCTTTGAAACTGAGAACTCTGACCCATAAATCTTGTAGAATGTTGATCAGATTAGTTGGGTGTGTATAACGATCTGAATCTCCTCCATTCACTCCCTGGATGGTCATCATCAGATCACAGCACGGTGCATCCCTGGCAGAAAACCAAGGCTTCAAAGTTACCTCGTTTGTATGAGAATAACACCTGGGGCAGTACCGGCTAACGAATCGATTATCGAAAACTCTGCCGAGTTTCAACTTAAAACAGAAAAATCTAAGTAAGGAATTTCGTCTTGTACTTTCTGTTGACGTAAGTTGGAAGATATCGATGTTCGTGTGACATCATGAATTGGGGTTTGCCATTTTGGCCCAATTGGGGTTCGATTTATATGTTTTAATTTGAAACCCAGCAGACTTTTCGGCCGGTACGGCCCCTGTATCCCTAGATAAAGTTGATATAACAGCACAGTAGTATCCGAATAAAGTAAGTAAGTAATAGCCAGTATTAACTTATACACTAAAACGTATAAGTAATGCAGATAAATAATCCAACCTTTTCCAAGTGATTCACCAATTAGAGTGTTGTAAAATAAAAACCCCATTAGGTGCGAGTGTTTTTTCTAAATTATAAAATAATAGGGTACGAGCAGGTGCTACCGTCTCTTTAGGCGACGGATTTTTTCGTGTTTTTAGGGTTCCGCAGAGAAACAGCGGGGTTATTCTGTAAGTTTTAAACATGTATGATTTTTTTTGTTTTTGCAACTCTTTTAGATGTGAATGTGAAATTTAGATAAGTAAGGGTTTTATGATAAGTTTTTTAGTGTTTTGCATGCATTGTTGAGAACGGTAAATAATGACAAAACACTCAAAAAATATTTCAGCTAACATGTTTTCTTATTGACAAAACGTTCAAAATCAATTGTGTCTTTAAAGAGTATTAGCTTATAAGTAATAATAAGTAGTTTATTTAGTTATGTATATAAAGAATTAACACCGTTATCATTTAATTTTAACATTATTTAACATTTCCGTGATTTTCCGTAATTACTGCACCTATAAATAAGACTAATAAATAACTTAAAAAATAATAAAATAAAATAATGTACTGAACCATTGCAATAATATAAATTTCGTACGGAATTTTCCTAACTTCTTGCGTTAATTTTGTTATTATTATGCATTTTGCAGGAAAGTGTGTACGATTCTATGTGTACCCACATAAATATTTCTAAATTATTGTACCATTAATTTTTTGTCGCTTCCAAAATGGTATGGTATTTATATGTTTTGTTTATTTATTATCCTTCGTAATTTGGTCCAATTTAGTTTCGGCAGTAATATCATTCATCATCATCATCATATCAGCCGCACGACACCCACTGCTGGGTATAGGCCTCCCCTAAGGATCTCCACGACGATCGGTCCTGCGCTGCCTGCATTCACTGGCTTCCCGCGACCTTCACTAGATCGTCGGTCCACCTTGTCGGGGGCCTACCCACGGAGCATTGTCCGGTGCGCGGTCGCCATTCTAGAACCATTCCGCCCCAACGGCCATCGGTTCTTCTCGTTACGTGTCCCGCCCAATGCCACTTCAGCTGAGCAATCCTTCGAGCGATGTCGGTTACTGTAGTTCTCCTGCAGTTGTTGTTAGTAATATCATTATTATTCTATAATACCTACGTTTACTCTACTAATAACATTACTGTAAAGTTCTATTTATCTCTACAGGGTGTTTTTTTTAACAGACGACAAAAGTGGTGTGGCTTAGCTTAGACCGTCTCAAACTGAACAACTTTGTCTATGAGACCAACTTAATCGGTGCAAAAAAAAACATGTGTTCCATAGAAAACGTCAATATCTATAGGTACTTAACCAAAATGTATGGAACTGCTGATTTTTTTTTTTACCTTTTTCGATTTCAGCCTGTAGTGTACGTATAGGGATTTTTATTTGTAATAATACCTAGTATAGTGACAAAAAATTCGCCATATTTTTAAAATTTCTCAAACTCGAAGCCAAAACAAAAACAACACCTGCTCGGAGTAGAACCGGGACAAATGGCACAGAAACGCTAATTAAATATACGGCGGTACATTTTAATAAGTTTACGCGTACCGGCTAAAGCAAATATTATGTCTGGACGCCATGTAAGCGCTGAATTTTAATATCATTACTTGGGCACCGTTTTTAATTTTATAAAAGCAAGTTTCTTTTGTCAGTGAAAATATGCAGGTAGAATTTCTAGACTGATGTTAGGAAGGGGTGAAAGAAAATTTATGAAATTTGTTAAATATTTCATATTTTTCAGTGTGTATACTTACGCGTTACGCGAGACTTCTTCTTATGCAACATAAATTAACAAAATTATAGAAAGAGTTATCGCAATCAACCATTAAAACCCTTTTTCCAACTATTCCAAAGTACCTACGATTGATTCAGTTTCAAAATAGAAAACCTTAATAATTAATATGAAAGCGATACTTTGAATGAAATTTATTCATTCGATGCCCATTCGCCGCCCTAGTACTTGAATGGCCAACCAACCAATTTTACCAAAACTGACTTTTTTATTTCAAACTATAGTAACTCGATTACATGCTATACACTTTAATTATTTATATGTTTTTCGAATGTAACTTAAATACTGCATGTTTCTAATGCAAGAAAGATTTTAGAAAATTTCTAATAATATCGATAACTAACTTATATATATATTTATTACTTATATTACTTTTCTACCGTATTCTGAAACTTATTAATAAAAACCACGATATAGAAGTACAATTATTCTACTATTTAACTCGATAGAAAGTATTTTCCCGTTCGATCGGAAAGGGGGAAACGGCAACAAATGCGATAAATAATCTTCGGCAATTTCTGAATCACAATTAAAACGCAAATGACGTCTGACTTGGCCGTCTTCCCCTCAATTTGTCACGATCGGTAATTAACTCTTGAGAGAACCTCTTCGGAAAATCTCCATCATTAATTTACTTATCATTCAAAGTGGCAAAGGATATTTCGAAGCTATTTTTCTTAATAACATCGTGATTGCCTTTGAAATGTCAAATTTCGAGTCATCAATAATATTAGTTTAATCTTTTCTTGTTTATTTTTATTATGCCTATTTCAAGTACTAAGTAGGTTTTATTTTCAGTTCCCTTATTTTTGTTTATTCTATTTTGAGTCGTAAGCTAACATAAGGATTTTATGACACTAAATGCTTTTTCAAACTTTCCAATAAAGTGAGTATTGCAAGGTATTGATTACTGTATAATTATTTATGAGTAAGTTGGTAGCTAACAATCCATTTTCGCTTTTGTAAAAACACATTGAATATTTTTTTTTATTTACGGGTTTAAGAAAATGTATTGACTCCATTTCAGTTTACCATGTCGATTCAATCTATTGAAAAAGAAACCACTTGTGCGTGTAGTAACAAATGGTTAGGGTGGATCGGGTTAAATGTCCATTTTACCCCATTTCCATCGAAACAAATCCGCAAAATGCCCACGGCGGCCATAGATGGTGTCCCGGTGTCTTTATCGTCATGTTGTATTTTATGAGTTGCAATAAAAATGTGAGATAGTCGCCCACTTTGGAAAATAAGCTAACTAGATTTTTATGACGTAAATGGTAAGTATGCTTCTTATATTTTTTTAGCATTTATCTATTGTACCGGGTGTTAGTAGCACCCTTGCGAAAACTTTAAGGGATGACTCTACCCTTAGAAATAAGCAACTTTCTCTATGGAACCACTTGTCGCAAATGCATAGTTGTTGAGACTTAGATTTTTCGTTGAGAAGCAATGTACGCGTAACAAGTTGATAATATCACGGGTAAACAGTTGTACATTGCGGGTTTATACAATTTTGATATTTTGTTTATTTTTCTGTAAACTTAGGTACGGTACTATGCAACTGAGAGAGACTCTGTGTGATAGAAAAATAAAAAAACACAATTTTTTTAATGAATTTTGCGATGTAAATTTCCACTTCAGATCATGAGACGGCTATGCCCTGAAAGTTTTTGCTAGGATGCTACTAGCACTCTGTATATTATATCGACGGTTGAAAGGCTAATTGATCTAAGCGACATTTTTTGCTATATTGAGTTATATACATATTCGGAATCAGCAAATTTTTCTCCGTCGTTTGAGCCAGGTTTCGAATTTTTCTGACTACTTTTTTGGCGCTTAACACCCACAGCAAAACAGGCCTCATTTCTAAGCTCATTGATCTATACGACACAAAATTAGACCAATTTGAGGACTCGATGACTAAGGCTGTTTTGATCTTTCGAACTTTTATAAAGTGTGTCGATTATGTCATTTGGCTTTTTTGCCATGTTTGTTGTTTTATCGTTTGGCCTATTTTGCATTACA
Organism: Agriphila tristella; assembly: GCA_928269145.1. Lineage (NCBI taxonomy): Eukaryota > Metazoa > Arthropoda > Insecta > Lepidoptera > Crambidae > Agriphila > Agriphila tristella. Next base: position 21,451,750 of record OV743445.1, read on the forward strand.
CCAAAACGATAAGCTAATGTCGCTTGGACCATTTTGCAACAAATTATATTAATTGACTTTGTCGCTTGACCCATTAAGCCTCTATTAAGAACAATGAGTAGTAGTAGTTGTAGTATAAAATTGTATGAAGTTATTATTGCATAACAACCTCAAAATATTTTATGCATAATTTGAGCTATGCAACCTCAAAATTATGTTATGGACGTTGCTGAATAATGAAGACCTTAGGTATTAATATCTACTATAACCCTAGGGTGTCGACCAGGGTAGCGTACCTTATAGTCAGAATATCCTAACGGTATTCGTTGAATGTTAAGTTTACGCTCCGACCTCGACACATCAAGTTGATGAAGTGGAGGCTATGAATGAGAAGATCTCTAAAACCATGCATAGCTACAAAACCCACTACACCACCGTTGCGATGGGGGACTTCAATCCAAAGTTGGGGAAACGATATGCGGTAATCAGCTGAGAGTGGGGCAATTTAGAGTTGGACAACGGAATGCCAGAGGCCAGACGCTGGTCGACTTTATGGAGAAGAAGGACCTCTTTTTAATGAACTCCTTCTTCAAGAAGCCGGAAAGCTGGAAGTGGACCTGGATCAGTCCGGATGGTATAGTCATTCAATGATGTCACTGTGATCAACCCCGTCAAGACGGAAAGACCTCGACTGATAAAATCCACGATCCGACTATTACCGGCCTATATTCAAAACCCCGAAAGCTTTTAACTCGAACTTCAAAACCGCTTCGAAGCACTTGAAAACAGCATAGATGTGGACGATCTAAACAAGATGGTGGTGGATACTGTCCGTACGATAGGGTCCGAGTTCTTTAAGACCCGCCATCCCAAGCTTTAGAAACTCTCCGACCACACACTCCTACTTATGGATCAGAAACGTGAAATGAGGCTCCAGAGTTCAGTGGATGCTCATCGTTATCGGTAGCTAAATAGACAGATATCTAAGTCTTTGACGAGCAACCTTCGCCAATTTAAGTGTTAAAGAAGAGCGGAATAAAAGTCGAAGGCATAAGGCATGGAACATAAGTGAGGTGATTTTGTTCTTTAAAAAGGGTGACAAAGTCCCTCTTACAGAACTACAGACACATCTCACTTCCGAACCATGTCTATAAGTTGTTTTCGAGAGTCCTTACGAAACGTCGCGCTCGCAGGTTTGACGACTTCCAACCTCCCGAACAAGCCGGGTTCCGAAAAGGCTTTAGCACCACATCCATACGCTGTGGCAGGTTATACAGAAGACCGAGGAGTATAATCTCCCACTTTGCTTGGCGTTCGTATGAGAAAGCCTTTGATTCGATTGAAACCTGAGTGGTGCTGCAGTCTCTCCAAAAGTGCTAAGTGGACTACAGGTATATCGAGGTGTTGAGGTACTTATACGAAAATGCCACCATGTCGTTCCAAGTATAGAACCAGAACACAAATCCTATTCAACTGCAGCGAGGAGTATCACTCCTCGCTGCAGTTGGATAGCATTTGTGACAGGGATATGTCATTTCTCCGAAACTATTCACAGATGCGTTGAAGGATATCTTTTAACTCTTAGACTGGAAAGGACTCGGCATCAACATTAATGGCCAGTACCTAACACACCTTCGTTTTGCCGATGATATAGTTCTTATGGCTGAGCCAAGGTCTCATCTTGGAAGACCTGAACACAATGCTCAAAGATCTCCGTAGTACTTCCCAAAGAGTGGGTCTCGGGATGAACATGGATATGACGAAAATCATGTCGAATGCCCATGTTGTGTCCGATCCAGTTCATGTTAGAAACACTACACTTGAAGTTTTTGACCATTACGTATACTTAGGACAGGCAGTCAAGTTAGGTAAGTGCAACTTCGAGAAAGAGATCTCTCGTCAAATCCAACTCGGATAAAATAGCATTCCGGAAGCTTCGAAAAATCTTCGCGTCCGATTTATCTCAGTGTCTCAAGACGAAACTCTATGAACAGTGTATGTTGCCAGTAATGACTTACAGCAGTGAAACATGCTATGGGTCTCATAAGGAGGCTCAAGGTCACCCAGCGTGCAATAGAGAGAGCCATAGCCATCAGCGTTTCCCTGCGTGAATGAATTAGAAATGAGGAGAACTAAAGCAACCGAAATCGCTCGAAGGATTGCTCAGCTGAAGTGGCAGTGGGATGAACACATAGCGAGAAGAACCGATGGCTGATGGGGCGGAGAGGTTCAGGAATAGCGACCGCGCACCGTACGACGCTTCGTGGGTAGGCCCCCGACAATCGACGTGAGGGTGAAGGTCGTGGTGCACCGCTGGATGCGGGTAGCGCAGGATCGATCGTCGTGGAGATCCTTGGGGCCTATACCCAGCAGTGGGTGTCGAGCGACTGATATGATGATAACTCTACTAAATTTGAATTTTGTTTCATCCTGCAGTACTTCTAATGGGCATCTGCATTAAACAACTTCACTCTAGGGCAACACCAGCATGTTGCTTAGACTCACTGGGCAAATTCAACCGTCAGTTGACTTGGCGCTAAATTCATTTTCTCTCGTATTATTTTATTCTAAGTCAATGCTTGAGCCAGTTTACTTTCAGCTATTTTATTTACGCAAAGCGTTTGAACCATTTTGCCTTTCTCTAAAAATAACTATATTTGGTGAATTTTGGGCCAACCGACATAAATTTTCTAAAATATTACACTATTATCAACAGTAATTGCTTAGAAAACTTCCTTACTTAGTTGGGGATATACTGTATTAAATAATTAAACGTCTATTCAATAGTTGTTTTTTTATGATTTTTTTTCCGAATAATAAAACTTTAATCGGTCCTCCTGAGAGTTTCACAAAATGTCGTTTAGATCAATTAGCCTTTCAACCGTCGATATACTTAGCTGATGTTGGTAGTTTTAATTTTATCACTTTTGAAGTGAAATGATATGTTTTTATATTTTTTTCAGCATATCTATTGTTTATACTTAGCTGATGTCGGTAGCTTTAATTGTATCACTAACTTTGATTCCGTATCTGCATTTGATGTGTCAAAGTCACGTGATTTTGTTTTGTTTGATGGTTGACTCGTATTTATAATAAATACGTAGGTATTTTTTATCGGATTGCTTTATCAATAAATAAGTCTTACTAATTATTTCATCATGTTTCACAATTCATTGCAAAATAAATGTAACATAGGTCCTACTGCAGAATTTTCAGGTTTCAAATTTGGCAAACAATAAAATAAAATAGAAAAGCCCTCTCTAGACGCATCTTCGACAAACAAGCACAGAGAAAAAAAATAGATCCGACCGCGCTAACAGTGCGACTTCCGAACGTGGATATTTATGGACAGAAGGGGTGTTTTATTGCACAATGTTCCATTTTAACCCACTCGCCCCCGGCCATCCGCACTTTATAAGAACTCTATTACACCGTCTTGGGATTTGTGGTTTTTTTTGAGGTCATAAGGGTCGTAACTATTAGAAATAGGTGGGAATTTTAAGAAACTTTTTTTTTAATCAATGATTCTTTGTTTATTTTATCTGTATTGCTATTTATAAAAATACAGCAGCGGACTTAATTCTAAAAAGGCATTATCTCCTAATTAACCAGTGAGGGTGTAATAGTGATTGTACGGGCAATAAAACAGACGTACAAAATAACAATATGTATTCAGTATAAGTTATACTTTTACGTTAAAAAAAGATATGACATTATAGGTACATAAAATCATACATAACAAAGATTATATAATATATTATAATATTTGACCCCCTGCCGCAATAGCACGTCATATTATGACGTCAAAAATGCATTTCAGCATTTTAAAGAAATAGGTATATAAATAAAATTGTTTAGCTGGGAAACCAATCATATTCACTGCTGAAGCTACAGGAAAATTAACCAGCACAGAATATACTTACTTTTTTTTACCAAACTAGTTACACTACTGTGTCACAACCAGCCCCTTTTATTCGACGTTTGGAAAAAATAACTTTATTTTTATCTGTGTATTTATTTCTAACAGTGGGTCTTCTGGACCGATAAGGACACTGCAGGGTTATGCCATATTGTCCCGCCCGAACGACTTTATGGTGACAGGTCGTTCTGGCTTCGACTTGATTTGCAAGACTGCCTTTTTATAGGGTTAATATGGAGATATGCTGGGGCTTTTTGTTACAACGTTTTAAATCATTAAAACTTTGTTCGTCATGATTATAATGGTTTATTAGATCATAAGAACTCTCGCTATATTAGTTTTCTAGTGCATTGAAATTACAAAATATTGACAGTTTAAAATATGCATAATTTATTGTACAAGAAATTAATTGAATAATTTAAACTTGTTGGATTTTATTAAGATAAGTTTTTTGAATGAGAGGCGTGACTGTCATTCCTTACTATCCTTACTATAATATTCCGTTTGTTTGTTTATTCGTTTGTTTGTTACGCTTTCACAATTAAATACTGAACCGATCATCATGAAATTTTGCATACATGTTACAGTGAAGGACACAGGGTACAATTTAACCAGAAAAATTACTGTTCCCGAGGGATAGCAAAAAAAGGCTTTCCATGCAGATGAAGTCGCGGGTGGTCTCAAGTTTTTATATAAACTTAAACAGACATCCAGGTATTTAAGAATTTAATTATTAACAAGTATTTGTGTTAACTAAAACGAGTTTCAACTCCTCCCAACCACGGTCACGTTTTTTCATAATAAGACCCAACCAACCCCAACCTCCCCTATAAAAAAGACACTTCACACGGCTCATCAGCTGAAAAATCACTTCAATACCCCCAATCAATTTTCCCCGGGCAAAATACGGGCAATCTTCTAAGGTCCAGAGCTTATAAGTTTTCCGACTTGGCTAATATTGTTAGGCCGGCCACGAACGTCCCACGGGTCAGATTTGGCCATAAATTGAGAAGGTAAGTGTTTTTCCCCTTTCAATCTTTCAATGCCTCTGTGCGTATTTTTTATGGGGCTGCTAGGGTATTTTTTACCCTTAATAATTCAGGGTGAGGATGATTTGGATTAGGTAAGCTTGCTTGATTGGCTGTTGTAAGAAAAAGCTCAGTAATAAGTTATTCAAAAACCGCAAATGCTGATATAAAATTTAATACTATTAAACGAATGCAATCGTTATATATCCTTCATCATTGTACAGGTTGGAATTTTTTAATGCCACCTGAAAGGAAAGTGCTCTAAATAATGGAGATAGCAAAGTTCATTACAAAGAAACATTTCTTTATTTTTGAAAAGAATCAAAACTGCATTCAAAGACATTTAAATACGCTTCCCACATCCAAGAATCGAACCGGCTAAAATTAAAAAACAACACCCTGTACTTTTATGACATCAAACTATAGCAATATGTAATATTATTTATAGTAACAGCAGAAAACACGAATTTATAACTAGTCAATAATCGAAAAGCTTTCGCCTAATTGGAATTTCGATAAAGCCCAAAATCATTTCATTTATGAAAATGTCTTTTTTTGAGATAGTTAACAATTTATTATTTTGTTATATTTACTGTTGTACAGAAACTTATTCAATACTTTTTTCTAAATCATTATGGTTTCGTGTAAATTTTTCTACAAATAAAAGTTATTCTAACCCAAAACCTTTGTGTTTTGTACTTGAAGCAGCCTTTACTTATTACCAACTTAAATAAAAAAGGCAATAAACACTTAACCCTCCGAAGTGCTTAGAATGCCAATACCTTTTCTAACCCCAAACTGGCCAGTGTCCTCTGACAAATTCCGGCGATTCTAAAACAATTTCCTGTTGGGTCCATGTGACCACTGAGGAAATCGAGTGGGCTATTGATGTTAACCCTTCTCGGATAAATCAGCTTGTTTCTTTTATCCGTTTATTTTATTGGCGTTGAGGGGATGTGAGGAGAAATGGTTGGGATTATTGTTATTGGCTAGTGTTTTATGTTTTGTTTTAGTGAAAGCCTATGAATATCAAACCATTCATGCAGATTATTAAATAGAAATTAAATCTGAAAAAAATCCCCATCAATCAAAGAAACATTAGAAATTGTAGGTGTTAAACCTATCCTTCCTTATAAATGGGAAAGTGAGTTTGTTTGTTACGCCTTCACGTCCTAATTACTCTACTGATCATCATGAAATTTCGCATACACATTGTCAGGGGTACACAAAAGGCTTTAAGGCTGGCCCAGCCATTTAATCACCAGGGGGCCTATTACGAAAATTACGTACGCAATTGCGTAACGCAGTCACTTGGCCACAAGAAGCTTATACCCACAATGGAGATTGCACGCCTAGTATCATAGTGAAGATTGAAAAAAGACTCTTTAGTGACGTCACGGCGTATTGCTATCTCTTTCTTTTCGTTTTACAATACGTTTTCGTTTCTCACAAACGAACGAACGACGAACAACGAACACGTATTGTAACACTAAAGAAAGAGGTTGCAATAAGCCGTCACGTCACTCAAGGACATTTTTTCTATCTTCACTATGACACTGGCCGTGCAATCTCCATTGGAGGGAGGTATAAGCTTCTTGCTTGGCCACAATAGTCGTCCGCAGTTCGTTGGTTGTAGTTATAACAAACATTTTGAATTTGGTTATCGTAGTCCATAGACTACTAATCCAACAATGTCGGATACGCTAGAGAGAAACTGTCAAGTCAAACTCACGCAATCCTTTCGCAATATCGCATAGGCACCCATTACACACACAATCTGATCACGCCAGACCGCGCCAGACTGACAAAGATTGACAGAGATTGATTGTGTAACGTTGTTCGCGATCTGTTTCAATCTGGCGCGGTCTGGCGCGATCTGGCGTGATCAGATTGTGCTGGATTGTCAATCTACGTCAATCTGGCTTGGTCTGGCTTAGGGTTGGCACCTTTTTTTCGAGGTATAAGTATTATTTTCAAAACATTTAAACATTATAGTACTTACTTTTGGGATATTTATAAAAATGTAGTACACATTTATTTTTAACTAGCTTCCGCCCGCGACTACATCCACGTGGGTGGACATTCGAAAAATCATTAAAAAACAATCTAGCACAATCAGCTGCGATGCGATATTTTTAACCGACTTCAAAAAAGGAGGAGGTTCTCTGTTCGTATGTATATTTGTTTTTTATGAAGGCTGCATTGATTTGGATGAAATTTTGCAAACAGTTTATAGTCTGGATTAAAACTTATGTTATTTTTGATCTCGGTCAAAGGTACCCTAGGCATTTTTATTTCTTTAAACATTTAAATTAATTTTTAGTACTTTTGGGAAATTTATAAAAATATAGCCCATATTTATTTTTAACTAGCTTCCGCCCGCGACTACATCCGCATGGTCATTTGAAAAATACCCAAAAAAAAACATACAGACGAACATAAAAACAACCTCCTCTTTTTTTGAAGTCGGTTAAAACATCGGATCGCTGTAGATTGTGCTAGATTGTCAGTCTACCATGGTAGATTGACAATCTACCACAATATGCTTGCATCGGATCGCAGTAGATCTTGGTAGATTGTCAATCTACCATAGTAGACTGACAATCTAGCACAATCTACTGCAATCCGATGTTTTCGTCTGTATATTTGTTTTTTATGAAAGCTGAACTGATTTGGATGAAATTTGGCAAACAGTTTATAGTCTGGATTAAAACTTATATTTTTCATCTCGATCAAAGGTACCCTAGGCATTTTAATTATTTTAAACATTGAAACTAATTTGTAGTACTTTTGGGAAATTTATAAAAATATAGCCCATATTTATTTTTAACTAGCTTCCGCCCGCGACTACATCCGGATGGACATTTGAAAAAAAAACAAAAAAAACATACAGACGAACAGAAAAACAACCTCCTCTTTTTTTGAAGTCGGTTAAAACATCGGATCGCAGTAGATCTTGGTAGATTGTCAATCTACCATGGTAGACTGACAATCTAGCACAATCTACTGCAATCCGATGTTTTTAACCGACTTCAAAAAAAGAGGAGGTTCTCTGTTCGTCTGTATATTTGTTTTTTTATGAAAGCTGAACTGATTTGGATGAAATTTGGCAAACAGTTTATAGTCTGGATTAAAACTTATATTTTGCATCTCGATCAAAGGTACCCTAGGCATTTTAATTATTTTAAACATTGAAACTAATTTGTAGTACTTTTGGGAAATTTATAAAAATATAGCCCATATTTATTTTTAACTAGCTTCCGCCCGCGACTACATCCGGATGGACATTTGAAAAAAAACAAAAAAAACATTCAGACGAACAGAAAAACAACCTCCTCTTTTTTTGAAGTCGGTTAAAACATCGGATCGCAGTAGATCTTGGTAGATTGTCAATCTACCATGGTAGACTGACAATCTACTGCAATCCGATGTTTTTAACATCCGATGTTTTTCATAAAAAACAAATATACAGACGAACAGAGAACCTCCTCTTTTTTTGAAGTCGGTTAAAAACATCGGATCGCAGTAGATCTTGGTAGATTGTCAATCTACCATGGTAGACTGACAATCTACTGCAATCCGATGTTTTTAACCGACTTCAAAAAAAGAGGAGGTTCTCTGTTCGTCTGTATATTTGTTTTTTATGAAAGCTGAACTGATTTGGATGAAATTTGGCAAACAGTTTATAGTCTGGATTAAAACTTATATTTTTCATCTCGATCAAAGGTACCCTAGGCATTTTAATTATTTTAAACATTGAAACTAATTTGTAGTACTTTTGGGAAATTTATAAAAATATAGCCCATATTTATTTTTAACTAGCTTCCGCCCGCGACTACATCCGGATGGACATTTGAAAAAAAAACAAAAAAAACATACAGACGAACAGAAAAACAACCTCCTCTTTTTTTGAAGTCGGTTAAAACATCGGATCGCAGTAGATCTTGGTAGATTGTCAATCTACCATGGTAGACTGACAATCTAGCACAATCTACTGCAATCCGATGTTTTTAACCGACTTCAAAAAAAGAGGAGGTTCTCTGTTCGTCTGTATATTTGTTTTTTTATGAAAGCTGAACTGATTTGGATGAAATTTGGCAAACAGTTTATAGTCTTGATTAAAACTTATATTTTTCATCTCGATCAAAGGCACCCTAGGCATTTTAATTATTTTAAACATTGAAACTAATTTGTAGTACTTTTGGGAAATTTATAAAAATATAGCCCATATTTATTTTTAACTAGCTTCCGCCCGCGACTACATCCGGATGGACATTTGAAAAAAAAACAAAAAAAAAACATACAGACGAACAGAAAAACAACCTCCTCTTTTTTTGAAGTCGGTTAAAACATCGGATCGCAGTAGATCTTGGTAGATTGTCAATCTACCATGGTAGACTGACAATCTAGCACAATCTACTGCAATCCGATGTTTTTAACCGACTTCAAAAAAAGAGGAGGTTCTCTGTTCGTCTGTATATTTGTTTTTTATGAAAGCTGAACTGATTTGGATGAAATTTGGCAAACAGTTTATAGTCTGGATTAAAACTTATATTTTTCATCTCGATCAAAGGTACCCTAGGCATTTTAATTATTTTAAACATTGAAACTAATTTGTAGTACTTTTGGGAAATTTATAAAAATATAGCCCATATTTATTTTTAACTAGCTTCCGCCCGCGACTACATCCGGATGGACATTTGAAAAAAAAACAAAAAAAACATACAGACGAACAGAAAAACAACCTCCTCTTTTTTTGAAGTCGGTTAAAACATCGGATCGCAGTAGATCTTGGTAGATTGTCAATCTACCATGGTAGACTGACAATCTAGCACAATCTACTGCAATCCGATGTTTTTAACCGACTTCAAAAAAAGAGGAGGTTCTCTGTTCGTCTGTATATTTGTTTTTTTATGAAAGCTGAACTGATTTGGATGAAATTTGGCAAACAGTTTATAGTCTTGATTAAAACTTATATTTTTCATCTCGATCAAAGGCACCCTAGGCATTTTAATTATTTTAAACATTGAAACTAATTTGTAGTACTTTTGGGAAATTTATAAAAATATAGCCCATATTTATTTTTAACTAGCTTCCGCCCGCGACTACATCCGGATGGACATTTGAAAAAAAAACAAAAAAAAAACATACAGACGAACAGAAAAACAACCTCCTCTTTTTTTGAAGTTGGTTAAAACATCGGATCGCAGTAGATCTTGGTAGATTGTCAATCTACCATGGTAGACTGACAATCTAGCACAATCTACTGCAATCCGATGTTTTTAACCGACTTCAAAAAAAGAGGAGGTTCTCTGTTCGTCTGTATATTTGTTTTTTATGAAAGCTGAACTGATTTGGATGAAATTTGGCAAACAGTTTATAGTCTGGATTAAAACTTATATTTTTCATCTCGATCAAAGGTACCCTAGGCATTTTAATTATTTTAAACATTGAAACTAATTTGTAGTACTTTTGGGAAATTTATAAAAATATAGCCCATATTTATTTTTAACTAGCTTCCGCCCGCGACTACATCCGGATGGACATTTGAAAAAAAAACAAAAAAAAAACATACAGACGAACAGAAAAACAACCTCCTCTTTTTTGAAGTCGGTTAAAACATCGGATCGCAGTAGATCTTGGTAGATTGTCAATCTACCATGGTAGACTGACAATCTAGCACAATCTACTGCAATCCGATGTTTTTAACCGACTTCAAAAAAAGAGGAGGTTCTCTGTTCGTCTGTATATTTGTTTTTTTATGAAAGCTGAACTGATTTGGATGAAATTTGGCAAACAGTTTATAGTCTTGATTAAAACTTATATTTTTCATCTCGATCAAAGGTACCCTAGGCATTTTAATTATTTTAAACATTGAAACTAATTTGTAGTACTTTTGGGAAATTTATAAAAATATAGCCCATATTTATTTTTAACTAGCTTCCGCCCGCGACTACATCCGGATGGACATTTGAAAAAAAAACAAAAAAAAAACATACAGACGAACAGAAAAACAACCTCCTCTTTTTTTGAAGTCGGTTAAAACATCGGATCGCAGTAGATCTTGGTAGATTGTCAATCTACCATGGTAGACTGACAATCTAGCACAATCTACTGCAATCCGATGTTTTTAACCGACTTCAAAAAAAGAGGAGGTTCTCTGTTCGTCTGTATATTTGTTTTTTATGAAAGCTGAACTGATTTGGATGAAATTTGGCAAACAGTTTATAGTCTTGATTAAAACTTATATTTTTCATCTCAATCAAAGGTACCCTAGGCATTTTAATTATTTTAAACATTGAAACTAATTTGTAGTACTTTTGGGAAATTTATAAAAATATAGCCCATATTTATTTTTAACTAGCTTCCGCCCGCGACTACATCCGGATGGACATTTGAAAAAAAAACAAAAAAAAACATACAGACGAACAGAAAAGCAACCTCCTCTTTTTTTGAAGTCGGTTAAAACATCGGATCGCAGTAGATCTTGGTAGATTGTCAATCTACCATGGTAGACTGACAATCTAGCACAATCTACTGCAATCCGATGTTTTTAACCGACTTCAAAAAAAGAGGAGGTTCTCTGTTCGTCTGTATATTTGTTTTTTATGAAAGCTGAACTGATTTGGATGAAATTTGGCAAACAGTTTATAGTCTGGATTAAAACTTATATTTTTCATCTCGATCAAAGGTACCCTAGGCATTTTAATAATTTAAACATTGAAACTAATTTGTAGTACTTTTGGGAAATTTATAAAAATATAGCCCATATTTATTTTTAACTAGCTTCCGCCCGCGACTACATCCCGATGGACATTTGAAAATAAAACAAAAAAAAACATACAGATGAACAGAAAAACAACCTCCTCTTTTTTTGAAGTCGGTTAAAAACATCGGATCGCATTAGATTGTGCTAGATTGTCAGTCTACCATGGTAGATTGACAATCTACTACAATATGCTTGCATCGGATCGCGGTAGATTGTGGTAGATTGACAATCTACCAAGATCTACCGCGATCCGATGCAAGCATATTGTGGTAGATTGTCAATCTACCATGGTAGACTGACAATCTAGCATAATCTACTGCGATCCGATGTTTTTAACCGACTTCAAAAAAAGAGGAGGTTCTCTCTTCGTCTGTATATTTGTTTTTTATGAAAGCTGAACTGATTTGGATGAAATTTGGCAAACAGTTTATAGTCTGGATTAAAACTTATATTTTTTATCTCGATCAAAGGTACCCTAGGCATTTTAATTATTTTAAACATTGAAACTAATTTGTAGTACATTTGGGAAATTTATAAAAAATAAAACCCATATTTATTTTAACTTTCCTTTCGGCCGTGACTACATGCGCGTGGGCATTTGAAGAATCCCTTAAAAAATATACAGATGAAAAGAGAACCTCCTCCTTTTTTAAGTCGGTTAAAAATATTGGATTGCAGTAAAAGATGATAAAATTTGACACACAGTTAGTTTGGTACCCTAGGAAGTACCTACCCTATGTATGTACCCTATTTTTAATTTTTAAAGGAAGCTAGTTAAAAATAAATGAGGACTATATTTTTTCATAAATTTCCCATAAACCTACCTACTATATTTTTTGCAATGTTTTGAAAAATACTATTTTACCTCGATATTTATACTATACCAGGCTATAAACTATATAATATGATGTGTGTAAAATTTCATCAAAATCAGTTCAGCCTTCTGAAGCTGAACTGATTTGGATGAAATTTGGCACTCAGTTTATAGCTTGGTAATATCGTATTAAAATTTGTAAAAAATCGTATTAAAATTTATAATACGATATTACCAAGCTATGAACTGAGTGCCAAATTTCATCTAAATCAGTTCAGCTTCAGAAGGCTGAACTGATTTTGATGAAATTTTACACACCTGTGCGTGTAAAATTAAATATCGATATTCATCTAACCCTAACTAATCAAGGCATAAAATGGGTGCTAGACAACAGATTTTACTAGGTACTTACTTACTTTTCGAAATAGATAGGTACTTATTATACGCAGACCGTCACAGAAACTAAAATTCATCATTTCAATTACGTCCGGGAATCGAACCCAGGATCTCTTGCGCGGTAGACTGGCATGTTGAATACTGCACCACTCAGGTCATCGATCGATATCACGCGAAAATTAATGCAAAAAGTTGGCAACCCTGCCAAAGCCCACCGTGGATCGTGGTAGATTGTCAATCTACCAAGATCTACTGCGATCCAGATCTCGCTGGATTGACCGTGTAACGTCGCAAACCAACCGTATCAAATTCCATCAATCTGCGGTTTTGATCAGATCACACCAGATTGACGTGTGTAATGGCCGCCATAAAAGTGATTTGTAATAGGAAACAATCAAAACGAAGCACGGACACAGCTGCGTGTATCGCATTAAACTTTTCGTAATAGACCCCCAGCTGTCGAAGAAATTCGCCATCAAATACTGGACATCGACATAGAGTTGTAGGTGATATAATATACCTCTTATTTTTAAGATACAGATAAGTCGCCTTTTCAATGTTTTTTTTATGCATAAAACACAAAATATTTAATGATAGACTCTATAATTATAGAGCTCGGATTTCACCTCACCTGATGTTAAGTGACGATAATGCCGAAGATGGAAGCGCACTACACCCGGAATCACTGAGGAACTCTCTATCTTACCTGTAACTGCCGGAAAACAACAATTTTTAAATTGTTGTTACTCAACAATTGATTGATTCACAACAATTGAGATATAGTAGCTAGCCAAGCGGACTTGAAATAACCCAACAAGCAAAAACGTCATATAAGATCTGACTTGTACGACTTTAAGTCGTATATAATATCATCTTTATTGTCCTAATTGTGGTTACATAAGATCTTATCAAACTAAAATAATTTAGTTGAGTCTCTCACAATTAACCTATTAAAGGCGTACAATGTGTCATCATACATATTAATGAAATTTAACTTAAACATATTAATTCTAATCATGTCTTTAGGTCAAACAATTCCCGTACATCATAAAAGTTATTTTCATTCAACCATCTAAACAATTTGTTTTTAAATACAGCATTAGAACTAATTTCCTTAATATTGGCAGGTAATTTATTATATATCTTAATACACATTGCCAAACAGCTTTTTCTGTATTTAGCTGATCTGGGAATATCAGTATATACAAGTCTGTTAGGGTCTCTTTTAAGTCTATTATTTACGTCAAGTGCTTTTTTAAAATAATTATTGTGTTTTTTCACAAAATTAGAGATTTCAAATATATAAAGTGATGGTAACGGCAGCAAGCCAAGACTTTTAAAATATGGTTTACAAGATACGTCAGTTGCAATACCACATATTGCTCTAATACACTTTTTCTGTGCTACAAATATCCTATTATTTTCTGTACTATTGCCCCATATCACAATACCGTAGCGAATGATCGATTCGATATAAGCACGATAGGTCATGACGGCTGTTTTTAAATTAGTAACGTTCCTAATTTTCCTTAAAGCGTATACAAATTTGTTGATTCTATTGCATAGATTGTCTACATGTTATTTCCAATTTAAATCCGGGTCTATAGTTAAACCAAGAAACTTAGTTTGTGTCGCTTCCTTTATTTTGTCTATGTTAAGTTTAATAGTATATTTAGATTGTTTTGTTTTATTGAATTGAATAAAATTACATTTATCGAGATTTATTTTTAAGTTATGTGATTCGAGCCATTTTATTATTTTGTCAATATTATTATTTATGTCAATTTCATGGTCAAGTTTTGAATTGTATTTTTTATTAGAAGTCACAATTATTGATATGTCATCCGCAAATAATATTAATTTATGATTTGTTATTTGAGTTATGTCGTTAAGATATAAAAGAAATAAAATTGGTCCTAATATACTACCTTGAGGGACTCCGTATTTATTTTCTTGATATTCGGATGCATGCAAGACCAACTCCTTACCTATAACTTTTTTTATTACAACTGATTGTCGTCGGTTCGTTAAGTAGGACTTAAACCATTGAAGTGGTATCCCTCTGATCCCCATCAATTCGAGCTTTTGTAGTAGTGTTTTGTGTGAAACAAAGTCGAATGCTTTGGATAGATCAAAAAATAGACCCGTGGTCATGTTGTCATTATTTACATTTGTCAACACTGAGCGTACTAAGTTAAATACAGCTAGCGTTGTCGACTTTTGCTTTTGAAAGCCGAATTGATCTTCATCAATTATATCAAATTTATTGCAATAATCTAGTAGCCGCTTATACATGCATTTTTCAAAAATTTTTGCAAGAATCGATATTAATGTAATAGGACGGTAATTTTCTACTTTATCCTTTTCTCCTTTTTTATATAGAGGTTTTACAAGTGACAGTTTTAGGTTCTCAGGGAAAGTCCCCGAAGCGAACGATAAATTAATTAGGGGTGTTAATATAGCACTCAATTCAGTAACACACTTTTTGATTATTTTGGTACTTAACCCGTCATATCCTTCAGAATTGGTCATGTTCAAAGTCATTATTTCTTTTATGACCTCTGTGTCCGTCATTGGTCTAAGATACATAGAATTAGAAATACCCTTAATATTAAATTTTTTATTGGTACTACCGAGTGACGAATTATTTGTCGATTCAATAAAGTGAGTATTAAAGCACGTAGCTATGTCCATAGGGTTTGTCAATTTTTTATTATTAATATTTAATTTTTCAATGCCATCTTCAAAATTTGTATTAGAAGTTTCATTTTTAATTACAGACCAGGTGGCTTTACATTTATTTTTACTGTTATTTATCGTTTTTATGTTGGCTTTTCTTCGCGATAGTTGTATGCATTTTCCCAAAATAGAAGAATAAGTTAAGTAACTATTTTTATTTAATATTGTTTTATTTTTATAATATTTAAACCGCAAAAATCTCTTTCTTTTACAACTTGTTTTAAGCCCTTTGCTTATCCATTTTTGCTTGTTTTCTTGTGTATTATTTACTTTTATTCTTATTTTTGGAAAGCATAGATTGTAGAATAATAGCAATTGTTCATGAAAGAAGTTGAATGCTGTATTTAAATCAGGTTCATTGTATACCTCTGACCACGAAAGGCTTCGTAGGCATTCTTTGAATTTACTAATATTGTCAACACTATAATCTTAAGCATGTGTATAATAAAATTTCGGCACTGTTCTAATTTTATTATTCACTGAAACCGTTATAAGTTGAGCTGTTTCGTGATCTGACAAGTAAAGCGGTAGTACTAATGGAATGGCTTCATTAATGTTGCTTATTATGTGGTCGATGCAAGCTTCTTTACGCGTAGGGACATTGATATGTATTTTCAATTTGTAATTAAGACACAAATCTTTGAAATAACTTGTGATTTTGTTAGGTTTTAATGTATTTATGTTTAAGTCACCTGTTATCACAATTTTTCTATTTGGCATACTTTTGTTAATTTCATCAAGAACTGTGTTAAGTTTATCCAAAAAAAATATTGGATTACTTGTCGGTGTTCTATATAGGCAAATTATGAGTAGCTTATGAGATGGAATATCAATACCACATATCTCAAATACTTTTTCAACAGCATGCTTTTTCAAATTAGTCATATTTTTAAAGATTATGTCACGTTTTACAAGGATGCATGTTCTCTGCTTCTCTCTACAAAAAGAGGTTGCCAATTCATAATTATTAATTTTTAGGTATTTCTCATGACCGATTCGCAAAAAAGATTCTGAAAGACAAATAACGTCCGCTACCTTATTCAAACTTTGCAATTCTTGTATTGTTATTTCTATAATATAGCTAGCAGCTATATAATATAATATAGGATAGCAGTCTTATAATAGTAATGAGATGACTGCTAGGTCCTATAGACGTCTTAAATGTAACTTTTTAGTCGTGTGACAAATATGTCCTAATAAACTGGTCATAGTAACGTCGGCACGACTAAACTATACGACGTTATATTAAAGTTTTAGCTAAAACGTCTGTACAACTTGTAGTCGCATTTGAGTCAAGTTTCGACTTTTAAACGACGTTTAACAAAATGGCGGCTTTACTTGGTCTTCAAATAACCTTAAAATGACTTTAAACGTCATATAGAGATTAGTCTGCGACAAAATTAACATGGCTGACATTTTTAGAATTAAATATAATTTTATTAATACAAATTTTATGTTTCAAACGCAAAATTATGAAGGGGCATGAAAATATGAATAGTATTTACATAGGTATATTATCATAAAATTTTAATTCCCAGACGAAATAAACGGTATGAGAGACAGACATAGTTAGCAAGATATGAAAGTTAATTAATACTTACCATTTATTTCCTTGTAATTGATTTATTTTGCACTCGGATCTCAAAACATAACCACAAACGCGAGTCACTGACGAACATTAAAAATCAGTCGTACAAGTGTTGTTACTTGACTCATATACAACGTTTTCGTCATACAAAAACGTCTGTATGACCACGATATAACGAAAGAGTCGTTGTAAAGTTTTGATGCGACTACTGTACGATGAAAGTGGTAATCTTGTGACTTTTGTATGACCATTAAACAACAATGTAGGTCGTATAAATGGGGCCCTTTTCGCGTTGAGCAAACGTTATTATAACGTTAGTGTGACCTATCTTTTGCGACCAGTGGTAATAAGATAACGTTTGTACGACCATTGTACGACGTAAAATTGTTAGTTGGGAAGCCCTACCACCAACCAAACCGAGTCCAAATTGTACTCCCGGGAATCGAACCTGGTACTCCTGCGTCTTACACGGGTGGACGAACCACTAGACCAAGGCATGGTAGGCTCGCTTCGACGCGTTCATTCACTGGCCCATATAATCACCAGCCGTCGAAGAAACCCAATAGCCCTTTTGTTGCGCGGCCGCCTGTACTGTGTACAGTCAGCGGTGTATGTCCGACACGGCGCGTGCCCGTTTCTTAGTATTCAATTGACGCTTAGATTGTTTAAAGTGCAGTTGTTTAGATGAAGATACAGGGTGAAATAAAAAATAGTTTAAGTAATTGTTAATAGTTTGATAGTTACTTCTTTACTAATCATTGATGGGAGTGATTAGTTAGGTGCACAGTGTGTTGTAACGTACTTAGTAGGTATAATAAGTCACGGTGTTTACTTAAAATTATATTTGCTAAGTCCATTATACGTAACCATCATGAACTCTTTCGTGAACGACATCTTTGAGCGTATCGCAGCCGAAGCATCTCTTCTCTCCCAATACAACAAGCGTGCCACCATACTGTGTTAAAAAAAATAAGGAAAAAATCCCTTGTCGAGTTTATTTGGCGTCTTAATAAAATCGTGTCTTTTCCCTTGTTTTATTTTTTATTTTTGTGTATACGTGGTTATTTGTAGAACACCAACACAACAACCTCGCAAGAGTAGATTACTAATATCATAAACAATAACAATGTGGATGCACTGAGGAACTAATGGCGCCACTTGCGTTTGTCCTAAAATCGTTTGATTGGCTTTTTCAAATATTAAGTGTCATTTCTGACGTATTTTAACCAATCAAATCTATTGATAGCGGTCGCTTCGCCGCTAGCGCCATCTAGCTTAAGCTTTGCATGGAGATCCCTATTTGTTCTACGACTTTTCTGAAAACAGACAAAAAAACATCCTTTCCATACAAATATCTGAACAGCTAATCGAGTTTAGTATGAAAAGTCGGAGTTTTCTTGTCTGTTTGTAGAACAAATGTTGGTGTTTTAGAAATAACCCTGTATATTACTGCCTCATATCGGTAGCATGATAGTTCTTTAATTAATCTAAAACATGGTCGTCCTGTATCGTCCGATAGTGTCGTGACACGCGACACGGCGACAGCGCCATTGTCGGCGGGCGGCCGCGCGAGACACCGCACAGCTTCCTGCGGTCGACATCACTGGAGATCATTTGAAATCATCTAAACGTATAGGTATAATTATAGAAAAAAACCCACAGATAATGTGCACAGCCAAGGAATGGAATTCCCTGCATGCGACTATATTACCGGAAGCAGATATGAGTAAATAGGTTTCTTCTGGGTAAGCTCGCCTCATCTTTGGCCACTTCTTAGGGTTTCAAATGTGGCTAAGTAATTGTGTGGGTGCCAACGAGACCTAAAAATGACGTTTGCGCATTAACTGTCACCGATTAAAATCCGTGCAATTTATAGGCCTCGGCCTATAAATTTAACCAATTTTTAGGGTCTGATAATCCAAATAAGACTCACGCGCAATAATGAGAATCAAATCCCTACTCAATAAAAAACCGGCCAAGTGCGAGTCGAACTCGCGCACGATGGGTTCCGTACCAAAAAACAACAAATAATCACGTTTGTTGTACGGGAGCCCCCTTAAATATTTATTTTATTCTGCGAAGTTGATTCATTAAATCTAATTGTTGATAACAACAAATACTAAAAGCAGAATAAAATAAGCGGCAACAATAATACATCATCTGTGAAAATTTCAACTTTCTAGCTATCACGGTTCAAGAGATACAGCCTGGTGACAGACAGAGAGACGGACAGCGTCTTAGTAAAGGGTCCCGTTTTTACCCTTTGGGTACGAAACCCTAAAAACCCACAAATAAACACCAAAACAGCATTTTAACTAAGAAAGATTTAAATAAATCATGAAAGATATTAATAATCCAAAAAAGGTTTGATTGTGTTTAGGGTTCATGTATGTATGTATGTATGTGAGATTCTTTATTCCACCGTAACTTTCAAATGCCCGAACAGATTTTTAGCAACTAAAACACGAGGAAGTTTAAAAAGCTAATGTGTATGACTTTATTAATTTCTTATCAGCTGTTCTTCATTCTTTAACAAACAATGAAAAAACCTCATATTACGAAAACCAAGACCGAAACATTATCGTTCCATCAAATAATCATAAGAAATAGGGATTAAAAAACGAAAAAAATTAACATCAAAGACAAACAAGAAATCCGGTTTGCTATTCAAAAAGAGCATCAATAATTAATAAGCCATCTTCTCGAAATTAGCAACCATTTGGGGGTTAAACAGTGTCTTACGAAAAAAGTATATTTTTCCTCGAAAGGTATCCTGAGGGAAATTTTATATATCTTGGGTCTATTGGACCTTGACAAAAGAAATAAAGATCCCTTAAATAATTATGAAAGAAAGCTGTTGCCCGCGACTTTGTCTGCGTGGACAGTAATTTCTCTATCCCTCGGTACTGTACTGTACTGGATGCTGGATGAAAGGTTAACTTCAATAATTATACCTACATCCTTCGATGTCATTATGCAAATGTATAAAACCTTTTTGATTGTTATCGACAATCGCTTGTAAAATCGAATCGACATCTCATTGAAATTAGGTTTGTGTTTTTACAAGCGATTTTCGATCATCATATCATCATCAGCCGCACGACACCCACTGCTGGGTATAGGCCTCCCCTAAGGATCTCCACGACGATCGGTCCTGCGCTTCCCGCATCCAGTGGCTTCCGGCAATCTTCACCAGATCGTCGGTCCACCTTGTCGGGGGCCTACCCACGGAGCGTCGCCCGGTGCGCGGTCGCCATTCCAGAACCATTCCGCCCCAACGGCCATCGGTTCTTCTCGCTATGTATCCCGCCCAATGCCACTTCAGCAGAGCAATCCTACGAGCGATGTCGGTTACTATTTCTCCTGCGGATCTCCTCGTTTTTGATTCGATCACGTAGGGAAACGCCGAGCATGGCTCTCTCCATTGCACGCTTAGTGACCTTGAGCCTCCTTATGAGACCCATAGTTAGCGACCACGTTTCACTGCCGTAAGTCATCACTGGAAACACACACTGTTCATAGACTTTCGTCTTGAGACACTGAGGTAAGTCGATTGCCGAGTTGGCTGCCAAGTCGACTTGTGTAAATACTACATTAGTTGCTGTTTGCAAATCACGGATATAATCTATTTGTATTAAATATTTTCCAAAGTTTTATTTAGACTATGGAACAGAATTTCTATGATTAATGTTTTTTTCTTGAATTTTTTTTTGTCAAGAACCATTTCAAATACCATCGACATTAAATCGTTGACGATTTTTATTTTTTTTTTATTTTTTTTTTCTTTAATGATTGTTATTCATTACACTTTAGAGTAACGAGTCTACCGTCTGGGAAGCCGCGCTGTTTACTGAGAGCCTATTACAAAAAAGAATCACGATAGTTGGACGATGTTAGTTGATCGATGCACTTGATTTTGAAATTTTTAAGCTAATAATTTGTCGAGATTGGATGAACATCGTACGCTTATCATGGTGCTTTTTTGCTATAGGCCCGTCAATTTTCATAAAAATATAGACCTCTCCTTTTCATAACAACTCCAATTTCAAACACATACTTTAACCAAAACAAAATACCCTAACCTCAATTTTTACACGCCAAAAACAAAATGATAGACACAAAGCGTGCCTCCAAGCGTAACACGAAAAAATCTCAACCAATCCGTTGATTGGCTACTTTTCGGGGGTGACATTAAACACAGATTAATCGCCCCATCTTATCCCAGGGGGTTGAGGGGGTAGAAATTATACTACGAATTAATGACAGTTTAAAAAATTAGCCCTATGGTGGTTGCAACCAGCGAAAGCAGAGCTTGGTTTTGGCTGTGCAATTTTTTGATTTAATATGCATGTGTATTTTTTTATATTTGCAATTTTATTTACTTTTTAAGAAGATGAACTTGTGGGCCATCTAATTAGATATTAAGAGATGTTATCACTTTACGCGTTTATTTGGAAATGTTATAGCATTTTTAATGTACATTTTCTGATGTGGAAAGATTAGAATATGCGACATTTTACGGCATTTTTTTTTGAGTTATTAGTAACGAACAGTCAATATCTACCATTACATACCTGTTAGCATCAATAATTCTGGCTTACGAGTATACTAACAGACAAAAGAATCAACATTTTGGTATCCTATTATTATTTATCTGACAACCTCCGTGGTCGAGTGGTTTGAACGCCGGTTTTCAAGGCGTCACCATCTCTTGAGGTCCCGGGTTCGATCCCCGGCTGGATCAATGTAGAAAATGAACTTTTCAATATTGTCTCAGGTCTGGGTGTTTGTCATACCACCGTTGTTTCTGATTTCCATAACACAAGTGCTATGGCTACTTACTTTGGAATTGGAGCAATGTACCTATGTGATGTTGTCAAATATTTACAAAATTTCAAATTATTTATAAATTTTATTTATGTCCCCAAAAATATGATTCCTAATTTTCACTTAACCACTTGATAGAATATCACAACCTTAATTAGAGTTATAGCAAATACAATACTCGCTAAAACTACATATAACTATGTGACAGTACCTGCCCCTAAAATTCACTTGCACAGACCAATATAAAATGGTGGCTCAAAAATTGGCCTGGATGAATTCGTATACTTTAGTCATTTTTATGCATTTTTTCGAACGCTAATTCACGAGATGGATTGGGGGGTAAGGGGGGGTCCTCCATTATCCTCCAACTGTCCCTCCAAATGCTTAATGAAATACGTCTGTTAGGATCAACGTTTTGTGTATTTTATTTAGAGTTTTGTTTTTATTTTCGATCACTAAGAAGGTTTGGGTTTTTGGTGAAACTTTTTAGCCATTATTGCCAGACTTTTGCGTTCACAACTCTTTTTATTGTTAATGTAATATTAGTAATGAATGATTAATATTTTGATTGGGTCAATAACTATGATTTGCTTAAAAATAATGTTAATTACTATTATAGCCTTTTATGAAATATTATAAATAAGTTAATGAATAAGTGTGAAAATATTAATCATGTTATTAATAATATCACATTAATAATAAAAAAGAGTTGTGAAAGGAAAAGTCTGGCAATAATGGATGAAAAAAGTTTCGCCAAAAACCCAAACATGTTTTTGTCAAAGGACATCATGCTGGCTGGTAAACTCTTTTTTGGCTAACTTGTGCTTAACCGGTACTTTAACAAGCTTGTCATCGTTAAAGTTAGGTGGTGCAACTGAGCCTAAGTGTAAGCTTATGACCTTCAAGTTGCGAGTGAAGAAGTTACTTCTAGACAAGCGCATTTCATCTTAGATCGCATTATCGCTTGATTATCAACCATAAAAAATGAATAAGTAAGCTGAGCCTAGTATAATGTTGTTGTTTTCGGGTGCACTGTGTTTTCTATAACTATTATTCTACTAGTTATTGTATTTGAATATTGTAGAAACATAATGTATCAAGTAAACAATTTGCTTTTTATTAATCGGCCACAACTCCAAAACAAAAATACTTTCTTTTCCAATAATAAAACACGTTTTAAATCTGGATAAAAAAAGATTTCAGCAAAGATTTGGCCCACACCGTATTACCATTAATACTTAAGCAAACGGGCTAAATCGAGCGTGAAAAAGTACATAAAAATTAGCAAAAAACAATAGAATTAACATAGGAACCATCTGCGCAGAAAATGTCTGCCGGGTCCACTACTAAGGTCACTGATTGGAAATATCGAAGGTTTCTCGACTGTGTCTCACGTCTATTTAAGAATATAGTAAGATGTTTTAACCACTGAACAAAACCACTTAACAAAATTACAAAATAACAAAATAACAAATCAAAGTTTTATTAGTTTTGCCGCTGAAGGACAAAATATAATTCTTGTCAAATTGTAAATGAAGTAATTGTATGTACTACTATAGTAGAACGTATAATTCAGGGGGCCTATTACGAAAAGTTTAATGCGATACACGCAGCTGCGTCCGTGCTTCGTTTTGAGTGTTTCCTATTACAAATCACTTTCGTATGCGATATTGCGAAGTGATTGTGTGAGTTTGACAGTTTTTCTCAAGCGTATCCGACATCGTTCGTTAGTCTATGGACTACGATAGCCAAATTCAAAATTTTTGTTATAACTACAACCAAGGAACTGCCGACGACAATCGTGGCCAAGTGACTGCGTTACGCAATTGCGTATGTTATTTTCGTAATAGGCCCCCAGACTATAAAGCTAAATTTATTAAACGTAAATGAACAACTAGGTACCCTGTTTAAAAGCAAATGGTAGGGGATATTATCGCAAGGCAGAACCGCATTGATTCCTCAGCTCACTCCCTCGGGGACAAATTTATCTGGTAAAAAGTAATAAACATTAAAAATAAAATGGCGGATCCCCCCTCTGATCGTGTCATTAGGTTTCCCGTTTTCCACCTCACAACTTGAGTAGGTATCTTTTGTATTTATATCTTCGTTATTATTTGGTTGTAGAATTTAATCCAAGTGACACAATGTCAGTTTGATGTTTGTTTACATTTTCATTTTGGGATGCCACAAGGGGCATTACTCGGTCCGATACTTTTTCTTTTGAATGTCAAATCGTTAATTTAATTTGAAATATCTAATTGCAATGACTTATTTAAAATATACATAATTTAATAGGTCACGAAAAGATACTTCTTTGATTCAAATAATATTACTAGGAATTGCCGATATTTTGTCACAGACAGAGAAAATAATAAATTCTATGATTTAAAATATTTTTGTGAGCAAAAAAAGGGGTCGGGAGGGGTTGTAACTTAGCCAAACCTTATTTTTTCGCATCGCGTAAATGGAATACCTAAGTGAGCATAGTATTCAAACATTAGTACATAAAAATGTAACAAATTGTTTCATGAGTGTTCACGGTTGTTAAATAAACAAAGATAATAAAGAAATAGATGAAAAATGCAACTTCTTGAAAATTCTCCGTACAAATCGGCATATGTAAAGACCTATTACAATATTTTACTATTGGAGTATCATAGATAGGTTGACTATAGCAAACGACTAGACAATTTTGTAGTCCCAGGTATATCAGAATATGTGAAGGCAAAAACGTGCCCAAGTGGCATAAAACCGTGTTACAGTGTGCAGTCGTTTCAAGCCACCCCCACTCTTTCTTAAGTGCGGGGGTCGGTTTTAATTACGAGTGACAGATATGCCGTAAGATTTTACGATAGAATTAGTGATTTTTTTTCTGAAACGTAGGTAATTGTGCATTTTATCTCTGCCGTTACGTCTTGGCAATTTGATCCGTGATGAACTTTCGAATGAGAATTTTAATGTTGCTAGCTTGGGAGATATTATTTTTTTATCGAGCTCGTTGTTAATCTATTGAATAATGAAACAGTGAAAAGAAAGCATCTTGAAACCTACGTTTCTTGATTAAAATTTATAATTTAGGATTACACTTTTTGATATCGCTTTTAAACTCTTTTGTTGATGTTTCATGTACGGTTTGAAAAGAAAATTTTGTTAATATTACATTAGCTTCTAGTAAGTATAAATTCATAAGTTTTGAATCATAATTACGTGCTTTTAAAATCGATGTAATTATATCTATCATAAGTCCCAACTCCCATGTTGCCAAATCCAAATCAATTTCAAAATTAATAAACAATGTTAATCTAAAAACTAAGAGTAAAGATTGTATCTTTGTTAATAATGTACCACATAACAATAACTAATCACTCACCAATATTATCAGGGAAACACATGTCCCCATAAACGCATTGATGGCAAAAAACCTATCCTCATGCGTGGTGAGAGAAGATAGCAAATGTAATAACACTGTATTACAACTGAATGTAACTACCGAATATTATTATTGCCATAATAGAAATAGAATTGGTCCTGGAAGGAACGGGATCAAGACCTATTAAAAATAGTATAAACATAATAAAAAGAAAAATATAAACGCTGAGATATTGTAGTATTAAAATGTTTGTATGCTTGATGACCTCGATATTAATGATAGTTAAGAAAAATTGGTATAACAATAGAAAGACGATTTTGACATCATTTAACTAGTTATAGTTTTTATTAAGTATTTTGGACAATTGGTTAACTCAACTGATTCTATACCAATAATCGATTTTATCATTACCTGTCTCTTCCTACAAGCAAGACAGCGTTTCAAAATTTGCCATATTGGACTCAATAAGGATCATAGAATTTTCTTCCAAGTTTCAAAGACTTTTTTGTATAAACCTTTTTTTTATCTTGCCTCAAACCACTTCCAGAAATAATGGCAAACCTCAATACGCAGAACAACAACATGATGCCGATGCTCCATTGGTGTTGCGTCAAAGGATAGTTGACTTTCACCCTCTGCTACTAAGGATCAATTTCGTTTGTGGTGAAAGCCAGTAATTTCTAATAAGATAATAAGGCTCTTTTCCAATAGCTCTGTGGGTCCTGGCTAATGATCTAGACCGATGAGAATTGATGTCGAGGGTTTGTTATTGATTGGTGATGTTAGGTGAATGTGGTGTGAAAAGGAATTGGTCTTGTAAGTGTTTGTTTTCTTAGTGATCTAATAATAGCGTTGCCAAAAAATGTTAATAAGATGGGTAAAATTGTGAATTGGGACAGTTATCATTATCCACATTGCAATAAAGTGTGTTGTTATGATGTTTTATTTCATCGTACCTACTTAAATAATTTTGCCATGTCGGATGCAGGTTTTGTTACTCTGTTCATACTGGTTTTCGACATGACGTCACTTTTGTAGGAAAAATATTAAGCGAACTAATCTTCCAAGTTAGTTCTATTTTGTATAATCATAGTCATAATATCAGATGCACGACACCCACTGCTGGGCATAGGCCTTTCTAGAATAAAAATTTACTGAAATTTTTTAAAACGGACTAAATTACTACAAAAAAATCGGACTAAAACATTAAAACGGACTAGTAAAAACAGACTAAAAAGTATCAAATAAAATTTTCTGTAAATAAATATTTATAACCCTATACCTACAGAAATTTTAAACCTAAAAACGTGGGGCGCATGCTAAAGACAATATGGATGATAAATTTTACAAAATCGATGGGGTAGCGTGGTTTTATTAAGGAGTTCCTGTGTCCTCATCAGACCCTGGAAACTATTTTCCAACAAAGAATTCGTCAAGACGATTTAAACGAGCCCAAATTTGATGGAGTTGCACGGTTTCAATATTGAGTTCCTATGGCATGGTCTTTCGGCTTCATCATCAGACCCTGGACCTCGTCTCCCATTAGAGTACTCGTCAAGACGATGCTAACGAGACCAAACACGATGGGGTTGTATGGTTTCATCATAGAGTTCCTGCTACCTTCTTCCGGCTTCATCATCAGATCAGCTCAATGACACCATAATATTACATTGCCTTTCAGTTCTGACCTATATTCAAAGTTTCAAGTCTCTAGCTCATCGGGAAGCTAGGATAAAATCGTTCGCAAACTTTGTGGAGAAACACACAAACAAACAAACAAACGCGAAAGCAACCTAATAAAAACGTGTTATAAAATAGATAACGCTATTCTTTTGTTTGATAGATATTTTGATTTCCTTTTGAATTTCATGACTTTCATTTGCTTATGGGCTGTTTACACGGGTCGATTTTAGTAACCTGTGACGGTCACCTTTAGTCACCTAGCAAGTCGCTTCCAAATTAAATTGCAGGTGATGGCATCATTATCGTCTATCTAGTTGATATCGTAACCTAGGTAACAATATGTAATAACGTAGTTCCATTTTTGGCCACCGGATCAGATAGGTAATTTTGTTCAGTCACCTATGGCCTTTTCCATTAACACGGTTGATTTTCGCCGTGCGGTGAAAGTTATGCGGCTTTAGTCGCACATGTAAAATTGTAAACCCCATTAGCTTTTTGTTCAACATTTATTCTGTTGATTCGAACCAACACGTCGTCTTTAACTGTGCTATTAACAACATCTTGTCCCTCCCATTCCTCACAAACAAAAACAAAGCCCAGTCCATTTGGCCATCCGCATTCCCCACGGATCCCTCCCAATATATTCCAATAACGGTATGTAATCGACGCGCGATCATTACTGTCTACGTCACATAAATTAATAAGGATCTTGCCTTCCGCCATTTTATGAGTTTCTGGGGGAGTTTAATAAGAGCATTGATGGTGTGCCGTATATTGGACTGGATTTGGAATCGATCCGGTTTGTCTTTGATATAAAGTGATGCAACAGTTTCTGTTGTGGTAGCCATTTTGAATGTGTTTATAATAAAAAATAATCTATCAATAGCAATCTAAAAACTTACACATAATATTATCAATGATAATGTGGTATTTACACCAGTCGAGTTAGAGGCAACTTGGCAGGCGACTTTAGTCAATTAGCGCTTTTTATCGACAATCTCTTGTTATATCGAATCGCCACCTCATTGAAATTAGGTTTGCGATTAGATTTTACAATCGATTGTTGATAAAAGTCGCGTGCCAAGTCAAGTCGCTCCATGTAAATACCCTGAAGCTAACTTTAACAATAACAAGCTTGTGAGGCCCTGTCCTAATTGGCCATCGGTCGTGCGATGGTGCGTCCGTCCGATGAAACTGGTCGTGCGACCATGCGATCAAACCTAGTGATATCTATTGAATGTTATTGACGGTCGTGCGATCATGCGATGCGTCTATTGTTCTGTTTCATCACACGGTAACCGATCACATGTCCGAAATTTACTTGTCCTAATTTCATTTGACCGAAAACTGTTGACCGACGTCTTTGTTGCTATATGTTTCGTTTGGCATATTTTTAAATCATCGAAATATCATTTGGCATATTTCTCATTTTACCTAACCACGTTTCACCGATTTTCAAAATAACTTTTTACTATTGGTCGAAGTCTCTTTTGACTTTTTTTTCATTTGCCAGATAACTTATTTGCCATACTTTCACTTCACCAGAACAACATTTTACCGAATATCATCTGGCCGCAAGTTTATTTGAATAAAGATATTTTTTACTTTGACTTTACCTTTGACTTTGACATTGGTAAGTTAGGTTCATCGCACAATGAAATTGCAACGCATGATCGCATGACCGACGCCAATTAGGACAGGGCCTTAAAGTACCGGTTAAGCACAAGTTATAACCAAAAAAAGAGGTTGCCAGCCAGCATGATGTCCCTTGACAAGTTTCACGTGACAAATAGGTAGCATTATCATTTGACGATAACTTTAATTGTGACAGCTTTTTGGTGCAACTCACCCTAAGATACGGATTTATACCTAAGCACTTTCAAATTGATGTCAAGAACTCAACTGCTCTTCAGACCATCTTAAACTGATATCGATACCTACCTACTTAAATTATACGTGTTATAAAAATACCCGTAATGCCGAATATGGTGGATAGGTACCATCAAACTGAACACCTTTACTATACTTTTAATACATTTTGATATTTTCGTTATTTTTTTTATGAAACAGCAGTTTTTTTTCACGATTTCAGAGTTGGTCCCTTAGTAAAAGTTTTTCGTTTTAATGGTCCCTATCAACCATATTGGGCATTAGGGGTTTCTTTCGTAACACGTTGTATATTACATGTATTGAATGGAAATAAACAGAAACATGTATACAAAATTCAAACTTTATTTTAATCCAAGCTATTACTATTTTTGCATAAAAATATAACTTTTTGAGTTTTCAATTAAAATAGTGGTGTGTTTTCAAAGAGCGTCGCTCGGTACAGAGTAAATCCGTGCTCCGGCTAGAGATCTGTTAATGTGTATAGAAGGATTAGTCTTTGGTTTTAGCTTAGGGGGAGGGCACACGATACCTTTTCACTAGCTCACTCTAGTGTTTTGAACCTCCGCGCCTCTGTGGTCTAGTGGTTCGCCCACCCGCGTAAGACGCAGGAATCTCGTGTTCGATTCCTAAGAGGGGTACAATTTAAACTTGGTTTGGTTGGTGGTATGGTAAGGCTTATTTGAAGTCCGCCTGGCTAGCTACCACCATCTTATTGAAGTCTAACGCCATAACAACAATTTAAAATTTGTTGTGTTTTGGCAGTTAGAGGTAAGATAGCTAGTACCTCAGTGTAGAAGTTTAGAGGATGGTTTCTTGCTGTGATTGGATAAAATTACTAACAAAAAAGTAAAATATTTTTACCCATAGTAGTAGATGCTTATGATTACACGTAATCTAAATCAACATACATGGAATTAAAATTTAGAAATGTGTCTATAATCACTGGATGTAAGCATCTATATTTTTTAAATTATATAACTACGTACTAGTTTCATTCTTATACCAGGAAAATAACGAATTAATCTATCTACAAAATTCTCAAAATTATAACCATTATTGATGACTTTTGTTTTTAAAAGCTTAACATAGTTAATGTGAGCTTTTGACTTGAAACTAAAAAAAATCTAAAAACTACTAAAAATCTATCGTGTGTCCTTACCTTAACCTGGTTCAGTCCAGCAGGAATATACGAGTTATTTTTCGTCTGAAGCTTATGGCTTTTAGATTATTCGCTGCGGTACTTATTTGTGGATTCTGCTTGTTTACGTATATCCAACTTATCGTTTTACTTACTACATACGGTTCGGGAAAACGGTGCTTTCGAAACGTACTCTAAATGCTACATTTAGTGAAAAAAATGCTTTTTCATACCAAAAAAAAACAAGTTGTTCTCCAAAATTGGTAAATGCTCACCAAATCCTAAACCAACCAAGAAGATTTGGTGAGCATTTACTAATTCTGAGTTAGGTTAGGATAGTATGGTGATCATTTGAACATAATAATATGCCATTTTTAGGTAACCACACCACTGCCGCCTAGTGATGTGTAACATGACATGTCATGTCGTACGTCATTACGAATGATAAATATTTGATATACACGCTGAAATCGTAGTCGTTTGGTTCCCGCAGTGGGGTGGTACCACTCATGATTACAAACAACTTTTACTATGGGGCCAACTCTAATATCGCGAAGAAAAAATCTGCTGTTCCATACAAAAGCGCAATACCTTAATGTATAATCATCATCATATCAGCCGCACGACACCCACTGCTGGGTATAGGCCTCCCCTAAGGATCTCCACGACGATCGGTCCTGCGCTGCCTGCATCCACTGGCCTCCCGCGACCTTCACCAGATCGTCGGTCCACCTTGTCGGGGGCCTACCCACGGAGCGTCGTCCGGTGCGCGGTCGCCATTCCAGAACCTTTCCGCCCTAACGGCCATCGGTTCTTCTCGCTATGTGTCCCGCCCATTGCCACTTCAGCTGAGCAATCCTTCGAGCGATGTCGGTTACTTTAGTTCTCCTGCGGATCTCCTCGTTTCTGATTCGATCACGCAGGGAAACGCCGAGCATGGCTCTCCATTGCACGCTGGGTGACCTTGAGTCTACTTATGATGAACCTTAATGTATGAAACAGCTGATTTGTTTTTCGCGATATCAGAGTTTCGCCCATAGTAAAAGTTGCTTGTAATCATGAGTGGAACCACCCCACTGCGGGAACCAAATGATTAAAATTTCACGATGTAGATAAATGCAAGTTTAGCATTAGAACTTATTTGCGGTGGTGTGGTAACCTAAAAAAATGTAAAATGAGATCCAAGTGGTTTGACACAGTGATGTGGTTGACAATACACGAAACAGTGTTTTTTTTTTATTTACAGCGGGATATTTCTTGGCCTTCACCTCACCTGATGTTAAGTGACGACGGACCTGACACCCTCACCCGAAGGTGGAAGCGCACTACACCTGGAATCCTCATCACTAAATAACTGGCTATCTTACCTCTAACTGCCGGAACAAATATTTATTTTTAAATACTTCTTATGGCGTCAGGCTTAGGTGATATGGTGAGTTAACCAGACGGATTTGAAATAAGCCATACCACCAACCAAACCAAGTACAAATTGTACCCTCCCTGGGAATCGAATCCGGAACCCCTGCGTCTTACATGGATGGGTGAACCACTAGACCACAGAGGCGGTGTAGGTATCTAATCCATCGTCTGATCCTCGGTAGCCATTAAACAGCCAAATAACAAAAATACGTGTATACTATACAAACATAATCTTATTTATCGCACACCCCACAGGATTCGATGAGAAGAGACGCACTTAACGCTTTGATGTCCACCCTGGTCAGACCCCCTTTATTTAGAAGGAGGTAGCGGGCTTAGTGATGAGATATAGCGATTTACATTTACAGTCAACAGCAAAGTAACAGTCTAGATCACATAAGTATACACTTCCACGCGTACAGTTTATTAGAAATAAATCACTCTTTACGGATATATTGGTATAATTCAGATGTTATTGAGTTTTGATTTATTGATTTTAAAACGAGTTGCTAACTATCTAGTTGTGTACTTTGTGGCTAATTTTAACCATAACACTTGAAGAAACCAAAACAATAATGGGGTATTTACATGGGGCGACTTGGCAGGTGCGACTTGGAGACTTTTGTCGACAATCACTTGTAAAATCTAATCGTAAACCTAATTTCAATACGGTGGCGATTCGATTTTACAAGGGATTGTCGATAAAAAGCGCTTATTGATACAAAGTCACCCGTCAAGTTGGCTGCCAAGTGACTCTCGAAAACCACAATAAAAAGACGCTTGTATCGCAAATTAACGCGAGAACAAAATCGCTTCCGCTAGCTCTCGTCACCATATCGCTTCGTTAGTATCACGTGTGGTGGCACAGAATTTTCTTTCTTTGATTATAAGTCAGCCATTAGACTTATTTTGCCGCTAATATATGATTTAGAGGGTTGTAATGGCGTTAAAGATGGTCGGTATAGATGCTTATTACGTTTGGAGTATAATAATGGACGTCAGTGACGTCGATGCATTTCGATTCCGCATAAATCTTTAAGTAGCAAATCGTCCACACGTATCTGCTCTTACGCAAACAAAACAAACAAGACTCGAACCCCAGACAGCTGGGCATTCCGATCTCGATATTGCACCTCTGTCAGATACGGGAATCGAACCCGGGATTTAATTAAATCCGAATCAAATTATCCTAAGACGAACGTCTTTTGGTGCCATTATTTATTTATATAGAGCTGATGAAACAGTAAATTTATAAGTATAATATTAAATAATTAACAAACATTCGTAGCTATTATGTTAGTAATTGTCTTTTTATGAGAAAAATGATTTTTTTACATAACTAATCTGCTCGATACAGTACTAATTCTGCCCTAGTTGGAATATTGCTGCAAAAAATAAAGTTGAAGTAGTAATTAAATGCGTTATACATTTTGGACGTAGAAAAAAAATTAATCAAATTTTTTGTCGATATACGAAAAAAGTTACAATTAATTTTAGGTACTTATTTGTCTTATATTTGTATATTTTTTATTTTCTCTTTTATGTAGGTATACGTGCAAAACTAAAAATCTCAATACCTCAAACTTTTGTTATCATTTTAATAAAGCCTAGTCGATTGAAGAAACAAATGAAAAGTATACGTAGGTACATATATATGTACCTACCTACATATTGTATAATTATACAAATACCTACGTATACCTTTTATTTGTAACTTTATGTAAGTCAATTTAAAAGCTTTATTCTTAAAATGGTGAATGAATATAGCGACCTTTTCGATATTAACTCTGACCCGCTAAGTAAGCTGCGTTCTTTAATACTTGGTTCGTACAAAACGCAATGATGCTACGAGTACTGTTGCTTTATATAAAAATAACTTAAAAAAAAAACATTATTTAAATTTTAAACTCTTTTTTTAAACTCCTACCTTATCTAGAAGTATTTGAACAAGCTGTATTTACCTATAAGTGTTTGTTGCGCCTAGATATATCATAAGTTAAGCTAGTTATTTTTTGAATGTATTGGTGTATACAAATGTTGGTGAATCAATAAATAAATAAAAAAAATAAAAAAATTAAGCCACGTCTAAAAAGCGCAACAAGAGTGAAGAAACGTATACACGTTATAAGATATGGCTTAATATTAAAAATAAAACTTTTAACCTGACTTAGCTACTTTATATAAATACCGTGTTTCTTCGCCCAATCGGACAGTAGCGGATTCCAATCAATGACATGTCACATTGAATCCTCCAAGACCCTGACGGCTATAAGGGCCTTAACAACAGTGTAACCAAAATCTCGCATGAATTCGCGGCGGATTCGCCCTTTCTGGACAAGGTCTAATGCACTTTTTTTGGTATTATTAATTGGATAATAATGGGTTAAGTATCATTAATAAGATAGGCAACTTTTCCATAACTTCGTACAAAATGCGTTATTGTTCCAATCAGATAAAATAATAAATTGCCAAAACTCTTCGAAATAATTTGACGAGTTTTGGCTACCAGCGAACCAATTTTGGTGGCAAGTAAACAAACTACATACCAATATCAATACCATCTTCCATCGGTCAACCAGACCAGACGTACGAATCAGTGTCCCTTTTTTAGGGTTCCGTACCCAAAATGGCAAAAAACGGAACCCTTATAGATTCGTCATGTCTGTCTGTCCGTCCGTATGTCACAGCCATTTTATTCCGAAAGTATTAGGATTACACAGTTGAAACTTAATAAGTAGATGTATTCTGTTAACCGCTTAACGATTATAACACAAAAATAAAAAAAAATAAAAAAATTAAGGGAGGGCTCATACATGGAACTGAAACTGAAATTTTTTTTTCCTTCATACCAATTCGTGCGAGGTGTCTATAGATCCTATCTAGGTCTAGGTCTTAAAAATGACATTGAGGTTCCCCCCCCCCCCTCTAACTTTTGAAATAAGAGAGTGAAAAATATAAAAAAATATATGCTTAGATCTTAATAAAAACTTTCAACGAAAATTGGTTTGAACTAGATATAGTAAATAGTTTTTGAGATATATCATATTTTCCAAAACCGCAAATTTAACTTTGTCATTCATACCAATTCTGTGAAAAACAAAGTTATTTTTACAAACGAAAAATGATAGTGGATAAAGTAACTACGGAACCCTACGGCGCGTGGCCCGACACGCACTTGGCCGGTTTTTTTGTCGCTTTTGCTTCAAATTGTATCATCCGTACCGCTAGAGAGTGGAACTCCTTGCCTGAGTCTAAGTTTCCCGATAGGTACAATCGGAGGGCCTTCAAGTCGCGATTGGATAAGGTCATTCTATAGGCAAGCTCGTTTTATCGTGGATCGTATCATTGCTTAACATCAGGCGTGATACAAATAAAATATCAAATAGCAAAAAATCTAACTAACAATAACTGGACATTCAGTGCTTTTTTTGAGAAGTATCTCTTCACGTATGGTTTTGAAATATAAGTTTGTACCATAGAAATAGAAATGCCAAAGAAGAACAATGTCAATAAACAGGTAATCTGAAAAACTAATGTGTATATTATATTTGAAATACGTAAAATATGACTTATATACATAAAATGTGAATATATTATGGCAAAGGAAATTAATAAACTTTGTTCCAAACTGTTTTCTTCGTCGATAAATGAATAAATGTAGCTAAATTTGGCTTTAGAGAAATTTGTGGCAATATCTTATTTACCTTTGGAAAGTGTGATTACTTGAATTGTTACTTTTTATCACATCACAATTACTTAGAGCACAAGACACCATGGCTCCACGATACCTTTATTTGAAATTCTAATAAGGATTAACAAATATTTTAAACAAACTGTGATTGCTCATTTGCAGGGCGGGACGCTAGGGGCTCTTACTGTAAAAAATATTAGCACATCGTCACTTGATTCTTTGTCTCTTTTTTCACAGACCGTGTCCGTATAATTTTAAATTCTCTTTTCCACGCTTTGTTGGTCTTCTTGAGCCCAGCGAAAACTTTTCTATGTCTATGGTTTATACGTATATCTATACTGTAGTTTGTACCTACTACCTCTTTTAAAGTTACCTACTTAACTTTGAGCTAAGACTCAAAAGTTTAACGATCGTCTAAAATAACTTTACCCACAAAACCTTTTTATAAATCACCAACATACTTGAGAAAATCGCAAATTTCCGAGTTACTCCAAACTCTGCACCTTAAGCATTGAAAACGTCTGGCAAGGAATTAATTGAGCTGAAACTAGGCGTTTTCAAAGAAACCTTAAATAAAATACATTCTCAGCTTTAACCTGAAGGAATAAGATATATTTTCTGCTGTAAATGTTCGAAGAGATTTGGTACGTTCGCATCAGTTGCAGTCTAAATTTATTTCTCGTTTTGGTATTGCCACCTTTTTGCGAGTTCTAGACCAGTGTTCCTCAAAGTGGGTGATAGCGCCCCCTTGTGTTGGAGGCGTGCAGGAGGGCGGTAAAGGGCCCACAAAAAGTTATTTTAACCCATCAACGCCCGGAAAATGAGACACAATAGATTTTTTATTGTTGTCCGGACGCCGGCGTCCGCGCAGGCATTGATGAATTAAAAGTGAAAAAGTAATTCTAGTACGTGGTAAAGTTAAAATTTCTAAAAGAAAATCACTAATTCTTAAAGTGGGCGGTAGACAGTAGTTTGGAAACCACTGTTCTAGACTGTGAGCAAAGTCTGTTCGGTTCTTTAAGTTTCCTTTACATGCCAACTTTGGAATTCTAAATTAATTTCGATGCTTGTAAATCGCGAAATAAAGTAGAAAAGAAATAACTCGAGGATGGACACCGAATAGCAGTTTTTTCTTTCTTTTACATTAACGATATGTTTTAATTGCATTTGACAGCTTAAAGCTGAGTAAATGGAAGTTGAATTTATAAAGAGATTTGCATAGGTAGTTGGGTTATTTTGGATGGGACTTACTGGTAACTAGTTAATATTTAAAGATTGTGTTGGTAAGTTTAGATGTCTGGGATAACTCTGAATGTAATAAATTGATTCTTATTATTTGACCAAAAAATCTTCATTTTGGGAATAGGCTTATATATAGCAATTACTGATTTTGGAGAACAAAATGTTTTTTTGGTATACCAAACTATTAATTCCCGTTTTTATTTGCAAATAATTACTTAATATCATAAATACGAAAGTCCGTTTGTTTGTTTGTTATGCCTTCTCGTCTTAACTACACAACCGATCATCATGAAATTTGGCATACATGTTGTCAGGGATACAGAAAAGGACATAGGGTACTTTTAATCCAGAAAAAACGTATAGTTCCCGAGGGATAGCAAAAAACTGTCCACGCAGACGAAGTCGCGGGCGGCCGCTAGTTCGTCATAAGTTAATTACGTGAGCAAAACTTACAAGTGTAATTGCGTCCTTACATAAGCTTGTTTTACTTACAGTTATGAAAAAACTACTACCATTAGACTAATCTAATCAGCTTCAAAAAAGTTAAATTACTTAAACAGGAGACAGGGCTTTATTTTTGTAATCAAAATCACTTTAAATCTGCTGTCACTTACAAACATTTATCGTGAAAATCAAAGTTTTTAGGGAGCTACGAAATAAAAGCGCATCGATGGCCAGTATACAATATAATCCCACTAAAAACATTTTCATGTAAAATGTTGCAAAGACTACAATATGGCTTGCACTGTCAAAAAAATATCAGACCTCATGTAGAGCCAAGCTTCTAAACTCTACGCGCCCTAACTTCATAAACCTTAGGTACACCTTAGTCAAAATATGTGGCTTGGCTGTTTCGTTACTAAATGGAAAGTGAAAATCAAAGTTTTTTACATACTAAATGTGCTCAAAAACGCTGCAGGCGAGCCACGAAATAAAACCGCATCGATGGCTGTACATACAGTCAACAGTGTATATATATAATATGTACTTATATGTCTGGGATAGATGTAGCAAGGAGTTAGCCTCGGGCACTGCTTCTTTTAAATGAAGAGGAAAATTTTAATTTCCTATCGCGTTGGGTAGTGATGGGAATGGAGATATTTTATCGACTAATCATTAAAATTAGTTATAAGATAAGCTCTCAACCTTTCGCGTTCACTAGACTGAAATAAAACACTTTTTAACGAATACTAGCGCGGTTTTATTGAAAGTACTTTGGTAATTAGTTGCTATTTGGTTTTATTTTTGATTTTCCCGACTTTTAGGAGTGTCTGTATTGGAATTTCGTGTAATAACATATTAGCAGTAAAAATTGATTTGATTTATTTACAAATCTGTTTAGATTATGAAATTAATTATGTTTTCTGATTATCAACAATATTGTAGAGTATAAAAAAGTGTGTACAATTATCAATCTTTTAATTGAACATTTAATGTAGAAATGGTATCACATAAAACATTGTGTGATTCTAGAACGAAAGTCATCAACGAAAACTTATTAAACATTACAACCAACAACATTAACAATATTAATTAAAATGATAAAATGTCAAATTAACGTCAGTTAATTAAACCTGCACATTAATTACACCAAACATGCAGTATTGAATGAATGAATAAAACAATAATTCCACAATCAACAACAGGCGAAACCATAAACGCCATTGCAATTTCATCCGTGTGAATAAACATCAATTTGACATCAATATGAATAATTGAATAATGAATATGTGGAGCAAGTTTACTGGGCAATCAAACGATGATGTCATAGGACCTGTGTCCACTGTTGAAGCTACATTGTCTGAATATTAAGATATAAAAAACGCTACCAAAATTAAATAACAAAGTCACAGGGTCAACGAAAAGTATAATAGGAAACATTACGTACAGTCGTAACGATACGAACACAAAATTTCTCAATATTATGAAAAGTAAAATAATATTTTAAATAAGCGTTGGCTTTTGCAGGGATTTCAGAGTGATAATTTCTTATGAAAAGTTCAAAATCATTCTCATAAAGAGAAGCTGGTATTGGTGCCAGCACGAATCATGAGCGGTGAGAGAAATTGGAGTGCATTTCTGCCCATGTTTGCAGTCGCCCCGTACCACGTCCACGCGAATGAGACTCAAAAATGACTTCTACGCATTAAATGTCACTGCAAAAGGTACGTGCTAAAGCCTGCCCCTCATGAAAAAAAAGAAAAAGTCTGGAACGGATGGTAGGAAAATATAAACGATTCAAAAGTGCTTAATTATTTCGTTTATTTGAATAATGAAATTTCGACATTGACATTGACTTTCACATGCGTTTTCATAGCTATAAATAAGCTATAGTATATTATCCAGTAGGCTGTTACCCTAACAAGTACAGTCACATCATCGAACTCATAGATTGAACTGAAATTGATCGTAGTGTATTTCTGCACGTATCAATTTGTGCATATATAAATTATCGCCGCATTTTTGCGCGGTTGTATCACCGATCCATTGAGTGACTGTTACATCATCGTTCGCTATTTTATTTTCATTGATGATTGTCTGATTTGTGTGTGCAGCGATCAATTTTGATCAATGGAATATAGTAACGTAAAAAATACTAATTTCAAGGTTAGAAATAGCAACATTTGAAGATTTACAGATTGATAATTTAACTCTATGTTTGAGACATACTTTCATTAATATTTAACTTCAAGTACTTTTATTTTCATTGCGCTTTTTTTCGAATAAATCTATTTGACATACATCAATTTGTGAAAACCAATCAATCATGATTTGAATTGTATTTTTTAATATATTATCGTATTTCAATGTGCTAGCTTGATCAAATCATCAAGTAAATTGTTTTTTCCACTAAAACCAGCAAAATAAATTAAAATATATTTTTCTGATCTTAAAAAATATCGATAAATTTCCCATCACTAGGCTAACCTCCGTCGTTAAAAATATTGCTGTTTGAACGCAGAGTTCGCTTAGTGCTTTAATAAATTTGGAAAATTAAAGATTCATATCTGATTCCCTTCACTAGTTAATACGCCTGGCTCTCCCTCCATGTTTAAACACAGAAACGAATTGAAGCACATTTTTGAGATCCACTAGGAGACATTTGGGTTTATTTACGGGCATTTTTAACGCCTTAATTTTCCTGAACATATTTTCATAATTTTAGAGTAAAAAATCTGTCCTCATGTGTAGTAACGAGAATAGGTCCCAGACATAACATTAAGCAGCTAAGTTTTATTATTTTCGCAACCTATCATGACATTTTACTAGTATTTTCGGAGAATGACTGTGTTCGAAAAGCCCGTAATTAACCCATTTATGTTTTGACTGATAAAATAGATGCTTTTTTTTATTCAATAATGAAAGAAGTTAATAAAAAGTTAAATGTGATTTAGTTTCAACCCAAGTGAAGTTGTGATTTTGGGTTAAATCCTTTTCATTTTTTTTTATCATAGAGTTGCATCTTTATCTTTTATATTAGTATGAATTATAAATCTTTATTTTGTTACAAACAAAGTGTGATTCGATACCATAGTAAAAAATACGTGTTTCGCTTCAATAACACAAAAAAGTAAAGCAAAAATAATCGTTATGAATTTAAATGTGTAATTTTACATTATTAATTCAAAAGTACACATCTAGCAAATAATGTTATTCAATTAATTTATAAAATAGAAAGGAATCGACAATAAATAAAAATATTGCATGTAAAACTTCACACAAATTCTGTTCCATTTTGTAATCAAAACAAAATATGAGTACTATTGAGTACCTGTTAAACCAGCCCTAAATATTAGTAAATTAAAAATCAATAGAAAAAAACGCCTTGAGAGGTATCACAACCCCCTTACAAACCCCCCTAAGGGTGCATTCGATATTTATTTATAATTAGGAAAAAAGCGAGAGGGTCTAATTATTTTTTCTGTCTTATCTCACTGATGATTTATTTGGGACGTCTTTTTGCTTTATCTTTTTCGGTGAATTATATTTTTTTATTCGGCTTTTGATATAGAAGGCATCGTTATCAGCATGCATAATTTTCTTTAATAAGTTTATAGGTAAACTAATATGAAATAGAGTCAACGATACTGCACTTGAAAAAAGTCTGGAACAGGTGGTAGGAAAATATAGACTCAAAAGTTCAGGTTCAAAAGTACTTAATAGTTAAGTTTATTTGAATAAAGCTATTTTTGACTTTGACTTCAAAATATTTTTTTACTCGATTATTCTGAACGAATATTTAGTCGAGAATGCAATTCATAACTAGTATATCAAAAAAAATCTGAGTGTTTCAACAAGATAAAAGTAATGTTTGGTGCAAAATTTTAAACAATTTCGTTATGTAGGTATTACAGCTAAATAATTTCAAGGTTTTATGTAAAAACGAAATGCAAAACTGACAACATATTAAATCGCCTTTTTAAGAAAAACACTTACCTACATGAAATTGCCGTTATTTTTCACACTTTTTTTCTGTAGGTAGCTTTTCAATGAAAATTATAGTTGTCAATATGTGCGAACGGTAATAGTTCCTGTCAGGGGTTCGGAACCGCGGCCCGATACGATGCGAACGTTAATTAAAACGACAAAACAAAATGGCCACTGACTTCAGTTGCAGTCAAAATTCACACTATCCCAATGCGAGAATTAATTAAACAGCACCTCGCGACGAAGACGTAGTGTCACTAGATGTGGCAATGAGAGGGCCTATTACAAAAAAGAATCACGATAGTCGGATGCAATTCGTCGTTTAATTTACTTGTTATTAAACCTTATTCGTGGGTCAATAGTGCCACGGAGTGGGATGAACGTCGTACGCTTATTGCGATGCTTTTTTATAATAGGCCCTCAGCATGCTTGCATTAATTAAATAATAATTCCATTTCATGGACAAACTCAATCCTAGCTCAATATCAAGTTAAACAAAAACCATACTATTGAATTCGCGAATCGATTTCATTACGATACCTATTTTAGGTAAGTGAGATTATAAATATATCTCGATAATATAAGCACTTAATATTTATATAGTCAATTATCCGTCCGTACTATAAGGCATGTTGTGGCCGCCTTCAATAGAATTTTTCATTCTCTATGTTATAATGTAAATATCTACTATGTAAGACTCAATGTAATTTTCTTTGGCGGTCCTAATAAATAATAAAAATAAAAATCTATCAAAAATAGCAAGCGAATATGAAATTTTATTAAACGCTAATAGCTTTATCGATTAATTCTTATTTAAATTAAACACTTTTAAAGCAAATCTAATGCAAAAAATTGCATTCAGGATGTACCTTTATTGACCTTTATTTTACCCATGCTACTATGGTCTGGCCATTCCATCTTTGCATACCTACTTAATTATGTTTATCTTCGTTTTCAATATTGTTTTCAGTACTTCAAGATAATGAAAGGGCATTGGCAAACTTCGACTTAATGCTTTTCTTAGAAATGACGTTCATATTTATTTCATTGCAATAAAGTTAAAATTGTAAATGACTTTTAGGGACAAACTACTTTTATTCTTTGCTATGTTAGACGATTGTTTCCGATGTTTTCAGATGCCCATTCCTTATCTTAAAGTATTGTAGTTTACTTGTCTCATCCAGAGGATCTTATTTCGCAGCCCGCTGCCGGTAGACAGTGCGGCCCATAAATTGAGCGGCCCTGTCAATTGCAGCCGCCCGCCAATAGTTGCGGTCGCAAACGGCGACTGCGCGCTTTT
This sequence comes from Agriphila tristella, assembly GCA_928269145.1. Classification (NCBI taxonomy): domain Eukaryota; kingdom Metazoa; phylum Arthropoda; class Insecta; order Lepidoptera; family Crambidae; genus Agriphila; species Agriphila tristella. The sequence continues at coordinate 21,493,970 of OV743445.1, forward strand.
TGTTGGTGCTACATCGCGTTTCGGTTGTTTTCAGTGGAATTTATTTTTAAGTTGAAAATGCTTTTTTTGTTGACGCTTTTGAAAACGGGTTTGAATAAAAAGTTATAATAAACATTTTTTTTTTCTTCTTATAATTTTCTATTGTTAATGTTGAGTGAATAGTCAATTACAAAGTAGTTCATTTATTCGAGAACTAGGTAGTTTCATACCCGATTTCACATGGACATTCGAAAAATCCCTATAGAAAACCTTTGACCAGGATAAAAAGTATCCTTTGTTATAATTCAGGTATTCCAGGATATAAAATATCTATGCGCTTCAGAACAATGCCCAAAATATAACCATAAGACTAAATAATACATTCAATTATTTTTACTTCAAAAATGAAGGATTTTCAATATACAACTTCATCCCCCTTTTTACCTCTTTGGGGGTGGAATTTTCAAAAAAGCTGAAACACATACATATATAAATTTTCAATCGTCAGATTAAACACAAAATTTGAAGATCCTAGCTTCGAAATTGAGGAACTTTCATACAAATTTTCATATGTTATTTCACCCCCTTAGGGTTGGAATTTCCAAAAAATCCTTCCTTAGTGGATGCCTACACTGTATAATTGTATCTGTATGCAAAATCTCTAGATCGGGCAGTTTAAGCCGTGCGTTGATGCCAGTCAGTCAGTCAGTTTCCGATTTTATACAGGGTGTACATTGCCACATGGAGGGAAAGTACCTTAAATATTGAAGATAGGAAATTTTACTGAAAGAAGACTTGATTTTGTTTTTAAAAAGAAACCGAACTGCATTCAAAGATTTTTTGAAAAATCGCATACGATACGATACAAATTGATACAATCCGTAATAATAAAAATTTAAATGTAATTTTTTATGGTCTTCCTTTTGTTTAAGATGCTGTGTCACTTAAGAAAAAATAATCCTTATGGGTAACCTTTCGATTGGTATCGTAATTTTTTTTTTCGTTTTTGGTGGGTTCGATTCCTGGTTAAGGCAGGCGATTTTTCAAAAATCTTTGAATGCAGTTCCGTTTCTTTTGAAAATCAAAATGAAGTCTTCTTACAGTAAAATTTCCTATCTTTAATATTTAAGGTACTTTCGCTCCGTGTGGCAAAGTTTTGGGACACCCTGTATATTAAAAATATTTATTTATATTAGGATTATTATAAACACTAAATATCTGAATTCGAATCCTTGACCTTTGTCTATTTTCCCATAGCAAGTGGTGTTTGGCAGAATTGTTTTCAATCGAATTATTTTGTTCCAAATCAATTGAGTCATACATACATCTCAGATAGTTTAATGGATGTGAGAACAACGAAATTCGGCCGCGCACATTAGATCAATTCTCATCAACAAGTGTCAACGCATTGAAAATATATTACTTTCCTACTTTATACTTGCAAGAAATACAATACTAGATCGACACGTCCTACGTATAACTAACTGAAAAAAGCAAATTTTACAGGAGAGCGATTTTAAGATTTCAAAAAATTCAAACCGTTTTAACTTCGCTTCGGTATGGATTTATAATTTGAAACTCGGTGAAAGGCTTTCAAATTAAATGAAGTTTATAATTAATTAAAAGTATTTCTAAACTCTGAGGTTTTAGTTTTATTTCACATACATACTTTTACTTCGTTGTAAGATACTATCCAATTTAACTAAGTGGCATATATACACTTCTTCAATGAAACATTTGACAACTTAAAATCTGTAACTGGCAGAAACATGGTTATAGTTGGTATTGTCATTTGGTAAATTCTATGCAACTGTTACATACACATATTTATTTTTCGTGAAAACAGTACTATAAAGTGATTTAAAACGTAGTAGAACTAAATTATTATATTCAGTTAAATATTTAAATAATAACAATTACTTAATTGTATTAGGATTTTAATATGGGTTCAATAAATATTGGTTAAAATTCTTATTATATAATAAGTAATGTAATTATGTAATAAACAATTAAAAAAATACTAAATTCATACATTTGAATAAACCTATAAAAAGTTTCTATAAAAAATCCTTTCATTATTATAAAGATGAAATTAACTTAGACTTAACTATCAATAAAATAGATAAGTTTAAAAAAAATTCAAATAAAAAATCGTAGGAAAATTAATTATGGTATCAATTTAATTTATAAATGCCATAGAACCATACAATCATTTAAAGTAATAAATTTCATTTTAATAGTGTTCTCGGGTTATGTGTAATAAAAAATCTCATAAAATTGACGATTATGTGTAACTTAAGCTTTTGTCAACTTATTATTTCTGCATTTTATTTGTAATTGTGATAGGCTTTTAGTTTTTATTTTCTTGTACTTAACTGTATTTTATTAATCTTTAGGGATTGAGGATTAACCCTATCCCCAAAGATTAATAAAATAAAAATTATAAAATTGACTTTATCATAACCATCAGGCTCAGTGCTGTTTCTATGTTCAACAATTTAAAATTGTGATGTCGTATGAGCACTGATCTACCCAGGTGTTAATTAAGAATCCTGTTTAAGCTTCAAATTTACTTTCAAATAGCCAACATTGATCACACCATTAATAAATGGCAAATCGAAGAGAAGTAAAGCTCCAGTCTTCGAATGATATGGCAGCTCATACCGCACTACGTGTTTTACGCACCCTAACTACACAAAATCTATTAAGGAATGCCATCAGTGGGAAATTTGTACTCATTAATGGTATTATCGCTGCTTAAAATATGTTTATTTATAACGAGAAATAGTTTCCTTTCAACTTTTCTATGACTTATGCCACTATCCAAAAAACACACTGATCCATAAAATGACTGGCCCTGTGCGGCACTTGCAATCTATCGATAATGTAGTTTTAAGAACTACAGATACTATGGCACCTGGAATGGACTTAAGGAAGTGCAGGGTAGCTTAGGACCTGCACTAACCTTAGCTTAACTGGCTGTTTCCTCAGGAAGACAAACCCTAAAACATGGACCAGGTTAGCTGCAGAAACTTGTTGCGTGTTTTGGTTTAAACCTTCTTTACGCCTAATGAAGATGCTGTTCCGGATACCCATTATATTGGAGCTTTTCTTTTCTTAGATGGTGTGCAGGAAAGGAGAGGTCCATCTCCTCAATGAATGAAATAGTTCTAGTCTAATTACGAATTCATTCGTTTCGCTCTTTTTGACTTTTAGGGTACCAGTTGCTCACATGTGATCCCGTAACAAATCACCATTTTATCTACCTTGATCCGATTTATCAATCCAATCCCGATTAATTTCGCCATCCCCTTGAACAACTACTCATAGCACTAAGGCTGATACGGAATGGCAGTAACTTTCTAGCTGAAAAGATAACAACAAGATACAACTTCACTTGGTCTCTTTGGCCGCTGAAATCTCAAAATTAATTCACGTTTTATCGATTTTCAATAATTTTCCATGACGAAATATTATTTAATTATAAAAAAACTAATTATACTACTTAATTTAATGGAAAAGCTCAAAAATAATGAAGTATAACTGTGTAAGTGACCAGTTAAATACTGATTTTCCAGTGGAATCGCAATGTAAAATAGTATATGTGGCAGATAACTGATTTACTTTCAACAATATTCCAATGTATAAGTATGTAAATGCCTAGATACGATTAAAAGATTAACTGAATGACGACGGATAAATGTGTAACTACGCACTTACCTACTTATGCACTGAGATTGAACAGAAACAGCACAACATTATCATTATCATGATAGGCTCCTAATTCTAGAATGTATTTAAATATTTCAGACATTTTTACCAATATCTAACAAAGAATATGCATTTATTACTCTAATTTCAAGAAAATGATTAGTATTTAAAACTTATCTGTTCCTGTTGGTTGGTCTATCAGAACTGATGATGACCTTTTTTTAATTATAATTTGCATTTTTGTTTTCTTATATTACCTTCTTTTAATGTATCTAAGTATTAAAGAGTTCATTTGAAATTACTAAACGTTAAGAAGAGCTTACGCGTGCTCCTCGATTGTCCGCAGAAGAACTGTTAAAGTGGTAGTTGCTCGCATCTGGAGTGAGCTTACCCCGCGTAAAAAAATGTATCTGGGACTTAAATAGTTGTACGCTGTGTTTTTTTTGTTACGTAATGCAGATACATATTAATACGTCTGAGAAAAAAATATGTTCTATTCAAAAAAATAAAATAAAAAATTATCGATATAATAAATATGGGTATATATTTATATAATAATATGGGATGCCAAAAATGCAAAAAAACGTATTTTGTGTATCTGCCACATACACACTTATACGTAGCGTGTGTCGAGATAATACCTGTATACTAGAAAAAAATCAAGTCGTCACTAGATCATATTCTCAGGCGAGAATCGAACGTACGACCTTTGGAAAAGTCCAGTTCAATGCTCTTTCAACTGAGCTACCGAGTCAAAATAGTGGTACTTTTTATTACTACCTATTAATAATAATAATACCTATAAATCTCAAAATTAATTATTGCTAATTTGTCTTCCTTCATAATTTATATGTTCAAATAAATAAAAATTAAACTCAACGAAAATTTATGAAAAAAGATACTTAATTTAAAGAAGATTATCTGTAAAAAGGCTTGAATCTGAGGCTGTGACAATACTTCAATCTTACAGTAAACTTTTATTTGCTAACAGTTCATACAATACATACAATAAATACCTTAAAGACTAACATACATAAATAATAAACAATCTTATAAATATTACACTTTATCACGTATTGACGGCGACGTGTTGCGCAACGCAGTGTCCGGTAACCGGCCGCGGAATCGACGGAACAGGACACCCTTCGGCCAAAAATCTTCACTCATGAAGGTCTTCAGATGTTCGGTCGGCGCCCTCACCACGAATGAGTTGAAATTCACATTGTGGCGAGACTCCAACCGTTGGACCCTCAGAGTATATTTTGACTTGATTCTGATGTACTCCACGAGATCGTCTGCTTTAGTGGAGTAATGCAGGCGGGACACGTACACCAGCGTCGTCGGAATAGCCGGGCGCAGCAGGTGATTGTGTCCAGTCGGGGCGGTGCCACATAGGTTACGGCGGGCGAGTTTCTTCTTCTTCTCCACCTTTTTAAAGCCGTCCTCGTCACACCCATTATCCTGTCTCCGTGGTGCTGAAGCCTTGGTGACAGGGCCGAGAAGATTTTCTCCCTCATTTGTAACCCGCTTGAGTTGTGATGTAGCGGGTCGATTGGTAGCGGTGACTGCAGAATATGCACGTTGAGGTGTTGACGTACATACGCGTGACGTATCCGCCGGGGCGGCGGAGCGGGCGGCGGGGCGCAGTGCATCGCGCACTGTGGCGGCAGCGATCGGTGACGCATCCATATGCGCCGACTCGAAACTGCCGATGGATGCATTTTGCGCCCCACGACGAGTGTTCACGTTGTTGGAGGCCCCGGGTGACCTACTTACCGAAGCGGTGTTGCTTAATAACACGACTTGGGCTCGCAACTCACTTATGGTGTTATCCGAAGCCTCTAATTTACACATTACTTCGGCCAGGCTTGTTTTCAGGGAGGTGATGTCCTTCAACAGCCTGGTGACGTCGACGTGGTCGAATGTGACGGGGGGCAGCTTGTGTAGCTCCTTAGCCACGAATGTCGGCACGTCGTCTGGGTCGGTCTCCTTTAAACAGGTGATGATGTCCTGGAGACTCTTCGCACCTCCATCCCTTCGTCGAGATGGCATCTCATCGGCTTTCCCGATGCTTCGGAACAGCAGCGTCTTTCCACTGCAAATCTCATCTTCTTTGAAGTTTGACTTACAGATCTGGACGATGCTGACCTCGTCCATGGTGTCGATGGCGTTCTGGATGAAAGCCAATACTTCATTCACTATGAGTTGCTGGGAGCTCATAGTGACAAAACGCGCAGCGGCTAATGCCGCGCGAAACGTGAATAAATAATTCGCCTAGTGCAATTGAGCGCGTCCGTTTCCGAGCGCGCACCGCACCGCACAGTTTTGATGCGTAAGTTCAAGCATAGCTGTGTTTTGCGCACGTTGTTTCTCACACCCTCGCTGTTAAAAATAAGAAGTTTAATTTTACGTTCATTCCATAGACTTATTTTATTACGTTGGTTCATTCCTATTATAGAAAAATGAAGAGGTGTCTGTATTTCATTTGACATGTTTAATCGTCATTCAAAGTCAAAATGTATTTATTTTCCATTCCAGACTTTTTTATTTTTTACTGAACATCCAAATTAGCTATCGACATATGAATCATTGCAGAGATGCTCAAACTTTTTTATCAATAAGACAGTGAAATAATGTTTCTTAATATTTGTATGAAAATAACATAGTGGCCCTATATCTTTAAGGCTCAATGAATTATGTCATTGTCATCGAGCGTGCAACCAGCTGGGAATCGAACCCAACTATTAAACTGCTAGATTGTCATCTCAACATCAGCCATTTTTGATGTCCCCATTGCTGGAGCTCAGGCCTTCCCTATGGATGGAAAATGAGGATAGGCAATATCCCACCACGCGAGCTCAATGCGGGTAACCGGGTGAACTAACCACCATCTAATTTCAGCTCAAAAAGCTGATTGGCCATCAATACCAAACGAATTGTCTGTAAGGCGAGTGTAGCCGATATTGTCATCTCTAATTTTAGTACCAATAACTGGCCCAGTTATTGGTGTGGTCAGCGGGCTAATAATAGGAAATGCATGCCACGAGTAGTCGGCGTGATACTCATTGATACTCGGATACTCGCTAATAGGTCCACTTGATTGACTCACTTTTGATTTCATCAATGCACGAGAGGGTTAAGCGATGAGATGTAGCGTGTTGTCAAGGGGACGAACAAAGCTGAAATAAATTTTTATTAGTAAATTTTTTTAACCACTTTTGTGCCTAGTGGTTCGCCCGCCTGTGTAAGACGCAGGAGTCCCGGGTTGGATTCCGAGGGGGGTACAATTTGTACTTGGTTTGGTTGGTGGTAGGGCTTATTTCAAGTCCGCCTGGCTAGCTACCACCACTTACTTAAGTCTGACGCTACAACAACAATTTAAAAATTGTGAGTGTTCCGGCAGTTAGAGGTAAGATAGCCAGTTCCTCAGTGATGAGGATTCCGGGTGTAATGCGCTTCCACCTTCGGCCTTATCGTCACTTAACATCAGGTGAGGTGAAAACGAAACACTATCCCGTTGTGCATAAAAAAAATATCGACATTATCGAAAACATTATCGTTTTTAATTAATTAATTACTTACTAATAATATATTTCGTATTTTGTAAAACTGTCCATCACAAGTAAAAGTAAAGTAATTTCAAGACTATAGATTTACTAGCGGCGGCCCGCTGTTTCACCCGCCTGGTTCCCGTTACCGTGGGAATATCGGGATAAAAAGTATTCTATGTTTTAATCTAGGCTATCTACTACCTGTGCGCCAAATTTCAACCAAATCCGTTCGGTAGCTTTTGCGTGATTGAGGAACAAACATCCAAACATCCAAACCCATAAACTTTCACATTTATAATACTAGCGGCCGCCCGCGGTTTCACCCGCGTGGTTCCCGTTCCCGTGGGAATATCGGGATAAAAGTATTCTATGTTTGAATCCAGGCTATCTTCTATCTGTGTGCCAAATTTCCACCAAATCCGGTCAGTAGTTTTTGCGTGATTGAGGAACAAACATCCAAACATCCAAACCCACAAACTTTCACATTTATAATATTAGTAGAAAGTAGGATAAGTTCGATTTTAAAAGTGAATTTACACTATAACGGAAATATAAATATTGTTTAAGATTGGAAATGAGAATCGAAAATAAATAATCATAAATAATGTTGAACTTTCCGATTTTTGTGCAAATTCACTGTTAAAATTGAACTTCCACTCTAAATTGGTTCCTACTAGGATGGTAAATCGGCGCATGTAATCGCGGCTTTAGGAGCTACACAGACAGATACACAGACACACAAACGCGTTAAACTTAAAACACCCCTCTCTTTTTGCGTTGGGGGTTAAAAAACAATTTTTGCTTTTGCTAGCGATCGCTTACTTTTTTTGATGTGTGTATGTAAAAAAAAACCGGCCATAGTGCGTGTCGGGCCATGCACCGTAGGGTTGCGTAGTTACCTTATACCATACGATATGTCATACCACTATTATTTTTCGTCTGCAAAAAATTTTGTTTTTCACAGTGTTGGTATGAATGACAATGTTATATTTGCGGTTTTGGAAAATGTGCTATATCTCAAAAACTAATTATTTTATTTCGTTCAAACCAATTTTCGTTGAAAGTGTTTATTAAGATCTACAGCATATATTTTTTTCAGATTTTTCACTCTCTTATTTTAAAAGTTAGAGGGCCCCCCCCTCTTACACACATTTTACCACTTTAGCAGTGTTTATCTTTCAAACGGTTGTCTTTGAAAAAAAAATCGTCTTAGGAACCTCAATGCCATTTTTAAAGACCTATCTAAAGACAGACACCCCACACGTATTGGTTTAAAGAAGAATATTTTTTTCAGTTTCAGTTCCATGTATGGGGATCCCCCCCTTAATCATTTTTTTTATTTGTGTTAAATTCGTTAAGCGGTTAAAAGAATGCATCTACCTACCAAGTTTCAATTGTGTAATCCTGATACTTTCGGAATAAAGGGGCTGTGACATACGGACGGACAGACAGACAGACAGACATGACGAATCTATAAGGGTTCCGTTTATTGCCATTTAGGCTACGGAACCCTACAAAAGCAAAACCTCCTTCAAAAGCCTTAAAAAACAGCTCTAAAAAGCACGAAATAATGTTCAAATCGATTAACTAAAACACTTTGAAGTCGGGTGGAGCTTACAATATAAACGATATAATAATAAGTGAAAAATTACTTCCAGCTCCACCCAGTTTCAATAGACGTGTTTTAATTAATATATTTGAATATTATTTCTTGCTTTTTAGAGCTGTTTTTAAGGTTTTGCTTTTTTTTTAAAGATTTTTGTATTACATTTCTCCAAGAAAAAATTCACAGATTTTACAGTCCCGCAAGAATCGGAGCATTGAAAATGAACACAAATATTTACGAAAAATCAAATCAAATGCAAAGTCCTTTTATATTTTTAAAGTTACCTAGGTAGTACCTATTTATTTTTACGATTACGATACGATAGCGCCCGCTGACTGCCTCGACGCAGCCGAAATAATATTAACCAATTTTCAAAATTCCAACGAATGCACTTCTCGTCTGCTTCTGCATCTTTTAACACTATTACCATGACGATCGGTCAATAATCATAGAAGCTACATCACTTTTTATGTACGGAAACAGCAGTTTTTCTACAATTCCAAATCTAAAGGGACCACCTACAGGTCACAATTATAAACCGATTTTCAAAATTATTTCGCCATTTGATAGCTAAACTAATACCCTAGGACTCTTTTTTTCATTTTTTCTAAAGTCAGTTTTTTTCCGAAATATTTACAATTTAGTAAACAAACATCCCCCAAAAATCCCGGAATTTTCGGAATTTCGCAAAATTCGAAAAAAAGTTACCAGTAGATTTTCAAAATTCAAACGTTCACACGTGTCTCGATAAACTCCTCAACTTTTGGTACTATTTTCATTTCGATCCTCCCAAAATCATCGAAGATATGGCCAAAAATACGTCTCAGGCGATTTGCATGTTATAACCATTTTCAATGGTAAAAATATTTACAGGGTAGCAATGTCGGTCGTCTACCATCTGACGCGCGTGGCTTACCATTTTCCGTAAAGGGACAGTTGATTTACTTATGGAATCTGTCGGCCCTAACTAACAGAGCAAAGCAATAGTTACTTACTTTTCTCAAACATGCTTGGAAATTCGATCATTATTTTGACAACCTTCTTCGTGCTAAATCGGAGTTTCCGGACAGACCTAAACCGCGCCGGCAACTTTTGTATGAAAATCCATTACTAACGTGTAATAATGGATTTTCATACAAAAATTGCCTGCGTCTGTCCGTAAAGGTTAGTACTGAAACTCATTATACACGTGTAATTCAAAAATGGAACGAAATTTTCAATGAAACACGACAGCCAATGAGGTTTGTGATCATAATCAATATTTAAATTTAGAACTGGCTTTGCAAATGAAAAGTTCCGAATCACGGTAACAGAGTGTCATGAGCGCACTATCGCCCGCCCATTATGCGTATTCCTGGTTACAAAACTTACGTGTAACATACGATTCGGACAGGCAGGTGGCATAAAAATAACGTTGTATTATCTATGGATCTTGGCGCGGGGCGGGAAGAATATATTATATTGTTAATAGTACATTACATCCGAGAACGGGAAGCTAGCGATTGCATTGTCGAGGATGGTTTGAAGCCCGAGCCGCAGGCGAGGGCTTTAATCATTCGAGGCAATGCAAGTAGCTTCCAGTACAAGGTTTGTATAATACTTTACTCACGAAATGCGAGGAAATACAATTTTCTTTGTAAAAATGTGATATTTAAATTGGTTCGCGTGGCCATGTTTACTGACCGGTCATGCAACCATAAAGTTTCATAAAAAGAATGCTAGCTGATAAGTTCTACCGATTTGAATTTGGAACACTTACTTCCCGCACTCAGTGCGGGAAATAAGTATTGAATTTCATTTCCGCACTGAATTTCAAATTTAGAATGTGATGAACCAGACCCCCACGGAAATGTTGAACGCCCCGCATTCTTTTTTCAAATGGAATGATAACATTTCAGAGCATAAGTGAGTAAAATTATTTATTGTTTTGTCAAATATTTTATCTTCGATTTAATTTAAGTATATAATTTATTATAAAAATGAGTTCAAGAGACGAAAGTGATATTTTGACGCCACCTGAAATTCAAGAAGTGACAAGAACTGAAATAGAAAACATGTTGTCTCCAAAATCGAAAAACATTAAGTAAACCAGATGTAAACCTAACTGCAATGCACAAAAGACATTCACAAGGGTATAAATGTAGGAAGTCTGCATCAAACGTGCAAATTTTCTTGTCAGAAGCATCAGACGGTGTGCATTTGGATCATAAAGTAAGTTTTCGTATTGATGAGTACCTAGGTACTACGAGTAATTTACCACTTTGTTTTAGTCAAACAGCCTAACATTACACGTTCTTTATTTTTGTTGCAGGTTTGATTTTTGGCATTTTCGGTGCATGCAGATGCAACGACATAAGAGTATTTATGTAAAAGACGTAGAAACTCAAGACGGTGCGATTTGGTATTTTTAATTACTGTAATTTTAAATAAAAATAAAATGTTAGAAAAGTTACTACTTGGTTTGAATTTCCGCGCATTATTTGAGAAAAGTACTATACAAGCCTTGGCAGCAACTGGGCATTGATGGACTCACGTATGTGTGCCTCGGCTTCGCCTCGGCCCACATTTTCGCGTTCGTCCTTCAATGCCTGTGTTGCCTGCCGCTGCAGTAATGTACTATACTTAGTTAGCTATTACATAAAAGGAACTGAAGAAAGCTGACGACGGCGCATTGCGCGTCAGCTTTTCAAAAATTTCAGAAATTGAAGGAGAAACTCTGAATGCAGCAGGGTATTTGAGGAAGCAAACAGGTATTATCTGAATTTTTACAACTAACCATATCGCGATTCGGATGAGGTGAGCGCCATCTATTGGCAAAATATGTTAACTTGTTACAACTAGGTGAAGTAAAATTAGGCCTAATAGCTATATAACAAAAAAAGTTTTATTCGAATCTGTTCAGTATTTCCGGAGATTAGCGTGTTCAAACAGACAGACAAACAGACACACTTTTTTTTTCAAATTCTTACTCTATTACTATGTCTCCATCGCCCCAATTATCTTTTTTTGAAATATAATGTAATGTACAGACACACTTTTGTTACTGTTTTATTAAATTATTATGTAAGTATAAGGATATAGATTATTGGTTGGCACAGCAAATAAAAACTACAAAATTGGAGATCACTCTACGATTTTATTCTGTAGAGCAAAGTTTGTGTCAATCACAATATTACCTGAGTACTATATTCTACTTTACTACATTATTTTTTTGGGGCTGATAAAACAAGTAATACTGTGTGAAATCGTTGCTCAATTAAATGTGTATTTGACGTTGAATGAGACACAATAGACTTTTCTTCCAACTATGCTTTAATTTCATCACAATCACACTAAAAGCTCAGTACAAAGCGAGTCCTTATTTCTCTAGAGCAATAAAAATGTATGAAATTTCATTGTTGCACAGTTTTTTTATCGCACCATAAGGTGCCAATCTCAATCGATTAACTCTATTCAGCCAGCCGATATCAATACTTTTTTTACGTACGTGTATTATTCGTTTCTATCCTACTTGTTCCAAATTTAAAAAAATGATTGCTGCTAACTCTGTTTTAAAAATGAGAGAAATTAAAAAAGTGATTTGGCGGGAACTTTGTTAATTTTGCTTGACAATATTTTTGGAAACGATAAAGTGTGATACTATCTGATTTTGAGTGCTTCGGCTTCGAATAAAAATGGAATCATCTAGCGACACATTTACTCCGGAAAACATTCTAAATGAAGCCGACAATCTTATAGAATATGAGTTTCTTTTATCTACTACTAGCGGCCGCCCGCGGTTTCACCCACGTGGTTCCCGTTCCCGTGGAAATATCGGGATGAAAAGTATTATATATTTTAATCTAGGCTATCTACTATCTGTGTGCCAAATTTCAACCAAATCTGTTCAGTAGTTTTTGCGTGATTGAGGAACAAACATCCAAACTTCCAAACATCCAAACCCACAAACTTTCACATTTATAATATTAGTAGGATTCCTATAGGTAAGTAATAGTTGAAAGAAAAGCAGATTATGCACCTCGCCTTAAGTAATTTATATTGCCCTCGTGCAGGCACTCGGTGCAATAATAAATTACTTTGTGCTCGATGCAATAATCTACTATTATATTGTTGTTCGGACGCCGGCATCCAAGCGGGCATCGATGAATGAAGAAGAATCAACGTACTTAAGGCGAGGTGGTAGTGAAAGTGGCGCCGCCACTAAATTTATTATTATTACTCGTAAACCAAGTCAATATTTAAAAAAAGCACAAGTAATAATCTCTTAAATTGTCTCTAATATTTTTTGCATAACTCTTCAACAGTTATCATTCATTCTGTAAGTTTTAAAATTCATAATTGCCAAAAGTGGCCACTTTGAGCTAAAATTGATTTTAAAACTTACAGAAAGAATGAAAACTGTTGAAGAGTTATTCAAAAAATATTAGAGACAATTTAAGAGATTATTACTTGTGTTTTTTTTAAATATTGACTTGGTTTATGAGTAATAAAAATAAATGTAGTGGTGGCGCCACCTTCACTACCACCTCGCCTTAACAAAAATGTTTGTATTGTTAACAGATAATTAAAAAAATACTACTAATCCGCATTGGGCTCGCGTGGTAGGTCATGCCCCATCCGCCTGAAGAAACCATTAGAAAGGTCTCAGCAATGGGGACTGAATGATGATAATGAATAATAAGAAAACGTACTTATTAAATCAATAAAAATCACGAGAAGACGGACGGACACATTTTTAAAAAAAATTATGCTATTATTTATTTAATGCACATCCTAAACCATATGTTGCATTAAGTTAATTCACAAATTCCAAATAAGTATGTTGTTTTAAAATTACTAATCGTTAAGTAAGTATATTTCAAAGCCATCTAAAAACTTTTAAATTGCACTCAAAAATATTTAAAACTTTTCCACAAATATCTTCGGACCTCAGTCAATATTTTATTCCCAAAATTATTATTGTTTCTCACCCGAAGCGAAGATAGGAACATTTTAATTTAAAATATCTTAAAAGTTATAGATTTATGGTCGTCGGTGCCTTTTAATTACTAACTTTCGTATTTTGGTTTAGGCGATGCTTCTCGATGTTTATGGGGGAAATTTTTATGCTCCCCCATTGATCTGTGGGGTTTGGGAAACACTTTTCATAATTATGGGTAGACTTTGGGAAATGAAAAAGATGGATACAGATCTTATATATGTATAATATATAAAACAAATAATATACAGTCAATCGTTGGAAAGTTTGGGTTTTGAAAAATACTGTGTAAGTGAGTAAACTTGAAATAAAACACTTTTTAACTGATACAAGAGCGGTTTTATTGAAAGTATTTTAGTAATTAGTTTTTATTTGGTTCAATTTTTTATTTTCCTGGCGTTTCGGCATATTGCAGCTGCCGTGGTCACGGGGCACTGAAGTAAACGGGAAAATCAAAAATCAAACCAAATACAAACTAATTACCAAAGTACTTTCAATAAAACCGCGCTAGTATCCGTTAAAAAGTCTTTTATTTCATGAAGTAAACTTACATATTTTTTATATTCAAATAATAATTATATTAAGATGAATAAATAATGAAAAATATTAGAAAAAATCGGCTCACCCGTAGCAACTTAGACGGGATTTGCTACGGGTGAGCCGATTTTTTCTAATATTTTTCATTATTTATTCATCTTAATATAAAAATAGCATTGTGAATGCAAAAATCTAAAAGTTTAATAATTATATTTATACGTATTATATTATCGTACTTAGTGAGTAAGTACCTTGTAAACTTTCTTTTCATCTAAAAACAAAGTTTTCTAAATTGAACCTCCTGGGAATCGAATCCAACTAACCTAGTTTGTCATCTCGACATCAGCTATTTTAAATGTCCCCATTGCTGGGGCACAGGCCTACCTTATGGATGGATAAGGAGGATGGGCAATAACTCAAAACGCGGGCCCAATGCGGATTGGTGGGTCACCATCATCAAATTTTATTACATTTGAGGAACACTTACAATGCGATTAATTTAACAATGTACAACATAAGTAACCAACTTCAGAGAGCTCGCGGGACAAAACGACGTAAGTATTTTAATCTGCAAAATTTACTATATGCAGCATTCAGAAGTGAAATTGCAATGGATCACTGTCTATTGTCAATTTATTCGCATTGTATGTACCTACTTAAATTTTTTACTTTTTATAAGCCAAATCTCAAAGATAATTTCATAGAAATTCTGTTTCATGAAATAAAACACTTTTTAACGGATACTAGCGCGGTTTTATTAAAAGTACTTTGGCTCACGAGTAGCTTCACTCCCCCGTGACCACGGCAGCTGCAAAGGTGCCGAAACGTCGAGAAAATAAAAAATCAAACCAAATACCAATTAATTAGCAAAGTACTTTCAATAAAACCGCTCTAGTACCCGTTAAAAAGTGTTTTATTTCATGTCATAGTGAGCGCGTAAGCTTGAGAAGTGAATAATAGGGAATATGCATAAGTCACCGATTTTCCTAAAATTGAGCTTGATCGCTGCGGACACTTGTAAAAACATGATGGAACAGAAAGAAAAATAAAAAAATGATTGTTTTCGTTTTATCACACGATGAAATCAGGGGAAAATAACGATTTTTTTTTTCGTTTTCGGATATAATTAACTTTACATTCAGATATAATATCGAAAAAGAAATAATATTTTGTATGACACATATCTACTTAAACGCAAAATTTAGGGAGATAATTGAAGATTATTGGCTAACTCCATATTAAACGCGCCCGAAACACACCGAAACGTGATGTGTGACGTCACCGTTTTGTATAGAGCGTTTTCGGCGGGAGCTGATGCGTGCTAACTTCAAGTAACTATATTACGAGAAAAAAACGCAAGAGACAAGTTTCAATATTAATGTTGATTTTCTCACGCATTATACTATTGAAATTGATAAAAAAAAATTGATGCATATTCCCTATTCTGTTTTACCTTTAAATTACGCCAAAAAAACGGAACCTGCCAAACAAGCCCAAAAATATTACACATCGTGTGTAATACATGTCTAGTGATAGATACATAGTAAGATCCAGATATAAAAACAGAACAACAACATTCTGAAAAAACCTTTCACGGTCTTAATTTCCTATGTCTAATTAATAAGCTGAAAACGGAAGTTCATCGCATTGAAAGATAAGCCGGTAACCGAACCCGGGCCCTGCCATAATAATTCCTTTATCAAGGGCATAAATTAGAGAAAAACTTCAGCGAAAATTATGACTTCGAAAAAATGCTACTGATTCTTGGTAAGGAAAACGGTGGAAATTCAAGTAAGTTTAGGCTATGATTGTTGCAGGTTTCGATATTATTTTTTCTTGCAATATTCGCATTCAACGATATTAGCTGCTTAAATTAAGTTATGTTGATTATGAAAGGGTGGAACCCAAAAAACAAATGTAAGTAATTTGATGTTTTTCGGAAAAAGAAAAAGTGAGTTATTTAATTACAAAACATCAGGTATAGGTACTAGGGAAATTATAATAGGTAAGTACCTATAGCTAAAGCTAGGGTTTCCTAAGAAAGCGGTGCCGTCACATAGCGGCCGAAATTTTACGGACGTAAAAAGACTATTCGACTTTACGGTGTCCAGCACTGCTCTTTAGGTAACCGCGCCGTATTGTTTCATAGACAACGTTTTACGCCGCTAAATTACGGCCGTAATATGACGGCACCGTCATCCTAGGAAACCCTAGCTTAAGTAGCTAGAGGTATAAAAAATCATAATTTCCCTAGTAGTAGGTACACTATTAAAATATTCTGTTCTGAGGACTGTGCTAGTACTTTTCTGAAAAAAAAACTAATTATTTTAGTTTTATATAGCTAATACCTACGCTTTATTGAAAACGCGTTGTTTTATGAATTGTCATTGTTTTTATTTATAAAACTAATAATGATATATATTTTTTTTGCATATACGAAAGCCGAAACACGGGTCACATATTTTCATTTTCAGAATCAGTATAAAAAAATTATAGTGATAGATACATTAAAAACTCACGAAGTTATAAGCTTTTTGTGTTGTCCCGTTAGAAGGGTGTGCGGTTAATTATGGTTTTGTAAATATTATTTAGTCAAAATATAACATGATATAATAGTAGATTATACAACAAGTGAATAAAAAGGGAATTTAGTTCGAGGGACTTAGTTGGATCCCGAGAGTAGCGAAGGATTCTAGAGTTGAATCCCGAGCGTAACGAGGGATTCAAAAGTAGAATCCTGAGCGAAGCTAGGGATACAAAGGACCGAGATGATTTTTTTTTCACGAGTTGTGTACTCTACTTTTTACCATTGACTGCGAGAAAACAAATAGGTACCTAGCAGTACTTTATACATACTTAGTAAGTATTTATAGTTGACCATTGCTGGGGCACAGGCCTTCCTTATGGGTGGGAGGATGGGCCATAACCCACCACGCGGGCCCAATGCGGACTGATGGGTGTTAACGACTGCAAATGCAGACGGGACCAACGGCTTAACGTGCCTTCCGAGGCACGGAGGAGCTCGAGATAATAAATTTTTGGTCACCCATCCCATGACCGACCCATGCGACCCATGCGGGAAATTAAAAGTTTTCCAATGACATATAAAAACCATGCTAAGAGAGAGATTACATGATCAGTCTGGCATCAGTCCATTTCATCAGTCTCTTTAGACTGTCTTTTTGCAGACTGAATATCGTACCAGACTGATGGAATGGACTGATGCAAGACTGAACATTCAATCTCCCTCTAATAGATAGAAAAGAACCCAAAGATAAGACACTAAAAAGAATCTAATAAAATTTGGCGGGATATTTTTTTTTTCTTTAATTTTATTGTGTAACTATGGCTCTATGGAATAGCTCCATAGCCAGTCAGTAGGTATAGGTACTTTTTTGTACTAATTCATGATGCGCGCTTGTTCCAAATTCAAATTACTTTTATCTAGTATTATATTATCTGTGCTTTTATTCACTCGGTGAATAAAATCGCATTATTCACTCTTATCGTTGAATTAAACGCACTTTTTAGAGTGGCGATGGTAAAAAAAATATTGCAATCGATTCTATTACTGATTCTGAACAAACAGTTTTCAGGTTTTGTATAAGTATACTAATTTTCGTGTAGTTTAAATTTCTTTTGCGTTTCAAAATTTTTCTTGGTTTTATTATTTTCAGATTAAGCAGAACAAACAGTTTGCTACTGCGTGCCAAAACTAAGTGAAAATAAATTGTTAATTATTTTCATTTACTTTTAGGGTACTTAAATCATATTTTTACAGCGCCATCTATTTAAACATAGACACACTGTTCTACAACGTATGCATTGAGGTAGCAAGGATCTATTTTTGATTTACATCAAAGCGCAGCTTCCACGCCAGATGTCGATAGCGAACTTATGCTTATACTTACGCCATCTACTGAATGCTTCAAATAACACGATGAAATATCAGCGAAGAATCTTCACCTCATCAGATTGTTTGTAAGTAACTAGTTTCTGTCTTCTCTGGTAAGAGGGCAGCTTAATCGAATTAAGTGAAAACTAATTTATTTCTATTTAGGGAACTAGGGAAATAAAATGTTTCAGATATTAATACACTGATACTTGCATCAGCGGTGATTCTAACATTTTATGTCAGATTTTTCTCAAAATCTCTACATTTATAAGCAAAAACGGCACCATGGCAAAAAATTAAACACATCGTGAAATCAAATAATACGAAAATTATATTTTCAAAGACATTTAGAATCTTTAGAATTACCGCCCCACCTTAAATTGTTAGGTTTTAATTGTATTTTACCTCAAAATTTAACTGGGTCAGTTCACGTGCACTAAAATTCGCTTTTAAATTTGAGTTTTTACTTCATTATTCGTGTGGGTAAAGTAAAAATAAAATGACGCAATTTATTGAAAATTTCTTTTTATTTTATGTTTAAGTCACTAAAACGTGACTATGATCTACATATTTTTTGACTGTTTACGTAAGTACGCCTATTATAAAATTATCAAAATTATTAACATTTATGATACCATGTACTTTAGTACTATACTTTAGTTTTTGACTATAATAAATGCATACAAATGCTAGATCATAAATAATAGGAGTTAAAGTATGAAATTGCCGATTTTTTTCTCACACACAGAGGCTTTCATATCTTTTATGTTGTTAAAAATGCACTAACGTTGAAAAGTGACTCCTTTTTTCGTTATCCGCAGTCCCATTTTGTAACTCAACTGACAGCTTAAAATGATCATCACTGATCTAAGTTGAAAGTACATGCTGGGTTTTCGTAGAGAGGCATAGACATAACATTGATTTTTACTGTAGCAGCAATGTACTTACAACTTAGATCAGTGATGATCATTTTAAGCTGTCAGTTGAGTTACAAAATAGGCCTGCAGAAATGACCACTTAATTCGTGTAACTTAGCTGATATTTTTTTTTTCATTTAATACTTACATGTAGCATTAGTTATAATGGTTTAAACCATAGAAATAGCATGCCAAACTTAGAGTAAGACGGGCCAAACGAAGCCTTTTGTTGCTCGAAGATGCCAAAGAACAACAATGTCAATAAACAGGTGATCCGAAAACGAATGCATACATTTTATATGAGATACTTAAGAAAATACTTAGATTCATAAAATATGACTATATTGTGGCAAAGGAAATTAATAAACTAGGTGCCATACTGTTTTATTCATTGATAAATGAATAAATGTAGCGAAATTTGGTTTTAGAGAAATGTGTGGCAAAATCTTATTTACCTTTGAAAAGTGTGATTACTTGGATTGTTTCTTTTTATCACATCACAATTACTTAGAGCACAAGACACCATGGCTCCACGATACCTTTTTTTGAAATTCTAATAAGGATTAACAAATATTTTAAACAAACTGTGATTGCTCATTTGCAGGGAGGGACGCTAGGGGCTCTTACTGTAAAAAATGTTGGCACATGTCACTTGATTCTTTCTCTCTATTTTTCACAGACCGTGTCCGTACAATGTTATCTTCTCTTTCCCACATTTTGTTGGTCTTCTTGAGCGCAGCGAAAATTTTTCTATGTCTATGGTTTAAACATAATGTGCATAAAAGTTTTAAAACATTAGTGTTCATAGTTGTTAAATAAATTAAGACAATGTTAGTATGGAAAATGCATTTTTTTTAATTCTCCATACAAAACGGCAATTTCACACAGAAACCCCTAAAATATTGATTTATTGTCTAAGTTAAAATCTAAAGTAGGCTATGTAAAATTGTAAAGCATATAAAGATGAAAAAATAATTTACTTACTCATGGCCGTTTTTATTTACAATTTCCGGTTAAGTTCCAATTAAGTAAGAGATAGTTTTAAAAACAAAATAATTTACTTCCTACTTAGGGCTGTTTAACAATTTCCCGTTAAATTCCAATTAATTAAGATAAAGTTTAAGAAATAAGTATAAGTTATTTCTCTTCAAAGCAAAGTTACACATTTACCTATCTATTATCTGCCAATATACAATTTATTATGTTATTGTACAAATAACAATAAGTATAATTAATGATTCTAATTTCAATGGCAGTGATTAGTAGTTGGTACAATCGGCCGCATATGACGGGCATCAGCAGCATAATAAATCTACATTTTTTTAATTATAATGATAAATATTAAGTTATGGTAACTAAAACATAGGTTACTTAATACTTACAATAAAGTTATTACTGCAATTCGAGTATTAAGGTGATTACACACAGAACGCTATTTAATTTAACTAATGCTTAATGCGTATATCGTTTAGGTTAAAAGCGAAAATTACTGGCGTCGAATGCGCATAAAATAGTGCCAATAGAAACTGTCGAAAGAAAGCTCGTCGAAAATTGCTGTGTGAACCACCCTTTTTATTTATTTTAACAGAAAATCAAACTTATTATTGCCCTTTGGCCTTTAATAAATGCCAAATCTAGATACATAAGCTTGACCCAGATTTTGTAATATAATTACTTATTTAATTTAATAGCTAATCGTTTTAAATTTTCTAGTAAAATACATTGTTGTTGTTAAGAATAGGTCAATCCAGAATTTAGACCTGGGACTTTTTGCCCTCTCAGTACATCGTTCGCATAATCCTATCAATTGTTTTTAAACAGAGTATTAAACTTTGCTACGGTCAATAATTCAATAACATAGTAAGTAATCAGATTATACTATAGATTATACTAACAATAATAATATGATTAATCTTGTAAATAAAAGTAAATATGTAATTGTGAAATACAATACAAATATAATACAATACAATACTTAACGTCACATTTTACCTTCATTTTACATGTTAAATAAAATTCTTTATTGTTACTCCCCGTCAACTTTTTACATATCAACAGTCGCAGGACCACTCTGGCCAAGACAAACAGAAAACAAGGCTGCTTGGAGTTCAATTGGAGAGGCGTATGCTCAACGGTGGGCGGAATGCGCTGACGAAGAAGAAGAAGAAGGCAGTACGCTTGGTGTGGACGTACCTCGCTTGCGAAGCAGAGCGTTTGCCACTTGCGGCAGGCCTGACGTGGCCCGACATCGCACTCGGTCGCGCACGCGCTCACCAGAGGCTTGCCGCGAGCAAGGCACGTCCACGCCACCGGGCTACTTAGCAAGGCAAGACATTAAAATATAGAACATTTTTATCCATGTTAAAGCTTCCCTAAGGATTTTCTCGACAGTCCACGCGAACGAAGTCGCGGGCGGAAGCTAGTGTTAAATAAAATTCTTTATTGTTACTCCCTGTCAACTTTTTGTGCTGTTGCATCGAAATCAAACATTTCAATATATTAATTTACCTATTTCTTAACAAAGGGCCTGTATATTAATGTTACTTATTTACAATATAGAAATGACGATATTACCTTATCGACAAGTCTTGCGGTCTGGCAAGGTCGATAGCGTGTTTTCGACAGCGATAATAGTTATCGTAAAGAGTGCATACGAATGTCTTGTTTATTCTATTACGCACATTAGTTTGACTACTGTAAAAATATTGATAAATCACTGATTCATACTTATGAAATGTAAAAAAAAAGGGTGAAAATTTCACGCACGTCGGCTACTGTTACCGGCAATTACACTGGCCTCCGAAACTAAGTACTACAGAGGTCTATTTTCATACAAACGAGGTAACTTTGAAGCATTGGTTCTCCGCGCAGGATTAAACGTGGTGTGATCTGATGATGGCCATCCAGGGAGTGAATGGAGAAGATTCAGATCCCCATACACACCCAATTGATCTGATCAGCATTCTAAGAGCTATAAGGATAAGAGTTATCAGTTACAGCATTTTCATAAATTTTAATGCTATTTTCGTGGTTTTTTTAAACACATCCAAACAGCTCTTAGAATGCTGATCAGATCTATTGGGTGTGTATGGGGGTCTGAATCTTCTCCATTCATTCCCTGGATGGCCATCATCAGATCACACCACGTTTAATCCTGGGCGGAGAAACAATGCTTCAAAGTTACCTCGTTTGTATGAAAATAGACCTCTGTAGTACTTAGTTTTGCAGGCCAGTGTATTTTCTCTTGAAACAGCTTTAACGCCGCAAAAATCTCTTATCCACAATCTCCAAGTTTTTTTTTTACTTTTCCTTGGCCAAAAGACGCAGTTCCATTGCCACGATGTTTTGAACGCGCGTCAACGATTGTCCACCATTTTGAAGTCCAGCAATTTTGTCCTTTTGAAATGTCAAAACGAATGGTAAAAATTTCACGCTCCTCGACCTTTGCGACAAAATCACAGCTTTCATCTGTGTTCTATTGACTTAAAAATAAAACTCTTGAAGCAGCTTTATCGACGCAAAAATCTCTCCACATTTTCATGTATAATAAAACAACCCTTTTTTACTTTTTCCGTGGTCAAAAGACGCGTCCCACTGCCACGATGTTTCGAGCGCGCCTCAACGATTGTCCTTACCATTTTGATTCCAGCCATTTTTTCCTTTGAAATGTTAAAACGAAAGGTCAAAATCTCACGCACATCGGCTTTTGCGACAGAATCACAGCTTTCATTTGTGTTCTATTGACTTAAAAATAAAACTCTTGAAGCAGCTTTATCGACGCAAAAATCTCTCCACATTTTCAAGTATAATAAAACAACACTTTTTTTACTTTTTCCGTGGCCAAAAGACGCGTCCCACTGCCACGATGTTTCGAGCGCGCGTCAACGATTGTCCACCAATTTGATGTCCAGCAATTTTGTCCTTTTTAAATGTCAAAACGAATGGTAAAAATTTCACGCTCCTCGGCCTTTGCGACAAAATCACAGCTTTCATCTGTATTCTATTGACTTAAAAATAAAACTGTTGAAGCAGCTTTATCGACGCAAAATCTCTCCACATCTTCAAGTATAAAACAACACTTTTTTTTACTTTTTCCATGGCCAAAAGACGCAGTCCCACTGCCACGATGTTTCGAGCGCGCGTCAACGATTGTCCACCATTTTGATGTCCAGCCATTTTGTCGTCATGAGTATTTTCCGCCATTTTGGCTGTTGGGCTTTCCCCAGTTCTGTCCATTAGCTCTGCTGAACCCTGGGAAACTTGGAGCATTGCCCGTGGGAGAAACTGGTGGCGAAGCAGGCATCAGATTGGTCGCTGGATGGTATACCCTCGCCTGCATTGTTGTCTCGTCTGAAAAGTGGAAACAAAATATTTTAATGTTTATGATAGATCTAGTGCTTTTTAAACTCTACAATATTTTATACAATGACTAATTGACCGAGTGAGCGCAAAGCGTCTCTGCTTTAGTTTGAGCAAAAATGCTTTCGTATGTCTGTCCGTTTGTTCTCCTCTACAGGTCGCATTCCTCAACCGATTCTCATGAAATTTTCTGAACAGGTTCAATAATTGTATATTTTTTTTTTGTAAAGCCAGTTTTTCAAAAGCTTTCGAAAAAAAAAATTTAAGCCATTTCGAAAAATTGTTTAAAAATGTTACAAGCGTGAGGTCTACAGCTCACAGAAACACTAGTTTTAAGAGTAGAATATTATAGTACAATTTAAATGACAATGTCCTAATATTCTCATGATACACTGTTATTCTTCTTGACTCGAGCATTCAATTGGTAAAATTAATTTGCTATTGCCAAAAAAGCAGCTATTTTTAAAGATTTAATTGACTTTTATTAGAAGTCTACACCAAAAGTTCTAGAGACAATTTCATCAGTTTGTTTTTAAGCCAGAACAAGTGGGGAAAACCTAAATTTTAAATAGTCCTGTGAGTGAGGCTGTATACGATTTACTGTAATTATTAAATAAATCTTAAAAAATAAAACTTACTATGAGAAAAAGAACGAGTGAAGTGGTTTTTGGTGTTGAAGTCCTTGCTGGGAGGCATTGTGGTCTCTGTAACAATGAAAATGTAGGTATTTAATTTTTTGCAATCACAATACTATTTTTAAAGGCTAGGTGTTTTCCAGGATATTTTTTTTATATTTTTGCATTCACAATGCTATTTTTATAGCTCAGCGGTCAGAGCATTGGACCAGACATCCAAAGGTGATTTCGATTCCCGTCCGAGAATTGATCTGCCTTTCTATTGTCTAATTTAAAAATCTATCGCAATCGCTTTCAGGATGTAACACATTGAAGCTTCTGTTTGGCACTAATAAAAACTTACCAAAGAAATGCAGCAATGTGTCACATCCATCTGTCAAACGAAAGCGATTGCGATAGATTTTTTGAATAAGACAATTAGCCCCCTGGTTTTATTTGAGGTCTATGTTCAGCAGTGGATGATGATAGGCTGATGATGAATTGATCTGGTGCGAGTCGTATTTTTCTAGTACCTATATTATTTAGTATTGTATAAAAATATTATTGTCTGGAACTTTGTACCTAGGAGTGAAGAAGAAAATCTTGCAACAAAAGTGTCTTAGAAACCAACTTTTCCATTATTGCTGTATTTTAAACAAATATAAAAAGACGAACTCCGTGGTCAATTGGTTCGCAGACTTGTTTTCATACTGTCGCCATTTATCTCTGAGTTCCCTAGTATGATCCCCGGCTGGGCCAATTTAGAAAACGAACTTTTCTTTATTGGCTCAGGTCTGTGTGTTTGTAGTTTCACCGTTGTGTCTGATTTCCTTAACACAAGTGATTTAGCTACTCACTTTGGGATCGGAGCATTGTATGTGATGTGATGTGATGTAGTCTAATGATAAATTATTTCTTATACTTAAGTATTATTCCAAAATATTTCACCAACAACATGCTACGCCCAACAATCTTCCTCATACATTTATTAAGCAATTTTTCCGTTGAACGATTCTGTCTAATGCGGCATTATAACGATAATACACAACGATACCGTATTGATGACTTGTCCTGAAAACTGAAACATCCTATCCGAAAGTTGGTCATAGGAAAAACACCTTTAAAACCTAAGTATACAGGAGAAAATGGCTTAGCATCAATACTAATAAAGTCAGCTTCGATATCTTCACACAGTGTTATCATATTTTCGCGTATCGCAACTTTCAATCTTAAACGGTTCCTTTCGTTCAATGAAAATTGGACTTTATTTTTAACGTATAGTGTTATATTTTTCTTTGATATAAAAATAGGGTTGTGCCTTTTTATTTATTGTAAAGTTATAAATCAGAACAGATTTATTTCATAGGAAAAGAAAAAGCTTAAGGGGGTTATTTGTAAAATTGATTATGTCGACGTCTTTTGAAGTTTCGGTGTTAGACGACTGAAAAATCTGACGATCGGTTCTAATTGAATTTCCGAAGGAGGGATTCGGTAAATCTCTTTGATTTTACTTCGCTTTTAAGATTACAGCGACTCAATACACAAGGGGCAGGTGAACGATATATTTTAATCTGCCGACGATAAACTTGAAAAATTAAATTTATTTTTCAATACAGTTGCTCGAAAATGTGAGCTTACGATGACAGTGCATGCAGCGTGCGGAAAGTTGATTTTACCGCACGCCGTGCGTTTTTGTTTACGGTTTAGTGCAGCGTGCGGAAAGTTGATTTTACCGCATGCCAGCGCCGTTCGTTTTTGTTTACGTACATTTTTTTCAATTTCTACTAACTTCCGCCCGCGACTTCATCTGCGTGGACAGTAGAAAAATGTAGCAACCAGTTTAAAATAACCTCTTTAGTGTATGAAAGCTAGTACTAAAGAGAGTTCAAGCTGTTTTCTTGGTTCCACCCACCTGAATTTTATAAAACATAGCTTAGATTTTAAGTTGGACCTTAAGCTACCAAAATGTAAAAAGCCCATCAAAATTCGTTTAGCGGTTTTTGCGTAATTCGCGCACAAATATTTAGAATTCACTATTTTATTATATGTATATGTTACCGGCAATGTGTATAATCCAGCATTGTATACAATGCCTGAAACGATCGGGCAATGTATGAAATATTATTCATTTTATGCATTGCCTAGGCATTGTGTACAATGCCTGCTGGTCCTTATTATTGAACATTAATTTCTTATTTAACACAATGAAACTATGTAGCAATTATACTTAAACTTCTGCAATGTGATCATACCTATAATCCAATATCACGAAGTACGTAAGTATACGCAGACGCAAAAATATGGACTCACCGTTATGTTTAAATGAAATTAGCAGTAATTATGCAATATTTTTGGTTAGCGATGTCGGAGCTTTCAATGGCAGATAATATGATCAATTTCATCGACAATACCCTAACAAGCACTATAGGTATATTGCACTTTTGTATAGAACAGCAGATTTTTTTTTGCGAAATAAGAGTTAGCACTGAAGTAAAAGTTGCTTGTAATCCTGAGTGGAACCACCACCCCACTGCCGGAACCAAATGATCAAAATGTTGTATAATTCACTTGGCCTAATAACTGAGGTGAGTACACTCATATACCCACAGTGTAACAATGTGTTGTCACAGCATTCTAACTAAACACTGCAACTGTATTGGGACAGTGGGGAAAGTTGCGATAGTTTCAAATGCACTTTGTGCGACAGCCATAATGTGGATGCGACTTCAATAATTGTAATATGTTATCATATCAGCCGCACGACACCCCACTGCTGGGTATAGGCCTCCCCTAAGGATCTCCACGACGATCGGTCCTGCGCTGCCCGCATCCAGTGGCTTCCGGCAACCTTCACCATATCGTCGGTCCACCTTGTCGAGGGCCTACCCACGGAGCGTCGTCGTCCGGTGCGCAGTTGCCATTCCAGAATCCTTCCGCCCCAACGGCCATCGGTTCTTCTCATTATGTGTAATATGTTAAATAATACCTAAATGTAGGTACTACTAACGTACCTCTCTACATAATACTCCTTGTGGATATTATAATATTGTGTCAGGCTTAGTGCAGCTCTTTAGTAGTGCAATGGGTAATAAAAACTACCTATTACACTTCCGGCAGGCAAGCCGTGGTGCTAAGTGCCCAAAAGATAATTTTACTCTGACAGACAACTTATATTTTTTCTTTTATTATGGTTAATTCTTTTAACCATGGTAAAAAGTTCATAGCAGTCGACTGTGCTTAATTCTTATTAAAATATTTGAACAAGACACTCAATTTTAATCGTATAAAAAGTTGTGAAACTTTTTAAACTTGTAAAAACCTAACTTATAAATTGGTCTTTTCCAAGCATTAATTATTTTATTTTAATAAAGCTAGTGATTTGGATAATAATAAAGCAAATTTACCACCCTTTTCGCAATGTGAAATTATACCTAGTGGTATGATAAATATACACATAATTATGCACAAATAACTTACTGCAATTGTCAATAGAATAGATAAGATGTTTAAAAGCACTTTAAAGTTATTCCTTTAAGTATTTAAGTAATAACTGAAGATAATAATAGACTTATTTACGAGTATAATAATTTTATACCACGTAGGTACCAAATTTTAGCGATCAAAGATCCTATAAAAGCAAAGCATTTTTATGTCATCAAAGCGTTTATATTAGTGTCATAATAAAAATATTAAAATACTTGTTTACATATTGTAGGTCTAGGTATACAATTTGTTTTCTTTTAATAAAAAAAAAACTAAAATAGTTTGTGTGAGATATACAAACTTCATTATAATGAATCAAGTACGACTGCAATGATTTAGGGAATTTACAGCACAATAACGTTACTCACGATAAAACAACTTTTGATATGAAGTTGATAAAGATAAATAAAACACCCTTAATGCATAAGATGAACTAATAACGTGAAAATATCAAACAATACACAGCTCTAACCACAAGGTAAGTATTTGAAATATTTGTGCGTGTAAACGAAAAATGGAAAACTCAAAAAAATAGCTGTCTGCCTTTCACACTGACCAAACTGGGAAATGAACTGAAGTATTCAAGTATTCCGTTTAGAGAAACTGATCGAATGGCAACTGAGTGAATAGAAACTAAAGCATAACACTATAGAAACATTCAATATTAAAATTATCTTACTCTTAGTATTCAAAATTCATCTAAGTGGAAGACATCGTTTCTATTCAATCTCTAAGTGAAATACTTTAAAAAATGAAGTTTAGATACCTACGTTTATTAAATTGAAAGATATATTATTACATAGTTCAGTAAAATTACGGACTCGCAAAACATTAAAGGCTAATAAGCTGAGGGCCTATTACAAAAAAGCAATACGATAAGCGTACGACGTTCGTAGTGTTCGTACTACACCGTGGCACTATGACTCACAAATAAGGTTCAATATCAAGTAATTTGAACGACGAATTGCGTCCGACTATCGTGATTCCTTTTTGTAATAGGCCCTCTGTATTTTTATATATCTCACTTTGGTGTGGCAGGGACCTTTTATTAATCTCTTTGTTTAGTTGTTTTAATTTAATTTATTTTAATTTATTTTTGATTTAGTGTTTAAGTATTTTGTTCATTCTTTGTGAGATTAATAATAAATTATTTTCTATTCTATTCTATTCTGTGATTATAAAACACTGTTGTATTTACAAATCCCACTATTTTTACGAATACAAAAAATACAGCGTTGTTGGTACTTTTTTTGTTGGATTTACATTTACAATTAAATTATAGTTGCATATCAAGCAAAAAGTAAAGAAAGTATGTAATTAGCAATTTTGCTAAAGCAACCAAATAAATTATTATTTTAGTCAGTAAAGTAAAAAAATATTAGTGAAAATTAGTTGGCTTCATTTACAAAATGACAGAGCTGTCATTTTGTAAATGAATCCAACTAATTTTATAGCTCTATGGCTAGCTGTCATTAATCTACTAATCTAACAATCAATAGAAGAAAGACCGCTCTTGCAAATTATTTAAAATTCGTCATACTAGCTAATAACGGGTGGCGCAAAAGTACTGGCACTAAAGAAAATACTTTTATTTTTTTATATGACATTTTCTGTCATTCTGTTGTTGAAAATTGTGTAGTGAACAAATATAAAATACACTGAAAATAAACATGGACCGTTTTACTCCCCAAGAACGTGGAATAAATATGGATTTAGTGAGGGACGCTTTTCCAGGCCGAGTTATCTCTCGTTTTGGCGATTTGCCTTGGCCTGCAAGATCACCCGATCTGACCAGTCCAGACTTCTTTCTTTGGGGTTTTTTGAAATCTCGGGTGTATGTGAACAAGCCACAGACTCTCGCAGCTCTAAAAGAAAACATTCGTCAAGAAATAACGAACATATCGCAGGAAGTGTTACGGCAAGTTATGCAAAATGTCATAAATAGGGCTCAAATGTGTATCAACTCTGGAGGTCACCATTTAAAAGACATCATCTTCAAATCCTAATGGTACGAAATTTAATGGCACAAATATACATTTAAAAAAACCTAAATCTAGTTTTCTAATTTAGAAAAAATGTTATAGCTGAACCAAATAGGGTCTTTACTTTTGCGCCACCCGTTATAATAATATTATTCAGGTAGGCCCAATGCGGATTGGCAGATGTTAACGACTGCAAATGCAGCCGGGACCAACGGCTTAGGAACTCGAGATAATATTTTTTTGGTAACCCATCCCATGACCGACCCTCACGAAAGTTGCTTGACCTCCGAAATCGCAAGGCCATGTGCTAAGCCACTGCGCTACCGAGTTCCTCACTGTCGTAATGATTGCTTTATACAAACTATCATTATTAACTTTTAATTGGTCATAATGTCCGTAAACAAAATTGTAATATAGGTAATGTACAACTTTTACATAGCGACACCACGTAGTACCACTGTTATGTATTATGTGGTAATACGAATCAATTTTGCTCTACTAATAATTAAGTTTATCCTTATTATATAAATTTGTTAGCATACAAATAATACTTAAGAAATGAGTCCTAATCAGTTTAATTATTTCCTAATACACAAAATCACGGTAACTTATTTATGCATATTTAAGTCTAATTACTTCTAGACCTCTTTACTTGTACAGTTTAGATTTTAGAACACTATGGCCGTGTTAGAATTAGAAAGCTCAAATTCTTAGACGTGCCGAGTTGTCGCTTACATATCACTAGTGAATCGTAGCGGGTACCTAATATACAAGAAATCGAGACCTACTTTTCCACTTCTACCAGTAAGTTGTCAACCATAAATAAAAATGTCATATCCACGTTAGTCTGTACCCATTGTTTGAAACTAACGTATCTATTTATTTATGTATTTACTTCTCATCGGCCGGCGTTGCTTATCAACGTAGCTTGTTTGCTCACTGGTTGTATGGATTGTGTGTGAAACTGAGATTCTGAAGGTGATGTTGTGAACAATATATCGCTTATTCGGTAGCAATACGGTTGATTTTGCTGTAAGTTTACGATGAGATAGACGCTCATAGAATTTATACTGGTTTCCATAATAAGCACTAAAAATCTATCAATTGTATCAAGTTTGTAAAATATCATGATCGGATCGTAAAGTATTAACAAAATACAAATTAGAAGTGCACTCACACATAGACTTTACATACAGACCAGGCTAAATTCTGTACTTCAGGCAATCTTTTCAAAATCAATACACTTTTTCGCCAAAGAAAAGTCGCTGAAAGATATTTCTTTTTTTATATGTATCTTTAATTAGACACGTATTGAACAAGATACACTATTAAATTATTTTGGCTCGATACATTTTAATTTCGTAAATACCTCTTAAAAATTCTTAAGTTTAAGATTATTTATAAACAACATTGGGCATATTCAAGTCGAAGTTAATGACGAGAAATTCAGGAAATACTTTCGCTTTACACCAGTTTAAACTCATTTTCTTTCACCGTCGTGGCGCCGCTATCCTGAAAAACGGTGGCAAACTGTTGTACACCGTCATTGACGGCCGTTACGAAAATGGCGGCACAGCAGCTTTTTTACGTTACGGTGATCAGCACCCAGCACCGCTCTCTATGAAACCGCGCCGTATTGTTTACATAGACAACGTTCTACGCCGTTGAATTACGGCCGTAATATGACGGCACCGTCATCCTAGGAAACCCTAGCTTTACAACCCTGGTATCATGTCAGTACTTTTCATGTTTAAACCAGTAGTTTGGTTTTACATTCATCATTTGCGGGGTTAAGAATCATATTTAAAAACAATAAAACCGCGCTCTAATGAGCGCCGCGTAATCTTGAGAAGTGAATACATTTAAAAAAAATTGTCATACATCTTTATTATTTATCTTTTGTTGTAGTACTATCAAGATCGAGTGTATTGAATACTGCATTCCAATGCATCATCGATACGTGTCGCAATTTCAAATACATCTAATTAATGTGTTAGGAATACAAAGTTGCAACACATAAGAATTTTGTCAGTAAGATATTTATGTAAGTAACATCTGTGTGATATAGGTTTTCGTTAAATGGCCCGTCAGTATCTTAAGGGTTAAATTGTCAAAACTTTTTCGTTACTTTCTTAAAAAAATAAGTCCCTGTGCAAAATGTAAAGTTTCTAATCCTATCTAATCCTTTCTAATCCTAATCCTTAGTTATTAACTTGAGATAACTAACACTTACAAATGTTTATTACATTTTATCGACTGTTACAAAACTATGATTATTAAAAAAAAACACGAAAATTTAAAGTATTATAAAAAGATTTGAAGTTAACTGGCAGGCTTTCATTAGAAAAATAACCACGTAAAAATAATTATGAAAAAAATGATTAATTAGGTAATCAATTTTTAGGATGAAGTATAGGAGACCAATAAAAACAATTCAAACTATTTTCAAAATATATTTTATTTCTAATTTAAATTTTCTGATATAGAAAACTTGGATAATATACCCCAAAAACTAAAGGGTCTCTAGGACCCGGTAGCGAGTACTTATGTTATAAATTGAGGCTCGTTCCAGTGTTAATTTAAGTTTAAAAGTGCATTTCCACTAACTAAATTCTTATCTAATCGTCCAAATTAATCTTGAAATCCGCCATTTTGTTCCCCTCAATTAGTTTAAGCGGAAAGAATAATTTAATTTGCCGATTGCCCCCTCCGAACAATCGCTAATTACCCCCCAAAAGTAAGCCATACAAATTATCAAGAATGTTTTCTAATTTGTGAAAAAAAATCTAAAGAAAAATATCCGACGCCAAATGAACTTATTTAGCTTCAGTGGGATTTAATAAAGATTTTTCACTAGTACCCAGGGCTCTCGTCGAAAATTTTTTGGGTTCCGTAAAGAAAAACGACCACTTCTCATACAAGCGTGGACCTATCAAATACTTTTTTTTATTTTAATGTATAATGTTAATAAAAATATATTTGAATAGTTGCAATGACCGTAAAACAATTGAATTTTAATTTGCCAATCAGAAAATTATTGTTATGGTAAAATCAATATGTTGTAGTTTATATTAATTGTAATTAGTGCCAATCTTTTTTATAATTTTCTCTATTTCTGTACTAACTATTTTTATTTTAGTTAGCAATTAATTAGTAACAATAAGAATGCAATTTTATAAGCTAAATTACATATTACAATAATTCAGTTCTCTCGCGATAATTGATAAAATTTACATTTTGACAAATTAGAAATGGGCGTCCTCCTTTGTCACGTCTTATAAGTAATTTAAATGAGAGTATAAGAAAATAGAAGATTATTTTTAAATAACAATAAAGGTGTTGTGTTGCGCTGCCTACTAGCAACACCAAATTCTTTCTCAATTCCTTCTCTGTCAGAACAGCGTTGAAATATACTCCCAACCAGAAATGTACACATAATCAAATCCAATGATATATTGCATAAATAAATAATATAAAATATATTTTCAATACAGTTACTTACAAGTACCTACGTGCTTTCGACGACAGTAAGTACAGCGTGAGGAAAGAAAAACGCACGCCGCGCGTATTTATAAACGTTTTATATATATATATATATATTTTTTAGTAGGAAGGTACCTATAATGTTCTCTCGCATATGTGTTGAAAAACATCGTATGTTACACGGTTGATAAGGCCTTTTAAAACTTGTGATGATTAACGTGACTCGTTTTAAAAACCTCCTTACCAACCTAGTATCATAAAATAAACTACTATTGTAAGTGTAGGTAACATAGCCAGTTCCTCAGTGATGAGGATTCCAGGTGTACTGCGCTTCCATCTTCGGCCTTATCGTCACTTAACATCAGGTGAAATAATAGCCAAGAACTATCCCGTTGTGCACATAAAAAAACATAAGGAACCCTTCAAAAGTAACACCGTTCACCGTTCGCCGGATCTTTATTTTATTTACGGCACTTTTTTCGTCGTACGACTAATCCCGGCGATATTTCGCGTCTCTCATTCAATTAGTAGGACAAACGCACCTCGTTCTTCGAAAAAAAATGTATCTACTCATAAAAGTCCCTAAGACACGGCTAATCTGAATAAATGAACGCATTTAGAAAATTTGGCACCATTCAAAGTAATTCGTGATTTTTACATCAGCTTAAGATTACTTTTTGTTGATAAAGAAAAAAATATCATTATACATTTCATGAAATGTTAACGTTAAAGAAGATATACCTATCATCTTTATTTTCGCAAACTATTTCGGATAAGTAAAAAGTTTTTAATCTGTAATATATCATACATAAAGGTATACTTTACATTGAAGCTTCTTTTTAAACTAAAGTTTTACTTATGGTAGAAAATATACCCAGCTACTCTATCCATCAGCATGTTAACAATATTATAGTTTGAATCCAAAAATATATTTCAGATTCCGTCCGAAACGTCAGGAAAATTAAAAAATCTAACTAAATTACTAAAGGAATTTTAATAACAACCTAAAAGTGTTTGATTAAATGTTCGATTGTCAAATTCTTTCAACTTCCTCACGTGTCCGGATTGTTGAGAGTTTATGAAACGTGATTGTAATAATTATTTAAAGTAAAATTTACTGAACAATCATCATTCTCAATAAATAATATCTACGTGTTGTAACGGTTCAATCAAGCGTAATTTGATTCTTGTGTTTTCTGAGAAATTGTATGTAAGTCACAACTGCACGTCCGTCCATGTAAGAACTACCTAAGTATTACTTTAATCTTGAATTATTTCAATTATTTCATTTTCAAATGGATTGAAAACATTGTTCGTATAAGTTTCAGCATTATAATATAAAAATATTGATAACTAAAACTTAAAATGTGTTTCTGTTCAATATTATCCATCATCCTTTAGTTATAAAATGGGTAATTCCATGGTAACTCGCGTTACAAAAAGATCACTTTTTTATAGTTTAATGAGGTTTTTTAAGGTTTCAATTGGTAAATGTAATATTTTTTTTCTAATAAAAATAGTAATACTGTAATAATTATTGAAATAAATATTAAATTGTATCAGTAACTCGGGTTACCATTTTTGGACATCCAGTTTAGAGAGTGTTTTGTTTCAAAAAATTCCACGAAATGTGTCGGTCTATTACTTGGCATTATGTATAAATAAAAGTAACAATATACAAAGTCTTATTTTAATAGAAACAGTAGTATATATGTATACTTTTTAAAATATCAACAAATTTTATGGTAACTCGCGTTACAATGAATAGGTAACTCGCGTAAAAGAACTTGAAATATCAGCAACTGAAACCGGCCATAGTAACGGATTTTAATGTCAAATCTATATTTAGACGTTAGATAGTGTTGCCACTATCAAATTTTTTTTTTGTATGGTAATAAGTCGAAAAGAGATGTTATCTATGATCGTTTACTGTGTCCACACTTTCATGAAATTACCCAAATTGAAAATTTCAGGAAAAAAAATGAAAGAAACGTTTTAGTTTCAAGTTCATTACAAAGAATTCTTATTGTGTGACATTAATAAGGGTTGCCAATAAAATACAAGAAATAATAGTCGCTCGCTAAGCTTAACCCGTCCAGTTCAGTATTTAAGAAATACCCTCGGAATTTAAAAAGACACAAGAAAGGGGGGTCCCACCTTTGCCAATGATCCTAAATTAACGTCTCGGTGGGGACTAATCGACCATTTTTCCCGGCTGATTACCGAGCCGGCTAATATTGACCCCCCCTTCGCCCCCTCAAACAAATGTTAACCCTTTATTCCCCTTTCGAAAAAAAGCCCATAAAATATATCTAATTAAAAAATATCCCCGAGTCAAGACTGACGCTCATAAAGAATGTCAATTAAGGACCGGGACGCTTTTCCTTGGGCAATTTTTTCTGTGCAATATTTTCTGTCGTTCCGTGGCCGGCGAAGGGTTAAGATAGCGAAATTAGTATCGGTATGAAATATTGAGTAATTTAATATTTGGCGTTATGCCTTTTTTGTTCCTTTGAAATTGTTTTTTTTTCGTAATCTGTATTAATGGTTTGCACTTGAAGGGGAGTGATACTGAAGACGCGTATCTTAATGTATTTACATTATTTTAATTAAGTTTCTAGATTGTGAATTTTGGACGACTTATTTTTATGCAAAACCTTATGGTAGCCACATAAAAACTTTTTAAATATACAACGTTAATTTTTAAGTATATCTAAAAATGAAATTGGGATTTCAGACCACGTGAATGAACAACTTTTACTATGGGGCCAACCACGGAATCTCGAAAAAAAATCAGCTGTTCCATAGAAAAGTACAACATCGACCAAAAATGTATGGAAAAGCTGTTTTTTTTTCGTGATTCCGTGGTTGGCCCCATAGCAAAAGTTGTTCATTCACGTGGTCTGAAATGCCCTTTTCATTTAGATATATGACTAAATTGCTGGAAAACAATGATATATTTCCCTAGATTAGCTTAGCTAATAAGTGAAGTGAGTAATACGTAGATAAACTTTTTATTTTTATAATTCTATTACAAACTCAAGTAAATCAAAAAGATTATTACTATCTATTGTTTAATTTCAAAATCTATCGCAATCGCTGGCAGGAAGTGATACATTGATACTTATTTTTAACTGACTTCAACAAAAGGAGGAGATTCTCAATTCGATTGTATGTTTTTTTTTATCGTTGTTCGCGCGTATCTTCAGCATTTATGGACCGATTTTGATGATTCTTTTTTGTTCGATTGAGTTTGCTTGCGAGATGGTCCCATTTGATTTTTTCTCAAATCGGTCGAGTAGTTTTCAAGTAATCCTGAAAATACTATGACTTTGCATCAACTAACTTGACGACTTTCTTATTTATGAACCGAATTAGGCGTTTTTTGTTGGAAAAGGAATAGATACTTCTGTGTCGTCTTTTTAACCGACTTCAAAAAAAGGAGGTTCTTAGTTTGACACGTATGTAAGTATGTTTCTCCGCGATTATCTCACGTTTGGCTGAGTTGATTTTTCTACCTAATACATAAGGTACTTACACTAAAAATAAAAAAAATAAAAATTGTTTAAAAAACGACTTCAAAAAAACCTGCTTATAAAAAGCAAGAAATAATTAAAATTATTAGATATGCAATATCATTGTTATAATAAAAACACGACTATTGAAGTCGGGTGGGGCTTTTAGAATAAAAAAAGGAAGTTGTACTCCAGCCCCACCCGACTTCAATAGACGTGTTTTTATTATAACAATGATAGTGCATATCTAATAATTTGAATATTATTTCTTGCTTTTTATAGGCAGGTTTTGATGAAGTCGGTTTTTTTGTTTTTTAAACAATTTTAGCACAAATAAAAACTTACCAAATAAATGTAGCAATGTGTCACATACATCTGTCAAATGAAAGCGATTGCGATCGATTTCTAAAATTAGAAAATAAGTACCCTGAGTAGATCAAATAAATCTTCCATATTACTTCCTTATCTCAACCAATAATTTCGCATTGACATCAAAATTCTAACGTCGACAAAACCAATTCAATAACTATACTACTAGGTCACTGATAAGCACACCTACGCACTGAAATTAGTAATGGAATATCAACTCTATTTCTTTAGGAATATGGCCTAAATGAAACGTAGTATAGTTGACATAGTGACTTAGTAGTGACATACGAAAACGTAACTGTAGTTTTTGCTAAAGTGAATGGCCTTTAAATGAGTGAGGTT
The DNA here is from genome assembly GCA_928269145.1 of Agriphila tristella. Taxonomy (NCBI): domain Eukaryota; kingdom Metazoa; phylum Arthropoda; class Insecta; order Lepidoptera; family Crambidae; genus Agriphila; species Agriphila tristella. Next base: position 21,531,291 of record OV743445.1, read on the forward strand.
AAAAAAACAGAGGACCTAGACAAGCGACGAAATGTTTGGCTTTTCGATCATTCGAATAGAATGGAAGTGACATTAGGTGTAAGAAAACGAAATTTCAAAACGCTGTGAATTACATACTAATTGTTCAAGATTTGAAGGCGTTTATTATAACAGAATACTTTTTTTTATGCTTGGGTAAAATTATAAGCGTGCCCGCAGACTACAGACTTTCTATCGGCCGATAATTGGTTTTGTAGAGTGGCTCGGAAGATGTGACGTCACAGCCATCTGGCCGGTCCGTGCCTCCCGATCAGCGAACTATAGTAATATGATCATAGCTTCGTCAATATTTGTCGTAGAACAAAAAATTTTTCACTGTATGTTAAGGAATTCTTAGCTTTATAAATCTGCATTCTCAATTAAAATCGTTACGGATCCTCATTGGCACTGCACTTAATTTTTTGAGCACTTTATTAAACACCATAATTTACATAAAAACTGTTATTTAATCCATGCAAAAAGAGCGTGGCTTGCGAGTTAAATTTTTCACAAGGGGTCGATTAAAAGAAACCTAACGTCAAAAGTGTCAAACCACAGAGTAGGTAATGTGTATGAGAATTATTTTATTTATTACTAAAGACTTATTTCAATTATATTCAAAATTGTAGAAAGCCACTTGACCCTATAATTCTACTATGAAGGCCTTTAGTACTATCCCCGTCAATTGGTAATGCGCTGGAACCTTGTTAAATTAACATACACATCAACGTCATCCGCAACAAAAAATGACAAAAAACAGTGAATTTCTAATAGGTAATATAATATATTAATTATTGAATTCTTATTTTCAATAAGAAAGGGTCTAGGTATATGAAAAACCGGCCAAGTGCGATTCGGACTCACGCACGAAGGGTTCCGTACCAAAAAACGGCAAATAATCACGTTTGTTGTATGGGAGCTCCCCTTAAATATTTATTTTATTTTGTTTTTAGTATTTGTTGTTAAAGCGACAACAGAAATACATCATCTGTGAAAGTTTCAACTGTCTACCTGCTGTCGTTATTCATATCGAGCAAAAATCACCAAAAAAATCACGTTTGTTGTATGGGAGCCCCCCTTAAATATTTATTTTATTCTGTTTTTAGTATTTGTTGTTATAGCGGCAACAGAAATACATCATCTGTGAAAATTTCAACTGTCTAGCTATCACGGTTCATGAGATACAGCCTGGTGACAGACAGACAGACAGACGGACAGCGGAGGCTTAGTAATAGGGTCCCGTTTTTACCCTTTGGGTACGGAACCCTAAAAATTACAATTGTTTTTCGTTTTTGAGGTTAAAATCATGGCCGCCAGACGCATTACCAATTGACGCGGATACTATCTTCAGGATGTCTTCAGGTAACGATGAATTATTTTGTAAATTAATAAAATAATATAGAATAGATTAGAATAGCATTTTATTAGCATAAATATGGGTTACTTCTGATTTCTGGCAAAGCTGATAAGTTTCTTGCGCCATTAAAATACGTATTATTAACCTTGACATTGTTGCTATATCGTTTCCGATATTAGTGAACACATTTAAATTGAATAATTTTACCAACTAATTAGTTAATGCATTATCGTGAGCCACACATTATTGTTATAGGTATTGCAATTAACAAATAAGATCTTCCAAAAAAGTCATTATGTTTTTTTTAATAAGTGACGTAATTTTTTGAGTTTCGTACTGCACTCAGAAAAAAAACGTCGAACAAAGCGACAGTAAACGCTTTGTTAGAATTTTATTGTCACCCCACGTAAGTGAATTGTTGCTGCAGCTATGTGGCCATTGTGGCAATTACAACTTTTTTATTGTTGAACAAATTTTTGTCATTTCAGCAAAAGAAACATTGATCCTATGACTAAGTATGTGTACTTAAACGGGGTAGCAACGGAACGTTGTTAATTTATCAACGTTGTAATGTGATGCTATAGCAAAGTATAATCTATCAAAATAACAGTTGTTACTATGTTTAGGTAGTGTTGTCAGTAAAGCAACCTTTTTAACTAACAAAATACAAATTAGTCATCTGCACAAAATAGCCTATATAAGATTACAATAATGACATTGTTGCAATCGCAACCTGTTTTGTCTACCTGGCAATTTATTTATTAATCGAGTTAGTTTGTTCTTGTTGTTGGTCAGAGTAAGACGCGTGTTTTGCGGTCGTGCTTTATAATCAAAAAAACTATGAGCTGCCGCACATTGAGCCACTAGTCGTGGCCACTAAGAGACCACAAGCTGCGGACGAGTATTTTCGGCGCAAACCGAGCGTCCGAGTGGCCGCCTTCGAGCCACAAGCTGAGGGAGTGGCCCGCGCTTGCTACTTCTAATGGAGGACAACAAATTGCCTGGTTATGCAGGACCTGGAACAGTGCGTTACAAATTGCCCAACTATGGAGGCTGGAACAGTGCGTTACAAGTTGCTCAACTATCGAGGCTGGAACAGTGCGTTACGAGTTGCCCCACTATGGAGGCTGGAACAGTGCGTTACAAGTTGCCCAACTATGGAGGCTGGAACAGTGCATTACAAGTTGCTTAGCCACGGAGAACCTGGATAGTGCATTAAAAGTTGCCTAGCTATGGAGGACTTTGAAACTTTTACCACCTAATTCTATTGTTGCGATTTATACCTTTTAGGCCACAATATTAGTTTTTCGTTTATTTAATAATTGTAGTGGAAACATAAATAAATAGTTTTATGATTGGAATATTCATATATTTTCATTTTTACCTTCTCATAATCATTTTTCTTTGTCATTATGCCTTTTGCAATCACAGTAAAGTAACATTGCCTGTCTTTATCCCTGCACTATACTTTGTTAGTGGTACACCATGGAAAAACTGATACTCCTCGTATCTTCTGCCTTTATTATTACAGAGTATGCATATTGCGTATCTTGACCGGAGTTCTCTGGCACCATGTAGGTAAGTGCAAATGCTGCAATGCACATATGTGATGTACAATGAACTCCGTTAAGGGTACGCATACCCCTGGAATAATATGCAAAAGTTTCGGGGAGTATCAATTTTTCCATGGTGTACCACTGACAAGTGCAGGGATCGAGACCGGCAATGTTACTTTGCTGGGGTAGCAAAATATATTCGACAAAAGTGACTTTGTTGGAGCAGCAACAGTGATGTTGATAAAGTAACAAAGGAAGATTGCTAGTACAACTAAAGAAAAGTAGATCTAGGGACAATTTGCTTTTGTCATTTTAGCAAAATCCTTTGTCATCAGAACAAAGGCAAAAGCAAGTATTGCGATAGGATCAATTTTAGCATTGTGACTGCATCAATTTCACTTAGATAGTATGACAATTTTTAATTGCTATAACATCAATATTGGCAACTTAGTTCCATTGGCAATTTAAAAAATGACAATAAAGACGTTGCTCTTGTAACTATTTACCTTTGACGGCTCCCTAGCATCAAAGTTTTTTTGTTGCAAAAGCAATATTTTTTTCTCAGTGTGGATAGGAAAAACGGAACCCTTATAAGATCCGTTTGTTGTCCGTCTGTCTATCTGTCAAGACCCTTTATATTGGGAACACGTGGAGGTATCGAGTTAAAATTAAAACTGTATACTCAAGTCTACATTCCCTTGAAGCTGAGAAAAAATTAAACTTTAAGTTAGCGTAAAAAAAGATACAGCAAAAACAAGTATTTCTACACTCTCAAGGAATCAAAATGTATAGGGTACTTTCTATTGACCTAGAACTATGAATTTCCTTGTGACTTCTCTGATTTCTTCTCTCATTCCTTTTTTCTTCATGCAGTCCGTCTTTGGTACTCTCTACCAGAAGATTATCAAAAGGCTCAATCTCTTGGATTCTTTCGAAATCAAGTCAGGAGTCATTTCTTTTCTTCTATTTCTCACAAATTATATTCATAATTTTTTTTCCATTTTCCTGAATTTTATTTTATGTACCTACTTAGACTGTCCTCTAAATCTGTTATTATCCCCGTCAATTGGTAATGCGCTGGAACCTTGTCACATTAACGTTGACATGATCCGCAACAAAAAATGACATGAAACAAGAAAATTCTAATAGGAAATCTAATAATATTAAATATTGAATTATTATTTTCAATAAGAAAGGGTCTAGGTATATAAAAAAAATACAATTGTTTTTCGTTTTTGAGGTTAAAATCATGGCCGCCAGGCGCATTACCAATTGACGGGGATAGTATTGTCCTGTATCTTGTATCTCTTTCTCCCAAAGTTACCAAGAGATTACTGTTTAGCAAATAGGCCACCTATTTTGCACTTTCTTATTTGTTATATTTCTTTGTTTATAATGTGTTTTCGTGTGCACTAAAATTATTATTATTATTACTTGCTATTGATCAAAGAAACCTGACTAATATAGGTTTTAACTTTAACCTTGAAAATATTACTCTAATAATCACTATTGTTAAAACCAGGTAGGTAAATAATTCACGTTCTTAGAAAAACGAAATGATTCATTTTAGGCCCTTAAGTGGGTCAATGTCTTTTCCATTTGCATTATAATTATTAAAATGTAATAATTAAATGGATTTTGGACTCGTTGACAAATATTGAATTAAATTTGAGGAGCTCGATGGTGCAGTTTAGCACCTTTTCGCAAGGGTCGCGTCGTCGGTCGGGTCGCATAGGATGGGTGACCAAAAATGTATTATCTCGAGTTCCTCCGTGCTTCGGTAGACACGTTCAGCTGTTAGTCTCAGCTGCATTTCCAGACGTTAACACCCACCAATCCACATTGGGCCAGCGTGGTGGGTTAAGACCAAAATTCTATTTGACGCGTTCCGATATAATTAGTTCTATTTATGATATTAATTACACACACATCTTCTATCATTAGTTTTACTTTAAGTCATACTTAATTCTTGTCATATTATCCATAATCAATTAATCTAATGCAAGAAGTAGGTACAAAAATCTTTCAATATCGATTTGGTTTATAAGTATGAGTGAAAATAAAAAGTAAAATATAATTATGTAAACATGTTTCGTAGGTACTCGTTTCGATCTTGATAAATTACTGTTTTATGAAAAAAACACTATTTTTATCCACATAATCACTTTTTAACTTGTAACACCATTTTATGGCCATTAAGTAGGTTGCTCTTGAAAGTTAAATGACATAGATAAATCAATGAATAATATTATTGTCGCAATACAACATGTAGTACAATATAGATAAATCGTTTGTCCTAGTACTACCGTGTTACCAAGTAATGGATACTGGACTCTCAAATCTCAATTGTGTTTCAATGGTATTACTTTTTAACCGACTTCGTATAAACCACAAAAAAGCAATACTATTAAAACACCATTGGGACACAATGACTTATAACGTTAATATTAAGTAGCATCGATGCCCAGAATAACTTTACAGAACGTTGTGCTGACTCATAGCATCACTATTTCTTTTACCTGAGCATACAGTTATGCGTTTACGGATGTTGGGAAATAAGGTTAAAAGAAAAAAGTGTTTGGCCAATCCTTCTTTAATCGATAACCAATCAAATACTTGTCTGTAAACTTTATTTTCTATCTAATAGTGATGACGTGGTTATCGATTAAAGAAGGATTGGCCAAACACTTTTTTCTCTTGGCGGAAGTCCCAAACCATTGTAAAAAAAAGCTTTTGAAAAAAAGAAAAACCGCAGCAAAAGAAAAAAGTATTTTTTCTTCTAAAAGCCCCACCCGACTTCATTAGACGTGTTTTATTAATATTGATATGTGTAACGAATGATTCGAATATTATTTCTTGCTTTTTAGAGGTATTTAATTTTTAAGCTGTTTTTGTTTTCAGGTTTTTTGAAGGCGATTTTTTCTCAAACTCCAAACTCAATTTCCAAATTTACGCTGTTTGTTTTTGAGGAGTTCCGTTGTGTTGTGTCTTCGTAGTCCAAGTCAAGTCCAGAACGTTGCATCGCAAACCATGATTTGGTTTGTTTTGGATTGCCATATACTTACCAAAACCTAAATCACTATACATATACTACTTGACTTTGAAAAGTTCCCTTGTGTATCTTCGAAGTTCGAAGTCCAATAACGATGAAATTAAATTGTGACCACTCTTGAAGTATACCCTTTCAAATAAAAAAAGAATCATCTAAATCGGTTCATAAACAAAGATGTTATCTCCGAAATTCCATAAAAACTCGTGCGATGGCGAGCTAAATAATTGATATTTTTCAGGATTATGAAAAAACTACTGGCCAGATCTCTGTAAAAATTTTATGGGACCACACACGAACTATGTTCTTTGAGATAAAAAAAAGAATTGTACAAATCGGGTAACAACTGACGAAGCTATGTTAAAACATACATAAAAAAAATAAAAAAAAAATACCGTCGACTTGAGAACCTCCTCCTTTTTTTGAAGTCGGTTAAAAAGAAAATTCACCTATTCGGTGTTGGTTTACGTACGATCTAACTCCTGAGGATGCTCCGGGTTGGGGCGAAAAACGTGTAGAGTAGCCTAATTGGTGAAGGTGCAAGGTGTGTTGCTGTATTGCTAAATGCAGGTATTGTGCACTGATATTTTGTGGTGTGCATGTGCATTTTTTTGCGGGCGGGCAGGCGGTGCATCTTATATATATATTTTTGCGGAAGTAAGCTACATAGGTATTATTTCTTTTCCCACAATTTACAAATAAGTTTTAGGTCTTCTTATAATATTTTGGAATAATGAAATCGATGAATAAATAATGAAAAATATTAGAAAAAATCGGCTCACCCGTAGCAACTTAGACGGGATTCGAACCCGCACCCTTAGGATTCCGGCCCAATGCAGCGGAAGCGTGGAAAGTATTGGAAAATTTCGCCACATCCCTCAGCGGCTTGGTAGCATAATTGGTAGTGCATTGGGCCGGAATCCTAAGGGTGCGGGTTCGAATCCCGTCTAAGTTGCTACGGGTGAGCCGATTTTTTCTAATATTTTTCATTATTTATTCATCTTAATATAAAAATAGCATTGTGAATGCAAAAATCTAAAAGTTTAAAATTGTACTGTTTCACCTTAATTGATTGTCTGGCACCTGCAAAGGTTCTACAACCGAATGTCGAAGTAGTTCTCTTCACATTGGTGAGATGGCGCTGATCTTCAGCGGAAGCGTGGAAAGTATTGGAAAATTTCGCCACATCCCTCAGCGGCTTGGTAGCATAATTGGTAGTGCATTGGGCCGGAATCCTAAGGGTGCGGGTTCGAATCCCGTCTAAGTTGCTACGGGTGAGCCGATTTTTTCTAATATTTTTCATTATTTATTCATCTTAATATAAAAATAGCATTGTGAATGCAAAAATCTAAAAGTTTAAAATTGTACTGTTTCACCTTAATTGATTGTCTGGCACCTGCAAAGGTTCTACAACCGAATGTCGAAGTAGTTCTCTTCACATTGGTGAGATGGCGCTGATCTTCAGCGGAAGCGTGGAAAGTATTGGAAAATTTCGCCACATCCCTCAGCGGCTTGGTAGCATAATTGGTAGTGCATTGGGCCGGAATCCTAAGGGTGCGGGTTCGAATCCCGTCTAAGTTGCTACGGGTGAGCCGATTTTTTCTAATATTTTTCATTATTTATTCATCTTAATATAAAAATAGCATTGTGAATGCAAAAATCTAAAAGTTTAAAATTGTACTGTTTCACCTTAATTGATTGTCTGTCACCTGCAAAGGTTCTACAACCGAATGTCGAAGTAGTTCTCTTCACATTGGTGAGATGGCGCTGATCTTCAGCGGAAGCGTGGAAAGTATTGGAAAATTTCGCCACATCCCTCAGCGGCTTGGTAGCATAATTGGTAGTGCATTGGGCCGGAATCCTAAGGGTGCGGGTTCGAATCCCGTCTAATTTGCTACGGGTGAGCCGATTTTTTCTAATATTTTTCATTATTTATTCATCTTAATATAAAAATAGCATTGTGAATGCAAAAATCTAAAAGTTTAAAATTGTACTGTTTCACCTTAATTGATTTTCTGGCACCTGCAAAGGTTCTACAACCGAATGTCGAAGTAGTTCTCTTCACATTGGTGAGATGGCGCTGATCTTCAGCGGAAGCGTGGAAAGTATTGGAAAATTTCGCCACATCCCTCAGCGGCTTGGTAGCATAATTGGTAGTGCATTGGGCCGGAATCCTAAGGGCGCGGGTTCGAATCCCGTCTAAGTTGCTACGGGTGAGCCGATTTTTTCTAATATTTTTCATTATTTATTCATCTTAATATAAAAATAGCATTGTGAATGCAAAAATCTAAAAGTTTAAAATTGTACTGTTTCACCTTAATTGATTGTCTGGCACCTGCAAAGGTTCTACAACCGAATGTCGAAGTAGTTCTCTTCACATTGGTGAGATGGCGCTGATCTTCAGCGGAAGCGTGGAAAGTATTGGAAAATTTCGCCACATCCCTCAGCGGCTTGGTAGCATAATTGGTAGTGCATTGGGCCGGAATCCTAAGGGTGCGGGTTCGAATCCCGTCTAAGTTGCTACGGGTGAGCCGATTTTTTCTAATATTTTTCATTATTTATTCATCTTAATATAAAAATAGCATTGTGAATGCAAAAATCTAAAAGTTTAAAATTGTACTGTTTCACCTTAATTGATTGTCTGGCACCTGCAAAGGTTCTACAACCGAATGTCGAAGTAGTTCTCTTCACATTGGTGAGATGGCGCTGATCTTCAGCGGAAGCGTGGAAAGTATTGGAAAATTTCGCCACATCCCTCAGCGGCTTGGTAGCATAATTGGTAGTGCATTGGGCCGGAATCCTAAGGGTGCGGGTTCGAATCCCGTCTAAGTTGCTACGGGTGAGCCGATTTTTTCTAATATTTTTCATTATTTATTCATCTTAATATAAAAATAGCATTGTGAATGCAAAAATCTAAAAGCTTAAAATTGTACTGTTTCACCTTAATTGATTGTCTGGCACCTGCAAAGGTTCTACAACCGAATGTCGAAGTAGTTCTCTTCACATTGGTGAGATGGCGCTGATCTTCAGCGGAAGCGTGGAAAGTATTGGAAAATTTCGCCACATCCCTCAGCGGCTTGGTAGCATAATTGGTAGTGCATTGGGCCGGAATCCTAAGGGTGCGGGTTCGAATCCCGTCTAAGTTGCTACGGGTGAGCCGATTTTTTCTAATATTTTTCATTATTTATTCATCTTAATATAAAAATAGCATTGTGAATGCAAAAATCTAAAAGTTTATAATGAAATCGATTTTCATAGTGAAAATCACAAACTGATGCAATATCGAAATAAATACAGCTGCAATATCAGTATGAAACGCAAGCCTAAAAATTATTACACGTATAGGTAATGCCTAATTTAAATATTAATGAACTTGTACTATTTTTTCCCTGTAAGCTTCCGTTAAAAAGGTTAACAACTTTCCTTATACTTATCTACTCATCGTTCGTTATACCTACTCACTAATTAGTTTAGTTTATTACCATCAAAATCCTCGGTAAATTAAACATTTGCATTATTTTAACTGTAAAAATATAAACCTACTTTCGATGCCGACTGTGATTTTCAACATTTAATATTTATTAAAAAAAAAACAATTCTGATTCATATTAAGACGTCTTTAACTCTTTTTATTTCAATTTTCTCTTTTTATTTAACTTTTATTTTATTTCAATCAATTTTCCCAAGAATTTTTTTCTGAAACCTGGATTTTGACGTAAAGATTTACCCAATTCAATGTAGGGTTTCCCTACTGCTTCTCACGGGTTTGCCTTAGAACATGAATCACAGAATTGGTCAGTTCTTTGTCTTACAGATGCTTATGAGTAATAGCTACTCGAATTTGAAAGTTGAGCCACTGATTCATATAAGGATCAATTTATGAAAGTTAGAATAAACAAAGAAATTTAAAGTAAGCAGAACTAACTATATACACGACTTCTATAAGGCTTTCGCACGTACAGTTCATTAAAACTCCCTTTAAGGATTACAGCGCGTATAATAATAAATCCGGTGTTATTTTAGAATTATTTGGTTCAAATTTGTTTTTTTTATTTCCCGATTAGGGATTGCAATCCAGCAGCATTTTCAATCCAGCTGGTTTTTTGCAAAATTGGCCTGAATCCAGCTAGATCCAGCGCGGATCCAGCAAATCAAAAAAAATTCATGATTATTATTATTTTTTTGTTTATCAGCTTTTCTCCACAAACTACTTAAATAAAATCCTTTACTTATTTGATGGTAACTTTATTAATTTTGGTTTGGTGACTTAGTTCTTTGTTATTTGAGATCAAAATAATGTATCAGTATTATGTTTGATGAAGTAAGAAAAATTTAATTCAACATCAAAGACAATGCCTTTAACTAGACAATCTCTACATAGAAATTATCCTAGGTAATAAGGAAGTATAATCAGTCGCAATCAATCTTTACCTCTCTTTAACTTAAATGGCTACTGGATAGTTGCTACAACTACAAACCATACTGTATCCTAACGACACAAATGTACTTACATTTGTGTGAATTGTACCAACCTACCAACACTCTTAACAACAGAAAGGCAATTTATTTAGGTTTTTGAGTTAGCTGTGGAAGTGAGACATTTAAAAACATATTTTATAGCCTTATCGCCTTACCAGTCCTACTACTTTGCACAGAGCTGAATAAAGTATACCCGGCTGCTGAGAAGGCCCTTTTGGCCTCTACGTTTTGGTCTAAGGTCATCAAATATTTTTAAACCATAGATAAATGATCGCCTTCGATCGAAAAAAGGCGGCCATTAAAGACGTAAAGTAACTAATTTCGAATTTGATACGTTTGTGGATCCGCGCTGCTGGATCCAGCACGGTATGCTGGATCTAGCATGTAAAAAAAGCGCTGGATCTAGCTGGATTGCTGGATGCTGGATCCAGCAATTGCAGTCCCTATTCCCGATGTTTCGACACCCTTCCAGGAGCCGTGGTCACGGGATGACTAAAGCAAAAAGGCTGCTCATAATTATGAAATTACTGCTCAAAACTTTATGATCGAACAAGTAATTAGTTTCATAAATTATAAGCAGCTTTTTTGCTTTAGTCATCTCGTGACCACGGCCTCTGAAAAGGCCGTTAAATATAAAAAAACAATAAATCCAAACCAAATGATTCTAAAAGAACACCTGAATTAATCCTATGTATACGCGCTTGTAATCCGTAAAAAGTGTTTTATTTCTAAGAACGAATTATTTTGTGTTATCACATCAGACAATATTTTATGTCATATCAGGCAAAAGACGACGCATACGCACACAATTGGGTTCGCGAGACCAAAATATCTAAAGAGAAGCCAGTATGTCTAGAAGTAATAACAACATGCTAAACATAATATTATGTTCTTAGCTACAATTGAAGTCTTTGATAACATATCAACTAGCCCGCATAACAAATTGATAAGTAATCATGTTGATAAATATGAATAAAGGAAGCTAAGTCAGAGCTAGCGACCTTGAAATGCAGATAGCGAATTACTTTGAACAGCATTAAAAACATTGACCACCATTTGCTAAAATAATAGAACAGGGTTATTTGTTAAACTAGGGCTCTGTCACTCTGTACGCGACTATAAACCGCTCGGCGTCCTCTGAGAGGACATATTTCATACGTCAGAAAAGATAAGACCTACGCGATAGAAAGAGAGGCAACTACTAAGTTAATGTTTTGGAGCGAAGGAAGCGTTGTGCGACCTGAATTGCACTTTATTGTGTCGGAGCAAGAGTCGAAATTTATTTAAACGATTTTGCGGAGTGCAACTTCTAACTAGTACTTCAGTACGAGGCACGTATCTTGAAATTTTTTCGACGAAGTGGGGATAATTTCGCGCATGTGCTCTTGTGAGCAACCAGTTTGTTTTTTTTTTGTTTGAAAGAATATATATTTTTTTTGTTTGAAAGAATATACTATCAAGTTGGTCCCATTGTCATGAGGTCAGGATCTGATGATGGGATCCTGGAGAAATCAAGGGAACTCTTCAAATATTATAGACACACCTATAGCGGTTTTAGTATTTTCTTAAGTAACTTATGCATTTGCTTTCAGAAAGTATAATTTTGGTGAAGTGGAACTGATGATGAAGACCATAGATGATCATCGGATCGGTGGGGTTTAAAATCCATGATTAAAGTTTACACCCCACCCGACTTCAAAACACGATTAGATATACAAACTTTCGCGTTAGTAACTACGCCGATTTGATTATTTTATTTCTAGCTTGTTAGAGCTATTTATTTTTGAAGCTATTTTGTTAGATTATTTTTAAGGTTTTTTTGAAGGAGGTTTTAAACCCTTGCAATCCTAAGCATCAAGTTGTTGGCAAGCTTAGAGTAAGACGGGCTTCTGGAAGCCTTTGTTGCTCGAAGTTGGCAAGCATTGACCTTCTTTTTTAGTCTCGTTTTAGTAGTTTGTGGTAATGTCATCTTTTTATAATAATGTCATTATTTTTCTACACAAAACCACAAATTCTGCGATGGTCAACGATAGTGTTATCATAATGATACCGATAACTAATTACATTGTTTGCTACTAAGGTAATAATTTTCAGTTGTGTTATAAAAATAATTCTCTACACTATTATTTTTCCTTATTTAAATCCCCTTAAGGTGAATACCCCACCGAAAGTGACACTCTCAGAGGTTTTATTTAATAAGTTGTTAAAAGAAAAGGAATTTAATAAAACTTTTGTGGAATTTTTAGGGCTCATTATCTAGTATTTTTATGAGGTAGGTACCTATCACTACATTCCCTCGTAGTCATTCGTAGAAGTAGATAGCAAATGTGTCAAAAACTTTTAGCAGTTTTGCTATCTACTTCTAGCAGTGACAACGAGAGAATGTAATAATACCATCTAAAATACTAGACTAAGGGTGCTAAAAATCCCACCAGATGTTAAATTAAAATTATGTATCAGAATTACAATCCTACTAATATATTAAATGTGAAAGTTTGTGAGTTTGGATGTTGGATGTTTGTTCCTCAATCACGCAAAAACTACTAAAAGGATTTGTTTGTGGATAGCCTGGATTAAAACATAGAATACTTTTTATCCCGATATTCCCACGGGAACGGGAACTATTTAAATAATATTCACCGCGACGCCAGTTTCGGTCAGGTAAGCGCCTTAAGTAAGTGTTCTACCAATGAAAGTGAACATTTTTTCCAAAGGAAAATGGGTTAAATGAAAGTCGACAAAAAAAATCTCATAATAATACAATGTTAGTATGGGAGGACCAACATTTTCTGTCGTTTTTCAACTATGTATTTTTTGGCAAAAAAAATTAGTGTCATTGATAGAACATTATCTTAAGAGAGTTAAAAATGGCAACAAAATAACGAAATTAAAAAAGAATTAGTAAAAAATATTTTTTCATAACTACTGTTAAGTAAGTATTGCACAACGCAGGTTTTTAACCTTGAGTCATCAAAATAAAGTTCATCAATCTATAGAAGGTCATTTTAAACTATTTATGCAAAATTTTGCCAAAATGAACCTTACGGCCGTATAGTTTCCATAATTATCATTTATGTTTATTTAAACTACTTTAGCGAGACGCAAACCTTTTACATTCACTTTAATGTAGGCTTTTTTAAGAATGCTGCGGTTGATTGCTTTGTGATTTTTCTATGAAGGAAGTTTGTTCTTATAATTATTCCTATTGACAAATAAACTTTTATTGTTCATAACGTTTGTTAAAACGTATTGAAATCGTTTGAAATTAATGAAATTTTGACAATTTGACAGTAATTTCATTAATTTCAAACGATTTTAGACGATTTCAATCAATTTCAAACGAGAATTACAGATTTTGTGGGAAAAAAAACGCATGGAATTTACAAAATAAGCCTGCTAGTAAAACCCCCTCTACGTGCAAAACTAGTTCACTTCATGTGTTATTTATTAATTAAAAACCACACTTAAAATGTCTTCAAATAAATATTCATATTTATCTAATTATATTTTAGTTCATTCATAATTAAATGATTTTTAGTGTAGGAAGGAAATGAAGCGATCTTTTGTATGGAGACCCCAACATTAAATCCTCAGCCGATGAAACTTTGCATGGATGTAATATAGTATGAAGCAAAACATATGTGCAAAAATAAAAATGAAACATTTGGATAATTCAAAAAATAAGTTTCATTTATGATACTTCATCATACTGTAAAGTTCGTCTACTGATTTACTGTGGGGGTCCACTACCTTCCTTTCCTACGCTATTTGGTCTTGTGACCATATTTTTATGTATTTTTTCTATCATTTATATATTTATATAAACTAAAGAACTACTTTTGCTTGTGATTTATCCAAATATAAAAAAAACTGTCAATGAACGAAATGATTCTAAAATAAGATATGGAATCCTAAAATTATTGTATGAAAAAGATTCTAAACCAGGTTAGAGATATATTTAAATCGCGCTTAACTGCTTTTTTAAGATTTCTACTGATCATTCTGTTGTCTCGATCGAAACTACACAGTTATGTGAGTCATGCAAGAGTGAAAGTGGAATTCGCAATAATACGGAATGTATTAAAATGTATGTTCCAATAGCTAATATAAAAGCTTAAAGTTAAATAATATTAGGCATTATTACAATCAAAATATGTTTAATACGTATATAAAGTCCTAAAAAGATATAGTTTTCTTTCAAGACATCATAATGGGTGGTAGGGTAAAAGAATTGACGATTTAAAAAAGCTTATTATGTGAGCTTATATAAAAAAGTTTTTTTTCAATTACAATTTCAATTTAATAAAATAAATTTATAACCCACCTTTCTGTTTCAATAAGTACCTGCGTATAAAAATAACTGCAACAAAGTCAGCTCGAATTTGTTTGGGAAAAATACACAAACACACGCACAGTAGTCAATTTATTTCGGATTTCAGGCATTTTGACATTCATGTGTTTTGGTATCAAGACCTTATGATCCGGAGGGGTCAAACTTATGAGACCCCTCTTTTTGCGTTAGGGGTTAAAAATAATAGGTAGAAGTAGGCTAAGTTTTAATTACTTAATATAATATCAAAACTTACCATTTATTTTTAAATTTTGTGATTGTGTGACATAATTTTCACACTTGTTTATTACATTAATATGAACTGTTTTTATTAGGTACTGAATCAGGTACCTATTTCAATTAAATCAAATAAATAATGTAAATAGATTACCTATATTTACTAATATAACTTCAGGTCACAACCTGAAGTTATAATTAAGTAGTAAATCGGACTTATTGCCAAAAGTATTCTCCACCGAAGTAAGTATAGATGTTTTTATGTATTATATTACCCATACAGCCATTCTGGTAGCGGTTACGACTTAGAGTGCACACATTTGTGTCGAAACATATTTTTTCAGTAACTTTGTTCCGTCACAATGAGTAGCCGTGTCGACCGTTGTTCTGTCGCCGTTTCGAAAAGTGGGGACGATTTGTAACATTTGGTAACAGTAACTTTTAGTCGCACTGCGTTGTCGCCGCGTAGTCACATCGCGACGTATTTGTGCTCACTTCTATCAGGAATTCATTCATTCATTCGTTCAGCAGTTCCTTTGACTCGTGAAGTTACAAATATGGTGACATGAACTATTAATTAAAATAAAAGGTAGCGCCATCTTTTTCCAGGCAAGTAATATTTATAAACAGATTTTGTTCAATATTGTTTTTATTAATGCTCAAATCGTAATGGGAAAAAAAATTGACTGTGTAATTTCATCAAATAGAATGAAATTTACTAACGCACCACAATATTATCACAATTTTAGTATTGTGGTGGTAAGTAAACATTATTTATTTGTACACACCGAGTGCTCAAATGCTTTTAATTATTCATAATAGTTAATGTCAAAACAAAAAATAATATATTTTAGCAATATTAAACAGTAAAATTGATAAATATTAAAGAAAAGCATTTTTTTAGGTGAAAATATTCTCGTCACAACTAGTCACAAAGTAACTATAATGTGTCGACATGGTTACGTAAAGTCGTCACAAAGTAACGGGAATTCAAAAATGGTTTCTCAATTTTTTTGCTTCCAGCGTTTCTCAAAGTTTCGATATTAGTTGCAGGGTCAAAAAAAATCCAACATTTCTGGAACAAGCGGTCGCAGTCAGAACAAAGAAAAATAAATTATGCTACTTATAAAAGTGGAATATTGGCTATTTCAACTCGTGAGATGTACTCGTACCTATTAAACTGAACAGATTGCATAACCTATTTTATTAGTAAAGGGGCTGTTTATTTATACTGAAATAAATATTATACCTTTTCTTATAGCTTCTCATTTTACAACTAACCCCAATATTGTTATGCTAATAAGTCAATACCTAGTTGGTTTGATCGGCATGATCAAACCTTAGCCTCGCCCCCGTAGCATGTCCATCGAAATATGATAAAATCGCGTCTTGGCGCATAATGTCCTTTTCTCAAAATGTCCTTTTCTCGAAATGTCCTTTTCTCGAAATGTCCTTTCTCAGAATGTCCTTTCTCAAAAAGTCCTTTTCATAAATGGCTTTGTCTCGAAATGTCCTTTTACTCGACTTTTACTTTTAATGTTAATAATGATAAATAAATAATATTTTTGACTACAAATAAGGAGACTGGTTCATGATTATTATTACTTTTTTATTTCTGATTCTTTCCATCATTTTTCTACAATTTTATAACTACATTACTCATTACTTTATAACATTCTTAGACTTAATAAATATTTGCATGCATTGCATGTCTGTGTTTTTGATGATAATTTAGATAAGCGACTAACTAAAAATGTTTTAATATGTATTTGTTAAAAAAATATTGCACATTAAAATGACATTTTGGGAAAAGGACGTTTCGAGAAAAAGACATTTTGAGAAAACTACTTTTTGAGAAAGGACATTCTGAGAAAGGACATTTCGAGAAAAGGACATTATGCGCCAAGACGTAAAATCGCATGATATAGCGTTTTATCAACATTCAACTGTCGAAATACATTGTCTTTTGACAGTTACACGTGATAAATCGCTATATTATATCGTGTTTCGGTAGGCATGCTAGGGGGCAGAAAACAAAGGCAATATTTGAGAGTGACTGGATTTGGTGACGCTCATTTGTATAAGATAGATTATCTGGTATTCCGGAACATTGTCGTAACGTTACAACACATTGTGTTGTAATGTTACCATCCCGTTACCACACATTGTTACAACTTTGTACTCTAGTTGCAAACTGAGCACAAAGTGTATAGAATGTATGGACACAGATCATTGTGAATTATGTCGACACAGCGACGACACAAAGTTACTGAAACTAGTTTTCGTAACTTTGTTACTGAACTGTTACAACACCTTTAGACAAAACCCCACACAGTCGCAAATAGTCGCAATGTGTTGTATCAGTTACGAAACTGTAGCGACTTGTTACATCTGTTGAAAATCTGTGACCAAAAATGGTTGTATGGGTATGCCTATCATTAATGGATTTTGATTAACACATTATAGAGCGAACAGTTATTATACACTTTAATTGTGTAGATATTAAGTAAAAGTATAATAATTATAAGCTTAAATGTAAGTATTGTATACATGTAGGTTAAGTTAGAAAAATACCACACATATTATGCCTTATGTCGCTAAAAAGGTACCTACACCATAAAATATAGGTAAAACAATGAAGGTGGCAAGTAAAAAGGTTACCTACTTATTTCAAATTAAAACTTAACAAAACAAAAGAACCAAAAATACTATGACGTTAAAGTTTAATGATTTCACACTAAAAGTTTGGCAACAAGAGCACGGAATTAGTATTTAAAAACAAACATTTTAACTTGGAAAGTTGACATAATTTATCAACACCTTAAAATTAACCGTAATATTTTTCAGAATTAAGATTTTTAACATCCATTCTTCTAACACAAAAAATCCAGAGACAAAAATACTCTCCCGCGCACTCTAAAAATAAAACAAAGAGAAATAACTTACACGTGTTATGACAATCACGAACCAATCCAAAAAGAATTTATTCAAAACTTTAAAAAAAAAAGTGGAACACGCACTTTGCCACAGATAAAACATAAAAATACTATTCGAAATTTAAAATCGACGCGGCAATCGATTTAGCTGTGCACTTCGCAACTGAGCGAAACTGGCCAGTTACTTGCTTTGACAGCTCTACATAAGTTTAACGATAAAGTAATTATGATTTATTTGATGCAACATTCTCAACTCTATTACAACTGTTCAAGGTCGAGCGATAAGAACGACGCTATACTTAGTACTTTGTCTAAGTAAGTAGTGGTTAGAATATTGAGGTCAGTGACGTCCTTTTTTCGTGTCGATGATAACTAGAAGTGATTTCGCAGAAGCGAGATGCGTGAACCATTTAGTTGAGACGAAAAGGGACGGAAGATAGAAATGTCACTAAGAAATTAGTTGCCAGTGGTCAGTCTCATTTATTAAAGACAATCAATGGATGACCCAGAAATAGAATGTCAAAGAACAACAATGTCAAGAAACAGGTGATCCGAAAACGAATGCATACATTTTATATAACTTAGATTCATGAAATATGATTATATATGGCAAAGGAAATTAATAAACTATTTTCCATACTGTTTTCTTCGTCGATAAACGAATAAATGTAGCGAAATTTGGTTTTTGAGAAATGTGTGGCAATATCTTATTTACCTGTGAAAAGTGTGATTACTTGGATTATTTCTTTTTGTCACATCACAATTACTTAGAGCACAAGACACCATGGCTCCACGATACCTTTATTTTAAATTCTAATTAAGATTAACAAATATTTTAAACAAACTGTGATTGCTGCATTTGCATAGGCGGGACGCTAGGGGCTCTTACTGTAAAAAATGTTGGCACATGTCACTTGATTCTTTGTCTTTTTTTTCACAGACCGTGTCCGTATAATGTTAACTTCTCTTTTCCACGTTTTGTTAGTCTTCTTGAGCGCAGCAAAAATTTTTCTATGTCTATGGATGACCTTTCTTCGGCTTTTAGCCGCCTACCTATAGATAGAGACTTACTTTATCCTTATACAACGTGGTACAAAATAACCCCCTAATGCCGAATATGGTAGAAAAGAACCATCAATCTGAACAACTTTTACTATATGAAACCAACTCTGAAATCGCGAAAAAAAATTTATCTGTTTCATACATTTTGACTTAGAATAGACACCTAGAACGATAGTTCTCTACATAGCGCACTGTCAAAAGTGAGGCAACTAAAACAGCCAAAATAGCTCCGTTTTCAGATTTTCGTTCTCCATTATTACCTAATCATCTACCGAAATACCGAATAAGTACAAAATAGTTTAAATTTTTTTACGTTTAGGAGATTAGCTGTTATACTATATTATTGGATTTTAGTTACGATTACTCACTTTGCATACGATGAGACGGCTTCTAGGTATTATTATTCTAAGCATTTTGATATTTTTGTTATTATTTTTTGTATGAAACAGCTGATCTTTTATGTTGTTCAGTTAGTTGGTCCTGTTGTAAAAACTATAATTTAGTCCCAAAGTAAGCAAAGCTTTTAGGTAAGTACCTCCTATAATTACTATATAAGGTCCTTCTTAAATAGTGCACATAATTTTAAGGGGTCAATGTACTCAGGCAAACAAACAACTTTTACTAAGGTACCAACATTGAAAACGCGAAAAAAAAATCAGCTGTTCCATAGATTTTGATCTATTCGGTTTTAAATTTTCTATGGAACAGCTGATTTTTTTTTCGCGTTTTCAATGTTGCTGCCATTGTAAAAGTTGTTTGTATGCATGAGTACATTGACCCCTTAAAATTATGTGCACTATTTAAGTTGACCTTATATAATTGATAAAAATACATAATAAAAGATTTAAACATCCCTAAGTCTAAGACAAAAATGCTTATGGTCATCATAGCGTAAACATAATTATGTATGACTAGCTTCTGCCCGCGACTTCGTCCGCGTGGATATTAGAGAAAATCCTTAGCGAACCTTCAACCAAGATCCAACCAGCCATTTTTACGCGATTAGGCGGGTCTCCCTCCACCAAGACATTTGCCGCGTGTTTCCCGTTCCCGTTCCCGTTCCCGTTCCCGTTCCCGTTCCCGTTCCCGTTCCCGTTCCCGTTCCCGTTCCCGTTCCCGTTCCCGTTCCCGTTCCCGTTCCCGTTCCCGTTCCCGTTCCCGTTCCCGTTCCCGTTCCCGTTCCCGTTCCCGTTCCCGTTCCCGTTCCCGTTCCCGTTCCCGTTCCCGTTCCCGTTCCCGTTCCCGTTCCCGTTCCCGTTCCCGTTCCCGTTCCCGTTCCCGTTCCCGTTCCCGTTCCCGTTCCCGTTCCCGTTCCCGTTCCCGTTCCCGTTCCCGTTCCCGTTCCCGTTCCCGTTCCCGTTCCCGTTCCCGTTCCCGTTCCCGTTCCCGTTCCCGTTCCCGTTCCCGTTCCCGTTCCCGTTCCCGTTCCCGTTCCCGTTCCCGTTCCCGTTCCCGTTCCCGTTCCCGTTCCCGTTCCCGTTCCCGTTCCTGTTCCCGTTCCATGTGCGAAAGAAGCGAAAGAAGTGTGCAAGGATCGTAGCAGGTGGCGATCCATAGTCTCTGCCTACCCCTATGGGAAACAGGCGTGAGTGTATGTATGTATGTATACAATATGGCGTCCATCCATTTGATTTAGATCAAAATGGACTGACAGTGAATGTCTGGCTTAACCACTTGAACGTCTGATTCCACAGTTGCTAAACTGGAGTCTGTAGACTTCAAAACTTCTGTAAAATTCGATAAATAAACTCATGATTTAATTATGAAAATTTTCTTCAATGTAATAAGTTGTAATACGTTATGTAAGTAAAAAAGCGTTTTGCAGAGTTTTCTTTTTTCTCACAATAAAGTGTTTTTGGCGTTCAATAGACGAAGGTAAAGTCTTCTTCTTCTTCTTATTTTTGTTTTGGCAATCTACTTTCCTCTTGGAAGTAATTTTTTTAGTAATTTTTGGAAGTAATTAGTGTTCAATAGTTCAGTGGTAGATATTTAGGTAGTGTTTCAATTTTTATTAGAATACGGGTGCATCGCATTCCAATGCTGCTTGGAGCATTTGGCACCAATTGTATCAAGACAGTTTACTCGGTAAGTTCTGCCAAGGTAGCCACCACTACAATAAAAGTATCAGCTTTACACAACCAAGATCGCGCCTATTTCAATCATCCCACTATTATTGTTCAGTTGCGTAGACACTTGTACCACAAAACTGCCCCGATTTTAAGACACAATATCCACTATGAATCAATTTGCAAATAATTAAAATAGACACCGAACTGAACTCGATAAAATGGCGCTAAAAACTCTTTACTACTTCCAACACCCGATCGCACTAAACTTAAGGTTCACTTGAGTCTTTTCTTAACTACAACACTATAAATTAAAACGGTAAGCCGTCATGTATCTGTCATTCGCCTAGTTATCTTGGTCGAGATGTAGTTAAGAAATGGGCGATTCTTAAGTTTAGTGCTTTTTCGTCGAAGAGTACTCAGATAGGCAAGCAGATGTAACCCTAAAGAGGGCTCCACACTCGCGCCGCGAACCGCGGCCGCGAATCACGGGCGCGGTCAGCGCATGATAACGGTGCGAAAAATATAGCCCTCCAGACTCGCGCGTGAACCGCGGCCGCGAATCACGGCAACATTAGTTCGGCACACAAGTCCTTTAGAGGGCTCCACACTCGCGCCGCGAAAGCCCGCGAAGGCCGCGAAGCGCGAGTGTGGAGGGTTTCGCGGCTTCGCGTATGGCCTTCGCGGCTTCGCGTTCGCGCTTCGCGGCGTTCCCCGTGCGGTGGCGGTTTTTTGGTCCGCGTCAAAGGACTTGTGTGCCGAACTAATGTTGCCGTGATTCGCGGCCGTGGTTCACGCGCGAGTCTGGAGGGCTATATTTTTCGCACCGTTTTCATGCGCGAACCGCGCCTGTGATTCGCGGCTGCGGTTCGCGGCGCGAGTGTGGAGCCCTCTTTAGACGCGGACCAAAAAACCGCCACCGGACGTGGAACGCCGCGAAGCGCGAACGCGAAGCCACGAAGCCGCGAAGCCGCGAAGCCCATACGCGAAGCCGCGAAACCCTCCACACTCGCGCTTCGCGGCCTTCGCGGGCTTTCGCGGCGCGAGTGTGGAGCCCTCTTAAAATGTTTCTCGTTGGGCAGATGTCAGCCAGCGAGCACTTACTTGCCTTTTTGGTACAGGCCAAGAATCTTATATTCATATTCTGTTGGTACAGGCCAAGACAGGCCGTTTATTTTTAAATGCCAATTTTGACACTTCTCTTTCCATCAACGCCATCTAGTGAGGCAAATAGTTAATATTTTTATTGTAACTATTTGCCTCACTGCGCATCATCGTTGTTAAAACCAATATGCCTTTTTGGTACAGGCCAAGAATCTTATATTCATATTCTGTTGGTACAGGCCAAGACAGGCCGTTTATTTTTAAATGCCAATTTTGACACTTCTCTTTCCATCAACGCCATCTAGTGAGGCAAATAGTTAATATTTTTATTGTAACTATTTGCCTCACTGCGCATCATCGTTGTTAAAACCAATATGCCTTTTTGGTACAGGCCAAGAATCTTATATTCATATTTTATTGGTACAGGCCAAGACAGGCCGTTTATTTTTAAATGCCAATTTTGACACTTCTCTTTCCATCAACGCCATCTAGTGAGGCAAATAGTTAATATTTTTATTGTAACTATTTGCCTCACTTGCGCATCATCGTTGTTAAAACCAATGAAGTCGGAAAATAAAAACTGTAAATAAAATAATAAATAAAATTATTACTTTCGATTCTTTACTTTTTAATGACAAATCTTCGCAATAACGATTAAGTTAATTTTATTTCTTTTTATTCTCTTCTTTCTCTTTCTCCTTCTCTTTATCTTTATTTCCTTCTTTCTCCTTGTCTTTGTCGTCATCTTTAGGTTTTTTCTCTCTGTCGTACACTGGTTTTTGGTACACGAAGGCTTCTTCCCGTACGCGTTCCATAAATATGTCTTTGTTTCCCTGGTTTTCTTCCTTCAATGAAACCTTAAAACGAATAAAAAAATATTTATTGTAAATTACTAATAAGTTACTTAGTAAAATGGGGTGGATAGGGTTTCAGGGGGGAATAGAGTGACAGTCGAGTATTTTAGTTCAACAAACTATATAAATGTGCCTATTTTGATGAATGCGATGTGGCAATACTGTTTTAAAAGCCAAAGAAATGATATTTAGTACTGGCAATAACAATGTGCTCTCACCATAGACAAAATTAAGAAAAAAGCCATTTGAAAACGACGTTGCAATCGGTGCGTTTTTTGGTCTCCCGAAACTTTACTTTTTCTTGGTAAGTTAATACATTTCAAGTTTTTTGTAAGTTTTTGCTGTCGCTAGTTTTGAAAGGAATCCCCATAAAACCAAAAGTTACTTGAAAATAATCTGTTTTAATCGTCTAATCAGAAAATTAGTTGCAGGCTTAATTTTTAACAGTTTTCGGGGTTATTCGGGTGACCTGAGGGGTCAATAGAATATGACATGGGGGTGTATAGAGTCACAACTGGAGACAATAGACTCACTAAAGAGGTGAATAGAGTCATCAAAGGGGTGAATTTTTAGGGCTGCCAAATACATAATTGTTTTGAGGCTATAACTACCTCATGTTTTTTGTCTTTAGTATTTGCTTCTTGGTTTATAAGAATGCGATTTCAGTCATCATACCTACCTAGATTTTTATATCTTAATTTGCAGCTAAAAAGTACAAGATGCCTCGGACTTAAAAGCCAAAACCGGGTTCAAAGACTTACGTTAAGAATAATTGCTTAGTAAAAATACAATACTTTGTTTTGATACTCCTTTTATTGAAGTCGGTTAAAATGTTAAAATTTTAGTGTCAACCCTGACAAAAAACTCGATTGCCCCCAGTTTTGATTCTATTGACCCTAACCCGGGGTTAATCGGGTTTAGCAGCATTTTTGGGATTTTTTAGGCGATTTTCTTAGAAAACTTGATAAATATATAGTGTAGTTCGCTAAAATGGACAGCCGGAAGAATAATGAAGTATTCAAATGCCATCTACTTGATATTAAAATAGGTTAAATATGGCAACAAAGTTGAAAAGTTACCCTATTCACCCCATTTTACCTAGTATTTTCCACGCATAGCAACAAACAAATTAATTTGAAGCTCAAAGTTCAAATCATAAGTTTCTAATCGCTATTCACTCCGACAACCGACAAGTCATTTTGTCCCTACTACTGAGGAACAGGCCTTCCTTATGGTATGGGGGTGGACAAAGAAGATGGGCCATAACCTACCACGCGGGCCCAATGTGGATTGGTGGGTGTTAACGGTGGGCTTAGCCTTCCGAATCACAGTAGAACTTGAGATGATACATTTTTGGTCACCCATCCTAAAACTGACCCTTGCAAAAGTTGCTTAATCTGCAGGGCCAGGTGCTAAACCACCGCGCTACCGACCTCCTCTAGGAAATGGAATACTTCGGATCTAATCGTGGTTTTTGACCATCAGCCATTTTTGATGTCCCCACTGCTGGGGCACAGGCCTTCGATCCTTATGGGTGGATAAGGAGGATGGGCCATAACCCACCACGCGGGCCCAATACGTATTGTTGGGTGTTAACGACTGCAAATGCAGCCTGGACCAACGGTTTAACGTGCTTTCCGAAGCACGGAGAAACTCGAGATGTTACATTTTTGATCACCCATTCCAAGACCGACCCTTGCGAAAGTTGCTTACCTGCAGGGCCACGCATTAACCACTGCGCTACCGAGCTCCCCTAGTAAATGGAATACCTCGGATCTAATCGCGGTTTTTAACCAACTTCAAAAAAAGGAGGAGGTTCTCAGTACGTCGAAATCTTTTTCTTTTTACGTACAATCAATCTCGGGTCAAACCAAACGATAGTCAGTTATGAGTTTACTTTACTCTTACTATAAGTACTCGATTCAATAGCGACTGTGGGTAACATTTTGTATGAGAACTTTTAGTTTAGTGTAGGTACCTATTTACCGTCAGAGGCGCTGTGCTAAATTGCATACAAAATTGTTTACTACAGTTGCTATCGAGTATAGTAAACGTAACTCTAAACTGCATGATAGGAACTGTTTTAGGCTAAGTTCATATGAACGCGCGGTGCCGGTAAGAGCATTCACATGATAGCGTGCACGCGCGGCAGTCTGGCATAAAAATCACTGACAATGGACGCGGAGGAAGCAATTTGTTTATGAATTTATTTATTTATACAAAGTTATTTTAAAAAAGAAACGCAATCTAATTTGTAGATTAAACTTGCCCAAGCTTTTCTTTTTTCTTTAGAATCATTATCATAGGAGAAAATTGAAACTAATTCTTCCCAAGACCTTCTTTAATATTAATTTGAATATGCCTTGGAGTTAAGATTCTAAATGGCATTTCTTTATTCGACTTCGTCACAGAATATATACTCTATGACTTCGTAGATAAGCAAATCGATAGAAATTTCGTCTTCGATAGGTACTAATTTTTCTAACTAATTGGATCAGTTCGTCTCTAACCGCGCGGCTCAACTGAACGGGTCAATGCAGGTTTGTAGATCTTGAACCGCGCGGCACCGCGCGGCTGCGCCGCGGCACAAAATCTTGCGCGCGGTGCTCGGACCGCGCGGTAATGTATACGATATAACACAGTTTAGTATGATCTTGTACCGCGCGGTTAGCAGTGCCGCGCGGAACCGCCCGGTCATATGAACTTAGCCTTAGAAAACGGCCAAAGCATCTAGAAAACACACAGTAATTTCTAAAAACTCTCAACCTTCTTTTACCGCGTACGTTCCTGCATATCTTCTAAAAAGGCAAATGACGATGTTTTCAATACGTACGAACTTAAAATCTTGTCTATCCATCTTCAGAAATAGGGAAAAAAACTGATATTACTTTTGTACTGATAACTGAAAAGTCCAAGCTGCTACTAGCAAAATGACAAGTTAACATCATAGTTATATGAAAATCGAACTCTTATCGTTATCTATGTTTTGCGAACTGTATCGCGTCAAAGATATTTTTTTTGTACAGACGAGTGAGTGACTCGTTCTTTTTTCTATCTGTAGGATAGGTAGTATAAGTACAGTACGAGGTAAATTTCTTGTTTTTTTTTCAACGGAGTGGGGATAAAGTCGTGCATGTGCGTTTGTGAGCGACCAATAGCGCGCGCCCCTCTCCCGTCGCCCGCGTACCTCACAGCTACTTATATGAAAGTTGACCAAATGCGAAATGGACGTACTGCGAAATGGAAAAAGTGTGTGAACGATTTTGTACTAGCTTCCCGTTGAGCTAGAAACTTGAAACTTTGAACATAGGTCAGAACTGGAAGGCAATGCAATATTATGGTGTCATGGAGCTGATCTGATGATGAAGCCGGAAGAAGGCCACAGGAACTCTATGATGAAACCCTACAGCCCCATCGTGTTTGGGTTCGTTAGAATGGTCTTGACGAGTACTCTAATGGGAGATGAGGTCCAGGGTCTGATGATGAAGCTGAAAGGCCATGCCATTGGAACTTAATATTGAAACCGTGCAACCTCATCAAATTTGGGCTCGTTTGAATCATCTTGACGAGTTCTTTGTCGGGAAATAGTTTCCAGGGTCTTATGATGGAGCCGGAAGAAGGACACAGGAACTCTTTAATAAAACCACACTACCCCATCAAGATTGGGCTCGTTTGAATCGCCTTGACGAGTACTTTGTTGGGAACGAAGCCGCCGATGACGGAGCTCAACGTTTATTTGTTTCACATACAAAATCTTAGCACGATCAACGTAACTTTGGCCCCAGACATGTCACGGCCTTGATATGTGTAAATAGACCTTAACAATTCGTTTTGAAAAATAAAATGCATAGCCAATAATTACTCTTCTTTTTGCGTAAAATAGCCAAAACTTTTATTTTAAGCCCTTGATAAAACGTAAATGATAAACGTGAATGATTTCCATTGGTGACGCGCTACCATTCAAACCCTCAAACCTCAAACGGGTTACCTACGCCATATCGAATACCAAATGATCGAAAATCAAAATATCGAACACTATACATCGAACGGTCAATTGAAAAAAAAATGTAGTTAGGTACCAATATATATTAAGCGTTTTAAAAACTTCGTTTCTGTTCTCATAATCTTTGGCAGTTTTATCACAATAAAAATAAGAAACGCTTCGACATATCATAATCAGTTCATTCTATGCTCGATGCAAAACTGCTTCAGTACGTTTTACGCTCAGTTAAATTGAAAACCGTTTTCTTATTATTTTTTGTGTTTTTATTTTAATATGGATTCAATAAAAGGCTGGATCAATGATAGACTACTAGATGCAGCGTTGAGGTAAGTGCGAAGATTAAAAATAAAAATCGGCTACTATCAGGCAATGACCTATGAATCATATCAACCGGCATTTTCGAGTAACCGGTGAACTTTAAAATATATTTAAGCGTAGAATTGAGAACATACAAAGTCGGTAAAAACATACTTAAGTTAGGTACCTGTTAATTTACAGATATAGGTATATTACAATACAATAATATGGAAATAAGCTTTATTATATATAAGTAAGTAATAAGTTGTTTTTCCTGTATTACTTGTGTAAAAAGTTATCATTATTTTGTATAATGAGGTCATTTAAAATTTTATATAATAGGCTATTTTACACCATGTAAAGTAAAGTATAAAAATGCATATTTAAGATAGATTTCATAAATAGTAAACGAGAAACGTCGATATTTATTCATAAAAATGCAATATAGATTTTATAATTCAATTTTAAAAATCGTATTTTTTAATCTATTCTTCAAATGTTCAAAACGCCATTCGCCATTTTGGATTACGGTGTGACGTCACTCCAATAGTAAATAAAGATGACAGCTCTTTTCGCATTCGTAGCTGTTTACTAACACCGAAGGGATTTGCTACATCTATGTTACTAACAGAATGACGTCACGAGCATAAACAAAATGGTGGCTAGCCACCGCCAGTTTTCGCGCGAAAAATCAAAATCAAAAATTAAAATCGTGTTTTAGGGCATTTAATGGTTTTATAAAATTAAAATAAAAATTTCGCTGGTTTATTACGACCTCAGGATTAATTTAAAGCAGTTTTCAAAAAATGGTGTAATACCCTATTACCTATATTTGATGACCTCATCAAAATAGACGACTTTGAAATTGCAAATTTATATTATGTCATTAAATCTTTCTTTCTTATCGAATGAGGATTAGTGGCCACCTCTGGTGTTAGAGTTTATCAAACCGCCTGTGAGGCCTCTAACTTGGCTTAACGACTGTTATCAGATGACAATAGCCAGGAGCGACGGTTTAACGTACCCTCCGAAGCACGGAAGCGCTCAGTTGTAATGCCATTTTAACGGTCACCCATCCGACACATGACCGGACCGACCGTTGCTTAACAAACGTGATCGAGTACGATCAGTCTGTCAAGTTCCGTAATGAGCGCTATTTCATTAAATAATGGCAAAAGATACGATAAACGTTCGGGGAATTACCGACCTTATCACTACATAGTATAAAACAAAGTCGCTTCCCGCTCTCTGTATCCTTGTGTATGCTTAGATCTTTAAGAGGCATATTACATTTCAACTGTGATTTTTGCGTAAAATGGCCAATTTTGGCGTTATCGATCTCAGAAACAAAAATACATTAACACTTTTGACTTATTGAATGGTGCAGAATAGCTATTGGAATAGTTCATAGCTGCCTCGCTTTTTTGAAAATTTGCTTAACTTTATAATTAAACCCGAAATTGCAGAGAAAGATTTTCATAAAATCCGCGAAAGCACTTTTTTGAGCTCATGGATTGAACAACTGTGCTAAACAATTGAAATAAAAAAAATTGAATGTTATCTCTTATATAGTCGAATAGTTCATAGCGTCCTCGGAATTTTGAAATTATGTATAGAATATGTGAAAAAAAATCCAATCAAAAACCATAAAACTACTAAAAAAGCTCAGAATAAACTGTGGATTTCTCCTAGATACATTATTATTATTACGTAAAAATTATATAATAATAATCTTTACTTCATAATAAAATCAAATTTCATACTTTTATTTGTTGTTTGTACTTGTTTGTCTTTCTGTGTATGTTCAAAGTTGACTCTAAGAAATCGTTCACCAACTTTAATTTTCCTTTCCAACCCTTTAACTTTCCAGTGAATCATCATATTACTTTTTGTCACGGACACATATTAATGTATTTAGTAGACCCAAAGGTTTTTCTAGGTTGTATCGCTAAAATCCGTCAAAATCGAAATTTCGTCGTAAAAATGTGATAGGGCCCTTAAAACTAAAAAAAACTTTATATCTAAATAAAATATAATTAGCATTTTTTAATTATGAATGTAACTAAATAAAATGAAACTGGGGCAACGCTGGGACATCTCCTTTACACCTTCGCTAAACCAAAAGGTTTGCTTAAGATTGCTAAAGCTAGGGTTTCCTTGGATAGCGGTGCCGTTTTATTACGGCCGTAATATAGCGGCGTTGAATGTTGTTATGTAAACAATACGGCGCGATTTTCTAGAAACGTCAAAAAGCGGTGCCGCTATTTTCGTGACGGCCCTCATGACGGTGTAGAACAGTTCGCCACCGTTTTTAGTGTTCCGTAGCCTAAATGGCAAAAAACGGCCAAGTACATGTCGGCCCACGCACAGTAGGATTCCGTAGTTACTTTGTACCATACCATATTTAATGCCACTATCATTTTTCGTCTGTAAAAATAACTTTGTTTTTCACAGTGTTTGTATGAATGACAATGGAAAACCCTTCATTCATTCTACTTCAATGAGTTTAAATTCCGAATCGAACATCTTAAACCATTGTCTCATCCCCATCTTTTCCCTATGACTGTTGTTAATTTTAACTTTTTATGTCGTGTTATCTAACTGGCTGGTCTTTTTAGGGTTCCGTACTAAAATAGTAAAAAAAGAATCCCTATGGTGTGACTCAGTCTGTCTGTCTGTCACAGCTGGATATCTCGAGTACTAATAATGGTATCAACTTGAAATTTGGAATAGTTTTAGATGACAATTGTCCAACTATTTTGCAAATAAGAAATTTTTGAACAACAGGGACTGAAAAGGGGTCTAAAAAATTTGAAGTAGGGCTACTAGGGCATGTGCGGTATCATACGAAAGAGCGCCGTTTGCACATTTTTAAACACTTTTTTTAGGCCGCATAGCTTTTGACGTATGATGAAAAATGTAAAAAAATACCGTCTTTTCCCCTTATCTCCGAAGTTTGCAAAGAAAAAAATCTGAAATAATTCTTTGTGATAGTAGTTTACATGAAAATTACAGGAAAAATAAAACGATGTCTCAATATAGCACACTTTTTAAAAGTTATCAAATTTCTAAAAAAGTTAACATTAGTTCCACTATCGGTCAAGAGATGGCGCTGACCTAATACTGCAATAATAATGTTATTATTCTACTCTGCAGTGTATTTATTATGATGGTACGGAAACCCTCGGTGCGCGAGTCCGACTCGCTCTTGACCGGTTTTCTTATGCTAGTCTGTAAGCCTCGTTTGTATTTTTATAAAATATAATTAAAACTACCTAATAAGTATTTATATTTTATTCGGCAGTTCGGCGAGTGGCGTGATGGTCTACCACCAGCCAACCAATCTTTTGCCAGAGGATCCACCAGAACCTCCTGAGGATAAAGACACGAAAGATAAGAAAGATAAAGATTCAAAAGATAAGAAAGACAATAAAGAAAAGGAGAGCAAAGACAAAAAAGAAGAAATTAAGAAAACTTAAATATCCTGTTTTTCTACAAAATATTTATACATAGGTACCTGAAACACCTTATGTTTTATGAAAATATACAATGGCCTTTAGTTATATTATCGCAAGATATTAACATAACATAATGATATACAAATACACAAACGTAAGGCTTAAGCTAGGGTTTCCTAGGATAGCGGCGCCGTCATATTAAGGCCGTAATATAGCGGCGTTGAATGTTGTCTATTATGTAAACAATACGGCGACACCTTAACGTTAGAAACCGCGCCGTATTGTTTACATAGACAACGTTCTACGCCGCTAAATTACGGCCGTAATATGACGGCACCGTCATCCTAGGAAACCCTAGCTTAAGGGGATGTCTCCACGAGCGAGAGAACCGCCGACGATGTTATGTTATCGTTGTGCCACGTATTTCTATACACTCTCTGCGTGTCTGTCTACACTCGGCGAGATGTTATCGCAGCGATAGTTGTATGGAAACACGTAACATCGTCACATTCGTCACGATTCTCTCGCTCGTGTTATCATGACCGCGCGGTACCTACGCAGGCAAACCTTATTTTTTAATTTAGCTTTAAATTATACCGTAGGTAATATTTCATAGGTTCAATGCTAGTAATCGACCCTGAGGCTACCACCATTAGACGCCATTACAGGGTCAACGAATAACTCCAAAGTCTAGGGGGCTCAGATAGACCCAATTGTCACACCCAAGTTGCCACACCGGTATTACCACGGGTCATTTTATTTACTATACCTACTCATAATAAAGATACCTTTTATCAAACTTTTGAAAATTTTCAGAGTTTTTATGAGTTTTCCAGGATTTAATTGAGGAATATAAGATTGAAATTAAGCTACGAGTATTAATTAGGTTAGCTTTCTTAGGCTGAAGTTCACCAACACTAAAACAGGTGATTAAGTTTTAACCGACTGTTTTTGACGTTTTTATGTACGGAGATAATGTCAAAATCAAATGGTTAAAAATTAATCAGCTGTTTAAGTAGTTGGTGTAATCGGGTCTTAATATTATTGTTATCCTGGTACTTTAGTTAACCAATCAAGCCCCATCGAGATGTTTTATTATTATACTGACTATATAATTAAGAATAATTATATTACACACACTAATTAATATTATTAATACAGTGTGTGTCAGCTTATTTGAATTGAAATATTATCTGTGTTTAAAACGAATAAAATCATTTTTTTTAAGCAAACTATGAATTATTTTCTTACTAGTATTTTTTCCACGAAATATGCTTACTTATATCTTAAGTTACACAAAAAAAATATATGACAGATATGTTACAGTTATAAGGACTAAAAATTTATTTATATAAAAAAACAACTCTAGTTTGATTTTTTTCACTATTGAATTTGTATAGACCAATAGTGATCAAATAGTATGTATTTGCAATAATCACAATGGATGCTGCCTAGTAACAGAGCTGCTAGGAACAAGGAAGTATTCCACTTAGACCAACTGAACGAATGGCAAATGAAGTATTTTACTTAGAAATAATAAAAATTGCTCTAAGTGGAATACTTCAGTTGCTATTCGGCTAGTCACTCAACTGAGTGAATAGAGAAATTAAGACCAACTTCGGATCAAATCGCGGTTTTGGGTAAATCCACGGTCGTTTTGAACGCCGTCATTCCCATCGACATATTTTGTTCATAATTTTAGAGTAAGAAAATTTATGACTTAACTATGCTTTAGAAAACGGTCAGAGCGGCTAAAACACAAAAACTATTCTTCTTCTTTTACCGACCGTACTATCCTGCATAACTCCTAAAAAAACAAATAACGATACATAAGAACTTAAATTCTTGGCCCTGCCCATCTTTAGTAATAAAAAAATAATTAAAGCACTAATAAATAACAAAGTGACTAAGTCCAAGCCGTTACTAGCAAAACAAGCTTCCAATCATCCTAAATTATCCAAGTAAATTATCTATGAAAAAGTGGACGCCTATCGTTATCTACGTTTTGCGAACTGTATCGCGTCAAAGATATTTTTATGTAGGTAGAGGTGACTCTTCGTTTCTATCATTGGCTACTTCAAGTCACGTGATACATCATACGTCAAATATTTGAATAGTGAATCATATTGATTGCGGATGGCTTGTTTTTATGTAGGGTTTCCCTAAAAAGCGGTATTTGTAGGCATAATAATACTCGTATGTATATCTCAAAATATTAAGTTTATGTTCTAAGCAGAAGCACTCCGCCGAAAGCCTTATTTTTTAATCCTTTGTCTGTCGTCAAACTCTACCCATCATTCATAGCAAAATACATTTTTAGGGTTCCGTACCCAAAGGGTAAAAAAGGGACCCTATTACTAAGACTCCGCTGTCCGTCTGTCTGTCTGTCTGTCACCAGGCTGTATCTCATGAACCGTGATAGCTAGACAGTTGAAATTTTCACAGATGATGTATTTCTGTTGCCACTATAACAACAAATACAAAAAAAAGAATAAAATAAATTTTTAAGGGGGGCTCCCATACAACAAACGAGATTTTTGGCCGTTTTTTGGTACGGAACCCTTCGTGCGCGAGTCCGACTCGCACTTGGCCGGTTTTTTCGTCTCGTCAGTCAGCAGTTGTCTGTCAGTCTTTTTATTCAGCGGCTATGGAGGTTTTCAATGAGGGCTTTTCAAAAGGACAAAAAACTGTAGGTTCGAAAGACGGCGGCGATAAAAATGTATACGTCAATGACTTTTTTTAATAAGCTTCAAAGATTACTTAGGTAGGCAGGCAGATGTAACGCTAAAATTTTTTTCTTTGGGCAGATGTTAGCCAGCGAGTCCTTACTTTGCTCTTTGATACAGGCAGTTTATTTTTACATGCCAAAAAATTTTAACACTTCTCTTTCTATAAACGCCATCTAGTGAGGCAAATAGTTACTATTTTTTTCGTAAATGTCAATTTGAAAAGCCCTCATTGTGACTTTACGTCGCATGTGACGGATTTTAAAGTAAAGCTTTTTTCCAATAATTGTATTTTTGGCTGTATGTACATTTGCCTTTGCCTTACACGTTCAGATAAATAATGTTTGGTAATAGTATGATCAAATCATGTATTGTTTAACGTTTAAATTTGATTCAGTTCTTATAAAAATAATGTAAATATCTTGTACATATCTTAGCAAGTTTTAAAAGAGTTACCATTTATTATATTTGATAATTTCACGATAGTTAGTTGTAACGCCTATCATTGGCTGAACGTATTTTCAAGAATTTAAGCAAGTAAGACTACAGTAATTAATATAACAATTATTGTAATTCATTGGGATTTA
Source organism: Agriphila tristella (assembly GCA_928269145.1). NCBI lineage: Eukaryota > Metazoa > Arthropoda > Insecta > Lepidoptera > Crambidae > Agriphila > Agriphila tristella. The sequence continues at coordinate 21,565,410 of OV743445.1, forward strand.
GTTTCAAAAAGATTACAACGTAATTGTTTTATAAAATATTATCTCTGATATTACTTTTTCGTACAAATAGTATGGTCGATTATGATTGGTTAAAAAAATGGTGTGAGGGGTAAACCTTTTGTGTTGAATTTAGTGGGTATTTAAGGAATGGAAAATGGAGCATACGTTTCACTTTTTTTTAAGTTTGGAGCACTACGAGATTTAAGTTAAGTAAATTCTTCATTGTATTGTGTTATTTTGAATTAATTGTTTTGTGTGTGAGTTGATTGTTTTTCAAAGGCTATCCGCTGTTAATTTTCATTCCCAATTTTATGATTATTCCGATTATTTGTAGTAATAATAAGTAAAGTACATTATATACAGATTTCTTTTGCATTTGCTTGGTAACTAGTATCATAGTTTAATAAAGAGATTAACTGATAACTTTAAGTTTATATTGTTGTAGTTTGTAACGATTTAATTGTAAATATCTGATTTGATAAAGCTGACGAGTTTCTTCCGCCTGTTCTTCTCTCAGCTAAAAAAAAGACGTCCGAACAGGTGGTAGGTTAAAAGAAATTGGACGATTCAATTTAATAAACATTACTTTACTTAAATTGATTTATTTTGTTTTAATTCTCTCCATGTTTCTGACTATTTCTGACATCAGAAGTGGGTATCGACTCGGTCCATTTACAAAATATTAACACCAATTCCTGATGATTTTCAGGGTGGATGCTGACGAGACCTCGCTCCGCTGCCGTTGCGATCCTGAGACCTGAGTAGCAGCCAGCTGGTGTCAGTGAAAGAAGAATGAGAAGTAAAGGAGAAGTCTTCAGAGATCCTCCTTCAAAGTCCGCTAGCCGGTAAGGCCATTAGTGGCTGTGTTTTAATAATTTATTTTACGAGATTGCTACTTTGTTAGTTTAATACTTATTTATTGTTTTGATGTGGAAAAAGAATAAAATTTGTTGCGACGAAATTAACATCAAATACATTGAGAAATTAATATTAACTAAAGATGTTTATAAAATTAATTTGTGACGGTATTTGTGATACTGATGTGGTTTATCAAAAGCCTGAGTAATTGGTCTGGCGTCTAAGTAAATGCGATTAAAACGAGTTTAAATTGTTCATTTGTAGGTACGTAATAAGTAGGTAGATCTTTTTTACTAAGTCTGTGTAAAGTTTACAATGAAACATTTGTGTTTGTAGATACTTTAGCCTTAGAAAATTTAAATTTTATTGAAGCACAGCCAATTTACTTCTGCACTAGTACCTATTATTATTCATTGCTACCAAATTTTTATTGTTAGTCATTTCTTAATTTTTAATTTCTACGTATGTTTCGAATCGCAAAGTAGATAGTAACATTTTAGTAAGAATTTAATGTTTTTCATTTGAGGGTTTATTTTGTTTCCCTTATTTAAAGCAGAGTGTCTTTACTTTTGTCCTTTATTTACTTACCCTGCCACAGTATTTAGCATTCTCATTCTCAATTTATTGAAAGTTTTTATTTTGTTCTATTATTTATTTTGTCGACCAACAATGTCGAGTGGGTAGTACACTGGTTTTCATGGTGTCTGTCTCTCGAGATCCCCGGGTTCGATTCCTGGCTGTCTCAACTAAGACAACGAATATTTTTGTAGGCGCTGTCTTGGGCGACAGCGACACAAATGCTTTTAGTTTCTTTATTTAGAATCGGAGCAATGTATAATAATATGATGCTGACCAATATTTCTTTTACTTAAAAAAGTTAGCTATAAAATAGAATCCCGCTTGGTAATGTTTGCGCAGAGTAATCCTAGCATTATTGAAAATTCAAAATAATGATAAGCAATTTATGTGTGACTAAAAAGGCTGATATTGTTTCTTTTTAATTTGTGCTTTTTTCTGATAAGAAATAAGCTTACATGCTTAACTAATGTTCACACATTAACACAATTATTAATCATAATTACTTAATAATTGTAATTATAATTGTACTTTATATTAATTACTTTATATAAGTGCTTTATAGTTATAATTTTGGTAAAAAATTGGTAAATTTTCAATAATTTTGTTATTGATTACACGACAGGTAGGCAACCTATTCAGGTGTATCTAAATATAGATTTAATTAAATAGTTTAGATTTGATTATGTTGTCTCCTAAGTAATTAATCTTGCTACGCCAAGAAGTTAAAAGTTTAAAATGTATGATTCGATGTCATTCGGATTTATTATTTACGATTGGGTGGGTTTAAATTGCAACAGACGCGTATGTTTTGAGTAATTTATTCAGAGACTTTTGTTTGTACCCAAGTTCATGATAATATTATATTTTGATTTTTGGTTTTGATTTTTGGTTTTGATTTTTGGTTTAGATTTTCGGTTTAAATTTTTTATGTTGATTTTAGATTTTGATTTTCGGTTTTGATTTTTGATTTAGGTTTTGACTTTAGATTTTATACTTTCGGTTTTGATTATTTATTTTATTTTTGGTTTTGTTTTTATAATTATGATTTTTGGTTTCGGATTTGATTATAGGACTTGATTTTCGGATTTGATTTTCGAATTTGATTTCTATGATTTGATTTTCTGATTTGATTTTCGGTTTCGATTTTCAGTTTCAATTTTCGATTTCGTTTTTAAATTTAGATTTTGATAGATTTAGATTTCGGTTTTTATCTTGAATTAGATTTCGGGTTAGATTTCAACTTAGATTTCAATCTAGGTTTAGGTTTAGATTAAAAAATAGATTTAGATTTTAGTTTTTTTTTTCAATTTTGATTTAGACTTTGATTAAGGTATAGATTTCGATTAAGTGTTCGATTTTTAGGTTTCGATCTAAATTTACATTTTACTAAATTCGATTTACATTTTGTTGATTTGTATTTACATTTTGATTTGGATTAGCATGTTGATTTGGATTAGCATGTTGATTTGGATTTAGATTTTGATTTGGATTTACATTTTGATTTGGATTAACATTTTGATTTGGATTAACATTTTGATTTGGATTTAAATTTTGATTTGGATTTACATTTTGATTTGGATTCACATTTTGAATTGAATTTACATTTTGATTTGAATTGAAATTTTGACTAGGATTTTAATTTTGATTTTTATTTTGATTTGGATTTTCATTTTGATTTAGATTTACATTTTGTTTTCGATTTCCATTTAGATTTTGATTTCCATATTGATTTTGATTTCCATATCTTGATTTTGATTTCCATGTTGGTTTAGATTTCCATTTTGATTTTGATTTACATTTTGATTTTGATTTAAATTTTGATTTTGATTTACATTTTGATTTTGATTTAAATTTTGATTTTGATTCATATTTTGATTTACATTTTGATTTTGGTTTACATTTAGATTTTGATTTAGATTTTGATTTACATTTTGATTTTGATTTACATTTTGATTTTGATTACATTTTGATTTTGATTTACATTTTGATTTTGATTTACATTTTGATTTTGATTTACATTTTGATTTTGATTTACATTTTGATTTTGATTTACATTTTGACTTTGATTTAAATTTTGATCTCAATTTCCATTTTGATATCCGTTTACGTTTTACATTTTAGTTTCGATTTTGAGTTTCGATTTATAATATTTGAGTTTCAATTTACACTTATTATCGATTTATGATATTTCTGATTTCGATTTCGATTCTGATTTCAATTTAGATTCTGATTTTGATTTGGATTATGACTTCGATTTAGACTATGACTTCGATTTAGATTATGACTTCGATTTAGATTATGACTTCGATTTAGATTTTGATCATGATTTCGATTTACAGTTTGATTTCTATTTAGATTATGTAATGATAATATGAAAATTATAATAATGATGATAATTATGCTAATGAGGATTATTAAGATAGTGATGATTATAATGATCATGATTGAAGATAATGATGATGATGATAATGGTTATGATAATTTGTTTTAGTAAGTTTGTTTTCTGATCATATTGATTGATAAAAAAAAATCATTATGAGGAGTTATATTGATACAGTGAATTTATCTTGCTGCTTGTCCTATTTAGTAAACAGCTTCTGACAGTTGTCTTCGTCGATTTATATATATAATATTTGTATATTGTGTCTTATTAAATCAAAATTGTTACTTATAATAGGTTAATAGTTTTACATCAATAAAGAGATGCGTGAAGATTGTTTATCAAATGAGACAAGTGGGAGATTATATTGATAATAATTATGATGGTCTATTGCCTTATGTATGACTTATGACTTGAGATGTGCCTGCGGGCAGAGGCTTGCGAGCCATGTTAAGAGGCTTGCGAGCCATGATTGAGAAGCTTGCGAGCCATATTTGACTGTGACTATTTTTAAGACTAATGCCCATTGTTGGCAGTAGTGGTTTTAACAGTGACTGTTTTGTAACTTTTAAAGACCATTATGATTGTTATTAATATATCTAACTTAAGTTTAAAATTGTACTTCGAGAGCGAAGTACTTGTCAGAATGGCCGTGACGGATTTTAAAGTAAAGCTTTTTTCCAATAATTGTATTTTTGGCTGTATGTACATTTGCCTTTGCCTTACACGTTCAGATAAATAATGTTTGGTAATAGTATGATCAAATCATGTATTGTTTAACGTTTAAATTTGATTCAGTTCTTATAAAAATAATGTAAATATCTTGTACATATCTTAGCAAGTTTTAAAAGAGTTACCATTTATTATATTTGATAATTTCACGATAGTTAGTTGTAACGCCTATCATTGGCTGAACGTATTTTCAAGAATTTAAGCAAGTAAGACTACAGTAATTAATATAACAATTATTGTAATTCATTGGGATTTAGTTTCAAAAAGATTACAACGTAATTGTTTTATAAAATATTATCTCTGATATTACTTTTTCGTACAAATAGTATGGTCGATTATGATTGGTTAAAAAAATGGTGTGAGGGGTAAACCTTTTGTGTTGAATTTAGTGGGTATTTAAGGAATGGAAAATGGAGCATACGTTTCACTTTTTTTTAAGTTTGGAGCACTACGAGATTTAAGTTAAGTAAATTCTTCATTGTATTGTGTTATTTTGAATTAATTGTTTTGTGTGTGAGTTGATTGTTTTTCAAAGGCTATCCGCTGTTAATTTTCATTCCCAATTTTATGATTATTCCGATTATTTGTAGTAATAATAAGTAAAGTACATTATATACAGATTTCTTTTGCATTTGCTTGGTAACTAGTATCATAGTTTAATAAAGAGATTAACTGATAACTTTAAGTTTATATTGTTGTAGTTTGTAACGATTTAATTGTAAATATCTGATTTGATAAAGCTGACGAGTTTCTTCCGCCTGTTCTTCTCTCAGCTAAAAAAAAGACGTCCGAACAGGTGGTAGGTTAAAAGAAATTGGACGATTCAATTTAATAAACATTACTTTACTTAAATTGATTTATTTTGTTTTAATTCTCTCCATGTTTCTGACTATTTCTGACACATGCGACTAATACCACACGAACGATTTCAATCGAACGATTAAAAAATAGGGCCCCTGACCGTATTTAAAAAACTAGGGTGTTCATCATTGTTTTATTGCGCTAGGAGCTGCTACACATCAGATCAGACTTTAGTACTGATTCAGTATTTTTTAGCAGGAATTTGCTTTCACTTCTATTTTCGTCTTTTGTATTTTCTTTGAATTAAGGTTTTTCTACTTACCAATAATGTACAACTTTTTGTTTGAGTGTTTTTTTTTTATTCTCGTTTTTGTCGTGTTATGTAAACCATTTTGCAAAATAAAATGAATATTATCTTTAGTGACGATTCTGTTCTCATAATCTTTGGTAGTTTAATCATACATAATAATAAGCAACGCTTCGATATTATATCAGTTTGTTTGATGCAAAGCTGCTGAAGTACGTTTTACGCTCAGTTGAAATATAAACAATTTATTGAAAACTTATAAGTAGTTTGTTTCGTTCTCTTATAATTTGTGTTTTTATTTTAACATGGATTCAATAAAGGGATGGTTCAATGACAGACTACAAGAGGCAGCGTTGAGGTAAGTTTTAATCATACAAAATTGTGTATAAAGTAATTCCAGGGGTTTGTTTACTTACACAAAGGTTTTTAGATACAGTTATTTGTTTGTCGTAATATTAATATTTTTAATATTAGTCATCTACACTCGTGAGCAAAAAAATGGAATCACAGACCTATTTTCATACATACAAGGTAACTTTGAAGCTTTTGGGTGTGATCTGATGATGGCCATCCAAAGAGTGAATGGAGGAGGCCCAGATCGCTAAAGAAACCCTAGGGATAAGAGGAGTCGTTTTTACCAGAGACCGTATGGAGTTTTTAGTGTAACAATTTCCATACTTTTGATGTAGGTTTATGGGCCTCCGCCATTCATTCTTTAAATTACCATAATGTATGTTGAATTTACCTATAAGTGTTTGTTACATTTAACTTTAGATATCAATTAATACTATTGTATTTATTATAAGAATTAATGTTAACAAACGTTGGTAAATCTAAATAAATAAAATAAAATAAAAAATAAAATAATCAGATCACACCCCGTTTAATCCTAAGCGGAGCACAAAAATTCTTATGGCCGATTGCACTAAACTTAGGAATCGCCTAAGTCTTTTCTTATATACAACTCGACCAAGTTAACTAGGCGAATGACAGCTACATGACGGCTAAGTTTATGATAACGTTTAAATTTGGTCGTGTTGTAGTTAGGAAAAGACTTAGGCGATGCTTAAGTTTAGTGCAATCGGCCATAAGTATCAAGTTAAATGTGTACTTAAATATTTTGATTTTGTATTAGACAAAACATTGGCTTTGGATACCTACTGAAGAAAGATATAAGTTATCGATTAAAAATCGGCTTTTATAGGGCAATGACCTTTGAATGAATGATATCAATCGGTTCAGCGTGGTTCAGCCGTATTTGAGTAGGTATGTAATCGGTGAACGTACCTCCATAAAAAAATATCTACGTAATTTTTTTGAAGTCGGTAAAAACATATTTGTTTACAGACATATTTATATTAAAACCAGTATATTCCAAAAACTCTATATTGTTTTTATTCTATTAACCTCCAAAAACTCTGTCTCTATCTTTTTCTTTACGTGTGAAGAGTAATGAAAATAACCTCACTTTTTAATTTTTTCAATGTTTTTGTTGTTATTTTGAGCATAAAGTCACTTTTTGAAAAAGTTATCGTTGAATATTCTTCTATATGTTATTACCTATTTTTCTATATATTTTTCGTGCATAAGGGATTCATAAACTTGAAGTATTATCCAAAATATATAAAATTAATGAAAATTTTCTTTGTCTTTGCATATTTTTTTAGTCGAGTGAAGATACGAATATCGTATTTTTAACCGTAAAATAATCAAGATCGTTTACGAAACTAGAAAATAATATTTTTATCTGCTCAAAATAAAGAATAATTGATAAGAACATAGGCCAAATTCGATAATTTGGAATATACTGGCCTTAAGAATAACAATACAATAATAAGGAAATAGGTTTTATTATAATAAATTGACTTTCCTGTATTACGTAGTGTAAAAAGTTATCATTATTTTGTTAAATTAGGTCTTCAAAATACACGACTTTGAAATTGATAAATATTATGCCATTAAATAATGGCAAAAGATACAATAAACGTTCGGGGAATAACCAAAATGTTAGATAACAATAACGGCCTTATTAAATTTTTCATTTACTTATGACACTACTAGGCCTGTAGTGTAGAAAGGGAAAAAATACCCACGACACTACCAGTAGTGCGCCTGTTAGTGTCGTGGGGAAGAAGGAACACGAAAAGTTTACACTTTCGCTAAACCAAAATGTTTGCTAAGGAATATGACGCCTAGAGAGGTCAAAAGAGTATTATTTTATTAGAAGGGGGGACGCCAGCGAAGCCGGACAGGTGATCACAGTGATCGGTTACCCTAGCTTGATCAGAACTTTCACCCATCCAGAAGAGTAAGCAATATTTTTGTTTTAGCCAGGTTATAAACTTATTCTTAGAATATTAATAAGTCCTGTATTGTACTGAATGAGGATCAGTAACAGGTTTGAATCCTATAGCTTTATTAATATAATATAAACACATATTGATAGCTATGAAAATTGGTGAAAGATTTTTGAAATCCGTTTAGAAATGGTTGAGTTATTAAGAGTTTGAAGGAAATGCCAAACTCAATGCAATATGTGCTTTATCACGTACGACATAAGGTTCTCGTACGTTGCGATGACGTCATAAGGACCCCCCAAAATAACAGTGTTTTAGCATGTTTTAGCTCGTATAGCTTCTCAGGTTTAAGAGATATCGCAAAAATTTCTTCACAGTTAATCATGTGGTGGCATAAGCTTTCTGATAAGCTACTAAACAAAAATCATTACTGATCCTCATTGAATGCATTTTTTCTATTAGTATTGAATAAGGGATTTTTATATCTTTCCGTCACAAAGAAATAGCTAATACTAAGGTACTGCCAACAGCTCAACATTCCTTCGAAGATTTGGTAGTCAACAGCCATTTTTAATCTCCCCACACCTGGGCAGGCAGGAACCTGGAACATAGGTTTTCTTATGGGTGGATAAGCCGCTCAAAGAAGCTTTTTCTCTGGTCATACCAAAAAAATTACCTGTGTTGTTTATCTTTAGTATGTTTTTTGGTATGTGTGTTATCTAATTTGCCTAGAACCTAGAACCTAATCGCGATAATTTTCAACGAAAAAACTAAAATTAAATCGTTACCGTTTCAGTTCCGTTTACAGAAAAATACTCATTTTAGTTTGGTTAAAATTGTTAAAAGCTACGCCTAGGGAGCCTAGGATGCCAATCTTGAACCATTTAAGTGAGAATTATAAAGCTAAAGCAAATAACTAACGTCTGTAGCTCTACTCCGCCCAGAAACAGTACCAGGGAAACTGCGATAGTTCCGCTGTAGTTCCGCTATAGGTCAGTTACAGTTCCGCTATGAGCTGTCTTCTATCGACGACGATATTATAAGAAATCACATCTACATAGCGGTTTCGCGTCATTACTTTCGCGTGTGTCAACGGTCGGAGCCGATCAGGCGGAATCCGGCGTGTGATCTATGTGTTCACTAACCGTTCAAATCTAGCTTTCTAACTTTCAATTTAATCTGAAATTCGAAATTCAAATATTTCCGCTGCCTTGTGAGTGGTTGTTTGCTGCAACAGTAACGCAAGGCTCATTAGAAGCATATCCACACATCCCGTCCGCTGATTGGCTGGCAAAAGACACTAGAAAACTCGCCGCTTCCGTGACAGCATCGCGGCATTGAAAATAATCAAAAAACCATAAAATTCGGAGTGTGTGATTCCAAAATCATAATAATTGTATTTATCCTATGTGCTAGCATCTATATAATCGTTTTCCAAATATTCGAGTGCGTGAGAGTGCCAGTTGGACTGCTGTTCGTGAACTACCACGCTGGGGCCCCAACATCGCTCACCCAGAAGGAATACAACTGCTGTGAGCTGAAGGACACGGAGAAAGACTCAAGGTAGGTGGATAACTACTTGCGTTGATGTTAGCTCAAACGAACCTATCACTTTTCTGAACGGTAGGAATATTCTATCGAAATTCGCACCTTCCTGAACCAGATGATATCTCGGACCCAATTGCTTATACTATAATCGTTTCGGCTGGGTCGCGTTGTCACACTTTGCATTAGAACAGGTTGTTCGCATTTGTTTCGCTTGTCGGACTCATGGCGGAACCTACTGCGGTGTTTCGTGGCGGAGGTGTGCTACAGGCGTTAAATGACAACGTAACGGTTTTTTTATCATTCAAAATTACCCCGATCTGGCTCCCTGGTCTGGCCTGCATGTGTTTCTTTTAATAAAATAGAATATTTTAAATAGTACTTATACTTTATTCTCCAGTTCGGCGTTCTCCAGTGGCGCGGTGATGTACCACAAGCCAACCAATCTTTTGCCAGAGGATCCGCCACAACCTCCTGAGGATAAGGACACGAAAGATAAGAAAGATAAAGATTCAAAAGATAAGAAAGACAATCAAGAAAAGGAGAGCAAAAACAAGAAAGAAGAATCCAAGAAAACTTAAATTATCCATTGTTTTTCAACAAAATATTTGTTTATTCCTGAAACACTTTATGTTTTATGAAAATATACAATGACCTATAATTATAGTCCGTGAGCCCGCGACAGTATTGCCTACATCATATGACATCATGATGAAATGCATGGCACACGGTCGGAAAAGTTGTGCTGAGCGAGGTTCAGAAAATTATCGAAAATAAAATTGGCCGGAAGCTTGAGAAAATCTTCCCCTTCCGGTCAAAATTTTAAGATTATATTTACGTCATAGTAGAGAGACCCGTGTCATCATTTAGTTTTCAATCGTAGAGAGAGTAAACATAAGTCTGTCAGTTGCCGGAATACCTTTAACTTAAACAGATTGCTTTTTAGTCATTGCAGAACTGACAGACTTATGTTTACTCTCTCTACGATTAAAAACTAAATGATGACACGGGTCTCTTACTGATGCCACATGACGTAAATATAATCTTAAAATTTTGACCGAAAGTGGAAGATTTTCTCAAGCTTCCGGCCAATTTTATTTGCGATAATCTTCTGATCCTCGCTCAGCACAACTTTTCCGACCGTGTGCCATGCATTTCAACGTGATGTCATATGACGTAGGCAATACTGTCGCGGGCTCACGGACTATTATACTTATTATCGCAAGATACTAAGCACGTAATGATTACAAGTGAGGTAACTCGGCATCCATCCAAAATTGTAAAAACCTTTCGATTACAATTAATTATCTCGCGATAAATTAACTTTTATTTACGACTTTCCTGTTTTCCTGGTTTTTAACACAAACTTAATGTTTAGAAGATTGTTAATGTAATGAGTCAAAAACCCACTGTAAGTACCTATATGTTTTCCTTAAGAATGCAAAACTGGTAGGTAATATTAATTTTATTGAAGATGTGACTCAAAATTTAAAGACGGTGTATTCGGGACAGAAGCGCAGCTCTAGTCGTATTCGAAAACTCTTCGGTTGGCGTAAAGTCATTTTGTTAGGAGTTGATATTTGCTAGAAGTTGCTATAATGACAGCGTGAGCATCCGATCTGGATCCCACTAGTCTTAGAGGGCATAGTAGAAAGTTTAGTGAGTATGGCTCCAATCGGGGCGAGCCCAACAGAACCCCGTTACTTGCCAGGCACGGGCTATGCGTAAAAAGAATTCTCCCTACAAAAAAAGTTTCCTAAAGTAACCTTGTGAAAGAAAATGAAGAGAAAGAAAAACAATCCATTTTGAATAATTAGCAAAAAAAATATATACGCACCCTACAAAACCAACGACAACGTTCCAAATAACCATAGAACGAAATCGGTTATAATATTCCAAGGGTTTAGTTACTGCAACAATAAAATATATATTTTTCAGTAAATACCTAGTTTAGTTTTTATAATACTGACTACATTCTTTTCTCACTTTTAAAACGTCATACTAAATTTATCTTAATTTTCTACTCCCATCAAAACTTTGAACAGCCATCTTGTTTTTTTTTTAATTGGTGTGTCAGTAATAAAATTAAAGTAAAATAAATAAAACATAGTTAGTATTTTGCAGTAAGAACGTTGTCTTTTGGTGGGTGCGATTAGATGGCAAAACCAGAATATGATATTTCAGTTGGTACCATAGTAAAAGTTGTTTAGTTTGATGGTCCCTATCTACCATCCTACTAATATTATAAATGTGAAAGTTTGTGGGTTTGGATGTTTGGATGTTTGTTCCTCAATCACGCAAAAACTACTGAACGGATTTTGTTGGAATTTGGCACACAGATAGTAGATAGCCTAGATTAAAACATAAAATACTTTTTATCCCGATATTCCCACGGGAACGGGAACCACGCGGGTGAAACCGCGGGCAGCCGCTAGTATTCTATAATAGTGTCGTTTCTGTTCTCATAATCTTTGGCAATCCTATCACATATAATAACAAGCAACGCTTCGATATTTTAGTCAGTTTGTTTGAAGCAAAACTTCACAACCTATACTCAATTAAATTCAAATAATTTATTGAAAACGTTTTTTGTGTCTTTTTTTTTATTCAATGACGCAGAAGGTATGTTTTAAGTTTACAAAATTCTATATAGGTAGTTTTATTTTTTAGAAGTAAAACTTTAAAGTTGTATTAAGCTATGCTTATTTAATCGTATTAATATTTCTAAACTGTCTTTCTTTTAGTTGTATTAACCAAGTACTTATTCCCAAATACAAAACAAACATCAAGTCAGAAATTTAAGCATTAATAAAGATCAACCCACAGAATAAAATTAATCACACCAAAAATATTTTCATGCAAAATGTTACCAAGACGAGACCATGGCTCGGTCCTGAGGTCTGATAGTCAAAAAGCTATCAGACCTCAGGACCTTCTAAACTCTACAAGCCCTTACTTCACAAACTCTACAAACACGTTTGTGTAAAACTGAAGATTGTGTGGAATAGAGAATGTGATCAATGGTAGTTGTGTGGAATCCATATTGTGTGGAATTGCGAATAGGAAGAAACACGTTTGTGTAAAACTGAAGATTGTGTGGAATAGAGAATGTGATCAATGGCAGTTGTGCGGAATCCATATTGTGTAGAATCACGAATAGGTAGAAAAGAGATTGTCAAGAACGTCGATTAATTCGCCAAAATGAATATGTATAACGCTCTTAAGGCTGTATATTCGGATAACGTTGCATTTTTCTGATTTCAATACAAATGATCAAAACAACGAGCGCGAGCCTTGATGAGGACGAACTTTAAAAATTCTTATTAAATAGACATATGGATATACAAAACAGGCAATACATTAGACAAATACTTCATTATTCCTAAAAAAACAAAAAAAAATACTTTAGAATTTTTAAATACCAGTAAAAAAAACATGTCAAACTTACCGATTTGAACATTTTTAATAATTATTTTTTTTCTGTGACTAAAATATATTTTTTTCATTACCTCTCTATAGTGCACTCCTTGACAATACAAACAATAAGTGAAAAAATAATAAAAATGAGTCATAATCTTATTTGTTACAGCTTAAACTTTTGTAAAAAATACTTCTAACAAGCAAATTTGAAATTCCACTTTAACAGATTGTCTTCTTTTTAAAGTACCCTTCAATTTATTATGTTTTTCTCTCTATACGGCACTAACTTAATACTAAAGTTTACATCAATAGTAATGCTTTCTTTTAGATAACTTCTTTGGAAAAAGGCTAATTTCTTTGAAATGCGAATACTAACTGTATGAACAGCATGCTAGTTCATTGATTGTGTTGTTTATTACAATGAAGATTCTGCAAGCACAAAATTTTCATAATGCCAAAAATTTCGTTCAACGCTATGATATTAATAATGTTTTATTGGCCAGTTCGCTGAGCAGAGGTGAAGTACCAGAGGTCAAGCAATCTTTTGCCAGAGAATCTGCCAGAATTTCCTGAGGACCAAGACACGAAAGATAAGAAAGATAAAGTAGAAATGGACAAAGTCAAGAAGGAAGGAAACACGAGAACGTAAGACCTACCTGATCATGAGAACCGTTGTTATAACCATTAATGTCAGTAGATCAAAATCGATCGGAATTTTGAAGTGGTAATAACAAAAAATACCGAATTTATTTTCGATTACACTTAAGTATTCAAAATTGAAATAAAATGTTCCAACAAATTATTATTGAATAGATAATTATTGTAACGGTTCTTATTACAATTTTCCGATGACATATTCATCAACATGTTCTTGAAATATCTATGTATATTTGAAATATAAATTTTATTATAAATATCTTGAAATATAAATATAGATCCTTTTAATTTTATCGTAAGTTTAATAATAGTTTTATGGTTCAATTTCAAATAAGGTAGGGTCTAAGAATTGCATAATACTATAGTACTTTCACACCAACTCAGACGATTGGTCAAGCTCCTATTATATGTAGAACCACACAATTTTCAGTGCACAATAATCGCTTGATATTCTGACAGTACACTCTACTGAATATTTTGTGATCTAATAAGGGTTCAGAAGTAGCAATCCTACTAACGCAATATTGATGCTACAAGATAAATAAATTTAGCGCCTGCTTGTGTTCGGATAGTTAAGTTTATTCAGAGTAATTTTGACTTAAAAACAACATGAACGTTGTTGTGTTTTGTCAATTCCAACTATCTACTTTTAGAGAGCTATCATTGTTTTAGTACACAATATGTCCTATATCTCTTTCTTTTTCTGCTCGGTCAATGTAGTTGAATATGTAGAGTAACTAGCTCTATCGATTTATCTTTATTTGTATAACTGTACCTCGCTACATTGATTGTTTGAAGTAGTGACCATTATGACTCCTCGAGCCTTATAGAGCTTACGAGGTGGTCGAAAAGATGGAGCTATCCTTGGTTCATCAGAAAAACCAGCCATAGCGGAATTTCTTAACTTCAGCAATTTCATCGTAATACTTGTTTAGGTCATTGTTTCGCCGCGCTGTGGTATATGAGCATCCAACCAATCTTTTACCAAAGGATCCGCCTGAAGACAAAGATAATAAAGATGACAAAAAAGGAGAAAAGGAAAGCAATAAGAAGAAATAAAAAAAATACCGAGACTTAAATATTTACTAACGGTTTCGGAAATGAGAAATTTAGATTGAGCCCTATTTTTAGTTGCTTACAATGCTACTTTAATTTCTCAATTCAGAAATCAGCTACGACTGTTAGATTAGACTTTTACCAAATAACCCAAAAAAATAAACTCCTCTGTGAAATATATTACCTACTAATTAATAAGTATCTTCGTTTTTATCTCAGTTCTAAATAGATACCCTATGTTATATTAGGTTCAATTCTAGTAGTCGACCTTAGATTCAACATCCACCATTAACCACCATACAGGGTCAACGAACACCTCCAAAGTCTATGGAGCTCGGAAAGAACCATGACTAACCCGTGGTCACACCCAAGTATCTACTCCATTATCATTTTATTTAACGATACTCATACTATCCCAAATAATAGCTTCGGTAAGTACTAGAAAGGTTGGGAAAAAGTTTTAGAACCTAAACCTTTTCCAAACCTTTCTAAAACTTAAAATATTACTTGGATAGCTCTCTTTTCTCAAACTTTTGGACCTTTTCGGGGTTGTTTGGGATTTGATCAAGGAAAATTATAATGAAATTAAATAATCAAAGCCTAGCCGCACATAGTTATAAGAGGCACTTCCATAGAAGTACACCTAAATACACTACCTAAATAGATAGATTATAAATTAATGTTCAGTGAAGTTATGTGATGGTACTGTCGTAAGGGAAAAATCAGTAAGTCCCAAAAAGTTTTAAAAACATTGAGAAAAATATTATAGTGTGTAATATTAGCTCTTAAAATTTTATCAAAATAAAATCGCTAACATCGCAATATAATTGAAATCAAGGAAAACATATCAAAATTAAAATATAAACTTCAAAATATGAAATGGTCAGTTCTTTGACCATTGAACCAGTCCACAACAGGTAAGTAATTGAGATGACCCGTGGTCACACCGGTGTGGTAGCTTGGTGTGACCACGGAACGATTAGGTAAAACCCGCTTTCGTCAATTATAATTACTACTGTAGCTAAGCTCAGCGGTTGAGGATATCGAGTGAAGTATTATGGAGATCGCATTTTCCGGACTGCAAGTTGGCCATCACTATTGTTGCTGGCTAGAGTTAATTTGATTTTTTTTTTTAAAACTGATGATTCGATTTAAAGGAAGAGAACGCCGTGCGCAGGCATGGACGGTCGCTTGTCTTCATGTTTGAAATGGAAAACGTGTAAAACACGTTACTAAAAGTTGAATATCACGCTCCCACATTTTTATAGAACACTTTCTTTGAACTTATTTTGTCACTATCATGGAGAGCTTTCATTTTAGTAGAGACGTACAGTTACACTTATTAACACTAAATATAACACGAATTACTCTTCTTTCCTTCTTCCTAAAATAAACTCAGGCACCCCTTTCTAATACCTTACCTCGCAAATTGACTTTGGGAAGTTGGCAGGCACCCTTTACACTTTTTTACAAATTGGGTGTTAAATCGAGTGGGTACGTGACATTTTTATATTAAAGGGAGTGTGATCGATGTAATTTGTTATTTGATCAGGCCGTCAGTCGCAGAATTTTAATTGGCCTCGCAATTTAGAGGCTTTGTTTATTAAGGTATCATTTATTGTAATTTGACATGTAAAATTATGGTCGATTATATTTTTGATTCGTTCCTTATTTGGTACTATGTGGAGGCACATTATCGTATTTTTCCCCATCCACAATTTGTAATTTACAACCGAAAGTTACTCTTCTAATTTTCGGAAAGCTTTTTTTTATATTGATAGATAGACTATTACCATCATCTATGTAATAGTCTATCTATCAATATATATATCGTGGAGATTCAGATCATTTATGCAGATTTAGATCAAAAACCGCAAACAGGGGGCTAATTGTCTAATTTAAAAATTTAACGCAATCGCTTTCATTTGTAAGACATTGCTGCATTTCTTTGGTAAGTTTTTATTTGTGCCAAAAAGAAGCATTAATGTGTTACATCCTGAAAGCTATAGCGATAGATTTTGAAAATGGCAATAGAAAGGCTGGACATAATTATTATTTTGATTTGTTCAAACCAATTAAAACAAAAAAGATTAGCTGTAACTTAAGCATCGATCCTTTCATTTGACAGATGGATGTGACACATTGCTATTGCTACATTTCTTTGTTAAGTTTTTATTTGTGTCAAAAATAAGCATCAATGTATCACACCCTGAAAGCGATTGCGATAGAGCCGATAGATTTTGAAATTAGACAATAAGTACCCAGGGGGTTAGTTGTCTAATTTCAAAATCTATCGCAATCGCTTTCATTTGACAGATGGATGTGACAACATTGCTGCATTTCTTTGGTAAATTTTTATTTGTGCCAAAAAGAATCCTTAATGTGTTACGTCCAGAAAGCGATTGCTATAGATTTTGAAATTAGACATTAGAAAGGCTGGACATAATTAATTTCAAAATTTATCGGAATCGATTTAATTTGACAGATGGATGTGACACATTGCTACATTTCTTAGGTAAGTTTTTATTTATTTTGTTCCAATAAGAAGTACCTATGTATCACAACCTGAAAGCGATTGCGATAGATTTTGAAATTAGAAAATTAGTAGCCTGCCTTTCTGTTGTCTAATTTTAAAATCTATCGCAATCACTTTCAGGATGTAACACATTGATGCTTCTTTTTGGCGCAAATAAAAACTTACCAATGAAATACAGCAATGTCTCACATCCATCTGTCAAATGAAAGCGATTTCGATAGATTTTTGATTAGACAATTAGCCCTCATGTTACATCATGAAGTGTTTCAACTTCATACGATAAATACAAACATATAGTAAATCTATGATAGCAAACTTTGTTTGAAAGAGAAACTGCATAGTGATATATGCATACATATAAATTTATATGTTGGCGGCAAACACATTGTCCAGCAAACTTAAGGCGAAGTTTCCAAGTAGTGGTTCCGCAATTCCGCTCGGACTTAGCGGTTATGACGCGTCCGTGAGCAGAACTACCCCTTAACTCTATTGTGAGAAGTTAATATGGGCTGAGGCGTTATGTTGGTTATTCAATGCAATGTTCAGCAAGCAACGGATGCGAGGACTCGACCACTAAGATTAGAATTGAGTAGGTACTTGTTAAAGCGTGTTTTTTAACGGAATCATGAAAAACGCAGCTGGAATCCGCGCCACCAAAGATGTCCTGCAAAAGCGGCGCGCTGCCCTCCTTTCTTAACAGCATGACCATCGAATTTATGTAGCGATGTATCTGTTTTAATTACTGTCAAAAGTAAATGGTTTTTGACAGTTAATTATTATTGTCGACGTGTTTCAGTTTCGACGCTACGGGGGCTGGCAAAAGTTTTTTCCAA
Source organism: Agriphila tristella (assembly GCA_928269145.1). Classification (NCBI taxonomy): domain Eukaryota; kingdom Metazoa; phylum Arthropoda; class Insecta; order Lepidoptera; family Crambidae; genus Agriphila; species Agriphila tristella. The sequence goes on from OV743445.1 coordinate 21,583,411, forward strand.
TCTCAAATTAGAAATCGTACATTTTAATTCCAACAAATTCCGTGGGTCTCACTGACCTGATTTTTTTTTCTAATGGTAGGTCTACTTTGAAGTCGCAGACTTATTCCATAGGTACACGACATCTATGATACCTACTTAGATTCTATGAACAGCTGAAAAATAGATGTTAAGCTGACCTTTCTTAAGATTTTTTTTTGTATTCATAGCAGGGATTGATAACGTTATTTTTAAATGTAACGTTATTCATTACTTTTTTACCGTTACTTTTAACATTAACGTTATGTCAATAAATAACGTTACTTAAGATAACGTTACAATAAAATAAACGTTATTTCTTTAAATAACGTTAATTTTAACGTTATTTCTTACTTTTTGTTACGTTACTTTAAAATTAACGTTATTTCAATTAAAAACGTTACTTTTTTACCGATAATTTACCGGTAAAAAAATACCGGGTAAAGTTTAACGCTATATTTAATGGTAACTTTACCGGTACAATATTTATAACGTTATTTTTACCGGTAAATTTACCGATAAAATGTTTTACGGTATTTTTAACGTTATTTTTTTGTATCGATTTTTTTAACGGTATTTCAATCCCTGATCCATAGATACTACCACAAACATTGTAGTCATAAAAAATTAAGTGTGCAAAGAATTTGAGTTTCCTTTGTTACACCGTTTCAAAATCAGAAACACGAATCTACAAGAACACACAGAAAGTCGGAACGTGTGTCAGGAGGCAAATATTTAATAAGTCGTCTCCTTCACGATTTTCGTCGGACTCTCTTCTATATACCTAAAACTGGTATGTATATGTTCCTTGTGCTCTACAAAACACGAAACTGACGGTTTTAAGAGGAGAAAGTGGGGACACGCATAGCTATGACGTCACAAAGATGGCGCCGACCGTAACAAGTTTTTCTTCATTTCTCGAGTTTTATTGCATCAATTTCGTTGTTTGATATGTCATTTGAAAGGTTTTATAATTGTCTATGATTGTTTTTTTGAAACCTACTAATTTAGTTTTGTCGTTTTTGAAATATTAACAAAAATATGTTTTTTTTTCATAAACTTTTTATTATTTACAGGTTTAAACTAAATATAGAAAAAGATTTGTGTACCTAAGTTTGTAATTTTATAATAAAAAATAAAGTGCGTTTTCATATCTTCTCAAAAATATAAACATCATTGTAGTGCAATAATAAACAAACAAGTTGTGATAAATTCTGTAAGGAGAGTACTCTTTTTTTTTTTCATTTTCTTTTTATTTAATGAAATTTTTCTTTATTTCTCGAGTTATACTTCATCAATTTCAATGTTTGATATGTCATTTGAAAGGTTATATAATTGTCTATGATTGCTTTATTGACAGCTACTAATTTAAGTTTGTCGTTTTTGAAATATTAACAAAAATATGTTTTTTTATACACTTTTTCTTATTTTCCGGTATAACTATAAATAAAGAGAAACATAAAATATGTGCCTAAGTTTGTTAGTTCATAACAAAAAATAAAGTCCGTTTTATTACTTTTTCAGAAATATAAACATAATTGAAGTGCAATAATAAACAAACAAGTTGTGACCGATTCTGTAAAGAAAGTACTCATCTGATTTTTTAAAGTTCTTATTTATTTCATCAAGTTATTCTTTATTTCTAGAGTTCTACTGCATCAATTTTGTTGTTTGATATGCCATTTGAAAGTGTATGTAATTGCCTATGATTGTTCTTTTGAAAACTGCTAATTAGGTTTTGTTGTTTTTAAAATATTAACAAAAATATGATTCTTTTTCATACACTTTTTCTTATGTACCGGTATAACTAAATAAAGAGAAACATAAGTGTACCTAATTTTGTATGTTTTAAACAAAAAATAAAGTCTGTTTTATTGCCTTCTCAGAAAAATAAACATAGTTGTAGTGCAATAATAAACAAACAAATTGTGACCAATTCTGTAAAGAAAGTACTCATCTGATTTTACCGCCGTTTTCACTATTGATTTTGAAATGATAAGATTTAAGAGCTGTGAAAAAGAAGCTGTGCTTTTTACAAATTACATTATACATATAATATACGTTTACTTTTATATGTATTATAATATCACACATCAAGCAATTTAGATGTACTTGCTAAGCTATTATAAAAAACAAGGTACAAAACCAAAGTATTATTTATTGTAATTACCTATAATAACAGTGCAAATAAAAACTATTCCCAATGTGTAGTGAAAATCACTTATTAAGTAGGGAAATGATGAATGAGATAATGTGTTTAGTGAACAGAGCATAGCAAGCAACATAATATAAGTACTACTCATCAACATCAAGAAAGTTATGCTGATTAAAACATAATTAATTCTTTTCCAATCCTATCATTCGTTTTTGCTTTGAGCGTGCACAGTCGCATTTCGTCGTCCGGCAGTCTGTCTAACACTGGCACGATATGAGCTCGATATCTTGCAGACATATTGGATGGAGGTTTCAAGCTTGTGATGGGAATTAGGGAATTGTTATATAACCTCCAGCCACAGTTTTCTGGTAAGAGTAGGGTTTGGATCGGGATATTCGCTGTTTTCCAAATAAGTCTGGTTTTCCAAATTAGCTCTGTGTAGATGGTGCTTCTGACTTCTCTAGAAGGTGGTAATTAAATAACCACCGGTTTTCTCAAATGTTAAAAACCTAGACAAACTGAAATTACCAAGATATCAAGCTCATATCGTGCCAGTGTAAGACAGACTGCCTGACAATGAAATGCGACTGTGCACGCTCAAAGCAAAAACGTATATTGAAAGGAGTATGCCATATTAGAAAAGAAATATTTTAATCAGCATAACATTATGAGTAGGTGATTATTGGGCGTTCTGGAACACATTCACTCCAGGTCTCTCACGTCCGTTCGATCCCTGTCGTGAAGTGTTCCAAACAGCCCAATAATCACCTCGATCGCTGTAGTAAAAACTGTTTCAGGAAGACCAGTTAAATGTATGAAAATATGGTTAAACTCCCTAGTTCCTACCTACTCGCGATGAATAAATATAAAATATACTTTATGTAAAACTTACATGCTGCTAAGCTCACTGCACACCAAATCATTTGTATTGCACTCATTATAATATAGTAACACTGATTTATGCACGATGCTTAAACCGATAATGGATCACACTCGGCGGCTGACATTATGGAACTTATCGTTTTGTTTTAGACTGATTGTTCGTGTCAGTGGCCAAATTTGGTCGATGGCACCTGAAGTTGAATTTCGATCATAACGCTTAGGAAAATATCATTCTTCGGCCGATTGCTCATGCCCATCGCCCATTGGCTGGTGGCACCTCAGAAATGAATTTCCATCACGATACGATACGATTAAGAACATCGGATAATAGTCAATGCCAAAGCTGAGGAAATTATCAGTCTTCGGCTGATTGCTCGTGCCGTTCACCTAGTGGTTGTTGGCACCCAGATATGATAATTCAAAAGATAAGGCAAATATACCTCCAAAGAACTCAACAGGTAACTGGTGCCGGTGACCAAATTAGGTTGGCGACACCTAAAACAACGAAAAGATTACCACTTTATGCTGCCATCGAGAGATGGGTGACCGCCCATCTATCCAGTTTTCGGGTTTTCTCATAACCTGCACTGCACTGTTCACTTACGCGGACGACAAGACTATGACTCGAATGCAAGTGCATTGCGTCATGGTTCAAACTGTGTGATTGAAAAAAATCGCACATAATGCATTGAGTTAAGGAATGGTTTAAATTGAATATTATAATTCACTTATCACGTTTATCTATGCAGTGGTATTGACTTTTGTAAGGTAAGCAAATAGGTAAGCCACATTACCACCGTGAGAATAAATTCGCAACATAAACTAGTTAGAGCACACGGTTTGTCTCGTTATTTTTATATTTATTATCTTTTAAGGTTTTTGATTTAATTTTTCATGAAATACAATCATTGATTTCATAAACACATATTCTCTGAATATCGTCAAAAAGCCCAGTTAATAATAAATAAAATAATCAGTTTCGTTAAAAGTGTATTTTTTTCTTTTGGGCACAAATTGACTTTTAGATCTCTTGTAAACCGAAATAACAAAGGTTATTGGGCATATTTGACCCACTTGATGAATGTTTGCGTACAGAGACCAAACCAGTTTCAAATTGAAGTTTCAATCCCACTTTTCAAAATATGTATTATTTTTTTTATGTACCGACCGGCAGAAAAAAAGTTATTTTACATTAAGTGTTTTATTGTATGTTTAATGTTATTAAACTTTTGTTAATAAAACAGAAGTTTTTACTTTAAGCATTGTGAAAATGTGTGGTACAAGCATAATAAACGTTTTATTATCTTTATTTATTTTATTATTAATTAAAGTGCTGTGACATAATGATAAAAAATTAAACGTGTCCTGCAAGAATGTGACCCATACCACTGAGTAGCAGACACATTTATCTACATACCTAGCCCGATTTAGTTTGTTTACGCTGTAGGTCAAATGTTCGAACAAAATGCCCAATGACCTTTTTGTTATAAGTATGAAATATTTATGCAAAACATCAGAATAAGTTAAACAAAGTCAATAAATTAATCCGTTGATCCATTTTTTTTTACATAATACTTTTGAAAAACATAAGTTTTTGTCATTAAGGTACATAAAGCTTAGTAAACTGTGCTAATTACTGAAATAAATATTTTTACTTAAACTTGCTTTCTGATATCAATAAGCTAAAACAAACGATGACAAAAGCGCAGCGAACTTAATGATAATTATAAAATATATAAAACATAGTTTCATAAAACATCTCAACTTTTCTGAACCATTATTGTAATATTATATCTGAGGGAATCGAACCCGTTGAAGTTTAATTTACTACCACCGCTAAGCCAGTCGATTATAACCAACGATGCAGATTTAGACCTTAGCTCTGATAAAGCCGTGTGTACACAATGCAGCTTTGTTTTGAATTACAAACCTATTGTAATATTAGTGCGCTTACGGATATTATTATATAGTTTCATAAAATTAAACATTCTTCTGGTGTTTGATTTTATTTGATGATTGCGATAAGTCGCATGGTTATTATCTCTGACTTAAATGCATGCTGTGGGTTCGAGTTTGTGTGGATATTTCGTGATGAAGATAAAATTTTGCATTTTTTAAGTAGTCATTGTTTTTAGATAGGTAGTTATTTAAGGATGGCTCACGTTGTTTTAGTAGCTTCTTAGTTTTTAAATGCCTACCTAATCATTCAAAACTTCATTACTTCAAGAACTACGAGAAATTCATACTTATTTAATTTAACTTTATTTAGATATCATTACAAAATAATCATTTAAACTATTCAAATACCTCAAATACACAAATGTGAAAATAAATCAATAGAGTAAGACATTACCATTTTAACCATTATGTACATAGCCTTAACTACATATTGTCGGCTTATTTGAATATCAAGTTTGCGACATTAAACTGATACTACTTCCGTTCCGTAATATAAAATGTTTATTTTGCAAATACTTAATAATTACAATTAACTTTGGTAAAATATGTAATAACGATTTCCAGTGGTTGTAAACCGTCACGTATTTATATTTAATACATTATATTTTAATAGAAAGTTTGGAACTAAATAATCCTGAACAAATTTAGTTTGAAGTTTAACTTAAGTATATCATTATCACATGAGGAGTGACAAGAACCTGTTTCAGTTTCAGGTCCAGTTTATTTTATAAATTTTTGTGGTGCTCTGTCAAATAAAATATTTAATATTAAAAAACAACAAAAAGTTTCGCATTTTTTTACTTACAATATAATTTTCCATTAAACTGAAGATTTTTCAAATAATAAACACACGAATATAATAAAATGTTTTTCACTCCTGATTAAGAAATTATTGAAGATTCAGCAAAAACAACCTATTTAAAACGATTTCCGATCAATAAGTGTCACAAATTGTGGTGCTGCTCCGTCACTATTAGCAAAGACACTCTGCCTCAACGTCACCAGCGGTTTGCCAGTCATCCATCCGACTGCTCCATCCTCTCTCTGCGTGAGCACTCTGCCAGCCCCTGCCCAGCGCCAGCGCCCCGCCCGCCCACACGCTGACCATCAGCCAGCTGCTCTGCCATCACCGCAAGCTCACTGTACAACTCAAACGAGCAAAACGAGGATCCGTGCTATTGCCATAATGTTCGTAAGTTGTTATTTTACTAAATGATTTTCTAGTGATGAATACTAATCCGATAAGGTAAATTTGTAAACGTGCTTAAGTTACTATCGTGTTTGTGTGAAAAGTTTTAAATCTCGATCTTATTACTTTACCACAATGATATCAAACGCGATGGTAACGTTTGCATATTTGCAAACTTACACTCGGCCCTCTGTTCAATTTGAGTTTCAAACGTAACAAATAAAAAGGAAATATTTTTTTATCAAATCTAAATTCATTCGGGAGTAAATTTTATCTTAAATTCTGTAAATTATTAATTATCTAATGTTAGTAATAATAACTTGCAGGTCGGACTCCGAATACTACAACAATAAGCGCAGCAAAGGCGCCAGAAAACAGGTCGTGGAAGATTTCGTCGAATCGGACACCGATGGGGAAACGACTTCCAAAGTAACGTATGTATTAATTAAACTTACTTACACTTTAACATTTAAGTCTTAGATTGTTATTATTAAAATATCACTTTTATAGTTACATTTACAACAATTACTTAGGTACTTATATTTTTTCCTTTACATTTTACATACTTACTATTTTATGGCTAAGTTTATTCAACATGTAATCTTGACGTACACTATATTTTAAGAGTTATGATATGATATGTGATGTGTGCGTATCTTTGGTCGTTTATTTATATCCAGTTTTTTTTTTAGTTCCAAGAAAGAGCCGAAACCTGCAAAAGCGGTAAAAAGGAAGGCGCCAACATCAAAAAAGTCATCTGCACCGGCTGCAACAAAGTCAACTGGGTGGCAAATTGACTCAGACAGTGAGGAAGAGGCGGTGGCTCGACGACGAGGCAGCGAGAGCCAGCCCTTGCAGTCGTGCTTGTCGCGGCGTGTCGCCGACGGGGTCCTGCGCCGCACCGCCCAGAGAGACGGTGATACTTACATTGAAGTAAAGGTGTACAACACCAAAGACATATTGAAGGTGGAGCCCAAAGATCGCTGGGAACAGGCGGTAATCTCCCTGAAATATCGAGCAGATTCCGATGCTCCAGAGTTGATTCCACTTAAGGAGGCGCTCAAGCTCTGCAAAAAAAACTTCACCGAGGAAGGAAAATTTTTTAGCTTTAAGAAAAAGTAATAACTTAGTTATAGGAGATATTTTTTTTTTATTAACTTCTATATTTTTAGGATATTTTTTTTGTATTTTAATTTTATAATATATTATTTAAGATACTTAAAAAACTTAACTTAGTAGTACTAGTACTAAATAAATAAATAAAATAAATAGATAAACTTTAAAAAAAACATTTACTTATTATGAGTTAAACTCTATTCCCTAAAAATAAATAATATTTGGTTTATACATATAATATTAAAAAATAAAATACATAAGTACATAAGTAGGAATTATTATACCTATTCAACCAGTCCATTCAATAAAATATCACTGATTTTGGCAGCTTAGGATAATAATTCGCTTTTATTATATTCTTCCTACTACCTACTTAACGATATGGCAAGCAAAACAGTGTATTGCACAGTTTGTGACTTATCCGTTAAAAGTAAAGCATTCTCAGCCCATTTGAGAAGTAATATCCATAAAAATAATAGTTCCATCGAAATAAGTGACGGAATTGAAAAAATAAGCAGTGCATTTCGAAGTCGAATCGCATCGTACAGGGTTCGAGTGCCGACGATGGCTGATAGCGGTGACGACACGGATGACGTCAGCGTGTGTCCGCCGGCTGAGTTCCTGTCTCAGCTTCGCTCTCGCGTGCATAACTTGTTATCTGCAAGACAGGCAACCTATAGTTCTATTAAGGTGAATTTTGAATTTTTCGCCGAGTTTAAGTTACCGAAAACTAGCGCTAGTGAAATCAAATCATTTGCTTTTGGTCAAAATGTTGTGTTGCATCATAATTATGATTTTAATGATCTGTTTTCAAAAATTGTTAGCTCCATTGTAACAAGTATTGACGAATTTGAGGAAAAAGATAGCGGTTGGTCTTTTGTAAGAAATTTATACTTAGAAGTTAATATCAACAAGTATAATCCATTGAGAGCCGCCCGGTTTATTGAGTTGCCGCGAAATTTAAAACTAAAGCATGCTTGCATTAACATACAAAATAATGACTCCTTCTGCTTTTTATGGTGCATAGTAGCCGCATTGTTTCCAGCTAAGAACAATGCACACCGAACATCTTCATATCCTCACTTTGAGAATGTTCTGAATATTCAAAATATGACGTATCCAGTTGGGTTTTCAGATATAAAGATTTTCGAGAAAAATAATCACCAAATCAGCGTTAATGTGTACGGTCTCGCAAACAAGTCTAACATTGTTGGACCTCTCTATAAAACGCAGAGCAAAAAGAAACATCATGTCAACTTATTACTATTAGAAAAAGGTGAATTTAAACATTATTGTTTAATAAAAAATTTGAGCAGATTACTGAGACCTCAGTTAACAAAACATCACGGAAAAATTTTCTTTTGTGACGATTGTATGATATTTTTTAATAGCGAACAAAATTTGAATACTCATATTTGTAGCGGTGTCCGGACGGTATTGCCTGATCCAGGCACTGTTATTCAATTCAAACATTTCGATAGAATGCAAGATATGCCATTTGTTATATATGCGGATTTCGAATCCTTATTAGTGCCTGAATCAAGTAGTGATGGATTGCTCTCGAATAATACATCCATTTTGCAAAAACATTTGCCTGCCGCATTTGCATATTACGTTGTTTGTTCGTATGATAGCTCTCAAAATAAATACATGTCATATCGTGGTCAGGATTGTGTTGAAAAGTTTCTTGAATATCTTGGCGAAGATGTAACTAATATACACAAAATTTTAAAACAATCAATTCCAATGACTTCACTAACATCTGATGAGCAAAAGAGCTTTGATGATTCAAAATATTGCTTCCTTTGTGATCAGTTATTGTTCGACGATAAAGTTAGAGATCATTGTCATTTGACAGGAAAGTATCGTGGTGCATCTCATGCTTACTGCAACTTGCAATATTGTGTACCAAAATTCATTCCAGTATTTTTTCATAATTTATCCGGGTACGATAGTCATTTATTTATTCGGCAGTTGGGAGCGACACCGGGTAACATTAAAGTTATAGCAAAAACTAAAGAAAACTACATATCATTTACAAAGTTTTTTAGTGTAGGACGTGAGGAATACATACCAGTTAGATTTGTAGATTCATTTAAATTTTTAGGCACTAGTTTAGAAAAGCTTGCAGGAAATTTAAATAAAAATGATTTTTTTCACTTACATCACTTTTTCCCTAAAATGGAACATTTTGATTTACTTAGACGTAAAGGTGTGTATCCATATGAGTATATGACAAATTGGAATTGCTTTGATGAAGACAGGTTACCACCACGAAAATGTTTTTACAGTAGTTTAACCGGTGAAACTGTTTCAGAGTCAGATTATTGTCATGCTCAATGTGTTTGGACAACGTTCAATTTGAAAAATCTAGGCGAATATACTGATTTATATCTTAAAACGGATGTCATTTTACTTGCCGATGTTTTTGAAAATTTTCGTCAAACTTGTAAAATTAATTACAGATTAGATCCTGCATTTTACATGACGGCACCTGGCCTAAGTTTTGACGCAATGTTACTTAAAACTAAAGTAAAATTGGAACTTATAGAAAATCTAGAAATTTTACGTATGATTCAAAAAGGAATCCGTGGTGGTGTGTGTTTGTGCTCTACTAGATACGCTAAGGCAAATAACAAGTACATATCAAATTACGATCCGTCTGTGCCCGATAATTATTTACTATACATTGATTGTAATAACTTATATGGTTATGCAATGTGTTCTTATTTGCCTTATTCAAATTTCGAACTCATAAGCCAAACGGAAATTAGTGAACTTAATATTCTTCATGTACCTAATGATTCAGAGTTTGGTTATATCTTAGAAGTAGATTTAGAGTACCCAGAGCATCTACACGACTTGCACAATGACTTACCTTTTTGTCCCCAAAAATTTACACCACCCAGTTCTAAAAACCCTAAATTGATTCCAAATTTGTACGATAAATTTTACTACGTAATTCACTACGTGCATTTGAAAACGTGCCTCAAACATGGTTTACTGTTAAAAAAAATTCATAGAGTAATTAAATTTAAACAAAGCCCATTTCTTAAGCAATATATAGATTTGAATACGGAACTGCGTCAAAAGGCTAAGTCAACATTTGAACAGGACTTTTTCAAATTATTAAATAACAGTATTTTTGGGAAAACTTTAGAGGATACTGAAAAAAGATTGAGCGTATATTTAGTCAATAAGTGGAATGACACCAGAAATAAAACGAAAAAATGTTATACAGCTGAGCAATTAATTTCAAGGCCAAATTTTCATAGTTGTACGGTTTTCGCAGAAAATTTTGTAGCTGTGCAAATGAAACCTGATTCAGTGATTTTAGATAAACCTATTTACATAGGATTCACTGTTCTCGAAATATCCAAAAATCACATGTATGATTTCCACTACTCTATTACAAAACCGTTTTATGGTTCCAATTTAAAACTATGTTACACCGATACTGATAGTTTTTTGTACTCTATCGAGGCAACGGACATTTACGAAGACATAAAATCCAATTTTCAACAGTACTTTGACACAAGCAATTACATGGAAAATAATCAGTATAATATAGTTCCGAGGAACAAAAAGGTCCCTGGATTATTTAAAGACGAGATGGGAGGGCAACTTATCACTGAATTCGTGGGTTTGAGATCTAAGTTATATTGTGTAAAAACTCAAGACAAAGAGATAAAAAAGGCAAAAGGGGTAAAAAAATCTGTAGTAAAAAAAATGGATTTTAAAGATTATAATAAAGTGCTACTTCTTAATAAGTCACTTAAAAAGAAAAATGTATTATTCAAGTCTTTGAAACACGAGATTTTTACGCAAGCCGTTAACAAAGTTGCTCTATCTTCAAATGACGATAAACGCATTGTACTTAAAGATAAAATATCTACATTGTCCTGGGGACATAAATCTAGCCTTTTCTGAGATTTTTTGTTTGGACTGGTTGAAAAAATAATAGAGTACCTAGTGAACACTTTATTGTTAATTTTTTAATACTGTTATTTAAGTATATTATAAGTATAATTATCAATATGTGTGATTCGTTTATAAATCGTGAATTCAGAATTAAAAAAAGAGCAGTGTTCAGCAAAATCTATGCTTATTTTTGTATCACTTTACAGTCTAAAACATATGTTCTGTATCCTTGTAATAAGTAAATAAATGAATACAAATTTTATAATATATATTTTAGTATAGGTACGTTAGTAATACTTTAAATAAATAGTATGTATGTAAGTTGTTGTTTTATTCTGAATCTAATTACCTTTTACCATTTTACTTCATAGCCAGCGAGGATTTATAAAATATAAATGACAAAAAACAAGTTCTAACTTGTCTAATTCTGATTGCATCGCGGCACATGTTTGCCGCTTTGTCAGCAATACGTTTCCACTTACATAACATAATAAGGTATCGACATCAGGAGCAAGTTCTAACTTGTCCAATTTTAGGAGCTGTGTCAGCTATAGGTTTACATACAAACTCACACGATCACAAATCAAAGGTATAAATATTCGTGTTAACTGCAATTGTATATTTATTTTCATAAGAACATCGAAGATGGTAAGTTGCTTTTTAAATATAAGTTGAATGTATTTACACAATAAATATAGGAATCTGTTCGCTTTTAAATATATGACTCATATTATTTGTTTCAGGCCATGTCAGTGAACACCGAGCTTCTCGTAGAAGACCTGCGCTCACCATCTCCGGTCTTACAAAACGCGCAGGACCCTCTAGAAGGATGGACGCAGATGATCCCGCCTTGGGTTGTAGAGCCACCACACGAAGAAACGCCGTTGGTGCTCAAAATACGGAAGGCGGCGTATGACACGCAGAAGAGGAAGCGAAAGAAGAGATCGTCCTTCCTCAAGCACTCACACAACACGCAGCAGTCCTTCGTGGTGAAGAGCCCGCCGAAGAAAGGACGACGTCTAATTAAAATTGAGATAGTAGACCTAGAGCAAGAAGCGCTGGGTGACTCGTCGGAGGATGCCCTACTGTCTGCGCAGTATGTGGTGTCGGAAGACATGGACCAGATTATGGACCAGGCGGAAGGTCTAATAAGCAACATATCAAAAAAAATATGTGGTTACAGCTATAGTTTTTAAAGCTTTGAATCAAATTATTTTTGTAAATTAAAGTTCTCATGTAGGTTTTATGCGTAACATCTCTAGTTACTTATAAACCTATAGAGATACATTTAAAGATATTACCTACTTACATTTAAAATTTTTGAAGGCTAGATTTAGTTGTACAAATGTAAAAACATTTTTTACTGTGTAATTAAGGTTTATTAAATAAGAATGTAATAAAATTACCTTTTAATGAATTAAACTTTAAAGGAATTATGTCGTTTTATTTCTATATAAAACGTAATTAGGTAGGTAAATGAAAAAAAGATTTTAAATGTACACTTATTTATTTATTGAAAAAATCATACATTGGTATTTTATTTTCTAATATCCATTTTCTTATACAAATTACATTTTTCAAAGCACAATATTTTATATGGTTAAAACAATTGTATGCAAACATATCTTTACAGTAAAGTTTACTTAGAGTTTCTAGATTAGGTATACCCTTAACACTAATATCTAAAACATTTTCATGACCACATAATTCACGCACCCATTTAACTTTCTCTTCTCCTTTCACTATGATTTTGCGTTCTCTAAGGTAAGGTTTAATGAGTCTTTTAAATTCTCTGTAGTCAATATATCCCTCACTCCATCGGTATCCTCTGTTTCTTTCTATCCACCAAACATGTTTCCTTTCTTCGAGAGTCAGTGTAGAGAATGGATATGGAGGTTTAATTAAAAAGATTTGAGTGTGTTCAGATGTGCCTATAACTAATTCTTTTAATATGAATTCATTTTTATCATTTTTAAAACCTTGCACATCCACTATTATAATATCTTTATTCATGATAGTTTTTTAACGATGTTACTCAGAGGCTTATATTCAAATATGCAGTCGTTCAGTATAAGGCAATATGCGGCGGTCTGATCAGGTATCTCTTGATCTGCTTCTATTTCCACACGAACGTCAATTGATCCCTTTAGCGTTTCGTGTTGGCGAGAACAGTCAACAACAAATAAGGGGGAAATTTCTTTGAACTCTTTCAAACTCAACAACGGCTCTGGTCTACGACCATGATAAGACTGCTGAAATCTTGCATACTGTTCGTATATTAACGAAAACTTGTTGTCAGCAAAATTAATATTCAGTCCTTCATAAGGGTAATATGATGAATTTAAAAATACTCTTACATCACGAATAAAGCAATGATCGAACTCTGCCATAGACTCTTTCGCATTATGTTTACGATTAGTTTGAAAAGCAATAACTACAAATCGTGGTTTTTCAACCTGTGATGAGGTTTTAATAGACCAAGCGTGTTTACGTGTTTTGGGTAGTAATGGATACTCATACAAGTCCCAATTACGAAATGCTACTGTAATGGGACGATCTTTTTCTAAATGCTTTAATAAATTAATTCTTTCGCGGTCTGATACTTTAATGTGCGGAACTCGCCAGACAATTTTATTTATTATTATATCCTCCACAACTTCATCGGTATTTAGTTTTAAAGCATTGAGATTTGTATTGCTTCTCAATAGTACTAACTCATGTTTACAGTTAATTATAATTTTTTCATAATCTTCTGCAAAGCCTAATATTTTGTTCAGAGGTATTGATGCAGAGAATACTCCATTGTTGACATTGGTCGTACCTGTAGGTGACCAGCCCCAAACTTTTGCACATTTCGATTCGTTTTCATTCAACGAAAGATAAGATTTTATAGTTGTAGAAATCCCTGCATTTTTTACCTTATCTATTTCTACACCATTTAATTCATAACGAATATCTTGAAAAAGAAACAATGCTGGGTTATTAACAAAATGCACACTTGTCACTCTTTCTTTTTGTTTAGTAGTACTGTTATACTTATACACATTGACTACGCCCTCAATGTACAAACTGCTGAGTGCAGGTAACACATACAAATCTTGCTGATTAATAGGTATTCGTATTTCATCGTTCTTGTTAAAACTCGTTACATATGGTTTATACGAATGATATTCGAAACTTTCAATGCTGTTATCGTACGATGCCGGTTGAGTAATATTTAAAATATTCATTTTAACAAGCCCAGTAGTTTTAAAAAATCCTTATTGCTTTTGGTTAGCTTCTTATTTAAACGAAGCGGTGTTCTTTTCTGAGAGGATCTTTTAGAACTGACTTGAACAGTAGATGCGGATGGGGTTTTATTAAAATTTATCATTTTTTTCTAAAGTGTAAATACAGCTGTACTTCTTCACCACGTAAGTTGATCTGCTTATTTTCAGCGTCTAACAACCTTATGTTAATAGCGTTGATTGAACTCTGATTGACGGGAAAATAAATTAAGTTTTTAGGTATTTCGATGATTCTATAACCTGGTGGTACGTTAGGCACAAATTCGTAAATAATGTGACTTGCTTTCCCGTTCACAAATGACCCGCTGATGACATCACATTCGATGCGCACTACAGTTGTTGATAAAATGCTGACAGGATACCGAGACTCAGTGCTTATATTAGCTTTTATTGTATCCATACCAAAGCCCAAAATTTTACCAAGAGAATCATTTTTATCGAAGTACACATTTTCGGAACAGTATATACAAGTTTTTAATGTATTATTATTGCAAGTTAATTTTAGCGCAGCATTTTTAATGTTACTTTTCAAAAAATCACAAATATCTTGAAGTTCATAGGACCCTTCAGGTATTTCGATAACTTTATCACTACCGTAATAAAATTTATTATTTCTTTCATCTATGTTCGGGATAGAATTAAAAGTTGAAAAATATAAGAGCCCACACTCATATTCTCCGCGTAATTGCAAGGTTGGCGAGTAATTTGTTATTAAAGATTCTCCTCTGCCAGTTATTGACACAGTGAAAGACATTTTTGTACTGATAAGTTTTTTAATTTCATTATCAATTTAAATGTTATTTCCAATAGTCTCTTAAAAATTTTAAACAAAGATGACCACAGTTTACAGCTCCAAACTTTTGATACTGTACATAATTATAGTTTATAGACATGTACCTTAAATAATTTATCAATTCTAACGGTGGCTTAAGATTGCCAAAACTATCAAAATATTCACAGTAGTCATTATGCTTAACGTAGGCTACCCAATGGGTTCCGGGATTATCAGAACTATCTAAATTTATTATAGCACACTCGATCTTTCGTGGTTTTAAAGGTAGTGCATCTCTCATGAAAACTCCTCGAAAGTGTGGAATATCAGAAGCATGCTCTAATATATCTAAATTAGTGAGAGGGCGTCTGGGTAGCCGTTTCATTCGTTTTTTGAAGGATTCAGATATAAACCAGCTCCTTTTTTATGAGGCTTGATATACAGTCCTTTTCCTAAAGCTACAGCTTCCATCATCTTGTTATGCCGTTCAGATTCTTGAAGATTTTTCTGAGCAGCCTTGTAATCATTGACAGCCTTTGCTATACCTGCTGCACCTCCAGCAAGTGAACCTAGAGCTGATAATCCAGCGAAGATTGGAATAAGAGGTAAGAAACCTCCACTTTTTGGAATAGGAATACACCGTGGCAACCGTATTCCTTTTTTATTTGTAAACAATTTTTTGGCGGCTGCATGTGCGTATTTTATAGCTGTACGATTGTCTTTAGATTTTAATTTTTTTATTTGTGTTTGTATTTTTTTTACAATTGACATAAAAGATCGAACACCAGCACCAGCTTTAAGTTTTGCTTTCATTGCATTTTTTACAATCCATGAAGCTACTTTTTCTCGTTTCCCAGCATCCTTTGATTTCAATCTTTTCTTAGCCATATTCAAAAGTTGTAAATCAGCTTTATGTCGAACACTCAAATCACTGTTATTATAGGCGATATCGTGATACATACAAGCTTCATCTAATTTATTTATACCTCGATCACCTCTTAGTAACCGTTTTTTAAGTTTTGTTCCGGGGCCACAAAACTGATAACCAGGGATATGTAACTCAAACGGTAAGTTATTTATTAAGTCGTTTATAATACCACTTCCTTCCTTCATTGATGTTCTTAAAGTGAGTTCAATCTAATTACATCGCTTCATTTATATTACAAAACTAGCGAATTTTTATCAACCCAACTATTCTCTTTATCGCTGAGACCTAACCATTTTACAAAAAGTTTTCTACCTTTTCTTTTTATAACTTTTTCGATGAGATAAAGATCAGGAAATTTAGTTCTTTGTAATTCATATTCGTAGAAAGATCCTAAAATCCTCTGTTTGTGTTTATCTTCTAAATGGTAAGTAGGTGGATTCGTATGATTTACCTTAATTATTACAAATATCTCGGTGGACCAGTTAGGGGTGTAACCCTTGTAAAAATCTCCTTTATATTTACTAATACGAACATGATCACCAAGTTGAAACTTAGGTTTGCGATCTATCTTAGGTCTTTGTGATTTAATAATGTTAGACTTTATAACCATCTGGTTTTCTTTGTTGACTTCAATAGGTTTAAATTTAGTTATACGGTGAGTAGAATTATTATAGTTTTCTACAACTGAATTTAAATTTTGCCCCAACCATTGGTAATGACCGTGCAAACTAAAAAGTTTGTAAATTTTATGTTTTAAAGTACGTATTACTCGTTCTACAATAGAAGCTTTTTTTACAGAGTAGGTAGAATAATGATTTATATTATATTCTTCTAATAATTTTTTGAAAGTATCATTATAAAATTCCTTGCCTAAGTCAGTTTGTAAATATTTAGGTTTTCGTGATGAATTTGTTAGTATCTCTTGCAGCGCATGTGTCACACATTGTTTGTCTTTTGATTTTAAAGGATTTACCCACACATATTTTGATAAAGTATCTATTACTATCAAAATGTATTTGAATCCTTTATTGGAATGTGCAAATTTCTGGAAATCCATAAGGTCAGCTTGCCATAAATCATCTATTCCTTTTATGATTGTACATCGCCGCGGGAAATTTCTTCTTGCTGCTTTGTGAAGTTCATTGACGATGTCTTTTTTACTCATTTTTATTTTTTAGTTTAATCAAATTATCTATCTCTGTTTTAGTATAATATAAATTACCCAAACGATTTGAAGTCACCTTTTCCAAGTTATTGAGATATTTTTTAACATCAAGAGATACTTTTTTTATTTCGTCTCTTAGTTCATGAACTGTTTTATCTAAATAAGCTTTATTTACTGCTTCGTCGTCTTTGTCTGGAGACGTTAAACCTTTCAATTTTGATGATTTTAAATCGTAGTGTCCTGTATCTGACTTCACTAATGTATCGCTGAAGGTATCAATATATTCTGCTAATCGTAGACGCTTATGAACATGATGGCCAAACTTGTCAATGTTCATTGCTGCTCTGATGACTTTTTCATACTGATCCATTTCCCTGTCAAGCGTTCTTTATATTTTAAATTCTTGATTATTCCTGCTTCCCACAGTTCTTCAATAATTGCGACAATTTCATTGTCTAAGCCAGTGTTACCCGCATCTCGTGAGGCGAGTAATATTTTTAATCGTTCTACTAACTCATTCGGATCATCCCAATAAACCAAATCAGTATTCTTTTTAACTTTTTTTAGTACCTTAATACCTTCTCCATGCGAAAGACTTTCCACACTTGTAGTTGCATTTCTAGCAAACTTAAATAGAGGTTTTATGACGTTCATGTACTTAAAACCTTTATTGCTGTTTATTGGTTTGGATGAATCATAATTGCGTCTGTGTGCATTGGTTTCTAATAAAAGTAGTTTATAGTTATGTAAATCTTCTTCAGTAGTTATATCTAAATTTGGTTTCTTTTTAAACAAAAGCTCTTTCAATCCATCTGTTTTATTCAATGTGTACGTTCCTATTTTTAAGATGTTGCCATCATCATAGACGCGGGTTTTACCAAGCATCAATTTTCCGCGTTCGTTTCTGATTCCAAAAGGTATATTACCCATTACATCCGAAGATGTTGACCACGATAGTGTATGTTCTTTAACGTTTGGCGATGACTGCAAAGACTTGAATGACCCCTCGCTGATATTGTGAGTTTCAGAAGGCGATACTGTAAGCGTTTTGTTTTCGTGTAAGTTGTTATCAGAATCTATTTCATCTTCTTCACTGTAATCTTCATGAAAATCTTCACTAGATGAGGACGAACTATCGAAATGATCTTTCTTATTTTTTTTCACAGAAGGCATAAACTGTTTTTCATTCCCTTGATGCTTTTCTTCATTTTTATTTGCTAACAAGTTAAGTGGTTCGACTATGGGCTTAAATATGGTTTCCAGGGCAATATTATTCGAATTTTTTGCTTCCTTTATCATTTCAACTTTTCTTTTTACAGCCGCAGCAGATTTCACGATTTTTTGCTTCAGATTTTTCTCCATTTTAGATAGGATACTGCTTGGTTCTAAATCACGAATGAGAGTGATTTATTCGTAGTGTAACAACCTGTTATGTATTTTAGTCCAGTATTATAAATGTATCAAATGTCAATCTGTAGCATCCGTTGTTTCTTTCACAATCCTTATTTATCACAAGATAATTGTAAGGCTTATTCCAAACAGCTGAGCACATTTTTCGAAATTGGGCCCAGGACATATCAGAACCAACATGTTCATCATAAACATGTTTTAAATTAATATCATCTTGTTTAAATAATATAACAAGATTTGCATTGTCCCTTACAAGCTGTTTGGGTATTTTAGTATAAGTCTGATTTATATAAAAACAATCAATGTTCTTATGACGTCCCATTGCAAAATAATCCCTTATGTTACTTTGATTTTCACAAGCAACGTCGTCGAAAATGATAATAGAATCAGGTAAAGCCTCATGCGGACTCAATATTTCACTATTATGATTATATTTATTATATGATATTTCGGGCACCCTATCTAAAACTTTTTCTAGAAATAAGTATTTTGTCTGGTACAAGGATTTTGAATAAACATACAGGTTTCGAAAATGAAGACCCTCTTTATGCAGCAATAAACTTATGACTAAATTTGTTTTCCCACAGTTTGATGGACCACAAACGACACAGCGTATTGTATTTGGTAGTAATCTACCATGTCGATTTGAGTCAGTCGGTAACGGAGAACATAGGCACTCTAACTTTAAAGATTGTTTTTGTTTTACAAACTTCATTATCAGCTGACAGTTCTACAAGACTATAGAGCTACGAGGTTTGCAATTGAATGCGTTTAAAATAATGATGCATAGATATTATATAAACAGACGATCTAATTTCACAGAGGATGCCAATCGTGCAGTTTCACTAATCTTTTATAAGAGCTCGTGGAATTAGGTGATGTGGCATGGAAATATTATAGAACAGGCCTTCACTGGCTAACACGATTTTTAAAACTGATTACTGGGCTTCCTGAAACAATTTTTACTACAGCGATCGAGTTGATTATTGGGCAGTTTGGAACACTTCACGACAGGGATCGAACGGACGTGAGAGACCTGGAGTGAATGTGTTCCAGAACGCCCAATAATCACCTACTATTATGGATGTTGATGAGTAGTATATGTTGCTTGCTATGCTCTGTTCACAAAACTCGATAATTCAATTATGTCAAAATTATCTCATTCATTATTTCATTGTTATTTTCTATTTTGTACAATGTGATTTACGTAAAAATAAGTAATTTTCATTACACCTTGGGAATAGTTTTTATTTGCACTATTATTAAGATTACAAAAATACTTTGTTTTGTACATTGTTTCTATAATAGCTTAGCTTATATTACTTCTGTAGCGTAGGTATGTAGTTGTAGCAGGTAACGGGCGGAAATTATGAAGTCCGTTATACAACACGAAACAGTTTATTAATTACGCACACAATAGAAGGAGTATAGAAGACAGAAGGGCGAAGCACAGAAGTATAAAGCGGAAAGATAGTGTAGCACAGAAAACAATTAATTATGGCTAATTACAGCACGGTAATTACGTATATGCGCGTGAGCGGCGGAAAGCATTAAGCAGTACGGGTATCGCGTCAAAGGTGTAATTCGTGACTGGCGCGCGGCCGCCAGGCGAGTGAGCTCCGTGTGGAGCGGGCGGGGCGCGGGTCGAGGGCGGCGGCGGAGGCAGCCGACCGACCGGACCGGTTCTCTGCGCGCACGCATCTTGCAGCCACTCACGTACATATAAAAATTAAAGTTTTATAGAAACGGTCTGTCCGTTTGTTCTTATACATTTTACATAATTTTTATTTAAGTATTGGAACATAATAATTACTGTTTATTTATCTAAGTATATATTGATATGAACTATAAATTTATGCATGTATTATGTAAGTATATTTATTCAGCATTATTACGACATTGTTAAAATGTATATAATAAAGCATTATTTTGTATTATATTATAATAAAGCACAAACAACAAAATAACTAAAATAAATTAAACTACAACTAAACGACACAATACAAAATTAAGCCGCCACACTTCTAGTTTACTGGATGTGTGATATTATAATATGAATATCCTACTTCCTACTAATATTATAAATGTGAAAGTTTGTGGGTTTGGATGTTTAGATGTTTGGATGTTTGTTCCTCAATCACGCAAAAACTACTGAACGAATTTGGTTGAAATTTGGCAATCAGATATTGGATAGCCTAGATTAAAACATAGAATACTTTTTATCCCGATATTCCCACGGGAACGGGAACCACGCGGGTGAAGCCGCGGGCGGCCGCTAGTATGAAATTATATTACATCTGATATTATAATAAAAACGTAAACACATATTAGATTTATACTTTAATTTGTAAAAAGCACAGCTTTTTCTCTTAAATACTTATAATTTTCAAATCAATAGTAAAAACAGCGGTAAAAATCAGATTCGTACTTTCTTTACAGAATTGGTCACAACTTGTTTGTTTATTATTGCACTCCAATCGCCTTTATATTTCTGGAAAGGTAATAAAATGGACATTATTTTTGTTATACATAAACATACAAACTAAGATACACTTATAATTCTCTTGATTTAGTTATACCGGTAAATAAGAAAGAGTCTATGAAAAAAAAACATATTTTTGTTTATATTTTAAAAACAACAATACTAAATTAGTAGGTTTCAATAGAATAATCATAGAACATTATATAACCTTTCAAATGACATATCAAACATTGAAATTGATGCAGTAGAACTCGATAAATGTAGAAAAACTTGATGAAATAAAGAAGAAATTGAAAAAACTAGATGAGTACTTTCCTTACAGAATTGGTAACAACTTGTTTGTTTATTATTGCACTACAATGCTGTTTATATTTTTCTGAGAAGATATTAAAACAGACTTTATTTTTATTATAAACTTACAAACTAAGGTACACAAATGATTTTTTTAATTTAGCTTATACCTGTAACTAAGAAAAAAATTATGAAAAAAAAATCATACTTTTGTTAATATTTCAAAAACGACAAGACTAAGTTAGTAGGTTTTAAAAGAACAATCATAGACAGTTATATAAGCTTTCCAATGACATATCAAACAACGAAATTGATGCAATAGAACTCGAGAAATAAAGAAAAACTTGTTACGGTCGGCCGCCATCTTTGTGACGTCACAGCTATGCGTGTCCCCACTTCCACCTCTTAAAACCGTCAGTTTTGTGTTTCGTAGAGCACAAGGAACACATACACACCAGTTTTAGGTATATAGAAGAGAGTCCGACGAAAAATCTCAAAATGCTTCGTCGCCACCTAACTATAAACCTTTATAGCTATCTCTGCCTCGATTTTTACAACTGTCGATTTGCGTCGTTTATGACGAAGCGGTAGCGGCGGGTGTGAGATGATGCACTACCTACCTTTGACGTAATTCGCGAACGAATGGCATTTTCTACTTTCTGTTATTGTGATATAAAATGCTGCTTGCTCTAAGAAAACAGCACCTAACATTAGGATGGAAAATATGAAAAATTTTGTCAAGGTAAAATGGGTAAATAAATCGGTGGAGAGTAGAGTAAATAATTAATAAATAGAATTTAACGCCTACGTAAGAAAAAACTAATGCATTGTATAAGTTTTTCTTTTCACATTAAAAATTTCCCATCTGTCAAAGAGATTCCATCGAATCCAATGCTTAATCAATCTCTCTCAAAACAGTCGGTTTTTAAGTGTTCTACGTAGTTTAATTTTGTCTTGTAATACGAGAAATAATATTTAAAAAATCCAATACGCTAGACACTAGACATAACTCAAAATATAGTATTGTTGGCTTCAAAACTAGTTGAATAGTTTGGCACCATGTCACATAGATATTGTATTCACATAGGGAGTAGGTAGCAGTTTCCCCTTACAGTATTCTTAGACTTTTATGTCACCATTGCTAGGGCACAGGTTCCTAATGTGTTAGGCAGATGGCTAATAAACCACCATGTGGGCCCATTGTGAACTGGTATGGTAGGTCCGTTTTTATGAAGGGTTGCATTTTCAGCAATCCATTATAAGTTATCTATCACCTAGTCATAGTAAAACGAATACCTGTCTCAGTAGATCTTAGGCCGTCCGCTGCCTTAAGCGGGATCCCGCCGCGGGTACACGGCGCGGAAATATAGATTGCTGGTTTTTGACGGACAGATGCTTGCGCAGTGCATGAGTAAGCTCTAATCTATGTCGCCCCGCGCGCGTGTCCCGCTCAAGGCAGCGGAGGGCCTTAATACTTTGTTCCTAGTTTCTATACGAATTCACTCTCCTTCGATATTAAAATTCGTTTAAAAAGGTAGCCATTCCTTCCTATAGTTCAATCTAGTTAAGTTAACGAAGTTAAGAATCTAGATATCTCTTTGGTTGGTTCAGCGGCTTAGGGATGAAAAACGTAACAAACAGATTACTTTCAAATTTAAGATACCTATAATGATTAAAGGTAAGGATTTGGAATTCTAAACAAGTTGGTATGACACAGTACCTACTGTTCAGCTTCTAATAATTCCCTCAGTACAATGTAATCCTTGTATCCTACACGTCAATACAGTAACAATGTTCTCTCCCAAGAAATAAAACGTTCCGTTTTACGATTCTTCGCGTTCATAGGCGTTGTATGGGTGGATTCACTTAGTGATTTTATAGCTTCTATCAATCCCTCGTTTTATATCTTTGAGTGGATGCGGGGCTATCAACAAGTAAACAGCTTCATATGACTTTTTTGCATTACGTTGTGTAGGATTTTTCTTTTTATCAAACAGTTTGGAGACACGGTACAGACGCCAATGGTATGCATTTTTTTAATAATATTGATATATATTTTTTTATGACAAATCCTACTAAAATAAAGTTAAAATCTCAACCATTTTTTGCTTGCAGGCGATGGACACGTAAAGAGATTTTTTCTCCACATACAAAAAAGGGTAAAAAGCTTCAAACTACACTGCTGTTTGGCCAAGGTTATTTGACATTTTTATTGTTTGGTTAGTTTACAATTTACATTCTAGATCGATTTCCCGATTAGTTTAGTTAGGTACCTATTTTTATTTTTATTTTCTATCTTTTTTAGCCAGGTTGCCATTGCCACTTTTTTGGTCACATTCTAACTTTTAACAACTGGCAATTGTTACGACAGTCTATTAAAGTGGAGAAAAGTTAAACATCATAAATATCATAGTTTATTCGTTTTAAATTACTGTTTTTAATAATTATTGACTGGCTTCCATCATATTGGACATTCGGAAAATCCCAAGGGAACTTTTGACCGGGATAAAAAGTATCATATGTTTTAATCCAAGCTATAAACTATATGTGTGTCAAATTTCATCCAAATCTGTTCAGCCGTTTTTGTGTGATGGAACAAACATCCAAACCCACAAACTTTCACATTAAAATATGAGTAGGATAGTAGGATCTTCGCAAGTAACTAAGACTTTCTTTATCAAATCTTAGTAAGACATAAAGTCGTCAGTCACCATAAAACAATGGGTGGACAATTTGTCCAACCTCACCTCGGAGGGTGCCCAAATTATGGACCCCATAAAAACGGGACAGTCCCACTTACGGGCCGGATTGACCACAGTTTACTGCCAGAAAATAGGGATAGTAAAATTTTTACGCCACTGCCGTATATTTGATGACTTTGTCTCTTCACTGTTAAATGAATAGGAAAATTGTGTATGAATACTTTGAAAGAAGATACTTTTATTAAAATACAGCCCCCCTAGCCAAAGTAACATTTGCAAATTTTCGCTATCGGTTGACGTTTTAAAGTTCGATTGTTAACGAAACCTTATGTCAATCCCATACATGTTTCGAAAGCGAAGCGATAACGAAGATTAGTGAATGTTACTTTGGCTAGGCCCTCTGATGTCCTAAGTAGACTTTAGACCATACGATCTTTCGTGTACAAAATTGAATCTCAAAGGAGACTGCCTAAATTGGTACTTATATGAGCCAATAGCGATACGCTGTTGTGTTATTTCTCTGGAGTTATCTCAACTATACCCATAACAAAAGGGCATTAAAATCTGATAGGCGATTGCGTAAAGTCAATCGTATTCATTTGACAGTTCATATTGTATCATAATATATGTCATCCCATACAAATTGCATCCGATGGAATACGATATGAACTGTCAAATGAATACGATTACCTTACGCAATGCACATCTGAACCGGCAGCTTTGAAAAAAAACAATAGTTAGGTAGATTATAGTATTTTGGCTATAGTCGGAAAAGTCTCAATTATTTTACGTTTTTAAGAGCTTCCCTCAACAACTATTTTGTGCTTATGGTACTCATTGTTATTGTACAAGGTGAAATCAAAAGCAATCGCCGATATTTGGTTCGATAGTTGGTTTTGTATGAAGAATCGGCCGATACCAAATCGTTGTAGTGTGCGCACAATATACTTCTTCATACCTGATTCCAACTATCGGCCGACAGTTGGAATCAGGTATGAAGATTGCAAGCCACACCATAAAATTTGTCTACTGTTCGAACAACAGTAACTGTTACTCCTTTACATTAGCTAGTACTCTTTCTTCAGCATTGTCTCATAAGGCTTACCAATCTACCTGATGACTGGCTTTATTAAGCTGCGTTCGGCCATGACTATATCACTATACCTCTACACTATGCACGTACTCGCGGCTTTGCTCGTAAAAATCTGGCAGGCACCCGGCAATAAAGCATACATCCGTGCCTTGCGAATGCCTGCTACGTGATACCCTGATATTATTGTGTGAAGACTTAAAAATGTATAGAAAAGACTTAAAAATTACAGACGAAATGTCTGAAGACTTATGCTGTCTGGTCTAACAGCTAAGCATTTACGTAGCATGAAATAATTGCTGGCATTATCACAGAATGATAATTATTATGGAAGATATTATGTGTAATTTTATCAATATTTATAGATAGTAGGAGTTTCACAATAGGAAACCAATAAATAAACCATCACAATGTTGATATCTACCTAATTTAGTCCATTGTCATTGAGCAATAAGTAAAACAAATTTAAGTTATACCTAAGTACCTACCTAAAAATTTGAGATTCGTTTCGGTAGAAAATAAGACAAACTATAATGGCATTTTATTCTAATTTGAGTTTTAACATCGCTACTATACACTGTCATTTTGTAGTCGTTATAATTAACTTAAGGGTGTGTTCTACCAATGAAACTAAACATTTTTGCCCAAGAAACATGGGTCGAAAAACGACAAAAAATTTTGGGTCTCCCATACTAACTAGACAGCTAATACATTTTATTAGTATGGGAAAGTCAAAAAAACTTATTTTTTCCTAAGGTACCGCAGTTTATTTAGTTTTTTTTCGTCTTATCTAAAACTAGCAGCCGCCCTTGACTTTGTCTGCGTGGAAAGGTTTTTCCTATCCCTCGGGAACTATACTTTTTTTCGGGATGAAAGGTGCCTTATGTCCTTTTCTGTACCCCTGACAACGTGTATGCAAAATTTCATGATGATCGGTTCATTAGTTAGGAAGCGAAGGCGTAACAAACAAACGGACTTTCGCATTTATAATATTAGTAAGGATGTATCACAGATCAAGTTCGTTACATTCTTAGCTCTATGTATCGGCTTTTACGCGCACCTAGGTAAATATAAAAACATAAAAGTGACGAATTCCTGTGGCCTGAAGGGTATAGGTGCTGATAGGGTGAACCCGGCGAATCTCGGCCTACGTGCAAGGAATTTTATGTCCAAAATGTAATGTGGTCATCTGGTGGATCGCTGGGATTGTAGGCATAGCTTTTTGCGGCACGTGAGGTAGGTGCAGTATGCTATTGGGTTAAGGAAAAAAGCTTTGCTTTTGTGTAGAAAATATTGTATAGAATCAGCTTTTGTAAAGAGATTAATTAACAGACAGTATTCATAACAACAATAATAATAATATATGAACCTTTGAACATCAAAGTCTCGAAAATAAATGCTTTACTTGTCAGTAAAAATTAAAAGGGTAATTTAGCCAATTATAATTACGTTGAGCAACCAACACCAATTTATTATTATGACCCCTACTAAAATTCAAAACCGGACCTTTTGAGTAGCTTAGCCCTCAAGTTCTAGATCTTCTAGTTCTAGACGACCTCCGTGGTCGAGTGGTTCACATGCCGGTTTTTCAAGGCGTCACCATCTCTTGAGGTCCCGGGTTCGATCCCCGGCTGGGTCAATGTAGAAAATGAACTTTTCAATATTGTCTCAGGTCTGGGTGTGTGTCATACCACCGTTGTTTCTGATTTCCATAACACAAGTGCTATAGCTACTTACTTTGGGATTGGAGCAATGTATGTGATGTTGTCAAATATTTATTTATTTATTATTTATTTACTTATTAAGCAAGCTAAACAATAAAAAATGTATCTCTACCCGTTAAAAATAACACTTAATTAGGTTACACATTGACAAGTTCAAATTGCTCCTAAATTGAATGAAACTTAAAAAGAATTTTAATATCTTCGACAAGTCGGAAGCCCCTAAGAAACGTCGAAACCGTTTTGTTATATCAGCGCTGTTCAGACATGTTTATCTCTGTCAGTAGAAAAAAAGACATCAATAACACACGTCGTTTGTGTACCCCTCCCATTACTGCAAGAGATCACATTCGATATACATCAAGAATCAAACATTAGCCACGTAGATACGTGAAAACATACGGGTTGATATTTGCACCTAACCCAAATAAATAAAATAAAATAAAAATAGTTTTTATTTCCCAAATACAGAAAATAGTTTGAGGTGAGACCCCCCAGAAAGTAATGGAATACTTGTGTTGGGGGTGTCTCGCTCGTAACCTTAGTGCCTAATTACAAGGTGGGAAAGACTTACGCGTGAAAGCACTAAACTTAAGAATCGCCTTTTCTTATCTAGAAAGAAGTCTTTTCTTATCTACAACTCGACCAAGTTAACTTAACGAATGACAGCTACATGACGGCAAAGTTTATGACACCGTTTTAATTTGGTCGTGTTGTAGTTACGAAAAGACTTAGGCGATCCTTAAGTTTAGTGCGATCGGCCATTAGACTAGAAGGTGGGAAAGACTTAGACTATTCGGAACCAACGCAAATAAATGCTAGAGATTAGCAACGGCTCTTAAAAACTAACAACAAAAAAAAGAACGAGGGAATGAGTTAATCCAACCTCTTACTTGTCAGTTTTCAATTGAAGAATCAAATTTTTTGAGTACTACCAACATAAACAGTAAAACGCAATGACGATCTTCATATATCCGCCCAAAAATCAAACCTGGGACCTCGAGATATAAAATTATCTCAAGGGAATTGGATTTTGGAGATATTTACTATAACGAATGGTTTTAATATGTTTGCCTGGGTGATTGAATTTAATATTTTTGTGTCCATGTATCACCAAAATTGGCCAGTAGTCGAACGAAAATCCACATGATTTCTATTACACTATAAAAACTACTAGAATTTGTGTTATTCCCATCCGATCCCCTGCAACCGATTCCCTGGTGGATCGGTTTTATTTTTAATTATTTTTTATTCCCATCTGATACCCTAGTACTTATTGGCTTATTTTTGTAGGTACAGTGTTCAAATCTGATTCAGTGATATTTATTTATTACATGAATAATAATTGCTCAATAAATGAATATTTGTTTTTCATACTTCTTTTTCTTCTGACCTACCTTTTCTTGGTTAGAAATACAATGAGGGGATCCGTTGGGAATAGAAAACTATAAATAAGGGGATCGGTTGGGATTTTCAATTCTCGGTGGATCAGTTACAGTGGATCGGATGGGAATAACTAAGATTTGTAGATCATAATTATTTTCTTTCACCTAAAACTCTACTCTAACTCAAGGGACCTTATCCGAATTTAGCCGCGTATATTTTCCATCTGAAGAAACTCCAAGAAAAAAATACCCATACCAACGTCTCTCTTACCACCATGTCTTAAGACCGAGTTTCTTTTCTACCCTTTTACGTCGTTTTTTAAGATGAGCCCATCAGAAAGAAATTGCAAAATAAAATCAAATGTAATTTGTGCGTTTGGTTGCGGGAATCTTCGAGTGTCACCCGCCCGAGGCAACTCGTATGGAAATTCGAGTTTTTCTATATTAAATATTGCAACTCCCATCGAATACCGTTTGCCCTTAAGTGATACTGCGGAATTGGTATCATGTTTGTTTTGTGTTGTCGAAATTGAATTGGTTAAGTCGTATGATGGAAATGATTGGGTTTGTGCAAATCTTGGCGTGTCAAAGATTTTTGATTTTTTTAAACAGGTCTCATGTTATTCCTTATAACAAAGAATATATGATAAACGAGTGTTTAATCTAGACTTGGACGCACACAGGATACAGACATATTCGGAAATCATTTTTATTAGGTAAATAGTTGCCACAGATGCGATTTTTTTTAGAATGCCAAGCTCGCAACAAACGATTTCGTAAGTAGGCCTCTTACAAGGTGGAATGATGGTCTGCTGAAGATCGTAGGAAGCCACTAGGCGTGGGCAGGGCAGGACCGATCGTCAATCCTTGGGGAGGCCTATGTTCACCAGTGAGCTTCTTTGGTAAATACGCCTCTACAAATATAATTCGTGTGCGATAAGAAAACCTGGGCTAATTGTCTAATTCCAAAATATATCGCAATCTCTTTGAGGATGTGATGCATTGATGCTTCTTTTTGGTACAAATAAAAACTTACCAAAGAAATGCAGCAATGTGTCACAGCCATGTGTCAAATGAAAGCGATTGAGATAGATTTTGAAAATTAGCCAATAAGTAGGCAGCATGCCGTAAAATGAAATTAACATTAGAATGAATCTGAAAACGTCATACTTAGCAGAGCCTTAAAATATCACGACCGTGTACTACATATAATGTTTTCAGGATGTTGTCCGATTCTGTCTTAGTTAATGTGTTTCATGTCATGCTTGTCCTCCTTTCGCGCAAACTCTAGCTTGTTCTAGCAGACCTTGTAATGGGATAATTTGATAAAAACACACTAAGATCTATGTTAACTTCCTATAAGAAACAGTAACTTGGGCCCTATTTAATAACGTGATAATTTGTCAATTGTCATGACTAAAGCCGCACAACTTTCGCCACACGGCGAAAATACCGTGTAAATGGCAATTCGGCCTAGGCCACAGGTGAATGAACAAAACTATTTGATCCGGTGGCCAAAACTGGAACTACGTTTTTACATATTGTTGCCTAGGTTTTGCTAACAACTACATAGACGACAACGACGCTATCATCTGCGATTCAATTTTGGAAAAGACTTGCTAGATGACTAAAGCCGACCGTCACATCACAGGTGACTTCAATAAACCCATGTAAATAGCTCATAAGTAGTTTGTTCTATTTTCTAATTGGTTGACGCCTTGGATATGAAATTGTCAAAGTTGACAAATAGTCATGTTTATTGAATAAGGCCCAATATTATCAAAATGGCGAACAATATTTCAATAACAATAACGCAAACATATTCCTTTACAGAAAACGCGGAACCAAAGAAAGACGCATCAGACACATCAAACCGACATTTGGCAGCGGAGCGAGTGATATATAATGTATACCGAGTAATGTATGCCGCTCACCGCGACAGTGATTTGGTTCTCTTAAGCCAGTATTATTGAAGAGGGAACCAATGACAAAAACATAAACTTTTTTTTGAGATCACTTTTATGCCCGTGCACAGTAATATACCCTTTGTTCGATATTCCGTTTGAAAGCAGCTGTTTATAAGTTTGTTTGTATGTTACTTTATTTACACTTTAATCTTGAGCTTTCGTAATTCGTACAATATTTTCTGATAGATACCTTTGTTATATTATTTCCAAACATAATTTAATAACTAATATTTCGTAATAATAAATAAGAAGTGTCCTCAGTCCGCGCAGGTCCTCTGGAAGTTATTTCAGGGACAAATCTTTTCCATCAAATTATAAAAGTCTGACCTAAACTGTTTACTGTGAAGAGAGAAATAAATTATTACTACTATTATTATTATGGCATTCTTTAAACTTATCACCCAACTTTACTTTTTGACTGTCTTCTGGCGAAATGTGAATCCGACCTTTTGCGAATCCGACCAAGTGCGAATAATTACTAACATTGTATATGTGGATAACTTTTTCTTCTTGTTGTGGCTCTCCCTACACTACTGGAGGTTCGCCGTCAGCGAATATCGCCCTGTCTTGCGCCAAGCGGAAAAAATGCTCAAAGGTGGCAATCTTCATCCACTCCCGGATGTTCCGTAAACAAGACCTTCTGCCATCGCGTCGCTTTTCCAAAACTTTTCCCATAATTATGAGGTGGAGAGGCTGGTATCTCTCATGTCTTAACACGTGTCCGAGATACCCAACCTTTCTTCGTATGAATGGTTCGCAACAGTTTCCGAGTCTTCCCGAGGCGTTGTAGAACCTTCTCATTTGAGACCTTTTGTGTCCAGCTAGTGCGTAGCATTCTACACCTGGACAACATAAAATATTAATAAAATTTTCTTAGTTCATAAAAATAAATGTTTCTGCAGGTATTGTATAAACCCATCCCTCAGTAATACGGATAAATATAGTCGTGCAAGGGATTTTTGAGGGCATCCCTCTCAACTATTTATATTGAATTTGTTGTTCCCCAGAATTTATTATTTCACATTTGCTACCCGATTTCGCGTATTCATCTGGAGACTTTTCCCTTTTACTCTCTTTTCTGGAGAAATGGTGGTCGAAAAAGGTCAATCGGCTTTGGGACGGACGATTTATTATGCTTAGTTTAAATGTAGTTTTTTTATAACAATACTTATTCTAGTATGTAAATCTATTTAATTGAAATAAATAAAAACTTTGATAAATACATGCATGTATAAGGATTTTTGTGCAACGTCCACGTGGACAATGTTGCAGGTCTCTACAATTTTTTTTCTTCCTTCCTTCAGTATTCATTTTCACGACTAATACCAAAATTCAAATCAAAATTCAAATCAAAATGAATTTTGGGGTTTCAAAAACCTTCAAAAGTTAACAGAGTTACTTTCGCATTTAAAATATTAGTATAGATAATGGAAGTTGATTTTACTTCATCTGAATTGCTGATACTGTAATACAAATATAATGGTCTAAAAGTGCTTAATTCAAAACTCTAATACCTAACTCCTATTATAATAGTAAAAATCTGTTAAATCTCACTTCTCATAAAAGTTCCCGTGCCGGAAATACTCCGAGTTCGAAATTCAAATTCGAAAAATACGCTCCTTTCCGTTTCCGGCGTTTGATTTCTCCCATGATACGACGTTTCCGTTGAATATGTACTTGAATTTATAACTTTATATTGGATACTTTATGAATTTGAAATTAAAGATTGAAGAGTAGCTTTCATGTTTCTGTTTAAACTTCAAATAAAAAACTACAATTACGTGTGAATTATGTTTTTCAATACGTATAAAACGTGAAATTCTCATACGCTACAGAAAACGTAGCTGTTTTATTATAATTAAGCGAAAATTACTGCATCACCTAAACTTCCTTCATCGTTGACCAAGCAAAATGTATCATTAAACAGACACAAATTACTATCATTATTATCCTTATAACAAGGAGTCAAAATGTCACTTTTTCTTACTTCTGCGTCCAATATACTAACCTTAACGTGAATAAACCAGGCAAAAAGACGCCGCCGGTCGTCGATTCTGTACGCACGCCTCTCACAACGAAACATTGGCTTCGAAAATTGCGGAATTATATCGTTCATAAATCTATGCTCAAAACATACGTGTAAGAGAGAGAGGGGTAATAATAACAGGGTTGTGGAACGAGATGCAAGATTTGTCGAATTTAGTCTGCAAATGGTTTTATAAATTAGGAACGTAGATAGAACCTCTGTATTTGACCATTCTCCCAATATAAAAAGTAGACCACGGACACCTCACTCACTAATTGTCTAATTTCAAAATCTATCGTAATTATAAGGTTCTTGGTAATAGCCAAGAATCTTATATTCATATTGTAATAGCTTTCATTTGATAGAACATTGATTGACTCATTGATTTTTCTTTTTGGCACAAAATAAAAACTTATCAAAGAAATGCAGCAATGTGTCATATCTATCTGTCAAATGAAAGCGATTGCGATAGATTTTGAAATTAGACAATTAGCCCCCTTAAAGATTGGTTTTGAAATCAGTCCAAAATTATTTTCTGTTTTTGATGTCGAATATTTGTGTATGTCGTTTAAATGCCACTTGAATAAAAGTATACCCTTGTATTACTCTAAGAATTTACCAAATGTTGCCAAAGTCTTTGTATGAAATTAGTCATCTGCTCTACAAATTAGTATTCACCATGGGTTGCATGAACCAACAATTGCCATGGGTCAACACACTACTTAATTGGTTTGTCATGAAGCTGTTTCATACCCATCGTGCACTTTTCCAAGTTTTACTTTTAACAAATAAAAACCGCTACAAATACCTACACTTTGTAACCAAAAAACAGTATTCAATATTTTCTCCAAAGCTGCTCTGCTCAATTCTTCCGCTAAGTTCGATCTCCCCTCCCAGTTATTATTAAATGTTGCATGTATTTAAATTTATACCGAACCTCTCCCTTATTGATATCTCAATTTTATTGGTAGTCTACGATCTGTAACCATTTCTCTTCTATAATCGTCTGTGCCTTATGGATTGTGAATTTTTATTTTTAACGTGTCGTAATTTTGTGGGTGGCTACAGTGGGGTTGAATTTAGGGAAGAAAAGTTTCAAAATGTAGTCTGATTGAAACGTGGCTGTATGTTACTTCATTTGTTTGTGGGGTACCATGTTAACGCTGCATGGCAACACTTTAGTGATGGTTATTATTTTTACATGGTTTATTGAATTTTTTTAAGTAATTAAGGCAAATGAGTTTTGGATTTACTTTTGACTTATGAGTATATTGTCACAGATACTTGGCTTTGGTTAGATACATTGATGACTGATGGTGACTTTATCAACCGGAATCCTCAACCATTGAGGAAATATAATATGTATATCATGGGAAGTTCAGGGGTTTGTAACCCGTCGCACAATTTTGAACTTTTTTTTATGACACCAAAACCCATTGGTCTGTCTATTTCTACAATTTACTATTGTGTCTTTGTCTATGAATCTAACTCTTTATTTGATTTTTTTTATTATAATCTGAGCTGTTTCCTATATAGTGAATACTGAGGCGCGCTCCTTTGGATAAATGGTTTTCGAAATAAGTTTTTTATAAATTTTGACCCTATCTATGGAATCGAATGGAAGATGATAGATTGTTGAACATAACAATATTTATATATGTTGCTGTGATCACTGAACCATCACTGAGTTAAAATCAAATCTTCTGTCATATTGATAACCTCATTCACTTTATACGAGTGGGAAGGTACTAAGAGCCTTCGTAGTTTAAAGCATGTCAAATAAGGTAATACCGAAAACATATCAAATCCATTTTATGTGATTATACCAAAACAAAAAAAGAAATTGATATTCACAAAAAAACACGCCACTTTCCTCATTCCAATAGCAATAGCACTTTTAACGTTATTTTATTGCGTATCTTTTGGTGGATCGGCAATATTCGAGACGATTGGGCCAATTTCCCTGCTCGCATTGAGATGTTTTTTATAAGATACATATCTATGGGTTTCAATGAGGGGTGAAGGCGAAACGTCTTTTTAAACGGCATGGATGGATGGATATTCCTGTGTTGTGTTCGAATTTGTTTGTTTGATTTGTTGTAATCTTTGGATCAATGGAAAATTATTTGTTTTTGTTGTGTAGTCCTCAGTGATGAGGGTTCCGAGTGTAGTACGCTTCCCAACTTGGGCCTTATCGTCACTTAACATTAGGTAAGGTAAAGAAAAATTTATTTCATTGACACTATAATACAAGTTCCAGACAACATCTTCTGGTTCAATATAAAATAAAACAAAATAAATGTGAAGGAAGAGTGATTTAATTATAACTTATTACCATTGAAACTGGAAAATCTATAAATTAACTAAAAACTGTGTTTTTATTTCAACATGAACTACATTATTAGGAGTAGACATCTGTATTATTATCTAGCTTGTTGACTAAAAATGATCTCGTTTCTCATTTTAAGTTCCTGACTGACTATAAAATAGTGTTATTATGCCTTTCAAATCGATGGATATTATAACCGAATCATCAACACATTTCAATGTCCGCAACCTCCGCAACAGACTGTTACGTTAATTGATATCGAATTATCGTCAAATCGCTAATCGCATTCGCATCGCCTATCGGAACTGGCTGTAGCCTATCATCAAGCGATTATGTCACTGTGACAACTGACGTTTGTGTCAGTGTGACGTTGACACGACTAATACAGTTTGCTCATCCAAAATCATCGTGTATCTCTCATTACGGGACGTTGGCGGAATTTCTGTGAAGAACGGAAGAAGCCAGACTTTAAAAAATGTAGTTTGCAGTTGAAGTGTTTCGCCATGTTTGTAGTAAATGCTGTAAATCAGAAAATCAAACGTGTTAATCAGTTATTCGAAATGATAACTTACTTTTTACCATATGCACATAACAAATGAAGGTAAATCTGCACAATTATTGAATAAAATCGTTTTCGTTTCTTTAATTTCGAGACTTATTTGTTAAAAACAAGATGAATCCGATACTATACTACCTTCCCCTATAAATACGAAGTGTGTTTGTTAGGCTTTCACGCCTTAAATACTCAACCGGTAATCATGAAATGTTGCATACACGTTGTCAGAGGTACAGAAAAGTACATAGGTTGCCTTTCATCTAAACAAAAGGACTGTTCCCGAGGGACAGAAAAATAACTGTTCACATAGACGAAGTTGCGGGCGGCAGCTAGTTATCATATAAATTAGTGCCACAGACAAGACAGAGACAGAGAAAGTAATGACTTGAGTTAAACTTGCAATTTTCAAACGCTTCTAATATTATATTTCGTCGCTTCATACTCAGATATAAATAAATATATAATTATTTATGGTTTACTTGTAGTACCTCCCAGGTACTCGGCAGATTCGCACTATTTTAAAGAGTATGAAAACTACTTGTTTTAGAAAGTGTCTCACCACTTCCGGCAATTACGTCACCAACACCCCACCCCAGCTTACTTGGTTACCGGTCTTGTGATCGTACCTCATTCTTTTTTGGTGCGCGGCAGTGTTCGCACGTCTCACTCACCACGCCAAAGTGTTGTATATCTACAGTCTACTAAATTTCAAGAAAGTATTTTTCATGAATTTAAATGCAACGAAAAGAAATGAAGAATGTTCGGTAATATGAGAAATTACAAGGTTATCTGTGAGCTAATACACCGCGATACATCAGCGGCAGGGCCCGTTTTGCTCTATAAGTATCCATGCTCGGGGTTAACCGCGAGTTAACACAAGTAGCAAATTTTGCCTAGGGGTTAGCGGCAAGCTAACACAATGGCTAAATTATCGCCTAGGGGTTAGCGGCAAGCTAACACAATGGCTAAAATATCGCCTAGGGGTTGAATGCGAGTCAACGCGTGGCGTTTAAATACTGATCTGTTTGACAGATTTTGATTAGGCACTTGTGCCTTCATGTGCGACGGGCGGCTGTTTTGGGTAAGAGAGGCTTGTCTTATTACATTTCTAACCGAACCAGTTATAAAAACATTTTAGCTGTAACTTCAACTCCGATACTCGAACAACTTTCTCAAAATGCTTCATCTCCTCAGGTAGATAAAGCTAGATCCATAGCTGCAAAGAGCTATTAATGACGCACCTGCGTTTGTAGCGGGTATCGTAGCTAATCTTACTAATCTTATATAAGATTTCTGTTGTTATGCCAGGGTCTGACCTAGCCAACAACGACTGGGCATTGATATTCCCGTGTTAAGTCAGGCGATGACCGCCTTAATAAATAAAAAGCAAGCAAAGTAACTGTCTTTAATTGTCGCTTATTGAGCGACTTCCATTGTAAAAAACATAATTATAATGCCTAACCTGGATATATCAGTTTCACAAGTTATCCAAGATTATTAGAAAAGTCAAACTTTTCGGCAGCAGGTTGTTCGATAAAACTAAAACTAAAGCTAGCAAAAGACGGGGTTACACATTTCTGTGGCTTTGGATTGTAAGTTACAGAAATGTGAACGAGTCAACTCACTTCAGGCCGTGCCATAAATAGCAACCAGGTCAACTGGGCCAGTCACTGGCTGATTCTCGCTCGTCGAAAAAGGGGGGGCGAGGAGGCGTCCAGAGACCCCTAGCAGACCGCTACAGCAGCCGGAGCAGCCAGAGGCTTCCTTGAGCAACTCTGCAGCCTCCGCCTTTGCATCGTCGATAGAGTGCATCCAGAGGTGCCCCTTGGACGACACATCATCTTAAATAAGGTACATGCTGGCTGCATCCAGTACTTTAATACTTATTTAAAATAGCCAATATTAATAGTAAAGATTGAACTAAAATGGGATTTTGCCCTTTGCTGATAAAGTTACCAAACGTTTATATAGCGTTCTATAGACAGAACATGATTATAACTACATACCTATCATATAAAATCTTATATGATTAGAATTGGGGGGCAATTCAAAAATTTCAACTGTCTAAAGGTCAGTTTCTTTATATTTTGTTATTTACTTAGTAAGTTCAATAGTGACAAAATAATTCATAGCATCTGACCAGTATTAATTTAGATTAGTTTAAACTAAGTACAACTTTACTTTAAACATCTTAAACATCAATTTAAGATGGAAAATTATCAGACTGATAAGCTAATAACACAACATATAATCTGTAACATTGATTAGAAATAAACTTCTTTATTTATTTGCCTCTGTGAGTATCAAAAAATAATGAGTTTTTTTTTTAGATTAATTTTGGAATTTTAGCATTTTACAATGCCATTTTTGCTGATTATTATTTAAGAATAAAAGTTATTATGATTTGAATATCTTAATACAAGTACTTACTTTGACAGTCAAGATAGCTATCGGGCTTTCAATAAGTTCATGTCTTAGCAAGATAAACTTCCCTAAGAGGTAAGTGTTAATTTAGAGAACATATGTACTCGTATCTCGTATGGTGTTGTATTAAGTTTAAGTATCAAAAAGGCATTGACTTTCTAATAAATTATTCTTGGTTGTAGTCTTAAAG
Source organism: Agriphila tristella (assembly GCA_928269145.1). Classification (NCBI taxonomy): domain Eukaryota; kingdom Metazoa; phylum Arthropoda; class Insecta; order Lepidoptera; family Crambidae; genus Agriphila; species Agriphila tristella. Next base: position 21,621,373 of record OV743445.1, read on the forward strand.
CCTACATTATGCAGATGTGCAAGTCTTAGACTTATACCTACTTATACCTACCTACGAAGGTAGGTATCATCTCTTCAAGAATTTCAAATTACAGTGTAGCATAAGAAAATTCTCAAATATTTTTAGAACATTACAGCTGCTTGCCCAGCTACAAAGTATTATGGTTGGCTACACACAAAGGTTTAAGATAGACATAGTTCTTAACTTTGGAGCGTCACACTGAAATAGTGATCATACTACCGTAATAAATATTCCTGAGATAATATAAAAATATATAACCCGATAGTTACAAAACATTTTCACAATATTTGAATTTTGTGTGTATAATAATTATAAGACCATTACCATACCATTGAAATATAAATTTTCACTAAACTAGCAATTTCAGCAGTCTTTTTGACACAAAAAACATTTGCCAAAATCTAGTCTAATTGTTTAGTATTATTAGGCTGAAATAATACAACAGCCATTTATTTCATTTTATGGTTAATTTATTTTATAGGGTGCACTGCCCTCATCTTAATAATTAATCTACCATAATTTGGCAGTGGTGCCATAGCCGTAATTATATGGTTAGCATACGTCTCGTATCCGTACATAAAAACGATAAAAACTCGCGAAGCTGATTAAAAATCTAGAAAACTAAACACGGACACAGAGTGGTCATTATCTGAGCTTGCATTCTCTGAAATAACCACAATATTAATTGATGTTTCAAATTAGATTGATTTCTTTGCGTCCCGCACCAAACGGCCAAATTGTAGATTAGGTACCTACATGTCATGGAAATAGGATCAAAGCATATGGTTGCTTTGATCTTGTTTCCTATATAAGTGTATATATGATTGTGTATAGATATATATTTAAATAGTAGGTTTATATACTTATTCATCCTCTGTTTATCTATTTTACCTACTTATAGATCAAAGTATTATATGTATATATATATATACATACTTTGATCTTGTTTCCTGTATAAATATAAATATGATTATTTGTATATGTTACCGGCCAAACCCGATTTCAGGACAAACTAGTTTGGCCTAGGCTAAACTAGTTTGTCCTAAGCTCAATAGGATAAACCAGTTTAGTCTAGGCCAAACTAGATGATCCAGATATAAATACAAACATTCCAGGATAAACTAGTACGGCCTAGTCTAAACACATTTAGCCTTGTCGAAAGTAATGAAATAAAATAATTGAGGTATAAATTATTATTTCTTTAACATAAATAAATATTCGCAATTTAAAAATAATGAGAGGTAACTAATTTCATAAAAAAATCTTTAATATTTGTTATAAATTATTGTTTTTTCAAAAAATACTTCATTATTTTGTTACTAGCTTTTGCGCAACTTCATTCGCGTGGACATTTTAGAAATCTTTAAAATTTTGTAATGCCATAGAAGGCGTTCCCGTCCCCGTTTCCGTTCAGAATAGGATCCAGAGATATTTATTATCTCGTTCCTCTTCCCATTGCCGTTGCCATTTCCATTCGCGTTCCCGTTACCACTTTTCACTTGTCACCTGTCACTTGCCACTTCACGCTTTTGCTTCCGCTTTAGCTTCCGCTTCCGCTTTAAATTACCGTCACCTTGACCATCAATCTTTATATCTATCTACCTTTTCTTTTTAATGCACTACGGGATAGTGCTTGGCATTCACCTCACCAGATGCTTGGTAAAAAATATGCAAATTAATATATGTACAATTTATTATTGTACTCTAATGTAAATGATGGCATATTTTTGATTTATTCCTTGTGATGCATTGGATTTTTAAAACTTTTCGAGTGCTGGCAATGATGCAGGAAGTAAGAGATTCGGAGATTCATCCAGTGCGATTCCACTTTCGGCCTTATCGTCACTAAGCATCTGGTGAGGTGAATGCCAAGCACTATCTCGTTGTGCATTAAAAAGAAAAGGAAGATTGATGGTCACGGTGACGGTAAGTGAAAGTGGAAGCGGAAGCTAAAGCGGCAAAAGCGTGAAGTGAAAAGTGAAGTGGCAAGTGACAGGTGACAAGTGAAAAGTGGTAACGGGAACGCGAACGGAAACGGCAACGGGAAGAGGAACGGGATAATAAATATCCCTGGATCCTATTCTGAACGGAAACGGAGACGGGAACGCCTTCTACAGCATTTTAAGAATTTTAAAGATTTTCTAAAATATCCACGCGAATGAAGTTGCGCAAAAGCTAATAACGAAATAATGTTTTTTTTAAAACAACAATAATTTATAACAAATATTAAATTCTTTTTTATGAAATAAGTCACCTATTATAATTTTTTTTAAATAGCGAATATTTATTGATGTTTAAGAAACAATAATTATACCTCAATTATTCTATTTCATTACTTTCGACAAGGCTAAATGAGTTTAGACTAGGCCGTACTAGTTTATCCTGGAATGTGCGTATTCATATCAGGATCAACTAGTTTGGCCTAGGCTAAACAGGTTTATCCTAGCGAGCTTAGGACAAACTAGTTTAGCCTAGGCCAAACTAGTTTGTCCTGAAATCGGGTTTGGCCGGTAACATATATATATATTTATATAGTAGGTATATACACTTTTTTCATCCTCTGTTTATCTATTTTACCTACTTATGGTAGAAACAAAAATTAAATATGACTATGCTTGCGTCATTTTATGTTCCTACTCGGCCATCTCAACGGCCCCTTCTAAAATGTATTTTAGTCTAAAATATATTTTTGTCTAAAATTTTTTTTTAGTTAAGCACCTAAGTTTTAAAACCTGAAATAAACTTAATATTTTCAAAACAGGCAACATCAGTAGCTTTGCAGACCGCACAGTTGGCGTGCGGCCTTCATGCAGAAGGCGACACTAGCGGCGCGGCGGCCGTATATAGAACTGATGATGGTCTCACTTTCAGCGAGCTTTAACTTTAGAAACATATTCTTTTTCAGGCAAAAACTTGATCCATATCATAATTCAGTTCAAGATCTAATACTTTTATTAAGGGAACAATTTTATATAAAAAATAAAAAAAAGTTGTTCATTTTGTTAATTTGTGTTTGTAAAACACCTATCGACCTGCTTTGTCCCTATTAGGATAGAAACAGAACTTGATTGGAGCTGATGAAAACGTAAAATGCTTACAAAAGAGTTTTCAAAAGAACTCTTAGACCAAGATATTGGGTTCATACAATAGATTTCAAATTGGTATTAAAATCTATAATCAGGTAGTTAAATCTAGCTTTATGCCTACCGAAGGCACCTACTTCTTATTTTGTTGGCTCTTTGTACCACCCACAAAGTCCAAAATATTTTTATTACTGTTATTTTAGATATTATTAAAACCTCAGCTCCAGGTCGTGAACTATCTCATTGTTATATACTCTTTTACCTATTTCCCTTTTTGATGACCATCAAAGTATATGTCCGGCTATAATGCTACAGAGCTATTTGTCAGTGACCAGGGACACAAGGCCAAATAACATGAATAATCTCATTCCTGTGGTATATTATTTAACATATATTATCTCTTATTTACTCATAGAACTTACAGAGGCGCCCGTCACGTCGGTCGCAATCAATTTGATCGGTAGATCAAGCAAAAGTTGTCCGATGAGAGTGGGACTAACACCAGTTCTCAATTTTTTAAACTAGTTTTCAGTGCTCATGGCTGGCGACAAGCAGCCACGTCTGCCATCTCGCTTCTGCGGGTCTCTATAGATAGAGAGACACCATCGGAGGAACAGTGGACTGGACGGACAGGTCTTATGTATTTGCTCGATTTAATAATTGACATATTTTGAGAAATAATAGTTTTTATTTCTAATAAGAATAATAATCAATTCACTATTACTTTTCCAAATAACAAATCACTTACATTATTGTAATTTTGAGATAATTAATAATTATCTACATTATGAACGAATAATAACGCTTTGAATTGATTAAGTACATTATATTCTAAGAATCTTTTGTTTAGCAAAACTTTCCTTATATCTCTAAACATCTACAAGTAAACCATAAATAATTATATATTTATTTATATCTGAGTATGAAGCGACGAAATATAATATAAGATCAAACGAACTTCTAGAAGTGAAGTTCGATCGATATTATATGAGTCGCTTCATACGAAAGATATAAGCTTCCCACCCACCCCTTTGTACCCTTCAGTCAGTTTTGCTAATCTATCTGTATCTCTAAAAGAATGAGGTACGATCACAAGACCGGTAACCAAGTAAGCTGGGGTGGGGTGTTGGTGATGTAATTGCCGGAAGTGGTGAGACACTTTCTAAAACAAGTAGTCTTCATACTCTTTAAAATAGTGCGAATCTGCCGAGTACCTGGGAGGTACTACAAGTAAACCATAAATAATTATATATTTATTTATATCTTTCGTATGAAGCGACTCATATAATATCGATCGAACTTCACTTCTAGAAGTTCGTTTGATCTTATATTATATCACCACCCATGTGTTGTCGTTGTGATTAGGAGTCTTGTGGCATTGTATAACCAATCTTTTTGTTTTGTTTGCTTGTAGTATGTATGCGTGGTTCTACCCCTAGATGACCATTGGAAATCTTGATTGATTAAAAAAATATACACAACTTATGACTGTAACGCGTGAAAGCACTAAACTTAAGAATCGCCTAAGTCTTTTCTTATCTACAACTCGACCAAGTTAACTTAGCGTAGCGTAGGAAAAGACTTAGGCGATCCTTAAGTTTAATGCAATCGGCCGTTTGTGTAGAGATAGGACAAGAACAAGAAAAATAAAGTAGCTTATAACTATAATTTAAACTTAACAATACAGATTTTATTCCTAAATCTACCGAAAATTCAAACAGTTTTACATAAATTTAAACTTAATAAAAAGGGCATATTATTCCCAAACCCATTGCGTAATGTCAAAAGACAATAAATCAGTAGTACTTATCCGGAAACCACATTTTTTATAACCCTAAGATGGCAGTGACGGGTTTGAGAGACCCTGTCGATCGGGCGCCCAAATTCTGCGTGACAAATTTAACTCTCGCCCGCTTGACGTTGTTTTATTGTCTGTTTAATTCCATTATGGTGTATGTTAGAAACTGAATGTATAAGTATTTTTTATTGATAGTTATTAATTATAATAATAGCAAAATGGTCTATAATTCCTTAAGATGCTATCTGCCAAGTGGTAGTAAATGTGAGAAATTTTTTATAACTGACTTGTAAAAAGAAAAACATTATTGAGTTTTTTTTTATTGATGGGATCAATACCAAACCAGTTTAAAAAAAAAAAATATTTTCTCACAATTAATTATTAGATTACTTAACAATTCCGGATTCCTCGAGTTCTTCCCTGTAAGATTAGCTTATCTAATGTATTAAAAACATATCAAATAATGAGTAAATGTCAGTAAATTGAACAATTTAATAAAAGAACACTCCAAGTTTTGACTAATAATGTCCCACAACCTTATGACTTGTACCACATTTTTATCTTCCACATGTCGTAGTTTAAACTGCTTATTTAAGTAATGTATTTCTGATGTGATTGGAAGGGATGTTTTGCGTGCCTTATGGACATGGTATTTGGTCAAATTTAGCCACCAATCTTCATTAAGTCCGCGTGTTGGGTTATGGTCCGTCTTCTTTTTCCACCCTTAAGGAAGGCCTGTAAAAATGCCTGATGTGCATATCGTGCTATTAATAATAATCTTAGGAGTAACTGAAAAACTTGACATGAGATGATGTCAGTCAATCGAAAATTCATGAGAAAACTTAGATCAAAATGTTGGCAACTGATAGTACCTATTTTCATAACACAGTACCCATTGTTTTACCCGAAATTCTTAGCACACTGCATCGCACACGTTTAAAATTTATAGCAAACTTAAACATTTACCAAGTAATATCGTATCCAAACCCTTCCATCCCCTTTCTCGTAGATGATATACAGCCGTAGCGGCTTCAGCGCTTATTGAGACGTGAACGGATGAAATATTGGCTCGAACATTATTCGGATCCGACTCTGATCCAGTGATAAATATGGTGCGAATGTGATGGTCTTACAGACCGCGGAGCGCGCATACCCAATTTTAAAACACATTTGCATTAGGGGGTTAGGTTGTGTTTTGTTTTTGCAGAGGGAGCAATCAATATTTTGCAATTGGATTTCGAAAACACCTACGTCAAAACTTGCATAAAGTATAGTTTAGTCTTTGATTATTGGCATTAAGAGCGTTACCGAGGAGCTTGGTGGCGCAGTGGTTTAACGCCTGGCCCAGTGATTGTAGAAGTTAAGCAACGTTCACAAGGGTTGGTCATGGGATGGGTGACCTAAAATTTATTATATTGAGCTCCTCCGTGTTTCGGAAGGCATGCTTAGCACAGTCATTAACACCCACTAATCCGCATTAGGCCCGCGTGGTGGATTATGGCCCATCCTCCTTACCACCCAGAAGGAAGGCCTGTGCCCCAGCAGTGGGGACATTAAAAATGGTGCAGTGTTGGCGGTTCGGGTGTATGAATGATAGACTGACTGCGATCATAACTGATTTATTATAAAGGGTTTTAGCTTATATATGTGGAGAGATGCGTGTGTGTAAAAAAATAACGAAGGGTTACATTTTTTTTTTAAACTTATGACTTACTTATCATATCTAAATGAAACAGAATCTAAAACATTGCTTCTATTCCAAGCTTTTTGATCTAAAAAAATACAATTCCTTTTTAAACGAATGAATTTTGAATCTAATCATCTAATGAATTATGAAAGAAAGAAAAGAAAAATTTTTCATAAACAATATACTTACAAAGCTCTAATTATTTAAAAATTAAAAAAAAAATCTAAAATTTTTAAATGATTCAAGTTTTTGGAAATCAAACAAAGATAAACAATAATAAAACCAATACATAATTAACGCTAACGACTTGTTGACGATCTTAAAATTTAAACTTTTTTTTTGTAAAAAAGAACTTACTAAAATGTCTTTTCCAATTTCGCAAAAAAAAATAAGATTCTCTCACCTATTTTTGACAAAAAATAAATTCACACTTAACACAATCTAATAAATCTTAAAGTCACATCCTTGAAATCATAGTTATACAGTATTAGTAAATACTTAGTTTTGTGGAGGGCCAGTCCACATTTGTCACAAAATTATCGCCATGGTCATTACATCAACATTTTTCTCTAATATCATCTACACAATAACATTATTTATTTATAGTCGACTCACATTTTTATTTCATACAATATTTTATATAACTTCATTTGGTGAATTTATTTTCATATGCGCACACTTTTAATATATTCATACGCTATTTTTCATTTGTATTTATTTCAAGGGACTTTATTTTAAGGTCCTAATATTAACTCAATACTTCTTTATAATCTCCTCCTTTATTTTTCCTTCTTATCAATCGTAGACAAACTAAAACATTTCAACATTCCAAAAAATATTAATTATACAGAAACTCAATTATTGGGTGATCAGTCCAAATTGTGTAAGAATCTGACTAATTAAATTCCCATCTAAAAATCTTTCACTATCAAACTAATTCCTAACTTTATAATATTACCATAACCTATCTTATCCTATATCCAACACTTACGATAATTTACCAATCCTTTAAAAAAATCCATCTATTTTTTTTACACAATCCTAAACCTTAACTTTCATAGTCTTTATTATCTTATAATAGTCATATCCGTTTATAATTTGTCAAGTCCAGGAATTATCTTCTCATTATAGTTAAGTACATAATGCATAACAATTTCATCGTAAGTATATCTAGTTCAAACATGATACCTATGTGGCAGGCAACGTGATTAAATTCCAATTCATTTAATTTGATTCTACTTTAATCAATCTTGCCTCATGTCTTCCATACAAGTTCACGCTGACGCGCTGAAATACAAAACGAACGGATTCTACTAATCATACCTATCTACGTGACCTAATTCAAGAAGCAAGAAATTATAAGTTTTATTTTAATGCAAGTCTGAATTATAATTTCATTAGAACAACTACAAACTTCTTTATTTCGCATTTAAATGACATTACACAATTGATAACAAACTCTGTGCGTTTTAGGTTTTTTTTTTCAATACATAATACAAAATTTAAACGATTAAAATCTTTTTTATAAAAATAACGATTAACCAAAAGCACCTAAAAATTAAAAACTCTCCTTCAAACTTAGTAATATGTATGTACTTATTACCACAATTTCTCCACTTACGTTTTCAAAATAAGATTCAATATTTCATAGTCTATTCTTTTACTAAAATTTACATTTACTTTCACAATAATTTTCGAAAAAGAATCGTTAACAACCGTTTCTCTGTAAAGTATCTTTAAGTATAACGAATTATCATAAACTGTAAGTAATCCTATCTAAGTATCTATTCCATTTTTTTTTCATATAGATATTTGAATATACGTTTCTGATTAAAATAAAAAACTTCACACAATAACGAATACTTATTTAAAAATCTAAACAAACTCTTCAAAATAAATTTTCCCTCTGGAACTTACTAAAGTACGTAAACACATTTAAAAACACTTGTAAAATTTTTGAAGACGCTCTTTGCGCGCGGTGTGCCCTACGCTTCCATCACCACATCATGGACCGGAACAGCTCCCTGCTGCGTCCACATCGGACACCAACATCTCCCGGCACCCAGCTCTTATCATGTTTCGCCACACCAGTCGCAACGCAACTTTTAAAGATTTTCAGCCAACTTTTGATTACTTTAATTAACATTTTGAAGATTTTATTTTGATTTAAAATTTAGATTAATTTGTAACTTAAGTACTATTAAATTCACTTTTCAGTCATTTTGCTGTCCTTGATAAGTATGAAAAAGTCACTTTCTTCACATTTTTGTCCACATCAAGTTCGTTCACATGTAAAAGTTTTTTTTTTGCACAAATTATTTATTTCCAAAAACCATCTGCGCAGCGCTGCCGACAGGCAGCACTGGCAGGGTCGCCATGCAGTGTTGGCGGTTCGGGTATATGAATGATAGACTGACTGCGATCATAACTGATTTATTATAAAGGGTTTTAGCTTATATATGTGGAGAGATGCGTGTGTGTAATATGTATGTAAGCACACACTACAATGGCTGATGGTCAATCTAAGGGTTTAATTGTGCATTATGATTCAACTAAAATTAACACATAACACGTTTAAAAAAGTTGTTTCTGAGTTAATTATGATTAAACTTGTAAGTTCATTTACATACAGATATTTATCGCTTGAGCATAGGCATAATTACTATTGCATTTATTGTTTCGCCAAAATTCCACAAACTATGCTAAAACTCAACTTTTTCAGAAGATTTTTAACATAAATATCTCAATTCCATCCAGAATTTTAATACCATCCACTGTGCATAATAATCGCCGTCCGTACCGTTCTATCAGAAACTCCACAAGTTAAAAGGCGCCTTTTTCATGCAAATACTATTATTGCGGTGGTCTCGCTCAATACCTTAAAAGCTGTGGGGTCAAATTTAACGTGAACCATTTTTTCGACCATTAACAACCGCAAACAAACTGTGACAGACCCATAAAGAAGCACAAAGACGATTCTGAATATTTTTAGGGTTCCGTTGAAGGAAACATTTCTTTGAACTAGTAGGTCTTTCTATAAGTACTATGTTTTTTTTTTTATAGAAAAACTTTTTGTATGGAAACAAACCTGAAATTTCGAAAAAAAGAAAAGATCTGTTTCGGTTATTTCTAAAACACCAACAACCTCGCAGTAATAGATTGCTAACATCATAAAAAACAGCGTTTGTTCTACGACTTTTCCAAAAACAGACAATAAAAATTCCCTTATTCCTCAAAGATAACCATGGCCAGATAACTGGTTATCTGTGAAGAATTTTTTTCTTCCCATATAACCGGTTATCTCTTAGGAATATATTTTCCTCGCAGATAACTGTCAAAATTATTAGTTATCTGTGAGGAAAATTTATTCCTAAGAGATAACTGGTTATCTCCGAAGAATACATTTCCTCTCAGATAACTGTTAAAAGTGCCAAAAGTGGCGCCATAATCTCTTTAAAAAATTCAAAGGTTTATATCTCTGCTTCGATGTCATTTAGCTATATGAGCTCCATACTAAAACCAGTTATCTCTTAGGAATAAATTTTCCTTACAGATAACTAATTATTTTGTCAGTTATCTGCGAGGAAAATATATTCCTAAGAGATAACCGGTTATATGGGAAGAAAAAAATTCTTCACAGATAACCAGTTATCTGGCCATGGTTATCTATCTAAGGGAAAAAATTGACTTTCCATACAAATGTCCGAACAGCTGATCAAGCTCTGTATGGAAAGTCGATTTTTTTGTCTGTTTTTGGAAAAATCGTAGAACAAAATGTTGTTGTTTTGATGTTAGTAATCTACTCCTACGAGGTTGTTGCTGTTTTACAATTAATCATGTATATAAATTGGAACTGTTGTAAAATACAACGTGTTAATGAATAAACGCAAAACTTCTTAGGTGGTGATTATGCTCATGAATATGAACAACTTTTAATATGGGGCCAACTCTGAAAATTAACAAAAAAAAAACAGTTGTTTCATACATTCTGGTCGAGTAGGTATTGACAACTTGTTTTTTTAGTGATCATCAGCTATAGCTACATTTCGTTTTCAGGTTTTATGTTACCAAAAAAAAAATACGCTGTATATTGCTCATTTTCAACTTTATTAAATGCAACGATTTTTCTATACTGTAACAATTATCATTTATAATAAGTTTATGCTATCGGTAATAGGCATGTAGACTATTTTTTTTATTTTATGTTACATAAATTACCCCTCAAAAAATAGAAACATTGGTATAAGAATTATTTCGCTAGCATGAAAACTGCCCGAGATATCACAGTTTGAAATGCACAAAATTGGAATCACCCGAAAACGCTCCATACTAACGGCTACCAAGTTATGATGTCATGCCTTCGTAGGTTGTATGCAACGCGTGGAAAATTTGTTCGGCAGCTATATTAAATATTGAGTTTATCAAAATGGTTTAATTGACAAATTTGCTATAAATTTTACGGACTAATTAAATGTATTATTTATTTTAATAAATTTTATACTTTTTAAATGGACTTGTCCACCCAACTTTGAAGGGTCATAAAACAAATAATACGCAATATATAAAACCAAGAGGTATACAAGCTACTCCAAAAGTTTGATATGTTTACGATTTTTATTAGTATTTCGTTATTTTATTCATAGGTAAGTCAACATCCCTATTATAGGATTTCAGTACTAACACAGAATATATACTCTAACGCGGTACTAATTTATTTTGTTTATCGGTAATTATGGGATTTCAGTAATAATTTATGTTGTTTATAACGTTACTTAGCTGATACTTATTTTATTAACATATTTCTTATAAATTTTAGTTTTATTTTGTTTTATTATTTTACTACATGAATCCCATTGTACTGGAACTTCGCTGAAAAACTAATTTTTATGACGACCCGATATAATAATATAAAAATTTTTTCATCTATTTCCTTCTTATAGGTTACAAAACTCCTCTCAAACTTGACCGTTTTGTAAGGATAACATTGGCTCAGAGTTTTTAATATCAACCGCATAATAAATAGGCTAAGATTCGCTTTATGAAGGGAAAACCTATTAACGAACGGCAAATGTATCAGGGGTCTTATTCTGGTCGCGAGTGACATGAAGCGTGCACAAAAATACTAAATTTCAATTTTCGCTAAGTTTTCTATTAGAGCCTCATATTTAATAATAATTTGTAATTGAGCATGCATTACATTCATAGAAGCCATAAGGTGAATTAAATTTTATTAATAGTGTTTTATCTCTAAGTTGTATTATTAATATATTTTTATTTTGTTACGCCTTCACGTCTTAACTACTAAAATCATAAAATTTTACATACAAACATCATGAAATTTTACATACACGTTGTCAGGGGTACAGAGAAGGACATAGGCTACATTCCATTCATCCGTACATACATACATCCATCCCGAAAAAAAGTATTGTTCCCGAGGGATAGCAAAAAGACTTTGCACCCAGATGAAGTCGCGGGTGGCCGCTAGTTTTCTATAAATGCATTATTATAAGAACTAGCACTACCTTTCGAATTTGTTATTGCATTTGTAAGTAGCATTCTGTGTGTAAAGCAGCTTTAAATTTTTAAAAATAAACGAAAAATAATAAATTTTATGATGTTTTCTTAATAATACTGATGTCATGATAGACGTATCGAATAAACAATATTATCATTAGTCCATAAAAACATTGTCTCTCAACACCAAAATCAAACCCCCAAATATTGTGTAAACACCCTACAGCGACGCGTCGAAATAAAATATCTATTACTATTAAGGGTAATGACGGCCTTAAACATGACTTAATATCAGTAGGGAAAAAAATTAGCATCATCAAAGAGATGCCGACGGTTTTTCTGAAGAATTTATGATTCCGCATGCGTTGAATTTTCGCAGCGACATTTATGTAATCGACCGAAATGGGAATCGCGAATGAGTTTGGTGATAAGCTCTTTTGATGTATTGGTTGTTTAATATTTTTGGTGGTTTTCTTTTCTGGTGATATTCTTAGATCTGCAAAATTGTTAAGGTGATTCCCTGACCGAAAGTGGAGAGGTTTTTATAGTTGTTCATAGAAAAGGATTTTCATAAAACTTTTCTTGGAATGTTAGGGCTCATGGTCTAGTATTTTTAGAAGGTAGCGGTAGGTAATACTACAGTCCCTCAAAGTCAATGCTAGAAGTGGGTGGGTGGTGGGAAGATGACCATGGGTTCTAAAAATTCCACGTAAAGCATTATTAAAATCATTCTTTATTAACAACTTATTATATAAAAACCTGTGAGGGCGCCACTTCCGGTGGTACAACCTTAGTGAAGTGAAGTGAAGTGAAATATATTTTATTTAAATAAGCTCACATAATAAGCATTTTTAAATCGTCAATTCTTTTACCCTACCACCCATTATGACGTCTTTTAACTGACAAGAAAAATGGGCGCAAAAAAACTTGTCAGCTTTATCAATCAGATGGAACGATATTTACAAATATGTATATCGTTTCCAGACTTTATATTAACAAAGATTAACAAATAAATAACATTATTGAATTAGCTTATTTCTTAATGAGTTTCAAATTTCTTAATCAATTTACAGATTTTAAGCTAAATTCAAAGTTTGAACTTGTTATTCAGTCTAGGCTGTTACAATAAATAAAAATAAAAGAAAAACATACAATTCAATATGCATTAAGATAGGTAGTCAGAAGCAGACCCATTCCCACTGGCAGCACCAGTTCCCGAACATGACGCATGAACCAGCCATCTCTTCGCTCAACCATATTTGAGCCTCATACGACACCACCGCAGAAATGATTAAAGAGAGCATGACATACTAAGACTACCTATGTTAAGGCATCGAATTGAAAATTTATATCCAAAAGCTTTTCATAGGTCTTTCACTAAACTACTGACTATAGAAAGTAAAAATATTGCAATTAAATAAATCAAAACAAGGTAAGCTATTAAGAATTATATTTTTTGAGTAAGAAGTGCCATACATACAGACAATATAAAACAGATCTTTTATATACGAGTTATACGACGCCCTTAATACAAGCAGACAGAAGCAGACCCATTCCCACTGGCAGCACCCGTTCACGAGCATGACGCATGCTACTTAATGCTACGGCTCCACCTACGTTAACGTTAATGTTAATGGTAATGTCCAAGAACGGGCATTATAAATATTCAGTACTATCGTTTGTAAATTAACGCCGTTAAGTCTTGGCCACATCTGTGTTACGCCTAGATTAACGCTTTAAGCTACGCGTTAAGACTCAGGTGGAGCCGTAGCATATGAGAAAAGACTATAGACCGTGGAAGTGATGACGCAAAAATGGGTAAAAACAAACACGAAAACGTTGGCACTTTTGCTTTGTTATAAAATTATTGAATTATTTTGGTGTTACACCCAGGAGGGCATAATTCCATGTCTGTGATGTTGTCTAATATTTATTAAACTTTTATAAACTTCTAACAATATTTATGTTTTGCTTTCATAAAATACTCTTTTTACCGACTTCAAAAGGAGGGAGGTACTCAATTCGACCAGTTTTTTTTTTGTTTTTTGTATGTACACCGATTACTCGAAGACGGCTGAACCGATCGAAATGATTCAAACGGTATTAGATCAGGTTCGTTTCCAAATTGGGCCCAATTTTATAAATTTTGAAATCAGTTCAGTACTTTTCAGGAAAACCGGGAAATACTGTCGTTTTCGTTACCATTTTGTGAACTTATACAGATGATCGACCATATCTTCTTTTTTTATGTACCGATTTAGATGATTCTTTTTTTGTTTTAAAGAGAATAGAGATGATACCATTTTTATTCATTGTTATTGGACCTTGGATTTTAAAGATACACAAGGAAACTCCTCAAAATCAAATAGGAACCGTATAGTGATTACACTAAAAAGAATGAAATAAAAAATTGTTTAAAAACAAAAAACCGACTTCAAAAAACTTGAAAATAAAAACAAAAACAGCTTCAACATTAAATACCTCTAAAAAGCAAGAAATAATTTTCAAATCACTAGATACCTACGCATATCACTGTAATAAAACACGTCTAATGAAATCGGGTGGGGCTCTTAGAATAAAAAAAAGAAGTTGTCCTCCAGCCCCACCCGACTTCAATAGACGTGTTTTATTACAGTGATATGCGTAGGTAGGTATCTAGTGATTTGAAAATTATTTCTTGCTTTTTAGAGGTATTTAATGTTGAAGCTGTTTTTGTTTTTATTTTCAAGTTTTTTGAAGTCGGTTTTTTGTTTTTAAACAATTTTATTTATTTTAATTTTTCTTAGAGTAAAATTTAAAAAAAAAATCTCCTTAAATGTCAAAATATTTACGTTAAGTGCTACGTATAAAACAGCTTCCAACACAAAGTATGTTGATAGGAAACAGCTTAACTTCCCCACACAACTTTAGGAAGTTTCCTAAGCGTTGTCCCCTAAGTTATGATCCCAATTATAACGAAAAACAATAACAAAGTTTGGTCTATAAATAATTTAGACGATGATAGAGAGTCCATTGCGATCGGTGTCCCCTACCATGAAACTACCTAATTCAACGTTCGGTTATTAAAAAAATAAATTAAAAAGATTTCTAATAACTCTGTTGCACAAATTCTGATCCAAATTAAGTACCTAGGTTATGTAACCACAATTTAGGAGTTTATCATCTGCAGAAGCATAGTAGAATCAAATTTTTACGAGAGTTCGATTGTAAGTTTGTTGCTTATTTTAACACAGGTGGAAATGGGTTGAATATGGCTACGTATGTTTTTAAATGGAATTAAATTTACGTGCATTGCAACATTTTCGATCCGCTACACTACTAAATACCTATTGATGGGAACTGTTACATAGTTACAAAGCTTATCTTTGAACTTTCTAACAGCTTAAGAGGCTGACGAACAGTGAACAACCTATACAAACGTAATACCAAAATGATTTGCAATTTGAGTATAAATTAACTCTACTTGTGATGCTATTCGGGTTAAAACAGTTCTAATAAATAAAAAATACTAAACCAAATAAAAAAATATATGCAATTAACAGTTTTGTATGAAAAAACGAAATTGGCATTTTTTCTGCATTGGGTTAGTATTTTGGATTTTTTTATTTAATAAACCTTAGATAAATACTGTTTAAATCCGAATAACATCACATCACACAAATTATTCTCAAATTGCACATCATTTTGGTATTACGTTGTTTATTCACTTCTAAAGCTTACGCGCTCACTAGACATGAAATAAAACAATTTTTAACGGATACCAGCGCTGTTTTATTGGAAGTACTTTGGTAATTAGTTTGGTATTTGGTTTGATTTTTGACGACCCGACGTTTCAGCACTTTTGCAGCTGCCGTGGGCAGCCCCCGTGACCACGGCAGCTGCAAAGGTGCCAAAACGTCGGGAAAACCAAATACCAAACTAATTATTATTACCAAAGTACTTCCAATAAAACTGCGCTAGTGTCCGTTAAAAATTGTTTTATTTCATTACGTTGTTTGTATAGGAAGTTCACTGTCCGCCGGCCTCTTAACTACGTAGCACAATATCTCTGGTGGAAAGCTAGCCTAATGTTATCGAGTTTCTATGGTAGCAGTTTTCTCGAGCGGAGATATTCTCCGATTAAGAGGCTTCCAGAGCTTTCGATAATGATGCAACTTTGCTTGTAACGCCCGTTTAGTTTTTATACACAAGTAACGTCAACAAAAAATATAACTTTTATTGAGAATTGAGGCACATTATGAAAAATTTTGTGACAAATATTTTAGTATCAAAATGTATGGAAATTAGTAACCATCTGGGCGATGTAAACATAACATAAGACAACATTGAACAATAAGTAAATTATTACTTTTTCCTCATCAAAATACACATCTTTAATAAAAGATTCAGATTTTTTTCAAATCACACTCTTAGCGTTAACTTTTAGACAGAATTGACTTCTCAAGCTTACGCGCTCACTAGACATGAAATAAAAGACTTTTTAACGGATACTAGCGCGGTTTTATTGAAAGTACTTTGGTAATTGGTTGGTATTTGGTTTGATTTTTGATTTTCGGACGTTTCGGCACCTTTGCAGCTGCCGTGGTCACGGGGGACTGCCGAAACGTCGGAAAATCAAAAATCAAACCAAATACCAACTAATTACCAAGGTACTTTCAATAAAACTGCGCTAGTATCCGTTAAAAAGTCTTTTATTTCATGTTTTAGACAGAAGTCAAATTACAAGTCTAGACCATGAAATGACAATTGTTATTGTTATTTCATGGTTATTTCTGGACTATATTTTACGCCTAAAATCATTTTTTCGAAATTGAAATCATTAACTTTTTTTATATCGGGTCATCTTGAACTTACCATCCAAATTTCATGTTTCAGGATGTATCCAGTCCATGAAGCACCTTTCTCTAAGAAACATGTGTTGAATTTCGCCCCAAAATTTTGGTCATCCCATACAAAATTGATCACGTGATCTCTTTGATTTGTACGAATAATCGTTTTTTTTACATATTTGGCCATATGTTCCTTGGAGAAAGTTGTTCAGTTTCATAGACCGAACACATCTTCAAAATTTGAATGGTGAATACAAAATGACCCTGTATATATTTTTTTTGCACACCGTACAAATTACACTATTGAAGCGTTACACAAACGTATACCACATTTCCAGATGACAAACGATTGTTCGCGAACTAACATCGTTAGCGGTCGCCCTTATATCATTATTTTTTTCCATTTCAACTCCCTGTATAAGTGTGATATGGCATTAGTTATAATATGTATTGTCTTTAATGATTGAGAAATCTTAAAAGGAATTGCTTATGTTAAGAGGAGGCATCCAGATTCTGAAATCAAGAAAAAAGACAGCTCTTTCATTCATTTTGCTATTGTCGTTATTAATTTTTGTATGAACCAGCTGTTTTTTTCGCGATTTCAGAGTTGGTCCCATAGTATGTTTTTACTTAATCTAGGTTCTCCACCATATAATGTTATATTTACATGGGTTTTTTTTATTATATTTTAGATTACTAAGTAGGTACCTACTGTAAAAATTAAATATAAGATTGGCGATTAGTTTATACCCCTTTCAAATA
Source organism: Agriphila tristella (assembly GCA_928269145.1). NCBI lineage: Eukaryota > Metazoa > Arthropoda > Insecta > Lepidoptera > Crambidae > Agriphila > Agriphila tristella. The sequence goes on from OV743445.1 coordinate 21,639,070, forward strand.
ACAAAAATCGGCTCGCAGTTCGACAAACAGGACTCGTACCCGCACCCTTAAATCTGGCTCAATACTAACCAATTAATTAGAGCATTATGGAAAAATCTAAGAAATACAACTAAATATAAAAAAAACTCGCAAAGATACATGAACCCTGAAATTTTTTTTTTTGGACAGTCGTGTAAAAAAAACGTTTTAGTCGTATTTTGATTGCATTATGCATTTACATTTACCATAGGTTTAAGGTAGCATTTTTAAACTTGAGATTTTGCATTCACAATGCTATTCTAGAACTGTGTGTGACTTTTTAGCTCAGCGGTCAGAGCATTGGACCAGACAGCCAAAGGTTGCTGGTTCGATTCCCGTCCGAGAATCGATCTGGTGCGAGTCGTATTTTTTTCTAGTATATTATTTAGTGTCGTAAATTATTTTCCTATATTATTACACTAGTACTAGGTAATTAAGTAAATTAATCGACATTTACGAATACAGGCATCGATCGTTGACCATCTTTTACTAAAATATACATTTAACCCTTCCACGCAGGTGTGTCGTTGTCAATTTTAATAAACGGGCGGAAGGCGGGGTCGCTTCATCCCTGATATCGCTGGTTGAGGGTTAAAACGTCTCTATTATGAAATAATTACAAAATTCTGTCGTTTCATTGATTGATTATATTGATAATGACGGTATTTATAATTTGGAAACGACGTCGGGAAAAGGTAAATGTTCAACCTAGTTCAAACGCGTTTGTTCCTAATCCAATTTTAAACAAATTCTATTTGAAAAACGATTTTAATTTTATTTTATTTATAATAGGGACAACAAAACAGATAACTATCATTTACGAACAAATAAAAATCTAACAGTAAAGTTGTGTACCAGATTGAAATCTTACTTATTCAAACTGACAAATTATTCTTTTTTTGTTTTATTCAGTACCTAACGTTCATATTTTTTAAAATTATTTTTTCTAAAGAACAGTCTTCTCAAATAAAAATAAGTTTTAATTACAGCTTAGTAAATGACTTAAATAAGAAAACGAAATATCTTATATCTATTAAATTAATTGAAAAAATACTGACCAATAATAACAAGAAATATTTGTACAGTTTTTTGACTGCGGGACCAGCAAATACCTACCTACTTGCAATAATTTTCTTACAAGGTTATTTATTTTAAGTCTTAGAAAGATGGGTGTTAATTATGTTTTTTTATCCACTATGGGATAGTGCTTGCCTGCACCTCACCTGATGTTAAGTGACGATAAGACCGAAAGTGTAAGCGCACTACACCCGGAATCCTCAACACTGAGGAACTGGCTATCTTACCTCTAACTGCCAATATACTAGAAATTATTGTACCTACCTATCAAAGAATAGAATTTTAATTTTTTGGATGAAAGATACAATGGATACACATTACAAGCAAATGTTTTAAAATATAACTCTTAAAATGATTAATACCGATTAAGACCGAAAACATCAATTTCCTGGGTCGTTTGTACCAATCGTTCGCATTATCAGCCTTAACCCTTTACTATGAAGCAATTATCCAGCGGCGTATAATGGGTTAAGTTAACTATCGACGAACGCACGCGATATTTCGATATTATTGTTATCCAGGTAGGGTTAACTATCGCAAATTAACGACTAATGGAATGGACGGAGGGTTAAGAAAAAAGTTGAGTCAGTGTTGTTTGATTATATGTTTGATTTTAATTTAAACTCGGAAAAAAATACATAAGTACTTACATAAATAGCACATATATATACAACATGCCATGCGAAAAATATTACCCTTCTTGCACGTGGGTAAAACAGGTATATTTAATTACATACATGGTTCAAAAGAGAAACGTGTTTTTTTACCAAAAGTTCAGTTAGTAAAGAAACAAAATGCACGTGTGTTCAAAAGAGCTGCTAGATGAAATCAAATCAAAAATTATTAATTTAAATAAGCTTAAAAATAAACTTAAATATTACTACCAGAATGAACTATTCAAGTTAAAATTGAAAGGGCCTATCGCGTTTTGTACCTCACGCGCTAAACTCATACAACTTTAATTATCGACATTTCTCGACAATAACCAAACTAAGCGATGACATTAAATAATAGAAGGTAGTGTGACAGCGGGGGCTTGCCCTAGGGCTACATATTTTAGCGGTGTTATACCACGTAACTATCTTTGGGAACTACGAAGTATGGACTCGGTATGAGTGAGTATTAATTTAACAAATTAATATTCTAAAAAAATTGTAAAAGACCTAACGTCAATAAAATATTTACTTTAAAATTGTTTAAAAACAAAAAACCGACTTCAAAAAACTTGAAAATAAAAACAATAACAGCTTCAACATTAAATACCTCTAAAAAGCAAGAAATAATTTTCAAATCACTTGATACCTACGCATATCACTGTAATAAAACGCTACACGTCTATTGAAGTCGGGTGGGGCTGGAGGACAACTTCTTTTTTTTATTCTAAGAGCCCCACCCGACTTCAATAGACGTGTTTTATTACAGTGATATGCGTAGCTATCTAGTGATTTGAAAATTATTTCTTGCTTTTTAGAGGTATTTAATGTTGAAGCTGTTTTTGTTTTTATTTTCAAGTTTTTTGAAGTCGGTTTTTTGCTTTTAAACAATTTTTTATTTCATTCTTTTTAGTGTAATCACTATACGGTTCCTATTTGATTTTGAGGAGTTTCCTTGTGTATCTTTGAAATCCAAGGTCCAATAACAATGAATAAAAATGGTATCATCTCTATTCTCTTTAAAACAAAAAAAGAATCATCTAAATCGGTACATAAAAAAAGAAGATATGGTCGATCATCTGTATAAGTTCACAAAATGGTAACGAAAAAGACAGTATTTCCCGGTTTTCCTGAAAAGTACTGAACCGATTTCAAAATTTATAAAAATGGGACCAATTTGGAAACGAACCTGATCTAATACCGTTTGAATCATTTCAATCGGTTCAGCCGTCTTCGAGTAATCGGTGTACATATAAAAAACAAAAAAAAAACTGGTCGAATTGAGTACCTCCCTCCTTTTGAAGTCGGTAAAAAAGGAAAAGAGCTAGATACGGTTATTTAATTTTATTATTCCTTCAATTTATACAAAAGTAGTATATTAAAACATACCTCACGTAGTCAAATCACATTTTCTTTTGGTTTATATTAGTAAAAGTTACTTACAAATTAGTCTCCAAAAATATAACTACATTACATATACCTCTATAGCCAGAGACACATCGAGCTATAGGAATGCTGCAAAGGACTTCTGCTGTTGGATTTTTTTTTTTTAATTATCGAATTCATCATTACCTATTTTTACCGACTTCTAACGTTCACAGTCCACTGCGGGAGATGCTACTATTTAATGTCATATATCACTTTTTAATCCTTCAAGAAAATTAGGCACAATAGATTTTCCATTGTTGTGCGGCCCGATCAAACCACTCGGGCGTTGACTAATTAAACCATTTTTTTTCGGTTAATGCCACATCCAAATCGGTCAAAACCCTCGCACTTCCCGACCTTCATACTGACCCAATACTGGACACTTCGGGTCGACTAATAAATATTTATTCGCTCATATTGTTTGGGCCGCCAAATTATAACGTTAGCTTGCGTATACGCTTTTAATTATGTAATTTATAGTTTACTTAGGACTGGAGGGAACAAAAATTACGTTTACTTTAAGTTTTTGATGAGTTTGTTTAGTAAAATAAATTAGGAGGCATTGAAATGTTTGTTGAACTAAATCGTTATTTACTTGTATTAAAAGTAAAGGTGTAAACTGTACTAAATTACAACGAGTTTAGACTTTAATAAGTTAAAAACAGTCATATTCATCACCTTAATTAAGAGAGTAGATTACAACACCAATTAAGTAAAAGCTAAGTATAAGAAAAATATTTTCACTTCAGTATTAATTAATTAAAAAAAACTTTTAGAAATCTCTTTCGGTTGTCCTATTTGAAGTATATTTTTCATTTCCAATAACCCTTTTATAAGTAGAGACATTTAGAACTCAAAAACGATAATTTCCCAGTTACCCTATTTGTTATATCTCGTGACGAACACAACACCTTACTAAAGATGGCGTCCCAAGAGACGCCCCGCACCAAACTATAACAACCGTAAAATAAATGAAAATAGTCGCGCAAACATTTGCGGGGCACACTACTTCCCGTATGTCAATACGCGGCGTGACCGTTAGCAGTAAATATTCCATATCAACTGGAAAACTTCAAAACGAGAATAGAGGTCAATGGAAGAGACATTGTGTATGACATTACAATGTACATATTATGAATGAACCCAGTAGAACTCCAATGATATGGATTGTACTGGATTCAGTGAAAGATAAAGTGTAGTAAGTAGCTGAACAAAATTATCTACATTTCAATCTCCAGCCTAGCGCCCAACCCAGTGCAACTGGGATAGTAGGCGGTCCAATGCTGTTATATTATTTTAATCTCTTTTTTTAAAACCCCTGAAATCTTTATCATTGTGAGCTAATCATGCTTTGATCATCATTACCTCTTACATCTTTCTTCTCATAAAGAGTCCAGACATATTATGGTGTACGTTACAAATTGTGCGTTTATTATCATGTAAGAAAATCGGCCTTACCAAAAAAATCACTGTTTAATTTAGACAATGTTTAAATTTTATGCTGTCTCTTTCAAACAATATTGTCAAAAAAATATTTAGTTAAACATTTTGTTGAACAGTAGTGTTTTGTGTATGGCCTACATTGTTTCTAACGTTGATCTATAAAAATGTTTTTATTTTTATTTTGGAAAAACAGTTTATCGTTAAGAGGGTTATAGCACCGCCATTGGAAAAAAAAACATAGTGCTTAAATAAATACGTACGAAATTGTAAATCATATCTCTGTAGTGCACTACGAAGAAGCTTTGTGGTTCTTGTTAGCATTTTTAACAGGTTTTTACATTAAAAACGTACCTACATCTTATTTTTACTTTTTCTTTTCTATGCAGTAACTCAATTCCAAGTGCCAGTTCCACAGGTCGCGTATCTTGGACAATCGCATGGTCCTCCGGGCTTGCCACTGCCCGCTACCGACCTCAACCATTAAGAATTTTTAATGACAGGCTCCGATGCCCGATAAAGGCAACACGCCACCTTTATTGCTATTCTATAATTTAATGTAACCAACCAACGGAATTTTAAAGGAAAACATATTTTAGTTTTTACAGTTTTAAATTCTTGTGGAGCACGAATTTTTGTTTGTATCGTAATAGGAATGGGTCAATGCCATAATTTAGGCTTGACGTTATTGGTAAGGATTCTTTATTTCCCATGGAGGATTGCGTCCATGGTAGAGGTTATGTACACTGTCCTACACTGTTAATTTCTGTAAATACTATTCTGTAACCTGTACATAATGTGTAAATATATTTTAATATACCTATTATGTAAATAACAATTATGAGTTTAATATTTTTTTCAGAGCGTAACCAGTTTATACTTCACTGTAGTTTTGAAAGAATTATAGTTTGTCATGTTCAGTTTCGTCCGCGCAGACGAAGTCGCGGGCATCAGCTAGTTTAAAATAAGAACAATGTATCTACATGATGTAAGTATTTAATAATGGATCGTTTCCTTTTTTAGGGTTCCGTACCCAAAGGGTAAAAACGGGACCCTATTACTAAGCCTCCGCTGTCCGTCTGTCTGTCTGTCACCAGGCTGTATCTCATGAACCGTGATAGCTAGACAGTTGAAATTTTCACAGATGATGTATTTCTGTTGCCGCTATAATAACAAATACTAAAAACAGAATAAAATAAATATTTAAGGGGGGCTCCCATACAACAAACGTGATTTTTTTGCCGTTTTTTGCTCGATATTAATAACGACTGCAGGTAGACAGTTGAAATTTTCCCAGATGATGTATGACTATTGCTGCTATAACAAAAAATACTAAAAATAGAATAAAATAAATATTTAAGGGGGGCTCCCATACAACAAACGTGATTTTTTGCTGTTTTTGGTACGGAACCCTTCGTGCGCGAGTCCGACTCGCACTTGGCTGGTTTTTTGATGCACAACGAGATAGTGCTTGACCTTCACCGCACCTGATGTTAAGTGATGATAAGGCCGAAGGTGGAAGCGCACTACACCTGGAATCCTTATCACTGAGGAACTGGCTATCTTACCTCTAACTGTGGGAACACAACAATTTTAAAAATTGTTGTTATTGCGACAGACTTAGGTAAGATGGTGTTAGCTAGCCAGGTGGACTTGAAATAAGCCCTACCACCAAACCGAGTACTAATTGTACCCCCTCTGGGAGTCGAACCCAGGACCTCTGCGTCTTACACGGGTAGGCGAACCACTAGACCACAGAGCCACACCTCTCCTTTTATTAAACCATAATGTTCTTATTAAACTACGATACTACTTATCCTTAGAGCATTTTAACTTTTAGATTTTTGCATTCACAATGCTATTTTTATATTAAGATGAATAAATAATGAAAAATATTAGAAAAAATCGGCTCACCCGTAGCAACTTAGACGGGATACGAACCCGCACCCTTAGGATTCCGGCCCAATGCACTACCAATTATGCTACCAAGCCACTAATGGATTTGGCGAAATTTTCTTATACTTTTTACGTTTCCGCTGAAGATCAGCGCCATCTCACCAATGTGAAGAGAATTACTTCGACATTTGAAAGCAGTGCCATTGCAGGTGCTAGACAATCAATTAAGGTGAAACAATCATATAATTTTAACTTTTAGATTTTTGCATTCACAATGCTATTTCTATATTAAGATGAATAAATAATGAAAAATATTAGAAAAAATCGGCTCACCCGTAGCAACTTAGACGGGATAGACCGTCTAAGTTGCTACGGGTGAGCCGATTTTTTCTAATATTTTTCATTATTTATTCATCTTAATCCTTAGAGCATTAAATAAAATGCTCTAAGGCAATATCAACCGATAACGGTGCAGCCAAATGCAAACGAATAGAAAATTCACCATTTGAATCAGGGCTCTGACTCTGAGGTACACGATTCTAATTGTAGCCAATTGTAATTGTACATGTGTTCCCTAGGGGGTCACGGTAGATTACCCAGCCGCGCCGCATGGAACCCCTGGACGACAACGATCTATGATGATGGCTTTTGTCTTGGTAGCTCTAGGCAAGCACTGAGTCCTAAAAACTCTATTGTAACTTTATTATTTTTAATTATTATGATGAATGCCTAAGTGACTTACGCGTTCAAGTCTAAACCCATCTTAAAAGCTTTGCTTAGTTTGGGGCTAGATGACGGTGTGTGAAATTGTCCAAGTATTATTTATTTTATTTTATTTATTTTATTTATTTAAGCTACTCAACTGATTCAAATGACTAAAATTAATAAAAAAGCTACTTCATCTTTTGCAAATATTGGTAAAATTAAACAAAACTAACAGTGAAACATTAATACTTAAAAAAATTCAACAAAATTTTTATAGGTTAGTTTGTAGACAGTCAAACGTTTCGCTAAAGTGACTAAAGGCTGTGATTTCAATTCTCGCCTGAGTAATTTTTAGCGAGTGGTTTTTTTAGTACATAATTTAAAAATTGTGATTACGAAAACAAAATTACACCCAGAATGTTCTTAACATGTTATTTTTTAATTTCCCAATTAAACATATGCAGCCTATAACCCACCTAGAACAAATCCAGATCTCACATTTTCGGAAAACAAAAATCACAAATCATTCTTTCGTAACAACGATAAAGCTTATATCCGCAAATCTCGTAAACATTATCAAAATCACCCAATAAATCTCGATAAAGGGACTTATGACAGGTCGTTGAACGAAAAAACAAGGCCGAAACCGAATGCCGAAAGCCGAATGTGACTAAACCCGTATTTCACTTAGTCCCCGGTTTCTAATTGAGAGTTATATATCGGCATATTTTCCGGGCGCGAATGATGTGTCAAAATAACAAAAACAATGGTTGGGCGGTTGTTGTAGGGCGGGATCGTGTATCTGACATTTCATTTTCTGTTCATTTTATATTATTCTGTTTGTTTACTTCATTTAAGCTAAAAGTAACATTATGGTTTGATTGAAAATTGTATTATGTGTGTCAATAATAATACATTGATAGCAACAAATATTTTCTTATTAAATTTTTTTAGTAAGCTAAGAAATTATCGAGTTCCTTTTTTACCGACTTCAAAAGGAGGGAGGTACTCAGTTCGACCAGTTTTTTTTTTTGTTTTTTGTATGTACACCGATTACTCGAATACGGCTGAACCGATTGAAATGATTGAAACGGTATTAGATCAGGCTTGCTTCTAAGTTGGTCCCATTTTTTAAAATTTTGAAATCGGTTTAGTACTTTTCAGGAAAACCTGAAAATACTGTCGTTTTTGTTACCATTTTGTGAACTTATACAGATGATCGACCATATCTTCTTTGTTTATGTACCGATTTAGATGATTCTTTTTTTGTTTGAAATAAAATACTTTTTTATTCATTGCTATTGGACCTTGGATTTCAAAGATACACAAGGGAACTCCTCAAAATCAAATAGGAACCGTATAGTGATTACACTAAAAAGAATGAAATAAAAAATTGTTTAAAAACAAAAAACCGACTTCTAAAAACTTGAAAATAAAAACAAAAACAGCTTCAAAATTAAATACCTCTTAAAAGCAAGAAATATTTTTCAAATCACTAGATACCTACGCATATCACTGTAATAAAACACGTCTAATGAAGTCGGGTGGGGCTCTTAGAATAAAAAAAAGAAGTTGTCCTCCAGCTCTGTTTTTGTTTTTATTTTCAAGTTTTTAGAAGTCGGTTTTTTGTTTTTAAACAATTTTTGTTTAAGACATATCCTACAAATTAAGTTGATACACAGTCCATCAGCCATTTTTAATGTCCCCACTGCTGGGGCACAGGCCTTCCGTATGGGTGGGTAAGGAGGACGGGCCATAACCCACCACGCGGGCCCAATGCGGATTGGTGGGTGTTAACAACTGCAAATGCAGCCGGGACCAACGGCTTAACGTGCCTTCCGAAGCACGGAGGAACTCGAGATAATAAATTTTTTGGTCACCCATCCCATGACCGACCCTTGCGAACGTAGCTTAACCTCCGCAATCGCTGGGTCAGGCGCTAAACCACTGCGCCACCGCCAGTTCTTAGATAATAAAGGTACTCAAGGGCCTTCGGAAAATTCCCAGCGATAGCGAACCTTTGACAGGGATAAAAGTATCACATTGTTTTAACACAGCCTTTAAACCACCTGCGGGCCAAATTTGATCTAAATCCGTTGAGCCATTTTTTCGTGATTGAATAACAAACATCCAAACTCACAAACTTTCACATTTATATTCTGAGTGGAAATAAATATATTTTCTGTAGGGTTATTAAGATTGTTAGAGTGTAATTTTTTTTTATCAAAAATGGCAGTTACCCCATTCTTACTTACGAACGACCATTAGTGAGTATCGAGCATTGGAAATGCGAGTGATAGGTAAAAATGTGGCGCAGCTAATGCTTCATCGGGCCGATGTGTACGTTCACACTACAGCCACTGTGATATACCTGTTAAGATGTGTCTTGATACAGTCGCTTCGCTTCCCGGTTCCTCTTGCGCTTTCAACAAAGATATGTCTCATAGCATTCAATAGCGCATGCCCTATACTTGTCAAAAAACGTCAACATTTGTAAGGCATGCGTTTGATGCAAGATGTCTTATAGTCTGTCTTCACCGAGTCGCTTAAACTTTCAATTGAACTTGTGTCAGACGCATGCAATATTGCCTCCAAACCGTGCCTTTTCCGTTTTTGCACTGTTCTTTCTGCCAGTTTTTTTTATAGTTTCAAAACCACCATACAAGGTGTCCCACTATCTATGGTATATCAGTGGTTTAATTCATGGGGCGTCTAGTGTTGTGCCTTGTGTCCACATCGCAAGGCTGGCACACGAGGCAGCTTCGCAAAGTGGTAATGCGTTTGCCTCGCAAGCCAACGTTACATTTCCGGCCAATGCGAGAATTTGATGAGCAGCGTGGATATAATAGGCAATAGATATCGAGCCATCAATTTGACCGCCATTATGGATTAAGAGCTAGCCCCGGAAAAAGGTATACAATTTACAGTGCGACGAAACCCCTCTTGTTAGTGTGCCATACTATCATTTTTAATAGATCCGGACGCCTGACAGCTTTTCAGTGGTGGGGGTGGGTGTGGTTGGGCAACAAAGGGGCTGAAAAGCTGATTGAAGGTATACAATTTACAGACCTTTGGATTTGGTGTGGTATAATAACAAGCCAATCATGTATCTAAATCGAATATCACATTGCCAGGCATTTTGGCTGGTGGGAAAGTAGTGCCAGGCGACATCAAACTTTACCACTTTATCGCGCACTTTTGATGCCGCCTAGCACTTCTTTCCCACCAGTTAAAATGCCTGGCAATGCTATATTCGATTTACATACATGATTGGCTTGCCACCAAATCCAAAGGTCTGTAAATTGTATACCTTCAATCAGCTTTTCAGCCCCTTTGTTGCCCAACCAAACCCACCCCCACCACTGAAAAGCTGTCAGGCTTCCAGATCTATTAAAATGATAGTATGGCACACTATAGTTGTATAGTAGTATGGTTTCGTCGCTCTGTAAATTGTATACTTATTTCCGGGACTAGCTCTTAATCCGTTATTCGCAAAAGTAAAAGTAAAAGGAGCTTGATGGTGCAGTGGCTTAGAGCCTGGCCCAGCGATTGCGGAGGTTAAGGAACTTTCACAAGGGTCGGTCATGGGATGGGTGACTAAAATTTTATTATCTCGAGCGCTTCGGAAGGCACGATAAGCTGTTGGTTCCACCTGCATTTGAAGTTGTTAACATCTACCAATCCGCATTGGGCCCACGTGGTGGGTTATGGTCCATACCTCCTTATCCACCCATAAGGTAGGCCTGTGCTCCAGAAGTGGGACCATTAAAATGGCTTATGGTCATTCGTAATTTCAGCGAAAATTCATCATTTTGGTGCGATAAGGCTAGTAGCAGTCGATAAAAACAACGTTGCATTCGTTCGTAGTGTTGCAAATCTGTACGCAATGCAGTGCAAACGTATAAATTCCCATTAGTCAAGTGTTTGGGCGTTTTCGAACCCGCACCGCTGATGTATCGCGCGCATCAATTCTATAGATAGGGGGTCGATCTTAGGCCTTGATTTATAAGCAGCGCTGTCGATAAGTGCTGAGCGGAAAATTATGGGGGGGCGATGATAAGTTTGGCAAATATACTGATAGTGGCCAGATACTGGCAATATGTTGCTCAAGTGAACATGAACATTCTTCAGTAAACATTTTTGTGCCTTAATGATTGTAATTGAATTTAGTAGCTGGAAAAGCCCTTAGCTATAATAGGTCATACAATAATCATTGTCCTTTCCTGGAATTATTTATAAATTACATTTTCTGTAGTATTTTGAGATAATATACAATATGGAGGACGTTGACTGAGATATGTCAAATCAATTAGTTAATTAGGTACTTATAATAAAGCTATTTTAATCTCAGGAAACGAAATATAGTTTAAAATACAATATTATTGGATTTTAGGGCTTAAGATGCATTTTACATTTCGACTGTGATTTTTGTGTAAAATGGAATTTTTTACGTTCTTGATCTCAGAAAAAGACTTTCATAAAATGCGTGATGGCGTTTTTTTAGCTCCTGGATTGAACTACTGTTCTAAACAATTGAAACAAAAAAAAATTACCTCTTAAATAGTGGAGTAGTTCGTAACAGCCTCGAAATTTTGAAATATGTATGGAATATGTATAAAAAATACCATCAAAAACCATAAAACTATTAAAAACTCTCATAATCAACTGTGAATTTCTCCTAAATACATTAATATTATTTATAAACGCAAAAATTACTTCAGAATAATCTTTACTTCATAAGAAAATCTTTAGTTGTTCTTTGTACTTGTTTGTCTTTCTGTGTATGTGTCACCGTTTAAGTGCGGAAATCAGTGAATCTGCAGATTAACTAATGTAGGATTTTACTTAAATTTCCAGAAGCCTTGGCTATTTCACTCACTGTATTTTGCACTTTAACGGTGTAGCATCCCTTAATCTGCAGATTAACTAGTTAAAGTGCGGAAATCGTCTACTTTAAGAAAAAATCCGCACTTTAACTGACTCGACCAGTTAATCTGCAGATTCACTAGTTAATCTGCAGATTAACAGATTCCGTACTCTAACGGTAACATATTATGTTCAAAATTGACTCTGAGAAATCGTTCACCAACTTTCATTTTCATCTAACTCTATAACTTTCTAGTGAATCATCATATAACTTTTTGTCGTAGACACATACAAATGTATTTAGGTAGTAGACTCTAAGCTTTTTCTAGGTTGTATCGCTAAAATCCATCAAAATCGAAATTACGACAAAAATGAAGAACCATTAAGAAAAAACAGTGCTGTGAAAAGCATTAATAAAAAAGTACTCTGGGCAATATGGTGAGCAAAGTTATCTTTTTTATGCTAATTTTTATTCTAAACCATTAGAAATAACCTCACAATCAATACATTTACCCTAACCCGTGGAACCAATCCATATTGCCTCGAAACACGCCAAACAGGAATCAGTTGATCTTTGGTATCAATCACGCGGTACCCAAATACCGCTAAATTGTTTTAGGTTTCTGTTACGGAACCCTCTTTAATGTTTACTAGACACGCACTTGACCGTTGTCTGACTACATGTTTATTGATATCGGTTGATTGATTATGTATGTGATAATGTGATAACGAGCCCAACGCGCAATTCTGAAAACTATGTTGAGAAAGCCAACTCGTTTCCCCACCGATTCTTTATACCAGGAATCAAAAGTTCTCAGTGTCAGGAGGTTGTACCTGCTTAATATTACAATCAGGGCTCACCATGAATTATTAAACTCTGACCTTCACCGGATCCTGTTGAATAAGCGCACAGTTAGACTCCCAATCCCTCAGGTAAACACCACATTTGCCTCACGTTTTAACACCTACAGGAAGCCCTATATCTACAACAGAATCAATGGTTTTTGCAATATTCTAAATCTGGGCACACAGGAAGCTAAAAACAAACTTAAATCTGAACTACTGAACTGGAACTATCGTGACTCGGAGGACTTATTAGTATGTATAAAATAGCACTTAATAATTAACGAATCGCCAAAAACTTAGCAATCTTCTATAATAGTACGTATTACTTTTGATGACAGATAAGGTAACACTAGCTTATAAATTATTAAAATATTTGTATAGAAATTAAAATTGTCATATTTTTAATTTAATTAAGAAGTTTATTTCTCTTTTCATTAAAATTTTACAGTCAAAGTTGCCGTAGGTACCGCTACATCTAGACCGGTTAATTCACACAAGATTACCACGATACAGGCTAAGCCTAGTGTGGAATTTTAGTTTTAAGAATCCTACATGTAATCCATTTTGAAATAAAGAATTTTATTTTTTATTTATTTTAGTTTTAAGAATAAATAAAGTAGGTACACAGTATAATTGGTTAAGTTAAGTATACCATAGCACAGAATAACTAATAGCACAAGTAATTATAACTTTGTTTTTTTTTTAAGTAGAGGTAATTTCGTGATATTAAATTTACGTAGGTATACGTAGGTAGGTATATCGAATTCTCAAAAAATCTGTTCAATGGAGATAAAGAAAGAGAAAAGTCCATAATGTTTCGGCCATCCATAAAAATTGAGAAAATTGATCATAGTATCAAAAAAACAAAACTCATGGACTTTATTTACATAGATTTTTAATCTTCTTCAAGTACTTTTAATATTGATTATAATTATTAACAATATCAAGATTCAGGTTCATTTATAAAACTGAGCACCGAAAAATGTAGTAAGAAAATTTTTACTAAGTAAATTGAATTACTATTTTATTTAATATTTTTTAATATTATAAATACATAAAAGAAGAAAATATGCGAAGAGCAGTCAATCTTTTAACCGAGACATAATTATCGTCAGATATCCTCTTCAAAGTACCACAGATTTAAAAATTTTTAGAAGTACCATTTAGTATACCATAATAATATTCAAATTAATATTTGTTACTTGTTTTAGGAAATAATTTTATTTAAATTAGTGTCGATACCTTTTTGTCGTGTTTGACCATTTTATTTTATTATGATTTTAAAAACCCTTTTCTTAAACTAAAACTAACGACAATCTTGTTATGAAAAAATATTAAAAACTTTTAACAGAAGTTAAATCCAGTATGGTTTTCTTACATTATTTTTTAACAGAATATGCTATGCAAGTGAGTAACAAAAAGTCACATTTTATCGTTTATCTGTAATTCATTAAATCACTCACTCAGTTTCACATTGGAATCCTTACTAATATTATAAATGCGAAAGTCCGTTTGTTCGTTTGTTAATTTGTTTATTACACCTTCACGTCCCGATTATCATGAAATTTTGTATACACGTTGTCAGGGGTACAGAAAAGGACATAAGGTACCTTTCATCCAGAAATAAATAAATATCGATTCCCGAGAGATAGAAAAAAACTGTCCACACAGACAAAGTCGCGGGCGGCCATTAGTATATTCTAATTTAAAAGTAATATCTTATTATGACGTCCTGTCTATAAATTCTTAGGCCTGCACCCCACCGGGCAAGCATCGCGCCTACAGGGGGTGGTCTCTTGAAAAAGTCTCAATAACTCGTCAGCTAGAACGCAATGACATCGTTAGTGCGAGTGGCGCGAAGAAAAGGCGCACTATCTACCGCTGTTACTGTGCGTATTGGCCAGATATACAGGATGAAGCAAAAAATTTTCGAATAAAAAAATCCCATTCGAAATCGCTACATAGTATACCAAAGTCGCTTCCCAGTGTGTGTCCCTATGTATGCTTAGATCTTTAAAACTACGCAACGGAATTTGATGCGCTTTTTTCAATAGAATTTAAAACTGACAAATTTAAAAAATAACTGATTATTATGATGACAATTTTAATTATTTACATTGCAGCTCTCATCTCTTGCAGTAAGTGCTAAAAACATTATACTTCTTGGTGGCGCCGATCTGACTCGAATAATTTGAAAGCTAGGTGATTTTCTTGATGTTTTTGGATATGAATTAAACTCATTAATCTTGAAAAATATAAGAGTCTTACTCTTCTTATAATGAGTACAAAAGATGGTGGATGAATGGATAATGCGCACAGACAAATTATTGAATTTTTATAAAGAAAAAAGACTTAAAGGTTGTCACATAATGACAGCTACACACGCGCGCTGCTGCGGTAGACGTTCAGTACCCTAAGCACGAACAGCTATCGAGAAAAATAACGCGCGTAAAAATTACTCGATAGAGAATTCTCTATGGAAAATTTAATTTCGCTATTCGGCGGTAGATGGCGCTGTACTATTTTTTTATACAAAATTGCACTATAGAATGATTTTATATATAAACTATTTGCCTCACTAGATGGTGTTGATACTCTTCAAAGCCTAACAATAGTAACTTTTTGAATCACTAGATGGTGTTGATACTCTTCGAAGTTTAGTAAAAAAATCACATTGACACACATTTTTATCAACGCCATCTATCGAGCCTAGAGTTTATTGTCATTGTGAAAAGCCCTCATTGTTACGTATTTCTATTTGTCACCTGAAAGTATTGTAAAAATAATACCGATAACGAATCTTTTTCTAATTATAAGAAATTAAAAACAAAATATAATCACTCTGTATAACCTGTATTGGATAGATAATAACAGTATTCCGTATAAAAAGGCACGGTTGTCATTTGGTGAGTTTTCTGCCCAATAACACGCCTCGTAACACCTTCTACCGTCGCCCTAAGGTCGGATTTCGACTAGCAAATCGTTGTTCTAGTCAAGTGTAAACTACTCCAGTCCGTGATCATGCATCGCTTGCTTGGAGTGGCTGAGGCAGAACTGAAAAGGAATGCTTTTAATACTTAATAAGGTACTACGAAATTTTTGTGGAGAGCAATTTGGGCTGTTGGATTTGAAGGAAGATACTGATTGACGTATCAACTGTTAGGTTTTTTTATTTTTTTGAGATGTATTTCCGGTGTCAGTTAGCTTTGTAGGTTGATTTTTCTGTATTTTATAGATATTTTGTAAGTGAAATTATTTCTTACAACTATTTAAGAGCTCATTGAAGCTAAAACAGAAACTGGACTCTGAAATTCAATAAATTCATCTGTATGTCGAGTGCCTTACAGTTTTTTATGGACCATAGAGGTCCAAACGGTTAGTTTGTACTTTATATGATTTTCAAACATTTATTTAAATCTGTAGCAGAAAGTCTTTGAAAACCTTAAAACGGTTTCATTCATAATTGTGAAACATCAAAAATTCATTTCATACTGAAATCATATTTAGATGAATGTTTTTTGTAGAGCTATATTTAGATTTGGAAAATGAAACATATTTTAAACAATTAAAAGTGACAGACAGTCTTGCCTTTTTAGACCTACTGTAAATGTCCCTTTTTCCTCACGACACTAACAAGGCGCACTACTGGTAGTGTCATAGGTAACCCTTCTACACTACCGGCCCAGTAGTGTATTGAAATTCTATGACAAAACGCCACACCGTAGCGTAGTACTAATATCTATTCTGTACCGTAGGGCCGATAAAATGTACATAGACTGCATACGTAACTCTGAACTCAGCTCCAATAGTAAAATCCATACAAATCTATAGACCTACCACACACATGCGGGATTTTTTCGTACGGAATTTTAATACATTATCGATATTCCGTTCGGAATTCCGAATTGGGATTCCGTCGTGTATGTGGCCCGGCTAAGTGGGTGGACTAATCACATCGCCCTTACGTCAAAACCTTGAAAGTAAAGAACAGCGTTTGACAGTAGCCGCATAACGGACACTGCAGTTAGTTCTATTTCAGTCCAAAGTAGTCCGGTTAACGCCGTGTGGCACAGAAAACCTCGCCATTATCGCCCCATTACGACAGACAACAGACCACACAGATATCACGTTGCTAGATGAGACAAATCCATATTTAATAAGATCGACAGTAGAAACTGCAATTTCATTCTATTCTAACCGACGACACACTACGAATACGAGATTTTGTATTAGTGAATTTCCAGCATTAGAACTATATCAAACTAGCGGCCGCCCGCGGTTTCACCCGCGTGGTTTCCGTTCCTGTGGGAATATCGAGATAAAAAGTATTCTATGTTTTAATTCAGGTTATCTACTATCTGTGTGCCAAATTTCAACCAAATCCGTTCAGTAGTTTTTGCGTGATTGAAGAACAAACATCCAAACATCCAAACATCCAAACATCTAAACATCCAAACATCCAAACCCACAAACTTTCACATTTATAATATTAAGTAGGATTCAAATAACTGCACTATATTCCCGTTGTACCCCACTCTTTGGGCCCCAATCCTTGTCTACCACTAGGGGATATCGGAATGAAAAGTTTTACTTCCATATTTTTGACAAATAGTGGGGAATAATGCCACAACTGTCCAACTTTTCCAAATATTAAAAGATTCAGTGTGCTCAAAAATAATACATTTAATTTTGACATCTAGCCGCTACAACTAGACAACAAACTATGCTAACTGCAGGACACATCGCAAGATCACAAATACACTAATTTTAAAGTTTGTTTGCTTCCACATCCAGTAGTTCTAACTCTATGGCAAACTTCGCAAACTGCAGAAATGCGCTTTTTACTGCGACCGCGCTGACCCGCGCCCTTGACACAGTAGCGTGCGTGCAGCATGTGACACTGCTTTACTTGTCCTTTTTATAGGACATTGTGTGGCAGCTGTCATCTGTGACGTTCTGCTTCCTTTTGTCATTTTTAAAACTCTAAAGGATCGCGTCCACTGCATCGGAATCGGAGCGTACGGCGCGGACGGAGTGTTGGCATTTGTCACTTTGTATGTATGTTTATGGCATGGAAATGCCGATGCAGTGCACGTAGTGCCATAGAGATCCATACAAAGCAACAATCGATGCAGTGTACGCATACCTTTAAAAGGAAAAATGGTATTTAACAGATCATTTGGTTGCCCTGTCCTGTATAGTAAGTAACTTTTTCTGAAGAATGCCTAAAGTTTGAATAAGTTAAGTTTTAATATAAAATAAGTACTCGCGGCCCCTTGTGCCTTGTGTTCAGATATAAGTATCATACGCCAAATTCTGTATTTACCAATACCTATGTCACTTTCTCAAAATTCGGTGGGATTTTGAAGATTCATTGAAAATTACTAGTCTATCGTTCAGCAGTCAGAGCATTGACCATGTAAACGAACGGTCGTTAGTTCGAATCCCATCTGAGTAGTTATAGTTATAGACCATTTACTTTTAACTAGTACAAAGTTCAGCTTATAAATAAAAATACCATCGTGAATGCAGAAATCTAAATCTAAACTGATAATATCTTTAACGTTACAGACAAAACTTTTGTCTATAGTCTGGAGCGGACATAGCGTGATTTTGCTGAGTTATTTCTACGGTCGTAAAAGAGCATAGCATTGCATTTTACTGGATCCGCGAATTTCAGACTAATATAAAACATAAACATTGATTAGGCTAAATCTGATAGTTTAGTATCTGACTGCACTAAACTTTAGATCGATGCAGTGAAGTGCAGTCAGAATAAGGTCACGTGAACCTTCCGTTTTTGTAATGCAAGTGACGGTTCATAGTAAGATACGGTTGTTTTGTTTAATAAATAAGTAAGTACCTACAATTACATATTTTAGCCGCACTTAAATAATCTTAAAAATTAAAACAACCCAACTAACAATTTTACGTCGTACAATGGTCGTACAAACGTTATCTTATTACCACTGGTCGCAAAAGATAGGTCACACTAACGTTATAATAACGTTTGCTCAACGCAAAAAGGGCCCCATTTATACAACCTACATTGTTGTTTAATGGTCATACAAAAGTCACAAGATTACCACTTTCGTCATACAGTAGTCGCATCAGAACTTTACAACGACTCTTTCGTTATATTGTGGTCATACAGATGTTTTTGAATGACGAAAACGCTGTATATGAGTCAAGTAACAACACTTTTACGACTGATTTTTAATGTTCGTCAGTGACTCGTGTTTGTGGTTACGTTTTGAGATCTGAGTGCAAAATAAATTAACTTTCTTTTGTATTAATTAACTTTCATATCTTGCTAACTGTGTCTCACTCTCATACCGTTTAATTCGTCTGGGAATTAAAATTTTATGATAATATACCTATGTAAAAACTATTCATATTTTCATGCCTCTTCGTAGTTTTGCGTTTGAAACATAAAATTTGTATTAATAGAATTATATTTAGTTCTAAAAATGTCAGCCATGTTAATTTTGTCGCACACAATCTCTATATGACTTTTTAAAGACAAAAAGTCATTTTAAGGTTATTTGAAGACCAAGTAAAGCCGCCATTTTGATAAACGTCGTTTAAAAGTCGAAACTTGACTCAAATGCGACTACAAGTCGTACAGACGTTTTAGCTAAAAGGACATGTCCTAATTTGGGCCACGTCTATGTACACCACCCTCAAAGATGGAGAAAAATACACTGATTCTGAGAAAAATACAAATAATTTTATAGAATGCATGGTTAAATGGTTATTAATAAAAACAGATCAATATTTTTTACTTGTCAAATATGGCAACTCTCCGTTAAAAAGCCGTCAGTGGGCGCATTCTGCCAGACAAATCTTTGAGTCATCGATTGCCATTTTTAACCATGGAAAGTATAGCGGTAGGTGCTTAGGGTGTTTCTACACGGTGTAAGTAGCCCGCGCAAGTTGAGCACTTGCGCAGGTTACATGCTCCGTGGAAACACGTAAAGCGGGTCCAGCTCCATAGCATTGTACACCCGCGCAAGTAACCCGTGCCTCAACGTGCGCAAGATACATGCATCGTGTAGCACAAAGACGGATAGAACATTACTATCGCTTTGAGATAGGCGGTCTAGCTGCCGGTATTGATCAATATTTTACTTTCCATGGTTAAAATGTACTCTCTATGGCGATCGATGACTCAAAGATTTGTCTGGCAGAATGCGCCCATTGTCACTGTCATTGAGTTCTACCTACTCTGTGCTGTGGGTTGTTGTTAACACAGACGTATAAGAAGTTGTTAACATCTTCTGACATGATGCTTTTTTTATGCGTTTTTGCATTTTGTTTAATGTTCCTTCCAGAAAACAAAGCGATTTTAAAGAAATTGAATAATTAGAAACTGTTTATCGTGTCTTTATCTATTTTTTGGTATACTGTACAAAGACGTGGCCCAGACCTCATACATTTTTGGACATCACCTTTAATATAACGTCGTATAGTTTAGTCGTGCCGACGTTGCTACGACCAGTTTATTATGACATATTTGTCGCACGGCTAAAAAGTTAAATTTAAGACGTCTATAATACCTAGCAGTCATCTCATTACTATTATAAGACTGCTATCCGACTTAAAGTCGTACAAGTCAGCACTTATATGACGTTTTTGCTTGTTGGGAAATATCGGCTATATGCCCGCAAAAGGCTCTCACGAATAAAGGCAACTGAGAGATTTATTGCAAACTAGCAGCCAACCGCGACTTCGTTTGCGTGGAAAGTTTTTTGCTATTCCTCGGGAACAATTTTTTTTTCTGGATACTCCTCTCCTTCTCTGTACCCCTGACAGAGTACTGAGACAGAGTACAGAGACTGTGTATGTAAAATTTCATGTCGATCGGTTCAGTAGTTAAGGCGAAATACACTCCAAAAGTAAGCAATGTAAACATTCTAGAATATCGTAAAAACCATCAAAAAACTTTTGGTCCGACAAAGGATCGAACCGAGATCTCTCGCGTATCAGGCGAGCAGCCTCACCGCAACGCCACAGTGACTTGATATTTTGTGGCAAAATTGATCATCGCTCGATACTTTGATGCTCATCTACGTAAATACGAGCGCTCGCATGTTTACGAATATGCGCGCGGCCCCCCGCGCCTGCTCCGCCCGCCCGCTGCTTCGCCCCCTCAAAAGCTCGGTAGCCCCGAGCCGACTTCACCTTAAGACGTAACAAATAAACGGACTTTCGCATACATAATACTAGCGGCCGCCCGCGGTTTCACCCGCGTGGTTCCCGTTCCCGTGGGAATATCGGAATAAAAAGTATTCTATATTTTAATCTAGGCTATCTACTATCTGTGTGCCAAATTTCAACCAAGTAGTTTTGCGTGATTGAGGAACAAACATCCAAACATCTAAACATCCAAACCCACAAACTTTCACATTTATAATATTAGTAGGATTAGCACTATTATATATCTATATATATAAAATTCAAAGTCCTGACTGAGTGAGATATCAACGCACAGCCCAAACCGCTGAACCTAGAGACTTGAAATTTTGCACACAGATACCTTATACAGTGTAAGCATCCACTAAGGAAGGATTTTTGAAAATTCCATCCCTAAGGGGATGAAATAAGGGATGAAAGTTTGTATGAAAGTCCCTCAGTTTTGAAGCTACGATCTTCAAATTTTGTGTTTAGGCTGATGATTGAAAATAAATAAATACGTGTCTCAGCGTTTTTCAAAATTCTACCCCCGAAGGGGTGAAAAGGGGGATGAAGTTGTGTTTAGAAGATAATCCTTTATTTTTGAAGTAAAAATCGCTAAATTTGTAATTTGGGCTTATGGATGGAAATCTAACGCAACGCACATTGTATTGGTATAATTTCAACCCCCATGGTGATGAAATGGGGGTGCAATGGGGTAAATAAACCTAAAAATCGATATGGATGTCGTTATTGGGGTTTTCTGAGTTGACGATTGCGAAAATAACATTTATTTTGAATTCCAACACGGTGGACATGATTTAACCCCTAAAGGGGTGAAAATGGGGTTTAAATTTTTTATGGAAAAACAATGTGAAATAGACAGTATAACTTTAAACTTCGTAGGAGCACGTCTAAAAAGAAATATACATATATATTTTGTTATTTTGAAAATCAACCCCGTAGGGGGTGAATGGGGTAAGTAAACATAAAAATCGATATGGATGTCGTTCTTGAGGTTTTATGGGATAGTGATTGCGAAAATGACATTTATTTTGAAGTCCAACACGGTGGACATGATTTAACCCCTAAAGGGGTGAAATCGGGGTTCAAATTTTGTATGGAAAAATAATATTAAATAGACATTACAACTTTAAAATTCGTAGGAACACATCTAAAAATAAAAAAGCAAATTTTATATTTTGTTATTTTGAAAATCATCCCTTAGGGGTAAATGGGATAAGTAAACATGAAAATCGATGTGGAAGTCGTTTTTGAGGTTTTATGGGATGGTGATTGCGAAAATGACATTAATTTATAGTCCAACAAGGTGGACATGATTTTAACCCCTACAGGGGTTAAAATAGTGTTCAAATTTTGCATGGAAAAAGAATATGAAATAGACATTACAATTTTAAAATTCGTAGGAGCACGTCTAGAAATAAATAGACAATTACAGACCTATTTTGTAATTTTGAAAATCATCCCTTAGGGGTACCTAAATGGGGTAAGTAAACATGAAAATCGATGTGGATGTCGTTTTTGAGCTTTTATGGGGACAGGGACGGGGACGAGATACCTACTAATATATCTGGACCAATTCTGATTATTGTAAAAAACTAGCTTCCGCCCGCGACTTCGTCCGCGTGGATATTAGAGAAAATCCTTAGGGAACCTTTAACCAGGATCCGACCAGCCGTTTTTACGCGATTAGGCGGGTCCCCACCAAGCGCGCTGCCTCGCGAGGCAAGACGTTTGCCTCGTGAGGCGGGCCTCGCACGAGGCAGCGCGCTTGGTGGGGACCCGCCTAATCGCGTAAAAACGGCTGGTCGGATCCTGGTTAAAGGTTCCCTAAGGATTTTCTCTAATATCCACGCGGACGAAGTCGCGGGCGGAAGCTAGTTCTGTGATATATTAGTAAGGATTCTAATAAAAAATATTAGTCGCATCGCAACCTAAACAAATTGGTTTTTAATTTCCCGATGTAAGATATCAAAGCCTTTGCAAATGCAGTGTGATTCAAGATTTAATTAGGTGTGGTGTACTTAGTGTCGCTTTCTCTATCCTCTTGCGCACTCATCAGAAGCATGGCACTTACGCCATTGGGCATGCAATAGCGCATACCATATACTTCTCAAAAAACGACAAAATTTGTCGCTTTTACGCAAGACGAATTGAAAGTTGACGACGAAAGGAAAAAGGAAAATGCCCGCGCCCGGGTGAAGATTATAAACTCATATTATAAGCTTCGCTTCCTTCCTTCGTCGTCATAGTCTGTACGCGACGATATCGTAAAACGAAAGAAGTTGAGGTATCGCGCGATCGACACGCGACGATCGCCGAGCTGCGACCATCGGTGCACAGCACCAATGTCAGCGATTGATTTAGTAGCTTCGCGATAGAAAAGACGGAATGAGCTTTTGTTTGAGTATTTTATTTTATTTAGCATTCCATAGTTATATTTGATTTCTGTTTGAGTAAGATGTACGTCCGGCAGAGCTGGGTTTCCTGTGTAATATCCAATACCAAAAGACTAAATAACAAAACCACGAACACTATTGACTGACACTTTATTATGAAATGGTTCAAAATCTCGAAACTGAAATAATATTCTTAAAATTATTATGCTCTGGGCTAGCTACAGGGACAGCTTAGTCTGAAGGTCTCTTTTGTATGAAGCCAATCTCCAAACCTAGAGCGTCTGATTGTCGGATAAGTAGTTTTTTTTTTTTTTTTTTTTTTATTCATTTAATATTTAAGGAGGGTTTTTTCCTCAAGGAAATGCCACCCTCATAGTACTAAAAAAAAATTAAAGACAACAAACAAATCAATTAAACTACTAACATCTGCGGTTGAGGGCTGCTCTGACCAACCTATATAGCCTGACAGCATTTTCAGAGCACGGCTGTCGGATAAGTAGTTGTATCTCGATATTAGCTTGACATAGTGTGACGTCACGTCTGCGTTATGTTTACATTGTACTCTTCGCTGATCCTACATTTCTCCGTCATTCGTCGATTGCTCATGTAGCGGTATCATCGCGCCGCTACATCATTCTCCCTTTCTTGAAAGACTCGTTCATAGGCCAGTGACACTCCAGTCTCTCATCATGACGAGCGTATGCTGCTAGCTACTCCATGGGCAGAACTGCCACGCCGGTGTAGATTAGTTATCAGTCCGGTCGTGGGCTGCCGTGGTGCCGTCTCGTCCGTCAGTCACTAAGTCGTTGCCGCAGGACCAAGTCGCATTTACTGCTGATCGTGGACCTTGATGGCTTCTCCAATCTTGACCTTATGAGGGGTGGTATAATGCTCTAGAAGGTTGCATGTTCAAATCACGTCGGGTTCACCAATGTTGAGGCAGGATCTCTTAGAAGTGAAGAGTTATTGCCCCAACAGCGTAAAATATTTCGGTACCGAGTATTACCGACACCATGCTTATATTATATTGCACCGCGTCGACAAATAAAACGGTCTAAACATATTTTGTCCCTCTCCACACTTTCACCGCAACTGAATGCAGGAATCTGCGGAATTCAAGACACAAGTTGCATTCATACCGCTTATCAGCTATTGGGGAAGTATATATTTTTACTGATACTATGCAGACGGGGCGACCTTACTACGATTTATTAGTACGAAGTTGGAATGTCGGGGTGGAATAGTTATGGCTAGATAGTGTGACCTTAGTAAATTGTATGTTATTATGTCTATTTATCGTAATGTTTGTCGACCTCTGTGGTCGAGTCGTTTGTACAGCGGTTTTCAAGGTGTCGCCATATCTGAGGTCCCGGGTTCGACCCCCGGCTGGGTAAATTTAGAAAAATGAACTTTTCTATATTGGTCCAGGTTTGGGGTGTTGTCTAATTAAATAAATACTTTATTCAGAAAGAAATAAACAAAAATCACTTAATTCTACTACATTTTAGGGTACCGTTTTTCAAAATGAAGGAACCCTTAACGTTGAAGTTCGTACCGAAACATACTCGACCTCCCTATCTCCTCTTTTATTAAAGTTTGAAGACTGATTGTTGTGCGTGTTTCACAGAATAATACACTTACATAATATCACAGAATACATTACCTATTTATTATACCTAACAAATTATAATCAACTAGCGGCTGCCCGCAACTTCGTCTGTGTGGAAAGGTTTTTTGCTATCCCTCGGGAACTATACTTTTTTCGAGATGAAAAGTACCCTACATCCTTCACTGTATCCCTGACAACGTGTATGTAAAATTTCATAATGATCGGTTCAGTAGTTAAGACGTCAAGGCGTAACAAACAAACGGACTTTCACATTTATAATATTTAGTAAGGAAAAAATATTAGTAAGGATCAAATATTAGTAAGGATCAAATATTAGTAAGGATACTGCCAGACACTCCCGTCAGCGGCAATTTCAACATTCGATTCCTTAGTTACACTGTTTTTGTGATAATGTGAACTAAAGGTCCATAACATGTGCTCCAGTACTAATAATTGTAAACTAAACATAGCCAAAACTAGCCAGCTGATAATCCATACCCACAGACAGCAATAAAAGCAGTAGACCCACACATAAAAATAAAAGTCCCCACCAAAAATACGATGTTCCCGAAGGAGCTACGCAACAAATGTTGCTCGATGTTTATGTCGCCCGCGACGGCACTGCTCCTTTATTGGGATACTGCGTTGGTCACTTCGGAATTTGCGCTATTTATTTATTGTTCTGTGGCTCGCTGTGACATATGTTCGGTAATGGTGAGCGGGAAAATGTTAGCTGTTTTATAAAAACATTGCTATGAGGTCTCACAGTACCCGCGGATGCACAGCGTCCCACGAACCAATCACACGTAATACGTAAAACAAACGAACTAATCACAGTGTGATATAGTAGTATGATGTTATTGTCGTCCTAAATAGAAGTGATAATATCGAAAATTAGAACTTCCTTGTAACCTTCAAGTGACCTTCCTTTAGCACGTACTTTAGAATAGATATTTAGTATATATGAACATTTTACCCATGTCTGTGTTTTATTCTAGTGATCATCCTAAATCCGTCGCAATAAAACTCGATTTCAACGCAGTGCGTTTGCCTAGTAAAGGGTGGTTTGAGTGCTGTTTGTAAATATGGGTGTTAGATTTTTATGAAACTAACGGTTGCATGTTCGAATTGTGTCTGTAAACATTTCTGTGGGAATCAAGTAATTAGCATTTATAAGCATAAATTAAAGAGCTTATTAGATCATCCTGAATTAAGGATCCGGAATTCAGAGTCCGATTTAGGACGAGAAATTCAGTCGCCAATTAGACCGTCCTGAATAACGGATCCGATATCACAGCTTAACGATCATACAGTCGTTACACGAATGTACTTGCGCAGAGCAACGGAGGGGAAAACACAGTGACCGTAAAAATACATGTAGGTAGGAGGTATAGGTATGTAGGTAGGAGGTATAGGTATGTAGCTAGGTAGGTAGTAGGTACGTGTCATTTTCAATGCTAATCTGAACTAGGTTTATTGATGTAGGTACTAATATTTGCATGAAAGTACGCGGTAGAAAGAGAGGCAACTTCTAGGTTGACTTCGCGACGCGCAACGCCCCGTTTAGAAAAAGGTTGAATTTTCAAGTACCCAGTTTTTTATCTTTATTTTTTAGGGTTCCATAGCCTAATGGCAAAAAACGGAACCCTTATAGATTCGTCATGTCTGTCTGTTTGTCTGTCTGTCCGTCTGTCCGTCCGTATGTCGCAGCCACTTTATTTCAAAGCTATTAAAATTACACAGTTAAAACTAGGTAGGAGATGTATTCTGCGAACCGCTTTACGATTTTCACACAAAATAAAAAAATATATAAAAGATTAAGGGGGAAAAACGGAAAAAAATCATCAAACCTATACGTGTGGGGTGTCTATAGCTAGGTCTTTAAAAATGACATTGAGGTTTCTACAAGTATTTTTTCTCAAAATCAACCGTTTGGAAAATATACACTTCCAAAGTGGTAAAATGTGTGTCCCCCCCCCCTCTAAAAATCTGATAAAATATATGTTGTAGATCTTAATAAACACTATCAACGAAAATTGGTTTGAATGAGATATAATTAGTAGTTTTAGAGTACCTAGCACATTTTCCAAAACCGCAAAAATAACTTTGTCGTTTACAAACACTATGAAAACTAGACGAACGGCGACTTTTTTTCGCCAACATAAAAAGCGTTGACTGACTGTATACTCTTTAGGCTGTGATACTACTGTGTCGGAGCCTAGCGTCCTGAATGCGATTACACTGTCCTAACTGCGTCCGATTTAGCATCCTTAACGCCGGAGACCATTTCCTATCCTAACTAGGATGCTAACTAGGATCCTAGCTTCCTGAATGCAATTACACTTCTCTGAATTAAGGAGCGACTTCATTCCGGATCCTTAATTCAGGATGATCTAATAAGCTCTTAACAAAGCAATACATGCTATAATATCAATTTCTTATTTTGTGGATAGAATGCCATGTTTCTATTATGTATTTGTATTATGTGGTTTGGCGAATAGTATGTTTCCCGAAAATCGTTTTATTATTTTATCACTACGCCAATATAGTCATTTTATTTTTATAATACTAGGATAAAGCATTCCTTAACCACGTGGTAAGGTTGGTATAACACGCTCACAGACCATACAACAAGTAAACACGCTACACCATATGACATACTGGTTCCATGTTTAAGAATAATAAAAATAACTTTAATTATTTTATTAATTATAATTACAGTGCATATCAAACAACACGGAACATGAGGGTGTCGTACGACAGATATGATGAAGATAAAAACAATATAACAGTAATTATATCAGTTTTCCCAGTTTAAATCAGTATCAGTTTAAATTTATTATCTCGAGCTCCTCCGTGCTTCGGAAGGCACTTTAAGCCGTTGGTCAGGGTGCATTTGCAGTCGTTAAGGGTGCACCGAGCGTCCACTAGCGCCGCCAATCAAGAAAAAATCATTACAACGAAATAACTATGTTTAACAAAATTCTGAAACATATAAAAACTAGTAATAGTTATAAACTATTTTTGTATGCGTAAAATTCTAAGTTTAAATGTGTTCGTGTGGTTAAAATCTGGATTAACGCCTAAAGTGGCCACTTTAGGCGTTAATCCAGGTTTTAACTACACAAACACATTTAAACCAGGAAAAAAACGCATACAAAAATAGTTTATAACTATTACTAGTTTTTATATGTTTCAGAATTTTGTTAAACATAGTTATTTCGTTGTAATGATTTTTTCTTGATTGGCGGCGCTAGTGGACGCTCGGTGCACCCTTAACATCCACCAATCGGCATTGGGCCCGCGTGGTAGGTTATGGCCCATTCTCCTTGTCCACTCATAAGGAAGGCTGTGCCCCAGCAGTAGAGACATTAACAATGGCTGATAGACATGGACAAATAATAAAAATACTTAAAAAACACGTCTGCCCTGCTAAAAACGAACTAAAAAGTTAAATACTCGTATTGCAGTCGGGGGACCGTTTTATGGAACAATTTGTGATCAAAGAGGTCCCCGACTGCAATGACACTTGTTATTTAACTTTTTAGTTCGTATGTTTGTAGGGCACTCGTGTTTTTTATCATCATAATCACAGTTCATATCAAACAACACGGGTGGCTTATAAGATGAAGATAAAAACGACATAACACTAATTATATCGGTTTTCTTCATATCACTTTTCGGCGCAGCTGTATCCCGGAGTATATTAAACGGGAGGAGGCGAGCAGGCGAGCGGCCGCCAACATTTGGTTTTTATTCACCGATACTTTGTCGCATTCTCACAGACTTTTGTATATTACGCTGAGCGTAGATCTATGAATGGGGTAGACAGTATAGCGATACTTATATGTCTAAATATTTTACATTATGACTTAATCTAAAAATATTCAGAAATCAATATCGCTATTAATCGCTATTTAAATTATTATGTTTCTATGGGCGTTTATTCCTATCTTACACCTATTTTTGTACTGCACTACAGTTTACACAATCTTTTTCACATCGAATTTATGTTTGAAATGGTTCAAGTTTGCAACAATCTATGTAAACAAATATACCTATCCGATTTTTGTAGGTTAGTTGAAAAATAAGACCAAGTATGCGGAACTGACTGTGCCAACCTTCACTAGTTGGAGAGGCACCTTATGAAGAAAAAGAAGAAAAATAATAATAAATATAGTCCTCAATATTATAATTATTATAATATTGGGGATTACTTACTTGAATTTAAAGAATCGCATCTATTTATGATTCACCGCATCGTTTTTAACAAACAAATGTCATCTTTGAACAGCTGCTTCTAACACCCAGTTTTCACGCTGTAATAGAAAAATTTCAGGCTGTTTTAATAAAAAAAAAACTGACTACTATTTTTACTAGTGCCCTGTCTAGTAATGCTAAATGCTACATTCCTGGACTGCCTTGTCCGCATTTGGGTCAATAAATCTACCATACTATTAATCGCATTTTCACGCTAAAAATAAGTTTTACTTATTTTATTTTAGTGCCCTGTCTAGTGATTCCTAGCACTACATTCCAGGGCTGTCTCGTCCGCCTAATAAGAGCCCACGGGCCAATAAATCTACCATAATGTCCGGTCATCTTATTGATTCCATTAATTTCGTGCATTTTCCTGTTTACCCGATACTAGCGAATTAGTTTCTTAAATACGGAGAAAATTAACGGAAATCTTGGATATTGTTTGTTGTTTTGATTAAGTATTTATCATTTTCCATGGTTATTTCAATAATTAGTAGTAGCAAGTAAAAGAAAACATATTAAATAGAAATATAGAAATAGAAATTGATTTATTTAGCGGCACAAAATACATGGGTACATGCTTAAATAAAATAGGTACAGAATGTGACACTAAAAAGGCAACCTACTCAGCATGTGTCGGGTGTCGCAGACATTCCGACGCTGATCTTCCGTGTTTGCCTAGGTATCTTTCTTTGAGAGCACCACTATGATTACCATTAAGAGGAAACACCACGGTCGAGAGAATTGAAAAATTCCTATACAAAGTTGACAAAATCAACGTTTCGTAGTCCCCTGTTTCCTCCTCCAAAACCAGACCGATTCAAATACTTGTTTCATTAAAATTTAAAGAAAGGGTTTGGCTGTGTTCCTATGTTTTCCTTTTTTCTATAAATTAATTATTAAAAGAGATATTAATCTTCAAAAAACCTAAAAAAATGTCATTGTTTAGACATCCACTAATCAAAATTGACGAGATTATATAAAAAAATCAAAACATAGGAAAACAGCCAAACCCTTTCTTTAAATTTTAATGAAACAAGTATTTGAATCGGTCTGGTTTTGGAGGAGGAAACAGGGGACTACGAAACGTTGATTTTGTCAACTTTGTTTAGGAATTTTTCAATTCTCTCGACCGTGGTGTTTCCTCTTAAGAGTCTCGAATGGGTGGTAGGTAATTATAGACAATTCAAAAGCACTTAATTTTTAGGTTATATCAAGGGAATTTCCAATCTCAATGACGTGCCATCGACCGCACACTGGGACAAATATTATATACTATAGAACAGAACACATACATCCATACGTATAATACCCACACTAGTACTGGGGTTATTACATTACTGGGGTGGAAAACGATAGTTTACCAATAAAATAGACAATAGTTATTTTATTGGTAACTATTAGTACCTTTTTTTTCATACACAACGGGATAGTGCCTGACCTTCATCTCACCTAATGTTAAATGACGATAAGGCCGAAGGTGGAACCGCACTACACCCGGAATACTTGCTATCTTACCTCTAACTGCCGGAACACAACAATTTTTAAATTGTTGTTATAGCGTCAGACTTAGTTAAGGTGGTGGTAGCTAGCTAGGCGGACTTGAAATAAGCCCTACCACCAACCAAACCGAGAACAAATTTTACCCCCCCCCCCTGGGAATCAAACCCGGGACTTCTGCGTCTTACACTAGACCACAGGGGCGGTTAAATACATTATGTATGTCCGATGTCGTCTAGTATCTTTAAAACAACCATTCTAGATAAATCACATTGCTTAGTCTCAAATAAATATCTCTGACAAATATTGAGCAATTTTTGTTTCCGTTGTTAAAAAGTTTACTGATAGCAATACCAACCGCACATTTAAGTATAGTTTTTAGACACTAATGGCTGGTTTACATTATTTTAGCTGTTAGTAGAGAGTAGAGGTAGTAGTACGCACATGGTAGACGTACATTGCCTGGGTATGTTTGTTGATTTTAAAAGAACGTCAAACACAGCAGGCAATATACGTCTACCATGTGTTCTACTAACAGCTAAAATTATGTAAACCAGCCCTAAGGACTTAGCTTTGAGTAATGCGACCATAATAAGTATTTATAATTATTCAGATATTTGTTGTTGTTACCTAGTTTTGGTTTGTTTTCTATTTGGTCCACCCAAAGAAAATCTTTTGCGATAGTAGCAAGAAAAACACTCAAGGTCCGAACAATAAAAACAAATAGAACCTTCATTTACGACCGCTGTTAACGCTACCCAGTGTCCTCGATATTGGAAAAGGTTACAAATACTTATAATGTATTTATGAATTGTTCATTAGGGTCTTATGGGGTTAAAATATGAAATTGCCTTTTTCATACTAACATTGTCTCAATTTATTTAACAAAGATAAAGGCTAATATTTTAAAACTTTTATACACAATAGTTTGAACACAATGCTAGTTTCAATTTTGTGTAAGGGGAGCCCCCTTATTGTGTTATTTTTTATTTTTATGTAAAAATAGTAAAGCGGTTCAAAGAATACAACTACCTACTAAGTTACAACTGTGTAATCCTAAAAGTTTCGGAGTAAAGTGGCTGTGACATACGGACGGACAGACAGACAGAAAGGGTTCCGTTTTTTGCCATTAGGCTACGGAACCCTAAAAATAGTATCGGCTAAGTTATAACGAATTAAGTGATCGTTTCTGCTAACGCAAAAATGAGTCGATTTTATGATACTTTTTTTAACTTTCAGGAAAAAAATCAGAATTGTTTCTTTTGCTCATAGTGGGCCGTTATGATCATAATTCTAAATAATAACAAATAACCGAAGCATCTTTAACATCATAGAAGATATGAGAGCCTCTGTTGTGTGAGAAAAAATCGTCTTTTATATTTTTTTTGCACTTAAACCCCTATTATATGTAGAATTGGAATTAAGTTCCTACTTCGGAAAAGGTAACTCTTCTGTACACGTTAAAAATGTTTTCAAAAATCCTAAAATCTAATTATGTGCCTGTTTTAAGTTAGACCCTACTACTTCTCATATAATATAAAATATGCTTTTTTTACGGTGACACGTCTTAAATATAACACGAATGATTTGAAAACTTTGGTTTAAGACAAATGACAACTTAATGAAAACGATAAATTTTTCAAAACCCATCTTTTACTGCCTAATAATTTTGTAAGCAATTTGTTAAACACAATGGCACAAAAAATACTTAATACAGTCATCGAAAACGAACAATAAACATTGGCGCTATATATACAGGATGCGGAATAAAATCAACATTAATTCGTGCGAGCGACGTAGGTAATGGTCCACTTTATTGAACAGCCTGTATAATGCTTATACAGAATGGAGTTAATCGAGTGTCCGCTTCAATTGTGTCAATTGTTACAAATAGCAACTCCAACTATTTTTTATATTTGGGAAGACCAACAGATAGGCACCTATACTTATTTAGATATAGCTGTTATTTTGTTATGACTAAATTAACAACTTTGTCACGGGGGACCACGACAGCTGCAAAATTCAAAATTCAAAAATAATTTATTCAGTCTAGGCTGTTACAAGCACTTGTGAATGTCATAGAAGCTACGCCATCGGCATCGGTTCGCAAACCCTAAAGCTAGGGTTTCCTAAGAAAGCGGTGCCGTCACATAGCGGCCGTAATTTTACGGACGTAAAAATACTATTTGACTTTACGGTGTCCAGCATCGCTCTCTAGGAGACCGCGCCGTATTGTTTACATAGACAACGTTCTACGCCGCTAAATTACGGCCGTAATATGACGGCACCGTCATCCTAGGAAACCCTAGCTTAAGCGGGAGACCTTGTAACGAGAAGAACCGGCAAGAAACTCGTCAAGGGCTGCTTTTTTCTCCCTGTATATTTCATACAGAGTCGTCAACATTGAAAAATGAGCTCCACATTTAAAGTGAGGTCATTTTCCATCACAATAATTAACAAAAGTTTGCACACAATGGGTAGGTTTGCACACAAAAGTGCCGAAATATCGGGAAATCAAAAATCAAACCAAATACAACTAATTACCAAATTACTTTCAATAAACCCGCGCTAGTATCCGTTAAAAGTATTTTTATTTCATGTCTACTGAGCGCGTAAGCTTGAGAAGTGAACTTAAGAATTAAAAAAACATGCGGGAAATATTTCTTTTATCGTATTTTTTCATTGTTCTTTATCGTTGCATTTTTAACTATTTTTATCCACAACGAGATAATACTTGGGTTTCATCTCACCTGATGTTAAATGACGATAAGGCCGAAAGTGTAACCGGAACCCTCACTACTGAGAAACTGGCTATCTTACCTCTAACTGCCGGAACACAACAATTTTTAAATTGTTGTTATGGCGTCAGACTTAAGTAAGGTGGTGGTAGCTAGCCAGGCGGACTTGAAATAATCCCTACCGCCAACCAAACCGAGTACAAATGTGGGATACATTTGTTTGAACCTGGGACCCGTGTTTTACACTTTTGGGCGAACCACTAGACCACGGAGGCGGCCAAATATATCTTTAAATTAAAATCTTTACAAAATTACTTCAACCTACCCCCCAAATTAATCTAATCTGCCAGAAAAATCTCGAAGTTGATCAATAAAATTGCCCTAAACGGTGCGACGGTAAAAAGAAAAAAAACCGAGGGTAGGTGATCTTGTGGAAAATTAAAAACGCTCCGGGGCGATCTGGTAATATGCCGGGTTGTTACAAAACTCCGCGATCGCCCCGTTTCAGGTGTATTGTGTAGAGGGGCGTGTGTGGTTCAGTGGTTAAAGCTGAAGAAGGTAGCGGTTTGATTACTGTTTCATATTTTTTTAATTATACGTAGTGTGGGACGGCCTCAGACAAGGTGGAGCGACGATCTTAGCAAGGTGGCTGGCATAAACTGGATGAGTATAGCCGCGGATCGTGCTCAGTGGCGTGCAACTCGGAGGGGCCTATGTTCAGCAGTGGACGATGATGATGATGATGATGATTTTTTTAAATTAAATAAAGATTGTGCTTACAACTATTTTATTAATTTAAAATAGCTGCATAAGATGCTTTAAGACGTCAAACGTAGTCTGCCTAAAAATCAAAATGTCTACGAAGCAAAATGCCTAAAATTCATGTCTAAAGAACAAAACATCTTAACTTTTAGATTTTTGCATTCACAATGCTATTTTTATACAAGGTGTTTGGTAAAAGCCTTATAAAGCCGAATATGGTAGATAGGGACCATCAAATTGAACAACTTTTACTATGGGACCAACTCCGAAATCGCGAAAAAAAAATCAGCTGTTCCATACATTTTGATATTTTCGTTATTATTTTTTGTATGAAACAGCTGATTTTTTTTTCGCGATTTCAGAGTTGGTCCCATAGTAAAAGTTGTTCAGTTTGATGGTCCCTATCTACCATATTCGGCTTTATAAGGCTTTTATCAAACACCTTGTATTAAGATGAATAAATAATGAAAAATATTAGAAAAAATCGGCTCACCCGTAGCAACTTAGACGGGATTCGAACCCGCACCCTTAGGAGTGCATTGGGCCGGAATCCTAAGGGTGCGGGTTCGAATCCCGTCTAAGTTGCTACGGGTGAGCCGATTTTTTCTAATATTTTTCATTATTTATTCATCTTAACAAAATATCTATTAAGTAAATTGTCTAAAACGACTAAACAGTAGTTTGTCTAAGGATAAAAAAGGTCTAAATTGCAAAACGTCCATGTCGCAAATTGTCGCATTTTTTCAAATGCAAAAACCGCTGTTACATTTTTTGCACGAGATCTCCCACGCTTTACAGATTAGTTGGAGATCTTAAGATTTTAAGATACTTTCAATAGTTTTCATTAAATTATAATTTGAATTGATACCCTTTTTAGGGTTCCGTACCCAAAGGTTAAAAACGGGACCCTATTACTAAGAGTCCGCTGTCCGTCTGTCTATCCGTCTGGCTGTCTGTCTGTCTGTCTGTCACCAGGATGTATCTCATGAGCCGTGATAGCTAGACAGTTGAAATTTTAACAGATAATGTATTTCTGTTGCCGCTATAACAACAAATACTAAAAACAGAATAAATAAATATTAAAGGGGGGCTCCCATACAACAAACGTGTATTTTTGGCGTTTAATACTCGATATTAATAAGGAAAACGGGTAGATAGTTGAAATTTTCACAGATCATGTATTTCTGTTGCCACCATAACAACAAATACTAAAAACTGAATAAAATAAATATTTGAGGGGGGCTCCTATAAAACAAACGTGTTTTTTTTTTTGCTACGGAACCCTTCGTGCGCGAGTCCGACTGGCACATGGCTGGTTTTTTAAATTATCACAGGTGTTAAAACTTTTGACCCTTAAATCATTCGTCTCTTTTTACGGCAAACCATATTTTTTACGCTTTCATTTTTTTTGTGGTGTCCGATTATACACGAGTGAAGCTACCGGTAGTTCATAAAGCGTGCACAGTGAGGTTACCTAGAATAAATTCAGGTTCGCCATTTCGCCGTAATGAGGGCTAAGATTAAGATTTGTTCGCCGCGGGTCGTTCTTTTGTTTGCATTGTGGCTGGTACTGTCGGCCGCAAATGTTTGTAGGCAAAAATAATAATAATTGTATTGCAACTGAACGAATGATATGAGCATATTGCTGCTTGATAGGGTGGGCAAACTTGGCTGAAATAATTTACCTTAAATAAATACAACAAAATGAAAAAAACAAACGAATTTATGGTCTACCAACGCCTGTAGCACACCTCCGCCTGAACAGCCTGTTCTAATGCATATTTTTTTTTTTCCCGCGTTTCCACTGAATCTGCACCTACCTACTACAGGCGTAAAACAGGATTTTTACTCATTACCTCATTAGCAATATTACATCCGAACGAACCAAATATGTTTTCTATCAGTCAGTTTTAAAACTTTAAATAAACAGCCGATACTGTTACTGTTAGTACGAGAGCTGTCTTAATTATTCAAAATAAAAAATAATTTATTCAGTTTAGGCTGTTACAAGCACTTGCGAATGTCATAGATGCTACGCCATCGGTTCGCAAACCCTAAGCGAGAGACCTTGTAACGAGAAGAACCGGCAAAAAACTCGTCAAGGGCTGCTTTTTTACCCGACTGCAAGAGGGTTATGTTTTTCGCGCGTATCTTGTAAGTATGTATGTAAGTTTGTTTGTTTGTATGTAATATTCTTTATTACCTCATATCTTTCAAATGGCTGAACGGATTTCCATGATTAACATATCGTTAGATTTGTCTCATCAGCCCAAGTATTCTTAAGAAGGTGGCGTTATAAAAAAACCAACATGGCGGCTGTACGGTGCTATTATAGGTAGTGGAATTTTTTTTTTTAGAATACTGCAATATGGATGGCAAATTAAAGGGCTTATTATAAGGCTTTCAAAAAAGGTATATCATGACCGTAATATATAATAACTAAAAAGAAATAAATAAAAAATAAATAAAAAAAACCCGCCTGCATAAAAAGACTAGTCAACTGAAAAGATGGAAACAAGATTAAATATTAAAGGCAACATTATAACATGCAGTCGAAGGCATATAATATAACTCAAGTTATTCGTAATGTCACTTTCTTTATGCATGCCTCCGACTGCATGTTATAACGTTGCCTTTAATATTTAATCTTGTTTCCATCTTTTCAGTTGACTAGTCTTTTATCCCCTGTATATTTCATATAGATTCGTCCACATCACAATAATTAACAAAAGTTTACATGCAATGGGAAGGTTGAAATTAAAAGTACCTACTACATATCGGATAGGTAATTGTGAGAGTAAATAACTTTCAACTAGTTGCGAAATCACTACTGTCTGGTACCTACTCGAAGTGCATCTTAGTCTTAGTTTAGTACTGTCTTAGTTAAACGAATTTTACCTAATATTTTCTCTGACTTAAAGATCATCTGTAGCAAACTAATAAACGCTTTTCATATTACTATTAAAGGTCTTAATCCAAATTAGATTACACCCATCAATACAGATATGGCGACCCTCGGGTCTCATCGCAATGTTTATGAGATATAAAAATAATGTCGCCTCTTTATGGCTATAACTCATAATTATTATGTGCAGCTTTAGGTATCGGTAGTAATACTTTGATTAGTATTGCAAGAAAGGTTATGGGGGATAAAATGGTGAAGGTGATTAGGCATAATGTTGTTATGATGATGTAAGTATACCTGGACATTAGCTGCAATATTATTGATCAAGCGAGCGCGAAGCGTCTCCGTTTCAGCTTCGGCAAAATGCTTTCGTATGTCGGCTGTCCGTCTGCCCGTTTGTTCTCCTCTTCAGGTCACATTGCTCAACCAATTCTCGTAAAATTTTGTAAGGAGGGCCTATTACAAAAACCGGCCAAGTGCAAGTCGGACTCGCGCACGAAGGGGTCCGTACCAAAAAACAGCAAAAAATCACGTTTGATGTATGGGAGCTCCCCTTAAATGTTTATTTTATTCTGTTTTTAGTAATTGTAGTTATAGCAGCAATAGAAATACATCATCTGTGAAAATTTCAACTGTCTGCCTGCAGTCGTTATTAATAGCGAGCAAAAAACACAAAAGAAATCACGTTTGTTGTATGGGAGCCCCCCTTAAATATTTATTTTATTCTGTTTTTAGTATTTGTTGGTATAGTGGCAATAGAAATACGAGATACAGCCTGGTGACAGACAGACAAACAGACGGACAGCGGAGTCTTAGTAATAGGGTCACGTTTTTACCCTTTGGGTACGGAACTCTAAAAAGCATGTCGTACGATGTTTGTTCCACTCCCTGGACACTATTGACTCACAACACAATATTGTAAATTATTATTAATAATTATTGTGGTTCAATGTCAAGTAAATTGAACGATGAATTGCGTCCGACTATCGTGATTATTTTTGTAATAGGCTGAGGTTCGATAATTACATAGATCTTTTAATCGATTCAGTTTTCGAAATTTTTCAAAGGTTTTTCAAAGCAAATTTATGTTAAAGTGAGGTCAACAGCTCACAGAGCCGTTCAAAAGTTGCAAGGATTTGTGTTAAAGACTAGTAGATACCAAAAATAAATGAATATTTAGAATTTATTTAAAAAACAGACAATGATTTGTATTAAGCTGCTATTAATAGCAGTTAGTTTAGTTAGCAGTTAGTTAGTTAAGTCTTGTTAGTAATCGAAAGTTATGCCTAGGAAGCCTAGGATACTAATCTTGGACCATTTAAATGAGAATTCAAAATCTTACCTAATGCCTTTTAGGTAAATATAACCTTAATACTTACAAGCAACGTTACAACGGGTTTGGTTTTCAGAACTAGCGCGATTGGGCGCCAAGATTCGATATCGGGAAAGTCCGGAGATTGTTAAAATCTTCATACTCATTACAAAAAAGCCGCAGCCAAAATTAAAACCCAGGTCCAATATCCAATCAAGCAAACGACCCAACATGTACTAATCACAAGTAGTTCACCAAACATTTTCATTTCCACAACCGAAGATATCATTAACCGTTCGCCCCAAACTGTTTCTTTGTCTCAAATTGATTCCCCCTGGTCGGCGGGACCCATTACCCGATAGCACTCTATAAACAGGCGGTCTGTTACGAGCGGCCAACTACCCGGCTGCGCGATCGCTATTAGGTTGGTTTTGTCCAATTTACGAAAGAAGGAGAAGGTATAATATCAGGACTGCTGAAGCCTAACTGTGTGATGTCTGTCAGTGATACCACCAACCCTAGGAGTGTCGAAAAAGGCAACTTATTACCACAGAAAGATATGGCGTATGAAATTACTCCACACTGAGGACGCCGAGCGTTTTATAGCTCTGGTAATACACCGAACAACTCCGTAGACCAGAAATGGGCAGTAGCGTTTCTCGATGGAGATGGTCCAACCTTCTTCTGTCAATCGTGAAGATTGTGGCAACATCCTCCCATGGAAGAGTCGAAGTCTTTCTACTCCTTAAACAGTGACCAGAGTACACTACCTGTGGAATTCTAATGTGGGGTTTCAGAAATAAAACACGTAAACACCTTCAACATGTGTTGAGCCACAGTTGCCGCAGATAGACGTGTCCGCTCCGTACGGTAGTAGCTAATACACATCTCACTGGCACGACTTTGCTGGCTTCTTTATAACCTATGCGTTGTCTATGGCCATAGTATAGACAACACATAACACAGACTATCCATGGCGTCTACGGTTACTTTATTACTACTACTTTGTTAGTATTCATACATACACCACGTGCAGTTATTATGATGAAACGTCTCCTTACTTCAAGAACTTGGCATTAAGCTGCGTCTGTACTCCAGCATTCAAGCTTCTATCCCCACTTTGGGCACGTGTCAGAGCAAGTGTATCATTCCATTGACTCTTGGTGTAGGGTAAATTCAAAGGCACCTAATCAAGTGGTACGAGATGGATAGACCAATTCAGGGCTTTGGATGACCATTTGCATGTGTGCACAAAAAACGTGGCCACTAGAGAAGACTGGGGAAGAATTGTGAAGAGAGCCAATTCCACTTATGCTAAGTGATGATAACAACCACAAACACTCTTCAAAGACTGAAACGACTAAGAAGTTGATGATGACAAGGTTGCAGTATGCTCCAGTTTTGTAACTTTAGTACTTTGTGTAGTCTATAATAGTCTTTGTATAGTCTCATAACTTCTACCGTAAAACAGCATAATGGAACAGGCGGGAACAAAGCAAAACGCCACCTCCACTCACCAATACATTCGCACATCCCCCAATCGGCTATATCTTGGGGGCACGTAAACAGGCGGACGATCGTAAAAGAAAATGCGTCCGTCTGTACGTACAACTATTTATGTATCGATTAGTTGCGTGCGGGCTGCGTACAACGTAATTATTGTTCGGCCTCGAATGGTTATTGGCAACAGGAGATTTTGGTATGTAACATGTTTGAAGAATTTTGGTTGTATTAATCCTAACTATTACTAATATCCTCGTTATATCTCCTCATATTTATAGTAATATACGACTCAAAGTCTATACGACTCAAAAAAAACTCGAAACTATATCATAAAAATTGTTACTTTATGACTATTAAACTATACAATAAGATCCCAAAATCCATTCGTGAACAAAACTTTAACCTGTTTAGAATTAATCTGACGAAATGGCTAATGGATAAGAGTTCAGAGGACTTGTCCGGTTTCCCTATGACAAGTACGGGTAAGCGCCCCCGGACCCTCAGCCTCCGCTGCTGCAACCTCTCAACCCCCCCGCAGCAACGGTGTCCTTTTTGTACCCTGATCCGTCCCATTTTACACACTCCTATACCCACCTCACATCCCTATCCTAATCCTATTCCTTCCCCTCCGCTAAGCTAAGGTCTGCCGTGCCGATGGCTGCATGGCTAGGGGCGTGCCTAGTCATAAGCGTGCCACCCTGGAAATTGGTGCCCTCCAGGCGTAAATAGCCTTACCACACACGCGGGGCTCTGTGTGGTGGACAGTTGTCTTTCCCTAGCTAATCGTGGGAACAAAATGGTTTCAATTTTTTTTAATAAACCTGGCTGCGGCGATAGAGCTCGCCACTCATCACGCGTAACTTGTTTCTCTCGGGGCGAAAAGCGGGCATCGGAGACCCGTTTCGCTACGCTGAATGTATGTGGAGCGATGGAGGAGAAAATGGATGAGGTGTGTTTGATTATGGAAGAAAAGAAGTTGGATGTTTTATGCGTGAACGAGACGAAAAGAAAGGGCAAAGGAGTCTCAGAACATGGCCCGTTTAAAGTTCTGTGGTCAGGCGTTGCCGAAAATGACCACGCGAGTATGGGCGTGGGACTCCTGCTGTCGGAAAGGATGATAGAATGCATGACTGAGTATGAGTGTGTTAGTCCCAGACTTCTCTGGGTTAGACTCAAAGTAGGATTACTTCGGATACGCGTCATTGGCGTGTATGCTCCCGATATATCCAAGTCAGCAACGGAAAAGGAGGATTTCTGGAAAAGTGTGGAAGACATCTTGAATGAATGCAAAGATAATGAAAGGATAGTTATGCTTGGAGATTTTAACGGATGGGTAGGTGTGAGAAGAGAGGGATGTGAGGGAGTTTTAGGAATATATGGAGACAAAAGAGTAAATGATAATGGCAGGAGTTTGATTGAGGTATGTTTAGAAAAGAATCTTGTGGTA
Source organism: Agriphila tristella (assembly GCA_928269145.1). Taxonomy (NCBI): domain Eukaryota; kingdom Metazoa; phylum Arthropoda; class Insecta; order Lepidoptera; family Crambidae; genus Agriphila; species Agriphila tristella. The sequence goes on from OV743445.1 coordinate 21,680,630, forward strand.
ACGAACACCATGTTTGACCACAAGGAAATTCATATGTACACTTGGCAGAGAGGGGAAAAGAAGAGTATGATCGATTTTGTGATTGTTGATGAAAGACTGAAGGGCAGAGTTGTAGACACCAGGGTCTTTAGGGGTAGTAACATTGGAACAGACCACTTTCTTGTAGTGTCTCGGGTTAGTGGTCTGTTCAAAAGTTGGCGTCATCGTCCCACAGTGTCAACAACGGAGCTGACTAGAGTAAAAGTTGAGAACCTGGATGAAGTGGAAGTGCAAAAGACATATTTGTGCAAATTGAAAGAACGATTGGGAAATGTGGCTGAAGTGAAAGATGGCAAGCTTGAGGAAGTTTGGGAAAAGTTTAAAGAAGGTGTGACTGAAACAGCTGAGGAAATATGTGGAGTGAGTAAAAGGAAGAATGCTCCCCCAATAAACTGGTGGGATAGTGAGGTAAGACAGATAGTGAATGAAAAGAAAAAAGTATGGCAGGATCTGCTGGCCATCAAAGCCAGTAAAAGAGTGAATGCAAGTGTTACAGAAGATGATGTTGATACAGTTGCAAGGGACTTTAAGAGGATTAAGAAAGTAGTGAAAGAAAAAGTAGACGAAAAAAAGAGAAAGATGAAAGAAAAGTGTGACTTCAAACTCTGTGATAACTTTCGAGACAATATAAAATTGTTTTGGAAACAAGTGAAAACGTCTCGAAGTGGATCACATAAGTCTACAATGAATGTGATAAGAGATGAAAAAGGTGAGCTAGTGACAGATGAAAAAGGTGTACTACAGGAGTGGATGAAATATTTTGAGAGTTTGTTTGAGGCGGATGGCTCTATGCTAGAAGCCTCGGATAAAAGGGTGGAAGACGAGGAAGAGACAGACGTGGATGAAAGAGATATATATATGGATGAGATTATTAGTGCAATGAAGAGCATGAAAAAAGGGAAAGCAGCAGGATATGACAGAATTACTGTTGAAATGCTGAGAGGTGGGAAAGAGCTGGTTGCGTCCTGGCTGTGCCTGATCTTTAATAAATGTTGGAACAGTGGCAAAGTGCCGGAAGATTGGCGTAAAGCCGTGGTCGTGCCGCTGTACAAAGGGAAAGGGTCACGGCAGGATGCTAAAAACTACCGCGGGATCAGTCTTCTCAGCATTGTCAGTAAATTGTATGCAAAGGTACTGATTGAAAGAGTGATGCAAAAAACTGATCAGAGTATTTGGGATGTGCAAGCGGGATTCAGAAAAGGAATGGGATGCACGGATCAGGTCTTCTCCTTGAGGTGCTTAACCGAAAAACACCTGGCTAAGCACAAAAAGGTTTACTGTGCCTTTGTGGACCTGGAGAAGGCCTACGATCGAGTTGACAGGAATGAGCTATGGAAGGTGTTGTCCGAATACGGATTGGAGAGCAGACTGATTCATGCACTGAAATCTCTCTATGAGGATTCCCGTGCATGCGTCAGGATTGACGGCGTATACACTGATTGGTTTGGCATCTCTAGGGGTGTCAGACAGGGATGTGTTGCGTCACCATGGCTCTTTAATCTGTTTTTGGACAGTTGTATGAAAGGTCTGAAAGAACGTGACTGTGGGGTTGTGATGAATGGGACTCAAATCAAGTGCCTCCTCTACGCTGACGACCAAGTTATACTTGCGTCTTCTGCGCAAGAGTTGCAGGAAATGATGTCGGTTATGAATGATGATTTTGTGAGAAAAGGGATGAAAGTGAATGTAAATAAGACTAAAGTGATGGTGTTTGAGAGAGATGAAGAAATGACTGACTGTACGGTAATGTTAGGTGGCGAAAAAGTGGAACAAGTCCGTGAGTTTGTATACTTGGGGAGTTTGTTCACAAGGGACGGAAAGAGTGAGGAAGACATAGAAAGACGAGTGAAGAAAGGAAATTCGGTGAGTGGTGCTATACACTCGGTTATGAGTAGCCAAACCGTTTCTGCAAAGGCGCGAATGGCTATTCATAACGGAGTGCTGGTACCGACACTGATGTATGGAAGTGAATCTTGGGTATGGCAGAAGAAGAATGAAAGCAGAATAAATGCGGTAGAGATGCGATCGTTGAGGAAAATATGCGGAGTAAAACTGAGTGATAGAGTGAGCAATGAGGTGATTCGCAAAAGGTGTGGTCTGAAAGATGATATAGTGACAAGAATTGAGAAAGGAATGCTCCGGTGGTTTGGTCACTTAGAGAGGATGAATGAAAGGCGAATCATGAAAGAGATATACTGTGCGAATGTGGAAGGAACGATTGCACGAGGGCGTCCCAGAAAAACCTACGCGGACCAAATAGAGGTTATTATAAAAAAGGCTGGTGTACGCAGTGACAAAAACCGCAGGGCATGTATGAAAAGATTGATGGATATGAATGAAGCGAAAGAAGTGTGCAAGGATCGTAGCAGGTGGCGATCCATAGTCTCTGCCTACCCCCATGGGAAACAGGCGTGAGTGTATGTATGTATGTATGTATGTATAAATGTTTTTATACTATTAGTGAATTTTTAAATGATAAAACTTAACAATATTAAATACCTAAATTCAATTTATTTTTGTAACCTTTTTGACATTTTATAGATTAATTATATTTTACCGTCTTTGCAATAGAACTTAATATATATTTTTTTTTGTGTGAAATAATCTAATGAACATACATTTGCAGGCCATTATATTAGATTTGGCAAAATATGTGGAACTATATTTAGAATGTTAAGATCTCAATGTACTATATTTTATGCAAATAAATTATCTTTATCTTTATCTTTCAAGGAAAATAGACCCCACCATTAGTTCTGATTTTATTTGAATTTGATATTGTTTGAAAACTACATAATAGTTACTTACCGACTGTCGAATTTACTGTATAATTTCTCCTATAAGACCTGTGGCAGTTAGAATTACAAAAAAATCATCAATGGTGGCTGCTATTTTCTTTTAAATATAAAGATAAAGATCATTTGCACAATGCGAAAGTAGCATAAAAATTGCTTATTAATCAAAATTAATCCATATTATGATTTTCTTTTCAAAGAGTGATCTAAATAGTACCTTCGTCAAATTACTTGAGGGCTTTTCAAAGTGACATTTTTGAAATAAAAATAGTAACTATTTGCCTCACTAGATGGTTTCGATGCGTACATCGAAGCCTAAAAATAGTAACGATTTGAATCACTAGATGGTGTTAATACTCTTCGAAACTTAGTAAGAAAATCACATTGACAGCACCCATTTTTATCAACGCCATCTAACGAGCATACAGTTTTTTGTCATTGTGAAAAGCCCTTATTCAAAATGAGTCTTGTAACAAAAGTGAGTTGCACCAAAACGCTGTTAAAGTTAATTGTTAAATGATAATGCTACCTATTTGTCACGTCAAACTTGTCAATGGACATCATGCTGGCTGGTGACCTCTTTTTTGGCTAATTTATGATTAACCGGTACTTTAACAAGCATGTAATTGTTAAAGTTAGATGGTGCAACTGAGCCAACTCAAAATAAATCTTAATTTTTTCTTCGCTTCACCACTGTTACAAGAATTCGGCAAACAATCACCGTAGCAACCATATCAATCGTAGCAACCATAGCAACCGTAGCAACCATAGCAATCGTAGCAACCATAGCAATCGTAGCAATCGTAGCAACCATAGCAATCGTAGCAACCATAGCAATCGTAGCAATCGTAGCAACCATAGCAATCGTAGCAACCATAGCAATCGTAGAAACCGTAGCAACCGTAGGTACGCCGACATCTGTACCCTTAGGACGAACAGATAAAAGTACTCGATAGAGTAATTATCTATGGAAAATTTAATTTCGCTTTACGGCGATAGATGGCACTATACAAATTTCCCATACAAAACTACTCTATCGAATGTTTTTACGCGCATATTTTTTTTAGATAGCTGTTCGTGCTACCTAGTCTACTGAGCACAAAAACTAACTCTGAACAACTCATTTTATTACTAATCGACGATCTACTAATCGATGTTATTACAACCCACCAATCCACAATAGGCCCACGTGGTAGGTTATGGCCCATCATCCCTATCCACTCATAAGTAAGACCTATGCTCAAGCAGTAGGTATTTAAATGGCTAATTATAATAATGATAAATATAATTCAACATAAAGGCATCTGCTACAAACAACTGCATAACTCAAAAACTATTCAAAAACCTCTTGCAACCTTAAACGGCTAATCGAAACTCTCTCGATTTTTGCGGCCGCCGTATGAATATTAATCTGAGAAATATTTCGTTGATCTTAAGCGAAATTGCGATAATATGCGCGGCGGTTTCTTGCCGGCGAGTTACTGCCGCTAATTTATGCCGAGGCACGAACTATAGCATTTTAACTCCTTCGGAGGAAGACACGGCAACGGCAATGGGGTAAGTCGATATTTTGCAAAATTATGAATAGTTTTTTCCGAATAGTATGATGTGACACATTGTATTCATAATGCTACGGCTCCACCTGCGCTAACGTTAACGTCAATGGTAATGTCCAACTACGCGTTGGCTAAGGCATTATATATTTTTAGTACTGTCTGTTCGTAAACTAACACGTTAAAGTGTTGGCCACATCTGTAACGCCAAGATTAACATGTTGGGCTACGCGAGCAGTAGCATAATAACAATAACATTTCATGCACAGTTTTCATTTTTAAGTATTCATTTGTTCTTATCTAAAAATGACAGTTTTTGTACTGATAACAACAGATGGCTAAGTATTACAGATGATAATATATAAAACCTTAAGGCCCTCCGCTGCCTTAAGCGGGATCCCGCCGCGGGTACACGGCGCGGGAATATAGATTGCTGGTTTTTGACGGACAGATGCTTGCGCAGTGCATGAGTAAGCTCTAATCTATGTCGCCCTGCGCGCGTGTCCCGCTCAAGGCAGCGGACGGCCTAAAACTATAACGTCAAAAAACATTAAATTAAAATCAGACTGTGGTTTAGTTTATCACTTCGAAGTTTTTCCAGTACCTACTACTTATCGTTTTGTTATACTACAATGCTTTTTACAAAACATTTTTTTTTCAGAATCCCATAAAGTGAAAATCATTACTTACACCATTTTAACACTCGGCACCCTAGTGGCGATCCGGCTTAACCGAAGCCAAAAAGTGTACAGTCACGCCTCGTACCCCCCACCCCTCGCCGGGCTAACTTCATAAGACTATGAATTTAAATACGTTAGTCGATGTCAAAGGGTCGCGTTGCATCTATTAGGGGTGCTAAGATGGCGCTTATTGATGGACCACTTTTTATAGCTAGAAAAAATAATTAATATAAGTATTAGAAAAAATACTAGAAAAAATACTCAGCCGTAGCATATCAGGCGGGATGTAAATGCTTTCAATCTAAAAATTGAAAAAGTTAATTAAGTTACTAGTTTCATCCATTTTTATGGATGTTAAAAAAAGACAGCGGGTCTCAAAACCAGTACCAACCAATAATCTCAAATACATATGTACAATAATGTTGTTTATGAAATTGGTAGGTAATAGAGTTTTAGGTTGCTAAAATGAATTAATTTTAATTTTCGTTAGATTAGGCAATAATATTATAACATCACCATATCATAGTCAATCGACCATAGAAGTATATTTTATTACATTTGTTAACATTTTCTAATGCCTTTCCTAGTAACGGTAATAGTGCTTTTAAGTGCTAAACACTGGTGACTTTTTGTTAATTTACTAAGTTTGAAGTAACAAAGAAAAACGCAAATTTATTCTCTAATGTGGTATTTACACGACTCGACTTAGCAGGCGACTTTAGTCAATTAGCGCTTTTTATCTACAATCGTTTGTAAAATCGAATCGCAATCTCATTGAAATTAGGTTTGCGATTAGATTTTACAAGTGATTGTCGATAAAAAGCGCTATCTGACTAAAGTCGCCTGCCAAGTCGCTCCATGTAAACACCCCATGACTACTCAACGATTATTAAATTAACTCTGAGAATCAAACTCAAACTCAAATCTCTGCTTGATTACAGTTAGAAAGTGACAAGGACGTGAATAAAGTAAAACAACACAAAAATCCACAGTCGTACAATTCAGTAATTAACCAGGAGCAAATTAAAAACCGTAGATGGCTGATGGATACAGATTTTCTAAGTTTATCTATTCACATTTGATTTGATTCATGTTATTTATCAAAATATTTACGGTGAACTGATTATTCAGAGTGAATAAAATATCTTATGACAACGAACTGTACTCAGCAGAGGTTTGAGTTTGATTTTATATTACGAGCCTTAGGTTATTTAGTGATTGTGTAAAGCGCCATTTTAGCGCCACCTCATCAGGCAACTTTCCTTATCAGCGACGGATTGTTGGCTCAGGGTAGAAAAATATTCGAAACACGAACGCCACTTAATGTTTGTTAATTGGAACTGAGCTTGGACATCATCATGAGAATTCCGACACCATTTGGGTAAAGTGTCCTTTCAGAAAAAAAAAATCGAGTACTTAAATAATAACTTGTGGCTCCGTGAGCTGTAGACCTCGCGTTAAAAAGTAGCTCAAGTTGTATGTTGTTTAAAAAATAATCTAAAAGATATCGCTACCCCTTTTTCCCCACACTGTTCACGAGCTTTTCAAAGCACGTAGTAGGTACCTGCGTGCTGTTTGGTATTATTTGGTAGGTATATTCGCAGCTAGATGGCGATTCTAATTTTAAACATTTTCCGAAATGGTGATTTTTGGTAAATTTAGAAAAACTGGCTAAACTAAAAAAATCTATGTAATCATCGAACCTGCTCACAAAATTTCACGAGAATCTGTTGAAAAATGCGACCTGTAGAGGAAAATGGACAGCTGGAAAGTTGGACTGAAATAAGTTTTTTTACATTTCTCCGTCATTATAAAAAAAATCAAAAAACTGGCGTGACAAAAAAAATCTATGTAATTTTCAAACCTGCTCACAAAATTTGACGAGAATCTGTTGAGAAATGCGACCTGTAGAGGAGAACATCCAGCGCCAGAAAGCCGGACTGAAATACATTTTTCTTACATATCTCCGCCATTACGAAAAATTTAGAAAAACTGTTTCAACTTAAAAAAATCTATATGATTTTCGAACCTGCCCACAAAATTTCACGGAATTCGGTTAAGAAATGCGACCTTTAGAGGAGAAAAGACAGAGCCGGAAAGCTGGACTGCAATGGGTTTTTTTACATATCTCCGCCATTTTGAAAAAAATCGAAAAAGTGGCGTAAAAAAAATCTATATTATTTTCAAACCTGCTCACAAAATTTCACGAGAATCAGTTCAGAAATGCGACCTGTAGAGGAGAACAGACAGCGTTGGAAAGCCGTAAAACCTGTTTTTTTAACATATCTCCGCCATTTTAAAAATTAAAAAAATCTGGCTCGACAAAAAAAATCTAAATAATTTTCGAACCTGCTCACAAATTTTCACGAGAATCGGTTAAGAAATGTGACCTGTAGAAGAGAACATACAGACATACGAAAGAATTTTTGCCCAAGCTGAAGCAGAGACGCTTCGCTCGCACTTCGTGCTCGCTCGGTCAATAACAGAAAAAAAGAAACGTAAATATCATCGAGAGGTTTGGGAGTTTTTAGCGCCATTTTATCGAGTTCGGTTCGGTGTCTATTTTAACTAGTGGCTCCGTGAGCTGTAGACCTCGCGAAAAAATAAAATAAAATGTCGCCATGAAGTTTTCAAAGCACACAGTAGGTACGTGAGTATTGCAGCTAGATGGTGCTTCTAATTTTGATCATTTTTCAAAATGGGTGAGTATTTTTTTATAAATTTGGAAAAATTGGCTTGACTCAACAGTTATATATAATTATCGAACCTACTCACAAAATTTCACCAGAATCTGTTGAGAAATGCGACTTGTAGATGAGATCAAACAGCCGGAAAGCTGGAATGAAATATGGTTTTTTACGTATCTCCGTCATTTTCACAAATTTCGAAAAACTGTCTCGACAAAAAAAACTATATATTTATCAAACCTGCTCACAAAATTTCACCGAGATCGGTTGAGAAATGCGACCTGTAGAGGAGAACAGCCAGCGCTGGAAATACGGACTGAAATTTGATTTTTTTACATTATCTCCGCCATATAGAAAAAAATGAAAAACTGGCTTGAAATAAGAAATCTATACAATTTTCAAACCTGCTTACAAAATTTTACGAGAATCGGTTGAGAAATGCTACCTGTAGAGGAAAACAGACAGCCCTGGAAAGCCGGACTGAAATATGTATTTTTAACATTTCTCCGTCATTTTGAAAAATTTCCAAAAAATGGCGTGACAAAAAAAATCTATATTATTTTCGAACCGGCTCACAAAATTTCACGAGAATCGGTTGAGAAATGCGACCTGTAGAGGAGAACATCCAGCGTCAGAAAGCCGGACTGAAATACATTTTTCTTACATATCTCCGCCGTTACGAAAAATTTAGAAAAACTGTCTCAACTTGAAAAAATCTATATGATTTTCGAACCTGCTCACAAAATTTCACGAAATTCGGTTAAGAGATGCGACCTGTAGAGGAGAAAAGACAGAGCCGGAAAGCTGGACTGCAATAGGTTTTTTTTACATATCTCCGCCATTTCGAAAAAAATCGAAAAAGTGGCGTGACAAAAAAATTCTATATCATTTTCAAACCTGCTCACAAAATTTCACGAGAATCGCTTGAGAAGTGCGACCTGTAGAGGAGAACAGACAGCGCTGGAAAGTCAAAAAACCTGTTTTTTTAACATATCTCCGCCATTTTGAAAAATTAAAAAAAACTGGCTCAACAAAAAAATTCCAAATAATTTTCGAACCTGCTCACAAATTTTCACGAGAATCGGTTGAGAAATGCGACCTGTAGAAGAGAACATACAGACATACGAAAGAATTTTTGCCCAAGCTGAAGCAGAGACGCTTCGCTCGCACTTCGTGCTCGCTCGGTCAATTATTTGCAAATTGATTCATAGTGGATATTGTGTCTTGAAATCGGTGCAGTTTTGTGGCACAAGTGTCTACGCAACTGAACAATATGTGGGATAATTGAAATAGGCTCGATCTTGGTTGTGTGAAGCTGAGACTTTTATTGTAGTGAAGGCTAACTCGGCAGAACTTACCGAGTACACTGTCTTGATATACTTGGTGCCAAATGCTCCGAGCAACATTGGAATGCGATGCACCCGCATTCTAATGTAAACTGAAACAATACCAACCACAAAACTATTCAACACTTGACACTGGCAAAAATTACTTCCAAGAGGAATGTAGATTGTCAAAACAAAAATAAGAAGAAGAAGGTTTGGTTAGTGGTAAGAAACGTAGTGATTATTTTCTGTGGTTTGGTTCTGTATGCTTTCTGAGATAAATGTCAAAATGCTTTCCCGTTCTTGTATAATCAATAACAACCATTTAAATCAAACCCGCAATAAATAAGAATTTAAAACACAAAGTATCGATAGGTATACCATACAGGCTGAATTTTTATTCACTCTCCATTTTAAGGATGTGTTCTGTTCATGAAACTACACATCTCCAAGAAACATGTTTAGAATACACCACAAAATGTTGGTCTTACCTCGTTGGTCCCTTACTAAACTGATCACGTGATTTCTTTGATTTGTATGGATTATCTTTTTTTACATATTTGGCCCTTGTTTTAAGAGATAGTTGATTAGTTTTATGGATTGAATACATCCTTAAAATTTGGAGAAGACATAAAAATACAGCCTATAGGCATAAAAGTTTCACTGAAGGCAGTTTCTCTCAATAAAAACAGCCACTTTAATATTCATATTGTTAAATTGCAAACTCTTAAAATCATTAAACTGTTTTAAAACTTAATAATTATTAAATCTTTTTTTCTACATAATTTTTAGAAGCTTTATAAACAGAGAGACATTCTTGAGACACAAGTTACTCCGATTTTACATCAAAATCAATGAAAAAATGGCAGCATAAAAGTTGATTTCTGAAATTCGAAAAAAGAACAAAAAGTTTTTAATCGAATTACAGACTGCGATCGCTAATTCCAAATTCGAAATTCCCGCCAACCCTTCCGTCCTTAACGCAATCAGTCCGGCTCGATTTCACTCGGCGGCCATTTTTCTAAGATAACATTTTTAATCGTCCACAGTTCACTTCTCGGCACGGATCACTGCGTAGATTACTTTCTTTTCAGTTCGTCTGCGGTTATTTTTCACTGATTTATGAGACTGACGAGATAATGGAAGGACCTACAGATTTTGGAGCTGTATAAATGAAGCAGGTATATGCTATTGTTCTTAGTCTTAATTAAAAATATATATCTAAAGGAATAAAAGTGTAGCTATAAATTTAAAATTATCGTCATAAAAAGTGACCGATTCTATTGTTTTCGTCTCGTCCATACTAATATTATAAATACTAAAGTAACTCTGCCTGTCTATCTGTCTGTCTGTTACGCTTTCACGCCTAAACTGCTGAACCGATTTTGATGGAATTTGGTTCAGCCATCTACCGCCGAAAAGAGAAATGTCATTTTCCATAAGTAAGTACGCTATCGATTGCTTCACCGCGCATTTTTGCTCGATAAATGATTCTTGCTAGGGGTACTGCGGGCCTACTCAAATGGCCACTTACTACAATTAACGCTAGTAGAATAGAAAGACAATGTATGGGATTGACATATGTCACGTGATCAAGCGTAACGAATTTGTTGATTCGTACTCAAATGTACAATGTTTCTATTTGATCAAATAAAACTATAATCTTACCTTAAATTAAACAAATAGTCGTCCATCGGATGCCTGTGACTGTTTTACACACATAACATTGCATTATTGTTAATTTAAAACCATAAGTAATCCAAAATCAAGTCAAATCATATTGCATAAAAATATTTCTAAGCGTTTCTCTATACAAAATCCTACGCTTAAACGATATCGACACTAATTTGGTACTCAAAAGTACATTAACATCACAAACGCTTGTTCCATTCTACAAACACAGAATACATAGAACTAAAACACCGATAGTCTCGTCTCATTACTTTGGGTGCATTCTAACAGACTATTCGCTGAGTCATCGATCATTTTTCAGAATCGACTAGCATGGAAAAAATAAAATTCGTCCTAGTTATTTTCAGCCCCTGATTTTTTCAGCACGCATTAATGTACTGCACATACGAGATGACGATCATATTATACTGCCATTTCTTTCCATGGTTAAAATGTACTTTATGGTGATCAATGCATTGAGATAAATATACAAAAGAAGCACTTACCGCGCCAAGTTGAGGACACTTCGGATATGTCAGCTGACATATGTAAAGATTATGTCAAGCCAGTCCTCAGTGGGAGGCCTACAGAGAAACAGCTCTTCAAAATGCGTAGTGAAAGAGTGCGCTTCGAGGTCAAAAAAACTTATCACATCAAAGAGAATTACTTTTTACGCGATAATTTATTATTTTTGTATTACTATTAACGTTAAAAACGCAAAAAAAGAAATAAAATAAATCATACCATAATTTAGGTTCAGTGCTACCGCTAAAAACATCGTTTTAGTTTTCCCATTTTTGGGGAGAATTAGTTATTAATGGATAGGTGTACTCCGCTACCTCTGATGTTACATACACTTCTGTTATATCATAAAAGAAATGTTTTGGTAAATTATGTTTTCGTTTATAATCACATTTGTGCTATTTTTACAATAACTTTTTAAATCATAGAAAAAAATACCCGGCATTTTAAACTAGAATTTAAGTCAAATTGAAAGCAAAGGAACCTTTTTGCCGCGCGTTGCTTGGTATTGTGTCCCACAGACACAAATTCTTTGTGCCACAGAGCACTGGGTGATCCATCAGTATTTAATCAGGGGCACAGAATAATGATACTACCAGTATTCTAACTCGAGCCTGTCCTTGAAATACGTAACTTGAGCCGCGCGGTACGTCAACATACGATAGGGCTGCCTGCATCTATGTACAAAACTAGAAACAAACTCAAGTAGGTAGATGAAATAAAGTTAACAGTACCTATCTTCACCTACTTGAATTTGTCTCTAATTTCGTGATTGTATGTTATATTTTAGAAATAAAGATGATAGCGTGTTAGGTTGCCTAATAATTCAAAAGGTTATCATTTTGCTTTTAAATTATATTTTGTCATATACAATTTATAATATGGTTTGATATTTTGGTAATAAGCAAATACAAAAAGTGATCTGTAATTATTAACACTTAAGCCGCCGCGTAGATCACCGGTGACTTACGCTTAAAAATTGTTTTATAATTTTATTTTCCCCCAAAGAAAGTTCTAACCTTTTTTGATATTGTAGGTATATGAAATCTGAAATTTTCTAGAAACGTTTTTCTTATTGTTAATTTATTTTTAGTTTTTAATTCATGAATTGTATAAAACACTAGCGGCTGCCCGCGACTTCGTCTGCGTGGAAAGTTTTTTTGCTTTACCTCGGGAAAAGTACTTTTTTTCGGGATGAAATGATGTACCCTATGTCCTTCTCTGGACCCCTGACAACATGTAATGCAACATTTCATGATGATCGGTTCAGTAGTTAAGACGTGAAGGCGTAACAAACAAACAAGCGGACTTTGGCATTTATTATATTAGTAAGGACTAGCGGCCGCCCGCGACTTCGTCTGCGTGGTTAGTTTTTTTGCTATCCCTCGGGAACAACTCTTTTTTCGGGATGAAAAGTACCCTATATTCTTTTCTGTACCCTTGACAACGTGTATGCAAAATTTCATGATGATCGGCTCAGTAGTTAAGACGTGAAGACGTAACAAACAAACAAACTATAATTGTAAATCATTGTGCATCATTGACTTTGAACTAGATTTAATTATGATGACGCAGATGCTATAGATACTCGTCTGACGTTAATAATGTAACACATTATCATTCTTTTTACCGTTTGGTTTATTTAAACTCTTATGGTTTATTTTAAACAGCACAATATACTCCATAGTTGCAATTCGCCATCGTGATCACAAAATACGAAACCACCGTTCGTTCGTCACTGCGGCGCATTCACGACTGTACCAGCCCGAGAGCAGCCCGAACTCGAGGCGCATAGGTGTGGCTCGCATTTCGGCCGTTAGTACTAAGTTAGAATACTGGTAGTATCATTATTCTGTGTCAGGGGCCTATTTCATACGACAACCCCAAATTTCATGGGTCAAATTCTAAAGTTTACCCTGTCTTATTTTGATCAGTAAAAAAATATATTAGTTTTGCATGAATTAATGATTATGGGGGGTAGGGGGGTAAAGTGGGAGGGAGAAACTATGCTTCAGTGGCGCTCCCACTCCGCGGAAGTACATAGTTATAGAGATTTATATTATGCATTTGAAATTTCAACTAACAAGTTCAGTCGTGATTATCTCGGAAACTATAAACTTCCGCTGGGGAGGAGTTGGACAGGGGAGGTCACTTTCATCCCCCCTTCCCCCCAAACCACAACCCGAAATTCCATGGCCCATATTCTAAAGTTTACTCTGTCTTCTTTTGATCTGTAAAAATATATTAGTTTTGCATGAATTAATGATTATGGGGGGTAGAGGGGTAAAGTGGGGGGGGGGGGGGGGGGAAACTACCCTCCAGTGGCGTTCCCACTCTGCGAAAGTACATAGTTATAGAGATATATGCATTTGGAATATCAACTAACAACTTCAATCGTAAATATCTCGGAAACTATGAACTTCCACTGGGAAGGAGTTGGACAGAGGAGGTTTCTTTCATCCCCCCTTCCTACCCCCCAAACCACAACCCCAAATTCCATGGCTCATATTCCAAAGTTAATCTTCTTATTTTGATCAGTTAACATTTTAGAAATAGCTTTACATGAATTTAAGGATATGTGGGGATAGCGGGTAAGGGGGGAAAAAGATACCCTCCAGTGGCACTCTCACTCTGCGGAAATGCATAGTTATTGGATATACGCATTTGAAATTTCATTAAAGCTTACCACAGTACACACACTTCCACGGAGAGGGAGTGCCACTGGAGGGTAGCTTATCCCCCACCTTACCCCCCCTATCCCTCATAATCATTAATTCATTCAAAACTAATATATTATTTTACTGATTAAAAAGAAGACAGGGTAAACTTTAGAATATGGGCCATGGAATTTAGGGTTGTGGTCTGGGGGGGAGGAAGGGGGGTTGAAAGTGACCTCCCCTGTCTAACTCCTCCCCAGTGGAAGTTCATAGTTTCCGAGATAATCACGATTGAAGTTGTTAGTTGAAATTTCAAATGCATATACTGGGTGGCGCAAAAGTACTGGCACTAAAGAAAATACTTTTATTTTTTTTATATGACATTTTCTGTCATTCTGTTGTTGAAAATTGTGTAGTGAACAAATATAAAATACACTGAAAATAAACATGGACCGTTTTACTCCCCAAGAACGTGGAATAAATATGGATTTAGTGAGGGACGCTTTTCCAGGCCGAGTTATCTCTCGTTTTGGCGATTTGCCTTGGCCTGCAAGATCACCCGATCTGACCAGTCCAGACTTCTTTCTTTGGGGTTTTTTGAAATCTCGGGTGTATGTGAACAAGCCACAGACTCTCGCAGCTCTAAAAGAAAACATTCGTCAAGAAATAACGAACATATCGCAGGAAGTGTTACGGCAAGTTATGCAAAATGTCATAAATAGGGCTCAAATGTGTATCAACTCTGGAGGTCACCATTTAAAAGACATCATCTTTAAATCCTAATGGTACGAAATTTAATGGCACAAATATACATTTAAAAAAACCTAAATCTAGTTTTCTAATTTAGAAAAAAATTTATAGCTGAACCAAATAGGGTCTTTACTTTTGCGCCACCCGTTATCTGTATAACTTTGTACTTCCGCGGAGTGGGAGCGCCACTGGATGGTAGTTTTTCCCCTCCCCCCCAATTTACCCCTCTAAATCTGAAATCGGCCCTCAAACATAAAAGTTAGCCGTCATCTTGGATATTTTAATATTTTCAACATTGCGTTGTTATTTTCGTGTCAAAATAGTACCCAAAAACCGAGTTTCATTGAAATCGGCCCCCAAACATGAAAGTTAGCCGCTATCTTGGATTTTTTAATATTTCAACATTTTCGTGTTAAGATAGTAACAAATACCGAATTTTACCTTAATCGGCCCTCAAACAAAAAAAGTTGGCCGCCATCTTGAAATTTTTATATTTTCAACATAGCTTTACTGTTTTCATGTCAAAATAGTACTAAGAACCGAGTTTCATCGAAATCGGACCACAAACAAAAAGTTGGCCGTCATATAGCTTTTGTTATAAAATACTTTCATTCTATAGCCAAATTTTTCTTGTTTTCATTGATTATTTTGGGGTAAAATTTCACATAGGAGGCAACACAATTTTCTAAAAAAAAAATGCATGTTGATATCGCGGTCTTTGTCTAATTTTGTTGTGGTATTTGTCTAATCTTGGCGACGGTATTGTTTTTGGGACGTGTGTGAGTGAGTCAGATATATGTTTACTTAAAAATGTTTAGTGGTTTCAAAGCTCCGTCCTACACTGTTAAAAAGTTACACGCTTTTTGTGGCGCGTGGAAGTGAGGTTTGCTTCTCTTGTATATTTATCTCGATGGATCAATGACTCAGCGATTATTCTGTTGGAATGCACCTAATGTCAATTGTTTGCTTACTACGTGGTGATTATTTCCTCTGTGTTGTGTAAAAAATTTAATGTGTTTATTACTAAACTAATTAATTAGAATAGTATAGTACCTACCTAATTTTCTTTATAATAATCAGCAATCATATGCCATGGATACCTATAATAATAAATAAGATATATTTACTTAGTAAGTAAGTAAGAACTTTATATTACTTACATCAAAATACCACACTTAAGACTTATCGTATGGACTTATCAATCATAACTTACATTTATTTCAGTTCAAGATACCTACAATACTTACGGAATATAATTGGCAAGAAAACATGACTCTCTTTTCTGACCAAAGGATGAAACAAACAAAAAAGTGATCATGAATGCTGGTAAATAATAAGTATATAATTATAATGTTACAGCTAATACCCGAAGTGCGGCTAAAACTAGGTGTAGCCGATAGGCCTATCTATACCCAGCAGTGGGTGTCGTGCGGCTGATATGATGATGATGATTTTTTTTAACAGATAATACAAATAACTTTCTTCATACCCCAAACTACACATAGGCTGCACATAGTTTTAGCCAGCTATTCGGGTACTTCGGGTATTAGCCGTAACATTATATACTGACTACTTATTAGATCAAAATACCGCTATGGTTTTTAATAAGTCTTTTATTTACCTAAATTGTTATTAACCCAATCTTATTGAATTTCAGATACATACAATTCAATAGGTATATTGACATTGCAGAATATAATACACAAGTACCTTTTAAATTGGCTAGAAAAGATGTTGGAAAAACTAACCCTTGGACACCGAACGTGCCCGATGGTGCACAGGAACAAACGCTGAAGCTATTGAACAAAATTATAGTACCTAATGAATATTTTGCTCCAAGCGACAAACAAGATTATGAAACTTTAGGTACTGTAATAATAAAATAAAAAGGAGCATGATGGAAAAGTTCTGGCTGTACTGTACTTTGTGCTTTAAAATCATATACCTAATTGTATTGGTTTAGATATAATTATAAAATAAAATATTGACTACCTACCTCTAACCTTTCATTTTGTGTACTATCTGTCACATCTACAAAACAAAAAAAAATTCAACAATATGTTGTTGTTTTGCATTATCAAAATAATAGGGTAGTTATAAGGTGTTAGATTAAAACAAATTTAAATTTAAATCAAAGAAAACATTTACTTTTTGAACTTAAAAGTAAAAAAATAATAATAACAAAGCAACCACATCCTTACTAATAATATTATAAATGAGAAAGTCCGTTTGTTTAGAGGTGTAACAAACAATTGTTACAATCATCATGAAATTTTACATAGGTACATGTTGTCAGGGGTACAGAGAAGGACATAGGGTCCTTTCATCCTTAACAAAGTTCCCAAGGGATAGCAAAAAAAGCTTTTCACGCAGACAAAGTACTGAGGCCCATGATTTTGTTAGATACCATCTTGTATCAGTAGTTGAATCAGTCTTGCTTGGCTTATTGTAATTAGTATATCTTACAAACAGGCCTTCTTCTAAGTGTCACCTGTAAAAAAAGTAGGTATTTATTTATTTAAGTTAACATTATATTAAAACAATTACCTAAAACTGTAATAAGTCGAAGTTCGCAAGATGAGGATGAGCAGCGTCACCGCTGATTGACAAGGCTTGATGATGAACCAATAGATAGAGGTTTTATTATGTGCTGATGATTACAAACACGAGACGAACCCAGCGAGGTCCCACGAGCGTGGAAGCCAAGCTTAGTGTCGTCAAATTGTGAGGTGACCGAGAAAGTCCCAATAAGCTTGGAAGCAACCTCAGTGCTGATCGTGGATTCGATTGGATGATCTGATTTGATACAGTAGCAAAAATAACACCTAATCTTATATAAATGGCAAAACGAAACGCTACCGCGAGTCAGGAGGCTACAGCGCCATCTAGTGCGCTGCGGTGGGAACTAAAATATTCTGTGAGTTCCGACATGGTCGGGACCTGGGTATTAGAAGGAAGCAAAACCATACCGCGAGTCAGGAGACTATTAGCGCCATCTAGTACGCTACGGTGGAACTCAAAATATTGTGGGTTTCGACGATGGTTTGTTACAGGCTCCCCCTCTGGCTCCGATAATCGTCCCGATGAGGAGACAGGATCAGGATGGCGTTATTGGGTGGTCTTCCTTGGTCGGCCGCGCCCGCGCCTCGATTGGACATCCAGGGTTTCCTTCTTGTGTATTTTTATTCTATTTTTATTTTTTCACTCATTAAAGAGGTAAATTTATGACTATGTGATTATTATTAGTGAATTAGAATTAGCGAATATTAATTACCAAGTAACATTCCTGACATGTCAGGAATTTAAGTCATCTATCAGAAAAACAGGGATAAAAACTGTAGTTGTCAGGGATGTACTGATAACTGTAGCAGTAAAAACTTAATGAAAACACATAATTTGTAAATCACTTGGTGTGAAAAGATTATTAAATGTCAACTAAATTAAGAATGTAGATGTAGATTTACGTTAAAGTCAGGAAATCTCATTATTAGATCTGGAAACCATAGCCCCGATGCAACTTAAACATAAAGATTATGTGTTATTGAAGCCTTATGTCTGTTTGTCTGCATTTAACTTCCAAATATGTGTCGGGGGACCACTACTCAACTCACCAAGCCAACCCGCACTGAATTATAGCATGTCAGGCTATAGTCTATGGTGGTGAAGTTAACTATATGTTATGTATAATATCAAGTTTAACACTTACCATCACTCGGCCAGCTGCCGAGCTGACCTCTTTTTTGATACATGCTTTATAGCTTTTACTTTTAATTTATTATTTTTTAATTGTTGTTCCTTTTTTATACATGTGTAATAGGTATAGGTACAACATAGAAGTCTTTGACTTATGACATATTTTTCTTATGTTTTATACACTATTTTGTTTGCCATTGTATCAAATTATCAATGCTTTCTCTGTGTTGTATTTGTGATAAAATACATTAGTACAAAGCTTCGCTCACTTATTACACAGCCCATTAGCTTGCCACAGTTTCAGAAATCATCACTATAATTTCACTTTACACTTCTTCTTTATCTTCTTATAATATAGGTAGTGCAAATTTTATTTTGAACGAAAATTCAAGAAGAAATTATCACAACCTGAAACAATAAAAAGTACTTAATTGAAAATTTTAAATCATTACATAGCTCAACTAATACTTCATTTCCATGCTACATGAAAGATAAATGTTAATTATAAGGGAATCATATTTTATTGTGATTACCGACTAAAGAAAGGGAAACTAATGAAAAAAGATTTTACATAATTAGGTATTGTACCTACGAGTAACTGGAACTAATTTATACTTACGAAATGACAACCTTCAGGCATTGGCCAGACCAGCCTGATACCCACCCCAGAAAAATACCAGCTATAATACTTTTCTATTGCCTTTCAAAACTCCAACACGGCTCTAGTCAAGCACCCTAGACGTTAGTACTATTATATATTCTGTGACCCTAGGCTTTGCCCCAGAACTAGAGGCCCTGCCCCACTGGAAATAATCTTTAGATACGCCAATGCCTTCAGGCTTTTGTAAAGAAGAATACTCTTCAAAATACCTACTGCATAATTTATCAATTAATTCTAAGTACTTACTGATGATTAGGGATTTTAATTCCGAGGCCCACGCCTTAAGTGGCCTGCTTCAGTGCTTCTTACACAGATCACTATTATGATTTATCTTCTCCATTAGTTTTATTGGCAGGAATCACAGGAAACACAAAAATCCTTTTCAAAATTGAAAATAAGACACGTGTCGTACGACTATTTGTTTCTTTCTACAGGGTATGAGCGTTCGCTTCGATTTAGTACGATTGCTGGCTATCGTCGGCAAATCTACATGTCAAAATAGCCATTTGAGTACCATTTCTTTCTGTCGGAGCTAGCGTAACGTTAAACACAGATCATACAGTATAATACAAGAGGGGCACACTTGGAACAACGTAAACGGTCGAAACAAAAGTAGCGTCATCTCTGAATCTTAAGCATCAACTTTCACAACAAAGTCTTCAAGTTTGCCAAAAAACTATATTAAATTAATTATTATATTAAAAATATGAAAATGAAAATAGTTTTTGAGTTTGGTCATGGTGCGAATTACAATAATAATGATAAAATTCGACACCCGAATTAATGACCCAGTCCAGTAGCGTAGCGGATTACCACCACCTCTGTTTATTTACATGACATTACTACCAAGGTAATGGTACAGTCAGTGGCACGAATCATGAATATTTTTCGACGGAGTGGGGATAAGTTTGCGCATGTGCTCTTGTGAGCGACCAATAGTGCGTGCCCCTCTCCCGCCGCCTGCGCCCCTCTCACCGCAACGCATACCCAGAATACGCGTTCCCCGCAATCCCCACTCAATTTCATGATTCGTGCCACTGACTGTATCTATCAGTATTCCAATTTCAACAATACTCGGTACACGAACAGTCGCGAATGCGCCGCAGTGACGAACGTAATATACCTACGAACTAATTATTGATTGAAATACAAGTACTTACTTACTATGGTAAATTGCAGATTGTGCTGTTTGTATTATATTTATTATTTTATTACTCCAGCCTGCCTAGCATGACCGATTTATATCGCGTGATATAGCATTTTATCGACACTCAACTGTCAAATTTCTTTGTCTTTTTGACAGTTCAACGTGATAAAACGCTACATCACGCGATATAAATCGGTCATGCTAGACAGGCAGAGATGTCATGTTTAAATACCCGGAGTCCAAAAAATAAGATTTAGTATACTTTTATTAAAATATTTTTTTTTACTATAGGTATTGCCTACTAAGTACGGCTCGAAGGATTTGAAAATAATTTGTTTCTCTCTTTAATATATAGGTATTTAGCTTTTTCAGTTTTTTGTTTTTACTGTTAGTTTTGTTAACCTAGGTACCTACCTACCTATTTCATTTTCGCTATAATATTATGGATTCTGAAATATTACGCAGGTTATACGCAATTACAAAACTAGAAAGATACGAAAGTAGGTACTTAGCTGAAATTAAAATACTGTAGCCGGGTGTATCGTGCGACAAAAAGGTCTCAATTTAAGGTTGCCACCTGTACTTTATTTCGGGGTTATTGTACTCTCTACTTTATGAGGAAAATAAAGTAGGTACGTGAAAATATTTTATTTCACAAGATTTGCTTAAATATTGCCAAAAGTAATAAAAAGTATGTTTTAAAGGTAAAAATAAATATTACTTTATTTCCATACAACATACAACGTACTTTTTACTAGCTTTAGCAATCAATATACTTTATTAGTTCAAAAAAGGTGGCAACCCTAGTTACAATATTAATAGATATTTACCGTGCTACAACATTTATACCGTTGTACGAATACCGAGCCAAATCATAGTTGTTTTGTATTTTTTTGTTTTGATTTGTTCTTTTTCATTAATATTTTCTATTTTGTTATAAATAAAGATATTACAAAAAAGTAAAATAAATATATAATAAGAAACAAAAAATTACATTTTCAGCTCTTAAAATTTCATGTCAGTAGTTCCGCATCGATTTCCAAAGGCGCTAGTGGACTCTTTGAGTTACTCTCTCTCTAGTTACTCTGTGATACAAGCGTTTGAAGATTGAATGCAGAGACGGGTTGGGTACCAAAATAATATCGCTTTCGCCGAGTCGAAGAAACATGTAGAATATAGAAACGCTTATAACGTTTGCCATTTGAGTAGGCCCCCTGCAGTGTTTTACAACGTCCAGCGTTACTTCCATTCTGCATATTATTATTTCTAGTTAATTAATAACGAATTAACCGCAATATCGTAAGTAAACAGAGTGTGTGTTAAAACTGAAGGCAGACGTTGGCCGGGCTGATTGCACCCAAAGGCTATTACCGACTATCTCGTACGGTGCTGCAGTAGGATCTGTGGATCTTGGTACTTTATAGTTTCAGTTGAGCCACAGAACATTAATCAACGTTGAATTTGTAATCATTAGTGTCTCACAAGAAAGTGTTTCTATTCCAAAAAGACATTGGGTCACACACAAATTATTATTAGATTCACGATTTCTTAATTTATAAAAGGTGTTTTGAAATCCGTCAAGATATGGGTGCGCAAACGTCTTTACTATTATTTTGAACTCCTTAACTGAAACTTAATAATTAAAGAAAGAAAGAAAAATATTTATTGGCCTCAGTGCCTTTCGCGACAAACAGAGACAACTTAAACTAAAATACAAAACAAGTGACGTAAAGCTAGGGTTTCCTAGGACGACGGTGCCGTCATATTACGGCCGTAATATCATCTATCATCATCATATCATCATCAGCCTATCATCGTCCACTGCTGAACATAGGCCTCTCCGAGTGCACGCCACTGAGCACGATCCGCGGCTATACTCATCCAGTTTATGCCAGCCACCTTGCGAAGATCGTCACTCCACCTTGTCTGAGGGCGTCCCACACTACGTTTGCCCATACGCAGTCTTCACTCAAAAACTCCTCTGCCCCAGCAGCCATCTGTTCTACGGCTAATATGGCCGTAATATAGCGGCGTTGAATGTTATCTATGTAAACAATATGGCGACACCATAACGTCAAAAACCGCGCCACATTGTCTACATAGACAACGTTCTACACCGCTAAATGACGGTAGGTATGACGGCACCGTCATCCTAGGAAATCCTAGCTTACCTGTTCCTCATCCTACATTTAAAGTATCAAACTGCACTGTCCGGAGTGCACAGTAGATGCAGACTCGTGACCCAAATGTTGTGATAGCCCCCAATAACACCCGGGGGCGGTCAATTATTGCTGTTATTAATAACTCACCTGCCGCGGGAAACCTCCTTGCACTATGTGGAGTGAAGTTAGCTACACTGAATTGACAATATTGACGAGTAAGACAATTTTCTAAGGAATATTGTGCAAAGTGCTGAAAAATCTTTCTTAAAGGCGCTTTTCTAAACATATTAGTTGTATCTGTTACAACTAATGTCCGTAAATCAGTTAATTGACTAGCTGAGTCGGTTAAAGTGAAAAAAAAAAATAAGTTCTTATAACTACGTAATCTGCAGACTATCGGCCTTGCATCAATTAAAATTAATGGGTTCTTTAATTTAATAAAAAAAAGTTAGATTACATAAAAGGGGTTTGACTCAAAAGCGGGGGACGGGGTCTCCACCATGAAAAAAGTCTTAGCGTGCCCACAGACTATAGACCAAACTGTCGGCCGATAGTTGGCCGATGGTTGGTTTTGTATGAAGAATCGGCCGATGCCAAATCGTTGTTGTGCGCACTTGCATACTTCTTCATACTGATTCCAACTATAGGCCGACAGTTTGGTCTGTAGTCTGCGGGCACACTTAAGAGTTCATTGAGTTAGGCTAGGTTAGAACTACGACCAAAAACGCGCAAACGTGCCACGACAGCGGCCGGCCAAGCGCCAGAAATGATGTTGATTGTAAAATTGACTATCAATATAGGTCTTTAACTAAAATTTTCTGAAGCCTTGGCTATTCCGCTCACTATCTTCCGTGATTTAACGGTCTAGTATCCGTTAATATGCAGATTAACTAGATAAAGTGTAGAAATCCGCTACTTAAAAAAATCACTAAGGCTCGTACCCGGTAATTTGCAGATCACCTTGTTAATATGCACATTAACATATTTCGTACTTTAACGGTAACATAATGACTATAATTTTATGGTTCTCAAACTTCATTGTAATATAAAATATGACTTAAATCAAGAAAGTGTTATAAAATACATTGGCACTATGTAAGTGTAGGGAACCAATTGTTACTAGTAATTCTATTTGAATGTGACTAAAATAAATGTTGAATATAATTTTAATCGTATAAAATATGTATTTACACCCACAATCCTAACATTCCAGTCATTATCTCAAACAATAATTCCAAAAAAAATGCTTAATTACACAACTCTCGTCGTTCGCAACAGAAATTTATTTAGGCAATAAACTCGCAGAACACGCTAAAGTATCACTAATTAATGTAAACACAGAACGATTAGGGGGCCAAATAAACACACCAAATGGCTCTCCGGCGCAATAAATACCTATAATATTTTTAATTACACGCAAAAAGGACAAAAAACAGAAGATAAAGCGTCGCCATATTGCAAATGAGAATAAAAACACATTGTACAGAAAATATCCCTATTTTGAAAACGTAATGTATATATTCTGTGGAGGAATAAGCAACCGGGTTGGGGAGGTCATCAGAATAAATAAATTATGATATAGTGGGTGGTGGTTTTTTAAACGCTCTCTCATCTCGCCGCGAGCGTAGACCTACAAAGTGTAGACCTGACAGCTGATTAGGCAGGATAAAACAATATATTTTATAAATTCTCCTTAATTCTATAATAAAAGATGATCTCTTGCGTAAATTCAGTTTATTCCTTGTTCTAATAATACAGATTTTATGTAAATTGTAAAACACAGTTAAAGAAATTGTAGAGTACCTATTCAACGATTCTCAGTATTTTTTTTTATTATTTTGTGGCTAAGTAAAACCTTTAGTTAGGTATACTAAAAAACGAAATGTGTTTAATTCCGAATTCAAACTCTATTTAGTGAATTTGTAAAATGTTTAGTTTTCTTAAAGTACAATTTTTCTCATTCAACATCTTTAACCCAATATCTACTATAGATATTAAAAAAACAACTCATTTTTTTATTTTATCGGAGAAATCTTTTTTTTATTCATCTTATATCACCTCTCCTCCTCTTCGTCTCAAAGATTTTATTATTTACAAAAACGCTCTGTGTTCTGTTTTTAAAACACAATGATATATTTAAATTCATCCTCCCGGTTCAAGACTTTTATTTTCTTCGCTGCCACTTCTATACCTTTCACAACTCACTCGGACGTGAGTTTAAAAAAAATGTCGGCGTTGTCTAATGAATTTATGGTCAGGAACTTGTCGCCGGCGCAGTTTGTGCGATAAAGAGACCGATGGCGATGGCGCGTGACGAATAGTGTGTTTTTGTGGTGTTATTTATTCAAACGCAGCAAATGTTTTGTAAATTCTGGACGCAATTTTGCGTTTTGTTGTATGTGGAGCTTGGGATGTGCAGGGACTTATGTTATTAAATAATACTGTTTAATGCAATTAGTAATATCTTAAGAATCTGTTTGGCAGCAAAGCAGACACAAGTCGGCTACGGACTACGGCCTACTACAAAACTGCAGCACAATCTTTTAAATAATACTGTTTTTTTTTTTTAATTTATTCGGGACAACAAACAATTGACCAATGTATGTTACTTAAATAAACTAAGAACAATGAAAAATACTAATAGGACAATCAACACCGTTATCCACAACTTAAATAAAGAGAGTGGGTACCTGCTTTTTAAACCTTTTTTAAAGGTACTTACTTAAATAGAAAAAGAGAAAAACAAAAAAAAAATAGAAATACAAACAAGAGGGGCCATCATATCATGCATTTATAAAGGAACACTAATATCTAATAGCTGATATCTAATATTAAAGAACTGTTATCAGTGCAACCTTATTAATTATTTACAAAATACAATCTGTTCGTCTGCGAGTCCCACAACTACTTCCTTCCTGAAAGAGCGTGGTGATAATGCAAACAAATCAACATCGTAAAGAAAATCGTTGTACAGTGACATCATTTTATAAAATGGAGCTCGCTTACCTGCGTTAGTCATTGTGTGCGTCAGATGGAAAAGCTTGTGCGGGTGTTTGTTACGTATTCTTACAGAACTGCTAGGGATACGATAGTAAATGCTGTTGGTTAATTCGTAGCAGTCAAAAACATGATGAATTATTTTATACAGGGTCATTAAATCATAAAAAAAACTGTTTAATGCAATTAGTAAAATCTTAAGAAACTGTTTGGCAGCAAAGAAGCCCGATGTCGGCTACAGTCTACTACGAAACCCTAGACAATATCTAAAAAATACTGTTTAATGCAATAAGTAAAATCTTAGGAATCTGTTTTGCAGCAAAGCAGACACAAGTCGGCTACGGACTACGGACTACTACGAAACCGTAGCACAAGCTGTTAAATAATACTGTTTAATGCAATTAGTAAAATCTTAAGAATCTGTTTGGCAGCAAAGCAGACCCATGATGGCTACGGGCTACAGCCTGCTACGAAACCGTAGCACAATCTCGTTAATTATACTGTTTAGTGCAATTAGTAAAATCTTAAGAATCTGTTTCGCAGCAAAGCACAAGTTGTTTACGGACTACGGCCTACTACGAAACCGTCGACAATATCTAAAATAATACTGTTTAATGCAATTAGTAAAATCTTAAGAATCTGTTTGGCAGCAAAGAAGACACAAGTCGCCTATGGACTACGGCCTACTACGAAACCGTAGCATAATATCTAAAATAATACTGTTTAATGCAATAAGTAAAATCTTAAGAATCTGTTTGGCAGCAAAGCAAACACAAATCTGCTACTCACTACGGCCTACAACGAAACCGTAGCACAATCTCTTAAATAATACTGTTTAATGCAATTAGTAAAATCTTAAGAATCTGTTTAGCAGCAAAGTAGACACAAGTCGGCTACGGACTACGGCCTACTACGAAACCGTAGCACAATCTCTTAATTAAATAATACTGTTTAATGCAATTAGTAATATCTTAAGAATCTGTTTGGTATAAAAGCAAACACAAGTCGACTACGAACTACGGCTTACTACGAAACCGTAGCGAAATCTCTGCTACAGCTACGAGACGTGGTACTTGTAATTTACGTTACAGTCAGAGTACCTTTTGATTTAAGATGTCACAATAGGCATTTTACATTTCTATATTGTATAAATATTGTCAAAAATACTTTTTTGATTGTACAACGTCAAGGTCAAACCAAAAAATATCTGCTGCTCCAAACAACACCAAGATAACTATCTTTCATAAAAACAGTAACTGCTGTCCTCCGAAAGGTTTAAGAGCACGGTTATAAGATCACTCAGATTGACATCAGGCTGATACAGGGCTGCCATTTGTACTATTTATTCTGGATATATCTCGATTTTGTTAATGTTAACCTCATAATCGTGTTTCAATTGTGTTAACATGACAATCAAAAACAATCGGGTTGGTAACGCAAAGCTAATCGCAGATGCCGCCAGCGGCGGTCTAACCGCTATCAATACTTTAATTGGTTAAAAATATGTCACAAATGACATTTGATATTTGAAACAACCAATCAAACGATTTGGTACAAACGCTTGTGGCGCCATTCGCCGGTTTTCGAGGCGTCACCATCTCTTGAGGTCCCGGGTTCGATCCCCGGCTGGGTCAATGTAGAAAATGAACTTTTCAATATTGTCTCAGGTCTGGGTGTTCGTCATACCACCGTTGTTTCTGATTTCCATAACACAAGTGCTATAGCTACTTACTTTGGAATTGGAGCAATGTATGTGATGTTGTCAAATATTTATTTATTATTTATTTATTTATTATCATTAGCAGAATCGACACCCTGATTATTCAGAGTGCTAATGTAATATTTTCTGTACCTACTTATATTCCTTATATTCATCACAATCCTATCGTAAACAAAATTCATTTATTATTTGAAGAAAAATTCATTTTATTAATGTGAAACCTTTATATTTACGAAGCAACATCCTTTCCTCATCGTATTAACGAAAAAGGCACTAAGTTACCTTCGGGCGTGTTTTCCAGTTGGTTAGCCGATTTCACGGGCAATTGATCCGGCCGGCTCCGGCGGACAATGATAGTTTATCGGTCGCGCCATTTTGATGGAGCGATCCGGTGTTAACAGCTTGCCCTTTAGGCTGAAATCCTTTTAGATATTAAGATACAATGCCATACTATTTTTTTTTTGCATTAATTCTTCTTTTTCGTTGTTTCGCTCTTGGCAAAACGGTCGTGGTCACGTTGAGGCGTCCTGGTCAGTGGTAGAGGCAGACACAGATTTCCGCACGATCTCCTACTATCTCTCCCATTGTCAGACTGTCTGGTTCAAAATATTTTATCTTTCTCTGTTTTTCTTTTCCAATCTTTCTCTCTTCCTCTCTTAATTTATTCATCTTTTCTTTTCTTTCTCCCTTCTTCTCTTTCTCTCTTCTTCTCTTCCTCTCTTTTTCTGTGTCTACTTTCCTCTCTTCCTATTTTTTGATTCCCATTCTTCTTTTCCTTCTGTAATGTGAGTGCCAGTTGCTTAGCCGATTTCATGAGCTCGTGAAGGCTCGCTGGCTCCGACATACAGTGATATCCAACGGGCAGTGATATTTCGTGCCATTTAAATATTTAGTCGTATATTCTTCTTTGTTCCATTCTTTCTCAGTTCATCTCTGCCTATCTTTGTCTCTACCTCACTTCCTCTCCACCTTTTTTCATTCTATTCGCTTCTATCTTTTACCAACTTTCTTTAAAAAAAAATAGATTGTGAACAAACAATGGATACCTACTAAACAAGTTGAGCGTGGTCAGTGCGCCCCCGCAAAAAGAGTACTCGCTATCGGCGGCCGGCAGAGAGAAGAGTATATTTAAAGAACTATTTCTCTACATTGACATCTGAACATTTTCCAAATTACAAAAAATCGTATGTTGTAAACGCGCACCGTCCACTACAAACGGCGAACAACACAAATTGAATGTCGTGCCGCCATCGATACAGTATACAGGGTGTTTTATATCAGAGGGCGCTTTTACGACCGCCCTGTAATTGGCAACGACCACGGGGTCGGTTCGACCACTGAACAATTGTGGATACGATCGTGTCGTTCGAATACATTGTTTTCATTGGACTGGTTAATAGTTGGTACCTACTTGTAATGTTGTGGTTTTATTTTGGGGTATAACTGTTATAGCAATCACTTGTTTGGTTCAAAAAAGTTATTTTTTGTGGAGTTTCAAAAAAATAGTTTAATCAAGTGACAGGTGGATCGGACACTTAATAAATACATAGCATTATAAATAAAATTGATTAAAAAATAAGTAATAAAGTACTTTCAGCCATCAATATGCTTCATGTCCTTTTATTTGTTCATAATCAGATAGTTTATTTTTTTCTCATTTAAATAAATATAACTCTTTATTTTATTGAAACTTTGAGGTTGCTTTTGCACAAAACGATGCGATAACGATCGTTAAAATGTAGAGAGGGCCTAATCCTTAATTAGCTTTAAATATCGATTTGCAAGATTGCCTCTGTGGTCTACTGGTTCGTCCACCCGTGTAAGACGCAGGAGTCCCGGGTTCGATTCCCAGGGAGTAAAATTTTTACTCGGTGTTGATGGTAGGGCTTATTTCAAGTCCGCCTAGCTAGCTACCACCATCTTACCTAAGTCTGGCGCCATAACAACAATTCAAAAATTGTTGTGTTCCGCCAGTTAAGGCTGTAAACGCGCATCAGGTTCCATTTTTAAATTTTCCATACAAATCGATCGAAACATCTCTGCGCGAACCGTAATGAGGGCGAACTTTGAAAATTCCTATTAAATTATATATTAGATATAAGTATATACAAAATACTCAATACAATAAACAAATACCTCATTATTTCTAAGGAAAATAATAAATTACTTTAAAATCTGTAAATGCCAGTAAAAAAACATGTCAAAGTGTACCTATTTGAGCATTTTTTAATATTTTATTTCTCTGTAATTAAAATCATTTTTTTAAATTTTCTCTCTATAGGGCACTCCTTGACAATACAAACAATAAATGAAAAAATAAATATGAGTCGTATTATTATTTGTTACAGCTGAAACGTGTTTGAAAAATACCTCTGACAAGCAAATTTGGAATTCCACTTGAACAGATTGTCTTTGTTTTAAAATACCTGATAATTTATTATGTTTTTCTCTCTATACGGCACTAATTTAAGAATTTTGCTTCCTAAAACTAAAGTTTACATCAATAGTAATGCTTTAATTCTTTAGATAACTTGTTTGGAAAAACGCTAATTTCTTTGAAATGCGTATATACAGTCTTAAAGGTAAGACAGCTAGTTCCTCAAGAGCATTCCGGGTGGAGTACGTTTCCATCTTCGGCCTTATCGTCACTTGAGATCAGGTGAGGTGAAGGCCAAGCACTACCCAGTTGTGCATTTAAAAAAACCGGCCAAGTGCGAGTCGGACTCGCGCACGAAGGGTTCCGTACAAAAAAACGGCTAAAAATCACGTCTGTTGTATGGGAGCCCCCCTTAAATATTTATTTTTTCTGATTTTAGTATTTGTTCTTATAGCGGCAACAGAAATACATCTGTGAAAATTTCAACCGTCTAACGTTGTCGTTATTAATATCGAACAAAAAACGGCAAAAAAATCACGTTTGTTGTATGGGAGCCCCCTTAAAATATTTTTTTTTTATTCCGTTTTGTTGTTATAGCGGCAACAGAAATACATCATCTGTGAAAATTTCAACTGTCTAGCTATCACGGTTCCTGAGATACAGCCTGGTGACAGACAGACAGACGGACAGACAGACAGACAGACAGACGGACGGACAGCGGAGTCTTAGTAATAGGGACCCTTTGGGTACGGAACCCTAAAAACCGGCTGTTTCTTATGACGAATCCGAGCATTGCAATAATTATGTAGATCTATTTTTAAGTTATTATGTTTTGTAGTCGCAATGTTAATCTCTTGTATAATATAAATTATTAAACCAACCACAAAATAAACTCCAAGCCTCCTTACCCAATACGAAACCCAATTTAAAAGCATAAAGAGTTTCAAAATTAAAATATGCAGGCACTGAATTAACACATAGGCATAAATAAAAATTAATGTCTCACCGAGCTTGGGCCTTACCTTCTAAATATAATTAGGCATAACCCAATAATCCCTTCGCCACAACAAAAACAAAAACGGGAAAGCTACAATTTTATTATCATTATTTGCATATTAAAATAATTATGATTAAGGTTTGAGGGGAGGTTTCCTTTAATCCTGAGAGGAATGGTATTGAAATAAAAATTATAACTAGGAAAATGAAATGTCTTTTTGAATTTTGACATTTTTCTAACCGTATGACGGAAATATTTTTTTTTAAGTTTTTTTATTTGAAAATTACTACATTATAATTTTCTCTGTCTTGAAAAATATTTTTTTTTATTGGGTACATACTTTATGCATTATCCTTCTTGACATTTCAGTCATCAAAAACGTAACAATTTCATTTATTCAAAAATCATTGAGTCTATGTCCTTATCCTTTAATAATTCAATTAACTAGTTTTCACTGTTTTATTAATTTTATTTGATTTATAAAAAAAACATAGCATGAAATAACAAATAGCTGATATGAACCGACCTACCTACATAAATTACATTAGTATGCAAATTATTCTCATCTCACTATGGAGATAGATGAAAAAAAAGATACCGAACTTTCATCCTTATTGCTTTAAATTTAAGCTCAAATCTGTTTGGTTTATTTTTAACCCGTTAGAGGACAGATGTGGGTACGTTTGATCATTTTAGGTTAATTAAGATCAAATAAAGTTGTTTGAATAAGTTTAAAAAAATATTTTATTTTAAATCATAAATAAACGTTTGAGAATTTTAATATTGGAAAATGTAGAAATTAAGATACATATCATTTTTATTAAACTATACAATTATTATTTTTAATCTATTAAATTTATTACTAGCTTACGTTTAGTTCAAGTTGAAGCTCTCTCTCAATATCACAACGATCACAAAGAAATATCTGAACAAAAAATTGCAACTCAAACAATCCCCCGATCCTCAAACAAAAAAGCCTTAACCCTAAAACAAACACGACTAACAAGACGCAAACAAATCAAAGAAGTATTCCCCAGTCAATCGTTCCAAGGGGTTTCGACGGAGACTCGACAATCAGATCATATAATAGATATATTTCGCGTTGGAGTACACTGCAACATGATATACTGCGGATAAATCGGTTGAAACGACCCTCCTGGGTGTGTTTACGAATCGACACGGGCCGAAAAGACCGGAGGTTTTTTCGCATCGGCGTTGAAGGGTTAAGGAACTCCGACAAATAAAGATGTAGTGGCTGAGATTTGTTTTTATTAGATTTTGTTGGCTTATTTTTAAGGTGTACTTAAATACAAATATTAAGTACGTCATTATGAAAGTAAGGTATTTTCATTTTTTAAATTTCTAACTATAGCTGTCTCCAAACCCTCTCGAAACTACAACAATTAGTTGACTGCTCTTCACTGTTACATTTCAATGAGGATCAGTAACAGGTTTGAATCCTATAGTTTTATTGATATCATATAAAATCGTATTAATAGCTATGAAACTTAGTGAAAGATTTTTTGAAATTCGTTTAGAAATGGTTGAGTAATTAAGGGTTTGAAGGAAATGCCAAACTCAATGCATTATGCGCTTTATCACGTACGGCATTATGGTTCGGCGTACGTCACGATGACGTCATAACGACCCCCCAAAATAACAGTGTTTTAGCATGTTTTAGCTTGTACAAGTTCTCAGGTTTAAGAGATATCGCAAAAATTTCTTCACAGTTAATCATGTGGTGGCATAAGCTTTCTGATAAGCCACTAAACAAAAATCGTTACTGAGTTAAAAAAACGTTAAAAAACGTAAGTTAGGTTACAAGACTAAATATGTGTGTGTGTGTGTGTGTGTGTGTGTGTGTGTGTGTGTGTGTGTGTGTATGTGTATGTCTGGTGGAATGAGTGTGTTATTTGATTAAAAATGTTAGCGATCGATTTTTATTAGAAAAAAAATTAGCCCGTGCTTAGTAAGCAATCCACATTAACTTTACTGCACAGACACTTACTAACCATGTTAAAAAAACTTGTTCACAAAATATTATTACCGATCGCATCTTCCCGTCTCACAATGGCGTTATCAATGACATCAATATTGAAGTCCTCGCCCGAGGTGCCATACAGACTCCATAAAATATAAAATATGATCGGACGGACTCTGTAGGGTTGAGTCGATTTTTCTTTCCTTTCTTATATTTGACGCGATAAAATAATATATTGCACCCTTGCTGTTCTGTTTGTTTCGTTTTGGAATTTCGTTTGTTTTTGAGTTTCTCTACAACAGAAAGAAAACTCTATCAATACATTTAATAGGTACAATCAACGTCAAACTGCTTGAAGATTTAAATGAGCTTTATGATTTCCAATAAATTTGAAGCCCTGCTCTCTTGAACATACTAATTTTAGTACTTTAACTAAAACTACATAATTGTACTAAGTGATGGGTGTAACTTATAAGTAATAAGCAATTTAGTTATACCCATAACCAGAAGTAAAGTATTTTAGGTGAAAATTACCGTATTCTGAACAGTAAATTTAATAGGCTCACGACAAAATTTTAAATTACAGGAAGCAAAGTCTTCATAATCCTCTTAGCTACATTTCCAAAGTTCATACTCAAAAACGTAGACAAAGGCATAAGTCAATTTACGAAACACACTTCAATTTGCGCATACACAGAGAGTCATTAGTGTAATAAACAATGATTGTTATTACTTGCTGATATTAAATAACTCAATTCATTTCTAATTTGTAGACGATTGTTCTGACAAAGGCACCGCACGAACGAGTGCTCGCCAGTATGAAGGAAGTCGGCTGCTGGAGGGGGTAGGGAAAGGGTCGTGTGTCGATCACAATTATCGATGAAAAAATATGTTGATCTGATTTAGTGCAGTCAGATTCATAACTTACGGTACCTACTTTTTAATTACGGTATTAATTGCAACAGCCCCTCTAGCATGACCATTTAAACACGATGTGATATAGTAATTTATCACATTTACTTGTCAAAAGACAATGGATTTTGACAGTTGAGTGGCTATAAAATGCTATAATATCACGCGATATTTATCGTGTTTCGGCGGTCATGCTAGAAAGGCTGACTACCCATATATTAATTGGTGCATCATCCAAATTTCAGTTTTATTACAGTTCTGTAATCTGTAAATAAGATTGCCCATCGTTAAAGGTATAAAAATTTGTTAATTAACATGGGTTACAAACAAAAATTAAGGGTCTGACCTCTATGCTTAGTATAACCACGTTTATAATACTGAGGTATAACGCACGTGTGTCATAAATCATAAACAGCTCTTATAATATCGACAGAGAAAAGGGAACATATTTTGGACTAAACAAACTTTGAACTTTTAGTGCCATAATGACTCCTAACGAATAAAATTGTCTTACCTTATCTCAATCAACAAGTGATAAAAAATGATTCCGGAAAATACTAATTTTCCATAGTAAAAAGAAAGCGGTGTAGAAAGAACCTAAACTAAAAAACCTAACAACATAATATTTTAGTTGTTTTATCGACTACAACAATCGACATTTATTGTTTCATCAAACCCCATCACTAACCCAACAAAGCAAATGCCATTGCCACTGGCGCTGTCGGGTCGGTGCGCCGATGCGTTCATAATATTTCATTTATTCATAATAAATTATAATCGCGTACATTCGGGCGACGCGTAACTCCATTTAGACACCGGTTTAGTAAGACAGCGGTGTCTAAGAAACCTCGAGATTGAAGTAAAATTTTATGCTGTTCTTAAAATATTTATTTGAAAGGGAAAATAAGTGGAGCACCAAGATTGGAAAAGATGAACGAATAAATCTAAATACGTAAACAAGTTAGTGTATTGCCACAGAATATCGCGACAATTAGCGTATTTTAAGCATTGAGTAGGTACCTAATTGCAATCAATCAACTTTTTTTTAGTACCTACTACAACTCAAGTGGTTTTCGGAATAGGGAATATTCATAAGTCACCGATTTTAATAAATTTGAGCTTGATCGCTTCGGACACGTATAAAAACATGATGGAACAGGAAAATAAAAAAAAAATTATAATATTAGTTTTACCACACGATGAAATCAGGGAAAAATAACGAACTTTTTTTTTCACTTTCGAATATAATGAACTTAAAAGTCAGATAGAATATCGAATAAGACATCATTTTTTGTATGACACATATGTACTTAAACGCAAAATTTAGGGAGATAATTGAAAATAATCGAAAATTCTCGGCTAACTTCATAGTAAACGTGCGCCTGAAACGTGATATGTGACGTCATATTATCATGTCCGTTTTGTATGGAGCGTTTTCGGCGGTTGCTGCTGCGTGCTAACTTCAAGTAACTATATCACGAGAAAAAAACGCAAGAAAAAAGTTTTAATATTACAGTTGATTTTCTCCTGCATTATAATTTTGATTTTGATAAAAAAAAAAGTTTGATGCATATTCCCTATTGTCTTAGTCCCTAGAAATAAAGTCTTGTCTAATTCTGAGATGCAGATTCTATTTTTGCATACGAAAATTAAAACAACTGTAATTTATGCAATATTGTTTGTTACTTATATTGTTTGTTATTTGATGAAGGCATTTTAGCAGAAAACAGCATTATTGCGTTTTTAGATTTTAGATTTATCATTATAACATCTTCTCACTATTAGATTTATTTATGTATTGAAATAATTAATATACCGTCTGAGATGCGTGAGTCGATCTTTACTAGTATTTTTTAATACCTATATTATACCTAATTATCAAATAGCATCTCCATGTTGTATTCTTTGATCCTGAAGAACCTGCCATTGTGCGGAAAAGCTCTGTAATGGCAACTACATACACGACGTTCCGTGAAACCCCTATAAGAAGGTAAACCACCGGTGTATGCAGACGAAGGAAGCCGCTGGATGCGGGTAGAGTAGGACTGATCGTTGCGGATATCCTTGGAGCTGATCTAAGCCCAGCAAATGAGTGTGTCTCTCATGAAGCGCTCATGGCGGAGCTTAACAGACTGATCATACTCGATCACGTTTGTAAAGCAACGCTCGGTCTGGCCTTGTGTCGGATGGGTGACCGTTAAGTGGTATTACAACTGCGCGCTTCCGTGATTCAAAGCACGTTAAACCGTCGGTCCCGACTGTTGTCATCTGATAACAGTTAAGGGGCTAATCTATCGCACCAATACATTTATTTTTATTACTCGTAAACCAAGTAAATATTTAAAAGGAAACAATAATGCCATCCTAAATTGTCTCTAATATATTTTTTACTATAACTCTTAACATTTTAACTGTTGAAGAGTTATTCAAAAAATATGAGAGACTATTTAATAGGGCATTATTGTTTACTTTTTTAAATATTGACCTGGTTTCCGTATAACTAATAAACATAAATTAATTGACAAGTAAAAAGCCTTACAGACAGCTTGAAAAACTCTAACTTAACACCAAAGGTGGGCACTTTCATCATACGATAAGAAAAGTACAGTGTGTCTGATTTTTATGCAAGTCCGCTATCCGCTACCGTCGGTTTATTAACCGCGGCCTGTTTTCTTTAACCTTGCATCTTGGTTGGCTCGTTAAATTGTTGTCTTAATTGAGTCTTCGTTCCTGCGTGCATTCGAAGCAAGAGTAATTAGCTGGTTTAACGTCACAAAAATTGTTTGTTACAACGCTGCGATTTACAGCGAAATAGGAAGTTACGAGTACCTACAATAATGTTTCTTTCTTAATGTCAAGTTTCTCAGAAAACTGAACTCTGACATAAAATAACTAGTGGTTTTTATAAATAATGGTCGTTCGCACTAGAATGCAAAGTGAACCCTAAAGTAATTATGTAGTAGAACCAAAGATTTTGGCAATGCAAATACTCACTTGACTTTTTTTCTGTTTTATACACTCATGGTGAAATCGAAGTCATCGAAGTCAATTCAACCGTGATGACTATCGCCGATGAGGTAGCGATTCGATTTTACAAACAATTGTCGATCGAAAAACCCTAGTCAACTAAAGTCTCCCAGAAAATCAACCCGTGTAAATACCCCCACGAGTCAAATTTTCCAGGCAACAGTTATCAATATCGCAGTTAGATTCTTAGTTTAGAAGATTGCAATGACTTTGATTTCACCTTGTATATTGGTAAATTGACATTCGCTTGTAATTAATCATTCATACAATAATGCAAGCAATGACGTTTTCACCAGAACTGCGACAAAGTCCCAAACCACTGAATATAAAACAAAAGAACAGAAGTGCGACATACCACCATGTCGAAGTACGCGCCCGTAGCGCAATAACACTCGAATATAAATCCTTGGAATGGAGCAATTCCAGATTCCAGCAGCATTGGAAAAATCCAGAGGACACTTGGAAGGAGTAGTGGGGGAATTTATTTCTATTCGTTTATACTTTCTTCTACATTATCTCTACTTTGTTTGGAGTTTATAGGTCGACTTGATTATAGTTAATTATAGACTGACCCGAACTGCGTCCGTAAAGAATTTAATATCTTACGGGAATATACAATAGGAGTAAAAATTATCCTATATGTTCATTCAG
This sequence comes from Agriphila tristella, assembly GCA_928269145.1. Classification (NCBI taxonomy): domain Eukaryota; kingdom Metazoa; phylum Arthropoda; class Insecta; order Lepidoptera; family Crambidae; genus Agriphila; species Agriphila tristella. Next base: position 21,717,634 of record OV743445.1, read on the forward strand.
GTTTCTGTGTGCCATGTTTCATCTAAATCCTTTCAGCAGTTTTTTTCTTTATTGAGTAACAAACGTACAAACTTTTATATACTCAGCCCGTGACCACACGTCTGGCGTTTTGAGATAGGTGTTGTGGTTTTAAGTAAAAGATAATGAATCATTTATTTTAAAATTAAGTTTTAGTATAATTTTGTGTTTCGCTTGGGATTGAAATGAGGACATTCCAAAGATGCGTATGTTAATTTAAATGTAGGTAATTATTTTGAATAAGTAATAGATTTTTTATGACAGCAGCGTTTGTTTTATTAAAGTTTTGTTTAAGTTGCATATTACTTCGATAAGTAATCTAGAAAAAATTGTTAACTACATAGTAAAGGCTTGTGCCTCAGTAAGGGTAAAAAAACGTCTGATGAAAGTAAATAGTTAACTCTTGGTAACATTTCTTTCAAATCACTTACAAAACTTACATCACCAACGTCTTAATGAAGGAAGTCGTAAACAGTATCAACGCAAAAATTGTCAAACAGCAAGTTCTCGGCGAAAGCGATATATCATGGCAGACAAAGGCCGTACCAAGTTTGGTACGCTCCTTGAGATCTCGAGAACAATACCCAGAGTTATGGTTCCGGCGAGGAAGGAAGGAAAAATGGAAGTGACTTCGATGCAGCAGAGCAATTAACTATGTTCTTAAGAAATTATTATTTATAGGGAATTATATTGAAAATGTTCAAAAAGATACTACAAAATAGTTTGATATCGAATAGGGCTTCCAATAGTAGGATCTCGGTATTGGCTAATACCTGTACCAAGTTTGGTACGCTTCTTAAGATCTCGAGAACGATGACGAGAATTATGGTTCTGGTAAGAATAATGTAATGAAGGAAAAATGGAAGTGACTTCGATGCAGCCGAGGAATTAATGGAAGCAATTCTCTATGTTCTTGAGAAATTATTATTTATATGGAATTATATTGAAATTGTTCAAAAAAATAATACAAATTAGTTTGATATCAACTAGGGCTTCCAATAGCGATCTCGGTATTGGCTAATACCAAGTTTGGTACTCTTCTTGAGATCTCGGAAACGATAACGAGAATTATGGTTATGGCAAAAATAAGAAAGGAGAAATGCTAGACTATGAGCACCTAAGGGTCTTAAAAATTCCACGTTTAGTTTTATTGAAATTCTACAATCCTTACTAATATTATAAATGCGAAAGTCCGTTTTGTTTGTTTATTTGTTTGTTACGCCTTCACGCGTTAACTACTGAATCGATCATCATGAAATTTTGCACATACTTTGTCACGGGTGCAGAAAATTGGACGAAGAGAGAAGGACATATGGTACCTTTCATCCCGAAAAAAAGCATTGTTCCCGAGGGATAGCAAGAAAAACTTTCTACGCAGACGAAGTCGCGGGCGGCCGCTAGTATTAAATAAAATACACCGAAGGTCGCCACGGTCTGGGTACCGTCTTGAAATGCAGCTGTGTTTAGAATTATCCCAATCGAAATGTAATCGTTATTATTAAATAAATCATCTAGTTTGACCACGGGAATCTTAATACTTACTGTAGTGAATTATATAAATAGGCTGTTATGTTGATGATTATTTTCTTTTAAGACTTCGTCATCAGCTACTCAATGCCATCGACTATTTTTATTTAAACTTTTTCCACAACACTCATACAGTGGGCCGTTAAGCGTTCAGAATTTATCACCAGATCCGAGTGGTTGGACGTAAGAAGGCGAAGACGTATTTATGGCCCAGAAATAAATAACGATAAGTCAAGTGCGACCGGCTTTTAAGGTGGGTGGTTCCGTATGATATATTGATGAGTTGGTGAATGTAAATCATTTTTATATCAGAACAATATGCGAAATAACCTTTAAATATAGTTTTTAGGCATACATCAAAGTTACTAAAGTGGCATATTCATATAACTTTAATGCAACATATACAAGGTGTTTGGTAAAAGCCTTATAAAGCCGAATATGGTAGATAGGGACCATCAAACTGAAAAACTTTTACTATGGGACCAACTCTGAAATCGTGAAAAAAAAATCAGCTGTTTCATACATTTTTATATTTTCGTTATTATTTTTATATTTTATTTTTTTATTTGATTTTTTTATCGCGATTTCAGAGTTGGTCCCATAGTAAAAGTTGTTCAGTTTGATGGTCCCTATCTACTATATACGGCTTTAGAAGGCTTTTGCCAAACACCTGGTAGTGAACTATACGTTGTTTTTTTTTGAAGAAAAAATAACCTTACTTTTAATACTAATCATGTCTTAACAACTTTTTTCGTGCCATCGCTGCAGTACACCTTACATTGTCTTATTTTGTTAGTATAAGCTTTGGTGAATTTTAGCACTCCGGTACCCTTAGCACGAATGTGAGTGCGAATTGAGTATGTATCGAGCACAAAATTAAACATCTTTAGTAGGTAAAAATCTTAGTTCCCTTTACGGACGAAAAGAGTGTGGTGGCGCTGCAATCCAAAAAAAAATTACAATGTACCTACCCGTAGAACGGACAGCTATCGATAAAAATACGCACGTAAAAACATTTGTTACTTACAAATAAATGTTAGAGTAATTTTGTATGGGAAATTTGTACAGCGCCATCTACCGCCGAAAAGCGAAATGAGACTTCCCGTAGAGAAATTACTTTACAAAATGTTTTTACGCGCGTTATTTTTTTTAAAGCTATTCATTCTAGCACGAACATAATATATCGAGAAAAACGCGCGCATAAATACCTACTCGATAGAGTAATTAAAAAAATAATTTCGCTAGGTACCCTTAGCACGAATAGGTCTCATACAAAATCTATCGTATGTTTTTATGCGCGTTACTTTTTTCGATAGCTATTTGTGCTACAGGTACTAACTCGATACTATTTATATAATAGTTTTTCGAGCTTGGGTACCGAACCCTAAAAATGAAAGGTAAAAAACAGTCATAAATATGTCACGGCCTCCGCCGCGTAGACAGTTTGATGCATGTGTGGGAATTAATTTTTTTTCCCCAGTATTTAAGGGAAATTACCGGTGTCACTGGATGGAGGCTGTTTTGTTGTTTCTTGTGAATATACCTTTACAATTTATTCGTATAAAATTCATACGTATTTTTTTATGCACAACGGCCTTCACCTCACCTGATGTTAAGTGACGATAAGGCTGAGGTGGAAGCGCACTACTACCGGAATCCTCATCACTGAGGAACTGGCTATCTTACCTCTAACTGCCGGAACACAACAATTTTTAAATTGTTGTTATGGCGTCAGACTTAGGTAAGATGGTGGTAGCTAGCCAGGCGGACTTCAATTAAGCCCTGCCCACCATCACGATTTCTTAATAATATTAATCACGACATCGTAAATATGTACCATATTTTTATTACAAAGAGAAATAAAGATATTTTATCGAAGTTTAGGTTCCAAGTTCAATAATAGGAATTTAAATTTTAGTAATTTTTTTTTATTATAATAATAAACATAATTTGATCTCGGTAGGTAATATCCATCTACCTACCTCTGAATAAATAAATACGGTTTTTTTTACCTAGTTATTCTCAAATTGATGACCTCCGTGGTCGAGGTGTTGGCACGCCGGTTTTCAAGGCGTCACCGTCTCTTGAGATCCCGGGTTCAATCCCCGGCTGGGTCAATGTGTAGAATATTAACTTTATTAGGTCTCAGGTCTGGGTGTTTGTGATACCACCGTTGTCTCTGATTTCCATAACACAAGTGCTTTAGCTACTTACTTTGGAATTGGAGCAATGTATGTGATGTTGTCAAATAATTATTTATTTATTCATAAAAAAATGTACCTAGTGATTATTTTTTTATTTATTAAACTTTTTAATTCGAATTTATATGAAAATGAACTAAGTTACAAGTTTTTGTCTTTATCATAAAAAATCTTGTAGGCTTAAATATCGATTGTTTCTAATTGTATACTTCAAAATAAAGTTGTTACCAATGTATTGTTACTAAACGATCTTGAAATGCAATTAAAAACTTTACTGATCTCGTAAAGCTGTGTGTACTACTAACGCCATCTAGTATCGAGTAGCGTTGTTGAGCAACTGAGGGTTGTTTTGTAAGGGACGGAAATCTCAGTTTATAAAAATTTTCACTGACTTTATTTCAAGTAGTTTTATTTCAACTGGTTTTTAACTCCCATATTTTATGTTGTTGAACGAAAAAAACTAGGTATATATCAATGACTAGTATAACGGGTGTAACAAGACACTCAACGAAGTCAAAATCCACGCATTCCGCCCATCATCAGGATCATTTTTGTCTTTCAGACTATACCTGGGAAACCAATAGCTACGAAGTTATTGAAGGTCAAAGTCAAAATTGATATTTTTTATTTTTATGAAATCGTATTTTATTTGTTATTTCCTATTTTTTGTCTTAAGAAACATTAGCAACATTTTATGTGTTTCGTAGCAAACAATAGCTTCAAAACGTCAACACTCAATATATCTCATGAGCACACACATAAACGTTGCCTTTTGTGGTGGTGCAGGTGCGCTTTTGTACGCGTTACATTGCGTGGTAAATGTATGCAATGCTTTTTTAACACCAAATATTAAAATGTTTTGAACAGAAATGGTGCTAAAGATGGGCAGAATATGTAGACTTCGGCTTCGTTGAGGGTCTTTTGTTACACCCGTATAGTATTATCTGTGCTACGACGTAGCTAAGAATCGCTACGAGAGTGCTACGGACTACGAATGTTTGCAAGTAAAACGTAAGTTTATTATTTGATTCAAATCTTGTTTTACTTAGTACGATTACTTTTCTCGATGAACGATGATGGGTTTTATAAATGAAAGGACATGATCTGATGAATTATTCATTATTCATTAGAAGTTATATTCTTTTAACGCTTATATCAGTTATGTAGTATTATAGTATCTATTAAATAGATTTTGAAATTCTATATACTTCTAATAATAATCCTGTTTAAAGATAAAGTTTAATACTACCGTTTAGTGTTTAATAATATGATACCAACAGTGTAAAAGTTTGAGGTTTCGAAAGGCCTTTGCTAGCTGCGGGGTGCTCGTAATTTTCGGACTATTTAAAATGATTTTTAAAACTTCGAAATGGAAGTTATTGTATTAAACTATAAAGAATATACACTTTGCTATAATTTGACGGAACCACAACTCTTTAGGTTCAATAGAACCCACCAGAAATACATAATACACCACCACCAGAATGCAGCACCCCAAAATTGGTCATTATTCCCAAAAAACTAAATTGTAATTTTATCCGCCATCCGATGGTATATCGGCTTTACTTTCTACTCATTCTACTAGAAAAAATATAGAAAAAGAACTTCTCCGACTAATGCACTCACTAGACATGAAATAAATCACTTTTTAACGATTTAATTACCGAAGCACTTTCAATAAAACCGCGCTAGTATCCGTTAAAAAGTGATTTATTTCAAAGAAAAAGAAGTTGTAGAGTTATTAAATTTTAATTTAAGCTTAAGCGAAACTTTGTAGAATCGATAGTTCCCCTATATCTAGATCTAGGAAAAATTTTAAAAATTGGGAAATCGAATTATTCTAAAAAATTAACTGACCTGCCAACTTAGTTTTACTGGTATCTGTCCTAACAACATCCCAATCAACTAGCAGGGCTTAATAAAAACAATCGCGCTTTACTGAAGTCACTGACGTCCATTAAACAGCGTAAGTACTTGTTTAATGGAGGTCAGTGACTGGAGTCCTGAAAGTTAGACTGCATTTTTTTAAGAATCCGATTTCCCTCAAAATAGGCACGTATAGTTTTTGTAATTTTTTCATGCTTATAGAATAGTTTTCAATATTTATGTTTATAAATCCGAGTTTTAATATAAATAAACGAGTCGATATTTTCATCACCTTTCACAAATTCATACCAAAGCGCGGTATTAATGTGAAAATGCATACACATATTAGGGGTTAAAGTATGAAATGGCCGTTCTCTAAGGAGAATTTTAAAAGATTCACATTTTTCATACTAATATTGTCTTAATTTATTTAACAAACATAACTCAGTTAACTATAATGACACTCATGTAAAGTGGAAAAAATAAGTATCGAGTAAGTTACATCAAATTGAGTGGTGTTTTCTGCTAACGAAAAAAGGAGTCACTTTTAAGGATCATTCACACAGCTCCGGCGCGTCAACGGCGCGTCACCGGCCCGTCAACGTCAAAAATATAGTTACATACAAGTTTTACTACACTGTTCACACACATCAGTCATGGCGCGTCAACGGCGCGTCACCGGCCCGTCAACGTCAAATGCATATTGCTACGGCATGCCGGCGACGCGCCGGTGACGTGACGGCCGGCGCGTCACCGGCACGGCGCGTCGCCGGCGACTCAACGGCAAGGCAAACAGGGTTGCTACTTTTTTGTTTAAATAAATTATTGGTTGCTGTAATCGGTACAGAAAATTACACTGGGGTATGGAAATAAAGTATAATTTATTTATTTCAACTTTGAAAAACATTTATTTTTACTACTTTTGGTAATATATTGGTAGATAATTTACACCACCAGTCTAGGATGAGTATTTTTCGAGATATTCCTGTTTTAAGATTAACAGATGTCCGCTGTCAAACTTAAAACAGCAATATCAATAAAAAAAAATTGTTGAGATTTGCGTACGTCGCGGATGACGTCATAATTTATTTACAGATCACAAGACTATGTTTTCCTAGCTTCACTTGTTTTTACGACATTCATTTGTTTACCCGAAGTTCACTCACACTGTTGTATTTTTATTAAAATTCGAAAAAAAATACCTTTACTAGAACTTAGTGGAACAGGTGAATTAAGTCTCATAAAGTTACCAAAATATTAACAGAATTACAAACTAAAATGTTTTTTAAAGTTGAAATAAATAAATAATACTTTATTTCCAAACCACAATGTACTTTTTTTCTACCTATTATAACAACCAATACTTTATAAAAACAAATAAGTAGCAACCCTGTTTACTTTGCCGTTGACGCGCCGGCCGGCGACGCGCCGGTGACGTGACGGCCGGTGACGTGACGGCCGGCGCGTCACCTGCACGTCGCGCCGCCGGCGAGTCACCGGCAAGGCAAACAGGGTTGCTACTAGTTGCGAAGGGTTCATACAAGCCGATTCCCATCGGCTTACCTTTTGGAAATCCTACCTCACTGATCCACTATGCAGATCATAACATTTTTCATACTTTTTGTAGAGCGGTTTACCTTCGCCATAATTTCACCCCTCGCCACTGGTTGCTACTTTTTTGTTTTAATAAATTATTGGTTGCTATAATCGGTAAAGAAAAGTACACTGTGGTATGGAAATAAAGTAGGTATTATTTATTTATTTCAACTTTGAAAAACATTTATTTTTATTACTTTTGGTAATATTTTGGTAAATTTATTAGACTTAATTTACACCACCAGTTTAGGATGAGTATTTTTCAAAATAAATTTCTGTTTTAAGATTGACAGATGACAGCTGTCAAACTTAAAACAGCAATATCTCAAAAAGAAATTGTTAACCTTCACTTGTTTTTCCGACATTCATTTGTTTACCCGAAATCCACACACATTCACACAAAAATTCGAAAAAACAGTACCTTTACTAGAACTCGGTGGAAAGGGTGAATTAAGGCTCAGTTGCACCACCCAACTTTAACAATAACAGGCTAGTTATTAAGCATAAGTTAGCCAAAAAAGAGGTTGTTAGCCAGCTTGATGTCCTTTGACAAGTTTGACGTGACAAATAGGTAGCATTACCATTTGACGATAACTTTAACTTTGACAGCGTTTTGGTACAGAATAAAGTTACCAAAATATTAACAAAGTAATAAAAAATGATTTTTAAAGTTGAAATAAATAAATAATACTTTATTTCCATGCCACAATGTTTGTACCAATAATATATAAGCGGCAACCCTGTCTGTCATGCCGGGGACGCGCCGGTGACGTGACGGCCGGCGACGCGCCGGTGACGTGACGGCCGGCGCGTCACCGGCACGGCGCGTCGCCGGCGAGTCACCGGCAAGACAAACAGGGTTGCTACTTTTTGTTTTAATAAATTATTGGTTGCTATAATCGGTAGAGAAAAAGTATATTGTGGTATGGAAATAAAGTATTATTTATTTATTACAACTTTGAAAATCATTTTTTTTATTACTTTTGTTAATATTTCGGTAGCTTTATGAGACTTAATTCACCTGTTCCACTAAGTTCTAGCACAGCCGATATTTAGTTCATACAGTCGATCATCGAAGGAGTCTAGACAGAGCAATCGTTCGGGGTAGTGTGCAGTATAGAAGGGGGGTGGGAGGTCCCGAGTGGCTAATATCAACGCAATGTTAAAAATGAAAAAAATCAAGATGGCGGCCAACTTTTTTATTTGCGGGCCGATTTAGATAAAACTCGGTTTTTGGTACTATTTTGACAAACAAACAGCAACGCAATGTCAAAAAAGTAAAAAATTCAAGATGGCGGCCAACTTTTTTGTTTGCAGGCTGATTTCGATGAAACTCGGTTTTTGGTCCTATTTTGACAAGAAAACAGAAACGCAATATTAAAAAAGTAAAAAAATTAAGATGGCTGCCAACTTCTCTGTTTGCGGGCCAATTTAGATGAAACTCAGTTTTTGGTACTATTTTGACAAGCAAACAGCGACGCAATGTTAAAAAAGTTAAAAAATCAAGATGGCGCCAATTTTTTTATTTGCAGGCCAATTTCGATGAAACTCGGTTTTTGGTACTATTTTGACAAGAAAACGGCAATGCACTGTTAAAAATGTAAATAATTCAAGGTGGCGGCCAACTTTTTTGTTTGTGGGCCGATTTCAATGAAACTTGGTTTTTGGTACTATTTTGACATGAGAACAGCTACGCAAAGTTAAAAATGTAAAAATTCAAGATGGTGGCCAACTTCTCTGTTTGCGGGCCGATTTCGATGAAATTCGGTTTTTGGTACTATTTTGACAAGAAAACAGCGACGCAATGTTAAAAATGTAAAAAAATTCAAGATGGCCGCCAACTTTTTTGCTTGTGGGCCGATATAGATGAAACTTGGTTTTGATGTGCCTCCGGAAAACATACAGCATTGTTTATGAAGAAGCAGTGTGTACTTAGCTTTATGTTGATAGTCTGTGGCGCAAACCATAGACAGACTCGTACTTCCGGCTGCTGTCGGCTAGGTGTCGCCACTGTCACCGGCAAGGGCGGGGAGGTGCTCGCCGCCATGTTTATAGCTCATAGCGTTGTGTACTTTTGCCGCGAGCGGACGTAAAGCCGTTGGTATCTACTCAATCTTATAAAACGAACGCGTTTTGAGCTCGGTTAATCGTATAAACGATTGTTCAAAATTTAAAAATAAGTTTATCTTTAACTTACACCTTTTTTATACGGTTTTTGTGAAAAATATGGCGTCATCGGCACATGACTGACGCACATCAAAGCCAGAGAAGGATACAGCGTACGAGATTGTAGCAGCAGCAACAGCGAGCAGCAGCAGCTAATCCACAGGTAACGGTCGATCCTCGGATCGACGCGTTAGTAATCAGGTCAGTCTACCCACAAACATTTTTATTTTATTTTCGTGCAACGAATACTTATGGAGTTTTCCTAGCAAATCAATAATGCGAATACTGAGTTTCAATCTTTGTTTGCTTAAAACAAATGGTGTTTGTTGTTTAATAAGCGTTTAACGCTGTTCAATCAGCAAGAGACCGTCGACGGTCGCACCACTTTGCTTACAAATTCTTTAAATTCTCTAGACCTGCTGACGTAAAAAGATAAGAGCTTTTAACTCGCCTACAATACAAGGAAAAATTGTTTGATTTGCGTGATACGATAGCCCGGTCGGGTTCTGCAATCTAAAATTGAACGATCCGTTATGTCGGCTCAATAAAAGTACGGCATTTTAGTATCTACAGAACAAATCATAGCTGCTCTTATGAATGCTTTTCCTGTTTAGAGAATTATTATAATCAGACTCACAATGCATTATTGATTTGGCTCACAAAACTTGATGGTACTAACAAAAATCTTGAAATTGATTTGCTCCGTTTTTAATTGGGATGATTTGTCTCGTGAAAATTTCTTTGCTCCTTATTTTTGTTTTGGAGATAAGGATTGTTTTCTGAAATTATCGTCGCTAAGATGCTTTGTGGTCAGTACGATAGTTTAGATTTTTCGAAAAGAATTTATCGAAAGTTACCTACTATTTTCAAAGTCATAAAACAATGACTAATAATATTGAAAATTATTGAGAATGATAAGGAACTAATAACGTTAAGACCTTTAACAGGCGCGGCGTTACAGACGTCCTTACGCCCGTTCTTCTTGTCAGTTAAAAAGGCTGGAACGGGTGGTAGGAAAATATGGTCGATTCGAAAGTGCTTAATTGTAAAGTTTATTTGAATAAAGCCATTTTAACTTTGACTTGATTTATTCGCAAGCTTTTTCTGCGGAAGAAAAGCGTAAGCGATCAACTTTTGACTTCCGAATCTGAACGAATTCATTAAAACCGAGTCGTTTTGAACAATTTCACATTCAGTTAAATTCCTCCAATCTTAGTATTGAATTGAATGACAAAGTTGGACACTTCTCAGTTATATTTTATAAAGTCAATTATAAAGGTCAATGATCAGGGTCAATTATCAAGGTCCATTATCAAGGTCAATTGTCAAGGTCAGTTATCAAGGCCAATTGTCGAGATCAGTTAACAAGGACAATATAGTCAAGGTCTGTTGTCAAGGTCAGTTACTCTAAATGACATGCATCCCTTGGGTCATCAAAATTTCGCTTCTTTCCATCAGGAACATGCTAGGTCGCGGAGACCTTGCGTGCAAAAGGTTGTCGAGTGCTAGTCTGCCTAGACGACTTCCTTTTTGGTCATTCAGGACCTAACCAAGTCATGTCTCAGGCTGCGGAAGCCGTGAGGCACTTGGTCCAATATAATCTATGTCTTGAGGCTGCGGAAGCCGTGAGACATGCTGTCTTGAGACTGCGGAAGCTGTGAGACACTTTATTTACTGATTTATGCACCAAGTGAGATTCTTGAACCAAACATAGCTTAGCTTATGACTTCAGGCTGCGGAAGCCGGGAGACACCTAGATCAGTACAAGTAATTCGTTAAGGCTGCGGACATGTGTGATAAATATCTAAGTACCGATCTTAGAAGACTTAGAAAATACTATACACGTATTTACGATAGGAAAAACAATGACCTTGCTAAGTCACATACAAACAAGTTAACCTAACAAGTTACAAGACCTCGACCTTGCAACAAAGATGTATCAAACCCTTTTACAGCTCCTAAATTGCTTGGGTAAACTGAACTTTTCCAACGTTGAGTTTGCCAACGCAGACCTGACTGCCGCTACTCGCATTACTACGCACTTAAGGTGGCATACAACGACCACGACATACACATCTATCGGTTGTCGTTGGTACTAAGTACCTACATCACGACATGGTATGGTGACGCGGAACTTCATATCATTCCGTAAATTATACTCTATCTTAACTACAGATTTGGGGAAATGGGTGAAATGGTTCCGACCAGGGTGACTGATCGCCCGTCCGGCTTCGCTGGCGTCCCCCCTTATAAATAATAATTATAACTACAGATGTTTTGAATTCAAGATGCTCTTATAGATATAACGTTTAATCCAGGCATGTGGACAATAAAGAACTATTTTTAGTAAACTGGACTCGTCGAATACTAGCTTTCTCCGACATGACATGAAGGCTACAGATACGAAAATAACATACCGCCTAGCACTTGTCAGCAGGACAAGTACCAGCGAAAAGGCATCTCTAGCTCGGAGCAACTACATAAGTCTTCGGAAGACTTGTTTGCATAACGAGAGATTGCACAACCAAGGCAATTTTATTCAGAACCGTTTTCATAAATTGCAAAAAGCTATCAGCAAACTATATTCTCATACAATTTTATTATAACTATAAGCCTTCAGCTTCTTGGCAGATCTTGGAGATACCACTTGGCCTAAGTAGCTCCACCAACCAACATCTTTCTCATTATATTTTTAATGTTTAAATATTGATCTAACTATACCGGGTACGTACGTACCCGTTAGTCGCACCAGATTATCCTGAATCACCTCGGGCCGTTTGGATTCAGGGGACCTAGTATCTGCATCGTTGGATGACCCCCACGACATATGTACAGGTGAAAGCATTCATCGTGTAAGTCTTGAAAATTGGGGGAGGGGGTAGTAAAATAAAATAAAGCTCAGAAGTCTCCTTCTTCTCTTGAAGGTGTCCGGTGAGTAAAAGTACGAGGAATTTGGCACAAATACTCCCTAATAAATCACTTACCAGCGATCAGAAGACAACTTTGGTCGTACCCCCTGATTGACCACTTTTGCTACATTTGCCTTGAAACACCTCAACTTGACAATTTCGTAAACGTTTCTATTCTAATCTTTTTAGGAACAGTGTTTGAAAGGTGAACTAGCTTATAGTAGTAGTATAGAACTATTGTAGTACTTACAAAAAACAATCACAAGTTTTTTGTGAGCCTTGTTTATATTAAAACAATAATGATTTTAATTATTTTTTAATTAGTCACAATACAATATGTTCCTAGTATGGCTATTGGCCAATTTAGTCTAATTTAGTCAAAGAAACACTTTTAAACCTCGCTTGTAGAACAACAAAAAAATTTACCGCTAGCGTCTGGGTGAAAAGTCCACAAGTCACTCTATTAAAGTTTCTAATAACGGTATTTATTGTGACCAAATATTCATTTTATATTTAGCTTTCAGTTTGAAAACTGACTCATTCCCAGATTCCCACAGACAGTCAACTTAGATGCTGTCGTCCAATATATAGGTAAATATTTCCTGGTAATTAATACTGCTTAAAAGGAACTTATTCATTTTGTTTTCTCTAGGAGACCTGCATTATTTTGATGTACGCGTGAAGATGTAAATTAATCAGGTTACTTAATAAATAATTGTATCACTGTATGTGAAGCCATAAAAGCTGCATCACCTGTCCTATCCTAATAGAGAATTAGGTATGTATCACCTATATAGATAGCAGAGTCAGAGCAACCCCGAAAATGCGGATGTGCTGTGGCTGTTTTTAGGCTGGTACGAGGACCAAGCTGTTGAAAAACATTATATATTTGTTTTCTTAGCAAACCAACAGCGTTTTTTCTATCATTACATTCCTTGAAATACATTAAAGCAAAGTATTATAAAAAAAAAAACTAATTCATTACAGTATTAGCAGTAAGTATAATGATTGGTCTCATATTAAGACTTTTGCATATTTTTTTTTTCAATGTTACATTTTACACTAGAGAAGAACATTCTTCTTCTACCTATGTACTCGGGTGGTAATTGATCAATCTACTTAGTGATAAGTGGAACTTATTCTTTAATTATATTAATCGAATTTTGCCTTTTTGTTACTTCATAATTAGATAGTACTAATCAGTACTATATTATGATAGATTTTTATAGAAAATACTATAAACAAAGTAATATCAATACCCATTAAGTTATATTTTACATTATCAAAGTAATATATACAAATAATCATCATAGCGTTGTGTTAACCATTCTCACCAGCAGATAACAAACACGTCTTCATAAACAATGCTGTATGTTTTCCGGAGGCACATCAATATAACGGTTTTACATAACAATAAAACCGATATTATGTGCCGAGAAGGAAAACATACAGCATTGCAGGAAGTTCTTTATAAACATGGCGGCGAGCACCTCCCCGCCCTTGCCGGTGACAGTGGCGACACCTAGCGGACAGCAGCCGGAAGTACGAGTCTGTCTATGGTTTGCGCCACAGACTATCAACATAAAGCTAAGTACACACTGCTTCTTCATAAACAATGCTGTATGTTTTCCTTCTCGGCACATAATATCGGTTTTATTGTTATGTAAAACCGTTATATTTGGTATTATTTTGACATGTGAACAGCTACGCAAAGTTAAAAATGTTAAAATTCAAGATAGTCGCCAACTCCTTTATTTGTGGGCCGATTTCGATGAAACTCGGTTTTTGTACTTTTATTACAAGAAAACGGCAACGCAATGTTAAAAATGTCTAAGTTCAAGATGGCAGCCAACTTTTTTGCTTGTGGGCTGATTTCAATGAAACTCGGTTTTTGCTAGTATTTTGACAAGAGAACAGCTACGCAAAGTTAAAAATGGAATAAATTCAAGATGGTGGACAACTGAAAAAAACCGAGTTTCATCAAAATCGGCCCACAAGCAAAAAGTTGGCCGCCATCTTGCATATTTTTATGTTTTTAATATAGCGTTGCTGTTTTCTTGTCAAAATAGTACCAAAAATCTAGTTTCATCGAAATCAGCCCACAAGCCAAAAAGTTGGCTGCCATCTTGAATTTTTACATTTGTAACTTTGCGTTGCTGTTTTCTTGTCAAAATAGTGTCAAAAACCGTGTTTCATCGAAATCGCCCTGCAAACAAAAAAGTTGGCCGCCATCTTAGATATTTTTGTATTTTTAACATTGCGTTGCTGTTTTCTTGGCAAAATAGTACCAAAAACCGAGATTCATCGAAATCGGCCCGCAAACAAAAAATTTGGCCGCCATCTTAAATTTTTTACATTTTTAACATTGCGTTGCTGTTTTCTTGTCAAAATAGTAGCAAAAACCGAGTTTCATCGAAATCAGCCCACAAGCAAAAAAGTTTGCCGCCATTTTGAATTTTTTAATGTTTTCAACATTGCGTTGTTATTTTCGTGACAAAGTTATATCAAAAAGCGAGCTTCATCGAAATCGGCCCATAAACAAAAAGAAAAGGAGCAAAAACTAAGTCACATTTTTTTCTATTCTTTATTTGAAGAGCATAAAAAGAAGAAAAAGAGACAAATTAAAAAAAAATATTCTTACCTTCTAGAAAAAAATGACAATATTTTTTTCAAAGAATATAACATGAATTTTGAAGTACCAATCTTATTTTTCTTATTAATTTTTGATATTCAAAAAGGCAAATCACAGAGTGCCAACCCTTACACCTTTAGTCGTTGCGTCAACTGCCTAGCTAGACGAACAGCGGTTCTAGTAAGGGCACAGAATACATAATAGTACAAGTACAGAAGATCCACTCCGCAAAGTCAATTATTTAAATAGCGACTCTATTCCACACAAAATAAAGTGCAATTCAGGTTGCACACCGCTCCCTTGGCTACAGTTATATTCACCTAGAAGTTGCCTCTCTTTCAATCGCGTAGCTCTTATTTCTTCTAACGAATTCAGGGTTTCACTTTCTTCTTTTATATAATAATTAAATAACAGGTAGTTAATTTATTACAAGTTATGAGGTTGTGAAATAATGTGAAGGTACTTAAATATGTTTCAAAATAACCTAGGATAAGTACAGTCAACGCCACATCAGACATGCTGACTTTGAGTCAATTTGCTTTCATACGAAATGAAATTGTATTCATAATTAACTTTATTTCGAAAGTAGGTAAGTGTACCTACCTAATCTATAAATTATTATTTCAGTAAATAGTTGGGTGAATATTGTTTAACAAATAAGACAAGTAAGTACCTACCTAAGAATAAATTGATACTAAATAGTAATACGTTTCGATGTCGTTTGGAACTTTTGGAAGTGTGAAAAACACGTGAGGTTCGGATCCTTTTTATTAGTATTAAGGCAGCCCATTACGATGTCATATGCCTTCATTTTGGTTATAATAATATTATTATTGAGTGACTATCGAAATCGAACTGCTAACGTGCGACCCAGCCGGCACGCGGCAGCCTCTGAAATTAGTCCGTCCGGACGGACCCGCTGGCTACTTGTAGCTTCGTACCTAAAGCGCGGAGTGGGCCTAGCCTGGTAAGGGTAACATTTTTCGAATTTAAATAAAAATACAACAATGTGTGTGGATTTTGGGTAAACAAATGAATGACGTAAAATTAATTGAAGGTCAACAATTTCTATTTGAGATAGGTATTGCTGTTTTAAGTTTGACAGCTGTCATCTGCCAATCTTAAAACAGCAATATCTCGAAAAATACTCATCCTAGACTGGTGGTGTAAATTAAGTCTAATAAGTTTACCAAAATATTACCAAAAGTAATAAAAGTAAATGTTTTTCAAAGTTGAGATAAATAAATAATACTCTATTTCCATACCACAGTGTATTTATCTATACCGATTATAGCAATTAATAATTTATAAAAACAAAAAAGTAGCAACCCTGTTTGCCTTGCCGTTCAGTCGCCGGCGACGCGCCGTGCCGGTGACGCGCCGGCCGTCACGTCACCGGCGCGTCGCCGGCAAGGTAAACAGGGTTGCCACTTATTTGATTCAATAAAGTATTGGTTGTTATAATAGGTAGAAAAAAAAGGACATTGTGGTATGGAAATAAAGTATTATTTATTTATTTCAACTTTAAAAAACATTTTATTTATACTTTTCTTAATATTTTGGTAAATTTTATAGACTAAATTTACACCACCACTTTAGGATGAGTATTTTTCGAGATATATTGCTGTTTTAAGATTGACAAATGACAACTTAAAACAACAATTTCGCAAAAAGAAATTGTTGACCTTCACTTGTTTTTCTGAGATTCATTTGATTACCCGAAATCCACACACGTTGTATTTTTATTAAAATTCGAAAAATTGTACCCTTACCAAAATATAGTGGAACAGATGAATAAGGTCTCATAAAGTTACCGAAATATTAACAAAAGTTATAAAAAAATGTTTTTAAAGGCTGAAATAAATAAATTATACTTTTTCTAAACCACAATATACTTTTTCTGTACCGATTATAGTAACCAATAATTTATTAAAACAAAAAGTAGCAGCCCTGTTTGTCTTGCCGGTGCCTCACCGGCGACGCGCCGTGCCGGTGACGTGCCGGCCGTCACGTCACCGGCGCGTCACCGGCCGTCACGGCGCGTCGCCGGCCGTCACGTCACCGGCGCGTCCCCGGCATGGCAAACAGGGTTGCCACTTATTTATTATAATAAATTATTGGTTGTTATAATTGGTAGAAAAAAGTACATTGTGGTGTAGAAATAAAGTATTTATTTATTTATTTCAATTTTAAGAACCTACTATTTAAGTATTGTTTTTGGTAGTATTTTGGTAACTTTGTTAGACTTAATTCACCTTTACCACTAAGTTCAAGCAAAGGTACAATTTTTTTGAATTTTAATAATAATACAACAATTTCTGTAGACAATGTTTTCATGCCTTCACTTGTGTTCCGACATTTATTTGTTTACCCGAAAATCCGACATTCGCATACGTTGTTGTTATATTTCTATTATAATTCGAGAAAATAGTACTTACCTTTAGTTGAACTTAGTGGAATAAGTAAATTAAGTCTAATAAAGTTACCAAAATATTTCCAAAAAACAATACTTAAACAGTAGGTTTTTAAAGTTGAAATAAATAAATAATTCTTTATTTCCATACCACAATGTACTTTTTTCTACCTATTATAGCAACCTATACTTTATTAAAACAAAAAAGTGGCAACCCTGCTTGCCTTGCCGGTGAAGCAACGTTGACTTGACTGAAACGAGCCGGCGACGCGCCGGTGACGTGCCGGCTCCGGTGATCTGAACTGCTTGTTCACACACATTTTTGACGTTGACGGACGGGCCGTTGACGGGCCGGTGACGCGCCGGTGACGCGCCGGAGCTGTGGGAATGATCCTTTAAGATGCTTTTTAACGTTCAGAATAAAATTGAAATATTTGCATTGCTGACCGTATGATCATAATTCGAAATAATAACAAGTAACCGAAGCATCTTTAACAACATAGAAGAAATGAGAGCCTGCATGAGAAAAAAATCGCCAATTTCATACTTCAACCCTTATAATACGGGCGGGTGCAGCGAGCGCGCGACATAAAAACCTCCGACGTCGCCGTCGCCAAAGGTCGTACGTATCCCATTCCTCAGCCGAACCGATCGACCGATCGGACATGCGCTCTTCGAGCTGAATTTTTTTCTCACGTGGGGCGTGGTTATCGGTTCTATTGATAGCTATCGATACGCCTATTGGTGCAGCGTGGGCGTGAATCTGGGCGGCTTCTATAGAAAAGTTGGGTTTATGAGTATGTGTAGTATGAAAATCTTACGTTATGAAAAGTTTTGTGTTTATGATTACCCCCTTTATAGATAATCTGCAAGTCATTTATATTCAACTATAGACAAAAGACTATAGAGACTAACAGATTGATTTATTTATATCATTTCTTATATAATGAAGGTCGTAAAATTTTCACAACTTTTTTTATAAACCGCTATTAAAAATATTATTGATTTAAAATTATGTCTAATTTATGTAAAAATAAAATCTTTCTCGTCAAAGCCACTGATGCGGAGTTATTTAAGACCTGAAATAAAAATACAAAAGTGGAAAACACATTGAGCCTACGTGG
Source organism: Agriphila tristella (assembly GCA_928269145.1). Taxonomy (NCBI): domain Eukaryota; kingdom Metazoa; phylum Arthropoda; class Insecta; order Lepidoptera; family Crambidae; genus Agriphila; species Agriphila tristella. Next base: position 21,736,086 of record OV743445.1, read on the forward strand.
TTGACACCCCACGCCAAGTGATGACACGTTAGAAGCACACTTGTCGCACACCACGCCACGTGACTTGCGTCAGATGGCATCAGAAATAGAAGTACACTGAGCTTGACAAGACAACACGCTTTCGGATACGTATATTTTTAGGGAAGCGGTTCACTCGTGGCTAACACGCAATCTGGCACACTATGATATTTGGTCGCGTCAGCGACGTGTTCTTTTAGTTCATATATTAAGGTACTATGAAAACCGATGGATGTCCTCTGACAGGCGTGTCATCACTTTTGTGGGGTGCTGTAAGCTCAGTGGAGTCCCGTACACGTTTCCGAAAACCACTTTACCAACTGACAGTTCCCATAAAAATATTACCCACTTATAATTCTCACCGAATGAACTACAGACCAATGAACGTTTGACCAACGCAACGTTTGTGTTGTTAAACCTTAGTACCATTGACATTACGTACAATTTTCTACTTCGCTTTTGACTGGAGAGATCATTATCCGATCATGGAAAGTAATAAAAAAGTTAAGTAAAAATGAAAATATTTATTTTAATATTGATAAATATTGTATAATTAACAACATTAATTAACAACAATACAATATAAAATCATAAACTTCCATCTTAATTTTGAGACAAAAAAAGAGAAATCATGATATACGAAAGGGTATAAAGGGACGAATCTCGTTCCATTTTTTAATTTTCAATACAGATGATCAAAACAACTCTGCGCGAGCAGTAATGAGGGCGACTACTATCATTATTCCTAAAAAAATACTTTAGAATCTTTAAATACCAGTGAAAAAATGTCAAAGTGACATGTTTTTTTTTTGTTTTTACCGATTTGAGCATTTGTTAATATTTTATTTTCTCTGTGATTAAAAATATTTTTAAATTTTCTCTCTATAGTGCACTCTTTGACAATACAAGTGCACCCTTTGGTTTAGCTTGATTTTTCTCTTTTTTTTGTCTCAAAATTAAGATAGAAGTTTATGATTTTATACTGTACCTATTGTTGTTAATTATACAATATTTATCAATATTAAAATAAATATTCTTTTCATATTTAAATATTTTTTATTTAAATATGGTATGCTTTGTGTCTCCAAAACTATCGTTCGTATCAAAACCGTTCTACCCTCAAATTGTTTGGAATTTACCCAACTTCTTACACAATCTTGATGAAAAACGAGATATAACAAAAACACCCCCACCACTTAAGCACAACTCCGCCGAGGGGGGGGAAACCTAGGATAGTCATATTGGGCAACAAAAGATGCCATTAAAACAATAAAACCTTTTGTAGGAATGGGGAGGCGAAGGCAAAGTGAATTACAGATGGCGCTTAGTCTTTGGAACAATTGTCAGTTTGAGCTTATATTGTCTTGACTGTGTATTACGTGATTTTACTTTCTTAGGTTGTATTTTTTTCGATTTTGCGGACAAACAATGTATTATATGCTAACTTTAGCTCAGATAAAAGAAGAATTACGGAAAAGAAAAGCCAAAACAACAGGCAAGAAAGTTTATAGCAACTTACAAAAAATTGCTAACAAGCATTACATTTCTTTAAATTTCGTGTAAGATTTACAAGTAATCTTTTTATTTCAGATTAGAAGCATATGATTTAAATTTTAACAAAGCAACTGAGTGTGAATTTCCGTGTTTATAGTTGCCTCATGATACCTTCTGTGCAATAGTAATTTCAGGTTTCTGTACTGGAATTTCTGTACCATCCAAAATTACACGAACCGTTTTATCATATTTATTTTATTATTCTAAGTTTCTTGAATGACTCTGGCATATAAAATTCTATTAATTCTCTGTTTGGCCCCAATATTGGGCTGCTGAGGTTGAAATATTAAAGAATAAAGCTGTTATAATTCAAATGTTGTTTTATTTTGGCGAAGCTTCATCAAATTCATGAAACATTCCTTTTGATTTATAATGTTTCTCAGGCTCAGCAAAGGACAAAATCGAGGGAAAAGCATCTTTTTTTGATATTTTTTGCCCACTATTTTTTTTTGTTACTGGGGAATCGATGAACTCCAATATTTTACAAGTTACATGCATAACAATGCGGCATTTTCTCAGTATAAAATTAAAAGGTGCAATACTCCAAGAGATTCCCATATGTTTTGACACTTTCTTTGAGGCGGCCGGGTACCAAAGACCAGACGCCACCTATCGGGATAAAATTGCGCTTTTCCTCCCCATTAAATCCGATTTGAAGTGTTTCTTGGTTTAATGCTACTGAACTATTAGCTTTTTTATTACTTTCCATGATCGTATAATGATCTCTGCAGTCAAAAGCGAAGTAGGAAATTGTACGTAATGTCAATGGTACTAAGGTCTAACATTCATTCGGTGAACTGCAGGAAACACAAACGTTGCGTTGGTCAAACGTTCATTGGTCTGTAGTTCATTCGGTGAGAATTATAAATGGGTAATATTTTTATGGGAACTGTCAGTTGGTAAAATGGTTTTCGGAATCGTGTACGGGACTCACTGCCTTCTTTGCATCTTTTACACCATACCATTTGACTATAAAGGACGTCATTTCTAATAAACTCTCTCTTTCTATCTTTTCTCTACAATACAAACTGCAATTAATTGAAAGGAACACTAACGTCAGTCACCGGGTGCGTGGCTGGGCCGACTAAAGCTGAGTGGGTTGTACTTTTTCGGCCCGTGGTGCCATTTTTAAGCAATATTTGTTTGCATTTACACTTCCATAGAATTCAGTTCGCTGATACGTACGAATACATCTATCTACGAGTATACATATTAATACTTAGATCTATCCATAACAAAGACCAGATTCAAAGAGGAAAACTGTAAATAAACAGTGTACTATAACTACCCTTTAAAAATAAAATCATCTATCTTGTTTGGCGCCAGTGCGCAAACTCGAACCGATATCCTTTTCCAATCGGTGCCCCGTGGGCGGAGCTTGTCCGTTTTATTTCAGGAATAAACTGCTGAAAGGGTTAAATCAGTTCCCAGGTAAACTTAAATCATTGACTAGCGTGGGAATTCGCATCAATGTCGAGTGTCTATAATAAAGTCAAACTGACCTGCTTAATATTAACCTAAACCATTGATTAATAATTTGACATTGATGATTCGATAAGGACCCCATTGCACTTCCACGTCATTGAAATTGGGTTACGATTCCATTTAACAAGCGAATGTTGATAAAAAGCCTCAACGACGTCACAGGCTTAGGAGATACCGCGAAACATACCCCTGATGACTGAATTGTGACAAACCTAGTTTTCACCTCTCAGGTTTACGCGCACTCCAGGCATTGAATTAAAACACTTTTAACGAAATTTGTGAGTAAGAACCTACTACTTTGGTAGTTTGTAACCTATTACCTTTGCAGTTGCCGTGGTCACGGGGGGGGGGACTGAAACTGCTTGATTTTATTAAGAAGTATTTAATGAACAACGGGATAGTGCTTGGCCTTCGCCTACGGGAACTGGCTATCTTACCTCTAACTGCCGGAACACAACAATTTTCAAATTATTTATTTATCATAATTAAACGGGCTTATGCCCAATTACAAAATATTGCTTACTAATCAAAATTAACAATACCACATTGAGATAGAAATAATTATTTAATCCAACTAATAACTTACCTAATAACTGAACTTGATACTACTATTCGTCTATACCATAACGAAACTAGTTTAACTCTTCCGTTGAATTGTGTGAAATACTTATGCAAAATTTTAAACTTAAATGAATTCATAATTTAAACTCTTTCCCCGCAACAAAGATTCTCGGTCCTAATTCAGTAATGAGTTGCAATGTAGTAATAAATATCACTTCCTTACCCCCATTATAGTGAACACAGCTTTCGTTTTAAGCCTCGGAGACGAAATTTTATTATTATTTATATTTCAACTTCATTAACTGTGATAACCGGTGCGGAGGATTCTATGAATTTCGCATTCGTTTGCGGTTTCTGTGTGAGGTCAGAAGTTTGGTTTTAAATAGTTATTTTTGGTTTAAATGAACTTAATTGCTTTATTCATTATAACGTTAAAAAAACAACTATAACTATAGACGTAGAAAAATTTTCGCTGCGCTCAAGAAGACCAACAAAGCATGGAAAAGAGAAGTTAACATCATACGGACACGGTCTATGTAAAAAAGAGACAAAGGATCAAGTGACATGTGCCAACATTTTTTACAGTAAGAGCCCCTAGCGTCCCGCCTTGCAAATGAGCATCACAGTTTGTTTAAAATATTTGTTAATCTTAATTAGAATTTAAAATAAAGGTATCTTGGAGCCATGGTGTCTTGTGCTCTAAGTAATTGTGATGTGACAAAAAGAAATAATCCAAGTAATCACACTTTTCACAGGTAAATAAGATATTGCCACACATTTCTCTAAAACCAAATTTCGCTACATTTATTCGTTTATCGACGAAGAAAACAGTATGGAACATAGTTTATTAATTTCCTTTGCCATATATAGTCAAGTCATATTTTGTGAATCCCTGTCATATTTTACGTATCTCATATAGAATGTATGCATTCGTTTTCGGATCACCTGTTTATTGACATTGTTGTTCTTTGACATTCTATTTCTATGACTATAACAGATTTCGAATACCTTTTTTATAGCATTACCATTTCACCTTTTTAAGGTCCCGTAGCCTAAATGGCAAAAAAGGGAACCCTTATAGATTCATCATGCCATTTAGTCATGTCTGTTTGTCTGTCTGTCCATCCGTATGTCACAGCCACTTTATTCCGAAAGTATTAAAATTACACAGTTGAAACTTGTACACGTAGATGTATTCTGTAAACCACTTTACGATTTTTACACAAAAATAAAAAAAGATTAAGGAGGGCTCCCCAAACATCGAACTAAAACTGAAAAAAAAAATCATCAGACCAATACGTGTGGGGTGTTTATAGATAGGTCTTAAAGAATGAGATTGAGGTTCTTAAGACTATTTTTTCCCAGAGTCAACCGTTTGAAAGATATACACTGCCAGTGGTAAAATATGTGTCCCCCCTCTAACTTTTGAAATAAGAGAGTAAAAAATAAAAAAATATATATGCTATCGATCTTACTATAATAAATACTTTCAATTAAAATTGGTTTGAATGAGATATAGTAATAAGTTTTTGGGATATAGCACACTTTCCAAAACCGAAAATGTTACTTTGTCATTCATACAAACACTGTGAAAGACGAAGTTATTTTTACAGACGAAATTTGATAGTGGTATTCTATATGGTATAGTATAAAGTAACAACGGAACACTACTGCGCGTGGTCAAACACGCACTTGGCCGTTTTTATTAAACAAAAGATTGTAAGTTAGTTGCCAAAATATCAGGAACAGACGTGTTTTTTTTTGTAGTCAGGAGGCCTGTCTCATCCTCATCAGTTAAGGTAAAACCATCATTTCATTATATATCTTTGTGCTTTTAAATGACATTTCAATTTTTTATTTAGACCTATTTGTTTTTTACACTGCGTTCTATTATTTTTAAACATATTCCAAATCCAAACTGCACCTCCTAGCTATGTTGCGCGTCGTTCGGCGCGGTTATTGGTTATCGATTAGTTTCCGATCAGCCAATGAGAAGGCGGGAACACGCCTGTCCACACACGCCTACGGAAGGCTCGATTGGATAATATTTGAGCGATACTTCGGATAAGTATCGGATATTTTTATTGCCTCAAGGAAATAAAGATAAGAAAATATTACGAGTAAGCGGTTAATAAGTTGCATTTGTATGTTTAATTAATTTTATTACGCTGAAATTGTCTATAAGCATTTTTAATATCCGCACTGCTGGGGCACAGGCCTTCCTTATGGATGGTAAGGAGGACGGGCCATAACCCCTCACGGGCCATAACGGGATTGGTGGGTGTTAACGACTGCAAATGCAGCCGGGACCAACGGCTTAACGTGCCTTCCGAAGCATGGAATAGCTCGAGATATTAAACTGTGGTCACCCATCCCATGACCGACCCTTGCGAACGTTACTTAACCTCCGCAATCGCTGGGCCAGGCACTAAACCACTGCGCGACCAAGCTCCTCGACCTTTTTATTACTTGCCATTAATAAAAATACTTATCCAATGTATATTTATGCAACGTGTTATTGAATGAACCCAAAATGAGAAAACTGTTTCTTCGGGCCATCAAACTGAACAACTTTTACTATGGGCACTGGCGGATTTACCCTAAGGCCAAGTAGGCCCGGGCCTAGAGCGGCCAGATATTAGGGGCGGCAAGCGTGGCGAAAAATACACTGATGATATCAAGATACGACATACGACCCAAATTTTTCGCATTTGACAAGTATTTTACAGGCGTGCGGCCGGCACTAAGCTGAGACAGGCATTTTTGAATCTCGCGGATGAAACCACTAATTACAATATTAATGGATGAAACTGACTAAAAATCGCGTTACGCGGCCATTTTTTGGTAAAGACAGGCAATAGTAAAAGATTCGAGGATGAAACTGACTAAAAATCGCGCTTCGCGGCCATTTTTTTTTTGCTGTAACTGAATAAAAACTGTTGGCCGTTTTTTTTACTAAAGCCAAGCATTTTTCAGAAAAATCTGTTTGTGCATCCTAGACAGGCATCGTCTCTTACATAGATGGTCGGCCTACCCAATGCTCCCCCCATATGGGAGCTGAGAAAGGGGCGGCTTGTACTATTCGGCCTAGGGCGGCCAAGACTGTAAATCCGCCACTGACTATGGGACTAACTCTGAAACCGGGAAAAAATCTGCTGTTTCATACAAAAATTCATAAAGAAAATATCAAAATGTATGAAACAGCTGATTTATTTCGTGATTTCAGAGTTGGTCCCATAGTAAGAGTTGATCCGTTTGATGGTCCAATCAAAGAATTGGTTTGCCATTTTGGGTTCATTCATTAACACGTTACTATTCACTTTGTTTAAGTACTTTGTAATAGTATTTTGACCTGTACATTTGTAATTTGACCTGTACTAAATAAAATCACTGCTTTTCTTCTCAATCAACAACATTTTCTCATCAAAAAAATCTCATTACAATTAATGAAGTAATTCGTTTAAGCAGAAAACAATGAGGAAATTTATTATTTTATTTTTAATTTTTTGCACGAAAATAAGCATTAAATTCCAAAGCTGAACATTACAATGGAACAATGAAACCCTGGATCGGACAAACTAATTATTTGTACGTCTCTTTATCTATATTTTCTTTTCGCTTAAAGGATAAAAATAATTACAAGATAAAAGGTTCTTCCTCGGCGTTTTTTTCGTCGTCTCGCTCCAGTATTTTTTTGCAATCGTCGTTTTTATCATCGACTATGGTGATTGTTGAGGATAGTCTTCAGGAATTAGATTTTATTAATCACTAGCGGCCGCCCGCGACTTCGTCTGCGTGGAAAGTTTTTTCGGGATGAAAGGTACCCTTCTATGTTCCCCTGGCAAGGTGTATGCAAAATTTCATGATGACGTGAAGGCGTAACAAACAAAAAAACAAATAAAAAAACAAACGGACTTTCGCATCTATAATATTAGTAAGGATAAGTCGATGATGTATTATGCCATAGTCATGACGTACAAATTACATAATTTCCATTTAAATGCCTGCATGTATTACTTAACTCGTAAAATGCTTATTTTATTGTTTTATGGGTTCTGTTATGGTTATTTCGTTTGGTATTTTATCTTTTTTTTATGCATAACATTATAGTGCTTGGCCTTCACCTGATGTTAAGTGACGATCAGGCTGAAGCTGGAAGCGCACTACTCCCGGAATCCTCATCACTGAGAAACTGGCTATCTTACCTCTAACTGCCGGAACATAACAATTTTTAAATTGTTGTTATGGCGTCTGAATTAAATAAGATGGCGGTAGATAGCCGGGCGGACTTGAAATAAGCCCTACCACCAACCAAACCGAGTACAAATTGTACCCCCTTGGGAATTGAACACTGGGATGCGTCTTACACGGGTAGGCGAACCACTTGACCACACAGGACACAGGTGGTTAAATTTCATATTTGTTAAAAACACTCACTCTTAAAAAAATCTTAGTCCAAGCTTTTAAAAATTACATTGTGAATGTGAGCGATATGTATGTTAACCGTCTTGTTAAGCAAACTTGTACTTTGTTAGTTGTGTTCTCTCTGTTTCGAAACAATGTTTACTTACAACATTGATTATAAATTGATAAGTAGAAACACTCGGTGACTTTTAAATCAGCCATACCTATACAATCTTGTTAAGTATTATTAGCAAATGCCTCTTCAACACATCGAAAAACAAATGTAGAGTACCATTTCGTTTCTCTCTACAAATTGCCTTATCCACGTTAAGTCCATCGGCAGTTTTAATTCAATTCTTCGTCCATACTAATTAACCCTCTCTAGAATGTTCCCAGTCTATTATGAGACGGGCTTAAGACCGTGCTTTGTTTATTAAAAGGTACTTGACAAATTGACATTATTAAATGATAGTTAACTAGTTCTCGATCTATTTGTCTGTATTTTTTGTTATAGCGAAGAATAGTTTGACCTTCATCAGATGTGAAAATTAAGGAAGCTCATTTCACCTGGCATAGTCAATCAATAAGGAACTTGCTATTTAAACCTACGAGACTAGGGTGCACAATTTCATCATTTCACATCACTGTTGCGACCGAGTACAATGTAAATAGCCAGCCATGTCCCTAGCATGAACATCGAAACAATATATCAATACAATGCGATTAAATTAACTATAGTGATCCGCTGCAACTTAATTCACTCGAGAATGTATGGCAAAGTGAAAATTTTACAGATTAAAATAAGTCGTTTTGTACCGCAAGCGCTCTAAAGTTTGGTCACTTTGTACATTGTTGAATGAATCGCATTATATCTGTGAATTATAGCGATTTAACGGCACTGTCTTTTGACAGTTCGACTGCCGCAACGAACAGTATCGAATCTGCAATATCTCGATTTTTATATTATTGCATCAATGAATAGAGAAAATATAATACTATAAGGAAAATATTTTTTTTATTTGAAACAAGTATTATTTCGTGAGATTTTGAATCGAACAATATCGAAACTTCACTCTGTGAGTGACGAACATTGTCCAATGAGGTAAATTCGATACTGTTGACTGAGCAGATCGGAACTACCTGATTCCTTAGTGTTCTATGGGATGTGAAAAAGGGAAGACGCGTTGGTTTAGTTAAGCAAGTTCGTTATTATTTAGTTGCTTTTTGTTTTTTGCATTATTATGACTTTAACTAACGGCTGACGAGTAAAAGTATCGAAATCTGCCACTTTCGAGAAAATTTCAGATTTTAAAAGCATCGAATGCTATCGAATAAGCCACATTCGATCAAATTCCAGATTTTAAAAACATTGAATACTATCGAATGTGAAATATCTCGGAAAAAATATATTAACATTAAAATCGTTATTAAGCACTAATAAAGATAAAAAAATAAGCTATCATTCAGTAAAGAAACTTTTACGACACGATTCAAAATTACGATTTTGTGTCATGTGCCAAAAAAACTTTAAACTGCTCTACTGTAAAGTACGTGATTTGCAGTTTCGATACTATTCGTTGCGGCAGTCGAGTTAAGTGACATTAAATCGCTATATAGTATTTCAGCCCTCATAAGCCCAGCACTAACCAAATGCTTTTACTGTGTGTATTTACTTACTTTACTGTAAGATTTTGTTTTGTTGTTTTTTTAAATTTAAAAACTAGTGAGAAAGTGTGTTAAAATCTTAACATTAATTTCTCCTCCCCATTTGATAAATCATTAATCAACAAAACCGTCCAATCATACCCACCTTCCTTAACCCTCCCGATGTCCTCTAATTACGAAGCAACTCCTCCCTCATACGGGTCTCCCAGGCCCCCGTAATTAACACTAAAAAACCTGTCGAAAACAAATAACGCAACTCGTGTTAACTCCGACAAATGTCAGGTGCCCGCATTAAAGTTCGAATTTAACCCTTCTAGGGTCTAACGGACCCTACCCCACCGGTCATCTTAATCAACCCTACAAAGGACAATCGGCCGACTTGACCCCGCGGGGATCGGCCGAAATTGCCGAACTAATTATTGTTATAGGTCATTATTAGTGTATTTTGGCCGACGGTCAATATTTTATGTCTCCATTAGGGGAGTTTCTTGATTCGGTTTTGATGTTGTTTTTGGATCGGTTTTCGCAGTTGAAAGGGTTTATTGTGTAATGACTGTTGTTTGTAGTTTGTAATTGCATCTCTGAGTAGGTATTTAAGTTACATTAATTGATTAAGATCGAGCAAAACAGTTATTCGTCTCTAAACCTATACTATAGAATATAACTAACTAAGCTTAAAAGTATAACTTAATTTAATTTAATTTATTTAATTAGGTACACTGACAGCAATACATAGCAAACATTTACATATTATTTTTATCAATAACACTCATTATATGCTTGCCACTTAGGAGTGTACACAGCACTCGATACAACAAAACAACAAAAACTCCAACTCACAACAAGTCAGAATTATCATACTATTACATAACTTACATATAAATTAAAATCAGAAAAAAAAAAAACAAAATAAATATCAAAATCAAAATTAAAATAAATTCAAAAATAAGAAAAAAATTAAATAAAATTTTTAATTAAAACTGAAACCAAAATTAAAATTAAAATCAGAACAAAAATAATCACAATAAAAATCAAAAATAAAATCAGAATTATAATGAATTCAAAATTAAGAATAAATAAAAACTGATAAAACATTAAAATTAAAAGCATAATAAAATACAAAATTACAAAAACTAGGGGTTAGATGAGGATGATGTGGACTTCAGTAGCTTGCGCTTGAACTGGGTTTGAGAATCGTTGAAGATGTCAATATCTGGTAATTTGGCATTCATATCATTGTAGGTTGAGCAAATTCTGGAGAGGGGATGATGATGGCCCAAGTTGGTTCTACATCTAGGTATACTGAATGTTTTAGTCAGAGGATGGCGAGGATAATTGTAGGGAACCGACAATTGTACCATGTCAAGAATATTTGAACTTAACTTTGCGATATTGTTCTCTTAAAGTCTATTCTTGATTGTCCTTGAGTGGGAAATCGGTTAACCAGGGATCGACATAAACGAATAATTTTATAATATTAATTATTAATTACACTTTAGATTTGATAGGATTTTTAAACTAATTTGGCTATCGGGAGTCTGAGGTATCAGTTCATTTAGGAAAACGGGTCTCTTGCTCAAAATAGTTTGGGAATCCCTGTTCTCAAGATACTATTGTTCATAAACGTATTTATTTTTGGATTGTATTTTAGGTAGAAACTTATTTTATGAAAGAAAACACACTCACTTTGTTTCACAATATTAAAATAGGTACCTAATACAATACTTGCCTTTAAGAAATTATTTTTTAATAGTCTATAAGAAATATTTTTGCATGCCATATTATTGGCTTAACATGTTTGGCTACAACTGTTAATTAAATTACTACAATATTTATCATGTTTACAAGCAAATAAAGATTTTATAGTTGTAGGTATATATTTTTCTAATATTGGTTACTTATGTCTCTATCAACGTTAAAGTGCGGAAATCAGTGCGCTAATTAATGGTATAAAATTGTGATTATGATTAACTAGTAAAGTAAAGTTTTTATAAAATATACTTCCAATATAGGTCCTTTACTTTAATTTCCTGAAGCCTTGGATATGTCACTCACTGTATTCCGACCTTTAACGGTGTAGCATCCGTTAATCTGCAGATTAACTAGTTAAAGTGCGAACATCGTCTACTTTAAGAAAAAAAATTCACTTTAATTGATTTGATCAGTTAATCTGCAGATTCACTAGTTAATGTGCAGATTAACGGATTACGGAATCCTTTAACGGTAACATCTCTATAATTTTTAAAAGTAACTACTTAATAAATATTGGTATGTATTGTGATGATAGCTTTTCTTATAAATCACTAAATAACATTTACATAGAAATTACCATGAAACATGAGCGAATTTAATGGTGATTACAACGAACATCTGAGCCGAAACAATTTGATGGGAGCCGGACAATGGGCAGTGTGAACGTGCCCTAATTTGTGTTGCCAAGTTTCAATTTTATTGCCAGGGTTGCTATCCGTTAATAAACCAATCCTAAGACCGGACTTTATCTTAAGTACCTACTGTCATTTAAATGTTATTGTTAGTTTTTTTTAAGAATTCGATTTGATCTTTGCATCTCTCATCTGCCCCCCTAGCATGCTGTCAAAAGACAATGGATTTTGACAGTTGGGTGCCGATAAAACACTATATCACGCGATATTATATCGTGTTTCTGTGGTCATGCTAGGGGGAATGCATTTTAGTACTATAAAACCACCACATTTTTTGAGAAACTAAATAATAGTAGATTTGACAAGTGAATAAAAAGGGAATTTAGTTCGAGGGACTAAGTTGGATCCCGAGAGTAGCGAAGGATTCTAGAGTTGAATCCCAAGCGTAGCGAGGGATTCAAAAGTAGAATCCTGCGCGTAGCGAGGGATACAAAGGACCGAGATGATTTTTTTTGTTCATGAGTTGTGTACTCTACTTTTTGCCATTGACTGCGAGAAAAAAAAAGATTTCTACCTAGCAGTACTTTATACTTAGTATTTATAGATGACCATCAGCCATTTTAATGTCCCCACTGCTGGGGCACAGGCCTTCCTCATGGGTGGGAGGATGGGCCATAACCCACCACGCGGGCCCAATGCGGATTGATGGGTGTTAACAACTGCAAATGCAGCAGAGACCAACGGCTTAACGTGCCTTCCGAGGCCTGGAGGAGCTCGAGATAATACATTTTTGGTCACCCATCCCATGACCGACCCATGCGACCCATGCGTGAAATTAGAAGTTTTCCAATGACATAAAACAACCACGCTAAGAGAGAGATTACGTGATCAGTCTGGCATCAGTCCATTTCATCAGTCTGTATAGACTTTGTATTTTTGCAGACTGAATATCGTACCAGACTGATAGAATGGACTGATCCAAGACTGAATATTCAATCTCCCTCTAATAGATAGAAAAGAACCCAAAGATAAGACACTAAAAAGAACCTAATTAAATTTGGCGGGATATTTTTTTTTCTTTTATTTTATTGTGTAACTATGGCTCTATGGAATAGCTCCATAGCAGCCAGTAGGAATAGGTACTTTTTGGTACTAATTCATGATACGCGCTTGTTCCAAATTCAAATTATTGTTATTCACTCGGTGAATAAAATGGCTTATTATTCACTCTTATCGTTGAATTAAACGTATTTTTTAGAGTGGCGATGGTAAAAAAAATTATACACCATATTAAAATCATAGCGTAATGTTAAAATATTGTTACACTTTGATTAAAAAATTGTTACCAAACAGATATTTATAAAAAAGGCAACAGTATCAAGATGATTTCCTTCTTATTGATCCTGGGGCCAATTTGACCCTTTCGTCAACTACAAAGAGATCGCTAGAAAGGGATTGTTTGTTGAATCAAGCCGGTGAGATAAAAAAGACAATCATAGCCCCTTTGTCCCTTTATTTTTTCTTAATTTCAAGTTGATCCCAATCAGGAGTAAATTATAATGGCGAGTTAACTAGAAGAATGCCCCTTGTTGTATTGTCTCTGCTGATTTCTTTTTTTCTGTTTGTTGGAATCCATTGGCGTTTATAATATAGAGCTGTTAGTACGGTTAAATTTTAAAAATATTTAAATTGTGTTCCTCACTGAACTGCAGACGTAATGTTGAAAACTTTCTTTTCTACACTGGCTACTGTGGTGCAAGCTAATAATTTTTCATCTGCAGTGTGGTTCTAAACTTTGGCAAGAAAAAATAAGTTCAATGGATCAGAAGAGTTATTTAGCTTAGGGCGGAACTTAAAAAAAATAACAAGCTAATAATATGAAATAATAAAAAATAATCAAAAGTATGGAAAATGTAACACTAAAAAGGCCGTACGATCTCTGGTGTAAACGACTCTTCTAATCCATTGGGTTTCTTTAGCGATCTGGGCCTCCTGCATGTTTGAATGGCCATTATCAAATTACACCCCGTTTAATCCTGCCTTTCTATTGTCTAATTTCAAAATCTATCGCAATCGCTTTCAGGATGTAACACATTGATGCTTCTTTTTGGCACAAATAAAAACTTACCAAAGAAATGCAGCAATGTGTCACATCCATCTGTCAAAAGAAAGCGATTGCGTTAGATTTTGAAGTTAGACAAGTAGCCCCCGGAGAACCAAAGCTTCAAAGTTACCTCGTTAGTATATACAGACCTTTGTACTACTTATTTTTGCCGATTTGCCGGTCTGTGTATGAGCACTATTAGTTATTCTGTGGTATGAGTCCTCTTACTTTCTTCGGGATGTGATTCTTAACTTATATTAAAAAAGGAATTAATTTTCAATGTTCTTATTTACAGACTGGATGCAAAATTCTTTCAACACCGGGAAAATAACACTATTCAACATTTTGATAAATTTGATTTTTAACAAAACGTTAAAGTAATATTTCCTAAGGTGTTAACAAAACAGACCACACCAAAACAAGCATTGTCGCACCTCGAACCAACACTAGCCAAATCTTCAAATATCACAAAAAAATCTTCACGAAGGCTTCGTTTCCTCGATTCAAGTTTAAATTAACTTTTTTTTCTCGTCCTTTATCGGCAGGATCTCAACCCTATCGGGCCGTCAAAGAGTTCTCTCTCTCTCTCTCTCCTCTCTCTTCTATGGCGGTGCAAAATTGAATTTTTATCGAGATTTACATTTCGGACGGCAGTTCCGATTACGGGTCTCATCGACGCTCCGTTGTTCCTTAATGAATGCATTAAGGGGTTAAGATTTTTCTCTTAATGCTTTCTTATTATGAATGTTAGATCTTAGTATGATTAGATGTTGGTTTAAGGTTATTAAAGAATGGCTATAGTTGGAGTATAATGGAAGAGAACTTATTTCATAACATATTTTCTATGTTTAGATGCTTTTAATTCCAAATTATAGGTAAATAAATATCTACCTACTAAGTTTCAACTGTGTAGACTTTCGGAATAAAGTGGCTGTGGCATACGGACGGACGGACAGACAGACAGACATGACGAATCTATAAGTGTTCCGTTTTTTGCCATTTAAGCTACGGAACTCTAAAAATAAGCTACTACAATAGTTGACAATGCAAATGGTAAGATTGTCCTGAAAAGTAATTGAAGGGTTTAGTACCATGTCATGGAAAGTGACCACTTAAGAAAGATACCACATAGGAAATTGACCGCTTAGAAAGGTGACCACTTAGGAAACTGACGTGTTTAGGAAGATGATCACGTGGCTCTGAGGGGTATTACAGTGGGTTTAGCACTTAACTGAACAATCCTTACAGTTATGTTACTATCTACAAAAAAGTTCAGCTAATTAAGATGTTACGTTGACTGTACAAAGTATAAAATCTGGCTGTTCTGCCCTCCTACTCAAATGGCCAACTTTCTATTCGTTTGAACGCTTACTCTTAAAGTTTAAATATGAGCAATAAACGATTAAATCACATGTCGCAATCTTACTCGTATGTAAATCACAAACTTCGATGTATTGTATGAAATAGGGAATATGCATCAATTTTTTTTTTAATCTTAATCAAAAGTATAATGCGTGAGAAAATTAACTGTAATATTAAAACTTTTCTCTTGCGTTCTTTTCTCGTGATATAGTTACTTGAAGTTAGCGCGCAGCAGCACCCGCCGAAAACGCTCCATACAAAACGGTGACGTCACACATCACGTTTCAGGTGTGTTTCGGCGCGTTTAATATGGAGTTAGCCAATAATCTTCAATTATCTCCCTCAATTTTGCGTTTAAGTACATTGTGTCATACAAAATATTATTTCTTATTCGATATTCTATCTGACTGTAAAGTGCATTATATCCGAAAATGAAAAAAAATATCGTTATTTTCCCCTGATTTCATCGTGTGATAAAACTAAAATAATAAATTTTTTTTATTTTTTTTCCTGTTCCATCATGTTTTTATAAGTGCCCGCAGCGATCAAGCTCAATTTCATCAAAATCGGTGACTTATGCATATTCCCTATTGACAAGCTTACGGCACGTAATTTTATAGTTTACTGCTTATTTTAAAGCTTTTACAGTAAGCGTAGCGTTCAAACGAATAGAAAGTTGGCCATTTGAGTAGGGCCCCTGCGGGTCTACAGCTTAACTATCGCTTTGACTCTGGCTTTGGTTTATGACGTCAGTGCACTGTCTGTCCTTGTTATCGTGTTATGATAATTATGACAATGACGGACAGCAGAGCATTGCTATTGCTCTGGCTAAAGCTTTGAGTTAGGCGGTAGGGCCCCTGGGTGGGACCCAATCGCGTTGATTTCGTAGAAAAATACTCGCTTTAGTTTTCTTAAAATTGTTGAAAGCTATGCTTAGGGAGTCTAGGATGCCAATCATGGACAATTTTAATGAGAATTCTAAAGCTAAACCGAAGATTTTTAGGTAAGTACTCGTACATTATAATTATAACCTAAATAAATTAGTGCGATATTGGGCCTTACTAATTCTTTCTTGCTTCTTTTTGTTTTCTTTCGTTTTGTTGCGATACAATACCACAGTAAAAACTGTGAAAATACCAACCGACTAAAGCCTGGTTTGGCCTCAGATTGCCTGTACTTTATGCCTGTGTGCTTGCACGAAAAACTCTTTTCGCATTGTCTTACTGTCTATTTTACACTTTGTGCTGACTGTACCACATAAAAATCCAGACAATGCAATCTTCAATTAGCGCTAGAGGGCGTTGGTGTCGCTCTCTCGACTAATTAATACTCGCGTGTCAACAATTATTCAACTGTTAACTATTTTCAACTGAAAAACTGACGTTTTTCCACGCTAATTGTAACGTTGTTGAGTGTCAGCCACTAAATATACACATGTTTGAATAAAACTCTTTAGCATGCACAGTTTAGCAGAATTTTGCTTGTTTTACATTCAATTTTTTTCACAACATTGAGTGGAATATAGGGATTCTTCCGTAAATATGGCCATAATCTCTACATTTAGCAGGCAAGTTGGAGATTGCCATGATGAATTACTTTTGTCCATGCTGATGGAGGTGTTAGAAGAACAAGGTCTTAAGCCCGTATTTATAAACCGCTCTTAACGTTGAGAGCTCTCTTGAGATCGTACTAGAGATGCTCATCGTATAGGAACAGCATCTCATGTATGATCTCAAGATACCTAGCTCTCAACGTTGAGAGTGGTTTAGAAAAACGAGCCTTAGTCTTAAATTGCCTGTTACGACACCCCTAAATGTCTTCATACTTCCCTTCGTCTGGTGTTATAGTATTCCATCGGTCCATAAGGTATTCAAGTTTGAAGTTTTACAGTATTTTTGAGGCCATAAAGAGCAAGAACAGTCATCTGTCACTTGACGACCACCCATTGACATTCAGTAACCAATGGCAGTGCCATCAGCGATTCAGCCATTTAAATATGGCGGCAGTCAGCCCCCAGTTATTGACCTAAAACGTCAATCGAGCAAGAAAATTAGTCTGTCACTTGACGACCACCACCCATTGACATTCAGTAACCAATAGCAGTGCCATCAGCGATTCAGTCATTTAATTATGGCGGCAGTCATTCCCCAGTTGTCTAAAAACGTCAATCGAGCAAGCAAATTAGCCTGTCACTTGACGACCACCACCCATTGACATTCAGTAACCAATGGCAGTGCAATAAGCGATTCAGCCATTTAAATATGACGACAGTCAGCCCCCAGTTATTGGCCTAAAACGTCAATCGAGCAAGTAAATTAGTCTGTCACTTGACGACCACCACCCATTGACATTTAGTAACCAATGGCAGTGCCATCAGCGATTCAGCCATTTAATTATGGCGGCAGTCAGCCCCCAGTTATTGACCTAAAACGTCAATCGAGCAAGAAAATTAGTCTGTCACTTGACGACCACCACCCATTGACATTCAGTAACCAATAGCAGTGCCATCAGCGATTCAGTCATTTAATTATGGCGGCAGTCATTCCCCAGTTGTCTAAAAACGTCAATCGAGCAAGCAAATTAGCCTGTCACTTGACGACCACCACCCATTGACATTCAGTAACCAATGGCAGTGCAATAAGCGATTCAGCCATTTAAATATGACGACAGTCAGCCCCCAGTTATTGGCCTAAAACGTCAATCGAGCAAGTAAATTAGTCTGTCACTTGACGACCACCACCCATTGACATTCAGTAACCAATAGCAGTGCCATCAGCGATTCAGTCATTTAATTATGGCGGCAGTCATTCCCCAGTTGTCTAAAAACGTCAATCGAGCAAGCAAATTAGCCTGTCACTTGACGACCACCACCCATTGACATTCAGTAACCAATGGCAGTGCAATAAGCGATTCAGCCATTTAAATATGACGACAGTCAGCCCCCAGTTATTGGCCTAAAACGTCAATCGAGCAAGTAAATTAGTCTGTCACTTGACGACCACCACCCATTGACATTCAGTAACCAATAGCAGTGCCATCAGCGATTCAGTCATTTAATTATGGCGGCAGTCATTCCCCAGTTGTCTAAAAACGTCAATCGAGCAAGCAAATTAGCCTGTCACTTGACGACCACCACCCATTGACATTCAGTAACCAATGGCAGTGCAATAAGCGATTCAGCCATTTAAATATGACGACAGTCAGCCCCCAGTTATTGGCCTAAAACGTCAATCGAGCAAGTAAATTAGTCTGTCACTTGACGACCACCACCCATTGACATTTAGTAACCAATGGCAGTGCCATCAGCGATTCAGCCATTTAATTATGGCGGCAGTCAGCCCCCAGTTATTGCCTAAAAACGTCAATCCCCGATCCAGTTTCGTTATTCACCATTCGACCGCGCGCCTTATCCGCGCAGATTTGAATAATTTTTACATTTAAAATCATTCGCTACGACAACATCCAAAGGGTAACCACTCTGAAGACGACCATTGCGAAGAGATAAGAGAACTCTCGAATTTGAGGAGCGAGGTAGGAGAGGAAGCGGGTGTTTAGTTACCGCAATACTTATGTATACAAAGTGAAATTTTAATCATTTGGTTCCCGCCGTGGGGTGGTTCCACTCATGATTACAAGCAACTTTTACTAGAGGGCCAGGGCCAACTCTCCTACTCGTAAAAAAATGTACAGCTGTTCCATACAAAAGTGCAGTACCTACTCGACCTTAATGTATGGAACAGCAGATTTTTTTTGCGAGTAGGTGAGTTGGCCCCATAGTAAAAGTTGCTTATAATCATGAGTGGAACCACCCCACGGCGGGAACCAAATGATTAAAATTTCAGCGTGTATAGGCCTAATTGACAAAATCGATCTCATCATGGCCTATCATCGTCCACTGCTGGACATAGGCCTCTCTAAGTGCACAAAACGCCGCCGATCTGCTTTCTCATCCAGATTTTGTCAGCCACCTTGCGAAGATCGATCGATCGTTAATCGATCTATCGTTTTTTATTTGACATGCTAATATATATGTGTATTTGCTCACTCAAACCTGCAAAAAGTTGCACACAATTTCAGCGGTAATACAAGTCACTGTGATAACTTTCTTTGTAAGATAAGGATGTAATTGAAAACGATCGTGCTTAACGGAATGAAATTTTGAATTAGAATTACTCGTAAGTCCCAATCCTGTCCTGACGTAGGTTTCGTGTTAATAAAAGTTTGGTTTTTAGAATAATACCAACTACACAACGTTAATTACCAAACGTAACTAAAACTGAAAGACTGAAAATTATTTGGTTTGGCTGAGTCACAAATTTCATGTGAGGTTATTGTTGAAAGACCGATTAGCATACTGCGTTTAACGTAACCAAAGAATCACCATTAATTAAGCTTTGCTATATCGTACGTATTATAAGAACAGCATCTCAAGTATGATCTCAAGATAGCTCGCAATGTTGAGATATGGGCCCAAGTGTGATTAGCTCGAGTCTTTCTAAGGCTCGAGTTAACTCGCTGCAATCTCAACACTTGCACCAACCCCCAAATAAATTCCGAGTGATTCTTTTGATACGGATTTTAAGCAGATTTTCTGTGGAATAAGTAAAAACGAATCCGTCACTCCGCTAAAGGTTTAAGTCGGTTTTGTTAATATTTATAAGTTTTTCTATTATTTTATTAAGCGTTTCGAGATTTCGTGGCTTTTATTTTAATGGGTCTATAGATTTTAATTTTAATCCCTTTTGATTTATTCTAACTTGGCGTCCGTAGGAGGTTAATTATTATTTTGTTTCTTTTGGAAATTTAAATTAGTTTCAACACTTATTTTATTTAAGAATAATAAATTAGTCAAATAAATAAATATGACTTTGTAACTTAAATTCTTTACTTACTTACTTATTTTTAAGTGACGACCAAGAATTAATAATTTTGTTACTATCCAGTTTATTTGCCATATTTATTTCAGTAGAACCAGTTTCACCGGTTTCAAATATATTAACAGAATATCAATGTGACAGATAATATGTTTTTTTTATTATTAACCAGAAGATAGGCTGTCGAATAGCTACTAAAAGATTCGGAATGAAACATAAAATCATCTGTTTCATACTTTGATATTTTCGATATTATTTTTTGTATTTCAACTGCTAAATTTTATTTCGCGATTTCAGAGTTATAGTCCCATGGTAAAAGTTGTTCAGGTTGATGGTCCCTATCTACCATATTGAGCATTAGGGGTTATTTTGTAACACGTTGCATTATAAGCAATAGTAATTACAATCACAACTCATTTCAAGTACAATGTTTGCATTGTCTCTGTTTGCCGAACAATAGGCCCGATAAGTTGGCCGGCAGCCATCTTGTAATATCGGCCCTGTTGACTCTCAGTTCATATATTGGATAAGTTTCTACATATGAGCGGTTCACTGTTTGCTGCATGGTTATGTTAAAAAGAGCATATATGTCACCATCTCTCTCTCCCAATTTTAAACATTTATTGTTAATAGAAAATCTGAAATTCATTTGTAAAGTTTATCATTGTGGTCAACTTTTTATATGGAAACAACCCTGAAATCGCAAATAAATCTGCTATTTCAGACAAATTACTCTGTAAGTATTATTTGTATTCTGTAGCCGTGATGGCATCTGGTAGACCATAATACCTCCATGGATCAGAAAATGAGCAGCAGGATTTTCTAAATTAGTTTGCTGATTTTTGAAGCATTTTTTTGGTGAAAATTATTATAGAGTCTTGAGTGGTCTTATGTTATTTTGTGGATCGTACCTAATGAGCTTTCGAGCTTATGAGCATTCAAACCAATTGAATGCTTTAAGTTTTGAACCGTCCACATTTTAAAAGTACGTTTAAGGAAGCATTGGTTAAAAGTGTTCGAGGCTTTGTTATTGAGTCATATGGTACTGATACGTGTTACAAAATAACCGTATGTGCCCAAACGGTCGATCGCGATCGACCGGTCGATCCCGAGAGGTTTTAAGGTCGATCGCCAAGGAAAGCTAAAATTATTAGTGATAAATATTTGGTGGGTTAAATAGTGACTTGATAATATTTTGTGGGTTAAACAAGATTAAGCGGTCAAAATGTCGATTATGTCGATCTCTTAGTCGAAAATTTTTGATTGATTGATCACCTTAAAAAAAGCATGGGCAGCCCTGGTATATGGGACCATCAAATTGATCAAACTTTTACTATGGGACCAACTCTGAAATCAGGAAAAAAAATCAGCAGTTTCATACAAAAATTAATAAGCAAAATTTCAAAATGCATGAAATAGCTGTTTTTTCCTTCCTGACAGACATTTTGCGTTTTAGTTATTCTGCAAGTTAGTCATCCTGCGTTTTAGACATTTAGCGTGTTAATCATTCTGCGTTTTGGTTATTTTGCCCTCTTAGTCTATTTGATTTTAGGCAGTGTGATCAGGAAGGGTTTTTTTCGCGATTTCAGAGTTGGTCCCATAGTAAAAGTTATTCAGTTTGTATGGTCCCTATATACCATATTCGGCATTGGGGTTATTTTGTAACACGTTGTATTTGATCTCAAGTAGGAAACCCATTAGAAGTCTGTCAGTTGGTCAATCAACTAAGTCTTGTCAAAGTTACAAAGCTGTGCATTCGTATTACTATTTCTAATAGAGCATTTCCATAGGTCTCTGTGAGGGCGGGATGAAAGCGGTCTATTAGGCGGTGTTTACACTGACCGGCAACGTTTCTTTCAATGCCTGACCGGAGAGTCAATAGGACATCATTACGGGCCGCTGAGCCGCGTTCACACGGGGTTTTGAAAGTTCTTTACGTTTAACTTTAGTATCTACGAAGATTTTTTTATTTGAGATTTTTGCATTTACAATGCAATTTTTAAACACGTTAAACTTTATTTTTTGCTGTACTATTTGTATCGAAAAACGAACCTAGACGCAAATAAACTATTGTTTTCGATAAAATCAATCATAATGGGCAAAAGCAAAACACTTAGATCTAGGGTTGCCACTGTGCAGATTATCATGAATAGTTTTTTAAGTTGCGGTTTTCAGGGGTTATAATTATTTTCCAGGGTTGTATTCATGATAGCCTATCTACCATATTCGGCTTTAGTAGTTTTTTTGTAACACGTTTAATAATATTTAACAATATACTAGAAAAAATCGACACGCCACAGACTCGCTACCAGATCATTTATTCAAACGGGACTCGAGCCTGAGACCTATGGAAGTCCGGTCCGATGCTCTTCCATCTGAGCTATCAAGTTTGGTATTTTATTTTTCGAGGCATATTATGACGGACGACCTCTTTAATTGATGAGCAGAGTGTGAAAACGCTTAAAGCTTCGATAGTGCGTTATTTCGACAAAACGTTACATCGATATAATTTAATTATCTTTTTTATTAGGATTCCGTACCCTAAGGGTAAAAACGGAACCCTATTAAGACGCCACTTCTGTCATCAGGCTGTACCTATCTCACAAACTGTGATCTACACAGTTGAAATTTTCACATTATTATGTATTTCTGTTGCCGCTACAACAACAAATAACTAATAACATAATAAAGTATATATTTAAATGGGGCTCCCATACAACAAACGTGTTTTTTTTTGCTGTTTTTTGGTACGGAACCCTAATAAAACCGATCCACCAGGGGATCGGTTGCAGGGAATCGGATGGGAATAACTCTTCGTGTGCGAGTCCGACTCGCACTTGGCCGGTTTTTCAACTTTAATGGTAAATTCGATTTAGAATAGATTCTTTCTTAATATATTACTACAACCACGACTTTCGCTGTGATTTTGTTAGTCGTTTCAAACTAAAACAACTTTACCAAGAACTGAAAAACAACTTCGCAGCATATTAGTTGGCCACTAGTTTTCTAGTGCACTAGTGTGTTCAAACGCGTAATATCGCGGTCGTAAGTTGGTCAACATTTGTCTTACGGAAATGTGTGGCCGTTCTGCTAATATTTACTCTGTGGCTGGACGGTCGAGATGCGCCATCGATATGAATGCGGATGTCCGTATGTCCGAGTTAAGACAAAGTAACCTGAATTCTGTTGGATGGTTTTGTAAAAAAATATGTTTTCTATCACCCCTTCTTCGTCACATTACTTATTTTTACCCACGACGGACGCAACGGAGGCGATACCGTAACCACATATACATGTGTTTGGGGTTATAGGTTGTGTGTGTGTGTGTGTCTGTTACCATTTTCCTCGGAAACTACTGGGCCGATTTCGATGCGGTTTTTGCATTCAAAAGATTTCATTTTAGAGCAGGTTCTTAGACATGTTTCATGGTGGTAGACCTCAGGGGGCGCTGCGCTGCAGCAACCAGATAAGTAGGTTTAAGGTTTAAGACATTTATTCTCATTAAGAATTATACATTAATTCACTTACATGAGAACAACACAATTAACAAACAAAAAATACATATTTAGAGATACGTACTAATGGACGGTAGTTTTAAAACATTGACACAACAAATACACGAGCCTCAGGCATCGGGCGCAATGATAACAAAACATGGACGTATAAACAAACTACGCTCAGCGCAACGCTAGATGTGGCTTGTTTGGAATTTATTAGGACTTGAGGACTATTTCTTTTTCTTTTTAAATTGTTTTAAATTAGTTTTTTAAGGTAAATAAGGTTCTTTTTTATTATTATTATTTAGCTTTCTTACTATATTGATTTTTTATTATTTTAAATTGAAGACAAAAACGCATACAATAAGTCGCACTTGAAATATTGTCAAAAACTACTAAACTGATTTCGATGCGATTTAACGCAATTACAAAAACATATTATTGTCAAATTAACTATCCATACAAAATTACAGTATTGTGACAATTTAGTGATTTACTTACATAAAACTTTAATTTATGTAGGTACCTATTTAATTTATTTAGAAAATTTTAATAACACAAAATCTTTTGACAGACTTATATAGTCTAAGTAATCTTTTGTATTCTCTTACTTTTATAAATGATTGACTTTTATAATAATTAACAAAAACAACTAATTAAAAACCGTCATTCAATGTTAATTAGCTGTTAAATTTAATGTGACATTCAACATTCCTCTCAACAGTTAATCTGTGTTAGCAAAACTTTAAAATACGCCAAAACCGTTGACAGGGCCACATTTCACCATATTTTACGATGCAAATTGTATCAAACTTGTCTTGCTTACCCTACCACTAAGGTTGTGAATTAACATAAAATAACACTTAAAATTCGTGGCTTCCCTCCTGAACTTTATTAGAAGATATCTCGACGATAACTTCGCAAAATATAAATAAAATGACAATGGAATAATTACATTTGCGAATACTGCAGCGGAAATGCTGGGTAACCCTTTCCGTGCGGTGGGATTCAAAAAGAATCGATTTAAATGTTGTTAAAGGTTAAAATTAACAGACAACGTGTAGTTTACAAAGCGGTCTTTTTATCTTCTTTTTTAACAAATTAATTGTATAAGCAGTCACGAAAGACATTATATAAAAATTCCCACATTACCCTACCGCTATAAACTTAGTTACATTTTTTTCCTTGTCATAATTGGTGACCACGTTAACAGCATAGTTTAAGTAGGTATATGCATAAATTTAAATAGGTATTAGTAACTTATATAAAAGCCTACAGTAGGTAAAGCAATTTCATTGTAGCCCGATTAAAACGTGAAATCGTGTTTTATACATTTCTGTTTTAGACACTTAATTCAAATTACTTTTAAAAACAGCCAGAAAAACTTCAAAAGTGCCATTAAAAAACCCAATTCATTCTGATAAAGAAAACAAAGATACAATCATCTATCTTACAACAACGGCAATCAAAAATTACAAAATGGCCGACGAGAAAGCCCCAAGTGCTTTTAATAGGTTCATGTATCAATTCAAAACATCCAAGACAAAAAAGTTTTTGTCGAAAAACACAGTGAGAACAGCTACTTCGTGAACTTGTTCCAACTTGTCATCGGAGCTTATTTAGAGCCTGCCTTGAGGAGGTTGCAGACTTGAGATTAAACGCTACGTTTTAAGAGTAACTTTGGTAAAGATGAAGGGTTGGCAGAGCAAGAGTGACTGACCTATCGACGTGATGATCTTTGTGTGTATAGTGCGGCTAATATATCAAGTGTACCTAATTCATATTATTCTTTCAAAACTAAATTATTGCTATTTAAATTCGATCAAAAATATTCTAGATAACTCTTCACGTACTAAAACAGCACCCAACAACGACACCTCGAAATAACGCCCCACTTACAAACTGGGCGCTTACTTTGTACAAAATCACATCTTCGATCAAGAATATACCATAAATGTCTGCCCCCCCTACTCAAATGGCCAATTTTCTATTCGTTTGAACGCTACGCTTACCTTTAAAGCTGAATATGAGCAATAGATGATTAAATCACATGTCGCAAACATATGTAAATCATAGACTTCGATGTATTGTATGGAGTTGTCAAGCTTACGGCACGTAATTAAATAGTATACTGCTTATTTTGAAGTTTAATAGTAAGCGTAGCGTTCAAACGAATAGAATGTTGGCCATTTGAGTAGCTTTGATTTGAGTAGTAGGGCCCTGTACCTTGATTACGTAAAGCTGTTGCTAACAATTCTCGATTGAAATCGATTGAAAGCGCGGTTGCATTGCTGCTTTAGTTAAGATAGTTGTCACATTGGTTCTTACTAAAGCAGCGATGTAACTGCGATTTCTGTCAGAGCTGATTGCAACAAAATTACAAAATCACCCCCCTGGTCAGAGTCTTCTTTTTTTATCGCACTGGTAGGCACTGGTACTTATGCAAATGTGCTATCTTTTAAACCATACATTTTTAAGTAACTACCGTAACCGAGTACTAATTGTATGTTTTTTTTTAACAATAGAGCATAACACAGAAAGCATGCAAGCAAACCCATATTTTAATCATTTTCAACCTTTTTTATATTGACTGCAGACTTCGTTCTTGATCGAAGACTGCAGATTAAGAAGTTAGCTCCAAAATCAAGTGTGCAAGCTCCCCTAAAGCTATGCTAATAAAGTGATATTGTTTTCTTTACAAAGTCCTATTAATTAAGAAGTGTGACAGTCACATTTTATTAATCCAACCAACTCGGAAGGGCTCAGCTATTACCGTTCCGAAGTTGCCTCTTCTAAGCAGAAGGTACGCAATAATATTATTATAACTGTTATTTACAAACGTTAATAATTCACAACGTTAATGGGACATTTTGAAACAAGTTTTTAACGCGCTTTTTTGTGAGTGAGAGTTACGGGATAGATACGTCTCCAGCTCTTAAAAGTTGGATTGCGTTTGGTGATATAAACTTTGTAATTTTTATTAAAATAATTACACAGATTTTCCAATCTGTATACCTTCTAAAAGTTCCTATTAAAGGAGATGAAATAAACACACACCATCTCTGTTAGAAGGAAAATTTTCCAATCACTATTTCGACATGCTCGTACTAAAATTTATGAAATAATATTTTGCAAGAGAATAATTTTGTAGCAGTTTAATCCTTTGTCAGAAGGAGATAAAGAAAAAATATAAATGTTTTTTTTTTTTCAAATATGTACAGGATCAATTGGTTTCTTATATCATACTCCCATTGTAATTATAAACAGAAAAGACAGCTGTACATGACAAACTATAGTCCTTTAATTTATTCATAATTCCATTATAAATCAAACTAATTTGGTTGGTGGTAGAGCTTATTTCAAGTCCGCCTGACTAGCTACCACCATCTTACCTAAGTCTGACGCCATAACAATAATTTAATAATTGTTGTATTCCGGCAGTTAGAGGTAAGATAGCCAGTCCCTCAGTGATGAGGATTCCGGGTGTAGTGCCCTTCCACCTTCGGCCTCATCGTCACTTAACATCAGGTGAGGTGAAAGCCAAACACAACCTCGTCGTGCATAAAAAGAACAGGGCAAATAATCGTACCTCCATTAAAATCAAACCAAAACCCACCAGTTTTCAACAACGCAGGTCAAAAGATCTCCTGTTTTCACGCACATACGTAATATGTATGTACACTAATGAATTTAAGCCTCCCAGTAGGTGAAAGTTTGTTATCTGATAACGTGCCTTAATGAGGACACGGCTACAGCAAAAATCCATCTGGAACTTGTCACTTAAGGGCTCTCATGATCCACAACTCTGGAATACTCTTTGCGCTAGCAGGGACATGGAGCTAGAAACGATGGATGTGGTAATTTGTAATATCAGGGGCCGTATTATGACCTCTTATTTCCAGGCAGTTTTCTGACTGGCTATCAATCTATCTCTTTTATTTGCTATACAACGAAAAAGAGATGTCACTACAGCAATTTATAAACCTGGCAGGATTTAAGAGCTTGTAATACGGCCTCAGTAAAATAAAAGAAAAGGCTTTATTTTTCATTTGAGATTTTAACATTAACAATGCTATTTTTATACAATACTAAATAATATACTACAAAAAATACGACTCGCACCAGATCATATTCTCGGACGGGAATCGAACCCGCAACTTTTGGAAGTCCAGTCCAATGCTCTGACCGCTGAGCTACCGAGTCACTAGTGGCATTGTCGAATTTATTTAAGTAAAAGGCTTTATCTTTCGATATATATTTTGCTAGCTTCCGCCCGCAACTTTGCCTGGGTGGACACTCGTAAAATCTCTAAGTAACCTTTGACCGGGATAAAAACTATCCTATTTACAGGCTTTAAACTATCTGTGTGCCAAATTTCATCAAAATCCGTCCAGACGTTTTTGCGTGAATGAGAAAAAGGATAATTATTTGATTAAACTTAGGGTGATGTATAATTTAAAGTGTTTTGAATAAAAAAAGTCGCTCACTTGTAAGTAAGTATTATTTACATAAGCTTTCAGCTAAAAAGTCCTGAAGGACTGGTAGGAAATATTGATTAGCTAAAAAGTCCTAAATGGGTGGGAAATACTTACGATTTAAAAGCGCTTAATTTTTTAAGTTTATTTAAATAAAGGTTCACATAACTTTTTTTTAATCTCCTCCAAGCCACTTATGCTTCGTTTCAAATAGCATTGGAAATGATCATAAACTCATTCGCGCTTCAATAACACTTTTTGCTATGCACTATGAATGTGATGCGGCGGCAAAAACAATGTTGTAGTACAAAGTTGTTTTTGCCGCTGATTCACATTCATACTCATAAGTGCATAGCAAAAAGTGTTATTAAAGCGTAAATGAGTTTGTGATCTTGTCCAATGCTGTTTGAAACGAACCATAGGTATTGAGATGGCTTATCCCTTCGATCAAGAATATACTAGATGTCCGTTCAGAGTCTCAAAAAGGGCACCTCAAATAGCGTCCCAATTACAAACTGGGCGCTTATCTTGCAAAAAGTAAGTGATAAAAGATGTGTTTTTGTACAAAATAAGAGGTGATTATGTGCAAAAGAAGCACCAAGTTTGTAAGTAGGATATTTGAGGTGTCATTTTTGTGTACTGTTTTAGTTCGTAAAGCGATATCTAGGATATTTTTGAACGAAGGCTTATCCACATTCCTTCTAACATGAATGTGACAAGGTGCGGCCACGGATGCCTACATTAGCAGCGCTGAACGCATCTCTCCCCGAGCCGCGATAGAAACAATAACGGGCCCAGAGATTTCCCAAACGTGCCCTACGACCTACCAATTTGGATAAAGTTATCAAATTTTCAAAACTGCGTAACGCACCCGAGTGCCGTTTCGTAGACACGTAATTATAATTGAAATCGTAGAAGGTTATTAGCGTTTTTGATGTAATTAGCTGGGGCGAGATTTTCGTTGGAGGTTTTCTCGGATTTTTGGTTTTTGCTGTACGAAGCTTTGTTCTGTTTTGTTACATACACGTGTTGAAAACTTGACTGATTTTTAACTGTAGCTTTTTTGTAACATATTTGTTACAAAAAAAGTAAGTAACTTGTTACATAAGGTCGCATATACTTAATTATTCCGATGCCTAAGTTTCGCTCTTCAATCGTACACGTCACGTTAATATATTGTTTTAGATTTCCATGGTTATTAACGTTATTAGAATAAACTATGTCGGGATGTACACCATGTACCTGTTTATTTTTGAGACCCCAATATTTTGGCGCAGTTGCATGCGCCATGATAATACATGGTACATGGTGTAAATCCCGACATAGTTTATTCTAATAACGTCACGTTAAATTTCATAAAATGTTATAGTTGACAATGATGGAACATAAAGTTTAACAGCATCAGTAAATAAGGACTTTTGAATTTTGAATAGGTGATTATAAAAATTATAGCAGAACAAATAACGACGTCACTTAATTAAAAATGAAACATTCAAGATTTTTTACCATTGAAAATGGTTATCAGATGCAAATCGCCTGAGACGTATTTTTGGCCATATCTCCGAGGATTTTGGGAGGATCGAAATAAAAATAGTACCAAAAGTTGAGGAATTTATCGAGACACGTGTGAACGTTTAAATTTTGAAAATCTACTGGTAACATTTTTTGGAATTTTGCGAAATTCCAAAAATTCTGGGTTTTTTGGGGATGTTTGTTTACTAAATTGTAAATATTTCGGAAAAAAAAACCGACTTGTGAAAAAATGAAAATAAAAGGTCCTAGGGTATTAGTTTAGCTACCAAATGGCGAAATAATTTTGAAAATCGGTTTATAATTGTAACCTGTAGGTGGTCCCTTTAGATTTGGAATTGTAGAAAAACGGCTGTTTCCGTACATAAAAAGTGATGTAGCTTCTATGATTATTGACCGATCGTCATGGTAATAGTGTTAAAAGATGCAGAAATAGACGAGAAGTGCATTCGTTGGAATTTTGAAAATTGGTTAATATTATTTCGGCTGCGTCGAGGCAGTCAGCGGGCGCTTTTGTGACACGAGGCGGAGCCGAGTGTCACAATCGTAAAAATAAATAGGTACTACCTAGGTAACTTTAAAAATATAATAGGACTCTGCATTTGATTTGTTTTTGGTTTTTCGTAAATTTTTGTGTTCATTTTCAATGCTCCGATTCTTGCGGGGACTTTACATCTGTGATTTTTTTAAGCATTTCGAAAGTTACATGACATTTCAAAGGACGGTATATTACATAATGAAGTCGCTTAAAAAAATAACAAATGCACATCACTATCTCTTAGCAAAATCAAACCATAACAAGCATTTACCACAGACAAAAGTTGTTTTAAAACTGTCTTTTTCCCTCTCTTGATCCGAAATCCACGAAACTAGAACTCCAATGAAAATTTAAGCAGCGACAATGTTGCCATACGTTGCCGCCGAAGCGCGCGACGTGGCGGGAACAAAACTCATCACATCACTATAATACGTAATTACGCGCCTACAAGTATGATAATTATTCAGTGCTCCCAGAGCATGGCTACTGATCCTGTCAATATGTCATACAGAGTTGTTTTTACCACCTCTTTACCACTTCAACGCCTGGAAAATGTGACACAATAGATTTTCTACTGATGTCGGACTGCACGCGACCGCGCGGGCATTGAAGAATTGATTAGATTTGCAATTTAGTTACAAAAATAATTCTGTTTCAATCTTCAATTTTTCTTTCTATCTCTCTTTTTCATTGAGAACAGAAAAGATGGACATGGAGTTAAATGGCGCAGTGTTTTAACGCATTCAGTCTGCGATTGTGGCGGAGAAGTAAATTTTACTAGGGTCGGAACCAAATATTTATTATATCGGGCTTATTTATTTGCAGTCTTTTACACCCGCCGATGAGCATTGGACCTGCGTGTGGGTAATGCCCAGCCCATCATGAATCCTCAATAAAGTCCTTTGCCCAGTTGTGGACAAATAATGAATTTATCTCAGTTTAGTCTAGCGATTTGTAGCCAATGGCAGTTTATGCATTTGTATAACATACCTTTGGTATTTTTACTCACATTTAGAATTCACAACACAAGCACTGCTCTAAAGTAGGGCCATTTTAACAGATCACATTTTGACATCTGTCAGTCCATAGTGTTATTCATCATCATCATATCAGCCGCACGACACCCACTGCTGGGTATAGGCCTCCCCCAAGGATCTCCACGACGATCGGTCCTGCGCTGCCCGCATCCAATGGCTTCCCGCGACCTTCACCAGATCGTCGGTCCACCTTGTCGGGGGCCTACCCACGGAGCGTCGTCCGGTGCGCGGTCGCCATTCAAGAACCTTTCCGCCCCCGGCAACTGTATGCCTGCCATTAGAAGGTTGCGTTGTTGAATTTTGTTAAGTGTCAAATGTGTACATATATTTAAATTGGCCCTATTTTAGTTCCAACCAATTTATAGTGGAACTAACATCTCCATATAGTTCCACCTAATAATGCCGTTTGACACGTACCAATTTTCGGTTCATTTGATATTAAAAGCTTTTCAGCGGAGTCCCGTGGTGGGGTGTCATCGACTATTCAGCTAAATGGGGGTGCAGCTAGTTGGGGGCGCAATTAGTACCGTTTTAACGATATTGGCTTACATAATATGTGGATACTGATACTCCTGTAACGTGTATCAGCACTGCAAAGTCCGAAAATCAATCATGGAATCTAAATCAATGACATAATGTTATTTATGGTGTCCAGTTTTGACTTGACATTAACTATTTTTGTTCTATAAATAATTAAATCATGCAATTTAATCTAAACATACAGACAAATCATTTATAACAATAAGAATATTTGCGAAAACAATCTTTTAGAGATGCACTCTGGCTTTATGTGTTTTTACTATTACATTACAGGTATTACCAGAAACTTTGTCTTTTTCATTATGTGTGAAGTGAAGACTAAAGAAAATAACCCCCCTTTTTAATTTTTCAATTATTTTGTTATTTCGTGGAAATATACAATTTCATAATTAAAAATCTGCGCATTTGTCTAGAAAAACGATTGGCACAAAAATTGGTTATTGTAGACATAATATTAAAAAAAAGTGGCAACTTAGGGTTTTTTTCTATCGAGTGAAGTTCATCAGATCAACTGATCCTATCATCCTTTATCTTATAATTTATTTTTTTCCGAATATAAAACACAAATTCCTTTATTTAAAAAACTCAAAGGCTGAAATACCTAACCTTAAAGTAGAACCAGAAATTTCAAAATATTCCCATTATCATTTTATTCGATAACTTTCGGCTGATCACTACTTGGACTTGAAATGTTACAGACATTCACGCCCCATTCTGCCCACTCCCTAATTAATGCCAAATAGAAATTCCTGTAAGTTTGGCCCGGATTGATTAGGGCAGATCAAACAATAACCCCTGGGCCACGAGCGTACAAGTATGGGAACATGTCCAACTTGTATCTCTTGAGGTGTTCAGTGTGGTGACCAACATTTGGTCGTTAGCTAGAAATTTAAGAAAAGTTACTTGCTTTTTTATTTTGACATGGATAACTTTTCATCGAAGATTGTAACTAACATGCAAATAATGTAAATTTTCAACTTTTATACTTCAATATACTTAGTGCCGATTTCACCGTTAACCGAGTTAAATTGAACTTGGTTTTACTTAAGCGAGTTCAGAAATTCGTTTTGATCGCGGTCTACGTTGCACCGGTTTCACCGTCTTCATTTTGATAACCGTAGTTCAGCTTTGACAAAGAATGAAGTTGCGTTCAAAGTATTGCAATTAAAGAAATTTTCCCTACATAAATGGCAAAAAAATACAGATCATGATATTCTTCGTGGCGCAAACCACATTCACTCGTGGTGTGAACCCAGTGAAACATACCTACTCAGTGAATTTAAAGAAATAGGCTACGCACTTATTCATTCATTACCTACGCAAAAAAATAAATTTCAGGGTCAGTTGTCAAGAACGTCAAAAACAAAAGTAAGTAATGAAAAATTTGATGTCAAGTTTACGGCGGTCTTTTTAAATTTAGAACAATAAACAGCTTGTGAAGAGTTGACAAAAAAAGGTCGCCACTTTATTTTTCAATAACTTAAAATTTTTATTATTTTCCAATAATTTATAACAACTTTCTTTTGCATAGACTTCAAAATCACATTGACTATCTTTTGTACTTAAAAATATTAGTTCCATTAAAATTCTTTCTGGCCCAAGTATAATTTTTAATTTTGAAATGATCGAAATTATTTAGGGTAAAACTAAAACTTGGTAGTGGAAACACTGACTTATAATCTCTTTGATTTTTGTCAAATTTCTCTATGGAATTTGTTTTTGTCAGTTTGTCAATTTTAAAACAATGTTTATCTGATATTTTTGAGTTTTATGCAGTATTTTTATTTTCCGCAGTGATATTTTGCTCAATTGTTTATTTCGAACGGATTGTGGATATAATAATTTAAGTACCTAGGTACTGAATTACATGTTATTTAAGTAAGTGTCGTGAAACTTGTGAATTGTGAATTTTTGACATGGTAGGTAATAAATCAATGAAATAAATTGTTGTCCGTTTTTTCTTTATTATTATTAGTTGTATGTAGAAGAACTAGGTACGTAGTTAACGGGATATCTACTAGCATAATAGTAAAAGTTAGGTAGGTCATAGGTAAGTAAGTGTACTTTACAATATTCTATTATGTTTTGATTTACGGTGCCTATAAAACATCATTAGGCATTGGATTCATAATGTTTTGAACGCTTATTATTATAATGGGTGTTTAATTACTGTTTTTAAAGGCGCCGCTCGTAATTCAAAACATAATAAACTCGAGAGCAGAAAAATCGCACCACACAGGCCTATTTTCATACAAACGAGGTAAATTTGAAGATCTGGTTCTCCGCCCAGGATTAAACGGGCTCTGATCTGATGATCAAATTAAGAAAGGTGGTTGAGGAAAAAAGGTGAATAGAAAAAAGCTGAATAGAGCATTGGCACTAGCTAAGGCTCTATTCATCTTTTTTTTAATTCAAATACGAAAAGGATATTTCTTTCCACTACTTATTTCTTTCTATGCAATAATCAATTCTCCCATGTTCAACGTACATACCTACTTCACAATCATGGCAATGAAACAATATTATCTACCACTGAACTATTCAACATTTGACACTGGCAAAAATTACTTCCAAGAGGAAAGAAGATTGCCAAAACAAAAAAGAAGAAGAAGAAGACATCATGGCAGACAGATGACAGACAGTTCTTGAACGTGTTTAAACTATAGATAAGTTCAAATACGCTAACCGTCGTAAATCGGCCGTTCAGAAACTGAAACCAAGTTCAAAAGTTTAAGCGCGTGAGCTGAGGTTAACTCGAATTGAGCGCGTTCAATTTAAGCGGTGAAATCGGCTCTTAGTGCCGATTTCACCGTTAACCGAGTTAAATTGAACTTGGTTTTACTTAAGCGAGTTCAGAAATTCGTTTTGATCGCGGTCTACGTTGCACCGGTTTCACCGTCTTCATTTTGATAACCGTAGTTCAGCTTTGACAAAGAATGAAGTTGCGTTCAAAGTATTGCAATTAAAGAAATTTTCCCTACATAAATGGGAAAAAAATACAGATCATGATATTCTTCGTGGCGCAAACCACATTCACTCGTGGTGTGAACCCTGTGAAACATACCTACTCAGTGAATTTAAAGAAATAGGCTACGCACTTATTCATTCATTACCTACGCAAAAAATAAATTTCAGGGTCAGTTGTCAAGAACGTCAAAAACAAAAGTAAGCAATGAAAAATTTGATGTCAAGTTTACGGCGGTCTTTTTAAATTTAGAACAATAAACAGCATGTAAAGAGTTGACAAAAAAAGGTCGCCACTTTATTTTTCAATAACTTACATTTTTTATTATTTTCCAATAATTTATAACAACTTTCTTTTGCATAGGTCAACACTTCAAAATCACATTGACTATCTTTTGTACTTAAAAATATTAGTTCCATTAAAATTCTTTCTGGCCCAAGTATAATTTTTAATTTTGAAATGATCGAAATTATTTAGGGTAAAACTAAAACTTGGTAGTGGAAACACTGACTTATAATCTCTTTGATTTTTGTCAAATTTCTCTATGGAATTTGTTTTTGTCAGTTTGTCAATTTTAAAACAATGTTTATCTGATATTTTTGAGTTTTATGCAGTATTTTTATTTTCCGCAGTGATATTTTGCTCAATTGTTTATTTCGAACGGATTGTGGATATAATAATTTAAGTACCTAGGTACTGAATACATGTTATTTAAGTAAGTGTCGTGAAACTTGTGAATTGTGAATTTTTTTACATGGTAGGTAATAAATCAGTGAAATAAATTGTTGTCCGTTTTTTCTTTATTATTATTAGTTGTATGTAGAAGAACTAGGTACGTAGTTAACGGGATATCTACTAGCATAATAGTAAAAGTTAGGTAGGTCATAGGTAAGTAAGTGTACTTTACAATATTCTATTATGTTTTGATTTACGGTGCCTATAAAACATTATTAGGCATTGGATTCATAATGTTTTGAACGCTTATTATTATAATGGGTGTTTTATTACTGTTTTTAAAGGTGCCGCTCGTAATTCAAAACATAATAAACTCGAGAGCAGAAAAATCGCACCACACAGGCCTATTTTCATACAAACGAGGTAAATTTGAAGATCTGGTTCTCCGCCCAGGATTAAACGGGCTCTGATCTGATGATCAAATTAAGAAAGGTGGTTGAGGAAAAAAGGTGAATAGAAAAAAGCTGAATAGAGCATTGGCACTAGCTAAGGCTCTATTCATCTTTTTTTTTATTCAAATTCAAAAAGAATATTTCTTTCCACTACTTATTTCTACTTATTTCTTTCTATGCAATAATCAATTCTCCCATGTTCAACGTACATACCTACTCCACAATCATGGCAATGAAACAATATTATCTACCACTGAACTATTCAACATTTGACACTGGCAAAAATTACTTCCAAGAGGAAAGTAGATTGCCAAAACAAAAAAGAAGAAGAAGAAGACATCATGGCAGACAGATGACAGACAGTTCTTGAACGTGTTCAAACCATAGATAAGTTCAAATACGCTAACCGTCGTAAATCGGCCGTTCAGAAACTGAAACCAAATTCAAAAGTTTAAGCGCGTGAGCTGAGGTTAACTCGAATTGAGCGCGTTCAATTTAAGCGGTGAAATCGGCTCTTAATAATTAAACTTTTTACCGCACCATTTCCGACCTCCTTGGTTGAGAAGTTTTCACGCCCGTTTTGCATGGTATCACCTTCCCTGAGATCCCGGTTTTGATCCGGTTGCATCACTGTATAAAATCTAACTTTAAGGCCCTCCGCTGCCTTAAGCGGGATCCCGCCGCGAGTACCCGGCGCGGGAATATAGATTGCTGGTTTTTGACGGACAGATGCTTGCGCAGTGCATGAGTAAGCTCTAATCTATGTCGCCCCGCGCGCGTTACCCGCTCAAGGCAGCGGAGGGCCTAATACAACGTCTCGCATCGGGTGTTTTATGTTAGGTAAGCGTAGGTGTTAAAAATTTTTAATACACACATTATTGGAAGCAGAATTACCTACTCATGGTGTACCTTTATATGTTAGCCATAGCAAGAAGAACCGATGTTGGTTGCGACGGAAAGGTTCTAGAATGACGACCGCGCTCCTGACAACGCTCCGTGGTTAGGCCTCCGTCAAGCTGGATCGACGATTCTGTGGCCCTACCATGAGTTGATGCAAACCATAGACAGATGATGCATTGACTGTGAGCAGTATATCCGATAGCTAGCGTTAACAGTTTGCTTCAACTCATGGTATGGCCACTGGTCGTCTGACGGGAACGATAGCACAGGGCCGATTGTTGTCGAAATATTTGGAGGAGGCCTACCACAGAATAACTAATAGCCCTATACCAGCAGTGTGTGTCGTGCAGCTGATATGATGATGATAATATTTTATATCAATTTCAATATTTATGTTGTCCTTTCTCCTGCCTACATTCTGGCCACCGTCTTAGACATCCAAAGGTGGCAGTGTATTTGCCGACCAAGTTTGACCCATATTGACTCAGCCGATTTAGTTTCCGAGTTATTAGCTCGCAAACAAGCGACCTTAACCACGTTTGCCTTACCTCTGCCCGTGGTTAAATTAATTAACAATAAGTACATAATCTTGATTTGTCTTAACAGTGAATGGGGTGGAGATTTTGAATCCTAAGAACATTGTCTATCATATAACTAAAGATAGGTATAATTAGTGAAATGTATCGAGATTAATGAAGGTAAAATGAACTACAAAATGAGACATCCACCATGGACTTTGCTCTTTCTGATCCACTGCACTCAGCATACAATCTTCTCTAGGGGATTCGAAACATGGCAAGTTCGACAGATTTTGACATTTAATATTATAAAAAAGCAAAGTCGAGTTCACTCTAAAGGTTCTAACGTGAAAGTAGGTTCGAATAGGTTTACCTCTATTGGTACTTCATAATTTTATATTCTAAAAATATTACAGCCCCGCAAGAAGGGAAAAGGTATAAGAGCTGATAAACTTTGGAATGTCTAGGATCTACTGCTATCACATCACTATCACATCTATTCTAACTTCTAAAAATGACTAATTGAAGAAATACCTTCATTGGACCGTTGATTTGACGCTAGAGTAAAGATAACCTCTAAACAATAAAATAGTCCATCAACCATTTTTAATGTCCCCACTGCTGGGGCACAGGCCTTCCTTATGGGTGGATAAGGAGGACCGACCATAACCCACCACGCGGGCCCAATGCAGATTGGTGGGTGTTAACGACTGCAAATGCAGCCAGGACCGGTTAACGACTGCAAATGCAGCCGGATCACGGAGGAGCTCGAGATATGTTTGGTCACCCATCCCATGACCCTTGCAAAAGTTGCTTAACCTCCGCAATCGCTGGGCCAGGTGCTAAACCACTGCGCCGCACCAGCTCCTCAATAAAATTTACCTTATCCGAAATACCCCACCAAAATCAACTTAATTTCCACATACCATAAAGCCAATAGCCAAAACGACCTCTTCGCATACAAACGATCGCGCGACATCGCAACCAAATCGCATGTGTCACCGAGCTATCGGGATCATTAAAAATAATACGGGGACGGACCGATGGCGACGCCCAAATTTCCATCAAACTTATGATGCGGCTTAACTTGTGAGCCACAAGCGATTAAGATTACGCTCATCTAGCGAAACCTGTGGTATGACGAACTCAGGTTACAGAATAGATATAAGTCTCGGGTACGGACGGGTCAGCCCCCCTAGCATGACTGCCAATACGCGATATGATATAGAATCCCTATATCATATCACGTTTAACTGTCAAAAGACAATGGATTTTGACAGTTGAGTGACGATAAAACGCTATGTCACGCGATATATATCGTGTTTTGACGGTCATGTTAGGGGGCTGGAATGTCAAGTTTTAAATGTTATCCCGACGTAGACAAACCTTTTGTTAGACTACAATTTTGTCTACATAGACAAATCTTTAAAATCTTATCCATAATGAGATCGTTAACAAAGCGAGAAGGTCAAGATTAAGCGATCAATGATACCTG
Source organism: Agriphila tristella (assembly GCA_928269145.1). Taxonomy (NCBI): domain Eukaryota; kingdom Metazoa; phylum Arthropoda; class Insecta; order Lepidoptera; family Crambidae; genus Agriphila; species Agriphila tristella. The sequence continues at coordinate 21,775,119 of OV743445.1, forward strand.
ATAAAGTTGTGGTCCAATCGGTTTGAATTGCTGTCCTTCCTTATCCTCCTTCAGGAGTAAAGAGTACAGATTCCGGCAAACATCCTGACGCTCTTTTGACGGAGTGCGGATAAGTTCGCGCATGTGTACTTGCGAGCGACCAATAGCACGCGCCCCTCTCCCGCCGCCCCCGTACATCACCGCTACGCATACCCAAAAAACGCATTCTGCGTAATCCCCACCTGATTTCAAGATGTTTGCCGGCTACTAAGTTATAACTAATGTAAAGTAGAGCCTATGCTCTGCAATTAGCGTGCTTACTATGAAGATGAAGTGTGTATGTATGAAATGCTGAAAATATTAGCTATTAAGAATGGTCTAATATTTAGACCATTTATGAAGTATGACATTTTATGAAATAAAAGACTTTTTAACGGATACTAGCGCGGTTTTATTGAAAGTACTTTGGTAATTAGTTGGTATGGTAGAGTCCCCCGTGACCACGGCAGCTGCAAAGGTGCCGAAACGTCGGAAAAATCAAAAATCAAACCAAATACCAACTAATTACCAAAGTACTTTCAATAAAACCGCGCTAGTATCCGTTAAAAAGTCTTTTATTTCATGTCTAGTGAGCGCGTAAGCTTGAGAAGTGAATATGACATTTTACCTAATACGACCTAAGAATAAATTGCAACAAATCAAAATCATTGTTTTCTATTGACAACAATCGCTACAGTTCGTCATGTGAACCTCACACATCGCATGCCACAGCCGCACCCAATGTTTCGTATAGACTAACACGATATGCAAATATACCACATAAAGGTAATATTTCGTGATAACGTGCCCGGTAATTAATAAAATATGTCCTCTCCATAGTTATTAGTTGGGCGCGGAATCCGGGGATATTAGTACCAACCTGATTGCTTCTAAGCCTGATTTATGTATGGGTGTGTTTGTATTTGTTTTGACCTCAATCGTTTCTACTTATGTTTTAATATGTTAAGAAGTCGACAACTGGTTAATTTATTCAGGAAAGTTGTTCAATGTGTCAAGGAAATTACATTAAAACTTTTAATGTTCTATCAGATGATTTTTTCAGGAAGTAAAACGGATCTTAGTAAAACCTATCTCAGGTTTAAGGTTCCGAATAGTGCCTATCTTCTTATAATTTTTAATCTAGCTACTGAACTGATTTCAAATTTTCAAGAAATGGGAATAACTGATCAAACCTGATGTAACAACCAACATTTTGAATCATTTCAATCGGTCTGTCTTCGAGTAATCGGTGTACGTACATCATCGCGACGGATAGAAAACATCCTCCTTTTCCTTGAAGTCGGTTAAAAATGGTACTTAATTTGCATAATACTTATTATCTGTCGCATTCACGTATGATACTTGAACGTATATGAAATTCTGAACACAACTGACCTCTAAATAAACTAAAATTTTTGGATTAATAGTCTCGTCAAATAATTTAATGTAATTTATAGACATTCAAGTTTTCATATGCGTTCATTTGTTTCCCGAATAGCTTTCTATTGGAAATCGTCAATGATTTTTGTTATACCTACAATGTTCGCCTTTAGACCAGCGACGTCAGCAACATGTGCAATACTAACAGCAATGTAACCAAAATCGCACTTAAATTCGCAGCGAATTTTCCCTTTTTCCACAAGGTCTAAGGTATAGGTACTGTTTATCATTATGATAAAACTATCAAGCTCAATACAGGGTTATTTGTAAAACACCAAAACCTCGCAGGAGTAGATAACTTACAATCCTAAACAACAACGTTTGTGCTACGACTTTTCTGAAAAAGACAAGAAAATCAACTTGCCATACCAATATATAAGGTGGTACCAAATTATCTAATGATACTTAAACAGGTGATAGTGTTGCTTAAACTGAACAACTTTCTCTATGGAACATAGGTCGAAAAACGAATTTTTTTTTTCGCCTTTCCATAGTAAGTCGGTCAGCTGACCGGTACATTTTGTATGGGAGTATGAAATTTTTTTTTCGTTTTTCGACCTATGTTCCTTGGAGAAAGTTAATCAGTTTAAGCAACACTATCACCTGTTTAAGTATCATCAGCGGGGCTACTCAAATGGCCACTTTTCTATTTGTTCGCTAACTTAAAAATTAAAAATAAGCCATAAACTCCAAAATTACGTGTCGTAGGCTTGTCAATTCCATACAATACAACAACGTCTGTGATTTACATAAACTTGCGACGTGTGACTTGATCGTTTAATTGCTTATTTTTAAGCTTTAAGTTAGCGAACGAATAGAAAAGTGGCCATTTGAGTAGCCCCCCAGATCATTTGGTACCACCTTATATATGTCCAAACAGCCCGCTAAAAGTCGTTATTTTGTCTTTTTCGGAAAAGTCGTAGAACAAAACGTTGTTATTTGTGATGTTAGTAATCTAGTCCTACAATGTAGTAGGTGTTTTCAAACCCTGTATACAGGCCCGGTCTGGCCAGGGCAGCTAGTCGGCGATCGCCGAGGGCCCCCGGCTCAAGGGGCCCCCAAAAGACTGACTTGGATAGATAAGATAATTAGTGTCGTGGCCTGAAGTAGTGACGAACATACCAAAAAACTGTTAGCATAGTTAAATCAATAATTAATATTGTTCTTTCAAGTAGAGACAATAATACAAGATTAGTGGATGAAACTGACAAAAAATCGCGCTGCGCGGCCTTATTTTTTTTACTTTAGACAACAAAAATGTTAAATGTTATGCTACTTGAAGTGGAGATGGGCTGGACATATAGCCCGAGTGACAGATGACCGATGGAGCCACAAAATGTTACACTGGTATCCGAGAGACGGGCGCCGGCAGCGGGGGCGACCGCGCCGACGATGGAGAGACGACATCAACCAAACTGCGGGCATCACGTGGACTCGACTAGCTGCTGACAGGGGCGCTTGGCACAGGATGGAGGAGGCCTTTGTCCAGTATTGGACAACCCAATAAGGAAAGCATGCGGTAACTAATGAGGTATATAAGTAAAAAAAAAAAAAAAAAAATATAAAAAAAAAACCCAAAAAAAAAAAAAGTAACAAAAAAATATATATAAATACATATAATCTTAACAATAACATATAATAAGTAAATACAAACACAAATGCACAAATTGAATGATTATGAAATGTTATTATGAAAAAGAATGAACTCAAATTTATAATGTATTTTTATAGATATACGATAACTACATTATATTCTGAATTTAAAAAGCGATCTGCATGTAAGATGTTATTTTAAATTATTGTAATTTTTATGTTTATTGGAAATAAAGGCTATTATTATTATTATTATTATTAGACAACAAAAAAGACAAGAGTACAAGATTAGTCGATGAAACGGCTAAAAATCGCGCGTTGCGCGGCCGTTTTGTTACTATAGGAAGGCCTTTTTTCTAAAAAAAAAATGGCATTTTGAGCATATCATAGACAGCCTCCCTTACGTAGGGAAACCCTATATAGGGGGCCCACAGGCTTGGATTGCTTAGGGCACCAAGTAGTCTTTATCCGCCACTGAGAGGACCCCATAGTTCTCGTTTTATTTCCCGGGTGGGGGGCCTCAAATCAGCATCTAGCCGAGGGCCCCCAATGGAGCCAGACCGGGCCTGCCTGTATAAAACAAACCGAACCGAAAAGCTGCCAAATAGCTATCCTGACGTATATTAATAACTTCGCATGTGAAGTGACAATTAACCCCAGGATATCGCAGTGACACACTCGTAATTTGATTTAACGATCGGAACGCACAAATATTAAAGCCAAAGTAATTATTATAAAGGGAACTTTGTTTATTTTTCGCTGGCAAATTATTAGGCTAAAACGTTTTACGGAACGGTCTAATTTCATGAAAATAATATTTTAAACGCACAGTTTATTCAAAATGTAGCGGTCTCATTATTAGAATATATGGTTTATCTTTTACAAGTGAATTAATTAATAGCAAGACTAAATACATACCTACCATATTAAATAATACATGGTTCCCCATCTATGAAATTAGCGTTATATTTCTCACTAATAGAGAACCTCGTCACTTCTTAAATATTCATCAATAGGCTAGTTGACAAAATTTGGAAAATAGTTTAAAAATAAAGTTTGTTATCAATTTTAGCCCAAAAATATATTATTTTAAGAAAAATAAGTCATATTACTTATGAATTTTGCGTTTTAAGAAATGAACTCAAAATAACATCGAAAAAGGCCAAAACTGTCATGGCGTCTTGAATGACGTCACGCCTCGCGAAACATTCGTGTTTGACACCTACACACCTACACCTGTGTGTGTATGTGTGTGTGTAAAAATGACAGCAACAACAAACGTTTCGCGAGGCGTGACGTCACGCGTCTCTGATTGGTGTTCAATGTCACGTGATTAAATGGCCAATTTTGCCGATTTTATTTTCCGTAAATATTGGTAATCTTTATTTATTTTAATAAAAAAAGTGTTTTTTTGGTTACTATTTAACATGATTAATCATTAGAAACCTTATGCTAGCCGATTTATTTTTAGTGGAAACAACTCTATTGCTTGATATGTTATCGAATAATGACCATCATTAGACAACTATCAAAAGAAAAAAATCCTTATTACTATAAGTAAGAAAACTTAAAACTATAAGTTTTCTAAAAACCTTAAAAATTACTCCCTTTTTGTTAGCAGAATTAATGACCACTTTGTTTTAACTTAGCTAAAACTTATTTTTTTCGCTTAATCTAAATGGCATAGGTTATCTTAGTGTTACATTAAGTTTTAAAACATCAGCGTTCATAATTGTTAATAAAATAAGAAAATGTTACTAATGGCAACTTCTTTAAAATTCTCCATACCAAACGCCGATTTCATGAAAAAATCGACTCGTCACCAGATCATTTTCTCAGACGGAAATCGAACCATGCCTACCACTAACCAAGAAACACCCCCAAGAAAACAACCCGAGACTAGCAGGGCATACTGTCACTTGTCAAAATAAATGTTTACATAAGATTAATATAATTGAAAAATATTAGAAAAAATCGACTCACCCGTAGCAGCTCAGACGGGACTACGGATGAGTCGATTTTTTCTAATATTTTTCAAATGTATTAATCTTAATATAAAAATAGCATTGTGAATGCATAAAATCTAAAAGTTTGGAATGTTTACATAAATTTAAGTAGGCATAAACTCTTTAAATAGTCACAGATGGTGCAACCATATAATATAGACAAACCCAACTTTTATCGGATAAGCTCTTATGTAAATGGATTTTAGTAAAAAAAACCGGGGCCCCTATTTTTGAATCACTCGACGGGCGTCGAGCGCTCGTTTCTACTGATTTTCGTTCGACAGCTCATACATTTGAGTTGATTTGTCGAACGAAAATCAGTAGAAACGAGCGCTCGACGCCAGTCGATCGATTCAAAAATAGGCCCCCGGAACCTAATCTTGGAATGGGGAATGTCCGAAAAAAATCAAATTGGCTGAATATTTTTCTATAGGTAGGAATAAGGTCCCTTAGTAATAGAAAAAAGTTTCAGAATTTTCGGTTGGGTAAAAAAGTTTTTAAAAATCAAAGTCTCTTCGACTTCACAAATGTATGAAAGTAACAGCAGAATGGAGATTATACCTTTGCCGCTAACTGCCACAAAGACAACACGTATTTAAAAAAAAAAGTTTTGACATTTTGTCTTGAAACTTTTTTTTTAATACCATGTTGTGGTTGTGGCAGGTGTTGGCAAAAGTACAATCTCCATTCTGCTGTTACTTTCATACATTTGTGAAGTCGAAGATACTTTGATTTTTTGAAATTTTTTCACGAAACCGAAAATTTTGAAAATTTATTCTATTACTAAGGGACCTTATTCCTACCTATAGAAAAATATTCAGCCAATTTGATTTTTTTCGGACATTCCCCATTATTGGTTTATTGATGACGTATTTATGTACCTATGCCAACTAATTTAATCTAAGGAACTAACACATTTAGCCATTTGCTTTTTCTATTAAAAATCTATTTAATATTCTTCGTTGAGGTCACCAATGAGGTGTAGTCAGATATCATGATATTATGAAAGTACCTTTAATATTAGTTGTTCACTCGATTGTCATCGCATAATAATAATTGATAATATACTTTTCATAATAAAATAAAATAGTAATTTATTACACAATATAATTTATTTAAATAAAACCCTAAAGCCGAATATGGTATATAGGAGCCATCAAGCTGAATAACTTCAACTATGGGACAAACCCTGAAATCGCGAAATACAGCTATTTCAATACAACAATTAAAAACGAAAATATCAAAATTGATGAAACATAGTATTTTCTTTTCGCGATTTCAGAGTTGATCCCATAGTAAAAGTTGTTCAATTTGATGGTCCCTAATCTATCTACCATATTCGGCTTTAGGGTTTTTTTTAACACGTTGTATATAGAAACTTAATTAAAAAAATACTTACATGGGTTTTTATTCACCAAAAGAAAACCAAAAGAGTCATTTAACTATCCTAAAAAGTACACTGTTATTTTTAAAGTATATCTAAAAATGAAAAGGGGTGTTCAGACTACGTTAATGAACAACTTTTACTATGGGGCCAACCACGAAATCGCGAAAAAAAAAACAGCTGTTCCATAGAAAAGTACAACATCGACTCGACTATAATGTATGGAACAGCTGTTTTTTTTTCGCGATTTCGTGGTTGGCTCCATATTAAAAGTTGTTCATTAACGTGGTACTAACACCCCTTCTCATTTTTAGAAATACATTTAAGTACTTTAAAAATAACCGTGTATATTTTTTTCAAAGCCTTAGTAATAAGAATTTTATAATTACTTAAATTATTACAATAATTAACTCCACACTCAACGCTTCATATAATTAATTTAATCCATTAAACGGATATTTGCTTTAAGAACTCAAATTAATAATTATTATTTTAACGTAATGTATTTGAAGCAGCCAACCTATACCACATACTAACAAACCGAATTCACATTTAAATCTATTAGGAAAATTAAAAATTCTCCCCATGACGCGCCACAGATTATATCTAGCAATCAGAATAATAATTTCTATTAAAACACACCCTGTTGTTTTGATTTGTCAGTAAGTAATAACGTGACACGGACTTTACAGTACATTTGTATTGTTTAAAATTGAATTAAAATCTAGATAACTTTGGTTGATTGAAATAATTACTTTATTTATTTTTCAAATAGAATCCATCTTCTTTTCAAGAAAATATAATTTGTTCTGTCTAATTTCGATTCCCGCTAGGATAATTAGTAAGTACTTAAAATGTAAAATTCGTGACATGGCGCAATATTAGCCGTGAAACCGATGGCCGCTGAGGCAGACGAGTTCTTTGGAGACCGCGTATGGGCAAACGTAGTGTGGGACGCCCTCAGACAAGGTGGAGCGACGAGCAAGCAAGGTGGCTGGCAAAACTGGATGAGTATAGCCGCGGATCGTGCTCAGTGGCGTGCACTTGAAGAGGCCTGCAGTGGACAATGATAGGCCGATGATGATGATGACAGATGATGACGTTACATGCAGGCCTATTACATAAAAACATCGCGACAAGCGGACGATGTTTGTCCTACTCCGTGACACTATCAACACGACGCATTTCGTCCGATTATCGCAATTCTTTTTATTTAATAGGCTTGATGTTTTGTTTCTGATTTCTACAACGTGTAACAGAATTAATGGCTAAACCAGAATATGGCAGATAGGGACCATCAAACTCATAGAAATATAATGTCAAAGAACAACAAAGTCAATAAACAGGTGATCCGAAAACGAATGCATACATTTTATATGAGATACGTAAAATATGACTAAGATACATAAAATATGACTTTATATGCAAAGGAAATTAATAAACTATGTTCCATAGTGTTTTCTTCGTCGATAAACGAATAAATGTAGCGAAATTTGGTTTTAGAGAAATGTGTGGCAATATCTTATTTACCTGTGAAAAGTGTGATTACTTGGATTGTTTCTTTTTTCCACATGACAATTACTTAGAGCGCAAGATGGCTCAACGGTACCTTTATTTTAAATTCTTATTAAGATTAACAAATATTTTAAACAAACTGTGATTGCTCATTTGCTAGGCGGGACGCTAGGGGCTCTTACTGTAAAAAATGTTGGCACATGTCACTTGATCATTTGTCTCTTTTTTACATAGACCGTGTCCGTATGATGTTAACTTCTCTTTTCCACGCTTTGTTGGTCTTCTTGAGCGCAGCGAATATTTTTCTATGTCTATGATCAAACTGCACAACTTTTACTATTTTGGACCAAGTCTGAAAACGCGAGAGAGAAAAAACAGCTGTTTCATACAAAAAACAATAACGAAAATATGAAAATGTATGTAACAGCAATTTTTTTTCTCTATCTACCATATTCTGGTTTAGCCATTAATTCTGTTAAACTTGTATATAAAAATGTAATACGATATAAGGACCCAGTTATAACACTGAATAACTAAACTGCTGATAATTCGAGAAATATTTCAGCTGTCCCTATTTGCAACCTCAAGAGCTTAAAAGGGACATTCTCATTTACCACGTTTTTAGGACATTCCAGTAAAAAAAATATACTTCTACTAAGAGTAGGATACAGAAACTTACTAGTACAATTCCTGTACACTTTCCGCATATGGTCAAACATAAAAAACGTTAAAAATGCTAATGGATTTTTGGCAAATTACTGTCAAACATGCATTCTCTAAAAAACATGGGGAGTAAATTTACTATCTTGCCTGTAAGTTTCTCTGATAATTTCGAAATATTTAATGTGACAAAGTTTTCTAACCTTTGTTTAGATACTTTATTATATTTACTATCATTAACTATGATTTTTATATGAAAAATAGTACAATCTTATTTATAAATATTTTTTTTACTAACGTTCCGTGAGTGAACCTAAGATCAGAAAAAGCGCGCCGCGCTTTTTCATTCGCTCACAAATCGGGAACGGTGAATGCTACCTGTTTGTTTCACATACTAGTCGGTAGAGCCAGGACAGTCATATACATTGTGAAGGAGGAACCTGCTGTTCATTGTTCAGGGTCGACTCACGAAGGTAAGTTCCATAGTGACCACGTTTTTGTTCGGTACTTCTCTCAAAAACATGGATGTAGTTTATCAAGTTCCCGATTATAGAAAATAGTTATAATTTTACTGGTTATTGCCTTTTGTATCCTTAAAGTAATAAGACATATTAGTAAGAGTTCTATCTATTAACTGTGTTTTTATCTGCAAAATAAGTGTTTGTCCTCCAAAACGTGGCCTCAAAAACATGGTTGCCGTGGCTTCCACGGTCCATGTTTTTGATAAGTTATCCACGATTCTTGGAGAATTGTTAATCGTGGGATCCCACTGTTGGGCTAGGATTTGAAATATTTTATATAGCAAAATAAGTATTTTGAGATATGAACCGTGCGATTGCATTATACTTTTGTTAGACTGTCATGTTATAATATGCATATTTCAGTTAAATTTAGGGTTCCATTACTCAAAGAGTGCAAACAAGACCCATTTAACTAGCCGTGCGTACACTACCTACAGCACCCGGCTGTCCGTCACACACAGGCCTCTATCACCTCATCACCCGTGAAGAAATGTGAACAACCGTGGCAAAAAAGAGTGGGCTTTGTATTTATTCAAGTTTCAAATATTAAGAATATTTTCATTGGTATTTTGATTAATACTTTCATATCTATACTTATGTGTATGTTAAAGTTTTTCATATTAATAATAATAATATAAAAGACATATTTTTTAACAAATTAAAAGTTCCACGTTTTTTTAAAACTTGTTCTCACAGAAACATGGCTGCCAATAGTGGGACTCAAATAAATACGAAACTACTGGACCAAAAACTGGGCCTCATGCACCGTTACGTTACAAATGGAGTATTTTAATAAACCATGTTGTTTATTCTTCGAAATTCATTAAATTCAAAATGACCATGTTTCTGAAAAAAACGTGGCTTTATGAGAATGAGCCAAAAACAACATTAATCGATTTAACCTTTTAAGGCTGTTTTAAGGCATTAAAAGAAGAAGCAAAATGTTTGACTTATGTATTAACGGAATAATTGAAATACACGAAAATCGTTTCTGTATTGAAAGCAATGTTACTTTTAAAATCCATATGAAATCTTTTGCACAAGTTTCTTGCAGTACATTTGAATTTTAGGTACTGGGAAGAGAGGTTAATTTTGATTGTCCATTAAAAGCTTCATATTGGGAAAGGCTGATGAAGCATAAAATATTCATGAATATGAACGTAGCGTTTTTCTTCACATGTCGTTTCGTCTGTCATTGAAATTCTCAATAGCGTTAAATTTTAATGTATGGAAGCTTAGGATGTCGTACATTTACCTATCACTACATTTTTCAGAATTTATTCAAAAATACCTTTTCCAAGAGCTTATTTTATTCAAGGGTAGTAGAGACCTTAAAAAAAAATAAGTTAAAAATACATTTTTCGTCCTACAAAATATAGTATGTCTATAAAAAAGAAAAAAGCAGCCCTTGACGAGTTTCTTGCCGGTTCTTCTCGTTACAAGGTCTCCCGCTTAGGGTTCGCGAACCGATGCCGATGGCGTAGCTTCTATGACATTCACAAGTGCTTGTAACAGCCTCTACTGAATAAATTATTTTGAGTTTGAGTTATAATATGTGTTGGATTACTTTAAACACTTTTGGTATATAATACCACGATTGGTTTGATAGAAGTCATTGTTGGTATGTTGTTCGTTTCAATCAAGAGATCGAAACGAAATTAAGAATTCGAGAGATTGTAAGTATCTAAGTACTAGCGGTCGCCCGTGGTTTCACCCGCGTGGTTCCCGTTGCCGCGGTAATATATCGGGATAAAAAGTATTCTATGTTTTAATCCAGGCTATCTACTATTTGTGTGCAAAATTTCAACCAAAACCGTTGCGTAGTTTTTGCGTGATTGAGGAACAAACATCCAAACATCTAAACATCCAAACCCACAAACTTTCACATTTATAATATTAGTAGGATGTATCACAATAATTCACAACCTCCTGGGTCCTAGTGGATAAAGAACAAAAATGTTTATTCATAATACATATTATGTGTTTTCAAAACCACCAATCCAACTGAAGTACTTACTCCCAACTTTTCACATAAGATTTTGTTCATCTAGTTATCTACTTAAAGAGCACCTAATATTTTTCCTGCAGCTTCGTTCATCGGAAATAATCCGCAAAGCACACTTGCAGTTAAAACTGCCTTCAGCTACTCGCGTCTCGACATCATTCGTTCATTTTTGATGAGGAATCTTTTGATATCCACCCTGCCCCCTGCTCTGATAATACGCGCGACACACGGCTATCGGGAACGTAGAACCTTTAATTATCAGCTGTTTTCAATATACCCAATAGATGGATAAAGCCAGGGTTTCCTAGGATGACGGTGCCGTCATATTACGGCCGTAATTTAGAAGCGTAGAACGTTGTCTATGTGAACAATATGGTACGGTTTCTGACATTACGGTGTCGCCATATTGTTTACATAGACAACATTCAACGCTGCTATATTACGGCCGTAATATGACTGCACCGCTATCCTAGGAAACCCTAGCTTAAGCAGAATGGGCATTACCCATCGGGCAGGCCCAATGCTGATTGATGGTTATTCATCATATTATAATTATATTAAGTATTAGACCTTCACCAAAAATCTTCTTCGACGTACTGTCATTGTACCTACTCATTGTAATTTTAGAACTCCATGAAAAGTTAATTTATTTAATTTAATAAAACACAGTTGGAGCCACGTATGCAATCTGCTTAAACAATACTTACTAACTTAATTGGTAATTAAAAAATAATAGTTGCTGTAGAGACAACTAGAAAAGCATTTCTAAAGAGATAGAGAGAGCATTAATTTCGCCGATCTACCAGTATGTCAGTCCCAAAAACCCCACACGGCAGCGGTTTGTATTGAAATTTTTGAATATGCCGACACTCGAGGACCCGACCTCGAGAGTATCCGAAAATTTCGGCGTAATTATACGGTGGAGGGCGCCATAGTTCTGATTTAGCAGTGTTCCGAGGAATTCTTCCGTTCTCTGCAGAATGTGGTATTGTAAATCGTATTCAGAGTATTTCACTTATAGATTACCTACCTAGTTAAGAATAAGAAAAAGTCGCGCGGTTTCGTTTCGGGATCTTTCCAGTAATAAAGATAAGTATATTCCTGTATCGAAAATCAAGTTTTATGTCAAACTTACTTCGATTTTAACTTAGTTAAAGAGTTTTATTTTAATGATGGCTTTATTCAATACAAAATAAATTAAGGACTTTTATTTATATCAAGTGTAACTTTCAAAATTTTGAACCTGTAATAATATTTTAAATATTAAATACTCATCCAATCCAAAAACTCAATATTAAAGAGACTTTCTCTCTAAACCATTAGAAAAAGTACTGAGTCCAAAATATTCAAAGAAAATATTTGCTTTTTTGTTTTTTATTTAGAAAAGTGTTAGTGTAGCAGCAATTTCACCTATCTAAAATGTAAACCTAGCTTCTCTCCTATTTTGAAAGAAGTGATACAAATCTACAGACAGACATTCGGGTATTGTACATATCATGAGAATAATTCCAATCCAAAGGGGACTGGCCCGAGTTATTTGCAAAGAACAAGGAATTATAAAAAAACGTGGAGGCAATTTTACATCTTCTTTGCTCTTTAGTCGCTTGATAATATAACAAACTTTTCTTGGTTTTGACAAGGGGCCCGATCGCAAATTTTCAACGATAAAACCAAAAGAAAATCGTACGATTTAGAATTTATAATCTAACGATTTATTTAGTATTAGAAAAATACTCGCTTTAGTTTTGCTAAAATTGTTATAAGTTAGGCATACCTAGGCAGTCTAGGAGGCCAATCTTGGAGAATTATACTTACTAGTGGCCTCTGTGAACTGTAGACCTCGCATTTGTGACATTTTTGGAGATTTTACGAAATGGCTGAATAAGTTTTTGTTTCGAAAAATTTCGAAAATAATAAAAGATAAGCACAAAGGGGATACTGCTTCAGAATTAATAAAATCTATCTGAATATTCCTTACTAAAAGAGTAAGTATAGTGTCTAGTGGAAAGCGTAATATGAGAGCACGAGCGCAACGCGCGACATATTTAGTGAACAGTTTTTTTAAGTTATTTTAGGACTCCGTCGAATATTTAGTACATATTCCAAAATGTTTCTGTCGCCAAAAAAGTTTGAGAACCGCTGCTCTAGAAAAATACTGTCTTAATTCGAATAACATCACAAGAAGAGTTAATTATGCTCAAATCGCGAATCATTTGGGTATTAATTAAGTTTATTTAGGAAGCTTATCCAAACTTTCCTGATCTGTGCGGATGCACATGGTTTTGTTTGCTCCTCGCGCGTCAAGTTACCAGTCTCCTTTCTTTTGCCTCGCGTCAGGCTTGGATATTTTAGCAACACCACTATTGGGATTGCAATTATTTCCATTAACTTTTGTTTCACGGGTGAGGAGAAAGAAATTAGCTTTTGGAAATTTTTCAATCTTTCGAATGTTTTTACGTGAAATTAGACTGAACCTAAACCGTTATTTTCAATCGAAGAATCTTTTAAAGCAATTCTTTAAGTTATTGAGTTATGGAAACAGCTCGTTCACTTACCAAAACATTGTTTTTGGGTTCAAAATGTGTTAGGTAAATTTTTATTTAAAATAATTTATGTAGTAAGTATGCGATTTGTCATTGAAAAACTCTTGGAAAAACTAACATTCACAATAAAATATCATTAAAATTTCAGAAACGCACCCTAAAAATTTAGTCTTGAAATGACTACCTACTACAACGATGAAACTCAACTTTATTTTTAGCAGTCCAAACAACGCTATCACGATGCAGAATGCCAAATACTCCGCACCCTAACCTCATTTTAAAAAATAAACTGCCGAAATACCGCGCGAAAATCACCCCTAAACTTTGACATGTAAAGTTTGAGGTTAACATTTTTGTCGGGAGCGCCATCTCTATTCGCCGCCATATTTAAAATTCAAAGAAACAATATCGAGTGTGCATATTCTATCCCGTCCTCGGATACTTTACGAGCGCGCTGGGAAATACGACAGTTCTTCGTTTTTGAAAGCGAGCTAAACAAAAAGTCGCTCGGAATTTATTATACAGGCGCGGGCGTTTTTTAATCACGCGTAAGTGTTGCCAGCAACTAGCAGGTAATTTATTGTGATTATAGCGAACGAGTTTATTCTTCTTAATATGCAAGTTAATGTGATAGGGAAGTAGTGAGATGGCATTTTCTTTTAGTTACTTAAACTAAAATATTGTTCCGTTGTAGCAATGCAATAGATAGGGTGATTATTTGCACATGAATAAAATATCTAAACTTTATTTAAACGTTTTATAAATCATGTTAAGTAGGTAAGGTATTATACAACGTGGAGAGGACAATGCGACAATTAATGATAACACTGTAGACATTTCATTGATATTTTACAGGCAGACTGGGAGCGTTACTAGATATACGAAATTTAATTAATTGTCGCATTGACCTCTCCATTTTGTATACAGTGTGTCCAGATAATTAAGGACATCAGTTGATTTCCACATAATAAACGAGGTAACTTTGAAGCCTTGGTTCTTCGCCAAGGATTGACCTAGCTGTGATCTGATGATGGCCAGCCAGTGAGTGAATAGAGGAGATTTAGATCACCATACACACCCACCCAACTGATCTGATCAGCATTCTAAGAGATCTAAGCAGCAGAATTTTCAGCTTCAGGATTTCCATACACTTGCACGGTGTAATCCTATCGACATGCTTGTCGACTGGCCAACATAGTCGTTATTTGTTTTCATTGCACAATCAGAATTCAAATTATTCATGCATTGAAAATGCCCACTTCACCAATAAAAATACTTTGGAAGTCCATTCAATACATTATTACTGCTGTATCGAATAAAAGAGCAAATAGCCTCAAGGGTGTGACAAGGATCTGACCCTTCTTAGAAGCTTGTTTAAATCTGCATAGTTAACTCATAAACAGTGTTAAAACTGCGACTCTTGAAAGTTCACAGAGATTGAGACATTGAGTTATTCCAGAAGTAAATAACACTTATTTGGGTACTTATACCTTTATTTTATTTACCCGGATCCTACTTAGGAAAGCTCCCTTCAAGATAAGTAAATAAATAAATGCTTGCACAATTTCACACTACGCCATCGAGCCCCAAACCAAAGCTTGTAATATGGGTGCTGATATGCTACTTATAAACTTTTTAAATATTATACTTTTTATGACATAGTAACACCCAAACCCATCACAGAAATTAAAATTCATCATTTCAATTTCTGCCCGCTGCTGCCCGGTTATTAATAACCGGGACCTCTTGCGTGGTAGACGGGCATGTGATCACTGTACCACTTATGAACTGAAGATTTGGCGAATTTTCTGAATGCAGGCAACGCAGGACCGATCATCATGAAGATCCTTGGTGGAACAGATTTTCGGTGTAGATATTATGATGCGAATCACAACATACGAGAGATACAGTACGAGGCAATATCTTGACACTTTTTCGACGGAGTGGGGATAAGTTCGCGCATACTGTGCACTTGTGAGCGACCAATAGCGCGCTCTCCTCTCACGCCGCCCGCGTACTTCACCGCTACGCATGCCCAAAATACGCGTTCTGCACAATCCCCACCCGATTACAAGATGTTTGCCTCGTACTGTACACGGATTATTTATTATTTTAAAACTCTTATTTGATCTATACCGTGATAACATTACACTACGATTTTAATACGAAATGTATTCAATAGCCCGAAAGGTCAAGCCGTTACCGGAATACCAGAGGGGTACCCATGTTAACATTGTTAACAACTCAAGAAATCTGTTTACAAATATCGGATATAGATCGGAGTGGTCAGTTTTTGTTCTTTTCATCGCATTAGGTTACTTAATTTAGAATTTATTTTCATTTTTTTATTGGTAACTGTGCAGGCATTATGACCACCATCTTGCTTGGTAAAGAGGATGTGGTCTAAGGTATAGCACGCTTGCCCAGGAAATGCCTTTTCACTCTTGCCTTGAAGAGACCAAGGTTGTAAGTATCGGGGAACACATGTACAGGCAGCGCATTCCATTCTTTAGCAATTCGTATAAGAAATGAAAAGATTTAAAGATCATAATAGATTGAAGTAGTCTATTAATTCTAAAGACTAATAAATAAAATTTTATTTTATTTCACAATAACGTTTGATATGAAATAATTGGGAACCTTTTTAGGGACTGCGATTTAATTACATGGGATCTATCGCTGAAAATTTATTGAACTTAAATTCTAGGCCCCTATTTATAAAGCGCTTTCAACATTGAGAGCTATCTAGAGATAATACTTGAGATGCTCTTGTTATAGCATATAAAGCATCTCAGGTATGACCTGATGATGGCACTTAACGTTGAGGATTTATAAATACGGGCCCTACAAATATTAACAAAAAATTGAGGATTGACGGGAATTCAAACTTCCCTATTACTACTACTTATTACCAGAAGTAATAAAGGACATCATTCATGCTTATACATTTTCGGTCCAAATATCAAAGTGATTTATTCTGATAGAGTTTGTCTATCTAAGCATTTTTTATTATTCACATTTGGACCAAAATGAATGATGTCCTTTGATATAGTAAAGAACCAGGTACAAAATGTGTTACCAAACTGATATAACCCTTCTACATAATCATTATTTTTATTTCCTATTTCGAATTGAAACATTAGAGGCATTTCTTTCACGATCTTCCTCGAACGCCCTGCATTCAGTATTCACTACGAGCGACTCAAAATTGAATGGGGACCGCGCCTAGACTAAACTGCACCATAGACTATACCTGCCATAGAGTAGAGTTCTATAGAGAACCATCTATTGTTTATACACGACTCGCGCGAACGCTGGGATCTTTTAATGATTGCACTGCCGCATAACGTCACCGTAAGTAGTCGAATGACAAATTAAAAAATAAAAATGTGTGAAGGATTTCCTTCGTATGATTTTTTTTTTCGTATCTTTTGGTCAATGGCTTAAGTTTTTCACGCTACTGATGTTAGTCCTTGACGAAAAGCTTGTTTTATAGATCAAAGCTGATATATTATTGATTCTCTATTCACACTCGATGATTACTTCGTGGACACTACATCAATAGGCGGGGTCACCTTTCGATAAAGGTGCGAAAAGTGACTACGTCTCATGACGTTGTGTTGTTTGGAAAATGTAGGAATTTTGAATTTTGAAAAATTTAATTTTCTACTGTCATTTTACGAACTCCCACGTGTTGCGTCCACGAAATCTGAGCAATTCCACAATCACTACGACGTAGCATCGTAGCTTCCCTTCGTAGATGTTAAAAAATCCGTAGCATACAGATATCTAAACACAGTGAATAAATGTTTGTAACAAGTTTAACGCAATCACGTGTTTTAATTGAACCAAAAAAATTTGTGTCATCCTAGGAATGTACCTAACCTTAAAAAAAACAAAAAGACGTGAAATAAACACTCCGGCTTCTTATTCGTTGCAAATGAACTATCGCCTGCAACGTAAATAGTTTATATACCTCCCCTCCCCCCTTTCTAGCCCGGGAGTGCGGTTGATTTTTATCCATTTGCGCAGGAGACATATTGGTGCCTTGCGCTGGTAAATTGCATTCTCCGGCCCTAATAATTCGCTTCCACGCAACGCTTTTGTTCGTTGCCGACTTGTGCTTATTTATTGCTGTGTTAGGTCGGTTCTTTACGTTTTTCTAATACTTATACTTGGTTTTTTAGAATTTAGTTTTTACACGATTTTGGAAATGAAAATAGATTTTGGGCTTTATCGTATAAGACTGAATATTTAAGCCTATGAGGCGCCTAGCTTTGGAACTCAAGAAAAAAAATGTTTCGAGTCAAGAAGTAGATAATAACCGGGGACCGGAAAACCCCTTTTTTGGCTAAGCCAATTGTTAGGGAAACCTATTAAAAAGCCTACCAAATGATAGGGTTCCCCTTTTGACTTTTGATAGGGTTAGTCGACGATATGTTTACCGTATTGATAGAGTTTTTGAAAACAAGTCTATGAAATACTCAATCAAAAACCCTTTTAACGGTAAGCGGTTCGTGAAATACCCAATCAAAATCCCTTTAACGGTAAGCGGTTCCGTTCCTTCGGCCCGGCTGGGACAAGGTACAAATTCCTTGAACACGTTTTAAAACCCCTTCATAAAGCCTTAACAAGGTTTTCGGATTCGGTAAGTGCTTACCTGGGTTACCCTTTTGATAGGGTTACCGTATTGATAGGGTTACCGTATTGATAGGGTTACCGTATTGATAGGGTTACGTATTGATAGGGTTTTTGAAAACAAGTCTATGAAATACCCCATCAAAAACTCCTTTAACGGTAAGCGGTTCCGGTCCTTGGTAATAACATAACCGATGTAAGATCTCTCCTTCTTCTTGAAAGGTCGTAGTCTTCATCATCATTCAGCTGAAGTGGAATGCTTTTTTTTCTAACATTTATTTCATAAAACATTTCATTTTTACCTGTTGATTAGTCAAGTTACAATGTAAGCCGGATTAAATGAGGTTTCAACAATTCACAGTCCACACACACGATCAAAATGTACAAATGTACATAGAGGTAAAATCTAACTAATATAAACCTGAAATTAATAGATGCCTGTCGAATGAACGTTGGGTCCTTTCAGTCGGGCTGGATACGAAATGAGAAAAGTTGCAAACAAAATCCACTGTTGACGAGTCAATATTAAATACAAAGATACGAATTACCATCGGTGCTAGATGATTTTCAACCTTATTCTAAGGAGTTAAGAGTTGTGTGAGTTAGCTTTAGTTGAAGTGATGGTGGATTTCAAACTGCTTTCCGATGAAGTTTTTCTAATAAGGTCGGTTGTGTGTGTCTGCCTTTTTGCGTCTAAGGTTTAACCCTGTACACTATCATATCAATATGATGACAAATTGTACAAAAATTGACATAAAATTTAGGTACCTTTATATGAAGTTGTTTTATATTCTAAATTATAATTATGAAGTGATTTTTTTTTACTTTTGACGTTCCAAGGCGAAGCCTAAAACATTGTTGATCTTTTATTGCAAAAATTAGAGCTTCCTATCAGTTAATTGTACCTAAATGACATTTACTGACGTAAAGGTAAAAAGTATAAAATTAAACAGCGCACCTAATTCGTATAAGTATTAAATAGCAAGCTTTGAGATCACTTAGACAATAAAAAAAATTGCCGAAGCAATATTCAAACCAGCGTTGTTAAATTATCAAGCAGGACCTATTTTCTCATGTCTGTCTATCATCTATCGAAAAAAGTATGGCATAAAAAACCTTTTTTTAAAGGACCTCCCTAGGACCGACTTAAACCTCCTTCAAAAACCTGAAAATGAAAACAAAAACAGCTTAAATTTAATAGGTATCTCAAAACTAAATAGCTCTAAATAGCTACGTATTAATAATATTCAAATCACCGGAGACGCATATCAATTTCCGGGTGGGGCTTTTAAAAGTATTTTCAGGGGGCCTATTACGAAAATAACGTACGCAATTGCGTAACGCAGTCACTTGGTCACGAATTCACGATAGTCATCCGCAGTTCGTCAGTTGTGGCTATTCAACACATTTTCAATTTGGCTATCGTAGCCCATAGACTGAACGAAAATGATGTGGGATCCACTACAGAGAAACTGTCAAACTTACGCAATCACTTTGCGATATCGCATACGCAAGTGCTTCGTAATAAGAAACAATCAGAACGAAACACGGACGCAGCTGCGTGTATCGCAATTAACTTTTCGTAATAGACCCCCAGGAGTATTTCAAGATTACTTGATAACTACTGTACTGATTTAAAAAGATGGGACCATCACGCACGAAATTTCAATCAAACAACAAAATAATCGTCAAAATCTGTTCATAAATGTCGAAGATACGCGTCAACAACAATAAAAATACATCCTTTTCTGAAGTCAGTTAATAAAAATGATGATAAATCCGTACATCTTTCGGAAGCTAAGCGATAGAGTTAACAAAGATTTGCATACTAATTGTAACATTGATTACCTATCACATTTGCAAAATGAAGAAGATGGCAGATTCTGTGACCATGATAAGAAGATAATTTCGTGTTAACTAAACATCTATAAATACTAAAACAAAATCGTTCATAATTCTCCAAACTTCCTTCTAAGACCCACATCTTAATCATTGTCTTCGTAGACCCATTTACCTCACAATAATCCTTTGATTAATTAAAATCAACAATGGCCGAAGCATACGCGAGTTTAGCGTTAGCTAATTCACACAGAGGTGGACTCATTGTCTTTGGATCATAACGGGCGTTATAACGTCTTATTGTTCGGATGATGCCCTTTGACCGACACTGGGCCATATATCCATCCCATTATGTGATCTTGAATAACGCCGGTGGTGTTATGTTTGGATACACAGAGGTCAGAAGAATGAAAAGCAAAATTGATTGAAAATACCAGTCACCAATCAAGATTAACAGTGATTGAAAGATAATCGAAATGATGTTGAGTACTTGAGTTGATAGCTGAGGATAAACCAAAAATGTGTGTGTCACGACGATATTGATAATTATTATTTTATCAGTTTATCAAAGTCCACGAAATATCAATATACCAATATTACGAGCCGTTCCTCCACGCGCTGGCAGGGATGTTACGAAATTGTTTGTAAAACATATTTTATATCTCATTTTTGATTTTGTCAGTTCTTACATGACAATTATTATAATAATAAAGCCAAAAATATAATTAGGGCTACGAACAATTGCGTATAGGGCTTACGAACAATTGCAATGAATAAATAGTTATTTTTGTATAACTTTGTACAAATTAGAGGTACCTAACATTACATAATTATACTGTAACAATTTATTACGACTATAGCCAGTGGCACGAATCATGAAATTTTTTCGACGGAGTGGGGATAAGTTCGCGCATGTGCTCTTGTGAGCGACCAATAGCGCGCGCCCCTCTCCCGCCGCCCGCGCCCCTCACCGCAACGCATACCCAAAATACGCATTCCGCGCAATCCCCACCCGATTTCATGATTCGTGCCATTGACTGTAACTATTCCTATCGCCGAATAAACCTAAACGCCTAAAGTAACCGACGTCGCTCGAAGGATTGCTCAGCTGAAGTGGCAGTAGGCTGGACAAATACCGATAGCCGTTGGAGCGGAAAGGCTTTTGAATGGCGACTGCGCACCGGACAACGCTCCGTGGGTAGGCCCCCCACAAGATGGACCGACGATCTGGTGCACAGTCGCGGTGCGCCGCTGGATGCGGGCAGCGCAGGACCGATCGTCGTGGAAATCCTTAGGAAAGGCCTATACCCTGCAGTGGGTGTCGTGCGGTTGATTATGATGATGATGATACCTTTCGCGAACATTGTGTTTTTTGGAAAAGCTATTTTAAATGGCTTTTCCAAAAACACAATGTTCGCTGAACGTGGTAGCCATGTTTTCGTATTCAATTCGACAATTAAGATTCCTTGGCTCATTGTAATTACACCTATGCGGGTTTCTTAATGAAGTTTAAAGGGAATTAATTATTTTAGGGGGCATAAATTTAATCTAGGCCGGCCTTTACTTATGACGGTGGGCAAGTTCATTACTCAGATATCTTTGCGGGGTAATCTCGGATAACTGATGTGCTTGGAAATATGTTTGGTAAACAAATAGTGTTTGGAGTTTGTAAATGTAAATGCCGTATTCCAAAAATTTTAATTAAACACTCTTATTCAGTAACTATACAATAAAGCAGTTAATAAAATAAAAACCAATTACGTCATCAATTTAGTTGTATACATAACAATTTGTTCATTCAAAACAAAACACCATTATCAATAACATAGTCTGACCCAGTGACACCTCTAGCAGCATCGCTCGCTAAGTAGGCGATCAAATCAGCTACTTCCTCAGGCTCCGAGCACCTTTTTAAAGCTGTCAACTCTTTTGCAGTATCCCATGAACTTCCTGAGCTGGCATTTTCAAGAAGATCAGTCTTCACTGGCCCTGGACTGATAGAGTTAACTCGTACACCGTGAGCAGCTAACTCTAACGCAGCCCCTTTAGTAAAATGGTTCAAGGCAGCTTTAGATACAGCATTCACATGGTAATTACTAAATTTGACCATAAAAGCAGATACACTTGAAATATTTACGATGTTCCCTTTAGTTTTGATCAGATGCGGAGTAGCTAAGCTTGTGATTACGACTGCCGCTCGAAGATTAATGTTCATCACCTCATCAAAAATATTCATGAGTGTACCATCCGCAAGATAACCGTATCTTAAAATTCCAGCGTTGTTGACGAGAACGTCCAGTTTCCCATATTTGTCTATGGTTGCTTTAACGACTGTTTTGGCTTGATCATCATTCGACACGTCGGCACGTAGCACTAATGGTGGACTGCCAAGTCCCTTGCACTTAGTCTCCACTGCTGCCAATTTCTCCTGGTTCCTCCCGACTAACACCACCGAAGCACCTTCTTTAGAGAACAGTAGGGCAGCTGCAGCTCCTATTCCAGAACTTGCACCTGTTATAATCACTACCTTGCCTTGAAACCTCATTTTTTTAATGAATTTCCAATAATCAAGAACTCGAACCTAGCTATCGCAGCTATTCAAACAATATTAGTTAAATCGGACATAAGTATACCTATTTATCTATTTTTATCACCTACATTTATGATTGTTTATCTTTACTATCTTTTTTTGATTTGCTATCTTTACGCAACATCACTATTTATTATGTCTTTATTATGTACCCGCCTCACCACTCGCCTCGCCACTCACGCAAATGTGTGATTGCGGCATGAAACGCTTGAATCCAAGGAAGATACCATCATCCGAAAATCAGCCATTCTTTTGAATTGACTGTAACTACGCAATAAAGTAGATAAAATAAAAGACGAGATAATTACGTCATCAATTTAGTTCATGCATGAATTTGTTCACTTAAAATAAAACACCATTATCAGTAACATAGTCTGACCCAGTGACACCTCTAGCAGCATCGCTCGCTAAGAAGGCTATCAAATCAGCTACTTCCTCAGGCTCCGAGCACCTTTTTAAAGCTGTCAAATCTTTAACATCATCCCATGAAGATTCTGAGCCGGCACTCTCAAGAATATCGGTCTTCACTGGCCCTGGACTGATAGAGTTAACTCTTACACCGTGCGCAGCTAATTCTAACGCAGCTCCTTTAGTAAAATGATTTAAAGCAGCTTTAGAAACAGAGTACGCGTGGGTTTTACTAAAGTTGACCATAGAACCATAAACACTTGAAATATTTATGATGTTTCCTTTAGTTTTGATCAGATGGGGAGCGGCTAAGCTTGTGATTAGGACTGTTGACCGAAGATTGGTATTCATCACCTCATCGAAAGTATTCATGATTGTTCCATCGGCGAGAAGACCAAATCTTATAATTCCAGCGTTGTTGACGAGTACATCCAGTTTCCCGTATTTGTCTATGGTTGCTTTAACAACTGTTTTGGCTTGATTATCATTTGACACGTCAGCACGTAGTACTAATGGTGGACTACCGAGTTCCTTGCACTTAGTCTCCACTGCTGCCAATTTCTCCTGGTTCCTCCCGACTAACACCACTGAAGCACCTTCTTTAGAGAACAGCAGAGCAGCTGCAGCTCCTATTCCAGAACTAGCACCTGTTATAATCGCTACTTTGCCTTGAAACCTCATTTTTTTAAATATTTCCAATAATCAAGAACTCGCACCTAGCTATCGCAGCTATTTAAACAGTATTGTAATTAAATCGGTCATATTAAGTATTCTTATCTTTTTTTATCAGCTTAATTTATGATTGTAATTATTTGATTTCCTATCTTTACGTGAAGTCATTTCATTTCAGCATTTTTAACTTTATTGTGTCTTGCAAATAAAAGATTCAATCTTATTCTTTTATTTATATCAACAAAGTCCGAAAAACTAAAAAGGTTGGTAGCTTTATAGCACAGTACATATATAAGTTTTTTCAAAATATGTACTATGTTTATAGGGTCTACGCATTCACCCGCACAGGCCCGGACGGACACGGAAAGGCACGGCTTTCCAGCCAAATCTGTAAAGCTTGAGACTCAATCTCTTCACGAGATCCGGTCGGAAGGTCACGCCTGTCTGTCCGTCCGAGCCTGTGTAAGTGTAGCCCCTATTATAAGGAAAAAAATAAAACCACTTACAAAACTTAAGTTTTTTTTAGTAACTCTTTAACTTTTTATAGTGGTGAAAACACAGGCTGTTTATTTAATAATATTATGTCATAAAAAAAATTGTAGAGTATCTATTTATGGCATAAGCGACTTTGCTGTACACATTCGATGTCGCTATTTGCCTCGCCCGCCTTATCACTTGCCTCGCCACTCGCGGGAATATGTGATTGCTGTAAAGTTTTATAAATCTAAGAAAGATACAATCATTCAAAAACAGCCTACATATTTATCGATATCATCGTGCTTTATCATTTATATTTAATTTACTATCTTGCATGGCTACTAGCATTTAATACCAACAAAGTCCAAAACAGTAAGTAAGGTTGATCGCCGTGGAAAAACACCTTATAAAACAACTTACAAAACAATTAAATTGGTTACTATGTTATTTATTACTCTCCGATTTATTATAATATCTCTAATTATTTATCTAATTTAGTACAATGTTGTGTTTGTTTACTCAAAGTTAACCTACTTTTGCAAGATTGGAAAAAAATGAGAAGTTAGTATGAGGTCATGAAATAATTAAGTTCTTAATCCAAATGTGTACAATCATGTTTTTAACAACTTTAATTTAAGAGTTTGACACCGTTATCTATTACATAATCTGATCCAGTGATTCCTTTAGCAGCATCGCTGGCCAAGTAAGCAATAAGTTCTGCTATTTCTTCTGGCTCCGAAATTCTCTTCATTGCAGTGTAATCCTTCATATACTCCATGTCAGTTTGTCTGCCAGCATTTTGCAAAATATCAGTAAAAACTGGCCCAGGACTGACCGAGTTCACTCGCACGCCACTGGGAGCTAACTCTAAAGCAACAATTTTAGTAAAGTGGTTCAGACCAGCTTTGGATATACAATAAGCTATCGAAATAGGGACTGCCGTTGAACCGGCAATGCTGGAAATGTTGACCACGTTTCCTTTACTCTTTACCAAATGTGGGGCAGCTACAGTAGTGAGGTGGACTACTGCACGTAAATTCACGTTCATCACTTCGTCATAGCCCGTCATTACTGTCCCTTGTAGAACACTCCCGTATCTAGTTAAGCCAGCATTGTTGACAAGGATATCTAATTGTCCATATTTCTCGATGGTTTCATTGATGATTCTTTTAGCGTCGTCTTCTTTGGAGACGTCAGCGCGGACGACTAGTGGCGCGTTGCCTAGAGCCTTGCATTGTGTTTCAACTGCTGCTAGCTTCTCCTTGTTTCTGCCCACCATCACTACGGAAGCACCCTCTGCACTAAACAGTTTAGCTGCGGCTGCTCCAATACCAGAACTGGCTCCTGTTACAATCACAACTTTTCCTTGAAACCTCATTTTCCTTAATTCTGATATTATTATTTCGCTACGTGTATGAATCAACCAGCGGTTCAAAAACAACTCGTGGTTCAAATACTACGGTTGAATGTGGACTGACTATACGATCGTTATTTCACTGACCACTTATCTAATCTCGTTAATGACTTAAATTTTATCGTTTTTAGCAATGATTCAAGAATATTCCTCATGTGTTTGAGAATGAAATTAGCCTTTAGGACCATCTGACCACCAAATCCCACCACCAGTGGTTGGTTGGCACTTCAATTTCTCAACTGACTACCAGTGGCCAAATAACACAATGTCACTCCCATTTCACCCACCAGTGGTGAAAATTATCCCATTTCATCACTGGTGAATTTTATTGGGTATAAACAACAGATACAATATAGAAAAGTATAACATCGACTCGACTATAATGTATGGAACAGCTGTTTTTTTTTTCGCTATTTCGTGGTTGGCCCCATAGTAAAAGTTGTTCATTAACGTGGTCTGAACACCCCATTTCATTTTTAGATATACTATAAAAATAACCGTGTATAGATAGTTTATAATAAACTAGCAACCTGGCCTCGCTTAGCTTTGGTACAAAATTAAATACTTTCAATCACTTGCGGTTCCAAAGTATCAGGATCACATAAATATTGAGAAGGTTAACTTATGGTGGTTAAATTATGGTTTAATAATAGGCTTATATAGTTTTCAGAAGGTCATCGGTAGTCAGTTGAAACAAAAAATCCCACTTCATCACTGATGATGAATTAGGAATAAAGTGCTCCCAATTCACCTCCAGTGGTCAAATGAGAATTTTCTTCTCTCAACTGACCACTGGTGGTGGGATTTGGTGGTCAGATGGTCCTAAAGGGTATACAACGTCGATTGTTTATTTTAATATTTTAGTTTTATGCTTCCCGGACTCCCGGTGGAATGCGATGTGATTGTATTTTTAATTTATCGAGTTTTGATTATTATTCATCAATTAATAGATGTTGCAGTCAAAACTCATTACCGGTCAAAACCACTTATGACTGCAAAAATCAGGGAAATTTGGTTTTGACGTACTTAACGTTGGTAAAAAACTACTTTAAACTTTTTTTTTGCAGTCCAAAGTGGTTTTTAACTAAGGGCGTTCATTGGTCAAAACCATTTTTAACAGGCAAAGTGTGCTGCAGCAGCGGCAGGCGAAGTGCCAGATATGACGTTCTTTGTTTGAAAAAATTGGGGAAAAATTCCTGCTCGGAAAATACAGCTTTTCTCAATTTCATCTATTTACGAAATGAGGTCTATAAGACTACTCAGTTTATTGTTGTATACAACGTTAATTATTTGTACTTAAGCCAATTTTAAAAACAATTATGATTATTTAACAATTAATTGTTGAATAATTATAAATTCATAATAATAAACTGTTTTTTTAAGCCACAAATTTCAAAAAAGTTTCAGTTTTTTCATACATAATATTGCCAAAGTTCAAATAACATTTTTGCTTTTTTTATACACAAGGGAGCGTCCATAAATTACGTGAGGTGTTTTTTTTTTAATTTTCTGCCTTCCCCCTGGTGAGATGTCGTGAGATTTTAATCAACCCCCTCCCCCAACCCCCAATCGCACGTGAGATTTTTCAAAATGTGGGTTTCTTACGTAAACGCGTTGGATTGTTATTGTAAAGTAGTCATGTATAACGTCGAAGTATGAATGAAATTATTTTCTTTCGAATGAATTAGTGAATGATCTTAATCGTATTACGATAAACGCTTAAAATTAAATCTTAAGCCATCCAATCTGGATTAAATGAACCAAAATAGAATATATTTTTTTTGTTTCAATCAGAAAAAAAATTGCGTGATATTTGCGGAGACCCCCCTCTCTCCAACGTAAGATTAGATGAGATTTGACTCGATCCCCTCCCCCCCTTAAACATCTCACGTAATTTATGGATGCCCCCCAACGGGATAGTGCTTGGCCTTCATCTCACCTTATGTTAAATGACGATAAGGCCGAAGGTGGGATCGCACTACAGCCGGAATACTGGCTATCTTACCTCTAACTGCCGGAACACAACAATTTTTTAAATTGTTGTTATGGTGTCAGACTTAGGTAAGATGGTGGTAGCTAGCCAGGCGGACTTGAAATAAGCCCTACCACCAACCAAACCGAGTACAAATTGTACCCCCCTAGGAATCGAACCCGGGACCTCTGCGTCTTACACGGGTGGGCAAACCACTAGACCACAGAGGCGGTTAAGCTTAATTTTTGATAAACAGTTGTAATCAATCATAGTCATCATCTTTGTATTTTTTAAGTCTTCGGCATAGGATCAGACCTAGGATCCTAGGATCCCATAGCTACTCTAATCCTAGGTCTCCTAGAACCTAGACCAAGGATCAGAGTCACGTGACTCACGTCAATTCAAGGTACTGGAATGTCTTCTATTTGGTCATCTTCGTCAGAAAAATCAAGTTCTGATTCGTATAAATGTCTGTGATCCCCGAAGACGAGAATTTCTTACGTCATATAGGTACTACATTGGGAACAAGTAGTTAATAAATAAAAACCAATCGCATTATCAATCTAATTTATACATAAAAATTCGTTCATTCAAAACAAAACACCATTATCAATAACATAGTCTGACCCAGTGACACCTCTAGCAGCATCGCGCCCTAAGAAGGCTATCAAATCAGCTACTTCCTCAGGCTCCGAGCACCTTTTCAAACCTGTCAACTCTTTTGCAACATCCCATGAACTTCCTGAGCTGGCATTTTCAAGAAGATCAGTCTTCACTGGCCCTGGACTGATAGAGTTAACTCGTACACCGTGAGCAGCTAACTCTAACGCAGCACCTTTAGTAAAATGGTTCAAGGCAGCTTTAGATACAGCATTCACATGGTAATTACTAAATTTGACCATAGAAGCAGATACCTTTGAAATATTTACGATGTTCCTTTTAGTTTTGATCAGATGCGGAATAGCTAAGCTTGTGATTAAGAATGCCGCTCGAAGAATAATGTTCATTAGCTCATCAAAAATATTCATGAGTGTACCATCCACAAGATAACCGTATCTTAAAATTCCAGCGTTGTTGACGAGTACGTCCAGTTTCCCGTAGTCTCCACTGCTACCAATTTCTCCTGCTTCCTCCCGACTAACATCACTGAAGCACCTTCTTTAGAGAAGAGGAGAGCAGCTGCAGCTCCTATTCCAATACTGGCACCTGTTATAATCACTATTTTTCCTTGAAACCTCATTTTTATAATATTTTTTTAATAATCAAGTACTCTGCATTAACTGTCTCGTCTCTTTAAACAGTATTCACAAATAAAACGGACATTTTTATTGATATCAGCGCGCTTAACTATATTTATTATCTTGTTACATATATATATTAATATGTATATATAAATATGTATTATATTTTATGTTATATTTATGTTATATTCATATTATATTTATTATCTTGCGTGGCTACTAGCATTTAATAACAACAAAGTTCAAAACCAGTAAGGCCCTCCGCTGCCTTGAGCGGGATCCCGGCGCGGGCGTCCGCTCCGGGTGCTGTTTCCTGTATTTTCATAGAGCAGCGCTGCGTGTGGCGGATTGCCCGCCGCACGTGGCGCGGGCGGCGAGCACGCTCGCGGGTCCCGCGCGACGGGTCACGCGAGCGGGGCTGTTTCTTGTATATTCATAGAGCAGCGCTGCGTGTCCGAGCCCGCGACGGGCTATTTGTCCGCGACGGAGCACGGCGTGGGTCCCCGCGACGGGCTGTTTGTCCGCGACGGAGCACGGCGCGGGCCCCCGCGACGGGCTCCCGCACCGTGTACCTGCGCCGGGATCCCGCTCAAGGCAGCGGAGGGCCTAAGATAAGGTCAATCGCAATGGAAAAACAGTTACAAAACAATTAAGTTGGTTACTACTAGGTTAGTTATTATTCTCGGATTTTTCGTAATATTCTCAATTATTACTTACTTTGGCACAGTGTGTTTGCTTAATGTAGCCCCACTTTTGCAACATTAGTTTTCAATAACAATAGGCATGATGACTATTTGTTTATGTTATGTTACATAAATTACATCTAAAAAAAACATTGGTAAAAGAATTATTTCGCTAGCATTAAAACTGCCCGAGATATTACAGTTAGAAATGCACAAAATTGGACTCGAAAATGCTCCATACTAACGGCTCCTCAGTTATGACGTCACGCTTGAGTAGTTTGTATGCAACGCGTAGGAAATTTGTTCGGCAGCTATATTAAATATTGTGTTATTCAAAATGGTTTCTTAGGCAAATTTGCTATATATTTTATGGACTAATTTAAGGTATTATTTATTTTAATAAATTTTATAATTTTTAAATGGACTTGTCCGCCACACGCCACTTTTAAGGGTCATAAAACAAATAATACGCAATATATAAAACCAAGAGGTATATAAGCTACTCTAAAAGTTTATTAAGTTTACGATTTTTATTAGTATTTCGTTATTTTATTCATTAGTCATCATCCCTATTATTACCCTCAATTTGATCGCTGTCACGCCTACGCGTCCACTCGTGGAAATTCACGAAATTTCGCGAGGATGCGCGTTTTTCTTTTCGCGTCTATAGCTAAATATCTCGCAAACTACTACAGCTGTTTATAATTTTGAATAGTCAAAGAAAAAAATTTGAATGTAGTATGAGGTCACGAAATATTTAAGCCAAATAGCTATGTTTTTATTTTAACGAATTTAATGTAAAATTTTGATACCGTTATCTATAACAAAATCTGATCCAGTGATTCCTTTAGCAGCATCGCTAGCCAAGTAAGCAATAAGTTGTGCTATTTCTTCTGGCTCCGAAATTCTCTTCATTGCAGTGTGATCCTTCCAATCCTCCATCTTAGTTTGTCTACCAGCATTTTGCAAAATATCAGTAAAAACTGGCCCAGGACTGACCGAGTTCACTCGCACGCCACTGGGAGCTAACTCTAAAGCAACAATTTTAGTAAAGTGATTCAGACCAGCTTTGGATATACAATAAGCTATCGAAACAGGGACTGCCGTTGAACCGGCAACGCTAGAAATGTTGACCACGTTGCCTTTACTCTTTACCAAATGTGGGGCAGCTACGGTAGTGAGGTGGACTACTGCACGTAAATTCACGTTCATCACTTCGTCATAGCTCGTCATTACTGTCCCTTGTAGAACACTTCCGCATCTAGTTAAGCCAGCATTGTTGACAAGGATATCTAATTTTCCATATTTCTCGATGGTTTCGTTGATGATTCTTTTGGCGTCGTCTTCGTTGGAGACGTCAGCGCGGACGACTAGCGGCGCGTTGCCTAGAGCCTTGCACTGTGTTTCAACTGCTGCTAGCTTCTCCTTGTTTCTGGCCACTATTACTACGGAAGCACCCTCTGCACTAAACAGTTTAGCCGCGGCTGCTCCTATACCAGAACTGGCTCCTGTTACAATCACAACTTTTCCTTGAAACCTCATTTTCCGTAATTTTAATTTTGTTATTTCGCTACTTGTTTGAAATACGACCAGTGGTTCAAAAACGACTCGTGGTTTAAATACAACAGATAAATGTGGACTGAATTGTACCACAGATAATATAATACTATATACTATTGTTATTTAACTGACCACCTATCTAATCTCGGTGATGACATAAATTTTATCGTTTTTTCAATCGGTTCAAGGATATTTCTCATCTGTTTGAGGTTGGAATTGGAAGGTTACAAAGTCGATTGTTTATTTTGATATTTTAGTTTTATGCTTCTCGGACTCTCGGTGGATTGCGATGTGATTGTATTTTTAATTTATCAAATTTTGGTTGTTCATCAATTTATAGATGTTACAGTCAAAACTTATTACCGGTCCAAACAACTTATGACTGCAAAAATTAGGCAAAATTGGTTTTGACTAAGGACGTTGGTTAAAAACTACTTTTAACTGATTTTTGCAGTCAAGTTGGTCAAAACAACTTTTAACCGGCAAAGTGTAAAATAAATTGATTTTGTTATTAGTTAGTAAGGAACTTAACACTAAAGGTGGGGGGGACGGGCAGCCCTCCCGCAAGTGAAGGCCTTCTCGTAAGGGAAGGGACTCACGAACCAAAGATTCACCCCCCGCTATGGAAAAAGTCTTTTATTAAGACTTTATTTTGTTAGATTAAAACTGTGACAAAAAACGTGCAAGCCAAACGAGCGGAGTGAGCGTGCGGCAGCAGCGGCAGACGAAGTGCCAGATACGATGTTTTTGTAAAATTTACTATCAATAGTGGTCTTCTGATGATTTAAATACTGAACTGCTTAAATAGAAAAAAAAGTATTCTTCGGGGTGCACCAATAAATATACATTTCCTTTCTATAACTACAGTAAAAAAAATCACACAAAATTAACAAGAAACTTTCCTGCCCCTCGTCTTTTATACACATTACCGGCTGTGCATTCTATATTGTATAGGATACTTAGGTAAAGTATAAAATAAATATTATATTCCGACAGTTTGAACTTAAAATCTAGTAAAACCACTCTTTAAACGTTGGTCAGAATCACTTTTGACTGCGAAAATCCGTCAAAGCAATTTTTGACTAAGAGCGTCAGTCAAAACCACTTTTGACTGTTTTTTACAGTCAAAAGTGGTTTTGACTGGTTATGAGATTTGACTATAACATAGATAAGGCTAAATGTATTCAAAAGGACGGCTTTTATCATGAAAAACAATTAAAGATTTAAAGATAGCTCTAGTTATCACTTCAATTAAAATATTTTTGATATGTATGATTTAATTAGGTGTGTTTTTCTATTTGATAACTTTATCTGTAATGGTTTTTTTATCTTAGAGACGTACCTATCACGTAGGTATATTAGTCCCATCAAACACGTAAGTCATCATGTTCATAAAATCGATTCATTTATCAATACACGAACCACGTCACGCTAATATAGAGGTAAATTATAAAAAATGCTGTCAAAGTGTACTTCACCATTTTTGTGTTAAAAATATCGGACTCTATCACATCACAATATACTGCTCCGAATCCAAAGCTAATCACTTGTGGTACCTACCTACCTATAGAAATCAGAGACAACAGTGGTTATGTGACAGTAGCACACTCCGGACACTCCATACAACCGTGCCATTATAAACAGGTGACGTCAGATGACGTTTTTGTACACGCGCAACTGTGGGCGGCGTTAAATTCACAAGTCGAACTTTGGTAAATTGGTAAATAAAGTTACGATGCATTGCTTTGAATATCAAAATAAGTTGACAGTTGAAAAACACGACTAAAAAGTCACAATGCATTGCTTTGAATATCAAAATAAGTTGACATTTGACAAACACGACTAAACGAGCACACGAACTCGCGGGGTGGGGTAATTGATTATGGGGTGTGTGTGGGTGTGGCGTAGTGTCCTTTCTGTACGGTAGTACTTATATCTATTCTGTGACAGTGGTAAAGCTGATTCACACATCACACACATCAGTGAAGTCTCAGGCAGGTCTCAGTTCTCTCACAGTTCCGTCAGTACTCATATTCAGGGGTTCCGCTGTTCCGGCACAGTACCGCCACCGTGATTTTTATTCTTTCATACATTCTCTATGAAAACGTGTTCACTGAAACTGAGAGCACTATCTCGTCACTGACACTGACAGGTGTGGACGCTTTTATAGATAACTAGCGGCCGCCCGCGACTTCGTCTGCGTGGAAAGGTTTTTTGCTTTTCCTCGGGAACTATACTTTTTTCCTGGATAAAAAGTATCCTATGTCCTTCTCTGTACCCCTGACAACGTATATGCAAAATTTTATAACGATCGGTTCAGTAGTTAGGACGTGAAGGCGTAACAAACAAACAAAAACAAACAAACAAACGGACTTTCGCATTCATAATATTAAAGGAAATGTATGAAAAAAAAATCACGGTGGCGGTACTGTGACTGTGACGGAACTGTTACTGATATGTGTGAATCGGGTATATATTGGAATGCCTAATTTTTTTTGTCCTAACTGTCTTTTGGCACACTACTTATTGGCCTAAAAACTTTTTGCACAATTTTCATTTGACCTAAATTTGTTTGGCCTATTTTCATTTCGCCTAAAATTTTTTCGCCGCATGTTTACTTCCTAAATTCATCATTAAGCATAACTATTCATAATCCCTAATGTTTAAAAGTACTAAATAACGATTCGCACAATTGTGTAACGCCTAATATTTTTTTTGCCGAATGTTTACTTCCCTTAATCATTATAGGAATAATCGTTTTTAATCTGTATTGTTTACTACTTGTAAATTAAAAATTACTCAATTTCACTAAACACTTTTGAACAATTTTACTAACAATTAACAACAATTGGACGTTGTTAATTGAAAAGGATCCAACCCACAAGTTTATCGAAAATGAGTTAAGTATACCAAAATACTCCTTAAGGTCAATAATATTGAACCACGACAAAGATCCAAGTAAAATTCAAGTGTCATATGTTTTTTTATTCAGATGTTACCAACCCACTTATATGACAGGTCATTATTTTTGTCATACTTAACGCTCCAAGCTACTTGGATCGTTGTAAAGAAAGTCATATTCAGCAAAAAAAAAACAAGAAAAAATCACGAAAACGATCCAAACAACATGGATCATCGTTTATTTGAAATACATATTAAATTGGAAACAATCCATGTCACTTGGATCAGTATCGCTAAATTCAACTGATTTATTTAATAAAGGAATATAATTTCGGAAAAACGATTCAAGTGCTATGAAATGTTTTTGTTTCATTATTTAATTTGATTTTTTTAAACTAAACTGCTTAAATCGTTCCAGTCATTAATATCCGGGTTAATTAGGTACTTTTAAAAGTTTATTATTTGACCAGAAACTTAATTTTAAAAATTAATTTGATGGCTGCCTACACTTTAGTTTCTTTGCCTGCCCTAAGGATATTATTATATTTAAAAAGTTTTCGATCTATCGTGCATTCTCTAGGCTTGTTGAAAAAATATCGATATTTTTTATTCAATTTATCGATATTTTTAGCCGATATATTTTGATCCGATATTTTTATTATATGAAAGTGGAGGGGTGGGGTGACTGACAGACCGCCCAGCCCAAATCACTGGACTTAGAAACTTGTTTTTATTTTACATGTACATAGATATTTTATACATACATATAGTGTAAGCATCCACTAAGAAAGGATTTTAAGAAATTCCACCCCTAAAGGGGTTAAATGGGAGTACAAAGTTTGAATGGGAAAAAATATAAATTAACATTTCAACTTGAAACTTCAAAGTAGTAAATCTAAAAACAAACAAGCAAAGACGTACTTCGTGAATTTCCGCAAATCAACCCTAAGAGAGCAAATGGGTAAAAAAGCTTAAAATCGATGTGATTGTCGATACTGAAGTTTTATGGAATGTTGATTGCGAAAATGGCATTTATTTTGATGGTGACATGATTCAACCCCTAAAAGGGTGAAATGAGGATTAAAACTTTGTAAAAAGAAAAATATTAAATAGACATGTTGACTTTATATTGTTTTGAGATGTTTTCTATGTGTTCAATGACACTTTTATGAAGATATACAACGTGTAACAGAATTAATGTCTTAACCAGAATATGGTAGGTAGGTAGGGACCGGTTAAGCTATTACTTTTGTTACAAATTGAAGGTAATTAGTGAGAATTTTATAAAGATAGATAATAAAGATGAGAATTGATTTCAGAAACATAAAAAAACCATTGATAAGTAATAAACACACTGTTTCATTAATTTTTTTTTTAGTTTGGATCCTTATTGTTTAATACTTTTCTAGCCTTACGCTATAGAAATAATGATTTAGCGATAACGATCCAACATATCTATCAAAACTTGATAAAATATCAAATATATTAAATATTAGAAATTTATTATTTAATTAAAATAAATCATAAAAAGATAAAGTACATAATCTCAGAAGAAATACAGTCTGAACTTAAAAAAATCATATCTCAAAACTAACTTTGTGTGGGTTGGAACCTTTTCAATTAACAACGTCCAATTGCACATGATTTAAATTACGAAAAATTATGTTTTTGGTAAGTAATTAAAAATAAAGAATTAGCAGATAAACCTGTCGTTGTTTTTTTAATTGCCTATCACACTCAAGAATGCAAGCATACAAGCAAGCAAGCAAGTATGCACACAAGCAAACATGACAACATAAGTACAATCAAGATCAAATAGCATGCTTGCATGGCACGCATGCATGCATGCAAACAAGGCCATGCATACTTGCATACAAGCAAGAGCAGATTATGCATGCATGCAATCAAAAGCAAGGAATGCATGCATGCAAGCAAGCATGCAGCATGCAAGCAAGCATGCAGCATTCAAGCAAGCATGCAGCATTTAAGCAAGCATGCAGCATGCAAGCAAGCATGCAGCATGCAAGCAAGCAAGCAACATGCAAGCAAGCAAGCAGCATGCAAGCAAGCAAGCAGCATGCAAGCAAGCAAGCAAGCAGCATGCAAGCAAGCAAGCAAGCAGCATGCAAGCAAGCGTGCAGCATGCATGCAAGCATTAGGGAGCTCCGCTCGCTTCGCTCGCTCCGCTGCAAGTGGTCAAAACACTAACCTAACCTAACCTAATGGTCTTCGCATTAAGAGTTTTTCTTTATAGCGGGGGGCCTCAGGCCCCCCGACCCCCCCGAGCAGGGGGGCCAGCCCCCCTTCATCCCCCGGCAAGCATTTTGCAAGCAAACATGCAAGCAAACATACAGGCATGCAAGCGAGCAAGTGAACAAGCATGCAAAAAAAGCATGCATGCATGCAAGTATTATAAAAGTGTTCAAAACCCTTACCTAACCTAACGTAATGGTGTTCGCATTAAAAGTTTTTCTTTATAGCGGGGGGCCTCAGGCCCGTTTTTTGACGATTTGTTTCTGTCACCAACTTGATTGCAATACAATATTGTTATGCCAAAAATTATGTATGCAAGACAATATTAGGGTTAACAATACTTCGGCGTAGTCATTATTGTGTCAAAAGATATGTATGCTAATAAATTTTAGGACAATTATCATTAGTCGTTTTGATAATGAGGGAATTTAACGTTTAGGCGAAACGACAAAGATGCGAAAAAATCTATTAGGCCAAACAATAATTGTACGTAAGGAGTTTAGGCCAAAGAAATTCGGCCAAATGAAATTAGGACCAATGACTTTAGGCGAGTCAAGGGACACCCGTGTGAATCAGGCTTAACTGATAGTGATAAAATACACACACACCTTAACCTGACTCCCAGAGATAGGTATAGCGACAGTATGATAATCGGCGTACAGACAGATCACACGACCACAGAGGATGTTATCAGGATAATTTCCTGGTTTCCCTCTGAGAGAATACTACATATTTTTATATTATAAGATTTATAAGGTATTTGGGAATACCATCTATTGTTTTTGTTAATGTATAAATAAACGCTCATATTCCTACTTATTTGCCTAAAAAGTAGAAAAGAACAAGTGACATTGCTTTGCTGTTGGGGGACCGTTCTGTGGAACTTAGATGTCCCCCGACGTAATGACACTTGTTTTATAAATTTTTTAGTTCTTTGTGTTTTATTATATATGACAAACTACCTATTATAAAACCACTTATAAAATTTCTTTAATTATTAATCAAACTCTCAATAATTATTGGTTTAACATTATACTAAAAAACAATATTTATCTAAATCACATCGAATATACTTTTTTATTTAGCATCTACTACACTAAGGCTAAGTTCATATGACCGCGCGGTGCCGCACAGCAGTGACAACCGCGCGGTACTAACCTGTGTTATATCGTTTACATTACCGCGCGATGCCGCGCGGTACCGCGCGGCGCGCCAAACACCACCGCGCGCAAGATCTTGTGCCGCGCCACAGCCGCGCGGTGCCGCACGGTTCAAGATCTACAAGCCTGCATTGACTCGTTCAGTTAAGCCGCGCGGTTTTACACAAACTGATCTAGGTAGTTAGAAAAATAAGTATCGAAGAAAAAACTTCTAACTAAATGCTTATCGACGAAGTCGAAAAAAGAAATTCCATTTGGAATCTTAACTCCAAGGACTAGGTATTTAAATAAATTTTTAAAGAGGTCTTGGGAAGAATTAGTTTTAATTTTCACCTATAATAATGATTCTGAAAAAAAAAGAATATCTTGGGTAAGTTTAATCTACAAATTAGTTTTATTTCTTTGTTAAAATAAACTTTTTAAAATAACTTTTTATAAATAAATAAATCTATGAACAAATTGCGTCAGCCACGTCCATTCTGAGTGATGTTGATGCCAGACTGCCGCGCGTGCACGCCATCATGTGAATGCTCCTACCGCGCGGCAACGCGCGGCACCGCGCGTTTATATGAAATAAGCCTAATTGTTTCAGTAGAAAGATACCTAGTGTGAGGTTAACGAAATAATAAACTCAAAAGCACAACCATACTTTAATTAAATATTAACCACGTAAAAGTTTTGCACCGTTATCAGTCAAATAATCTGATCCAGTGATTCCTTTAGCAGCATCGCTGGCCAAGAAAACAATAAGCTCTGCTATTTCTTCAGGCTCCGAAATTCTCTTCATCGCAGTCAATTCCTTCCAATCCGCAACCTTACTTTGAACACCAGCATTTTCCAAAATATCAGTAAAAACAGGTCCAGGACTGACTGAGTTCACTCTCACACCATGGGGAGCAAATTCTAAAGCAACGATTTTAGTAAAGTGGGTCAGTCCTGCTTTGGATATACAATAAGCTACCGAAGTAGGGAGTATAATAGAAGCCCCCACGCTGGAAATATTGACCACGTTCCCTTTGCTCTTCACCAAATGTGGAGCAGCTAGAGTAGTGAGGTGGACTACTGCGCGTAAGTTTACGTTCATAACTTCATCGTAACCTGTCATTATTGTCCCTTGAAGAACTCTGCCATGTCTAGTTAAGCCTGCATTGTTGACAAGGACGTCTAATTTTCCGTATTTGTCGATGGTTTCGTTGATGATTCTTTTGGCGTCGTCTTCTTTGGAGACGTCAGCGCGGATGACTAGTGGCGCGTTGCCTAGAGCCTTGCATTGTGTTTCCACTGTTGCTAGCTTCTCCTTGTTTCTGCCCACTATCACTACGAAAGCACCCTCTGCACTAAACAGTTTAGCCGCGGCTGCTCCTATACCAGAACTGGCTCCTGTTACAATCACAACTTTTCCTGGAAACCTCATTTTCCTTAATTCTGATATTATTGTTTCGCTACGTGTTTCAAATAAGGCTGGCGATTCAAATAAGACTAAGTACAAAATACTACAGATGAATGTAGATGAATTGTAGGTATACCATCATTGTTTACTTGAACACTTATCTTATCGCAGTGAAGACATTATCTTCTTTTTATCGCCTCAAGGATATTTCTCATTTGTTTGAAGGTTACAAAGTTGTCGGTTTTTGTGAACTTGTAGTTTTATGCTTCCCGGACTCCCGGTGGAATTCGAAGTGATTGTTTTTTTAGTGTACCTATCTAGTTTTGATTGTTCATCAATTTATAGATAAGGTTAAGTGTATTCAAAAGGACGGGTAAATTCTATAATAAAAAAAAACAGTTGAAAAGATTTAAAGTTAGCCCTAATGGAAAATGTCCGAAAAAAAACTAATCGGGTGAATATTTTTTATAGGTAGGAATAAGCTCCCTTAGTAAAAGAAAAAAGTTACAGAACTTTCCGTTGCGTAAAAAGAAATAAAAATTAAAGTCTCTTCGATTTTACAAATGTGCAAAAGTAACAGCAGAATGGAGCCCATACGTTTGCCACCACCTGCCACAACCACAACACGAATAAAAAAAAGGTTTTGATATTTCGTGTTGAAACTTTTTTTTAATACCATGTTGTGGTTGTGGCAGGTGGTGGCAAAGGTATAACTTCCATTCTGCTGTTACTTTTGTATATTTTGTAAAGTCGAAGAGACTTTAATTTTTAAAATTTTTTTCATTCAACCGAAAATTCTGAAACTTTTTCCTATGACTAAGGGAGCTTATTCCTTCGTACCTATAAAAATATTTAGCCTATTTGTTTTTTCGGACATTCCCCATCATGACTTTAATTAAAAAAAATGTTTATGGTAAGTATGATTTAATTATGTACCACCCATTTGATAACTTTATCACCTTTTTATTTTTTTATCTTATCTTAGAGACATACGTATGCAGTCCCATTAACGACATTATTAAAAAATTTCAACTGTCTAGCTGTCACGGTTCCGGTTAAGAATAGGACTGTCCCATCTCATCCCGTGGGTATCGTAGAAGGCGATAGAGGGAAGTTTTAGGGACCCGGTGCAGACCATCGCTTAAAGGGTCACTCGAATGGCAGCGAGGAAACTGTCAACAACAGCATTCCCAAAGAAGGTTGGTGTCGGGCAGGCGGCCGATCGTAAAACTTTGCCAAAACATAATGCAGTATGTACTACATGCTGCGCTGACCCCAATAGTGGTCGTTCTACGAGCGCAAAATTTTATTTTGTGTAGACATAGCACTACAAATAAATTGGGATAAGGACAGGAGGATGATGATGATAGCTGTCACGGTTCATGAAATACAGCCTGGTGACCTTCTGGTGACAGACTGACAGACTGACAGTGGATTCTCAGTAATAGGATCCAATTTTTACCCTTCGGGTATGGAACCCTAAAAACGAAAGCCATCATGTTCATAAATCGATTCATTATCAATACAGACCACATTGGCAAGATAGCCATTAGCTTGGTGTTATCAAATATTGTCATCTGGGTTGCGAAGTAGGAAGCTTCTGAACATGGACTCCGCGGAAAAAATTATCGATTGCATAATATTGATCTATTATCGTAGATATTTAAAAAAAAATTTAGCATCTACACTTCATTTTTTCAGTAGGTTAACGAAATTATAAACTCAAATAAATTTAACCATATTTTTATCAAAATATTAATCACGTAAAAGTTTGGCACCGTTATCAGTCAAATAATCTGATCCAGTGATTCCTTTAGCAGCATCGCTGGCCAAGAGAACAATAAGTTCTGCTATTTCTTCAGGCTCGGAATAGTACATTACTGACGCGGTCAATAATGACTGCATTGCTGGCAGCGCGATGATGATGGCCGATAGCGTAGCTTAGCGCAGGTCCAGGCCGTCACAGCGCGGTCAGCATTGCAGCCCTTGATGGCCAAGCTGGAATAAAGGCCGAGACCGGAGATCGAGGCCTTTATAGCGCGGACAGCAAGGGCTGTAATGATGACCAAGCTTGAAGGCCGAGAGCGTAGTTAAGCTCAGCTTGAGGCCATCATAGCGTGGCCAGCAGTGCAGTCATTGTAGACCAAGTCTTGTATAGTGCTTTACTCAAAAATGACAAAAATGTAAAAAAAAATTAAAAATGTCAACAATGTAAAAAAAAATACAAAAATGTCAAAAATGACGAAAATGTCAAAAATGGTCATTGTGGTAATTCTGACATTTTTGTAATATTTTGACATTTTTGTCATTTTCGTCATTTTCGACATTTTCGACATTTTTGACATTTTTGCCATTTTGACATTTTTGAGTAAAGCACTATATACAAGACTTGGTCCAAAATGACAAACATGTTAAAAATGATTAAAATTACAAAAAACTATGTTTGAAACAAAACTCGACAATAATGGATTTTCAAAGGAAATTGCTGGTGGCTAAAACTCGACAATAATGAAATCCCATACAACTTTGTTGCGTCACCATCGGAGGAGCACGGCAACCTCGACTTTGTTCAAAGAAGGTTGTCAAAATAATGGCCATATTACAAGCATTTTTGAGTAAATTCTCTTTATCGCACTCAATTCTCTCCAATCCGCAACCTAACTTTGAACACCAGCATTTTCCAAAATATCAGTAAAAACTGGTCCAGGACTGACTGAGTTCACTCTTACACCATGGGGAGCGAATTCTAAAGCAACGATTTTAGTAAAGTTGCTCAGACCAGCTTTGGATACTTATACAATAAGCAACCGAAGTAGGAAGTATCAAAGAAGCCCCCACGCTAGAAATATTGACCACGTTCCCTTTGCTCTTCACCAAATGTGGAGCAGCTAGAGTAGTGAAGTGGACTACTGCGCGTAAGTTTACGTTCATAACTTCATCGTAACTTGTTATTATTGTCCCTTGTAGGACTGTCGCATGTCTAGTTAAGCCAGCGTTGTTGAAAAGGACGTCTAATTTTCCGTATTTCTCGATGGTTTCGTTGATGATTCTTTTGGCGTTGTCTTCAATGGAGACGTCAGCGCGGACGACTAGCGGCGCGTTGCCTAGAGCCTTGCACTGTGTTTCCACTGCTGCTAGCTTCTCCTTGTTTCTGTCCACTATCACTACGAAAGCACCCTCTGCACTAAACAGTTTAGCCGCGGCTGCTCCTATACCAGAACTGGCCCCTGTTACAATCACGACTTTTCCTTGAAACTTCATTTTATTTTATTCTGTATGTATTTATTTTACTACGTGGTTTACGCAACTGACAACAGGTGGTTTAAATAGGTACTACAGATGAGAGGCGACTGAATTGTACACAATCTACATTGTTTTTTATGTCGGTTCAAGGTTGTTTTGTTTTTTTTTTTGGAGGTGAAACTTCGTTTGTTTATTATGATAATTAATGCAAAAGTAGATACCGGCTCAGTGTTTGGTCGTGCAAGGTGTAACAACTAAAGCGAGCTCTATAAAATAAAAATGTGCGAACGATTTCTTAGTATTTTTTATATTTCGGTCAATCGTTTTGATGTTAGTCTTTGTATGAACAAGGCTAGCACTCTAGCAGTACTTAATAACAGCAGTACATGACTAACTAATAAAAGGCCGACGCCTTTTTGCAACCGACTAGTCGATCAATCGGCTAGTCATCCAAAGTCATAGTCTATCCGGCCCATTTATACTTAGTAACTATTGGGCAATTTCATTTTCGGCGGAGATGGCGCTGTACTGTACCCTATATAAAGAGCGTACTTGATTTCAAAAAGTCT
This sequence comes from Agriphila tristella, assembly GCA_928269145.1. Classification (NCBI taxonomy): domain Eukaryota; kingdom Metazoa; phylum Arthropoda; class Insecta; order Lepidoptera; family Crambidae; genus Agriphila; species Agriphila tristella. The sequence goes on from OV743445.1 coordinate 21,817,814, forward strand.
GTCTTTTCATACATTTTGACATAAATGTAAAGCGGTGCTACAGCTTCGGGGCCATAATAAAAAAATCTTAGATGGGCAAAATCTATCAAAATAATGCGCTTTTGTCTTTTGGCCGGCACTTTCATATTTGGACCTAAAATGTATGAAACGTGGATGATGTCCTTTCAATAGAGAATGGTGGAGAGTATACTACCAGCTTGGGACCCCATAATTCATCAACTAAAATCCCATCCCAAATCACACACTGCAGCATCTAAAGATACAGCTAGTTCGTTTTGTACATATCAAAAGGGAGGTCGACACAACCTCTCTGAGTTTTCTTCCACCATCGCCAGTTCTTTCCCGGAGAGGCCTACCAATTAGTGAACTGGTGGTGGATTCAGTAGCTAGATCGTGTTTTCTAATTAACTTTAATCAATTTAATTCAATTATTATTATTAAAATCAGAACGCCGCTATAAAATAATTTAATAAACTTGAATGCATTTTTCCGAAGTATAAAGTTCAATAATATGGGCAACTTTTTTTGCTTTAGTCATCAAAGGTGTCGAAACGTCGGGAAACCCAAAAAATCCAATAAATCAAAACTAAATGATACGCGCTGTATGTAATCCATATAAATCTTTTATTTCTAATCATTTATTCAGTCTAGGTCGTTACAAAAAATGCAATTCATACAACATTTAATATGCATAAGTCAGAAGCAGACCTACCTACTATCAGTACTGTCCTACGACGACTTGACGTCAGAAAAGTCGCACCTCTTCGAAAGTAAGTTTAGACTTGGCCATTGCTAGCTAATTACTGAGATTCAGTTTCCGAGCAACATTATATTGCCTCATTTTTTGCAATGTTTGTGCAACTTCATGGGCAATAGTATTCATCTTGGGTATTCCATTTTTTTATTGAACTGTTGAAGTGTGTTTTCTCCATCAAGTCGATAGCGAATTTACCCGCATTCCTGAATTGACTCTTTTTATTTCCCTTTTATGGCGGCGCAAGCAATAACGCTCTAAGCTAAGCATTTAATTATGGTAACTGTTATGTTAATAAAATCAAACAATTATTAATTGAAAGCTCATTAAATGTACTTTCAATAGATATCAACATTTACACAATAGAACGTTAGCTAGCAATAGCAGGTGGCCAAATCTAAACTTACTTTCGAAGAGGTGCGATTTTTCTGACGTCGAGTGTAGTTATTTAAGCAGATACCTTGTTATAAATTCATTGTTTTGTTAAAGTGTCGTTATAACAGTGTGGCGTCAGTTGCAGCATCAAATCTTAGCAAAAAGCTTTAAGGCACCTAAGTGCACCATTAACGAACACCCCCCCTTAATATCGCAATAAATATCGTGAACGGGCTTAATATTAAAACGACCATGCGATGCGATACTTGTACGTAACGCGTCACTTTTAGGTGGAGTACACACTCTCAATATTAGCTAATCTGTGAACTCTTTGGAAAAATTGTCTGTTGCTTTGGTAGCATTGACCATAAGTAAAACAGATTTTGTAAAGACAGAAAATCGTTAAAAAATTATAATATATGAAGATACTAGCGGCCGCCCGCGACTTCGTCTGCGTGGACAGTTTTTTGCTATCCCTCGGGAACTGTACATTTTTTCTGGATGAAAAGTACCCTATGTCCTTTTCTGCACCCCTAACAACGTCTATGCAAAATTTCATGATGATCGGTTCAGTAGTTAAGACGTGAAAGCGTAACAAACAAACAAACAAATAAACAAACAAACGGACTTTCGCATTTATAATATTAGTATAAGTATATTAGTATAAGTATATGATTATTTAAACACTTGGGTTTACTTACACACACGATCTCTAAAATTACTTAGAGCTGAAACTGATCATACTATGAGCAAAAAAAATTAATACCTACACTTAGGGTTATAATACCTACACTTACCATGACAGGAATTTTCCTGTTTAAGGCATCTGTCAGGAAAACAGGGAAAAACTATAGTTGTCAGGAATTTTTGATATCCCAAAAAGAGTATGATTGTAAGATTTGTTAATCATTTTGATGAGAAAAAATATCAAACGTAAACTAAATAAAGAATGTAGATGGAGGTGACAAAATGTCAGGATTTCTAAAAAGTCAGGGAAAAGTCAGGAAATCTCATTATTAGATATGGTAACCCTACCTACACTAACTATAGATAAAACACACCATTTTTATCATGTTTATTATTAAAAAATATCCTGTTTGTTATTGTTAAGATGATAAAAAAATTATATCAGCACTTAGTAAATACAGGGTAATTTTGCGACCCTTTTACAAAATCAAATATAAGTTCAAGGAAGTAATAAAAAAAATTAGCGGGATAATTATGAATTATTTCTTTTTCATTTCACAGTTTTCAGCCACTTTTTAGGGTTCTGTAGCCAAAATGGCAAAAAACGGAACCCTTATAGATTCGTCATGTCTGTCTGTCTGTCTGTCCGTCTGTCTGTCTGTCCGTCCGTATGTCACAGCCACTTTATTCAGAAACTATTAAATTTACACAGTTGAAACTTAGTAGGTAGATGTATTTTGTGAACCGCTTCACGATTTTGACATAAAAATAAAAGATTAAGGGGGGGCTCCTCATACATGGAACTGAAACTGAAAAATTTTTTTTTTCATCCATACTATACGTGTGGGGTGTCTATAGATGGGTCTTCAAAAATGAGGTTGAGGAGGAAAATGAGGTTTCTCAAACGATTTTTTCTCAAAGTCAACCGTTTGAAAGATAGACACTTCCAAAGTGGTAAAATGTGTGTCCCCCCCCCCCCCCCCCCCTTTAACTTTTGAAATAAAAGAGTGAAAAATCTAAAAAAATGTATGCTGTAGATCCTAATAAATACTTTCAACGAAAATTGGTTTGAACGAGATATATTGATAACTTTTAGAGATATAGCACATTTTCCAAAACCGCAAATATAACTTTGTCATTCATATAAACACTATGAAAAACAAAGTTATTTTTGACGACGAAAAATGAATGTGGTATTCAATATGGTATGGTAACTACGGAACCCTACTGCGCGTGGCCCGACACGCACTTGGCCGGTTTTTATATCCTAAAAATCTAGGCGCGCACGCTCACCTTCGCGCAAGAGACGTGAGCGGGGAAAGGCGAGTGGCGGAAGGGGGGCTCGCGCAGGTCAACCGTGCGATGCGTAAACTGTGACAACAATTTCAATTTATGTAGGGAATAGTTCTGGGTAAAAAATGTAAAAAAATATTTTTTTTTTACCTCATTAATCGATTGTACTGCTGTTATAGAATGACCTGACAAAATTTGAAAAGGCGTCCAAAATGACCCTGTATTTACTTATTTTCTGGTCATCAAAATCTTAAAAGGTAACTAAAACAATGTGCACCCAACCTAACCCTGAGACGATAGCAAGACACAGCGCTCGCAAGATAGTGCTTAGGGGTCATCGCAAACAAATGAGGGGTGTAAATCCACCCAGGGGGTAGTGGGGTGAGGGGGACAGGTACCCAGGTAGCATTTGCTTAACCCTTTCTTACGTAACATACGGTTATAGGTAGAGCGTGTGGTTAAGACACTTGAAGTGTTTCGGACGTTCTCTTGGATTTATAGGCGGCTGTATTGGTTTTGTTTAGCGATGCCGGATTTGGGTGTTACGCTACGGGTGGAGGGTTAAGAAATCTTGAGCTAGTAAATTATCTATGGTGAAATTTTTAATGGTAAATTTTCTGATGTAAAATAACATTGATTGTTTATATTTGATCCTTTGTCATTTTTGTTATACTTACTGATAAAAACTACTGCCTATGCTAAGAACTATTTAGACTAGAGCAAGTAATTGAAAAAATAAATTATGATCACATCGTTATAGGTACCAGTGTACCACTAACTAATATAGTACAGGGTGTCCCAAAACTTTGCCACACGGAGCAGAGGGAAAACTGAAAGAAGACTTCATTATTTTTTTTTAATAATTAGAACTGCAACTTTGCCACACGGAGCGGAGGGAAAACTGAAAGAAGACTTCATTTTTTTTTAAATAATTAGAACTGCAACTTTGCCACACGGAGCGGAGGGAAAACTGAAAGAAGACTTAATTTTTTTTTTAATAATTAGAACTGCAACTTTGCCACACGGAGCGGAGGGAAAACTGAAAGAAGACTTCATTTTGTTTTTAAAAATAATTAGAACTGCATTCAAAGATATATTTTTTTAATTCGCATGCTATACGAAACAAATTGTACAATATTTTAAATTTCATGGTCTCGCTTTTACTTAAGATGCTAACGCGTGAAAGCACCAAACTTAAGAATCGCCTAAGTCTTTTCTTATCTACAACTCGACCAAGTTAACTTAGCGAATGACAGTTACATGACGGCTAAGTTTATGACACCGTTTTAATTTGGTCATGTTGTAGTTAGGAAAAGACTTAGGCGATGCTTAAGTTTAGTGCAATCAAAAAAAATAATCCTTTCGATCCGTATCGTAAAAATATTTTTTTTTCCTATTTGGTCGGTTCAATTCCTAGTTAAGGCAGGCTATTTATCAGAAATCTTTTAATGCAGTTTCAATTATTTTTAAACACAAAATTAAGTCTTTTTCAGTAAAATTTCCTATCTTCAATAAAGGTAAGTACCTATCTACTTTCCCTCCATGTGGCAAAGTTTTGGGACACCCTGGTATGCTGTGGTTGTACCCACTTGAAAACCATGCTTGAAGAATAGAAATGGCAGTAATTTTAAATAGCCAATCTTTTCAAACTTAATACCTGAAAATAAACTGACATGCCTTATTCTTACCGCGTGGTCTTCATTTGTACAGCTTGCAGGTACTACTTATTATGTATTCTGTGCTATTTCTTACCTCTAAAATTTTAAAAGATATTTGAAAGTTTGGCTAACCATAATACAGCAATTTCATAAATAAATTCATCAAATAAACACCCGACTCAAATGACAACGGCTCCACTATTTTTCAACCTCCCCGAATTCCCAAGGCAAAGAAAATAATAGATAGAGACGGTGAAACAATTCCGGCGGTAATTGGGGTGTACCGTCTCGGAGGATCCGCGACGCGTCACGTCACGTGACGTACGACGATATTGTGTAAATTGTATGCCCATATTGTGTGCGTGACAGGCGCGGCCGCCCTAAGATGGAAATTCGCGTTAGGAAATTTTTGATGCGCATTTCTTTGATGTTTCATCCGGACTCGATTGAGTCTTGTGTCAATGGTGTTTCAATAGTTTTTGTGTTATTTAGTTAGTGATGTACAAGACTCGAGTCCTTCGAGTCCTTTTGTCTAGAGCTCGGAGTCATTTTACAGGGCTCGCCTCGTTTGTATGAAGAAGCTCGACGACTCTGGAGTATTTTTCAGAGCTTAAGCCTTTATCAGAGCTCGGCCGATTTCGAGCCATTTTCACGGCTCGAGCCTTTTTGAGAGCTCGGTCGATCTCGAGGCTTTTTCACGGCTCGAGTCTTTTTTGTCGCACTAGTTGTGATGTGATGGGTGCTGATGAATGAGGAAAAGTAGAGCTAAAGTTCGATAGATTAAGCATCTACGGTGCTCTTTATAATATAATACATTCATTACTATTATTACTATTACCCCTCTCGTAAACAGGAAACTGTTTGCTCGCTACTAGGTGTTTTTTTATTTTATTTTAATTTAATTTTTAATATTTATTTTTATATTTTCATCCCATGTTTTTGTTTTTGTCTGATGTCCCAGTCTCGGTGCTTACACACTATGCCCACTTCGTCCTTTATGTTCGCTCACTACTTGCGTTTCTCCCTTATTAACATACACACACCTCTTACTTAAACTAACACTCACTCAAACACACAATCATAATACACACACAACTCTAACACAATCACACCAACATTCACAGTTTTTTACTCACTGTTTTTGTGATTTCATTGCTCATCAGCTTGCTCAGTGTTATCTAGCTTTTGTAATCCTTTCTGCGGGAGGAGGCTGGTGACCTGTGGTACAGGTTTCTGCGAAACCTATTTCGGGCACCAGTCCTTCACATGTTATAAATGCTTTGATCTATGTACACATCCATCCATGTATTAAGTTTGTGAAGTGACGAATAAAAACATTTTATTATTATATTTTTGAGTTCTAATTTTGGATACTAGAGTCAGATTTTCAATGGTCTGTGTGCTCGATAGGCTCGGCTTTAATATCTCCGTAAATAACAATATTGTAAATATTATTATACATATTGTAAATATTATTATTTATGGAGATACTAAAGTCATAAACATAAACTCTAAGCTTTTATGAGGCTCGCGTTCATTTTAAGACTCGAGCTTTTTTGAAGGCTCGAGCTCTTTTGATAGGTTTGAGCTCTTTTGAAGCTTCGAGGCGTAGCTCAAAGAGCTCGTGTCTCGGCTAGGCTTGGGTTCATGAGCCTACCGAGCTCACCGAGTCCTGCCAATCCGCCTCGAGTCTTTAAAAGTATAACTCGTCGAGTTCTACTTTACTCGAGTTTGTTACTCGAGTTTTGTACATCACTAGATTTAGTACGTTTAGTAGGTACTATTATACAACGTGTTACAAAAGTATATACGAGTATGTAATGCCAATGCCGAATATGGTAAGTAGTAGGTACGGATAAGGACCATCAAAATGAATTTTTTTTACTGAGGGATCAAAACTGAAATCGTAAATAAAATTGCAGTTTCATACAAAATTAAAAACGAAAATATCAAAATGTATGATACAGCTGGAATTAAACATTTGAATTAAACTTGGATTACCTATCACTGTCATTTTATTAGATAGAAGTGTAAAAATTTTATTCTCTATCTTCTAATCGATGGGTATAAACACAAAATATAAAGTATTGAAATGTTTGTATTGGTGTATTTTAATGTCTTAAAAAGCCAATTGTAAATATTAAATAAATAATACTTTAAGCCTTCTAAATAGTCCTTTATTCAGCACGTAAAAGAAATATTAATCAACTATTACTGATGGTTATCAATCAGTTACCCCATCAATCAAACGTTTCAATTAAGTTAATAACTGCATGCAAGGGTGAGCTAACACTATCATTATTTACTCATTGGACTATACCTACCTCCGATTCACTTAAAAAACTGAAACATTAAGTTTTAAACAAAAAGGGGTGGTAATGGTATCGCAACCCAAACGTTATCTGTCCTTAAATATTGAAGATAGGAAATTTTACTGTAAGAAGACTTCATTTTGTTTTTAAAAATAATTGGAACTGAATTTAAACATTTTTGAAAAATCGCCAGCCTTAACCAAGAATCGAACCCACCAAAAACGAAACATTTATTTATTTATTTTTACGATACCAATCGAAATGGTTACTCATAAGGATTATTTTTCCTTGAGTGACACATCATCTTAAACTAAAGGAAGACCATGAAATTTAACATATAAATTATAATTATTACGGATTGTATCAATTTGTATCGAATCGTATGCGATTTAAAAAAAAATCTTTGAATGAAGATAAGTTTTTTTTTATAAAATGAAGTCTTCGTTCAGTAAAATTTCCTATCTTCAATATTTAAGGTACTTTCCCTCTGTGTGGCAAAGTTTTGGGACACCCTGTATATCATTCTAACATTGTCTATCCCCTCTATCACTCAATTGGTATTTCCTTGACTTTATAAGCTACTCATTATATCCATTTCTGTTCTTTCAAAATAGTTACCATATCTGTGTTGGAGCCTTGGAGCCCGTCAAACTCCTTGTGTGGTGGCGGACGACAGACGGGTTAGTCGCACACAGAGGGCAGAGAGGCTAAAAACTACAGAGCTACTGAGGAGTTCGGTAAAAAACTTTTACCATTGAAAACGGTTATCAGATGCAAATCGCCTGAGATGTATTTTTGGCTATATCTCCGAGGATTTTGGGAGGATCGAGATAGGAATAGTACCAAAAGTTGACGAACTTATCGAGACACGTGTGAACGTTACCATTGAAAATGGTTATCAGATGCAAATCGCCTGAGACGTATTTTTGGCCATATCTCCGAGGATTTTGGAAGGATCGAGATAGGAATAGTACCAAAAGTTAAGGAATTCATCTAGACATGTGTGAACGTTTGAATTTTGAAAATCTGCTAGTAACTTTTTTTGGAATTTTGCAAAATAAATAGGTAACTTTAAAAATATAATAGGATTTTGCATTTGATTTGATTTTGGTTTTTCGTAAATTTTTGTATTCATTTTTAATGCTCCGATTCTTGCGGGGACTGCAAAATCTGTGATTTTTTATTCATTAGTGCTAAAACACTAAATCATAGGATTATAGAGAAAAAAGACTCATTTAGTTTTACCGTACGGTACGGTAGACTGTCAACCACAACGATCAGTCCTGCGCTGCCCGCATCCAGCAGCTTCCTGTGACCTTTGCACGAACATCTGTCAAGAAAAAACAATACTTTTAAACAATACTAAATAATATACTAGAAAAAATACGACTCGCACCAGATCAATACTCAGACGGGAATCGAACCCGCGACCTTTGAATATTCGGTCCAATGCTCTGACCGCTAAGCTCCCGAGTCACTCCATCCAAAGGTCGCGGGTTCGATTCCCGTCTGAGTATTGATCTGGTGCGAGTCGTATTTTTTCTAGTATATTATTAAGTATTATTTAAAAATAGCATTGTGAATGCAAAAATTATAAATTTATAAAAAAAAATCTAAGACGTCCATTTTATACTGACAAAATTTAACAGGGTCAGCTAAATTAAACAGAAAAATAAAATAAACGCCATAATAAAAGTCACATGATTTAAGGGGCGGTAATAGGAAAACATGGCTTGCGCGGGCCATTTTTTTATATAGAAAATGTAAACTTGTAGCCACCAAAAAAATCAGACGTCAAGCTAAAGAGCTTCTCTAGTTGCTACAAACATAAGATTGTGTATAAACCTAACAGATGATTGTAGAAAAAAATCTGAATATCATCAAAAGCGCTTGTCGCGGGCCATATTTTTGGCGTAATTTTTGGAGTAAATAAATAGCGGGAACGTATTGAATTCTACATCAAAATACACTTTAACGTACGGTGCAGTTATCCCAATAACTTTTTTCAAGAAAGATAGTTGTGCTAAAGATAATGATGAAAAAACAACGAAAAACATCGAAAAAGTTCAGAAGTGAGGTTATTTACACGTAAAGAAAAAGACAGAGACAAATGATTTCGCGTAACGGAGCCTTAACAAGCCTCCTCTAGTCGAAGTCGAGTGTTATTGTATCAAAGCTCTTCATTTGGCTTGCTACATACAAAGTTAAAATTTAGAATCTTACTAAAATAAAAAAAACATTCTTGAAAAAAAAAACAGTTCCTTAATTTTTTTGTACTAATTCCTCTAAACTAGCTATTAATATCATCCTAATAGACACGTGGTCAGTGGTCACCTTAATACCACCATTCATCTTACTACTAGCAAAAACAATACGTCCCTATAGGACAAAATAAATATTGTTTGTCGGCATCATAAATAAGGGCTGGCGCACACGGAGGGACACGCGTCACCTTTTGATACATTTCCGCTGTCGTTATTAATGACAAGTCATCGGTGGCGTCCCGGCGGGCCGCTGGTCGCAGGGATGTCTCTGGAATGAAGATGCGACAAAAGTTTGTATTTCTACGGTGTTAGCAAAAACTTTTCACTGCTGTAAAATGCTCTAAATAACTTCACTTAAGCGTCATTATTGATTCGAATAAAATTCCTTATATTCCATGGAAAATAATCGCATCAGTTGTGATTATATGTATACCTAATTAAACTATTATCACATAAACATTTTTTTCAATGGTTGGAGCAAAAACACCAACTCACTAATATTCAACAATCTCGTTGTAAAATAGTTTTAATAAATCATAGAATATATCTTACCCAGCTGAGATATGATTTTTTCATTAATTATCTCAAAAAGTTGAGGAAAATTACACCAACCCACTTAATAAGAAATTATCGTATTCATAATCTTCGTTTTTCTCAAGCTCTGACCTACTTCTTGTAGCAGCCCTGCCCAATTCATACGTCGCGACCTGCCCAGCATAATAATAGAAGGGTGGTGGAGGCATCCCCACCCCTTAATATCATGTGAGACGTCGGTAAATTTATCAATCGCGTTACATCGCGCGTTGTGCACACAGCCTTATATTTTATTCAGTCCGCGCTCTTTTGACATTGATCTCGCCTTGATGTGTGTATGTGGGAAATTGTTGGTATTGAACGTTATGGCCGTTGGTAATGGACAAGACTATGATTGTGACTCAATAAAGTTTCAGTAGCTAGTTTTAATGGGTCCAGTACTTGGTTTCGAATGACGTTGTAGCGACACACGCTGACGCTGTGGCGAAAAAATGTCAGCGCGGTACGCTGAGAGCGTTTCGCTCTCAGCGTACTCATTGGAGCGAAACCCACTCGGTCGAATGACGCGACAGCGACAAACTTTTTCCGTAAAGAGAAACCAATGGTCAAAGACGATTTTTTTGCCTAATCAAAATATAACCTTTTGTTTTGTTGATTAAAGTGAGACTTGAACTTTGTGTTTTATTTTCAACCTTTTGAGTTTCAAACTAGCATACAATTACATTTCGCTTTCGCCACAAAAGTTGGTGTCGTGTCATTCGACTGAATGGGTTTCGCTCCAATGATTTTTCGCTCAAGCGTACCACGCTGACATTTTTTTGCCACAACGTGTGTCGCTACAGGGTAATTCGAAACCAAGTACTGGACCCAGTTTTAATTTAGTAACAAGATCTGTGTCAAAACAAAAAATAATAACTATTGTTAAGTTAATTAACATATCAGCTACCCAGGGTGCAATGTGTGGCCTATTCTGGAAATAAAGAATGGACCGTCTATTCCCGTTGTACAAGATATAGGGAGAATATAAGCGATGCCTTTGCCTTGCCTCTTCAAACGTCAAATAAAAAAAAACATGTCAATGATGTGAATTGTGATGTCTATAGAGATGTAGGCACGCTAGTATTGTATTTTATATCGATAATAATGGTATTTTTGTTTCATGTTTCATTATAAATAAGAAACAATAATACTACTCAAAAACCAACTAAGTATATATATTAAATTATTGTAGTTTCAACCGTTTTAACCTAAAGCCCCCATACAATGACTGTCAAAAGTAATATCTAAGCGAGATGTTGTGATTGAGAGTGCGCTATATGCTCTGTCTCTATAACAACACCACTTTGAGGTTGCTATCAGAGCTAAGAGTACGGTCTCTAGTATCCGGATCCCTAAGAACTTTCTCGAATGTCCATGCAGACAAAGTCAAGGAAATAAACAGAACAGGTAAAAAAAATACAGTGTTTATTATTTGAAGGCGTTCGCTGGGAAACTATTTTAACTCTTTCTATAAGTTGTCGCTGCAAACTAGAAATAATTACTTCATGTCGACGGCACGCAGGCTCATTGCATTTTTGTGTTATGTTGGATAGCAGCACCTAAAACAAATAAATTGAGCTTGTAGTAGTATATCTACATACAGAACATTATGTTGAAACTGATTTGAGTTAAATTGAATTAAAAAACTTGATCATTATTTATTTAAAAGAAAGATGTGCCAGGCTAGCCAAGCCAAGTGATGGTTTTCTACTTTTGTTCCCATCAAAATATAAAGTAAGAAAGTACAATAATAGTAGATTGTATTACAAGGGAGCAAAATAATATTTTTACGGCGAGGGCGCTTTTTTGAATCCAGAGCGAAGTGAGGGATTCTTCAGTAGAATCCTGAACGTAGCGAGGGATTCAAAGTATGTCGCCCTCGCCAAAAATATTTTGCGCCCGAGTCATATACCTACTCTACTTTTCATCCCCTTTCTATGAGAAAATAAATAGGAGACTGTGTTTATGTAATTAATGAAAATGTTCTTTATTTAAAAAAGACACGTGAAAAGTAAAAATAATTACAAATTTATAGTTACGTTTGATACACTAGCGCAATTTTCAAAAGTTATTGTACTAAGTACGTAAGTATGTACTAATTACAAGAACACAGACTTAATTCGCGCGCTTATGTTTTTTTTTTCAGTCGCCCCGTCTATACAGCCAGTCAATACATACCAGCCGGCGGCGGCGTTCGAATTCTTTGAAAGATACATGTTCTAAATTCAAATCTCTTTTCCTGCCACTAAAAAGTTCTTACCAGAAAAGAGCTATTTTGGTCCCACTTATATAGGAACAATGCATCCTTTTTCGAATAGAAGGGATGAAAAACATATTATATCGATATAGAAATGCACATCACTAGGCAAAAAAACATAATTCAACGACCTGCAATAAACAGATCTGGTATTTGCAAAAATCGGCAAAGAACTGGACACAAATGACTATTTGCACAAATTATTAGTATATTATAATAGTTTCAGGCTACTTACATAACATAAAAAAATGAAAACAATATGAACTCACACATTAAATGATAATATCTATTGATTATTTTCTTATGTTCCTGTGTGAGATTTCCAGCCCTCAATCACACAATACATAATCTCACAAGTAACGCATAAGATAGCAAACGATGCTACGACTTTCTTTTGATTATTCTTACAAGAATACTTTATATAAAAATACTAAATTTTACTAAACACTCGAACTGTATCGTGTACTCAAATGACATTTAGTCATTATGACAATATTATGACAATTGATTTTTTTCAGTGTTCAGTGGGCTGGATCTCAATTTACCCTAGATCACAGAATAATTATATAAGTACTACCGCACAGAAAGGACACTCTCCGCCCATCTTACATGTACATGGGAGAATGAGGGCTTATCAAAATGACAAAAAGCTGTAGGCTCGATAGATGGCGTTGATAAAAATGTATGTCTCAATGTATTTTTTTACGAATCTTCGAAGAGTACAGTCGGCCAAGTCAATTTTGACTCATCTCTTTCCATCAACGCCGTCCAGTGAGGCAAATAGTTACTATTTTTATTTTTTCACTTTGAAAAGCCTCATTATTTGTTGATTTTTATAGAAAGAAATAGTGGAATGATATATTTTCTTGTATTTAGTTATGGGTTTGCTGTAATTTCAATCTCAGAATTTAAAATTACTCGAACGAGCAATGTGTCTTATGTCTCTCTTTAGTCCGAGATACAGGGGGTCTATTACGAAAAGTTTAATGCGATACACGCAACTGCATCCGTGCTTCGTTTTGAATGTTTCCTATTACAAATCACTTTCGTATGCGATATTGCGAAGTGATTGCGTGAGTTTGACAGTCTCTCTAGCGTATCCGACATCGTTCGTTTAGTAGTCTATGGACTACAATAGCCAAATTCAAAATGTTTGTTATAACTACAACCAACGAACTGCGGACGACTATCGTGGCCAAGTGACTGCGTTACGCAATGGGGAATGTCCGAAAAAAATCAAATTGGCTGAATATTTTTCTATAGGTAGGAATAAGGTCCCTTAGTAATAAAAAAAAGTTTCAGAATTTTCGGTTGGGTAAAAAAGCTTTTAAAAATCAAAGTCTCTTCGTCTTCACAAATGTATGAAAGTAACAGCAGAATGGAGATTATACCTTTGCCGCTAACTGCCACAAACACAACACGTATTTAAAAAAAAATGTTTTGACATTTTGTCTTGAAACTTTTTTTTTAAAACCATGTTGTGGTTGTGGCAGGTGTTGGCAAAGGTACAATCTCCATTCTGCTGTTACTTTCATACATTTGTGAAGTCGAAGAGACTTTGATTTTTTGAAATTTTTTCATGAAACCGAAAATTATGAAAATTTATTCTATTACTAAGGGACCTTATTCCTACCTATAGAAAAATATTCAGCCAATTTGATTTTTTTCGGACATTCCCCATTGCGTATGTTATTTTCGTAAATAGGCCCCCTAGTTTTTCAACCTAGTTCAGACACAGATGACCGTAATATATACGTAACATTCGCCCATATACCTGAAATGTTTGTACTGTGCTACTTTGTTATTTATGCTGGGAAATAAATAAATATTATTATTATATTGATATTATTGTGCCGGATAATGTTTACCCTAAATCTAGGGTAAATTACCCTGGCTGGCACCACTGCTTTTTTTTTAAGAGAAGGCAAAGAGACTCATCTCAGACTCCCTATATCGCGTTTATTTTAGTTTTTTTAATTAACGTAAAAAATACTGATCTAAAAATTCTGAAAAAAAATATATGAGCTTAGAACACTAAAATCTCGAAACGGTTTTCTAATTTTAGTACTTTATTAAAATGAAATGTTGTCAATTGACGATCAATCGTCAAAATCTAAGTTATGGGACATTGTTGAATACAGACCACAGATAATATAATTAATACTATATTTAGACGCACCAACGCTATAATATCCTACTAATATTATAAATGTGAAAGTTTGTGGGTTTGGATGTTTAGATGTTTGTTCCTCAATCACGCAAAAACAACTGAATGGAATTGGTTGAAATGCATACAGATAGGTAGTCAATATCCTAGATTAAGACAATAGGATACTTTTTATCCCGTTATTCCTACGGGAACCACGCGGGTGAAACCGCGGGCGGCCGCTTGTAAGTTATGAATGTCGTTATTGCCAAAAGTGGCCACATTTAGCAATCGACATTCATAACAGACTTGCTTATATTTGAGGCCATGAAAAAATATTTAAATATTGCACTTTATTCTTCTATTTGCGCAAAATAACTAAAACTTTTATTCTAAGCCCTTGATAAAACGTAAATGATTTATTTCCATTGGTGGCGCTACTGAGCTCATCGAACCACCTGAACGAGTTTTCTCTTACCTTCATCAACCGTAAAATCATAAATACTTCAGTAAAATTAAGGATTCGCAAAACATTAAATGCTAATAAGCTGTATTTTTGTATATCTCACTTTGGTGTGTTTATAAAACACTATACGAATCCAACTATATTTACGAACACAAAAAATACAGCGTAGTTTTTACGTTTTTTTTGTTGGATTTACATTTACAATTAAATTATAGGTGCATATCATGCGAAAAGTAAAGAAAGTATGTAATTAGCAATTTTGCTAAAGCAACCAAATTAATTAATATTAGGTCAGTAAAGTGAAAAAAATAATTAAGTAGTGATTTGTTAGATTCATTTACAGAATGACAGCAAATTATTTAAATTTCGTCATACTAGCTCCCGTCATTTTACTGAAGCCCGTAGCACCGTAGCACTTGTCTTGTAGTACCTACTATGTATTCTATGCCGTAGCACTTATGCCCGGGATACACGAGGCTAGTTTTTCAAGCTAGGATGGCAAGCTAGTGTCAGTAAGCTAGCAAGCTAGTACTTCTGGCTCCATGTAGACAAAACTAGCTTCATCTCAGCTAATAAGCTAGTTTACAAGCCAGGACAGTTTTTAGTAGGATGGAGTTCTATTTTTAGGCTAGTAGCACTGATTTTCCAATTCAGCTTGTGTACCAGCTTCATGTGGCCGGCGATGCTAGTTTCAAGCCAGGGGGGCTATTCAAATGGCCACTTTTCTATTCGTTCGCTAACTTAAAGCTTAAAAATAAGCAATTAAACGATCAACTCACACGACGCAAGTTTATGTAAATAACAGACATTGTTGTATTGTATGGAACTGACAAGCCTATGAAACGTAATTTTGGAGTTTATGGCTTATTTTGAATTTTTAAGTTAGCGAACGAATAGAAAAGTGGCCGTTTGAGTAGCCCCCCAGGTCAGCAAGCCAGGATAGTTTAGAAGAGAACTAGCCTGCTACCCTAGCTTGAAAAACTAGCCTCGTGTTTCCCGGGCATTAGAGAAACGCCGGCTTTCTTGTTCTAAGCCGTAGCACGAACATCTATCTATCGAGAAATAAAAACCCACGTAAAAGTCGGTAGGATAGAGCATTTGTTTATGGGAATGGGAAATCTCAGTTTACAATTCAGCGGTTGATGGCGCTGTATTTTTCCGTTAAAAATTACTCCATCATGTTAGTTTACGCGCGATTTTTCGAAAGATGAATCGTACTACGGGTACACGCTACGACACTCCGCTACGGTCACTACGGCTACGGATGTTTACCACCAGTACTATTGTCCCTGTGTCGCTACATAACTGTGTCGCTACACACGTCAGCCGTTCAGGGGGCCTATTTTTGAATCGCACGGCTGGCGTCGAGCGCTCGTTTCTACTGATTTTCGTTCGACATATGTCTCTATTTCGAACGTTTGAGCCATATGTCGAACGAAAATCAGTAGAAACGAGCGCTCGACGCCAGCCGAGCGATTCAAAAATAGGGTCCCAGGCGATGGCATGGCACCGCGCGATAAAGGCGCTGCTGATCGGTAGGAATTACCAACCGCAAATAGCGCGGTAGGTATGGGTTTGCACTTTTACAGCAGATCTATAATTTTACGATTGACAAAATATATAAAAACAATCGTAAAATTGTAAAACTCTGCACAATTGTACGGAGTAATGTACGGAGTTCATGATTTTACTGACCACACCTCGTTAATAATTATAATCTATCGAAAAACAATGTAGTAGATACCATCGAGAGATAAAACACAAAATAGAGAAGTGGATAAAAATATTAATCTTTTCTCACAATGACAAAGGGTTGTCACAACATGTAAGTATCTAGGCACTATAATTTACGAGACCTAAAAATGAGTTATTCAAATCCGATCCCCTGCAACCGATCCCGGTGTTCAAATCTGATTCTGTGATATTTATTTAAGTATTACCTACATTAAAAATAATTGCTCAATTAATGAATATTTGATTTTCATACTTCTTTTTCTTCTGACCTACCTCTTCTTGGTTAGAAATACAACGAGGGGATCCGTTGGGAATTGAAAACTATAAATAAGGGGATCGGTTGGGATTTTTAATTCTCGGTGGATCAGGTACAGTGGATCGGATGGGAATAACTCCTAAAAATTAACACAAAATAAATGGCCCATCACCCCAACTGGCAGGCAACATTACCAATTTTTAAGCTCCCCACCCCCGTAGGTAGAAATGTATTGTTCCCACAATACCCTGAGAATATTTCACTTTGATTCGGAATGGTATCACGTAATTTCATCTCCCCGAACAGCCGCGTTTTCTTATAAATAAACCAACATATAGGCAGTCATAAATAACGTTTTCCGAGATTTTCGTACGTGTACCGAGATGTATAATTTAATTCTTGTTTGTTTTAAAGCCTGTTGAATTGGTGCTGGCTTTGAATGAGTGTGTTTTAGTGAGATTGCCATGGTGTTTTGTGTAGGAGATATTGTGTATTGTAAATATCAGGATATTTGTGGGTAGGTAGGTAAATAGTCGAAGCTCCAACCCGTTTTCGGAGGTTCAAAATTGTTGATAAAACTAGGTAGGTACCTCTATACTTTATAATCACCTACTAACTTATAATAAATAAAATAATGCTTGGACAATTTCACACAGCGCCATCTAGCCACAAACTAAGCAAAGCTTGTAATATGGGTCATAGACGACGGTCCCTACGTATAATCCCATAAGTGAAAATCGCATATTTTACAGGAGAGCGGTTTGAATGTTTATTATTCTATAACTTTCAAAACATACATGCTATCGTGTTCAAATTTGGCAAGTAGCTAGTAATTTAAGTTAAGAATACATTAGTAACAAGTTTATTTAGTATTTAATACTGTAAATATGATATTTCGCAGTTACTGATCTTTAATATATGATGGAATGAACAAATATACAAATACCTAAAACGTTTTTGATTATTGATCGCTGGTCTGATAGTCAGATGGTTAATTTTAGGTTTAAGTGCCTATATTAATGTTCCTAAAATATAAACAAATATCAAAACGGTTAACAAAATACTACTGAATTAGTGAAACAAATGACGGTTTGTCATAAGTTAACAAACTTCTACATAACTAATTTAGTAAAATGTTTACTTTTTAAAGTTATTATTTAATAATAATAACAACAACAATAACAACAATTTATTTATTTAAACACAATTATGTTTTACAAAAATAATGCTATGACGCCGGAGCCCACGGTAGTTTAAAACTGTGCTGCAGGCCCCGGTTTCTCCCAAAGAATGGCACTAACTAACATTGTGTCTTTTTTATAAATATAAAATATTACGAAAAATGAAAAATGAGTTAGGTAGGTTTTTTTTTTTCCCAACCTTTCACTTATCAGGTCAGTGCGTTTGTGTATGCGAGGGTGAGTAGGTGTATGAAAAATGTTAGTGAGTGAGTATGAGTGTGGTTGTATGTGAGTGAGTAAGTGTGTGTGTGGTTTTATGAGTGTGGATGAGATGTGTGTGTAAGTGTTAGTGTTGTGTTGTGTTATTTATTATTGAATTGTTTCAAAAAGATTTTCAGTTTCATCATAATCCAAATTTAACAATTTATTCATCAACAAGCGCTTAAATTTATGGTTGCTGTACTTCATGACTGTTTTTATATCATTTTTGTGCAATTTATTGTATAACATTGGGCCATAGTATTCATAGCTTTTCTTTGCAAATGACGTTCTACATCTAGGCAAGGGAACTTTGATAATTCGTTTGTCGTTAAGGGGAAGCAATGGTACTGAGTATCGGTGGTATCGTCGCTGGGACTGATACACAAATAGTTTCCTCACCGAAAGCATACCACACTGTTTATAAAGTTCAGTGGTCGGAAAACGAAAAGGCAGCCTCATCATCACTTTTAATGTTGCCCGTTGGGCCCGTTCTACTTCAATCAGGTGCGTTTTTGATGCAGTACCCCAGGCACAGATACAGTAAGACAACACGCTTTCGGACAGGGATTTATATGTTAAAGTAAGTATGTCATTACCAGCAACATCTCGTAAGTTTTTAAATATATAAATCATCTTTCGCGTTCTGTTAGCGACAGCTGTTAACTGAGGGCCCCAATTCAGATTATTATCCACTATGACGCCCAAGTATTTGGTAGACTTTACTTGTGTCAGATACGGACAACAACAGTTAGTTGGAGAAGTTAAAGGTTTCCTATTACAGGGATATGTGTGGATCTGTAGTTTGAAGTCCTCATTAGGACTAGTCTGTGATGAGATATTAAAGCAGACGTAGTTTGTTTTAGCAGTGTTAAGGGTAAGTAGATTATCCTCCAACCATGCTACCACCCTGCCCAAGCCCTTCTCAGCAACACTACGTATACCATCCCAGGAAGTTTCGTTGAAGAGAAGTACGGTATCATCTGCAAACATGAAAATTTCAGCTCCCGATTTTTCAAGGTTACAAAGTTGGTTGATATAAACTAAAAAAAGGGTTGGGCCTAGGGTACTACCCTGTGGCACACCAAATGAGCAGTCAGCATTATTGCTCGTATGTTCTTTTATTCTGACGTATTGAGACCTGCCAGTCAGATAAGACCGGAACCATTTGAGAGGTAAGCCCCTTACACCTGCGTTTTCCAATCTTTTTATAAGAATAGGTATCGATACAGTGTCGAACGCCTTTTGTAGGTCAAGAAATATACCTAGGCATCTCTTTTTGTTATCTAGATTCCGTCTAATCGATGACGTCAACTGAAGAACAGCATCCTCGGTCGACCTTCCCCTTCTAAACCCAAATTGGCATGAACTTAGTAGTTTGTACTTTTCCAAATATGCTACTAATCTGTTATTAACAATTTTTTCAATAATTTTAGATAGTGTCGGTATCAATGATATTGGTCTGTAATTAGACGGCAGATCTTTTTGCCCCGTCTTATATATTGGAGTAACTATAGCTGTTTTGAATGCCTCAGGAAAAGTTCCAGTTTCAAGGCTAAGGTTTATCAAATGAGTGAGCGGTTCCAATATATAAGGACAAGCATTTTTAAGGACTCTCGTCGTTAGATTGTCATGTCCTGGAGCACAGTTATTTTTCATATTTGTGATAATTTTATTTACCTCATCACAGTTGGTGGGCAATAGTAAAAAGGACTCGGATGGTGAGCTGGCAGATGATGCCTCTTTTGCTAGGTTTTCTTCAGTTAGACCCAGTTTTTTCAGAGTTTTGTCTGCTAGTTCCTGCCCTATTGAAGTGAAGTAGTCATTAACCTTATCCAAAGATTCTGTGGGAGTTGCTTTGGTATTAAGAAGAACGTCAGCTTTTGTATTTGTGTTCTTTCTAGAATTACACACGTCCTTGATGAGATCCCATGTTTTTTTGTAGTCACCTTTATTTTTAATAAATTGTTTACGATAATATAGTATTTTTAATTGTTTGATCAAATCATTGCACCTGTTCCTATAATTGCAGTATTTTAATTTTAGTGCTGCATCGTCTGGTTTCATTTTACATTGTTTTTGCAGCTTATTCCTAATTCTTATTGATTTAAGAATGCCAGTCGTAATCCAAGGCTTCAGACATTGTTTTCTGTGAGGTATTTTAACAGTATTACTGCTTAAGTCTACTACTGACTGTAGTGTAGTAATTAAGCAGGATGCTACCTCGTTGACATTACTCAGTTGATAGTACTCCGTCCAGTTTATCTCTGCTAAGCGTAGTCTCATGGAAGTGTAATCAGTTACAGTTTTTTTGGAGTTGCTTAACTGTTTCGTTATGTCTACATCGTTTAAAACCAGTAGTAAGGGAGAATGATCTGTCAGAGGGTCAAAAATGAATGTTTGCCAGTTATGTGGTGTCTTAACCATGAAATGATCAATACACGAATTTTCCCGCGTTGGTTTATCAATGCCCTGTAGTAAACCGTAATATGCCATGAGGCTTAAGTAGCTTGCGCCATAAGTAGTTAGTTGGTTCGGAAGAGTATTTATATTTATGTCACCGGTAAATATGATAGTTTTAGATTTTGCATTTTGTAAAACCTGCTCAATAGAGTCAAGATATTTAGAGGGGTTCTGAAAACAAGGAGGTCTGTATGAGCATACGACTGTATAACTGTCCTGTATATTCAAAACCAAGCAGTTACCATCTTGTACATCTGGTTCACTAGCTAAGGTAGCAATTCCTTCGCGCACATAGGCAACCACCCCATCGTTTTGGTTTATGGTTTTTTTTGTGTAATGTACTTGAAAATTTGTTAATGATGGGGGGGGTTTTTTTTCGTTTGTCCAACATTCCGTTAAAATAATTAAATCTATATCTGTGTTCAGAGACGTAACAAATACAAGAAACTCGTCAAGATTATGCTGAATACTTCTTATATTTGCTGTGATTACAGTCAAAGAATTCGGATTTACTTTAACTTGTTGTGCAAACTCGAATGGATCGGTAACACGAGTGCAAGTCGGATTACCTAAGTTGTCTAAATCATCTTGAATATTACTTCGACCATCCATCTAATTATACACATCTGAAGTGAGAAATACTGTAAAGAGTGCACACAAAAATTTTAGACTGTGGAACTTAATGTCAGACGTAGATTTAGAACAGGATTTAATTATGGGTTTACAGGCGAGTGGTGGGGTATGATGGTGTTTATTGATATGAAGATGAGTTGTGAAGTGTGCATGAATGAGTTGTTGATTAAAGTTTTTGTAGTGTGTATAGTGAGTATGATTAGTGTAAGTTTGTAAACTTAAATGATGGATAGGAAACGCACTGGGGAGTAAGTTACAATTGTACATAAAAGTTAAAACAGCAGAGTATCTAATTAAAGTAACTAGTCACTTATTTCTAAGTAAATGTAGTTGTCCTTCGTTTTTTACCAGTATGTAGGGGTCGCCTTGTTTCTTACGCAAGTAGATTAATAATATTATCCTAAAATATAGCATATTCATCTTCAGAATCAAAATCATCTACGTTCATTTCAAAAAAAAATAGTACCAGCCAGTGTAGCGGTAATCAAGCAAGGTCTCTATTTAATATTGGCTTTCCAAAAACTGGCGTTTTCTAATAGGTCGGACAATTTGGATTTAAAATCACTATTCTTATTGGAGATCTTTTTCATTTTAATATTTCTAGTTTTCACAGGTTCTGGATCTCTGGCTGATTTGTCCAAAGACCTGCTTGCTGTTGCCGATTTAATTATTCATCTACATGACAAAATTTGTGCTTTATTACTTGAACCAGTAACTGTCTGTCTTTCGTGTACTCTGCAGATTACAATTAATTGATGCCTGTATGCTGCCCATGATGATATTCTACAAACTTATGCAAACCATCTTCTTGACAGTAGCTTAGTTTTCTCATAGCTAGCTTTTTATTAGATACTAGCGGCCGCTGGTTCACCCGCGTGGTTCCCGTTTCCGTGATAATATCGGAATTAAAAGTATTCTATGTTTTAATCTAGGCTATCTACTATCTGTGTGTCAAATTCCAACCAAATCCGTTCAGTAGTTTTTGCGTGATTGAGGAACAAACATCCAAACATCTAAACATCCAAACCCACAAACTTTAACATGTATAATGTTAAGTAAGATAATTTGCATTCCAAACTATTTGATTGAATGTCCCACAAAATTCTATTTAGATATCTGGATTTTTGTGATTTTTTGAGAGAAAGATGAGGCATTTTTTTTCTATGAGAAAACTAAGATGCTGTCATGAAGATTGTTTGCATAAGTCTGTAGAATGTCATCATGAGCATTCAGGCTTCTATGAATTGAAATCTGCAGATTACACGAAAGACAGACAGTTTCCAAAAATATTCAAAGGTAAGTTAGATGTCAACAAAATTCTTTAATAAAAAAAAATATTCAAGTAATAAAGCACAAACTTTTTCATGCAAAATAATTAAACCAACTGGTTAGCAACACAGCAAGCAGTTCTTTGGATAAATCGACCAGAGAACCAGAGCCTGTAAAAACTGGAAATATTGAAATGAAAAGGGACCCGAACAAGAATAGTGATTTTAAATCAAAATTGTCAGTTTTATTTAGATCTATCAGAAAATAATAGTTTTGGAAAGCTAAGATAAACATACTGCCGTCCATAAGCTTAAAGGCCGCTAAATGACAAAAACAAATTATGAGCTAGAGCCAAAAAAGGCGGCAAATTTTTTAAACCGATGCTTCTCATTTTTTAAAAACATTTAGTTATGTTGCCGTATACCAAAAGAAAGGTTGTTTTTTCAGCCTTTACATGAAATTGGTTGATTTTGTTAAATATTAATATTCATGTAACTAAACACGTATTTTCCTTTCTAACCTTGTAAAATTTTAAAGATCGTTACAAGTGTGCAGAACTTAATGGCGGCTAAAGGTTCATAACTGCTTTATAGCTATGGATTTATCGATAACTGCCTAAAGTATTTTTTTGAGACAAGAAGTTATCAATATTTACATGGCTATAAAGCAGTTTTAACTTTTGCGTTTCTCAAACCTAGAACTAAATTATTTTATTTATTCTTATCCATAACAATAAAGCGGCTAACTACAATTAGCCGCCTTTTAGCCAAGAAGGTATCACTTAACTTCACTTCCATAATTTTTTTAAAACTTTTAATACAACTGTGCATATCTTAAAAGCGGTTAATTGTGAAACCTTTTCATAAAACTGCTTTTTAGGCTAGCATTATCCGCATTAGTTTTTACGAATCCTGCAAAATCTTATGTTAGCTTACAGAAATAAAACAATTGCAACGACAAGTAATTTATTGTCACAAAACTGTGGCAAAAATGTTTTATACATCAGGCATAAGACATTAAAAAATAAAAATGGTAACCTATTCCAAACAATTTAAATGTCAAATCATTATTTTAAAACCTAACCTTAACAATTATTTCACCAAAAATTGGATCCAACCAGCCGTTTTTACGCGATTAGGCGGGTCCCCACCAAGCGCGCTGCCTCGCGAGGCAAAAAATTTGCCGCGTGTGGCAGGCCTCGCACGAGGTTGCGCGCTTGGTGGGGACCCGCCTAATCGCGTAAACGGCTGGTCGAATCCTGGTTGAAGGTTCCCTAAGGATTTTCTCTAATATCCACGCGGATGAAGTCGCGGGTGGACGCTAGTTTATTACAATAATCAGAATTAGGTCCAGAGATATTTCCCGTTCCCGTTCCCGTTCCCGTTCCCCTTCCTGTTCCCGTTCCCGTTTCCGTTTCCGTTCCCGTTCCCGTTCCCGTCCCGTTCCCGTCCCCTAAGGCTGAACCATGTCCATCGTATTGGACTTCAAAATAAATGTCATTTTCGCATTTCTCATCCCATAAAACCTCAAGAATGACATCCACATCGATTTTCATGTTAACTTACCCCATTTACCAAAATATGTGTTTGCCTATTCATTTTTAGACATGCTCCTACGAATTATAAAGTTGTAATGTCTATTTTATATTCTTTTTCCATACATAATATGAACCCCATTTTCACCCCTTTAGCGGTTAAATCATGTCCACCGTGTTGGACTTCGAAATAAATTTCATTTTCACAATCAGCATCCCATAAAACCTCTAGAACGACATCCATATCGATTTTTATGTTTACTTACCCCATTCAAAATCACAAAATATATGTTTGCCTACTTATTTTTAGACATGCTACTACGGAGTTTAAAGTTATAATGTCTATTTTATATTCTTTTCCATACCAAATTTGAACCCCATTTTCACCCCTATAGGGGTTAAATCTTGTCGACCGTGTTGGACTTCAAAATAAATGTCATTTTCGCAATTGTCATCCCAGAAAACCCCAATAACGACATCCATATCTATTTTAAGTTTATTTACCCCATTTCATCCCCATGGGCACAGTATTTAAAGAACCTACCAGTAATCCGACTCCTTTGTTGATAAACGCATGCCGCCACTGTGTAGGTATACGCACAGAAATTCCGTTAAGGTTCAGGGTTGTCACAAAAAATCCTACTCAATTATATTGCATAAAAGTTTGAATGTGTAGTAACGAAATAATAAAAGTAGTCAATAGAGCCTTTTCAATAATAACATCGTAACCGACAAAACACAAACAGCAAACATGAAACCACTGATTGTTTTTTCGCTATTTCAAAGTTTGTCCCACATTAAAAGTTATTCAGATTGATGGTCCCTATCAAACCTTGACGTCGATTTACAATTAAAAACGCAACAAATCCTGTAAACCATTATGACGTTTTGAAATTTCGTTACGCTTCTTAAAACGTACACCCCTTAAAGTTAGAGAGCGCAAACTAGAGGAGATTGCGCTCGCCGACTCTGCCGCTCACTTCCCCGCGTACCCCCCATCGTTGCCCCGCGCAAGTACATGAGTCGGACAACTGTTAGTAGTATTAAAACTGTGCCATGGGGGTTTGAAATACTACCAATAACAATATACGTTGCGTTATATTTCCATCCTAAGCCTAAATTATAAATTTAGCGATTATTACTTCG
This sequence comes from Agriphila tristella, assembly GCA_928269145.1. Classification (NCBI taxonomy): domain Eukaryota; kingdom Metazoa; phylum Arthropoda; class Insecta; order Lepidoptera; family Crambidae; genus Agriphila; species Agriphila tristella. The sequence goes on from OV743445.1 coordinate 21,843,073, forward strand.
AAAATTAAGGATTTTCTTTTATACACAACTTCATCCCCCTTTTCACCCCTTCGGGGATAGAATTTTGAAAAACGCTGAGACACGTATTTATTATTTTTCAATCATCAGCCTAAACACAAAATTTGAAGATCCTAGCTTCAAAACTGAGGGACTTTTATACAAACTTTCATCCCTTATTTCATCCCCTTAGGGATGGAATTTTCAAAAATACTTTCTTAGTGGACGCCTGCAATATATAAGGTATTTATGTGCAAAATTTCAAGTCTCTAGGTTCAACGGTTTGGGCTGTACGTTGATATCTCACTCAGTCAGTCAGTCAGTCAGGACTTTGATTTTTATATATATATATAGATGATACTTTAAGTCAAACTCGAAAGAAAAAGCATTTGAAAATGAAGCAAGTATATTTTAGGAAAGAACGAACCCGTTTCACAACCAAACCTATAACCCTTCACTGTCGGCGAATGCTCTAGCCACTGAGCTATGAAGTCATTTACACGGATTCAGTGGTAAGAGCATTCGCTCGGACAGTGAAAGGTCTTGGGTACGAGTTACAAGTCCCATCGGAGGTAGTTCTGAGACGGGGCGTTTTTTCCTTATCAATAATGAAAATTGCATTGTGAATGCAAAAAAGTACTATGAAAATGCATGCACTAAAATAATAATTTTAAAAAGAGTCTCATTTAGTTGTAAAACAGTATGTTAATTTGTGTTCGCGTCAAAACTCATATAAAAATTGTTATCAAAAAAAAAGGCCCGCGGCTCGCCTGCCGTGCCCAGGCGCGTCCCCCAAAACCCAGAAAAATCCCTTTGAGGGGTGAGGGGGCTTGCGTAGTTTGGCGCTTTTTAGCGATGTATTGCTATTAAACGGCTTTTTTGTTATGCAAGACATAGAAAAAAATATTTATTTTACTTGGCCTACGGACTAACATGGCTTTCTTTAATTGTTTATTTATTGTAAAAGTAGTAACAATACAACGTTAAAAGGCCGCTAAATGATTCTAACTGCTTTTTAGTTAAGTAAGAGCCTATAACCGCCTTTTAGTTAAGTCTATGCAAGGTATTATACTTCAATGTAACCAAGCTAAAAAGCCGCTAAAACAACTTTGCTGCCTTTTAGTTATTTGCAAACTAATAACTGTTTTTTAACTTAGCAATAATATTTAAAATGTTCAATTGATCCAAACGTTAAAGTCCTTTAGCTGCCTTCTGATCTAGTTGTGCTGTTTAGCCACCTTTATGCGATGTAAAGTATATTTTTTTTGTATTTAGCGGTTCTTTCTTTTTTACTATCTTGAAAACGGTAAAAGATAGAGTAACCTTTCCAAGACAGATCGATAGAGTTTTTTTTTTAATGTACTATGGCATTAAAAAGTGAAAAATGGCCAAATGTCATTTAGCGGCCTTTAAGCTTATAGACGGCAGCATAGAGACCTTGACTACCCCAACACTAGTTGATACTAACTTTACTGAGATGACCGTAAAATGAATTTAATTCTGAAGATGAATATGCTATTATTTACGATATTATATTATTTACTTTTAAAAGTGAATATTGAAATAACTTTATAGGAAAGCAAGAATTAAAGTGATCTCTTGTCTCTGATTGAATCGGATAATTTTGTTATAAAGTAAATATACATAATATGCCTTAATCATAGTTTTTGACAAGTGAAATCTCAATTCGATGTCATTTTTCTCAATTCGATGCCCCATTTTCCAAGGAATTGAGATCCACTGAATTGAGAAAATAACACAATTCATCAAATTTATTGTAAATGTTATAAATTAAAGCAATTTCTACGGAAAATACTGGAAGATGTCAATTAAACATTCAATTAATTTAGCACACATCTCATTAAATAGTTCATAAATAAAATTTATGTCATCCACCGATTTGAGAAATGACCCGAACCCAAAAACACTGAATGACTTTGAACCTACGAAAAATGCTCCTCAATGCAGCAGTCCTCCCGTCCACACTGCTTAGCTGCTCAGGCGCAGCTGCTGGGTGGCAGGCATAAGTAATGTGCGTTCGTACTGTACGTAGTTAGTGACTTAGGTAAGGAAAACTAAATTTCACCGAATTGAGGCACACGCTTGCGACAAAATTAAAATGTGTTATTGTGTTAAAACCCAAGGATTTGCATCAAATATAACTACACATATGCCTTTATTATCTATCTCTTGTTCTGTCAATGCTGGAATTATATTGAACAAGTTATTATTTTAAGAGTTATAAAACAATAACGAACAAATTCTGGAAAGGCGACACGCCATTTTAAGCCAAATTCTGCCCGTTTTCAAACTTTAGGAATTTTTTTTGGTGCTTTATAAATCCTGACGGTCTTTTGAATATGCTCTCCATCAGGCCAAGGGTCCTATTAATACGTGTGATTTTTTTCAAGTATGTAATTAGATTTTACAGGGACTTTTTTCGCAGGAGTACATCAATCGGTACTTCCCGTAGAAATGACCTAATAATGTCTGCTGTGCCATGAATTCTAACGCTGTGCATTAGAATTATTCTTGAAAATAGAAGAAATATTCGCCATTCCAGAATCGAAGTTTCCCAAATGATGCCCATCCTAGCTAAATTTGATTAGAGATCTCTTTCTTGAAGTTGGTCTTACTCTTACATAACTGGACGTGCATAGGTATACGTAATGGTAAATAACTTAGAGTGTCGTGTTTCTAACATGAACTAAGTGTCTACAATTTCACATGATTCGACATGATTTACGTCTTTTCCATGTTCATCTTGAGTCCCACTCTGCGGAAAGCAAATCGGAAGTCTTCGGGCATTCTGTTCAGATTCCAGCCATTAGAACTATATCACCGTCAAAACTAAGCTGTGTTAGGTACTCGCTATTGATGACGATGCCGAATTCTCTTTAGTTCAGGAGCTTTAAAATCCTCCATCTTTGCAGTGGTGAAAAATTTTGAAGAACTTGGTTTCATTTTTATAAACACCTCCACACCTAAGCACCTCTGGAAAAACTGCAACATCAGGTCTTAATCGAATCAAAGGTTTTCTAATAGTCCTCAAACGCTAAGCAAAGTAGCAGATTATACTCCTCGGTCTTATGTATATCCTGTTGCAGCGTAAGGATGTGGTGGATTGTGCTAGCCTTCGGAAACGGTTTGTTTGGGAGGTTAGGAAGTTGTCCAGTCTGCAAGGAAGACTATTTGTTATAGTTCTCAAAAACAGCGTATGACCCATGTCAAAAGTAAGATGGGTCTGTAGTTTGTTTGTCAAAGGGGTGAAACCAAGATTTCTAGAAAAGCTCTTGGAGGACTTTGAGTATCAGCTTACCACACGCTCTTAGAAGTTCTTTAGTGATTCCGTCACCACTCACCAACTTGTTGTTTTTCAATTGCTTGAAAGCCATAGTAAGAGTAACGTAATCTCGTAAAGATCACGACGTCCGGGATATCTTAATCTTAAGTAAAGTGTTAGGTAATCTTGGCTCCGGGGTTCGTGGGGCCTGGAGCCTTGCTTTCAACAGATGTTTGCGTGGAATATACCTAACTGTCCATATAAACTTTTGGTCTCCCTCAGGATTTTAGGTTTCAATTAAATGATGCAACCGTCGTCAGTCTTGCTAATTAGACAGATCACTCGCGAACACTTAACAGCCTTTATATCTGTTAATATCGTCAACAAATCAATAGCTATACGATTTGTACTAAATTGGCAAAGGTATAGTTTGTCAAAACTAAGAAATTTGCCGGTATTGATGATCATCCGCTAAGTTCTGTAGCCTTTCATTTCACGTCTTTGATCCATGGACTAATGAGTTGTGTGTGGGTGGTGATTCTTTAAATTAGGACAGCGGGTTTTAAAGAATTTAAAAACAAATAAAATAAACAGTAATACTATACTGTTAACTTATCCCTTAGCTAAATTATTAATGCTTAGAAATAAAAAAACGTCACTGTGGTGGGTGGTTACCATATAAAAAACTAGTCCCAATAAACTGATAATCCGTTGTATAGTAAAGTAACTACCACTTACTCCCAAAAAAGTATTTAAGTTACCATGTACAATTAAGTAACCACATACTATTTCGACAACATCAAGCTAACCGTCGTACAATCAAGTAACTACCACATACTATTTCAACAACATCGAGCTACCCATCGTAAAATTAATTAACTGCCATATGGGGATGATATCATGGAATGTTTATTTAATAAAGAATAATATATTTTATGATTAAAACTAACCGTATTTTAAGAACTTTTGTAAAAATCAGAAAAAAATATAATGTTACGGCTACGGTAGTGGAACTCGCTCGCGCAACTGCCACATGAGGAGTGTGAAAGGTGGCCCGCGCAGTAACTGTCCGACGTATCATGAATAAGTTAGAGACACTACAGAAGTTTTACGGCGGAGAAATGCAGTTATGTGATTTGTTATACATCGATTATCTAGGTAATTATTGCACTTTTTCACTTTTTGTTTTATTAGCCGATAGGACTAGGTCAGGGGAAGTAAATTTAATGAAAAAGTGAAAATCACCGAAGTGCCACATCTGGGACTATACGTAGGGACCGTCGAGATAGAAAACTGTATGTAGGTACCTATACTTTTTAAATTATATAAGTAGGTAGTAGGTACTTCATAGTAACCGAAACCAGTCACAACCTGGGGCTGGGACCTCTGCGAGGTAGGTAGACCGGCAGACCTTGAAACTGCACCACTCAGGTCGTCAACTACTTATCTTCGTTACCTAGTTTCTAGATGCGTCAAATTATATAACGGGACGTGTAACAAGACACTCAACGAAGTCGAAGTCCACGCATCCCTCCCATCATCAGAGAGCGAGCGTAGTGCGAAATGATGTTTTCACTTTTCGCTATCGAATACAACTAATTGCGCGGAACGCGTGTAACTTAGATACACGCCCTCGCGTAACACGATTTGTATGGAATTTGAATTAGGTAAGCTAAAGTGTCCGACCGAAACTGGAATTCTGACCGAAACCGAAACCGAACTTTCGGTCCAGGGTCCAGTTTCGGCCGAAACCGAAACTTATTTACACACATTAAGTTGACGTATTTTTTTACACATTCATGGTTGGTTGGTTCAAGCACGCTAGGAGTGGACGGAAACACTAGTCGATTTTCATACAAACGAGATAATTTTGAAGCCTTTGTTCTCCGCCAGGAATTGATCGAGCTGTGATCTGATGATGGCTATCTAGGGAGCGAATGAAGGAAATTCAGATCGCTATACACCCCCAACTGATCTGATCAGCATTCTAAGAGCTATTTGAATAAGTTTAAAATACCTATCTGGATTTAATTTATTCGTTCCCTGGATAGCAATCATTAGATTACAGCTCGGTCAATCCCTGGTGGGCGGAGAACCCCATTTGTACCTATATGAAAATCAACTGGTGTTTCTAATTATCATCATGGTGTTTATAAAAAAACAATAATATAAGTTTGTACAAAAATCGTCAACAAAAAAATATCATAGTAATCAATATGTTAAACTTACTTTTGTAAATCAACTTTTTTAGTAATCAATATAATTTATTGTTTAACAATAGTCGTATAACTAGTTATTTGTTGTGCTTTACCGTACGCGTACTATACCTGTCCGAATAGACTAGCTTTTGACGCTCTTGCGCAGTCAGACGAAAAGTTTCGAGATGACTAGTTATCCACGAATTATAAACACTTAGATGTTTTTTCACAATTAAAATCAATCTTGTAGCTGAAGGTATACACAATATATCAACTCAACCACAGCCTTCTCTATTGTTGTACACAAGCCATGCTATTAGGTTTGGCAACGTCGCATTTCGGTACTAGGCGTGAACCGATTTGACACAAATCACATGACACAAAAAGCAAATACGACAAATTAAAAAGTCGCCGTTTACTAGAAGTCATGGTGCTTTTTTGACCATCTTAAATCAACAGCCTATAGATTCACGCGCAACGTTGCCAAACCTAATAGCATGGCTTGTGTAGAACAATAGAGAAGGCTGTGACTCAACACAATCGCGCCGATTCACGTCGGCTGGCAAACTCCGAAGTTAGCCGATTGACACACGACAATCCACGAAAACTAAGTTTCGGTTGAGCCGAAAGTTTCGGCCAATATTTGACCGAAACCGAAACTGTGGCCAAAACTAGATTTTCTTGCCGAAACTTGCCGAAACCGAAACCGAAACCGAAACTTCGGTCGGTCACTAGTAAGCTATAATTTCAAATCGCTGTTAGCAATTATTTATTTAGATATCGGAAAAAAACACGACGGCCTTGTTTTAGAATCTTTGCTTTATTTATTGGCTATTTTTGTTACTTAAATTTTAGTTTATAAATAAGAAATACGATTTACGCATTTTTCTCAAAACATGATGCAAAAAGTTACACGGCAGAATGCGCGTCACAGGGCAGCAGTGTTAAAAGTATACTGTGGTGATCGATGACCCAGCGATTAGCCTGCTGGCCTGCTGGAATGCACCTAATGTCAATGTCAAAGTTGGTTGGTTTGACTTTTTGGTTGACTTGACGGCAATAATTGGGATTTTGGAGGTTTTTTCTTAAAACAATTGTTATTAATACGATTTATAAAATGGATTCACGTTTGTACGAAACTAAATTGGCCGGTCATAAAATGTTCAAGGACTTAAAAATTGAAGATAGCAGTAAATTGAGCAATTTGATGGAATTAAAAGACGATGTCTTGTACGTCTGGAATTATAGTGAAAACTGTTTGTTTTGTGTTAATCTGAACCAGCTGGAGGAACACGGAGATGAAACACCATATCAGGTACCTATTTGTGTATTTATATTCAATAAAAATTAAAAAAACTAAGATGTCGGCATGAAATCAACTAACCAAAATTTTGAGGTTATGTTTACATGAAATGAAATAATGAAATTTTTGTTATGTTTATTTAATTTGAAAGCACTGCTTATAAATTATGTTTCCACACCCGATGGTGGTAATTCTGTTTCTTGTAGCTTAGGTATTCATAAAAGAAAAATTTACTCGTCATTCATGCCAAGGTGCAAAACTTTAGCACCTAAAAATTGGCTAAGTGTGGGCCATAACATTTGTTGTTGCTTTACATATTGAATATATGAATTGCTGTAGTTACATCTCTTTCTGGCTGTATAGCAAATAACAGAAATGCATTGATAGCCATTCAGAAAAGTGGCAAGATTTAAGAGGTTGTAATACTGGGCTGGTCCATGAAATATTTGTTATATAAAGTAATTAAGCAATTTGTTGAAATTCCAAAGCCTATTACATATAAAGTACAAACTTAATTCATATTTACTGATGAACTGTGCGATTGTGTGTAATAATCATATTTATTTGACAGTAAAAGTGTACGATTTCATTTGTCACACACAGTTGTAGAATTAGTTGCTTGGACAAATTGTTTATAACTGTCAAATGTATACAATTATTTTACACAATCACCCTTCTGATAAGTGCAGGCCGCTTTATCAGTACCTACCTATATTAATGCATTAAGCTTGCCTGCAGACTACAGACTTTCTATCGGCCGATAGTTGGTTTTGTATGAATAATTGGCCGATACCAAATCGTTGTAGTGTGCGTACTTGCATACTTCTTCATACTGAATCATACTATCGGCCGACAGTTTGGTTTGTAGTTTGCGGGGACTCTTATTGAGCTTGCATTTGGCATTGCTCATTAATATGTAATATTTTTAATACAAATGAAAGCTTGAAGCTTGACGTGACAGAAAATCATAGAAGGGAAAGAAGTACTGCACCAAGTACAATTAAAGGATGACTCCACAGTCACAGCATACCGTGCTGGATTCGAGCCGATTCCAAGGTATGTTAGTCAGGCTAATATTCTTTATAAAAACCAAAGCATTTTGAGCCCCATGTGGGTTCAGAAGCCAAGCGGCAACCTATGCTCAATAAACACTGGTGTCTGATACAAAACGTTAACATAACCAATGTAGCTTGGACTCAGCTCAGACTCAGGATGTCTACTATGAAACGTTCATCCGTAATTTCGGGCCCGTCCGTAACTCGAACGAAGTACGTGACTCGTAGCTACCACGAACTATTTTCGGATTCATGGGTTTAGTACGGACGCATAGACAAGTTACGTGAATGAATGATTGAAAGAGGTTTGTACGGTAATGACATTAATAATTAAAATTATTTGTATTTAAACAGTTTTGATTTATTATAATACAGTAATAATCATCGGAAGGCTGCCTATGTTATTAAAACTGCCAATTTTCAACAAAAACCTTTTGTTATTACACTTTAACGCGCCATGTCGCCCGGGCTGTTTACTCTGTGGCGAAGTGGCCCCCGACAGGTGATAAACCAACCTAATCGAGAAGGTCACGTTTCACTAATAACATTTTGATGTTATGGGGATATTTCTTGTTGTAGCATTACACACCTAAAGCTTTTGCTGATTTTGTTTATTTGCGTTTCTTGTGATTACATTTCTAAAGTGTTTCGCCGAAACTTTCGGAGTTATTTTTTGCTTTTGTTCAAATGAAGGTATACTTTCAAGTGTTTTCTACGACTCGCACCTCGCATCGAATTCAAGTGTTCTAAATCAATTAAGAGCAATACTTAGTAATTTTTTTAAGTGATAAGTTTTTGCTATATTTCATTTAATAATGGTAAACTCAAATAAAAAGGGACATTTAACCATAGTTCTCCTTTGGATTTAGTGTGAATTGGTTCACTTCACTTTCATGTAAGTAAATTGACTTTATTATTTTTGTCTCTATTCCATGTTACTATCTTTTCTGTAACTTTAAACTTTGAGTTCTCTTAGAAACAAAACCCAAACTGATATAAAATTGACGATAATTCACTTATTTCTGGAATAAAATGTTTATTCGAAACTCTTACGGTAGCACTTGAGTTCTCGTGAGAAGTGAGGTTAAACGCCCGAAAAACTGTATGTCAAAATCGAATTTTCGTGTCGGGTTCGAGCGATCATAGTAAGCTATCCGTAACAGCAAACGTCAAACTCCGGTCTCGTGCCGTTGACGGGCCCGTAGTATTTTCGTGGTAAGAAACAGCCCGAAATTACGGAGTTCGTTCGGGTTTCGTGTGTTCATTGTAGACCTCCTGCTCTGAGCTTTGGACCGGACTTCCAAAGGCTGCAGGTTCGATTCTCGCCTGAGAAAATGATCTGGTGCTGGTGATAAGTAATTTTTTTTCTAGTATATTAATAATAATAATAGCTTTATTGCACACAACAAAAACAAAAACAGAAAGAAACAAAAAAGGCAAAAGAAAACATACAAAAGGCGGCCTTATTGCTAAATAGCAATCTCTTCCAGGCAACCTTGGGTGAAAGAAAATAAATTAGCAGAAGCAGGGGAATGGGTGCAAATTGAAGGACAGGTAATTTATAAGAGAATTTAGGTATTATAAGTTACGATCACAAGAAAGGAAATGACTTCTAACTTGATCGTCAAAGGATTTTAGAGTCTGACCTTACTGAAATCCACGGGAAGTGCGTTCCATAGGCGGACGGCATGAACGGAGAAGGAATAGGAAACGAAGTCAGTAAAGTGCTTAGGGATGTCAAAGGTAAGGTTTGAAGAAGAATGCAGTGTGCAGTGAGAAGATGTAGTGCGAAACGAGAAACATTTTTTAAGATAATGTGGGGAAATAGGAAGAAAAAGAATAGAATAGAGGAGCGTAAGAGTGTGTACCCTGCGCCGGCGAATGGGGAGCCAGTTTTTTGGAGCCAGTTCTTGACTTAAAATTATAGTACCTGATTCTATATCTCTGTCAACTTTAATTCCAAGCATATTTGAAACTTTACCTAGGTCCTAATTGTTTTGTTGACATGTTTTTCTAGATCTTAAATTGTATCTTGGTTCAACGTCAGTTTCTAATTCACCTGATGGACCACCATTGATTATATTATCCAAGTCAGGCTCAAGCTCCGCCTGAATTTCTGTATTTGAATTTACTGGAACATGCTCCGCCTCAATCGACGTACTTGGGCAGATGCCATCTGTACAGTCGTTTTCTGAAATTAATAAAGGTATTATATTATTTCTGATATTGTAGTTTGGTCTACCAGGAAACATTTTTTCATTGAAAACTACATCCCGCGATACAACAACTTGGTTGTTTTCAGGGTTAAAAAGCCTGTAGCCTTTTACATTATCCTCGTAACCAATGAATATCAGTTTTTTACTCTTAGGTTCAAGTTTTGAACGCTTATGTTTGTTGACTAGGGCGAATGCCTCACAGCCAAAAACTCGTAGATGAGACAGACTGATCTTCTTTCCTGACCATACCTCTTCAGGAATTTTACCTCCTAAGCGTGTGCTTGGTGATAGGTTAATCAAATACGCTGCAGTTTTTACCGCAGGTACCCACATCGTCGCATCTAAATTACCATTTAATAGTAAACATCTAGTCTTTTCAAGTAATGTACGGTTTAATCGTTCAGCTGCTATGTTTTGTTGAGGGCAATTATAGGCTACAGATTTTTGATGAATTATACCTTTTTCTTTAAAAAGTCTATCCATATTTGAATTAATATATTCTGTGCCATTGTCTGAACGCAGTACTTTTACTTTTGCATTGCACTGATTTTCTACAAGATTAATAAACTGTGTAGTATACTTACATACTTCACTTTTCTTGGTAATTGGATACACGAAGACTTTCCTTGTGTGGTCGTCTAGAAATGTAAGGATGTATTTGTTTCCTCCTAGAGATGTCACCGGCATTTCGCATACATCCGTGTGAATAAGCTGTAATTTTTGTTCTACAACCTGTTTATTAGGGTTAGAAGGATACGGACTTCTACATTGTTTACTAATTATGCAAATATCACAGCTATCCGGAATATTATTTATTTTGAAGTCAATGTCATTTACTAAATGTCTGAGCTTAGAGTAAGACGGGCTTCTACAGAAAGAGAAGCCATACGAAGCGTTCCCCTCTGCCGAAGTACAAGCCCAAATGGGCATACGCATTAGTAAAACCAGTTGCGCCCGGATTTCTTTCTAGACCGAGTCCAGTCGCGCATGTGAACGCTGCTCTGTTTAAAATGTCGATTTGATGAAGTTTTTGCTGTTAAAAGAGGTCTCGAACATCAAGTATACAAAAAGATGGTGTTACATTTCACATGAAAGTAAATTTGTATCATATTATTGCTATTTGTTTACATTAAAACATTAAATTCGTATATTTTATTCTTGATTAGTTGTCAGATTTGTTCAGTGACATCGGGTCTGCTAGTCCATGGCTCGTCCGTACAAATTTCAGATCTGTCGCTAGATAAATCCAAGTTCTCACCGATGGACAACTTAGTGATGTTACCGTTAAATAATGTTTGTCGATAAAGTGTTGGTCAATCTGGCCCTGATTCTGCGTCAAATTAATTTGCGTGATTTTTGCATGATTCAAAATTCAAAATTCAAAAATTATTTATTCAGTCTAGGCTGTTACAAGCACTTGTGAATGTCATAGAAGCTACGCCATCGGTTCGCAAACCCTAAGCGGGAGACCTTGTAACGAGAAGAACCGGCAAGAAACTCGTCAAGGGCTGCTTTTTTCTCCCTGTATATTTCATACAGAGTCGTCAACATTGAAAAATGAGCTCCACATTTAAAGTGAGGTCATTTTCCATCACAATAATTAACAAAAGTTTGCACACAATGGGTAGGTAGGTTGAAATTAAATACTACTAACTAAATACTACTAAGTAATGAGAGTAAATAACTTTCAACTAGTTGAGAAATCACTGTGTCTGCTACTCGAAAATGCACCTTAGTAGGCAAAATTTACCAAAATCTGTTTTTTTCCTGTCAACTTTGAATATTAAAGAAGTATCATCTGCGAACAAAATAATATCACAGAACCTTTCTGCAAAAAAGGGAAGATCATTTATATATATTAAAAATAAGAAAGGGCCCAAAATGGAGCCTTGCGGAACGCCCATTTTTACATGAGAACCTGACGAACTTACTCCATTGATATTAACTGTTTGAGTCCTGGAACTGAGATACGACAGTATTAATTTTTGGGCATTATTTTTTACACCGTAATGATTAAGCTTCAACAGCAGCGTCCAATGGTCCACGCAGTCAAAAGCTTTGGACAGGTCGCAGAAAATGCCAAGGGCATTTTGAGACCCCTCCCAAGCCTCAAAGACATGCTTCAAAAGCGCAACCCCAGCATCAGTAGTAGAACGACCTTTCGTAAAGCAAACCTTTCGTAAGCAGCGCAAAGCGATTTGCGCTGCACTGGTGTGAGCGAGACAGATATCGCGAAATAAATGTCGAAATAGTAGATTATACAACAAGTGAATAAAAAGGGAATTTAGTTCGAGGGACTAACGGCCGTTTGCACTAAACTTAAGAATCGCCTAGTTTTTTCCAAAGTACAACTCGAGCAAGATAATTAGGCGCATGATAGCTGCATGACAGCTAAGTTCATGACACCGTTTTAATTTGGCCGAGTTATAGTTAGGAAAGACTTATGCGATTCTTAAGTTTAGTGCAAATAGCCGTAAGTATTATACAAAGAACCGAGATCTACTTTTTACCATTGAAATCATATCTCTTTCAATATACCACCTCGAATGAGGTACCTATCATATTATGATAAATCAGGTCATTTTTGAGACATTGAATGTACAGTCAGTTTCTTAGAAAAATAATGATATATTTTACTATATTGACGACATTATCAAAATCAGTTTGCTATTTTTTTATTCAACGGTCGGTCAAAATTCAAATTGTTGGGTGGCAGTACTGTCATGGAGCGATGTTCAGTGTCAGCATCCTGAGTCCAACGTCCCTGGGTACACATTAGTCACAACCTAATCACCTACACTCTCGAGCTTTTTGTATAAAGCTCAAGCGTATAAAAATGACCTCTTTGTTGTTATTCACCCCATCGTAAAATGATTGAGTTTGTAACCTTTATTCCTTTTTCCGTATCGATATTGCTGCATCGACAGTTGAGCCCAGCCCTTTATGTCAAAAACGTGTCATATTTTGATGTGTGACTCATCCGTACACAATTTTTTGCTGTTTTGTTTTATTTTTTATGTGTGAGTGTCGTCATTACAGTGTTGTTTTTGTATGTGGGTATGCGGAACTGCACTTGTGTGCATTTTCCCCCCCCGCAAAAAATGCCAGAATAATTTGAATAGAGTTTAATCGCTAAGGCTTCTCCCTTCGTGAAAAACGAAGCCTTTGTTGCTCGAAGTGTCTGAGTGACTTTAAACTGTCATAGTTTATATGACCCAACCTTTCGTGCCATAGTGTGATGTCATTCGAAGAGGTTGAATAGCTATGAGTTTTATTTATATTTGCAAGTTTGTAAATTCTCCCTACTTTTGGTGCAGTTAAAATTACTTTACCGGAACTTATTATATTACAACCAGTTTTTGTGAATACAATGTTGTTTCCTCTCTCGGTTAATTGAGGTACAGACAAGAGATTGACAGCTAACCCAGGAACAAACATAACTTCTCTTATTGTACAAGACTTTTCTACTCCTAAGACATTAAAATGAACTAACACATCACCTACACCTGTACACCATAACTTGTCACCATTAGCTACACATACTTCCTCCTTAGTAACTGAGACGAAAGTTTCAAACCAATCTCGTACTCCAGTCATATGACTTGTAGCTCCAGAGTCTAGGATCCACGTAGTTGAATCTCCCTGTATTGCATTACAAGCTAGAAGTTGCATATGTGGTTGCGACTGTGCTATCAGTGCAGTACGGCAATCTTTAGCTTTATGTCCACGCTTCTTGCAACGGGAACATTTTGGCTTATTGTTGGATACTTTCTGTGCACCATCGTAAGCATTGCCATGTTGGTTAGGTTGTTGTGGAATAGATTTTGATGAACTGGGTTGATTTGCGTAATCAAAATTTTTGTACTTACGATTTCCAAGCTTCTTAGAATGTAAGCATTCATTGTTACTTGCAATGTCGTTTCCCGTCCAAATTTTGTCTTGTAACAGTTTAGTTTTCACTAAGTCAGACGTGATTTGTATACATGAATGTTCGAGAGCCATGATCATTGGTTCGTACGAATCTGGTAGTCCTTGTAATAATAAGGCAGCCAAAAACTCATCATCTAAGGGTTTCTTCATGTTTTCCAGTTGTTGAGCCAAAGACTGAATAGCATTAACATATGCTTCCATGTCTGTGTGGTCTATCAATTTGACAGACAGAATAGACCTCAGTAATTTAAGTCTCCTGTTCAAACCTTTGTCATCATAGGTTTTCTCAAGGATTTCCCATGCTTCTTTGGCAGTTTTTGCTTGCATGAGATGAGAAAAACAGCTCCTTTCAACACTCAAGCATATCTTGGATAAGGCTTTGTCACTATCCCTTTTTCGGGCTTCAGGTGTAGACTGGTCGTCTTTATCATACCCTATGATCGATCTCCATAAGTTGTCGAAAACGAGTGCATTACGCATCACAAATCTCCACTCTTGGTAATTTGCGCGTCCTTTGAGTTTATCGTAGTTCATTATTGTACTCGACAAATTTCGGTTTTCTGACATTTTTGTTACTTGCTCAATTTTACCTTTTATAGGTAAAACCCATAACCTTTTATAATTTGAGTAGCAGCAGTATGGGATTCGGTAGCCTTCTATAAAAATAAACTCAATTCAGGTCTTCATCACTATATTTTATTTTCCACCATCACGTCACAACTGACATAAAGTCCAGTTCTTTTAGACAATCTTCGATTCTCAAAATAACATAAAACCGCGTATGCCAGTATTAAACGTACACAGCATAAAACAACGAACTAAGATCTAAGGAAGCCTAACTCCTAACAAATATTGTATAAAAAATGGCACCTTCACATATTCTGTAACGCGCCATTTTTAGCATTACAAAATTTTGATTTAAATTTTCCTTTTTTTTGTTGTACTGAATTCCATGAGAGAGTTTTATTCTTGTTTAAAAATGTGTGATAGCAGTGAATGTGAAGATTTGACTCTGCCCCACAAAGCGACTGAACACTTGTTGCATAATAACGACCATATTTTGTATGTATACGCTCATAGATATTTCTAAAAAACGAAAAATATGTTACTTTCCTATGTTATGTTATGTCTGTATAGTTTTCCTGCCTTCTTTTGGTCTTTTTCACCACTTGACCACACATGACGTCATTTTAATCATTTTTCTAATTATTTTTTTGTGGTAACGCTAACGACTGTCGCCGAGCGCGTGGCAGACATTACTAAATCGTGCTTCACTAGTACTTTTTTAGCCCCGCCCACTCTGTGTTAGTTTGCGTGGTGCTATTTTTTGAGCGGAATTACACTTCCTTAGTATCTTAGTTCGTTGGCATAAAATGAACCATCAGAAAATCGTCGAGATATACTATTATTTTTATACCTTTTGAATGTCTGAACCAATGAGCTAGCCAGTTGGTCACTCTTGCGAAGGCTGATGGAGCGCTTGCCAGGCCAAAGGGTAGACAAGTCATTTCGTATGTTTTTCCTTGGTAAGCTAGAGTTAGAAATCTGCAGTGCGTTGGTACTATCGGAACATGATAGTATGCCTGAGATATGTCTATTTTGACCATGTAATCTTTTGGGTTGAGCACCTTTGGAATCTGGTGATGGTTTAGAAGTCGGAACTTTGGAGTGTGCACGAAACTGTTAAGAGTTTTCAAATTGAAAATGGGTCTGTTGCTGCCGTCTGACTTTTTCCTTAGAAACATTTTTGAAAGGAATCCTGATTCGTGCTGGCTTGGTTGAAGGGCGCCAGAAATTATCATTTTTTGAATTTCGTGTGTCATGTCGGTGGAGGCAGGAGTTTCGAACTTCTTCCAATCCGATAGTTTGCCTAGAACTGGTGTTTTCCGAAAGGGGATTCTGTATCCGGATATAGTTTTTATAATATAAGGCTCCTATGGCAATCCACTTTCTTTTGTGCAGAGACAACTGTCCCGCTTTGAAGTCATGCTTTTTTCTGACTTTTCCACTTCTGCTGTCCTTTTGGTTTTGCTCCCCGCCCTTCGTTTCCTCTCCATTTCCGTCTTCGCTCATCGAATCTATTTGAGTCATGAGAGGTTTTAAAGGTTTTAAAACTTTTGTTACTCTCTCGAACGAATTCACCCTTTTTCTCTCTGTAGCTAGCTTGGTACTTTCTTGAGACCCCTTGGTTGGGTTGCTTGGTACGAAAAAACTTATGTAGTCCACCTTGGTCTTTTATAGCGTTGGCCAATTCCGGTTCTTTGAACAAGTGTGTATCTGTGGGCGGGATAGAGTGAAGGATTTCATGCAAGACTTTGTTTTTTATCTTGTAACATTCTCTCCTTTGTTGTATAACTTCCGCTCTACGCCCACATACATATTGCAATAAAGCGTCTGAGCTCTTGCGAAACTTGGAGTTATTTGCTAGGTATTCCTCACCTATTTTATGCTTGTATTCTTGAGGCAAATTCTCAAACAAACATTCAAATATTTGTCGCTGCTGTAGTAACCCGTTTGTTATAGCACCAAGTGTGAGATCAAACTTTTCCCACACCGCTACCGAGGACCAGTTCGGTGTAACTGATGCGAGATGATTATTAACCTTTAGAGCTGAAAAGACGGGAGTCGCTTGAAATTGCTTCTGGACTTCTGAGTAACGTACATTTTTCCAACTCTCTGAACCCAGGCGCTGACATTCTGAAGCTTGCTTTGCTAGTACTGGATCAGCCTTTGAGAATTTGGATTCCATTTCAGATGTGGATGGTTTGAAGTCATAGTTAGAGGTGAGTTTGACTGACTTTGCAGCTTGCAACTTCTCTAGTTCACGCTGTGCGTTGGCAATTTTGTTTCTTAGTACACGCTCAGTATCATCAGATACCGATTCTTCAGGTATAGAAGCAGCCTCATCACTATGGAGGGTCGAAGATCCCTCGCATGTCTCCCGATCAGCATCTTCTCGTGTACTATCTAGATAAAATAGATAGATAGATAAAACTCTTTATTGCTCACACATTACATTAATAGTTAAAAATAAAACATTAAAAACTATAGTGGGCAAAGGCGGCCTTATCGCTGGAAGCGATCTCTTCCAGGCAAACCTTAGTTACAAAGGATAACTTATTTATTAAAAGAGGCAGTGTGCCAGCAACATACTTACAATACACAGAATATTACATTTTACACAGGAAACAATATATAAATTACATAAATAAAAATAAACGATATAAATACACTACATAAACATACACATATATAATAGTTGTTGCAAACTAGGATTTGGTTAGGAGGTGTGCGTGTAATTTTTTCCTAAAAGTAGCAAGGGATTCCGAGTGGCGGACTTCACTTGGTAGGCTATTCCAGAGAATTGTAGTCTTGACTGTATAAGACTCTTTGTAGTAGCCAGATTGGGTGAGAGGGATGTTCAGGCGGTTGTCAGATTTGGACCTAAGTGGCCGACTATGGCTGACGCCCAGAGGTTGGAAACGCTCCTTAAGGTAAGGAGGAGATCTAGGATCATATAGTATTTTGTACAGCAGAGTAAGAGCGTGCTCCTGACGACGCAGCCTGATGGGAAGCCACCCTAATTTTTTCCTGAACTCAGACACATGGTCGAACTTGCGCAACCCGTATATAAATCGAATACACAGATTCTGTAGACGCTCAAGTTTGTTTAGTAAATCCTCATTGAGGTCAATGGCTGAGACATCTGCGTAGTCGAGGATTGACAAAAGGAGTGATTGCGAAAGCTCGACCTTGGTCCTCACAGGAAGCAAATTTCTCCATTTACGTAAGGAACCAGCTGCACCGTAAACTTTTCTGCTCACCTCGGCAATGTGGGGAGACCATGAAAGGGTGCTGTCAAAAAGAACGCCAAGGTTTTTGACTACATCGCTGTAGGGCAAAGGAACGGAATCGAAAAGGAGAGGTGGGACATTAACGTGTTTTAATTTGGCAATCTGCTTAGAACCACCGATAATGATGGCCTGCGATTTATGGGGATTTACAGTGAGCCCATGGGACTGGCTCCATTCAAGGATTGTGGCAAGGTCGGCATTAAGACTTGCAATCAGGTGGGAGATATTGTCAATAGGAGCTTGTGAATAGATTTGCAAGTCGTCAGCATACAAATGATACTGACATGAAAGAAGAGGTGTTAGGAAGTTAATAAAGATAGAGAAGAGAAGAGGGGAAAGGACTCCACCCTGAGGTACACCCGCCATGACGTCAGAAGGAGCAGACAATTTTTCGTCAACACGGACACATTGTCGACGTTCGACGAGGTAGCTGCGAAACCACCCGACCACGGCATCCGAAACTAGGACAGTCTTCAGCATTGCCAGGAGTATATCAAAATCAACCGTGTTAAAAGCATTGCTGAAGTCCAGGAGTACTAAGGTAGTGAGCTGTTGATTAGCCATACCCTCTCGGATGTCATCAGATACCTTGGTCAAGGCGGTGACAGTGCTATGCCCCGGGCGGAAACCCGACTGGAAAGGACTAAGGAAATGATTAGTATTAACAAAGACGCTGATTTGGTGAAGTACAAGACGCTCAAGAACCTTAGAGAGAAATGGGAGGATAGAGATAGGCCTGAAATGAGAAGGTAGAGAAGGATTAGAGGATTTGGGGATAGGAATGACCACAGCTTGTCGCCAGCAACTTGGAAAAGTGCCGGAATTTAAAGAAAAATTAAAGATGTGGGAAAGAATAGGAAGAATATCAGAGCCACATTGCAGAATCATTCGCCGACTTATTCTATCCGAACCCTCCGCATTTGATTTAATATCAAGGATAGTCTTTTCTACCTCTCGCTCAGACACATGTCTAAAGGAAAGGGCAGAATAAGTTGGGATAGGTAAGGCGGCGAGAGAACTCAGCGTGGTTTGTTTGACGTGTGAAGAGAGAGGGGAATAAGAAGTAAAGTAGCTGTTCAAGGAGTCAGGATTTAAATTATGTGGAAGTTTTGATTTTGACTTGCCAATTCCAAGAGAATTAAGAAAAGACCACACCTTTGCTGGATCACCGTTGGAAACTGAAGAATGTATGTGTTGGCGCTGCGCGTCCCTACATAGTCTATTACAGCGATTCCGTAACTCTTTATAGCGGCGTCGGGTAAGCTCCGTCGGGTCAGACTTGTATCTTGCCTTAGCTGCATTACGTCGATTCATTAGGGCCTTGATATCCGCGGTGAGCCACGGAGTAGGGAGATGTTTTAGTCGAACAGTACGTAGCGGAGCATGCCGATCAAACAGCTGAATTAGAAACGAGTTGAAGATTTCCAGCTTCAGATCGATAGTTGGCGCATCAAAGACCGCATTCCAGTCGATATCCCTAAGGTCGGTCATAAAGCTCTTCCCGTCAAGGTTTTTAAAGTCACGTTGCAGGATCACTCGTGGCTTAGGCTTAGGACATCGAATTTTATAAGAAAGGAAAATAAGGTCATGATAGGAGAAGGCGTCAGCAGACAGTTGCCCGTGACTACTGACATGATCATTGGAGGATACCATAACAAGATCTAACAAGGAAGGTTGGCAGCCAGGAAAGTGATGAGTTGAAGAAGACGGAAGGGTATTAAGATTCAAAGAGTCCACGATTGAGCATAGCCGGGAAGAACGAGAGTCACGCTTGAGTAAGCAGGTGTTAAAGTCACCCATAATTATTGTGTGATCTACCGTGGGTACCAAATTCTCTAATAGGGATTCAAATTTTGAAAAATAGTCAATGTGGAGATAAGATTCAAACGATTGATCTAAATCAATCGCTTTTGAAGATATAGTTGCCTTTTGAAGGTCTTTTATTTTCTTATTTTGGTCTGCTTGCATTTCTACCAGCTTATTAAAAATTTCCATTTGTTGCTGGAACATAATCGCCATAAGGTGGTCTGAACTTCCTTGACTCACGAACGCGCGTTTGGGTGGAGGAGAACTACCTCGTTCCTCCTTTTGACGTTTTACTGCTGGCGACGGGGCAAAGCAATGTTTTGGCGAAGTTACACCGGTAACAGTTCGGCTACAACTTTGTTTGGAGCGAGACGAACACGGTGAGGAGGTTTCTAGTCTTGTCTTCTCCTTACCTTCGGATAACAATTTAGATGTTTGCTCTCTGTTCGTAAGTTTGCCTTGCTTTTTCAGGTCTTTAATAGTGTTCATAAACTCGTCATACGACGGAGCATGTACTTTCTCTACTATACTATGGGGAGCGTACAGCAAGGATCTTCCTAAAGGCCATGAAAGTATTGTTTTCCTTATGGCCCGATAAGCTCGTTCTGGCAGTTGCGTAGCATTTGGCAGAAATGCTTTTACTAAATCCGTAGTGGGTATACCAAATCTTATTTTGTTCTCAACTTCTGGTGAGATATTCTCTCCAAACAGGTGTTCGAACGAATAGTTTTTAATTTTCCATTGTCTCCAGTTTTCTGGGTAGTGACGATTGATCGAGTCAATGATAAGCGAGAAGACTTGATTCTCTTCTTTGTCGTCTGGAGTTTGTCAAGTGTAGGTAATGAAACCACGGTGATCGGTTGAAGACTGATTTATTAATAGACGGATCGCACAAGCGTTTTCACAGATACCTTCAATACTTATATTAACATCATCCTCCTCAAACAAAAAAAAACAAAAAAAACAAACTTTTTTTTTTACATGCAATATAGATTAAAAATAGTCTTAACTGCTAATTTCTTGTTACATAGTTATGTAATTTAGAAATTATTTTATAATATTTCTTTATGATTAAATTTAAAGTATAACAATAATGGTTAATTTCTTTAGTATCAAATCAAGTTTTTTTTTTTTTTATAAACACATCACTGTTTCCAATTTAAGTATCTACCTATAAATACTTTTATATATAAAACATTTTTATTATTTTACAGTTACATAAATTACAAAGTCTTTTTTTTTTTATATAGTTAGATTTACTTACAGCTTAAACAAGAACTGACTACTACTTCTAGGATAATAATAAGTATTTCGCACTAAAAAAAAACATAATTTTAATTATCATGCAATTTCAAAACAAATAAGAAAAATGATGCATACAAATGTTAATAATAAATAGGTAAGTATTTAACTTAATTACTAAGGGGTATACCCCATCTATCCGGTGGTCTCACACACCTACCATAACGAGTAACTCGTATGTTTTGTTCACTATTATTGTTTACATTTTGTTCAGTATTTGTAATAACATTCTCATAAGGTAACATTATGTCATCATATTCAAAATTGTGATAAGGCGTGTCCTGTCTACTTTGCGAATCTATAATGATGTGTCTGCGATTTCGGACTACTTTAACACCCGTTAATAGCTGCACTTCATATGAACGATTTCTTAATATACGAGTTATGGTTCCAGCCATCCAGCGCCCCTTCCTAACATTATTCATTTGTAATATTTTAACCTTTTGGCCTACTTGTAAAGAACACAAGTCTCTTGCGTTACGGTCATAATACATTTTTTGCTTTATTTGACGACTTAATAATTTATTATGAATATTCTTTTGCACTTTAGGTTTCAAATTAACTAATGACATAGGTATAATGCTACGTAATTTTCTACTTTGCAGTAATTCTGCAGGAGATGCAATGTCATCAGCCAAGGGAGTATTTAAATATTCTAAAAGAGCTAGACGATAATCTGACCTATTTTCACTAGACTTTTGCATAATATTTTTTACTGTCTGTACTGTTCGCTCAACTTGCCCATTTGATTGTGGGTAGTGAGGTGACGAAGTTATATGAGTAAAGTTCCATTCAGAAGCAAATTCTCTAAAATTATGCGAAGAAAACTGTGGGCCACAATCTGACATAACAATAGCAGGAATTCCTTGGCGACTAAAAATATCTTTCATGCACTTAATAACGTAATCTGAGGTTGTAATATGTAATTCAACTACTTCGAAAAATTTACTATAATAATCAATTAGTAAAAGATAATTTTTATTTTTAAAATAAAATAAATCTATCCCTACTTTTTCCCATGGTCTATGAGGAATGTCATGGGGCTGTAATGTCTCTTTCTGACTTTTTTTTCTATGCGATAAACATATATCACAATTATGAATCATGTTTTGTAAATCATTATTTAGCCCGGGCCAAAAAACAGATTCTCTAGCCCTTAGTTTACATTTTTCTAATCCCATATGTCCTATATGAAGTTTATTCAAAATATCTTTTCTTAATATTTTAGGAATAACTATTCTTTCATCCTTCCAAATAATGCCAAACGCTACAGTTAAATTTTCTTTGTAATTCCAATACGGTTTTATTTCATCTATAATTTTATTTTTATCACAGGGCCATCCGTTTAAGACGTATTGTTTAAGTGAGTTTAAGTGATCATCTTTTTCTGTGTATTTTTGAATTTTTATAAGTTGGACATCATCAAATTGGTGTGACGCTTGAGCCATCATATCTCGCGTCACCACACACACTTCGTCGTGAATTGAGCCGGGCGAGTGGTCTACAGTGTGACTCAGCGCGGGCGCGGTAGCATCGTCCGCCTCGTAAGCCCGCGACAAAGTGTCTGCGATATACATGTATTTACCTGGTTTATAGATGAGTTTAAAGCTATAACGCTGCAACCGTAATAACATTCTTTGCAAGCGCGCGGGTGAATCTACAATCGGTTTTTTCATTACACTTATTAATGGCATATGATCCGTTTCGATAACCACATCCGATCTACCGTATATATAGACATTAAACCGTTCACACGCAAACAATACGGCGTAAAGCTCTTTTTCTATCTGAGCGTATTTTTGCTCAGCATTATTTAATGCTTTCGAAGCATAACAAATCGGTTGGTTATTTTGCAATAGACATGCACCGAGACCGGTTTTACTGGCGTCAACCGACATAACAATTGGTTTATTCATGTCAAAGTATTGAAGTACAGGACGACTTGATAAATGCTTTTTCAATTCCGAAAAGCATTTATCGTGCCTCTCATACCATTGCCACTCGTTACCTTTTTTTAATAATTCTCGCAAGGCCAAAGTTTTATCTGAAAGATTAGGAATAAAAGTACCTACATACGTGACTAAGCCTAATAGTCTTTCTACATCTTTTTTATTTTTGGGTGTTGGCATGTTACTTATAGCAGATATATGCGAATTATCGGGATAAATGCCCTTATCAGTTATCAAATGACCTAAATACTTTATTTCCTTTAACCCAAACCTACATTTGCTTAAATTCAACTTTAAATTAATTTTTCTACATCTTTCTAAAACTTTCTTCAAATTTTCATCATGGCTACTCTTACTAGATCCATATATGAGTAAATCATCAATGTACATACAAACACCCTCTAGATCATCAAAATTTTCATACATTTTTCTGTGAAATACCTCCGAAGCAGAACAAATACCATACGGCATTCTCAAAAACTTATATCTACCAAAGGGTGTGTTAAAAGTGCATAAAGAACTAGAATCATCATCAAGCATCACCTGCCAAAAGCCATTAGAGGCATCTAAAGTACTTTGCACCTGCAAGTTTACCTGCAATTTCATCTAATGTGGGAATCCTAAAATATTCTCTTTTTATACTTTCATTTAACTCTTTCGGATCTAAACAAATACGTAAGTCCCCATTTGGTTTCTTTACAACTGTTACACTACTAACCCAGTCAGATGGACCCTCAACCTTGGAAATAATCCCTTGACATTCCATCTCCGACAGCTTATCTTTAACTTGTTCAGTAACAGAAAATGGCAACTTTCTAGGGGCGTGCACGGCTGGTACCGAGTTTTCTTTTAACTTAATTGAATATTTTCCCGGCAAACATCCTAACCCACTAAACACATCACTATATTGTTCAAAAAATTTAGGAATATCTTTGTTACTCACCACACTTTGTTGTATAGACATCACACGCCTTACCACATCTAGTTCTGTACATGCCTCCCGACCTAGAATTGGGACAGATTGAACATCAGCAACTTTAAATTGTAATGAATAGCATTTATTTTTATAATTTACTCTCAAATATATTTTACCTAGAACTTTAATGGTGCTCCCTGAATACGCAGTTAATTTAGTATTTGTTGTCAATAAATCAGTTTCTTTAAACCCTATTTTTAATAAATAATTTAAAGGTAACACATTTACATCGGCACCTGTATCTAATTTAAATTTTAATTCCTGACCGTTTACTACTAAGTCTAAATCCCAACTATTTTTAGAATTGATATTAAATACCTGTTCATTTGAGTTGTCCACATAAAACACCTTACACATTTTGGCAAAATGGTTCATCTTCGAACATCGCATACATTTTCTTCCATAAGCGGGGCAGTCGTTGTACTGATGCACACCTCCACAGCTATTACACGGTCTACTTTCATATTGGCGGCTCCCGCTGGCACTGCTGAACCCGGCACCGAACCCGGCGCCTCGTGAGTATGCAGCAGGGTGCGCGCGCGCACCGCCTCGCGCCCATGAGCTGCGGCCGCGACCTTGACCTCGCCACGATGACGATGCCACACGAAAATTTCCTCGCCTTTTTATTCCATCGTATTTCCTAATTGCGTATATTTCTTCATCACTTTCTTGCACTTCGTTTTGGACTTGAAATACTGGTTCCATTTCTTTTTTAATGTTTTCCGAGTAAATTCTGGATACGACTGCAGCTCGACATATTTCTAGTGCCTTTTTGAGTGTTAAATCGTCCTCCCGTAGCAACCGTTCTCGAATGTTCGCACTAGTTACGCCGCAAACCAATCTATCTTTTATTAATTCTTCATTCATAGTACTAAAATCACACGACTGCGATAATTTACGTAACTCAAACACGTACTGATCAATTGTTTCACCTTCTTTTTGTTCTCTTGAAAAAAACTTATGCCGCTCGACGGTTATATTTTTCTTGCATTTGAAATGCTCATCTAATTTTTTCAACGCATTTTCCACGGTTTTAATGTTTGCACCAATGTCTTGATTTAAAATTTCTCGACACTGTTCACCAACTACGTGAAGAAATATATATAATTGCACATCCGGTGTTTTTCCAGTGATTTCACACGCCTTTGTATATATCTCATAACTCCGCTTCCATTTTATCCACATATCATTAAGATTGCCGGATAATAAATCCACTGAATTGCTATCATAGCTAAATGATGGAGGCGGCGACAAAATACTTTCCATCTTATTATCACTTTTCTGCTGCGCCATGTCAAGTGTAGGTAATGAAACCACGGTGATCGGTTGAAGACTGATTTATTAATAGACGGATCGCACAAGCGTTTTCACAGATACCTTCAATACTTATATTAACAGAGTTAACAGAGCCAACTCGCCCATAGTTAGACTGGATGAGCTTGATGCAACCTGCAATGAACAGGGTCTGTTAAAGAACACGGCAGCGAAGGAGCGCGTACGTCGGTTCTGATAGGTACATGATTTGGCGCTTCACGAGACGACGCGTCGGCTCATAGCACAGCTGGTCGTCGTCTCCTTAATGGCCCATCACGTCGCCACATCGAACCGACGCGTCGTCCCGATGGAACGACACGTCGTCCCAATGGAACGACGACAGGGACGATCGCCGCCTCGGCAGTGTCGGCTCAGAGGAATTGGAGGCGTCGCGTCGCCTCATTTGGACGACAGATGTTGTCGTGACATGAATGTCGTGCTAGTACCAGCACAAAGATGTCGCTTCGTTGAGGCAACGTATTAACTTGAGACAACACTGTCGAGCCGACTTCGGCGCGCCGGCGGTACTACGACAGTATAAGAGCGGATGGAGCTGGGCCAAGGGCGCCAAGCGAAATCCAATTAACCGCACACAGATGCCTAAATTGGCATGATCGTTGCTGGGCCCAGGGCGCCGAGCGTAATTATTTTACCATGAAAACAATTTCATGCGTGTCATCTAACATTCTATAGCGAAATTATTTTCACTTTAAATAAAATCAGGTAAAACTTACCGCCATTTTGTGTACACTTTTTTTTTTTTTTATTATTCACACGTGTGACTCGGCTGAGTTACAAAAGCGTACTGAAGTAACAACCAGCCGCGCGCTGTCACCGGTCACATGATTAGTTCCAATCAGACGCTAGAGGGCGCTGTGCGGAGCTGTCAAGTGAGTCATAAGGCTGAATTTACAGAAGTGTAATCTCATATGTGGTTCAAGCGAAGGCACGAACACCTAAATATTAAATTATAGGTCCATTATTATTTTAAAGTGCTGATATACAATTTTATAGCTGTTTTCATCAAATTAAAAGTGCTATTAAATACATCCGTTAGATTGATTTAAATATAGTGCACTGATTTAATTCTATAAAATATGTTAATCTGTTTTGTTTCAGGTATAAATAATTCTTTATCACTGATTCTAGAAGTAAAGAGTAAGTACCTGCCTACCTAGCATTACCATCGAAACACGATATTATATAGCGATTTATCATATTTAACTATCAAAAGACAATAGCTGCGTTTCCACACGACATAAAAGTGTAATATACGGCGTTTCTTGATCGAGGGATATCCTTTGGCAGGGTGCACCTTTTGAACCCTTAGATCATTTTAAGAAGGGGAGCCATCTTGGATTTTTGTATGGAAGGGAGATAAAATTCAATATTTTTTTTTGTATGGAATTTGAAAAATTGTTTTTTTCAAGACCCATCGTGTCATCGTGTGGGATATCGGATGAAAGGGATTTTTGAGCTGATTCCAAATATATACAATATTATTACCTTGCAGCTACTGGTTTAAAAAAAAATCGGAAAATTATTTTCCAAACATACTAAGTTTGGGCTCTTGCAGGAAGAAAACCACTAAATGAATTGTTATGAAACATACGTCAAATAACTCGTAATATAACATCCTGGAAGCATTTTTGAAAAAAATAACATTATGTATTTTTGGATCAAAATATTTCAAAATTTTAAAATGTTTTTTTTTCAAAATTGCTTCCAGGACGTTAGATAAGAGTATATTAGAAGTTGTTTGGCGTACCTATGTTTCATAAGAATTCATTTAATGGTTTTCTCTTCCTGCAAGAGCCCAAACTATTATGTTTGGAAAATTATTTTCCTATTTTTTTTAAACCGGTAGTTGCAATGTAATAATATTATATATTTTTGGAATCAGCTCAATAATCCCTTTTATCCGATATCCCACACGATGGGTATGGAAAAAAAAATATTTCAAATTCCATACAAAAAAAAGATTGTATTTTATCTCCCTCCCATACAAAAATCCAAGATGGCTCCCCTTCTTAAAATGATCTAAGGGTTCAGAAGGTGCAACCTGCCAAAGGATATCCCTCGATCACCAAACGGCGTATTTTTTACTGAACACACCGGACTACAATGGATTTTGATAGTTGGGTGTCGATAAAACACTTCACGCGATAAATATCGTGTTTCGTCGGTCATGCTAGGGGGGCTGTATAAGTATTTGTTTTTTTTTACTAAACTTAAATAGATGAAACTAGCGTACTAGCGTAGCTAGATTATGATAAGTTTAACGTACGTACTGTTTATCTTTCTGTCCCTTGGGAATTGTATTTTTCTGGATAAAAGGTATATGTTACCTTATGTTCCTGTATCCATGTGACAATGCAGGTATGCATAATTTCATGATGATCAGTAAAGCAGCAAACAAACTCGATGTCACAAAATAAAAAAAAGTAAAATAAATTAACAAAATAAAAAATAAATAAGTACAAATGTAGAAAATACACCTAAAACACCAATCACATCGTGCTTATAAAAAAGACTAAATGTATTTTTTCCTCGCGGTAATGTCGAACGGCAATTTATTTTAGCATACAATACACTGTAAGTCCACATTGTTGTAAGAATGTACCTAAGTATAAAAAATAAAATAGTCACTAATTTTAGTCAGTTTCGTTTCGCACTTAATAAATATAATAATAGAGGCATTAGTCTATTGATTAAAAAAGAATGATTTAATTATTTGCGAAACTAAAATAAGCTAATTCGCATTTAAAAATTGCTAAAGAAGTACAAAATCTACAAATTTAATTGTTTATTTCATTTCGCTGAAACAGACATAGGTAAGTATTAGTATTGTAAGTAGCGTCACAAACAATAACATGGATACATCCATGGTTCCATTCATCATGGTAGCAACATTAAACCGCAAAAATGAGTATGCTAAGCTGTGACCAATAATTAAGTAAACGTTAAATTGTGTCAAAATATTTAGAAACAAAACAATAGAACTGAAATTGATATAACTCTACACACACCCATTCTGTATTACCTAATCCTACGTCAGTAATTGCAAAAGTTTTCTTTTCCACTTTATGACAATACAATACCTCCAATCCACTCAGTGTTTCAAGGCCCATAAACCTCGATATAGTTAGCGGGAGCAATCTCCATCAATCTCCAAAACAATGAACACGTAACATTGGAAAGAGGTCAATTCTGAGACCGTCATTAATCTCACTTGGACGTTACCACGGAATTAATTATCCTTTGACCATACGATTTAATGGGCTTCCTGAGGGACTCTCCCGATTAAATCACTACTTCTCATTGGCCGATTTATAGTGACCGCTCTGTGCCCCGGATGTAGGTGGTGGTCAAGGGGTTGACTTGAGAACCTTGATCCCGAAAAGTACTTCGTTAGAGTTACCCGACGATTATTGAGATGAGGCCTTCAAGATTATGGTCTCGAATGGGCTTAAGAGGTGTTCCTTAATAGGACTCGTCGATGAGTATTGTATTTTAAACTATTAAGGAAAGTTGCAGGGAAGTCACTTTCCAAATAAATTGATCAGATCAATATTTCTATTGTTTTGGTTCCAAGAGAAAGAGTTATAGAAATAAGAAACTACTATGG
Source organism: Agriphila tristella (assembly GCA_928269145.1). NCBI lineage: Eukaryota > Metazoa > Arthropoda > Insecta > Lepidoptera > Crambidae > Agriphila > Agriphila tristella. The sequence continues at coordinate 21,871,884 of OV743445.1, forward strand.
CATCCTAAGCCGATCCAAAAGAATGTAGGTACTTAGTGAAATATCTCCTTTATATTAACCCATCCGAATATTGAACAATCAATATCAAAATCTCGGAAATTGTGATTTACGTTTTGCGTGCTAGTTACCATGGAGTTCTTTTGAATAACTTTGTGTAGTAACCATGTTAACTATCTTTGTACTTAAGCTAGAAGTTTCGTTATGAAAAGCGTATAAGGAAATTTAGAGTTGTAACAAGTACATGTTTGAGATGATTAAACAAATAAACTGCTTCAACAACCCTTACATCGATAAACAAAATCAAAGTGGCCGAACTTCAATATTAATTTTGTCCCAAACTTCGGCCACACTTTAGACCTTAATCTGTGCTTACCAATTAACCTGGGCCTCCACATAAATGCAAAGCAAATATTGTCACAATTACAAGATAGCATCATACTGCAAACAGGGCCGAGAATTGGTGGCCTTCGGCGTCTATCTCGGGCGCGAGAGGCCGGTTTTAGGTTCTTGCAATTAGTAAGAGGTAGCGATTTAGCCCTTCTAGATTTTCATATTAACTTGAATCATTAACAAGTTAGACTTTGACGCTTATTTTATGGTCATCGAGATAGAAAAATACTTCTTGCACCACCTTGCACCATGTTGCATCAAGAGGCTGCTCAGCTGCTGGTTTTAAAGTTTTACAACGTACGTAAATTTGCAGAATTCATATAAAAAATATGCCAACGACGGGCATACTTGTGTGTTTTTCCTCATGATGTAGCGTGATGAGGTCTTCTCTTTAACATTTCTGAATTCACACACACTCACACACTTGTGTAGAGCTTACGACGACATATATACCCACGTACCCAAATCTTAGAATAATTTTGTTCTATAATAATCGCTATCAATTCATGCATTGTTCCGTGGGCCCGTAAGACGTTTTCCTCCGTGCCTTAAGATCGTTTTATTACCAACCCGGATGGACTTCTGGATGGATGGTGGGGAATGTAAATTTACTGTACGGGACCGGACGCGAGGAGGTGAGCATCGAATTGTTTTGTTTTTGGCCTTGCCGCATTAAGGAGGGATGCTTTAACACCGGACTGTAATCACAAAATCTGTAACATAAAAATGGAAGAAAACATTTTCGTTGTGGGAGCTGTGTGGTAAAATGGATGCGCGTACTAGATGCAATGCAAGTCTGGGCTGTTAAAAAAATTGCAAAAAAAATTAGATTGTAGGTACTTTTATGTTTCACATTATGTCATCGAATACATGGCTCTGTGAGTTGTAGACCGCGCGTTTGACATTTTTGATCATTTTTCAAAATTGCTGAAGTATGTATTTTTTCCGAAAAATTTGAAAAAACTGAATTTTATTATCGAATCTGCTCACAAAATTTCACGAGTATCAGTTGAAAAATGCGACCTGTAGAGAAGAACAGACGGACAGCCCGACCTACGAAACCATTTTTGCCAAAGCTGAAACGGAGATGCTTCGTTAGCGCTTCGCGGTCGCTCGTTCAACAAATAAAAAAATTTCTGATCTCCAATTTTATAGGCAGTTAGTCACGCTATAATGTCTCGTACAGTTTCCGAAAGAATATTTGAATTAAAGCATTAAGTTTTTTATATTTTTTGTTTCCAGTGGTCCAATCCCAAAGTAATATTGCCTTACAGGACGGTCTAACGAATGTCCTTTATTACCTTTCCCGAAAGCAATCCCAATCGAAAGGAAACTTTAATTCTACCACCAGGGGTTTGAATTTAGTTCTCCTTAGCCTTTTAGATTTAGGGAGGTTTGCTTGAGACGGTCGCGTGTTTGCGAGCATTTCGCCGGCTTTTGTTTGGACGTGTTAGATCGATGTACCTAATGTATGTGAATCGAAATGTAGTGCCTTTGAGTTTAATTTGCCGCCTGTCCATTTGTTCCGATTGTGGGCTTATTTATCGCGACCTAGCAGATTGGTTGTCTTGAACTTAACGATGGAGTTGGCAACTAGTTAACGCTTGTTTCTATTCGGCGATGGTTGTTTGAAACTTATTTTTCTCCCACATAGAATCCAGTTCATTATTAACTGAGTAAAGTAGAGGTAATATATTCTTGAGTAGGTAATATTTTCTGCATTATTAAGTGTCTCTCAAGTCATGATGTTTTTAGGGTCCGTTATTCCAGTTGACTAAGAAGAATCTAAAACAATCCATACTATTTTGATTCTTAGGTTATTGCATATAAGTTTGAAGTGCAATTCAGCTTGAAGTCATATCTTTAATAACTGTTTTTAAATATTAAGTTAACAATATTGTTAATTTTAGTTATTTAAATTGGAACAGCTACCCAAAATTGACGCAACATGCCATATTTTTAAGATGTACCATAGTTATTATACTTACATAGGTTTTCTCCAACCACAACAAAATTACCTCAGTTAATTACAACCCCAAATTTAACATCACACATCTATCAAGCTTCTTGTATCGATACTTGGTCCTTCGAGAACCGGATTAAGTCCCTCAAAAGGATTTGCTCGCTCGAGGCGAATTGGCCCTTCTTTGCCTAACCCGACTGGAGCCTTGGGACAGGTGCGGGCTTCCTTCCGAAGATTTTAATTAATAATGTCCCGATAGTGTGTGGAAGGTGTCTGTTGGTGATTTATTGATTGTGTAAAGTCCTAGTGGGGATTTTAAAGCCGTCTTAGGCGAGGAACGTAGATTGGGTTGGAAAATCTATTTGGGTTTAAATTAAGTTTGGCTATTTGAGATTCAATCGATATTACACCTCTAGTTTTGTTACTATGCTTAACTTGAAATCTTCAACCAAAGGGGCATTTTATAGTCCAAACATTAATACCTCTACGTTGCCTCTACGTCTTAATAGTAATAATCTTCGTCATAGTTCATGATTTCACTTAACTCATCGAATACACGCTGCTCAAACACAAGAAGATAAACAAGCCCTTCGAGACAATATATCTCGTCCCTTCGTAACGAACCTTCTGAATTAACTGCACATTGCTGACGTCATAAGTTATTAGCAGTATCTCTGGAGTATTGTCTGATACGCCAATACATGGATGAGTTATTCTGCGAAGTGTACTTAACGGGTTTCTGTTGGGACGGCCTTAAGGTATTGAGTAATTGCCATCTTTAGCAGTAGCCATACAATGGCTTGTTAGGTGAAATGAAAATCCCTTTCGATAGTCGAACAGTTTGAACGTGAGAATAAAAAAAACATTTTTTATTTCACGAGTGATGTGAGTAAATATTATATTTTTCAGGATTTATTTGTTAAATAGTTGAAAATCGATTTGATAACTCTGTAGACAAAGATTTTATAAACTGAAGAGTTACTCAAGAACGCAAACGAGATATTGAGATCGAGTTGAAATCGAGTAAAAAAACATCAAAACAGTACAATGGAAACCATGGAAATCGTTTTCAATGTACCAAAATTTAATTTTTTTGATGTTTATTCGATCCTGATGTGAACTCGATCTCATTAATTCTCGTCGAGAGTAAGGGGGCGGGCTTATAAGTGGGTATTTCTTTAAAAAAAATCTAATTAATCCACCAAGTACCTTCTCAAACATATTAAATCTAAGATGACTATAAGTATAGTAGTTTATAAGAATACATTTATTTTTATACAGAATTATATCAAAGATAATTCCAATAATAAAAATAGTAAAACTGTCAAGCAACTCTTCGTTCAAAGTAGAATTTTGCAACAAAAAGGTGGCGTTTTATAATCCATCTTCACTTTCAGTGCAACATTAATGAAATTGAATATTGTGAAGTATAGCGTTCAGTTCAGTTCTCGTTTCTGCAAGCTCAAAGCGCTACTAAGACGGCCCTCCCCCCTTCCCCCTATGTACTCCGCTGTGTGAATATGTATGCCCATGAATGTTCATTATCTCATCATGTTGAGATGTTTTACTGTACATTGTGATCGGCCGGCAGTTTGGGTTTGATAGGGACCTCATTTTTAAGTAGGTATTGTTTTGGTAGATGATGCATGAAATGTAAGAATCGCAACTCGTGGAAAGAAGTGAGTTTTGTATGTGATGGAGATGGGACGGGATGGGAGATAGGCGTGACCTTATGTTTGTATAAATAAATGCAAGTTTTATTATTCATTTTGTTTAGGTATACTCTTTCTTTAGGTTTTCTTGTTTTTTTTTCTCATTGTTGCAAAAGTTCAAACATGCAATAAGCACAAAAATAATAGTGAGTATCATAAACTGCGCACGGAGGAGCTAACACAAAACGCTTCCGCGTCTTTCGTGAAAATGCTCTTCTCATTCAAATTACAATTTATTTAAAATGCACACTTTTATATGAAGTGCGCGAGAGGGATCGCGTTCAGTTTGCCGCGTTGCACTCGCGGATCCAAAATGGCGTCATGTAAAACGTACATCGCGACAGAATACTTGAGACTCGTTCTTTTCCCGCCTCCGAGTGTCGTTGCCGGCATTAAATCTTAATAAAACTCGTCATGCGTCACGATGAAGCCCTTTGATTTCTCACTCGGCAAACCGCGTCTCCTCATATCAAAGAAAATCACAACTCTTTTCATTGCGCGCCGATAGAATGTTCACAAAGACCACCTTAATTGATCCCCCTCGGTACCACCCACTACTTTTATGAACGGTGGTTTGGTCGACCGTTTCGTTTCTACTTGGTTCCATTTTTCATTCCACAAAATTTTAATTATCATCCTGATTTTAGTTTAAAACATCGATTTTGGCATTATGAAAATTTACTTGTTGATTCTTTACCTAAAATGTTTAAAAATTAATCCCCCTTTTCACTAAGAAATAACCCCAAAAGCCTCCGAAAGGTAGTCGAGGAATGCAAACTCAGGGACCTGAATAGAGTGGACAGCATACCTTCAATTTACTAATACAAATAGCGACTAGTCCTCCGCCACGCCTCGCCACGGGCGACGCTCTCAAAGACCATTGTGTTCCCCCTGATCGTGGTCTCGATCATTGGAAAGAAAACACACTCATCTATATTTTAAATAATGATCAAGCGTCGACCGGGGCGAACAATCGGCTGGTGATGGATTGCGGGGATACAGGCAATAGCCATTGTTCGCTTGTCACCTTTGTGCATTTTCGATAAGGAGTAATTGGTGTACACGATGTCCGGAGTTTTTCTCAGAGGGGTTCATTATTTTAGCTGGCTGACAGATTGGTAGACATTTGTCGGGGGCTTTTGATGTATCATTAATTGTTTTTTCGTTTAGATTTCTGCCATTTTGCATATTTGCAACGACAGTTAAATTGTATCCCGTATGTTTTCTAGATTTAACGTTTTTAGGCCAATACTTTTAATTTGATTTATAATCTTTTTTTAACTTTCAATCATCAGTCCGTTTTATATTTTCAGCGTTTTAGCTTTTATGCTGTAAAAGCATCATCATAAAAAAATCATCTTGTAGCAATTTGGATATAAAATAAAATTATTCGATGCTCATTATCATCGCAACCTTCCATTAGTGCCACTTCGATGCTGCTCATTAGTACTGTATCGGAACAACAAAAACATTAGAACTAGCAAAGGTGCGAAGCGCTGTAGCTAATGAACCTCTACCATACATCATTAACGGTAGTGGCGTAGTGTCTCACAAACAATTCCGTGCCAGTTTCGCGAAAGGGACCGGTTGATAGTAGTGGATTCGTTACGGTGCGACCTCGAGTGGCAGCCATTGTGACTGGAGGACGTCTGCGCTGTTGTGTCCGAGATCCGGATAATTGCCCCTGCTGACTGCCTCTGCAAAAATGTTTAGCGCTGGATGCGACAATATACATTATCGATGTAATAACTATACCAAAATTTGTGTGATTTTGAAACTATCAAACGATCTTTAAAGTTTTAATTTTACTTCATGTTTGTATCTGGAGAATACAATATTTTTTTTTGTCAAGTCAACATACCTAGTTGGTTACTAAGTTCTGTAACTATGGAAAACATGAATAATACTAAATTTACAAATAATGCTACAATGAATTATATACCAAATGAAAGCACAAATATTTAAGATTATCATGTATTAAAATTATTCGAAATGACCGCCTCTGGCATGAATACACGCCTTTAGACGACGAGGCCAGTCATCGATGGCAGCACGAACTACCACCATATCCAATTCTGCGACTGCCTTGAGAATAGCGCGCTTAAGAGAGTCGAGATTCATGTGGGGCTTAGCACATGCTTTCTCCTCAATAAGTTGCCATATGGCATAATCCAGAGGATTTAAGTCTGGGCTGGAGGATGGCCATTCTTCCTGCGCGATAAAATCAATTTTGTTAGCCCGAAACCATTCTTGTGTAGATTTTGCTTTGTGCGCAGGGGCAGAGTCCTGCTGGAAGACCCATGGCTGGTTTTGAAATAAAGTGTGGCTTAAGGGTTTGACAACAGGTTCCAGAACGGTATCTTGATAGACTCTAGCGCCAGTTTTCACACCTTTTTCACAGAAATGAACCTTACTTAGCCCTGAATAGGACACCCCCAGCCAAATCATCACTGATGAGGGGTGGTGACCTCGTTGGACCCTCGGAGCAATCATGCTGGCTTCTTTACTATTCTTAGCGTATACTCTATCATTTTGACGGTTAAAATTTTCTTCGACTGTGAAGATTTTTTCATCAGTAAACAAGATTTTTCGATGGCCGTTTTGTGCGTACTGCTTTAGTAGAGCGCGACTTCGTGCTAACCTCATAGCCTTCAATCGTGCGTTTAGCAGATGGCCCTTTCGTCTACGGTAAGCGTAAAGCCCAAGGTCATCATTGATAATTTTTTAAGGGAACTTCTCTTCACAGTCATCTGTATTGCCAATAACTTTTGCTTCCGGACGGGATTTCTCGTGATTCTCGCCTTCACTGCCTTGATCACAGCTGGTGTCCGAACGGTGCGTGGTCTTCCTGATCTTTTTCGGTCATCGACGGTCAAGGTATTACTGTACCTATGGATAGTGCGATAAATAAATTGCTTGTTGATTTTCAACTTTTGTAGCAACTTGAAAATCATATTCAGTGGCTGCCCACATTTGTGCAGAGCAATTACAGCGACACGATTCTCCTTCAACCCCCATTCCATGGTGAAATAAACAAAATATGATATACGTGTGGTATGGAATTATAGCTTATAAAACTGTCAATAATATGTCATTTTTATTTTTTCTTTTCATTTGTTTTAATGGCCAGTAATCGATAAAGAAACTCAGTAACAGAACTTTTGACCAACCTGTGTAGAATAAAAAAACCTTCAAGAAACGTAGTTTGAATTTTAAGAGATATATGTCAAGAAAATTATCTTGAATGTTGACTGCGTTCACTGGGTGTATATTGCAATCAGGTAAATGTCTTCAAAATTAAGAATTGTGTAACCTGTCAAAATTCGCGACACTACCTCAAGTGGCACTTTATTGTGCACACTTCTAGCCCGTAATAAACGGCGACCGGCATCTCACCCCGTTCATAATAGATTTAATAGCGTCCCACATTTGCGTATTGTTCGTGAAGATGCTTTACGTCCCTTGAACAGGTAATGGCGTTATTTATCGGCACTAAACGTACGGCACGATGGGAGCACAAAGAGTCTAATAGTCTTGTGGTAGATGAAGGGATCCTATTAATGGACGATAATTTGATAGCTGGATAGTTTCGCCATAGTTGGATAATGGTAAGTGCTACTTGAGATGTCATGCGATGTGCTTTTGATGGCGGTATTTATTGGTGATTATTAGCGAGAGTGTATTGTGTGAAGACTTAATTATCTGCTTCATATCTAGGAAGATTGAAGCTGATTTCGGGTTTATGATAATGTGGTCATTTCATAATGGATTATCACTTGAGCGAAAATATTAAGTGCACTATAGCTTTCAATTTCGATAATAATATCTTAAGCCGATAGTACGAAACATTAAGCATCAACAAAAATATAACGATATGTAAACATGTTCCATTCTTAAGTTATGATTTTATATTTCACATCCATGAAAAGACCTAAATGATCATTCTGATGAGTCAACCATTTTATAGTCACAGACCACAGTAGTAGTCAACAACACATCCATCTAGTCAAAGTCATAATCATTAGAAAACGAATGTTATTTTTGCATAAATATAAGACTGAACACATTACATGAAATAGATACGATTAAATCCCTACATACTTAAAGTTTGAAAAACGTAATAGATGCTAGACTTAATAAAATCAAACTGTAACACTGTCGGGGGCCTGACGACAACCGCCCACCATCTTGAAGTCAACAATGCCCCGCGACTTGGTCTTTGCGTTGCACCGTTATTAAAATCTCGTGAAACAATCGACTCGAAAGCGCACTTCCGTTCGCTGTGTACAGACTTTGAACATCTTTCATATTTTTTATAATTAAGTCCATCTGACAATACTATAATATTAGATTCAAAATTATATATTGCAACATTTTCGTCTTCAAATAAGTCATTATTTAATAATAATTAAGAATAGTTTTGGACCTAATTAACATCCTTGTGCAACTCCTAGCGCAATTAATTACAGAGAGCTTGTATTTTTATTTTTTATTTTATTTATATTTTTTATTCAGGCAACTAGGCCCATACTATATTATAATTATACAATACTAGCTTCCGCCCGCGACTTCGTCCGCGTGGATTTTAGAGAAAATCCTTAGGGAACCTTCAACCAGGATCCGACCAACCGTTTTATACGCGATTAGGCGGGTCCCCACCAAGCGCGCTGCCTCGCGAGGCAAAACATTTGCGACGTGTGACAGGCCTCGCACGAGGCTGCGCGCTTGGTGGGGACCCGCGTAATCGCGTATAAAACGGTTGGTCGGATCCTGGTTGAAGGTTCCCTAAGGATTTTCTCTAATATCCACGCGGACGAAGTCGCGGGCGGAAGCTAGTTTATTACAATAATCAGAATTAGGTCCAGAGATATTAAGAGTATCACGTTCCCGTTTCTTTACTCTTTCCCGTTTCCGTCCCCGCCCCCGTTCCCGTTCCTGTTCCCGTGTCCGTCCCCGTCCCCTTGGGCTGAATCATGTCCACCGTGTTGGACTTCAAAACAAATGTCATTTTCGTATTCCTCATCCCATAAAACCTCAAGAACGACATCCACATCGGCTTTCATGTTTACTTACCCCATTTACCCCCTAACGGATGATTTTCAAAATAAGAAAATATGTGTTTGCCTATTTATTTTTAGACATGCTCCTACGAATTTTTAAGCTGTAAACTATGTAATGTCTATTTTATATTATTTTTCCATATATAATTTGTACCCCATTTTCACCCCTTTAGCGGTTAAATTGGACTTCAAAATTAATGTCATTTTCGCAATCACCATCCCATAAAACCTCAAGAACGACATCCATATCGATTTCTACGTTTACTTAGCCCATTTACCCCCTAAGGGGTTGATTTTCAAAACCACAAAATATATGTTTGCCTATTTATTTTAAGACATGCTCCTACGAAGTTTTAAGTTGTAATGTCTATTTTATATTGTTTTCAATACCAAATTTAAATCCAATTTTCACCCCTTTAGGGGTTAAATCATGTCGACCGTGTTGGACTTCAAAATAAATGTCATTTTCGCAATCTTTATCCCAGAAAACCCCAATAACGACATCCATATCGATTTTTAGGTTTATTTACCCCATTGCACCCCCATTTCATCACCATGGGGGTTGAAATTATACCAATACAATATGCGTTGCGTTAGATTTCCATCCATAAGCCTAAATTACAAATCTAGCGATTTCTACTTCAAAAATGAAGGATTATCTTCTAAACACAACTTCATCCCCCTTTTCACCCCTTTGGGGGTAGAATTTTGAAAAACGCTGAGACACGTATTTATTTATTTTCAATCATCAGCCTGAACACAAAATTTGAAGATCCTAGCTTCAAAACTGAGGGACTTTCATACAAACTTTCATCCCTTATTTCATCCCCTTAGGGATGGAATTTTCAAAAATCCTTCCTTAGTGGATGCCTACACTGTATAAAGTATCTGTGTGCAAAATTTCAAGTCTCTAGGTTCAGCGGTTTGGGCTGTGCGTTGATATCTCACTCAGTCAGGACTTTTAATTTTATATATATAGATTAAAGACACCTTTTGTTCTTTAAGAGTGAACCATTTTTTTTCTCTAAACGCTTAATAAAAATCGCTTCAAGTATGAACTTACAGTCAATGCATGGAATTAATACTGAGGCCATGCCGATGGAGACTCCGAACGATCATTAAGGGATAATTATCATGCCACTTCACAGGAAACTGAAGGGTTCCCCACTCGGAAATCTGATTCTTTTTCTATTTTTCGCAACGGAAGCTTGGAATTTCAAAATAACGGTTCTGATTACAACATGGATGGTGCTTTAATAAATTTCGAATTATGTAACCGAAAATTTAAACAGCATTCATATAAGTATTAAGTTTACTTTAATTTGTGTTTGAATTCGAATGTTATCATTGGTAATTGCAAAAGTTCTTGTACTAAAATTAGTTAACACGTACGTACATAACTAATTCACAGCAAACGGTTCAAAAGCAGAACCTCACAGATTAATAATAGAGTTCACATTAATTAATATTCGTTGTAACAATAGTTTTATTTGCTCTCTCCCGTGTAGCCAACAAAGAGTTCCAACGTTATTTTCTATACAATTGTTGGGTTTAATTTGGTACGAAATCCTCAACGGGTGGGTAGTTGTTAAATAGTGCAACAATAGATGTGGTCAGTCTCATTAATGATGTATCGCTGCGGCTTCGGACCTTCGCCTTTTGTGATGTTACTTGAAACGAGTGTTTGATGGTCCCCCATTTTATAATGCCCTTTTAAAGATATTCTTGATTGTAAGTCCGCTGATACATATTTAATTGTTTTCAAATCTTGTTTTAACTACTTGACACCTTCTAGCTAATTAAAATTATTCTAATGCTCAAAGTTTAATATGTGTTTTGTTTTTACTTAGAATTTTAAGTTCATTTTCATCACACGTCTTCGAAATAACTCTCATATCTCTATAGACGAGTGAGTAAAGACTTGGATAAAACTTTAAATTTCCAGATGATTCTAATATTATATTCACATGCTATTTACAGTATAATTATTGTTCAATGCAATTTTAGTGCAGTTTTGGTGCATTTAAGATTGATTTGTACTATTATTAGAAGCATTCAAAAATTGCAAGTTTTACTCAAGTCATTACTTACTCGTCTATAAATACGAGGGTAACTGTCGTCAATAATATAACATTTATAGTGAATGTTTATTCTTAGCAATATTGTCTACCTACGTTAAATACTATAGAACACGCTTATTATCAGTATGCAACATTGGCGAAAGTGAACATTTCACAAACACGAATTCACGAATTTCCCGTTAACATGTCTGACGGTTAACTCGAAGTTCGCATCAACAGTTACATCATACCATTTATTAACAGCATCAAACAAACTTCTGATTTTGATATCCACAAACTGCTGTTGTATAATCTCACACGGGCAAAATTTAAGGCATGTACCTACTAGAGAACAATGTTTGCTCCCAACCAAAGCTCGGACCTCTCGCGCGTAAAATTACTATCACCTCCACCTTAGGTAAATATGTCGGCAAGAAATTCGCTTTGAACCCTTTCGGCCCTTTGTTGTTCAACTAAAACTATTCTCAGTTAATCCCTGGATAAACAGTGCTTGTTAATAAATTAACGTGTTATTAATATATGTTACTGTGACCGTATGCTTGGCAGGTGTCCCTACAGGCTGTGTACCGTATTCTGTTTCATTCGCAACAAAGGTATGGGTAAGCAACGCTAATTTTGGGTCGACAGTAAATATTGTGGCTATTCCGCTTTTTGGCGAGTTGTTAATAAATTATTGTACAGTGGAACGGTATATTTGTTCTGTGAGAGAATTGTGCCGTTTGGTCGTCTTTTAGATTTGAATGGTTTATTAATGCTTCTTTTGATCGTATAACGGTTTTTAAAGAAGGTATAGTTGTTTGGAATTATTTACTAATAGTTGCTTAAGGTAAGTAAAGACGTTTAATAATAAATAATGTTATAGTAGCATCAAATCCTTAAATGAATACTTAACTTGAAACCACAACACATCAAAAAATTTCAACGATATAGCGCTTAAAGCAAATGCCTTTCAGACGCCTTAATACAATTAACATCGTCCAATAAGGAGAGCAATATCCAAGCCGGAGCGATATTGCACCCCGGATCTAATCCGTTGGAATCTCTTCATCCTCGAATATATCCTAATAAATAGAAAGAGAAAAACTCGGTCAGGGTATTTCGTGGAGGTACTAAGTGAGTGCTTTACGTCATATCCGAAATCCCGGTAAAGTGAGTCCGGCAAAGCCGGGTGGTGTTCGATGGCCCGCTCGTCGCGATCTCAGTAATAGCAATAGCTTTGTATTAAAGCCTCTGTGAAGACGTCTTTGGGGTGCGCGCAAGTTGGAGGAGGCAGCGATGATAGGAACATGAAATCATTTGTTGGTCCATTCCTGTTTGTGGATCTGATTTTTACAAACAAATCCTTTTATTCTGATTATGAGATTACCTATCGTAGTAAAATATGTAGCTGCTTTTTATTGAAAAAGAAAACTATATAGCCCTAGTTACTGTTAATAACTTTCAGTACAGAATAATATAAAAATAATTAGGGTTCCGTACCAAAATGGTAAAAAATAACCCTTATGGTGTGACTCACGTCCAAATACTCAAACTATGTTAAAGTTAAGGCCACTTTAAATTTAAAAAAGTTGTCAGATTTGACAGAAACTCTATGAAACTGACAGTTTCCTTAAGGTAAGGAGACCTTAACTTAAGATTTTAACTAAGAAGCCTTTGAATATTTGGCCATTAGTCTGTTTGTCTGTCACAGCTTGATATCTCGAGAACTACTAATGGACTCAACTTGAAATTTGGAACGGTTTATGATGACGTTTGTCCAACTATTTTGCAAATAAGAAAGAAATAAAAAATATTTTTTTTACAACAGGGACTGAAAAGGGGTAAGTATTAAAATTTTTAAGTAGGGCTACTAGGACATGTGGTGTATCGTTTAGGCGCATTTGGTCCACTTCTCATCATATGAAAGAGCGCTGTTTGTCCATCAGCCAATTTTTAATGTCCCCACTGCTGGGGTACAGGCCTTCCTTATGTGGATAAGGAGGACTGGCCATAACCCACCACGCAGGCCCAATGCGGATTGGTGGCTGTTAACGACTGCATATGCAGCCGGGACCAACGGCTTAACGTGCCTTCCGAAGCACGGAGGAGCTCGAGATAATAAATTTTGGTCACCCATCCCATGACCGACCCTTACAAACGTTGCTTAACCTTCGCAATCGCTGGGCTAGGCGCTAAACCACTGCGCCACCGAGCTCCGCTGTTTGCACATTTTTAAAAAATCTTCTTTTTGAATAAGTAGTTGACGTTGCCTTTTTCTTTTAATTTTGGTATGAATCTTACAAAATAAATAATACGTCGAATTTTGTCGTCATTCAGTCGAATAATTTTGTTCATCATCAATAATTTCAGTTAAAAAAATACTTTTTTTTAATTGTCAATTAGTAATTGCTCTTTATGCTGTTGTTACCCTCCCGCTCCTTGCGCCCGTCCGTTATATCGGCGTGGCTTAGCGCTTTTTCATCAATCCTGCTTTATTACGGCGGATTCGCTTTTGTCTACGTCCGGATGCCGGTCATTTAGCCTGACCGCGCCAGTCTCTATTACACCCATCCGATTCCATTCGTATCTGTCGTCCTGGACCGCCCGAGATCCGTCTTCGGACGTCATCTCCCCATTTACGAGTTTTCGGACGTATAAGTTTTTTCTTTTCTCTTTTTAAGCCACTTGATGTATAACCGCGCTCCGTTCTACGTTTTTTGTTTGGCAATTTTTAACAGGCTTACGGTCGGCGAGCTTGATCACGTCTACAACCGGTCTATTTATGAGGCAATATTTTAGGGAATATTGAGTAAAGTGCCCTTTAATCTACTGATATAATAGAGGATTTAGTGGACGCTACCACGCGTTCAATTGTGTTTCGGTTTCTTTGTCGCAGGATCGCCTTAGGTTTTAATGTGGGAGATTATTGCTTTGTGATCGTATAGAAATCTGTGTGATAGGGAGGATTATTGTGAAATTTCTATCAGTTTTTCCTTACTTTCATCACCAATGTTGGTACCTATATGTGTGCCTTATAATATTATTAAATCTAATTTAATTTTACCGTCCAAATCATAAAGTCAGTGTCTTAATTCAACAAGCAGCAGCATCCACATCTTTCCTTGTAAGAGGAAAAATGTTGTCGAATTATCCTAATAAAATATTTCTTTTTTTTTTCATCCTTTCATCAGTTTCGATAACAATGATATCATTTCTAGTTTTATCCATTACAAAATTTTCACCTTCACTATCAAAACTCGTAACGATCATTGTATTAATTCAAAAAACAGCGCCCAGTCTTCCGATGGTGGCTGGCGTCCTGCCCACTGTAATGGGATTAAATCATGCGACATTAGCGTCCGGGACCGCGGTGCCGCCATAAATAATCTTCCTTTTATTAAACACGTCTAGATAAATGATTATAGACTCGCCGGCCCCTTGTTTGTAACGTTCTGATGTATTTCAGCGAACAGTGTTCTTCGCTGGAGCTCTTTTGGTGTACTTAATTTATGTTTGGGGAATGTAGATACGATATTAAAGATTTTGTCATCACTACCTACATTATTGTGATTTTTATATTGATCACCTGAAACAGAAGTGGTATTGTACAGTCAGCGTCAAATCGGTAATGATAATCTAGAGTAGTCAAAATGATCTGAAAAACAAAAAATAAATTGATCTACGCAGTCAGAATCATTAAATTGTTGAAAGCACACAAGGTGATCAAAAATATCTTACTTTGTTTCATATTTATATGAGCAGTCAGAGTGTTCAAAATTATCTTAGCAAACAAAGCTGTCAAAGTTATCTGTGTGTGCACAATGTAAAAATTAATTATGCACAGTTAAATTTGAGTGCTTTTTTTGTTTTTCAAATAATTTTTACTACTCTAGACGCTCCCATCAATTTGACGCTGACTGCACGTACTTTATATGCATTGCTCTTTTGCAAAACGCACAACTCTGCCTTAATTAGTTACAGGTATTATGTTCAGCTTACCTATGTTTACCACACTAACCTTCAAATCTTATGGGATTGGTTTGCAATCAAAGACACTGCGAAGTACACCTACTAACTCGGACATTCCATACCTACATTTACGAAGAATACAGGATTAAATTTTGTCACTTGTACCGGGGCAATACCTGACAGAAAACCGCTTTCAAATAACAGTTCTTGGTAGCTTTGTCTTCTCATCTTATCTAACACCGAAAGAGGAACCGCACTTCATCTGGAAACCTAAACCACTGATGAACTGATTAGTTGCCCAAACACAACAATGTTAGCCTCGATGTTACGGCTACAGTGCTACAGATTTCGGTGGTGGTAGCCAGGTGAACTTAAAATAAGCTTTAGGTACCTATGTGTCAGTTTGTGACAAGGGCATCCAATAACTCAATTTCCATACAAGATTAGAATGGATGGTGATAAACATCCGTCACAGTGATTTGACACCTGACGCTGATGATAAGTTCCTCATTTCCACCACCGTCGGCAGCCGGCAACATTAATCTAATTTATACACTGCGTGTCCATTGTGCGACGGACACGGCTCCTGTTGAGTAATTACGGACAGACAGACGGTGTGACTATGTTATGTCCTTAGTATTAGCAGTTGCCGGTCACTTACAAGATACTTGATAAGCATGGCATATAAATCTTAATAGCGAATTACCTACATGAAGATCCATAGATGAATCGTTTCTGTAGAGCTTTTCAAAGTGACATTAATTAAAACTATTTGCCTCACTAGATGGCGTCGATGGTAAAGTGAAGTATCAAAATTGGCTTTGAAAAATAAACGGCCTGTGCTTAAAAAAGGTTTTCTTACGTTTTCTACAGTTTACATTTACCTTTTTATCAACGCCATCTATCGAACCTTCAGTTTTTTGCCATTTTGAAAAGCCCTCATTTAAAAAACGAAAATTTAGTTTTTTTTAGCATAGGTCTAAAAAGTTGGGTTTATTTAGATTAGATCAAGAGTTCGGAGTGCTGGGACGATCAGAGGGCCTAGAAAGTGGCAAATGCTTGGCTTTTCGATTATTCGAATAGAATATAAATGACATTAGGTGTATGAAATTGACATTGACATTGTCAACGACATCTTACGTCAATTACATACTAATTCTTTTCGCCATCTGGCTATAGGGCAAGTTGTTAATAATATCGCTCGGAGTGTCGCAGTTTATCGTCTACGGCCACAGAATATTATACTCTAACGCTACGGCGGCGATCGGCGATCTGTCATCATCAGACAAACTCTTATGTTTTTGCCATCCTTGTACGTATTAAAAACAAATGTTGTCATTCTAATGAGCGTTCATTACTACAGCTAATTGCGTTTTGTATTGACAAATTGCGTAGCGTAATCAAACCGGTCGCGCCCAACGTCTCTAATGGTATTAATTCGCTGCGCGTCTTGTTAGTGGCACTCAAACTTTACTGTCATTACCGTGGCATATATTGATATTTTGTACGCAAAAATTTAAAACTAGATCAAGTTCGAATTCTCTCATAATTTAATTTTGTTTCTGTATTTTTGGTTTTTTTTCTCCTAATCTTTTCCATCCATAAGGGAACTTTAGAAAGACTGACAATGTTGATTATTTCTTATGAAATACATTATAACCAATATATAACATTTTGATAAGTTTCAACGAAAGTCTTTTTCTGTCATCGACCCATCTAAATTAATAAATGTATTGCTAAATTCATTTTTGTATTGACAAATTGCCCTCGTGATGGCTAATATCATTACATTTATTAATCATTTGCCATTCGCTTCTCGTCTTATTAGCGGCTCCCAAACTTTGCTCGCAATAATGGTATTATTAACTGCATTGCCAGGAGTTTAGTTTCTTGTTGTTTGAAATTCGTTTGTTTGAAATAATATCGGAATTAATTTTTCCGTACATCTGATACTTTATGAATATGATGGATGTGTCTAAAAGATGGCGGCCCTCATCGAACAACGGGCTTGTACTGCTATTTTGGCGACACCGTTTCTGGGAGATACCGGATTCATTTCCCGGTCAAGCTATGTAGGAAATCTTCTTGATATTATCTTGGGGTCATTTTGATAATCGTGATATTAATCAATATTTTTATATTAACTCAGTAATAATATATGTACGTAAAGTATATCATTACCTTAACATTTTCGATTACATAATTTCCCTTGCAATTTCCTTTAAATTTTATTTACTAGCTTCTGCCCGCGACTTAGTCCGCGTATATATTCGAGAAAATCCTTCGAGAACCTTAAACCAGGATAAAATTAGTATTCTATATTTTAATTAAAATGTGATAAAATCAGATCAGCCGTTTTACATGATTCCTCTTCCTCTAAACTTTAATCCCCTATTTCAACCCTTATTTCTTGATAAAAGGTAGCCTGTGTCCTTTCTTAAGCTCTACTCTATTACTATAGGTACTAAAATTTCATCAAAATCGCTACCAACAGACCGACAGAGAGTTACTTTCGCATTCATAATATTAGTATCGATTAATTTGATTGTTTTATACTAAAGTTTGAGAAGCAGTGTCGTGTGTCCAGTATTGTCACCTACTCGACGGGCGTAGGAAAGATATTTGATTAGCCACTG
Organism: Agriphila tristella; assembly: GCA_928269145.1. Lineage (NCBI taxonomy): Eukaryota > Metazoa > Arthropoda > Insecta > Lepidoptera > Crambidae > Agriphila > Agriphila tristella. Next base: position 21,889,674 of record OV743445.1, read on the forward strand.
CCCGCTAGGGGCTGCCGTTGCTGATGGATAATGCTTACTAGATATGACCACTTATAATAATGTAATACGAATTTATATTTTATTATCGTAAATAAATTATAAATCGTATTGGACAATTTCACACAGCGACATCTAGCCCCAAACTAAGCAAAGCGTGTAATATGGGTGCTAGATATTTGATATACTACTTATATACTTTTAAAATATATAATTATTATGCATAGTAACACCCAGACCCGTTACAAAAATTAAAATTCATCATTTCAATTTCTGCCCGACTGGGAATCGAACCCGGGCGGGACATTTTGCGTGGTAGACCGGCATGTTGACCACTGCCATCACTCAGGTCATCAGCTGAGAAATAATAAAACCACCTTTTTATACATAACATTTTTTGTACACACTTACCTAGTCGAAACATGTTATAACTTAAAATATTAAGTTTTCTTGTTAAGTTGATTTAATTCTAAATTTTTCAACAAAGATTTACTTGCATAAACAAAATAGAATAAATAATGGTACCTACCTATATTGATACTAAAACTATGTTTCAGCTAATATTATCAAAGCAAAAGTCACTCACAATGGCCATTTCGTCAAATCTTGTAGATTACCAATTTTTGACTGCCTAAATACCACATTCGTGGTTAATTGTTTTTATTTCTTGAATATAGGTAAATACTAGTACATGTTTAAATGTCGACTTCATAATGTTCTTTCACTGATAATTAGAATAAAAAATGGCAATCCCAAAAAACTTAATAGATTATAATGTTATCCATCGTATCTAGAAATATGGTATCTTTGTGAAACCCTCACTTAGCCAATCCGACAGTATCGTCCAGGGAAATATTTTTAAATAATCCGATACTGATACTTTGGGGGCAGGACGTGACGTCATAACCTGTCCACGTTGACTGATAGTTTGGATGTAATTGGTAATAGCCGTCATATCTCTGGAACTTGCGTTGAAAAGTGACGCTGGATTGTTTTTGTCTCTCTGGAGAGAATACTGTTTTATGTGGAAGGTAAAATAAAAAAAATACTTTCGATATTTGGGCATGACATCGCTTTAAATTAGTCGATTCATACAGTTTCAGGTTTTTTTTTCAGTCAGTGTTACAGCTTGAGAATTAGCTGCACAGAAGTTATCAAGTTTTATACAAATTGCTGAAACCAAGAAAATAAAAGAGCTTTTTCAAACCTATTGTAATACTTTCTTGATAATTTATACAAAAAAACTTATGTGTGAAAATACATAAAACATCTTATTTGAATGTATCCTCTTTATAAAACTCCCAATTTCAAAAGAAAAGTCATAGTTCGCTACGAACTTCCCGTAGATGATCGCTACGGAATCACAGAATATAATTATACGGAATTTAAATCCGTAGTGCTACAAAATCATCTTTGCTACGACGCTACGATCTACGTAGTTTGAATCCAGTCAGATTGGTTTTCTACTGCCCGACAAGGCACTTGGGCCAATTTAACAGGTTCCAGATAAGATACTTTTTTTAAGTTTGTTTTATTTTGAAAATTCAGAAAATGTTGCTATCCATAACTTGTGTCTTAATGACATGCGGAAGCGTGTGATTTGATATATATATTTTTTCGATATTCTCTATAACGATCTTATTATAAATATTAAGTTTGTTTATTTCGAGAGCCTGTTAAATCGATTAACAGAACTAATTCGATCGTCTCATTGAACTGAAAATTTACTAATTTTAGTGTACTTACCTTCTATCCTTCGCATGAACTATCAATACCTTTCTCATCCTCATCCAAAAAAAAAGTATTGTTCCCGAGGGATAGCAAAAAACGTTCCACGCAGACGAAGTCGCGGGCGGTAGCTAGTCCTCTCTATAAAGCTCCCAATTCAAGAGAGAAATCGTAGTTCGCTACGAACTTCCCGTAGACGATCGCTACGGAATTTAAATCCCAAGTGCTACAAAATTATCTTTGCTACGACGCTACGATCTACGACACGTAGTTTGAATCCAATCCGATTGGTCTTTACTGCCCGACAAGGCACTTAGGGCCAATTTTACACGTACCAGATAAGTTCTAAGTATCCTATCTGACAGATACTTTTTTAAAGATTCTGTTCTATTGAAATAAAACACTTTTTAACGGATACTAGCGCGGTTTTATTGAAAGTACATTGGTAATTAGTTCAAAAATAACCAAACCAAATACCAAGTTATCCTACTTCCTACTACTAATATTATAAATGTGAAAGTTTGTGGGTTTGGATGTTTGTTCCTCAATCACGCAAAAAGTACTGAACGGATTTGGTTGAAATTTGGCACACAGATAGTATATAGCCTAGATTAAAACAGAATACTTTTTATCCCGACATTCCCACGGGAACGGGAACCATACGGGTGAAACCGTGGGCGGCCGCTAGTTTTCAATAAAACCGCGCTAGTATCCGTAATAAAATGTTTTATTTAAACTTGCGAGGTGAATTCTGTTCTATTTTTTACCGACTTCAAAAGGAGGAAGGTACTCAATTCGACCCGTTTTTTTTTTGTTTTTTGTATGTACACCGATTACTCGAAGACGGCTGAACCGATTGAAATGATTCAAACGTTATTAGATCAGGGGCTCAAGTCTGCTAATTTACAAATGCATCAATGGAATCTCAATTGGGTCTCAAACGCCAATTTTAACACATTTGGTATTCCGCTCCTTAAATAAGTTCAATCGTTTCTTAATGACAGGCCATCGAACTATCATTCGATCGTCATGGTACTTTTTGGCATTCTGCTAATAACTGCGTTACAATCGCGTCTCGATTTTTCAATTGATTGGTATTCTGCTCTTATTTGACGTTTGTTTGACGTTTATATCAATGGTTTTTCCATGACGATTTTGTCATTGAACTACAATTGAGCAACGACACCTCTTTCTTAGAATTTGTTTGTAAACATTGAACAATGAGACCATCAGTACCAAGTATAAGCTGGCATATTTTGGTTAGAGATAATAGATATTGTGGAAAAACAATGTGTACCTACTTACCTACCCCACAGAGGAATTTTAAGGATTGATTTTCCTATCAATTTAATTTAGTAGGTACCTACCCATGGGAACTTATTAGGTGCTACGTGGCCTACGTGTTAGGTGGCTGTATCTACCAACTTTAGTTGTTCTTTAAGCATTGGGTACCTGTGTATGCAAATTCTGTTATTATTCAATAGGTAGGTAGTAACCGACCGTACCTAATTAAACAACAAAAAGGTACCTATCTGCTTAAAAAAAATCTGGATGTGCTTTTGCCGGGCAACGTCTCCGGCTGCCCGTACTAATATAAACATATCTTCTTTTAACGCTACCTACTTAACTACTGAATAAATAGGAAAAATCATGGATGAACATAATACCCACTGATCCCAAAATAAGTTGCTAAACACAATTATTATATTGGTGTCTACTGTCTAAGTGGTCTTTCATATATTCAGAATTCTAATTTGATTTTCGAATCTTTGTATTTCGATATTGTGTACATGACAGATAATAATAAAATAATTTTTTTTTTGGTGTTCAATACCTATCATATTAAAGTATTTCTTAAATTATTTATTGTAATATATGCATAAGTATCTTTCTTTATCATAACATCCATAACCCAAGTACTTTATCGACTAATATTTATAAGCACCTACTTACGTATTGTAAACTCGCAAATTATAATGAGCAACACTACACTTTGCTTCATAAATTGAACCAACATACATAGGTACTACCTACTGTAAATGTAGTGATTTTAAATGAGTTTTCTTTGCCACGGGCCACGGAATACATAATAGTTGCACGAGCCTTGATTTATTTGAGTTTTGGTAGATGTGATAGTAGACAAAATAAGACAGGTCAACATGAAATCAATATTTTATTTTATAATTGGCTCTTAATCTAAATCATAAACCAATACGATATGTATGATTTTAAAGCACAAACTTCATTTTCCCAGCAGTCATTTTTCCAGTAGGTACCCAATGTTTCATAGTTTTTCTTAGTCGCTTGGAGCAAATATAGGTACATCTATGCTTTTGTTTGGTAATAACTTTTCCAGTATCCTTTCTTGACAATATAAAAGGTATGTGCTTATATCTGCAATGTCATTCATTACACATATTGTATCTGTAATAAAAAATAGGTAATTATTAAATATTCAATAGGTAAGAGTGGGTAAAGAGTTTAATTCATCAACGCCCGAGCGGTCTCCGGTGACCAGACAACAATAGAAAATCGATTGTCTTATTTTCCGGGTGTTGACGAGTAGCAAATAATATACTTATTGAAAACAGTTACAGTTTTTTCATGTACTAAGTAGTTAGTATATAATGTAGCCAATAGCAGTGGCAAGGAGTGAATGTAACCTTTTCAAAAATGTTATGATCTACATAGTGGATCAGTGAAGTGAAATTTCTAAAAGATAAGCCGATGGTGATCGCCTTGTATGAACCCTTTGCCACTGCCTAATGGGTACCTCAATGTCTAAAGTAGGAAGTATTACTTATTTACTTACTTTTTGTCTTTTTGTTTGATCATCTTTTCTTGCTATATAACTTGCTTATTATATTTTGCAATAGGTACCTATTGTATCTAAAATAAATAATACCTAAGCAATTATTGTTGAGTTCATGAGATTGGTTTCAGAGTAATATTGAAAATCTTTGTGATATTTTGATGAGATTTAGGAAAGTAGTTTACACTTAAATAGGAAAGCGCCTCAATGAACTACATATATGAAGTAAAAATAAAGTAATATTTACTAATTTACTTATTCGTAGGTAGGTACATCTTTGTGTATATATTGGGTTTATTTATATAAAAAGAAAATGGAAAATTATCGGCTATTTAAAACTTGCTGAACGACAGACTACATACAACAGGGGGCACACTTAGATTAGAACAACGCAAACGGTCGAAACAAAGTGGCGCCATCTCTGTATCTTTACCATCAACTTTCACAACAAATCTTCAAGTTTGCTAAGAATGTCTCTGCAGTAGGACCAGACTAGGGGTGCCACCTTTTTTAGGACTAATAAAGTATTATTTTTTGCTAAAGGTAGAAAAAAAAGTATATTGTATGGAAATAAAGTATTATTTATGTTTACCTTTAAAAACATACTTTTTATTACTTTTGGCAATATTTAAACAAACCATGTCAAATAAAGTAAACACTTTATTAGAAACTAGCTTCCACCCGCGACTTCGTCTGCGTGGATAGTATTTTGTCTACCCCTTGGGAACAGTTCCGTTTTTCGGGATGAAAGGTATCCTATGTCCTTCTTTGTACCCCTGACAACGTGTGTGTAAAATTTCATGATGATCGGTTCAGTAGTTAAGACGTGAAGGCGTAACAAACAAACAAACAAACAAACAGACTTTCGCATTTATAATATTACTAGTGGCCGCCCGCGACTTCGTCTGCGTAGACAGTTATTTCTCTATCCCTCGGGAACAGTATCTTTTTTCGGGATGAAAGGTACCCTATGTCCTTTTCTGTACCCTTGACAACGTGTGTGCAAAATTTCATGATGATCGGTTAAGTAGTTAAGACGTGAAGGCGTAACAAACAAACAAACAAATAAACAAACAAACGGACTTTCGCATTTATAATATTATATATATTAGTAATTAGTATATTAGTATATTAGTATTAGTATATTATTAGTAAGGAAGGATAAGGATTACTTACGAGTGGCAGGCAACCCTAGCGGATTTATAAAAAAAATATAATAAACTAATTAAGAAGACAATACAATAAAAATCGCCTTCTTAATTGGCTATAATAATTATTTATGCAACTGTAGTATAATTATGGCTATTACAACACGAATGTGGCCTTATCGCCTGAGTGTTTTAATACCTAATTTTATTATCTCTACATAATTAGGTATTCAAACACTTAGGTGATAAGACTTTATTATTGCATACAAGACTTTATTTTTTTCTTTAACCATGACAAGTATCCTCTATAAAGTGTTTCGAAACGGTGGCTTAATATCCAAGCGAGGGCTGCTAGTTGCGCCCCTCGCGCGTGCGTTTGTTATGAAATCATCCGAACGAGTGTTTTAATGTTATACTGAATTTCATAATCATAATGTATCGTTCGGGCGTGGGCGTGGAGAGCGCGACATGCTCTCGCTCGGATATTGCGGTTTTATGAGACTGGTTGTTTTAATATTGGCTATAAGCTAACTGTTTCAGAACCTTTTTTTAGTGATTTATAGCATGATGGGTGTCGATAAAGTAATTTAAAAAATATTATTTTACAATTATGCAAACGAAAATCTTTTGGTGCGAATTACAATAATAAAATGATGAAATTTGACGACCTAGTAGCGTAGCAAATAACCACATCACCACTCATACATGACACTACTATCGTTGGACGAATACCATCTGGGGCGACACCTAATTGACCCGGAGGAAATAAAAGCTCGTAAAACCAAGAAGATGCTGGACTTCCTGGAAGCCGCTGGGCTTAAAGAGTTAGGCCGTCCGCTGCCTTGAGCGGGATCCCGCCGCGGGTACACGGCGCGAGAATATAGATTGCTGGTTTTTGACGGACAGATGCTTGCGCAGTGCATAAGTAAGCTCTAATGTATGTCGCCCCGCACGCGTGTCCCGCTTAACACAGCGGAGAGCCTTACTATAATTAGGTGGCGATTTTTAGTTCGCAGCGAGTGAATACAGCTTTATCTGGGGCCGTACCGGCTAACTTAAATGGCTATCGTAATCGCTTTCATTTGACAGATGGATGTGAGACATTGCTACTTTTCTATGGTAAGTTTTTATTTAAGCCAAATAGAAGCAGCAATGTGTCACATCCATCGGACAAATGTCAAATGAAAGCGATTACGATAGCCATGTAAGTTAGCCAGTACGGCCCCTGAGCTGCATAGCCCCTAATACTCAAATAATAATAATCGTTGGACGAATATCTAGTTTAAACCTCGTCAAAATCACATATTTGTTTTTGGTGTCTTTTGTTTTGATTTATTCTTTTTCATTAATATTTTGTTACAAATAAAGAATATTACAAATAAAGTCAAAAAATATGAAATAAGAATAAAAAAATACGTTTTCAGCGATTATACGATAATTTCATGTTATTAGTTCCGCATCGATTTCCAGAGGCGCTAGTGGACTTTCCCTTACAATGATACTCTTTGGACTACAAACAAATATTGTGTTGTCATGACTACCGACGTTCCGTTCTACAAAGCTCTTATTAGATACTTCTAATAATTTAAATATTTTAGTGCAATATTTACCGTTTCGTAATACAATATGTCACATTTTGTTGTATTTTATGATGTTAAGAAGCTTTAAATACGTTTGACCGTTAATTATCCCCAAATAAGTCGTAAAAACAAAAATTTCGATTGAATACCGGTTTTTTTACTTGAAACGGAGTGTATATGCGAGTGCTATTATTTTACACTGTCACATTTATCTTTTGGTAGATTTTAGTGGGCAACACCATCATTACGACGACATTACGATTCATTGACGACCATTAATGCGGTCATATTTTTTTTAGCAGAATACCGAATTAGTTACAAACGTAATGGCAACGTAATGAGGTGACGTCGTGATCGCAAAATCGTGTAATTTTATGTCAATTAGCAGACTTGAGCCCCAGGTTTGTTCTCAAGTTGGTCCCATTTTTTTAAATTTTGAAATCGGTTCAGTACTTTTCAGGAAAACCTGAAAATACTGTCGTTTTCGTTACCATTTTGTGAACTTATACGGATGATCGACCATATCTTCTTTGTTTATGTACCGATTTAGATGATTCTTTTTTTGTTTGAAAGAGGATACTTTAGAGATGATACCATTTTGATTTCATTGTTATTGGACCTTGGATATCAAAGATACGCAAGGGAACTCCTCAAAATCAAATAGGAACTGTATAGTGATTACACTAAAAATATTAAAATAAAAATTGTTTAAAAACAAAAAACCGACTTCAAAAAACCTGAAAATAAAAACAAAAACAGCTTCAGAATTAAATACCTCTAAAAAGCAAGAAATAATTTTCTAATCACTAGATACCTACGCATATCACTGTAAGAAAACACGTCTATTGAAGTCGGGTGGGGCTCTTAGAATAAAAAAAAGAAGTTGTCCTCCAGCCCCACCCGACTTCAATAGACGTGTTTTCTTACAGTGATATGCGTAGGTATCTAGTGATTAGAAAATTATTTCTTGCTTTTTATAGGTATTTAATTTTGAAGCTGTTTTTGTTTTTATTTTCAGGTTTTATGAAGTCGGTTTTTTGTTTTTAAACAATTTTTTTTAATTTATCCAGAAAATATTGCTATACAGAATTTGTGTCATAGTTACATGTGAAAGCCGTAGTCATCGTGTGATTTGATATATTTTTTGTAGCTTTTTGCTTACTTCTCACAAAGAGATGTGACCAACTGACCACGCTAAGTGTGTTTATTTCGAGAGCCTGTTAAATCCATTAACAGAACTCAATTGTCTCACTCAACTGAAAACTTACTAATTTGAACTGTACTTACCTTCTATCGTTCGCATGAACTATTAACCGTTTTAGCGTATTAAAACATCAATTATAATGGCGTTTGACAATATCTGAGGCGTGGCCACTAAGGTAATTAGTGTACCGGTCAATTAACCACTAATTGGTATCTACTAATTGTTTGCAAGTCGTTATTAGTGGGTAGATTATTGATTAGCAAGTCAGGAATCAGAAATATTTTGTTTGAATTATAGATTTAAATACAGGCTCTGTCAAAAAAAATCACTTTTGTTGTATGGGAGCACCCCTTAATATTTTGATAGAGGCTCGAGTCATGCTTTATCGAAATGGAAATTATGAAAAACTTTCCAGATTAAGATAAATTATTCATTACTAGCTTCCGCCCGCGACTTCGCCTGCGTGGAAAGGTTTTTTGCTATCCCTCGGGAACTATACTTTTTTTCGGGATGAAAGGTACCCTTTGTCCTTCTCGCTACCCCTGACAACGTGTATGCAAAATTTCATGATGAACGGTTCAGTAGTTAGGACGTGAAGGCGTAACAAACAAACAAACAAACGGACTTTCGCATTTATAATATTAATTAAAGTAAGGATAAGGATAGAAAAAAATACTAGAAAAAATCGACTCACCCGTAGCAGCTCAGACGGGTGAGTCGATTTTTTCTATCTAATTAATAAATTATCTTAATATAAAAATTGCATTGTAAATGCCTAAAATCTGTAAAAAAACTGTAGTTTAGATTCTTCCATACACTATTGTGTGAAAATAGCTTAATATTTTGACTTTGCAGACATTTTCTTGCGCCATATTTACTCCTTTAAAAAAGTACTACTTGGTCGTCTTATGATAATACATTTTATTCTCCATTCCACTATGTACCTCTACAATAGCAATGTACTTTTTAAAAGCAACTAATACAACCCACACACACACTATTTACTACTTTAACACAAAGTAACAAAGAGCATAATCAAACAACGAACAGCTCGTAAAACTGCATTCGGCGTTTTTTAGAAACTTACCGAGGGAAGTGGGAGAAAGCTATTATTATTAATTATTATGATTACGCCGAAAAACTGCATGCTACAAACAACGTCGCGCATGATTCCGCTGCATATTAGATTTAATGGCCCGACTCGAATGTTTTAATCACGGTAAGGAGGGGTGCTCACAAGTGTGAATGCGACGTGAGAAGGAAGAAGGGTATTTTAAAAACTTAATTTAAAAAAAACTAAGGAAAACGCATGTAACGTTTTAGTACGGACCCTGGTATACCAATTCGAAAAAATCGGAAATCATTGCAACTGATGAAATTTGATGAAACATTTTTCTTTAAACATAATGAAAATTTTTATACTTACCATAATAAAATTGTCAATCTCATAGTAAAATTACTAGGCTCTAAAAAAATTAATCTTCATATAATCTTCGAAAGTATACCTACATTTTACGACGTTTCCTATCGATAGACACTAGTTTTATCAGTTACGAAGAATCTCCAATTTTTTTTTTCAAAATGTCGGGTAGGTATGCCAAAAAGGTTACATGGTCTTTCCATTATTCTTTTCGAATCGCTGATAACGAGTTTGAATCAAATCACTGTCTGATAATTTAAATTAATTGTTGCATATAGATAATTAAAATTATAAACTAATGAAGTAAATTAAAAAAAAGTAAAAAATATAAATTTAAGTCATTTATAACAAATACTTAAACATAATTATGTGTGTGTCACCTCAATACATTTCTTGCAAGCTCAATGTTATAAAGGTGATACCAGATACAATAAAAAAGTTCACATCTCTAAAAGTACAAGTTTATTACGTGGACGATGCCAAACTTATCAATCAAGTAGTAAGGATAAAAAAAGTATCGTTAACACACTCCTTCTCCAACAGTGTGTTCTAAGCCCAACACCTTTCGCACGGAGCGCTCAAAGCGAATAAAGATATCTATATTCATTAAAATTTAAAACGCGCACGGGTTATAAGATCCAAAGGGGGACACCTACATACAATTATTAACAATTTAGGTTTATTACAGTTTTAATTTTACGTGGAGCGTGTGACGCGGGCACGGTGTCAGGGTGGCTAGGCACCTTTAGGTTTATGGTGATTAAAATGGGCGTTGTGAGGTAGGCGATATTGGCAGTTTGTGTTTGTATACTCTTTGGGAATTTTGGTTGGATATCTTAATCATGACCTTATCACGATACAAATGATAATTTTGGATTATGAGAATACAAATAAGTCGTTTTATTAGTGACCTAGACTTAATTTTAAACTTAGACAGGTGTTGTTTAGCAGAGTCAAGAGTGAGTCGCCATGGGGTGACTGGGTACTTGGGTACTTCTACATAGTATTTCTACATTAGCCAAGCAATATAGGTAATTACTCATAAGGACGATAGTGCAGGTGCTTGCTTAAGTTTCAAAAAGATATGTCTGGAAACAGCTGCTTGTTAGTCGAAGTATTTGAAATTGAATACTGCTACTTCTTATTTGTTAAAAATTGTCCCAACTCTGGTGTCATGAAAATAGCTATAGACAGAGTCCCGCGGCCGGCACATCAAAACAATACGACCAGAAATGATAATGATTATTACACATTATTGCAGATATACTGGAAAAGATCTTCGCTCGCTCTATAATAGTCTATTTTTTTTCCCGACGTCCAAAGTGTCTTTGTAAACCAATCAAAATTAAGTATTTATAAATACCAAGGATCAAATGGGAAATTAATGTATTAACATATCATGGACCTCTGGGAAACAGCCAAATTAAAATTAAATTAGAACAATAATTTCAAAATTCAAAATATTTTTACTTTCGAAGTTGCTGTTTACTAATTACTTATTTTTTTCTTTGCAGGTAAGTCAATGAAAAAACCTTCTACATTTTGCTGTTGTGTAAGTATATTTTTTTTATCTTTTACTACCCAACATTTACCCTTTACTATAAGAATAAATAAATGCCTTTACCTAGTAGCCTCTAACAAGTGTCTTATTTATCAAGTAGGAACCAATCAAGAAACAAACCCTAAACCGCAAACCATTAAGCAACACGAGATTCACCACATCCCATTTAAAATCCCGATCCACGTTCAATTTTTCAAGGCAACAATAACAATTACGATTCAGGATCACGCGGCCATTACACGCTTTATCTGAAGACGCAGCCCCAACCCTTTAACTTCTAATCGTGAATTATAACCCCGTAATAAAATTCTTTAATCAAAGAAAACAACCGAGCTCACATTTAGGCGCGCACACGTCTACCTACCGCCGAGTCGTTACACGGAATATTTACATACATGTGTCATTATACCCCCACCACCCTCATAATTAAGGGTATAGCGAAATCTTAGCGTCTTATTACAAGAAACGGTATCCTTTTAGAAAATTGTAACACTGTCGTTAGAACGCGCCTCCAAATAATCACCTCGGAAATTTGGCACTCAAAAGTTTCGCCGCGTTAAAATATCCAAGGAAGCTAAGAGCACACACGAAACTTAAATGTGAAATATCCTCTAATGAATCAGACAATATTTTAAGGCATGGTGGCAATAAAACCCCCCTGCCTCCCGCTAATGTTTACCAACATTTTGTCTCTGGTAGGGATGGGGTGATTCGCCAAATAAGTGTCGATGCGGACAGGATTAGGCGCGGCTGTAAAAAGGTGGGTATATTTTATGAATATATCGACTTGTGGTTAGTCTAGCTAGAAATATTTCTATTTTGTGATGAAGTAGGTAGACAAAATAAACCTTAGAGCATTCAAATTGGTTTAATGCTCTAAGAAATAAACATTAGTTAAACTGTGGCATAAAAATAAGATTTGAGATACTGACTGCCGCCCCAATCATTGATACTTGATATGTATCCCCATAAACACTAGTATCAAAGCGACACATTTCATAAATTACATTGAACTCCAAGAAACATTTTGATTAAAAAAAACCCGTGTGTGCAGCTGAAACTACGTCATTTTTTTCCCCACTCGTAAATACTTTTCAGCACGCCGTCACTATCGAGGCTCTAGTCAAGATAAAACCTAATTTAGGTTTTGTCTTATTTTTCCTAATGGCTTTTATAATGTCAGTCGTACGGATCAGTCATACTGATCCAACTCCCGTTTATCTCGTCAGCCGATCGTGTTCCAAGTCATTGAAGTTAAGATGGTCCTCCGGGTACGCTCTGTGGTCTACCGCGGGCCTACAACGGAATCGCTCATGAAACTTTGTTTCGATAATACGGAGTACACACTGCTTTGAACGCCATCCAACTAGAATAGTTCAAAAGTAATACCACTATCATTTTCAAATATTAAAGTCCTTATTTGATTGAAACACATGTAAATCATAATTCAGATCCACTGTAATTTTTTTTATCTATAAGTATCTATGTTTAGACTTGTTGCTATTTTTTAATGTAAGTAAGTACTTACATATTGTAAATTCGAGTTCACGACTAAGTTTTACTTGACTAATGCCTCGTCACATACCAATTATCTATCCCCAGCAAGGGATACGAGTATGCCTGTAAAAGCTTTGTTGCTTACATAATGTTATAGGCCCTACACATGCACAGGCCCAGCCTGCAGGATCGTACGGAGAGGCGTGGCTTTCCGGCCAAGTCTATGTGTGTAGGCTAGGCTAGGCGTGGCCTCCTCAGCACTAAAGAGACTCAGGCCGCTTCCGCCTACACTCGCTGAGATTTGGCCGGACCTGTAAGGCGTGAAATACATAGAAGCGTTGCGGCGGAGTTAAGGCGCAGATACGGCGGCGACGGCGGCGATACATGTATTTGATTGGCCGAAAGCATCCGGAAGTCTCACATCTGCACTGAGGGCGTCGCTTTCGATGGCATAGCCACCTTAACTGCTTGCTTGATGTTAACCATCCTAGAGTGGAGTGTGTGTCGCAAGTGAACTGCGAACAGTTTGAGATGCTATGATTTATTGATTCCAAAGGCGACCGCCAGGGGCGCGATAACAAGGCCCGTTTTAATTACGACTCGCCTAATTGTGTTTGCGGTTACACCGAATTTGTGTATTGTTGATTGTCACTGCATTACAAGTTTGTTGTTCATTGCATTTGTAGAAGCTGGATTTGTAGCGGAAATTTAGATATACTCGTATGTTCAAAGGAAAATGTCACTTTGATAACAATGTCTCTTAATTGAGAATTTCATATAACAAAAAAATAAGGAGTGAAATATTATGTATTGCCTTGTGGGATACACTATTGTAACAGTGATAATAATATTATGTTCAAAACCACTTTTTGCTATTTGAGTTATCATTTTCTTATTTATTTTTTTAGATGATTTGATCGCGCCAGATGAAGTTATGGTAAATGATTTATAGATATTGCAAAAGTATAAACAACTGTAGAAGTTGGCAAACTAACTGCAGCTCTCAAACAAGAAAGTGTATCGGCCCTCTATGGCCATTTTAATAGGCCACATTTGACATTTGTCAATTTTCGATTCATAGTGAGGTGACCGTAGGTGTTCATAGCTTCAAAACATCGATTAAGGTGAATGAATCGATACAGATTTCAAACATGGAATATGAATTCAGTTATTATGAAAAAGTACTTATGAGTATACTATTTAATTTCAACTAAAATGCAATGAAAATCAAATCAAAAAATCATCAGTCCAATCCATGTCCCATTATTATTTTATATCGTGAAAGGAAACATAATTAAACGAACAAGTACGAACATATAACAAAAACGTTACGTAAAAAAACTTTGTTTTTTACAGTGTTGGTATGAATGACAAAGTTATATTTGCGGTTTTGGAAAGTGAACTAAGTATATCTCAAAAACTGATTACTATAGGTATCACGTTCAAACCAATTTTCGTCGTCGTTAATAAGATCTAGAGCATTATATTTTTTTGATTTTTCACTCTCTTATTTCAAAAGTTAAAGGGGGGGGGGGGACAAACATTTTACCATTTTGGCGGTGTATACAGCGGCGGCTGTTAATCTTTGTTTCTTTTATTTTTGTATTAAAATCGTTAAGCGGTTAACAGAATACATCGACCTACCAAGTTTCAACTGTGTAATCTTAATACTTTCGGAATAAAGTGGCTGTGACATACGGACGGACAGACAGACATGACGAATCTATAAAGGTTCCGTTTTTTGCCATTTAGGCTACGGAACCCTAAAAAATGCTAACACAGCTAATGAAGATTTGAAATAATATGACTTTCAAGTATCTACCTACGATAAATAGTGGAAATAAAATTTGATGTCTTTTGAATTTCTAATATAAAAATTGATATTATTCATTTATGGTGAGAATATTCATTCACAAGTACTCATTGCATTCAACTTTCGATTTTTCGATTTTTGGGTAACATCCCTAGTGTTTAAAAAGAAAAAGTTTTCTCTGACATAACATTGTAACGACGTTTAGTTTTATTAAAACAAAAATTGTTTTTTATGTTTAGAATGGTTTTTCAGTGAAAATACATCGTATAAAGTTAATTTTTTCGGTCACTTTACCGTAAATAAACATTCGTAATTGAAAAACATGAATTAATTGTGCTGTTTTAACATAGAAAAAAAATATTATATTTGATGCCCGCCGTTACAAGGTTACTTTGAAGAATTTTGATGAAGTGTCAAATGTGGCCTATTAAAGTGGCCCTACTTTAGTTCAACGATACCTTAAAACTTTTTAAAGAACCATTAAAAATGCAAAAATAATCAAAGACACCGATTACCTCTCCCATCTGGAGGGACATTGCGATTGCGACCCATTTTTAACGCGCGTTTATAAACTATTCTATAATACGTAGGGTTGGCAATGGCAAAATATGAGCGGTTTACATGACGATTATTGCCAGAAAAAATAATCTCAAAAATAACACGTCATAATTTTAAAATTTTTAAAAGCTCAGTTGGTAAGAGCTTTGGACTGGACTTCCAAAGGTCGTGGGTTCAATACCCACACAATCCTGGTGAGTAGTCGAATTTTTTTGTAGTATATTATTTAGAATAAGACATCATCAGACATTTGTTAGGATTTGTTATTTTTATGATAAATGTTTAAGTATATTCTTTTTTAATAGGTATTGAAAAAGTGATATAAGTCCTAATAAAAACTTACACAAAATCAATTGATAACCTTACCCCAGCTCATTAGTCCTCCACACAAAGTGCTACATCGGTGATTTTTGTTGCTTCTTGTAAATCTTATTTTATAAAAGGAATTAAGTACTTAATCCTGTTTTTTCCAATATGAAAGATTTTTAATAGGAACCTACTATGGGCAACAGCGTCGCTGAACCAGTTAGCAACAAATTCGAGTGCGCGCCTATCGCCCCTGCACGAACTAAACGTATGGTATGACGGCGCGGTGTGCAAGTGTGGTTAAGCGACGCTGTTGCAAATGGTAACTCCTATTAGTTTTCAAATATAAAAAAATATTTACAAATCTCAGTATAAACTTCATCAATACGTAAAATCAGTTGACAACCTTACCCCACCCATTAGTTCTCCCGCAGAGTGTTACCTCAAATGGTGCGTTTGATTCGAACCTCCGCTCATCGGTGATTTTTCCAGTGATTAGTATAAATACTTACAATCTCAGTAAAAACTTCATCAATAATGCGTAAAATCCGTTGACAACCTTACCCCACCTCATTAGTTCTCCCGCAGAGTGTTACCTCAAAGGTGTGTTTGATTCGAACCTCCGCTCATCGGTGATTTTTCCAGTGATTAGTGTTTGATGTGGCGGCTGAGTCACTCAATTAGTGCTGAAGTTGTTAACTTTGGTGTGGGTCGGGGACACTTTAGTTTTGAGTGGGGCCTTTTGGATTTTCAGTAATTGGTGTGAGTTGCTGATTTAAAAAATGTGAAGTGTTAAAAAAAATTTGAAGATCGTTTAGCATACCAAGTCCTTCACATCTTATATCTTTGGTTTAATCGTCAGTAAGTAAAATCGACAGAAATATCATTAAAAACGCCAACCAATATAAGTTTAGAACTACATATCTTTATACAATAGCTAGGTAATTTATTAAAAAAAACTTGCCATGTGCGAGTCGGACTCGCACACGAAGGGTTCCGTACCAAAAACGGCAATAAAATCACGTTTGTTGCATGGGAGGTATTTTTTATTCTGTTTGACGTTAAGAAAAGAAGTTTAGAAATACATCATCTGTGAAAACTTCAACTGTCTAGCTGTCTGTACATGAGATACAGCCTGGTGACAGAGACAGACAGACGTCCCGTTTTTACTCTTTGGATATGGAACCCTAAAAATGTGCTGTAGCACCGTAGCATAATATTTTGAGAACGTTTAGACAAGTAAGACGGCGATTAATGGATGTTTAAATACGAGTAGTAGTACAAGTTACTTTGTCTGATGTGAAAGCAGAATAACAATTAACAATTTGTACTCGGTTTGGTTGGTGGTAGGGCTTGTTTCAAGTCCGCCTGGTTAGCTACCACCATCTTACCTAAGTCTGACGCTATAACAATTTAAAAATTACCTCAGTGATGAGGATTCCGGGTGTAGTACTCTTCCACCTTCGGGCTTATCGTCACTTATCATCAGGTGAGGTAAAGGTCAACCATCCACCCGTTGTGCATAGATAAATACTGGAGAGGACAATGCAACAAAAAATTAAATTTCGTATATCTAGTAACGCTCCCAGTCTGCCTCTAAAATATCAATTAAAAATACCCAGTAGTTTAGTCACAAGAAACATTTTTCAGTTTTTAACATTTTCTACATGCTGTATCTATTACTAAGCTATTGCTGACAAGTCAAAAACCCCTTACATCAGTATAAATTAACACAACGTTGCCAAATTGTACCTTAGGCTTAAGCCGTAAGAGTCATTTTTAAATGACGCGTGTCATTTAAAACTGTGCGAATGAGACAAAATCTACTTTGAACAAACAATAAAGTTGACAACGTTTCAAAATCTTTTTTTTACCTGTGTAAAATGTGTATTTATTATTATTAAATTACTTACGAAAACAGGAGACACGTATTTTTTCCTTTTGCAAAATTTTATTTTGATGAAATGTCCAAACAAACATTTTTACGTGCCAAAGTCCTACACCTTGTTCACCACGTTTACCTACAGTGGTGTCTCTTTAAAGTTTTATAGAAATTGAAATAAATGCACTTCAAACCAACCTGTATTTTATTAAACAGATTCAAACGTTAACAATATCGACTTTAATTTCGCAATTCAAAAAATTGTTTCGCTGAAAACTTCGGTTTTAGCAGTATCATGAATTCCACCTAGGGACTGTTACATTACGACTGTCTACCATTACAAATTCTTCAGAAACCTTGATGTTATTTTCGAATAAAGTTTAAAAAACTAAAATACTAGTATGGGCAATTCAATTCAAAACATTCAAAGCGAAAAATATTTTGGCACTTGACAGCGACAGTTTTTTTTGTGAATGCTCGTTGTCCAGTTTTTTATTTTTCATAGCAGCAGATATGACAATGTGTTCTCTAAGAGCTAGTAGTGGAGAAAATTCATTCAACTATGGTATAATAATATTCTGTTTTCACCATTATACTGTAATTTTTAGTCTGTGACTTTTTAATATTTTATTTTTATTCTGTTTACTTTTTGTACAACACAACACAAAAACACCCAAAGAGCAAGTCGATGATGACGTCTTGACATCTCATTGACGCAGTCTTATAATACTGCGTCAAAGGTGTCAGAATCTGTTAGAATACGAATAAAGTATTACTTCTTCTATGCCTTATTATAATTCACAGTTTTCGAGTACACCGACGTGATTTTAATTTATGGGGAATGTCGCTGCTTTAGCTTTACGGACATACCGAGAGAGATATTATGGTAAAACTTGTGTTTGTCCTACCAAGCAATAATGGTCGCACTATTGTTCAAGCCGTCCAAAGGATACAAGAAATATTTAATTTGTGACTAGGTATTCAGT
The DNA here is from genome assembly GCA_928269145.1 of Agriphila tristella. Lineage (NCBI taxonomy): Eukaryota > Metazoa > Arthropoda > Insecta > Lepidoptera > Crambidae > Agriphila > Agriphila tristella. Next base: position 21,908,166 of record OV743445.1, read on the forward strand.
GTACAGAATAACTTTAAATCAGTGATCAGTGGTCAGCTCGAGTCGCTGCCGTAGATATCAAGAAAAACACTGTTTTAATTCAGCATTAAATGGCGCCAAAAGTTTATTTCGCGGCTTGTCACCTATTAATACTATTCTGTGACCTAACACCGCGCTGTTGCCGCTCTTACCACATGTAAGTAACCAATATTTACAAAGGGTGTTTAATTTCGTACTTGTTTTTGTAATATTTAGTTTGTTCGAAAAAAAAATTTTTTTTATTTCACTCCTAGGAATTATTTGATAGTTTCAAAATACTTCTATGAACTATTGTCTACAGTGTTATCATTTATTGTTGCATTGTCAAATCCACGTTGTATATCTTTGTACCCAGTAACTAGGTATGTCACTACTTAAAAAAATCATCACGATCATAAAGAACGCTCCCTCAATAATTCATAGCCAAATGGCGGTAACCCTTAAATTAAACAGCTGCATATTTACCCCCACCCCATGACAAAAACAGAAACAGTATCGAGTCGTGGGATGGCGCGAATTCCTGTGGTGCGTTAACTCTTGTACCGTCCAAGTACCAATATCGCTTATCAAGTGTCAAGATAGCTCGAACCGCATCATGGAGACACTGTAAACTAAAAAGCGGTAACTCACATTTATGAGAAATTGAGAATTGAAAAAACAATATTTTCTACATAATGTACTATGTTTTTAGCGTCTTTCGATCTTTTTATTATTTTTTGTAAAAAAGATAAAAAAGTATAATATCTAAAAATAAAAGCTAGGTATATCTCTTTTTTTAATAAAAAAAAATAACAGAATAAAGGTTAAAAAAGCTATTTACACGAAATACCTGTTTAGAATGCAAACAATATTTTATGTTTAACTGTTTACATTACTAAAAAAAACAAGTCTCTAATCGTTTAGGCGGGAATCGAATAATGAACGACACTTTCCTTTTTGATTGCCTATAAATAACAAGCCTTTCTCCGTCAGATATTTTCATATCACATTAAAAAATCTCAAACCTAAAGTGCTGTCTTACCTTCACTCGCAGCATCATGAACATTACCAAGGGGGTTTATTATTTGCACCGCCAAATTTATCGAGCAATATCAGCTAAGTAACAACGCACGAAATGCCCAATTAAAATATTAATTACTTTGAGTTGTGACACTTCGCGGTGGGGTGGCGTGTTTTAGCGAACCGGTCTGTGGGGGGCTAAACTACCGTTTGTATCTTGAAAGAGTCTCCTGTGATGAACTAAAAGGGTTCCAATGCTTTTGGGTGCGAAAGTAGTAATGACATCCATATACCAGACAATATATCTAGCAAAAAAAAAGGAATAAGAAGAGTGTATCTCTTATTCTAAAAAGCAGAGATTTTATGAATACATGATGTATGTACAAAACGCCCAACAAATGCTTGAGTTAAGATTCGAAAGGTACGTCAAAGATTTTGTAAAGGCTTTAAAAAATTGGTAGTTATTGCATAAAATTTAATTTTGTAGAAGTCACATTACTTTGGGTCAGTAAGTAACTTAAAGAATATTGGTTGCCCACTTTCAATTTACAAGTACACAAAGATTATCGCATTATTGACAATAAACCCATCAAAAATGACGTCACAACTTCAAAAAGGACACCTCATTACAACTGCCTCAAAATCATTAAGAGCGCAGATAATCTACTTTGTACCCATTTCGGTAACGATAGACCGCAATGTAAACCAAGATTGCTCAAACTCTTAAAGGATTAGCAGCACCTTCGAGTTACTTCAAACAAAGAAATCCTCAAGCAAACACATCCCACCCTACGGCGCTAAATATTAAGTGTTAATAATGTCACAGTCTTCCCCCTGAAGGATCAAAAATTCAACGATTCGCTACGCGCAAGTTAACAAAGGGTTACCGTCGATTTTCAAACCAGTTAGCCTTTCATCGGATATTGGGATGATATTAATGCCCCAAGTTTCAACCACTTTCTTAGACTTTTAGATTTGAAAAGCAATTTGGCTTAATGGTCGGAATTGATTAACGCTCTTCTGATTCGTTTGCTTTTGAAAAGTATAATGGCTTAAGGTTGTTTTATGAGAAATGGGTTGTCTAGCTTGAAAAGACTATCATCGATATAAATATTTGTTTTTTTTATTTCCCAAAACAGACTTATAACATGTCGAAATGAATCCTCTAGAAGTGCTACTATAGATTTTTCATTGTTTGCCATTGATTGGACTTTGGTTCATAAAGCTGGATTCTGGACCCACAAGAGACAACGCCATGTAAAATAATCTACTTCGTCGTTTTTTATTTTGTTCAGATTTTAAACATGTCGAAATTAATCCTCTAGAAGTGCTACTATATATTTTTTATTTTTTGTCATTGATTGGACTTTGGTTTATAAAGCTGGATTCTTGACCAACCAGAGTCACCGCCATGTAAAATCATGTATTTCGTCGTTTTATAATCCGTTACAGAAAATTTATGGAGTCAAGGTCAGTACACAAAATGGTTCTAGGTAGGTATACATTTTTAATTTTTTGCCATTGATTGGACATTTGATCATAAAGCTGGATTCTGGACCAACCAGAGACACCGTCTTGAGCAATAATCTATTTCGTCGTTTTTTATTCTATTACAGACGATGTGATGGAGTCAGGATCAGTAGTAAAATCGTGGTAGCTAAGCCAGTGATTCCATTACCTGCAAGGGACCGCCTGCTCATGCTCATCATACTTTTTTCCTTGATCAGAAAAACAAAAACATCTTTGAAGTCATGCCTGAACTCGTCGCCTCGCGTGTTTAAAATTAATTCGCAATCAACCACCCTATCGAGTTACCCCAATTCGGCTTAATGAACTCAATCAATATCTAATGCAATGAGGGTACGTAATTAAAATACTCCCGTGCCATTTGCATATGAAAACCTTTATAATTGATCATTCAGCTCTTCTCGAAACGCTGGAGACAATCCCGAGGAACTAAACAAATTTGGTAAAATACAAATGAGATGTGATGTGTAAAGGTGGAGGACAAAAGTATTTGCGTTATATTTATAGCTCACTTATTTCCAGGTCTGATGAAAGATTTGGTACTTCATCATCTAGTCTAGATAGATACAAAATAATGACGGCCCTTTTGAGGTAAGAACTATCGTGTGTATAGTCTGACAGACAGACAACGCGTTATAATAACTGAAGATTATAATTTACTTATTGATCTTACAATAAAAAGTATGGATATCGTCTAGACATCAAAAGATAGCTGTTTTAAACGAACCATTTCACAAACAAAGGCTTCACTGTTTTCTATTCCAAAAGGGTTTATACAAGTACAATTTTCAAAGTCAAAAGATCACATCATGATTTACAAAGTAATCTTCAAAATGATAGATTGTGAAACTGTAACTCGATTTAAAAATCTGATTTTACCCTTTATGCGAACTCCATATTTTACCCACCTCACGTTATCGTGTCTGCTTCAGAGAAATGGGGCCATGAAACTGGCGTACACACGTGTTGCTTTCACATTTTATATTATGACATTGAATTAATTATGGGAATGACTATGATTGTAACTTTTGAATTCTATTTTCATCGAATTACGTTACTGGATCGAATCGAAATTATTTTTAATTATGTCAATATCGGTATTATCTTAACGCAGAATGTTTAACGCAGAAGGTTAACGCAGAATTTGTTTACGATACAAATACAATGATACTCCTACAGTACAGTGGTTTTACTTTTATTAGCAACTATTTAGGTTTTTAGGAATTCTGTCCTAAAAATCTAAATAGCACATTGTAGAATAAAGTTTTTTCTTCTTTCTTTCTTCCTTATATATAGTATTATCCATAATGATTCGGATAGATGCTGAAATGCTGACTTATGTGAAACTTGCCTGAATGGAATGATGATGTTAGTTTACTAAGTCAATATGTACTATTACAAGTAAGATGCGAAAAAGAGCCACACATACCTAATGATACGCAACAAGGGGCAGTATGATTCTGATATTACAATGGACCAAATTATTGACACATAAGTACCAAAGATGTTAAATTACTAATAATTGAGAAAGATACAAGCAGTATAATAATTGATATGATTCCAAAGGTCCTACATGACTGATGCGTTATAACGGGTGGCGCAAAAGTAAAGACCCTATTTGGTTCAGCTATAAAAAATTTTCTAAATTAGAAAACTAGATTTAGGTTTTTTTAAATGTATATTTGTGCCATTAAATTTCGTACCATTAGGATTTAAAGATGATGTCTTTTAAATGGTGACCTCCAGAGTTGATACACATTTGAGCCCTATTTATGACATTTTGCATAACTTGCCGTAACACTTCCTGCGATATGTTCGTTATTTCTTGACGAATGTTTTCTTTTAGAGCTGCGAGAGTCTGTGGCTTGTTCACATACACCCGAGATTTCAAAAAACCCCAAAGAAAGAAGTCTGGACTGGTCAGATCGGGTGATCTTGCAGGCCAAGGCAAATCGCCAAAACGAGAGATAACTCGGCCTGGAAAAGCGTCCCTCACTAAATCCATATTTATTCCACGTTCTTGGGGAGTAAAACGGTCCATGTTTATTTTCAGTGTATTTTATATTTGTTCACTACACAATTTTCAACAACAGAATGACAGAAAATGTCATATAAAAAAAATAAAAGTATTTTCTTTAGTGCCAGTACTTTTGCGCCACCCGTTATATCGAGTTATCGAGTCACGTAAAAAGAGCGTTAAAGAACAAGCAAATGATGGAGGAATCTCAACGGTTTATAAAGGCATAAGATACATTTTCACTCACCTTTTTGAGGCACTTATCAGCGCTCTTTTGACATGACGCCTACTTTACCTAAAAATAAAAAACAATATGCCACGGACAATCCTCTTTTTTCAAAGCCACACGATGAGACGCCCGGTTCTACAGCACTCGCGAGTGTCTACGGCGCCGACGGCGACGCTCCGAGAGCACACAACACTCGTTGAAAAATTAATATACCGTACAGTTTTGTACGGCTGTGCGGATGACGCATTTGGCACCGGATCTCTGCATCACGCGAATTGCAATATCGTATATGCGTATGTGGAGAATGAAACTACTGACTTGTGCTTTTTTTCTTGCTTCTTATCTTATGAGGAATAGTGGCCACCTCTGGTTTTAGAGTTTATCAAGCCACCTGTACGGCATCTAACTTGGCTTAACGACTGTTATCAGATGACAACAGTCGGGACCGACTGTTTAACGTGCCCTCCGAAACACGGAAGCGCTCAGTTGTAATGCCACTTAACGGTCACCCATCCGATACCTGGCCGGACCATTGCTTAACAAACGTGATAGAGTACGATCAGTCTGTCAAGGTCCGAAATGAGCGCTTCAAAATTGTGCAGTAAAAAATGCTGGAACTCCTATTTGAGTTCAATTTATTTTTTAAGAAGCAGTTTTAAAGCTTGATTAATTATAACGAGTAAGAAGCTAAACTTGTGTACAAATTGTAAATGATTGTGAACTAACTTCTACTGATGTAGGCATTGGCATATGACTCCACAATAATCGCAACTGAAAGTAACTATAATCCAAAAATGTGATTCCATTGCTTGATGACATGTAAAGCATGATAATTATTCAATAACAAACCCAACTAAACAATGAAAATCTATCATCTCAACTGTTAAGGGTATTAACTCCCTATAAATTGTCGAAGGTCCCAGATAGCGCCTTATCGAGTTGTTAACGGTAATATCGGGCCAATGATTGCGCCCTGCGGGTAAGCGGTTGGTAACGTTCAGCCTCAGAAATAGCTGAATATTTTAGTACCATATCACACTAACTATTGCGCTTGTTCAGTAAGTCGAAACCTCCACTAGGAACGTGATAATTGGTGTGACATGGTTATTAAGTGTTCAGCTTCTTTTAAGGTAGATGTACCATCGATTGTAGTGCCTGCCTACACTGCTGTTAAATGATGTGATTCTTGGAACTTTGAAGTGTGTATGATATAAAGACTTATCTTCAATTTCAACAACTACTAATCTCTTGTTTTGTTTGTTTTTGAGTATCAAGATTTGATTGACCGCTGGTTTTTTAATGTTAGTGTTTTTCGATATGAGCAAAGATCGCTCCTACTTCAATATCCTTGAAAGCATGTTCCTTTGATTCTAATAATTTGTTATTTAATATCATGAACACTGAAAAAGTTATTAGTCATGTATTTAAAATTTGAAAATATCCAAGCACAATCGTTTTGATTTTGTAGTTTTATAGATTCTTTTGAATTGCCTACTAACAAACAACTTCCTAAACATAAGACAAAGATTATGGTGTAATAATTATGTTATCTCAATACAATGTAGCCAGCAGTGTCGTAATCCAATATTTACAACCCAATGTACCGTTTCGTCCAAACCTCAAAGTAATCGCCGACCGCGACCAATAAACTCGAAACAGAATTTAATTTACACCGCACCAAACGTACACAAATACATACATATTTTCGTCGTAATAATACGACAGTAGTAATTGAATCGGCCTCGGGCGAACTCGGGGCACGTCGTTAACGTTCCTGAGGGTGCTCAGTACCGTTGTACCCTAGATATGCACTAGAATGCTTCTACAAAACAAACGCGAGACGAAGATGAAGCTATACGGGAACACATAAGAGAGAAAGGGACGGAGCAAATAGAAAGTGTTTATTATAAACAAAGGATGGAGTCTTATTGGTACTACCGTTTTAATAGACTATTGGACACCCGTGGGTGAAAATTTCACCTCCGACAAGGAAGATACACAAATTGTTTGGGGTCCGCTCCTAATGCCAATGTTTAGACGGAGCCGATTTCGCTCTGAGCGTATTAAGATGTCCTTTGATGTTCTGCGGTCCAAACGTTGGGTTTGACCGGTTAATTAAATGTAGATAGTATCGGACGTGTGTCCGCCTCGATCGTGCAAAGGATTAGCTTTGATATTTTTGATAAATTAATACTCGATGTTTGAGCTATGACCGTCGTTAGTTTTAATGGCTTGAAGGCTTAGACGTCCTCGTTGGAAATGTTTATAGATTATTTTAATGGAACTAACACAGACAAAATATGATTCCCTTACGTGAATTGATCAGTGCCTAGCCTATACAAATACGATATACCGCACTAATCAAATACAAATAACAGCCTTATTTTCTTTTTACCTTCTCCATTATTGAATCATCGTCATCTGCAGGATTAATTGTGTTCCTTCGACAAATGAATTTGTTCTGTCGAATGACATCAATTCTTCATTTGGAGACAGCAAATAGGAGTAAGACCCCAAAGAATTGTGTGGCACAAGAAAAATAATGGAGCCAATCGCTTCCGAAGCACTCTGGCGCCGTCAAACAATGATTCTCGCCGATTGAGCGATGGGGTGTCAAAAGACCGTTGGGTCGGCATTCGATCCATCATAATGGCCATTTCTTTCGCACCACCATTCTATTCAGACCTCTCTCCAAACGTCCCAGGAAAACAAGAAAGAGGCTTGTTCAAATATGCAGAGGCCAATAAGTACTGGACGTTTCCCAGATGAAATTATTTTCACTAGTAGTGCAGGCTGACGTTTCGATCTGTTTCTAGATGGATTAATTTGATTATCGCCCGGCAGATGTTTCTGGCTGGTGGTAATTAAACGTGGGAAATGTTGGGCGTGTGTTCATTGTTTATTAGAACATTAAGTAATGGAAGAAACATAGTGTAGTACCCAAATGTGTAATAGTCGGTCGAACAACAATGTTCGTGCGAAAAATCGATAGTACGATGAACGTTTGAGACTCTAATCTTTCAGACAATTACTTTAAGAAGTCGTTAATGAAAATAAAATGCATCACCGAGCAATTATTCTTGGAATCAATTAATTTTTGCCGCGACCCAAACCGCGTCGCCATCTTCCGCGAATATCTTGAGCCATTCAATTTTCTAGGCCATTTCCGAATAGTATAATTAAATTTGTCCGATCTACATTCCCGGGTCGGCCATTAAATTCCCAGCAGCCATTGGCCGTTTGCATCAGATGAATTTTGGCTAACGTAATCGGGTATTACGATTTCTTGTGAGTCTCCTTGGGATTTATGACGCGACACAGTAATGCGATTTCGCGTACCCGTACCCAGATGTCTTCATTTGTTGTTTAATCATTTCTATTGCAATTTCTGGTCTGGTAATGATTTATGAGGTCTGTCGAGTTTTGGTTGTATTTGCGCTCCGGTACGATCATTTGCGATTGTTAATTTTTACGTAATTGACGCTCATTGATGCGAAAATTGATTTGATTTATACGTGCAATTGAAGCGATTACCAATTCCTCCAACAATGGCATTGACGAAAAAAATTACAATCGCAAATTGATCGTTATCGACGTTCTTTACGATAGATAAAGATATCATTTACAAGTGACATTATTGGCCCATTTTTTTTACTTGGATCAGTAACGGACTACCTCACCTGATTTAAAGTGGCGATAAGGCCGAAGGTGGAAGCGCACTACACCCGGAATCCTCATCACTGAGGAACTGACTATCTCACCTCTCTGCCGGAACACAACAATTTTTAAATTGTTGTTATGGCGACAGACTTAGGTCGTCGATGATGGTAGCAGCCAGGCGGACTTGAAATAAGATCCTACCACCAACCAAACCGAGCACAAATTGTACCCCCCTGGGAATCAAACCAGGGACCCCTGTGTCTCACACGAGTGGGCGAACCACTAGACCACAGAGGCGGTTAATTGGCCTCATCATGTTATTTCACTTCATAGGATGGAATTTTTTTAAGTCTTCCAATTTTTTTTCTTTACTACAACTATCACCAGCATTTTGTTGATGTAGTTATTGTGGATAGTACCTCAACTCTATTTAAGCTACTCTTAGGCGAAGTAATAGGAATTGAAATGTCTTGTAAACCAAGATATCTGGGTTTTGAGGCATCCTAGCAAGTGGCTAATAACTGCGGCCTGCTGGCTGCAATCAAACGCATCTCTTGGCTGCCTCGGGATCGGATTGTAAGGCATTCCGAAATTTGATTAATACTCCTTGAGAATTGTAATAATTAGTACTAAGGAGTAAAGTTCAACACTTTAACACTTCAAAGCCTGGAAAATGTGACAATAGATTTTCTATTGTTGTCCGGCCGTATGAGGTCGCGCGAGCATTGTCAAATTAAATATGATTAGGTACTGATATTTATGGTTTGAAGAAAAAGGAGATAAGTAAGTAAAATGTAAAATGTGATAGATAAGTAAAATGTGACGTCACATTTTTTATTACGAAAGCCAAGTCAAAAACTAAAACCTGTGCTATAGAAATCGAAAACAATAGCACCTACCACAACACGTCTTATCAACATAACAACGGTCAACATAACATATTACATTATTTTTAATCAAAACATTTTTACTTATTCAACTACCTCTTGGTTTATTTTATGATATATACTAGCGACCCACCCTCGCTTCGCTTCGGTATAGTGTGGAATTTGACACCATGTATTATACATATGAACCTTCCTCTTGAGTCACTCTATTAAAAAACCGCATCAAAATCCGTTGCGTAGTTTTAAAGATCTAAGCATACATAGGGACAGACAGCGGGAAGCGACTTTGTTTTATACTATGTAGTGATTTAATATTGTGACAGAAATGGTATCATGAAATTTCAAGTTTGAAGCGTCGATGATTGTACAAAGGCGAGGGTATTTCACAAGAATAAGACATCTCCATCCCGTCTCACCACATTCAATTCCCAAGGTTCCTCAAGACCCTCCAAAATAAAAAACAATAAATCAAAAACATGCAAATCCAGCTAATAACTTGCACAAAACCGAAAGCCATTTCACGGGTGCCAAACCGAAGCCGGTTCGTAATCCGGGAATATTTAATACGAATACGATATAAGGTACCTTAGGTACCTATATTGTAGTATGGCGGATGCCAGCGGACTCGCGGGTGCTATTTCCATGCTGATGTTTAATAATTGATAATACCCCACGAAAAACGCACGGTTAGGGGACGGAGACTGGTATGGAGCTGTTGCTACCATCCACCATCTTTTAAGTATGATACGGTTCGGTTACTACGCGTTCACAATTTTACAAACCATCAGCTCTTTATAGATCCAACACGTACCTGCGTCGGTTTTACCATCTTCCACGACTTGTAAACTGAGAGCAATCGATAGTCATCTTTATCATGTTTTACATAGAAAAGGATACCCCACAGTCTATCAACAGTATTTTATCCAAGGTATTATAATAATTAAGTCTGGATTATAGTTATAGAGGAGCTCGGTGGCGCAGTGGTATAGCGCCTGGTCCAGTGATTGCGGAGGTCAAGCAAGTTTCACAAGGGTCGGTCGTGGGATGGGTGACCAAAAATTTGTTATCTCGAGCTCCTCCGTGCTTCGGAAGAATCGGAAGGCACGTTAAGTCGTTGGTCTCGTTGCATTTGCAGTCGTTAACACCCAACAATAGGGTATTTTCCAAATTCTTTAAAACTGCTTTTATTTAAAGATTGAGACGAACGATTTAACAGAAAAATATTAAAAAAATAATTAATATCTTTTTTCTTCATTAAACCAATTAATGTTAAACTTATTTTTAAATAGTTTTGAATCTACCGCCAAAACGCTCGGTTCGATGACGTCTACTGTGTGACGTCATCTTTGTGTAAACAATAGAGTAAATTGTTACACAGACTACATAGGTGTTAAAATTGTTTACACAAAGTTGACGTCTCACAGTAGACGACATCGAACCGAGCGTTTTGGCGGTAGATTCAAAACTATTTAAAAATAAGTTTAATTGGTTTAATGAAGAAAAAAGACATTAATTATTTTTTTAATATTTTTCTGTTAAATCGTTCGTCTCAATCTTTAAATTTAAGCAGTTTTCAAAAAATTGAAAAATACCCTATTTGTGTTAGTGCTCGCATGGTGGCCCATCCTCCTTATCCACTTATAAAGAAGGCCTGTGCTCCAGCAGTGGAAACATTAAAATGGCTGATGGTCTATAGTTCTGGTATATCAACTGAGGAAACCAATCTTTCCAAACCAAATTTCTCTCCATAGGTATAAATAAAAGGTGGACCGACAACCTACTGAAGATCATTAGAAGCTGCTGGATGCGGGTAGCGCATGGAGAACCGATATCTTGGACTTCCCTGAGAGAAGCCTATACCCAGCAGTGGGCGTCTTATGGCTGATATGATGAAGCCAATCTTATTGAACCAAATACCTGACATTTTTGCTATGCAATGCAGTTTCCATTATTCTCTGCAAATAAACAAATTCTATTCTATTCTATTCTATTCCAGGAATATCCGCTCCTCCGTATCACATTTAAATTGCTTTATACCTACTACGCGTTCACTTCATTCTTGCCGCTACCTCCCGGCCCGCTTCTTCATACCGTACCCCCTGTGTCGCCCTCCCGCGCGCCTCCCCAGGCGACGCCGGGGGCGCGGTATGAAGAAGCGGGCCGGGAGGTAGCGGCAAGAATGAAGTGAACGCGTAGTAGGTATAAAGCAATTTAAATGTGATACGGAGGAGCGGATATTCCTGGAATAGAATAGAATAGAATAGAATTTGTTTATTTGCAGAAAGCATGGTACAATTTAGGTCTTAATATAATTATAAAGTTCATACATGTTTTACCGCTCTTTAGCGATATGCAAATATTTTAGCCGTCATGCATCTAATTAGAATAAAATCAATAAAAAAATAAAATCAACGAAATCAAATAAAATTAAATAATAAACAAGGCACAAGTAGGTATCTATCTTTATACTTAAAATGAGTATCAACCAGGAACTTTGTTTAGTTTTACATACTTTGTAAAGAAATAATTCAGATTTTTTGATTTGATCTTTTAACAAGTGAGAAAAAAACACCTCTTTATCTAATGTTTACATTTTGACTGCCCTATAATCAAATAGATGTTCGACTTGTAGTTTTGATGCGTAGTAACTAGCAATGACATTAGCATACTAATTTGTCTTCTTATTCATGATGTCTTTAGCTTTTCCAGTAACTTTACTCATAAAAAGAAAAAGAAAAAGAAGAAGCTCCAATCAGTGATGGATGATATATGAGTCATATATCATCCATCACTGATTGGAGCTTCTTCTTTAAACTTCTGAGCACTAGGTACTATTCTAATTTAATATATTTTTCTACTCTCACTATGATTATGATTTTATAATCATAACGTGGTAATGGGCTATTTACATGGGTCGATTTTAGTCGCCTGTGACGGTCGACTTAAGTCACCTTGCAAGTCGCTTCCAAAATTGAATCGCAGGCGATGGCGTCGCTGTCGTCTATGTAGTTGATGGCGTAACCTGGGTAACAATAACAATATGTAATAACGCAGTTCCAGTTTTGGCCACCGGATCAGACAATTTTCGCCGTGCGGCGAAAGTTGTGCGGCGTTAGAGTCCCCGCCAATTACAGACCGTCGGGTTGATATTTGGGTCGGGCCTTTAATCAGTATGAAGAAGTATGCAAGTGTGCACACTACAACGATTTGGAATCGGCCGATTCTTCATATAAAAACCAACTATCGGCCGATAGAAAGTCTGTAGTCTGCAGGCACGCTTAGTCACCAAAATAAATACTGCATAAACGTACTTTTTCACTAGTTTTAATCATCAGACAATGATTCAGTGTTCAATTTAGTTAAGAACACATTCGTAGCATCTACAATTTTACAAACCATCAGCTCTTTATAGATCCAACACGTACCTGCGTCGGTTTTACCATCTTCCACGACTTGTAAACTGAGAGCAATCGATAGTCATCTTTATCATGTTTTACATAGAAAAGGATACCCCACAGTCTATCAACAGTATTTTATCCAAGGTATTATAATAATTAAGTCTGGATTATAGTTATAGAGGAGCTCGGTGGCGCAGTGGTATAGCGCCTGGTCCAGTGATTGCGGAGGTCAAGCAAGTTTCACAAGGGTCGGTCGTGGGATGGGTGACCAAAAATTTGTTATCTCGAGCTCCTCCGTGCTTCGGAAGGCACGTTAAGTCGTTGGTCTCGTTGCATTTGCAGTCGTTAACACCCAACAATTTGCGTTAGTGCTCGCATGGTGGCCCATCCTCCTTATCCACTTATAAAGAAGGCCTGTGCTCCAGCAGTGGAAACATTAAAATGGCTGATGGTCTATAGTTCTGGTATATCAACTGAGGAAACCAATCTTTCCAAACCAAATTTCTCTCCATAGGTATAAATAAAAGGTGGACCGACAACCTACTGAAGATCATTAGAAGCTGCTGGATGCGGGTAGCGCATGGAGAACCGATATCTTGGACTTCCCTGAGAGAAGCCTATACCCAGCAGTGGGCGTCTTATGGCTGATATGATGAAGCCAATCTTATTGAACCAAATACCTGACATTTTTGCTATGCAATGCAGTTTCCATTATTCTCTGCAAATAAACAAATTCTATTCTATTCTATTCTATTCCAGGAATATCCGCTCCTCCGTATCACATTTAAATTGCTTTATACCTACTACGCGTTCACTTCATTCTTGCCGCTACCTCCCGGCCCGCTTCTTCATACCGTACCCCCTGTGTCGCCCTCCCGCGCGCCTCCCCAGGCGACGCCGGGGGCGCGGTATGAAGAAGCGGGCCGGGAGGTAGCGGCAAGAATGAAGTGAACGCGTAGTAGGTATAAAGCAATTTAAATGTGATACGGAGGAGCGGATATTCCTGGAATAGAATAGAATAGAATAGAATTTGTTTATTTGCAGAAAGCATGGTACAATTTAGGTCTTAATATAATTATAAAGTTCATACATGTTTTACCGCTCTTTAGCGATATGCAAATATTTTAGCCGTCATGCATCTAATTAGAATAAAATCAATAAAAAAATAAAATCAACGAAATCAAATAAAATTAAATAATAAACAAGGCACAAGTAGGTATCTATCTTTATACTTAAAATGAGTATCAACCAGGAACTTTGTTTAGTTTTACATACTTTGTAAAGAAATAATTCAGATTTTTTGATTTGATCTTTTAACAAGTGAGAAAAAAACACCTCTTTATCTAATGTTTACATTTTGACTGCCCTATAATCAAATAGATGTTCGACTTGTAGTTTTGATGCGTAGTAACTAGCAATGACATTAGCATACTAATTTGTCTTCTTATTCATGATGTCTTTAGCTTTTCCAGTAACTTTACTCATAAAAAGAAAAAGAAAAAGAAGAAGCTCCAATCAGTGATGGATGATATATGAGTCATATATCATCCATCACTGATTGGAGCTTCTTCTTTAAACTTCTGAGCACTAGGTACTATTCTAATTTAATATATTTTTCTACTCTCACTATGATTATGATTTTATAATCATAACGTGGTAATGGGCTATTTACATGGGTCGATTTTAGTCGCCTGTGACGGTCGACTTAAGTCACCTTGCAAGTCGCTTCCAAAATTGAATCGCAGGCGATGGCGTCGCTGTCGTCTATGTAGTTGATGGCGTAACCTGGGTAACAATAACAATATGTAATAACGCAGTTCCAGTTTTGGCCACCGGATCAGACAATTTTCGCCGTGCGGCGAAAGTTGTGCGGCGTTAGAGTCCCCGCCAATTACAGACCGTCGGGTTGATATTTGGGTCGGGCCTTTAATCAGTATGAAGAAGTATGCAAGTGTGCACACTACAACGATTTGGAATCGGCCGATTCTTCATATAAAAACCAACTATCGGCCGATAGAAAGTCTGTAGTCTGCAGGCACGCTTAGTCACCAAAATAAATACTGCATAAACGTACTTTTTCACTAGTTTTAATCATCAGACAATGATTCAGTGTTCAATTTAGTTAAGAACACATTCGTAGCATCTACAATTTTACAAACCATCAGCTCTTTATAGATCCAACACGTACCTGCGTCGGTTTTACCATCTTCCACGACTTGTAAACTGAGAGCAATCGATAGTCATCTTTATCATGTTTTACATAGAAAAGGATACCCCACAGTCTATCAACAGTATTTTATCCAAGGTATTATAATAATTAAGTCTGGATTATAGTTATAGAGGAGCTCGGTGGCGCAGTGGTATAGCGCCTGGTCCAGTGATTGCGGAGGTCAAGCAAGTTTCACAAGGGTCGGTCGTGGGATGGGTGACCAAAAATTTGTTATCTCGAGCTCCTCCGTGCTTCGGAAGGCACGTTAAGTCGTTGGTCTCGTTGCATTTGCAGTCGTTAACACCCAACAATTTGCGTTAGTGCTCGCATGGTGGCCCATCCTCCTTATCCACTTATAAAGAAGGCCTGTGCTCCAGCAGTGGAAACATTAAAATGGCTGATGGTCTATAGTTCTGGTATATCAACTGAGGAAACCAATCTTTCCAAACCAAATTTCTCTCCATAGGTATAAATAAAAGGTGGACCGACAACCTACTGAAGATCATTAGAAGCTGCTGGATGCGGGTAGCGCATGGAGAACCGATATCTTGGACTTCCCTGAGAGAAGCCTATACCCAGCAGTGGGCGTCTTATGGCTGATATGATGAAGCCAATCTTATTGAACCAAATACCTGACATTTTTGCTATGCAATGCAGTTTCCATTATTTTTTTCTATTAATTTTATGTCCTCTTGAGGACCTTGAAGAGAAAAGCTTGAACTGACACCGCAATGTCTTTTAAATCTGGGTGGCTAAAGTTACTTATCTACAGGCTAAATTGAACTACCAATGTCTGCAATTGTGGGTTTATTGCAATATTTTTCTGTCGTCAATCTTATCAACCTGTTTGGCAAAGCTAAGAATAAGAAGAAGTTCAGTAAGAAATGTGTGTTGGATGACATATTTCGATATTTGGATGACTGTATAACAAAAGCTGCCTTCATTCGTCGAAATTCTGTAACAAGACAAAACAGAAACTTGGGTTGCTAATAGACTCATACTTTAGTCGGGTAAGATATTACAAAACAAATGATAGGTACCCTTTTCATCAGCCGAAAATTCGCCGAACGCACATCGGGTGTAATTTACATGATCCACCCCAAACAGTACTCCTCTTACTAATAATCAAATTCAGAAATAAAGTCACACCTTCGCCGCCTCACTGCGTCTATTATTTTTCGGCGTGTAATAAAATAAATGATTCTCCCTTTTTCATCACGCCGGTAATCCGGCAGTGTCGAGCGGGCGCCGTTCTCGTTTTATTTAACACGATAATATATCCATCTGCATATACATCGGCCAACTTGGCTATAGATTACTTTGAGAAGGTTCTCGCAGTGTTGGAGGAATAAATTAAGTGTGGTGATAATTGGAAATGGTGATTAATATCCCTATCCCACGCTCGAGACTGCCCGTTTCTTTTAAAAATGGTCCTGGGAATTTTTCGCTTATGCTATTGATTCATTAATAAAATTTTAACAAGAATAAAATTTGCCATCTACCTACGTCGTACATCCAAATATTTGGAGAGTTATAAGTACATTTACAATGTTCTAATAGATAAGACTACTAGAAGATCTGAGGACGAGATCTTTTCGTCGAGTAATGTTATATTTTATTATCTCCATTTATGTATTTTGATTAAACTAGGTTTTACTAGGTCAACTATCACACTTCACCTCACCGCTATTGCTAATTATGCACATTGTTTGTCCTGCCCTCTTATGATGAGGTTTCACTATTTGTAGTACCGCTTCTCGTACTTACTAGCGCCACATAAGTTAAAAGAATAATAAATGAAGCGTTTGGAAATGAATAAAATAACATTTCTGAACGCATCAAGTAACGAGAACGCATCCTTGTGCATCTGTCAATGTCATGGTCCCGCGCTGTCATTCGTTTCTTATGTCACTTCAAAGGCGCCACGAAATTCTCGCGTAATCCTAAAATAAGTGCAAAAAACCAGTTTTTATTAAGTTCAGAACATTCACAATGAATAAGAAAAGAAACTTAGAAGATAAAACATCGAAAATTGAAAGAAAATTACAGAAGTTACTCAAGCAAAAAATTGGATTTCGACAAAGACTTCTATGTTTGTATTCTACACGATGGTATTCAGGGTATGTTTTACATGTTCCCTTGTTCTTTCAGCTATGAGTTTTGCTACTGATATAGGCCCGTCTTCTGGATGACGCTATATTGTAAAGTATCAAAACCACTGAGGTACTTAACCTACCTATAATGTTTATGCAATGTTCACACTATGAACAAAACGGATATAGGCCTGCCTTCGTGGTTTAGCTGTATCGTAACGTTCGTTTGCAATAATACAAAGATGTACCTATTAATGTGTTTATGCAAAGTTCACACTATGAACAAAACGGATATAGGCCTGCCTTAGTGGTTTAGCTGTATCGTAACGTTCATTTGCAATAATACAAAGATGTACCTATTAATGTTTATTAAACCTTAATGTCTAAAACATGAAACAAAGATTGTTGCTATACACAGTCAGTACATACCCAATACCAAAGGTAAAGAGAAGGAAGCAGTACCTACCTATCTACATGAAACTCGACTTGTCTGAGATATGAAAGAGTTGGAATAGAATTATAATTGGCAATACTTAAATTCAGACCTGACTGCGGTGTATGGAGGAGTCAGTGATGTAATTACTTAACTACACACTAGATCCTGGATCTACAATACGTTATACCATGACTGCCATATGCCATAATATATGCCTGCATATCGATTCCATAAAAAGGAAACATTATAATCACACCAGATTGTGGGACGGATGATAAACAGTTCACCGCTGAAGCAGGCTCAGTTCTGAAAGATATATTATAGGTACCTATATTTTTTTTTCCTGAATGGAAAGATTTTTTGTGCCTTGAGTTAAGGTTGAAGAAAAAACGTGAACAGATGAAATTCAACAATTTTACCCACAATTAAGTCTGGAACTCTGAACTATTAAAGAGACATAATTACCTATATGTAAGTTTTTTGGATATCATAATGTAACCAAAACTTAGTATCAAGCAGCAGTGTTAAAACAAGAACTTGCAACAGCTGTTTATTATTATGGAAGAAGTACAAAAATAATTGGGCACAACTTTAGCAGCAAATAAATTGGTGAGTATAAAATAAATTGTTAATATGGTGAATTTACACCTCTTCAACAAAGGAAATAAATTTGACATTGTGTGCGATTTCAACAATGCTGCTAGAAAATTGTGTGTTTTCACTACACCTGAATAATAAGATTATAAAAGCAGCATACCAAGCTTTTTTTTTTTTTTTTTTTTGAATGAATGAATGAAATTTATTTGCATTTGAATAAGGTTACACTCAAGATGGTCATAATAAATTAGTTCAGCTTATTCAGCCATTTACAAATTAGCATGCAAAAATTGTAAAAAAAATGAAATAGAATTTATGAAATTATTAAACCATGTCAATATGCATACAATTACACTTACAATTTATAGAATGTCAATAAAATTAAAATTAAATACAATAAGTCAAATTAATAAATCAATGATGAGTTAAAATTTAAATAGTCCTTAACAGAATAAAAACATTTTTCCATTAGCCAGTTGTATAATGCTCCTTTGAATCTATTAATTGTCAAATATTTTATATGGTCCGGTATATTATTATAAATTTTCATGCACATCCAATAGCAATTTTTTCGGAAACGCGCACTTCTTGGAATTATTGCAGAAACCAATCTACACGAGTTTCTGGTATTACGCGGGTACACATCTTTGGCTTGGCTGAAATAATACATATTTTGCTTAACAAATTTAGCTACTTCAAAAATATAAAGACAGGGAAGTGGCATAATTTTTAATAATTTAAATAGAGGCTTGCATGATTCGTCTGGTGCAATACCACATATTGCCCTGACACATTTCTTTTGTGCTATAAAAGCTTTATTAACATCCGTACTATTTCCCCATATAATTAGTCCATAACGCAAAACTGATTCAATGTAGGCAAAGTATGCTGCAAGAGCTGTACTTCTTGATGCTACTTTGGTTAGTTTATAGAGGGCAAATGAGAATCGATTTATTTTATTACATACTTTTTCTATTTGCCTTTTCCAATCTAGCTTTTCATCAATCTCTAGCCCTAGGACTAGACTAGGACTTTTTGACATAATACAGATTTTGACTTATCAATTTTGTCAAAAGTTGTCAATATTATTTAATATTCAAACTATACAGTATAAAAGTCTGTATAAAACCTTAATAATGATAGAAATTACTCGATCACTAAGGTTTCTAACTAACTGCAACCGGAGCTTTAAACTGAAGGGGTACTTGTCTTAAAGGTCCAGAGAGCAACAGTTGACAACGGGAAGAAGCTACATACAGATATCTAAGATACCTACTTAATTATTTTTTACCCAATGCCTATATGAGTTAAATTGGCCATTATAATCTCTTAATAATTAATGAGTACCTACATACAATAATTTAAATTGTATTTCAGATTTACCTTATTTTGCTTTTTTTTTTATAGATAGGTACTTAAATGCAATACTCGATAAAACTCAATGTTCATATTAAATGTTCATTTAATTCGGACAAGAAACTTAGATTTATTCGAACAGTACCTATCGTGTGAGTTAAAATATTTAAAGATGCATATTATATTATATGTGTAACAGTATTCCATACATATTAGCACATAATGTACCTATGTCTTACAATACATAGTGAGTACCTACTTAATAAAATCAAGAACTTAACTCCCTCTTATTTGGTCTTGTGTGTATGACAAAATGTCACATGTCTCAATGCTAATAATGTTAAAGTAAGTGACATTTTTTAAATTTATAATTATGTAATTGAAAAGAAATCATGTCATTTTGTTCCTTCTAAAATGAAAATTCCTTGGTTTGATATTCAATACATATAGATAAATACAATGACGATACATACCTACATACATTCAGATTCATACAAACTAGTAATGAAACTAGATTTTGCTATAAGATTTCTTTGTCAGGACAACCTGCCTAGATCTACTCAAAATGAAAAAGGAATATACCTACTTCTCATTTTTATAAATTTAAAGATAATTTAGTTGCTTAACAACTTACCAGTCATGTTAATGTTGGTTAAATAAGTCAATCTATCAACAAATAATTTTAGCCTGAAAATAGACAGATTTAAGAGTGCATCACTCCATCTAGAGAAGAGAAATCACAGTTACCTAAAACATACCTACTGTTATTATTATAATTTTTATCTTATAGCTAAAATCATTTAGACTTTAATTCAGTCTTAAAACTTTAAGTTTTAGTCTTATAATTTTTTCACAATATGATAATTCTTGTAAAAAATAATAATGCCAGTAGGTTATATTTACAGATGTTATAGAATACTTACAGTATATCATTACCTGCACATTAATAAGATAGCAAAAACCATTTAGCAGTACCTATTTTGAAGATTTACATCAGATTAACACCTTCACGTCAGGGTACAAAAAACCAAATTAGTAGCTTGATTGAAGATTTAGCTTCAAGAAATATATTAGATTACACTGAATATAGGTATATAATAATATAATTATATTATCTAGATTCTTAGTACCTGAGTATTGTAACGAATGTTTGTTCGCTTTAAGAAATTTACCTAAATATTATTCTTATAACATTTTTTTATAAATACCCACCTACATGTTACTTTATGCATTTTTAATGCATCAAATGTATTGAAAATTGTATAGGTACCTGTTATAATCTTACTACCTATCACTACTTGAGGTTTCTTTTTTTATAGTTACTCCACTCCACAGTTCCACACCTCTACAGAGAAACAATGCATTGGTTTGCAAATTCAATTTATTTATTGAAGGCTGCAATTGTTTATACTATATATATATATATTTTTTTTTTCTTTTTGTAATCTACATATGTAGTTTCAATACAACACAATAGTTAGTTATGCTACACACGGAGTATATAATAATTCCCTTGGATGTTGCATGCATGCCTCTTAAGGTGCGTTCCCACGGTCTGTCTGTAGACGCACGAGAGGAGACCGACACGGCACCGCGGGGAACGACGCGTTCGCCGGTAACTTTAACGGATAGGTGCGTGCTCGCCCTCGTGCGGCTCGGTGCGGTGCGTGGTAGCGCCGATCGTGGGAACGCGGCTTTATTAGTGTTTTGATTATGGTGAATTACTTAGTTATATGTAAGTAAGTACAGTCACATAATACACATACCTAATACTACTTATTTAGTAAATAATATCTTACCATGCCCACCAAAATTAATATATAAATATAACTTTAAATGGGAAGTTTCTATTTGAATGTTGTTAACTATTTAATAGAATCAATTTCATTATCTGAAGTAACACTGTCTATATGACGATCTCCGTGGTCGAGTGGTTTACACACACCGATTTTCGTGGTGTTGCCATCTCTGAGTTCCCGGTTCGACCTCTGGCAAAGTCAATTTAAAAAAAAAAAATACTTTTCTAGGTTGGCTTAGTTTTGACTGTTTGAATCACAACTGTTATCTCTAATTTACTTTACTCAAGTACTTCAGCTAGGTACTTTGAAATTGAGTTGGAGCAATATGTATGTGATGTTCAATATTTATATTTATCTATTTATTTATTAAAAACGGTTCATTTTATTAACACTACATTTTTTTTTCTGGCTGTGAGCTGAATATACCTCATCAGTTTCTCCACTGACTAGTATTGTTTACATGATGACATTTTACTCTGCTACCTACCTTTTGTTAGCGAAATTGGTACTCTCGCAGAATAACGAGCCAACTTGATTCCTCTCACATCAACATTGTTTGATCGACACCACACCTTAGTAATGGTAATATACCCTATGGTAGTAATATAATATAATATGGTTACAATACCCATACTTAGTAATGGGAGTGAAGTATTTTTGGGAATTAATACTAACCAACATTATTACTTATTTATAGTATACCTTATTGTATAAATACAATTTTAACTATACATTTTTCTAAGTTTTTTGGAAGAAACATTAATTTATTCAATACTAAGAGTTTAATTGGTAACCAAAATGTCAATAACTTATTGCATCGACACCAAATTTATTCTAAAAAATAAATTGAATTTACTTTTCATAAATTTCATTTAGCATAATTTTTTTTTAAATCTTTATTGTACAATATAAAGGTACAAAAGACTGACTTGCTGTTAATGGCATTCTCTACCAGTTAACCTACGGAAAAACGATATCTATTTATTAACGTGGTTTAAAATAAGTACATAATATAATTATAAATCTCTATTTTAGATGCTTATTTACACTTAAATATATTTTTTTTTTAAATGGTTGTATTTTTTTTTAAATACCTACCTGTTCAAAAATCTGATTCTGCAACTGAACTTTAAACATCTACAAATAGTGAAACCTCATCATAAGAGGGCAGGACAAACAATGTGCATAATTGTACAATCAAACAAACTTACCAAGTGATGTTCGATTGAGATTATGCACTTGTTTGTCCTGCCCGAAGATGATGAGTCCCTCCCACCCTTACAGGTACATGTACCTATACCCTATAGTTGCAGAATCAGCATCAGCTACCTACATCAGGGCGTACGTGACCTGAACTTTAAACTTAATGACAGCGCGGGACCATGACATTGACAGATGCACAAGGATGCGTTCTCGTTACTTGATGCGTTCAGAAATGTTATTTTATTCATTTCCAAACGCTTCATTTATTATTCTTTTAACTTATGTGGCGCTAGTAAGTACGAGAAGCGGTACTACAAATAGTGAAACCTCATCATCTTCGGGCAGGACAAACAAGTGCATAATCTCAATCGAACATCACTTGGTAAGTTTGTTTGATTGTACAAATATTTACCATATCTCATCACCTTATATTACATAATTTAAGCAATGTTGATTTCGGCTTAGTATAATATTTTCGTCTCACATTCAGCCGTCTGAAAATTCAAGTTCCACCACTTTGAAATCCTCATTCGCGTCTCTCCAAATAAAAATATCGGGTGCACATACTTGCCGTTATCTTTCCCCCGTCTGAGGGCGCTCGTTACTGAAAAACCTGTAAATTGCGATCCGCTGGAGCCTCTGATGAATAACTAATGAGCCTGATGTGGCCGTGTTTTGACCGTGGTAATGAGCGCCATAAGTATTTGCATGGGGTCGGAAATCAGTCGACCGCGACTTTGTGTCTAGAAGTGTG
Source organism: Agriphila tristella (assembly GCA_928269145.1). Taxonomy (NCBI): domain Eukaryota; kingdom Metazoa; phylum Arthropoda; class Insecta; order Lepidoptera; family Crambidae; genus Agriphila; species Agriphila tristella. Next base: position 21,931,348 of record OV743445.1, read on the forward strand.
GTTACTTGGCTGTTCATACTTCTTTTAACTTGAACTTCCTTATGTCTGGAAGTATTCAGGGGCCTTACTATGAGCTCTTACAGCAATACTTATATTGAACTGCCTTACTTTTTCGTACTATGACCTCAAAGGTTAGTTCCTAAGCAGGCCTTAAGCAGTCCTGTTTAAGGCCTGCTTTTGGACTGAACGGCTAGGTGGCTTAAGGATGGTTTCTTATTTGCTAGTAAGCCCCCAGTTCGACTAAACAATACATTAGGTATGTAACGATATTGAATAGGTAACTAATGAGCCTGATGTGGCCGTGTTTTGACCATGGTAATGAGCGCCATAAGTATTTGCATGGGGTCGGAAATCAGGCGACCGTGACGTTACTTGGCCGTTCATACTTCTTTTAACTTGAACTTCCTGGTGTCTGGAAGTATTCAGTTCAACTAAACAATACATTAGGTATGTAACGATATTGAGGACCGCACTGCTGAATAGGTAACTAATGAGCCTGTCGTGGCCGTGTTTTGACCGTGGTAATGAGTGCTATAAGTATTTGCATGAGGTCGGGAATCAGTGGACCGCGACTTCGAATACCTATATTATGTACCTACTAGAAGCGTGGTTACTTGGCTGTTCATACTTCTTGTAACTTGAACTTCCTGGGGAGGTATTACCTGTTAAAACTTGGAAGGTTTTTGAATTGCTACAGTTGCATCTCTTTCTCGCTGTATACCAAATAAAAAATACATTGCATTGATGCATTGATAGCCATTCAGAAAACTGGCAAGTTTTAAGAGGTTATAAAACGGAGGCTGATGTCTGGAAGTATTCAGTTCGACTAAACAATACATTAGGTATGTAAGTAACGATATTTCGAACCTTCTGACGTGGTAATGAGCGCCATAAGTATTTGTATGGGGTCGGAAATCAGTCGACCGCGACTTTATGTACTAGAAGTGTGGTTACTTGGCTGTTCATACTTCTTTTAACTTGAACTTCAGGTGTCTGGAAGTATTCAGTTCGACTAAACTATACATTAGATAATTGCGGATTCTCTAATGAATTAGTAACTAATGAGCCTTGATGTGGCCAGTTTTGGCCATGGTAATGAGAGTGGTCGGGAAAGATTCGGCTGCGACTTCTGTCTGATGTATGTACTGAAATGCGTAACTGCTTGGCTTTACTGTATCGAAAGACGCCCGTTCGCTTTACGAAGAATATAGACAACCTCTACCAGCGTAACGTAAATGCAATATGTGTGTGAAAATTTTCTCAGTTACTGTAGTGCGCACAGAACAACTTCAAGACCAGTGTCCTTGTCCTCAAACATGCTTCAGACTGCAAAAAGAATCAACATAATTGATAATGTCGTAAATGATCAAAAAGCTAATGCTTTTTCATCACAAATCTCTACATAATTGTAGAAATTTGTTTTTCACTCTTATGTTAGAAAAATATCTTATAACTCTTCAAAATTAGCACACAACTTATTCTCTTTGCGAATAAACCACATCAGTTTATGTCAGCGAAATATTTCGCTCGTTACTGATATTTTTCATGTATCACAGCTAATTATTTTCGAAAATGTAAAAAAAAAACTGTTATCCCATCCACGACAGCAAATTAGCAGAAAAATTATTAACATAGCGACAAGCTTGTACCGATATATTTTAATGATACAGTGGAACATAGCTTTATTAAAACATACAAGTGGCTTATTACTCGCTACAAGTCTCCTCTTCGAATAAAAATAGCGAATATTAAAAAATGTTTCGCATATATTCGAGTAAAGGCCCATTATAAGGTTACGAGATATGTCTCATTTGACGTGTAGGAAGACGGCGCTATTACGTGTGGCGTTCTAGCTGTCTCTATTGCCATCAATTTCTAACCTCAATGATCTTGGGATTTGATTCAACCACAGAATACCTACATAATATGTAGTTGAATCAACTTTCAACGTCAATGATATGTTTGTAAGTTTTGTAACAGAATTAAAATTTAACAATTTTGAAGGTTTTTTATAGCTAAGCAGTTTGTAGTACCTATGTTTTGTTTACATCACTCAAGCATAATTGTTAGAAAAGTTGGAGAATTTATTTTATTCGTTATTTATAATGTTGGTACACTTTTTTACATTTTGCCATCGTGCAAGAATTAATGAAAAGAATCAGTAAGTAAGATTTGTTTTGATATAGAAATAGCATAAATAAGAAAAGATAGATTTAACAAACACAATTCTGAAGAGATAAGCGACAACACCTTTAATTTATCTACACCTCCGAATACATCAAACGCCAAGAACAAAACAAATTACCATCAAGAATTATTTTACGTCCACCGTTTTGCTTCCACGATAGCAATTAAACGGACCGATTGCAATCGCATAAACCGTGTCGTCGCTATCTCGATACACGTTATCGAGCGTCGTAACAATACGTAATAAAAGCCCCGTGTTTTCTGGCAACAAGCCGTCTAAATGACGACAATTATTCAATGCGCCTTCCTATCGGCAGTTATAACATCGCGGGGGGAAGCTCATTAAGGTGCGGGAGGGGGGCAATTTTGATAATGTACACGCAAAAAGTCGACGCCTCAAAATGATGTATCGGCGCGTTTTTTTTCCTTGCAATTAGTGGACACGGCGTAAACAAGACAGGTTTATGCAGTGTCGTTCTTGGGAGTTTTGTTCAGAGATTTTTTGTAGATAGCGGTAACATGGTTGAAATTTGATGACGATATTGTTTTTTTTTTCAAACTTTTTAAACATTTTATCAAAGAACACATTCTGTTAATATTTTCTAGAGGTACCTAGCATTTTTGTTTTATTAAGAACAAGAATTAACGTGGCTAATGGACGCCTTTCAGCTTCCAAACTAACGATCAAAACTAAATTAAATTAGATCACTGACATCTGACTTTGAGCATCGAAACCATCGGAGCGGTATCTCGAAACATCAAGTGCACCATTTAAAAAGGCCCGTGGTCCGAATCGGGCGGGCCCAGTCAATTAGTCCCACTTTGATGTGGATAGTTGGCGTGACACACTTTGATCGTCTCTCGACAAGGGTATGGGTTTAGCTTTGTAATTCGGCGATTATGTTATCGAAATGCCCAAATTTACATCGATTTGGCAACTTGCCGCACTTGAAGAAGTTTGCGAGCATTGTAATAAATAAGTAGTTTAGAGATAGAGCAATTATAACTTTATCAACAGCTAGGACTAAAAATGATCCATACCCATTCTTATGACCCAAAGGGTAAAAACGGGACCCTATTACTAAGACTCCGCTGTCTATCTGTCGTTTTGTTACCAGGCTATAATTATATCACGAACCGTGATAGCTAGACAGTTGTAATTTTTACAGATGATGTATTTTTGTTGCCACTATAACAACAAATAGGTAAACAGAATAAAATATTTTTTTTACTCAAAACATTTTTGAATACCATTCCTTATAACCATCAATATTCTACAAAATGCGCCTTTTAGATCCTAACACGACTTATATTAACTACAGCAAAGTAATACCCCCAATCGAAGCTCAATAACCTCATTACTAGCTCCATAATTTTTTCCATCCCATTTTCATCCCTTAGGCTTAACAGGGTGCCCTCAGTTTCCTGATGCCGCCCCCCCTTTATGTTTTTCATTAATGAAGATGGCTCCAGGCTGATCTTGATCATCAGAATCGGGGTGGTATTCAATTTTAAAATCGCGCAGTCATTAACCGGTACGTGCAATAAACAATTAATGTTCGGGGCGCTGTTATCTTTTGCAATATTCATATTTAAAGTGTCGGTAGATGGTGAAACAGATGGCAAATGCGAAAGCAAAAAAAATTTATATCCTGCAGTAGTCTATCATAAAAAAATGTTAATAGAGATTAAAAATAACAAATGATTTGAATTCTAAAAAAATACGTTTTGTCTGCACAAAATCAGAAACGTTGTTAATTCACCTACAAGAAGAAGAACTACGTATGTCAGCAAAATTATAGCAGATAACTAAAGTGTTATGTTTTTCCCAAAGAAAATTTTCCCAAGTCACCAAAACCATATTATATTCTTAACGTTTTTAACCCTTCAAACACAGGAAAATGAGACACAATAAATTTTCCATTGCTGTGCGGCCTCATGCGGCCGCTTAGGGTTTAATGAATTTTAAAATACTTCTTTTTCTTCGACGGGTATCCCCGAAAATCTCGATCTCAGTATCGGTTGAAGACGATTGTCTCTCAGGCCTCGACCCTAAATTGACTGCAGAGCGTTAGGTAATGGCAGAATTAAGAGTTTCAATTATTAGAGGACTCTCCCGTTCCTGTCCCTGGTTAGGACTCACCTCTCACTAAGAGGCTTCTTAAAATTTTATAGAGAATTCAAATATCTATTCAGGAACCTTAAAAGTAAAAAAGGCGTCCTAACAAAGCACACCAGCATTGAAATTTTCAGACCAATTCGTACCAAAATAATTATTTAGTAAACTTTCCAAAACGTACGTTATCTCATCATCATTTAACATCTTCATCAAATTATTAGAACTAAATCTGTTACCTTTCATTTAAATAAAAAACTTACAAAGTCAACTTTGGATACCTATGTTTTTTCTTCATCATGATCAGAAATATCATCATCATCTACTTTATTAATTTATCATTTGCTACTTTCATCTCTTTAATTTAACTTTCTATAGGTAAGTACGCCTTTTTTTACATTTTGTATAGATAATAAACACGACTGCCAAACAATAGGAGAAATAGTACATCACCAAGGCCAATGAAAACTATCAGCATTGACGTACTTAGACGTCAAGCGAAATTCACCGAAACCGCATGTAACGTGAGGCCACGTCAGAATCCGTTTATGATTGTGACAGCCTAATTCCTCCAGGAGGCCTACTCCCGACTGCACGCGTCCGTAATTTCGGGCCTTACGAAATGTTCTTAAAATTTCGGACTCATACTAATAATGTTCTTAAACATTTCTCTCTCACTTTCTGACGGATGGACTAATAATAATAATAAACTAGCAGCTAGCTAATCTTACGGAGGATATCTGTGGTGTTCGGTAGGAACCTGTTAAGTCCAAAAGGAACATTTTACAGTATGTGACTTATCACGAATGTACAAAAACGAAATGGACGAATCCTGAATTATCATGTGTTTACCAGATCAGTTCTATCACTTCTATATAAGGTGGCCTAGTCAGTAATAGATCGAAAAATAAAGTCATTTCAATAACATTGTATTACTCAACTAAAATATGACCAAATTGGAGTTAACAGGTTTCTCCCAAACACAACAGACGACCGTATTATGTAATTTCCTATAACAACCATAAGAATTAATTAATTTATTCTTATGTAACAACCTTGTTGAATCTGTCATAATCTTTAAATATGTATTTCGACCGTACATGGACATCGAGAATCAAAAAATCTTGAAACTTTCCCAAAAAGAAAAGTGCAGTCGGGATTAGACACCCTGAGTAGGACAGCGACCGTTCAAAATCGGCGATCGCGCCATTTCTTGCACGTTTGAATTACAAATCGGAAGTTCCTTTTTTGGATTTAAATTCGGCACTCCCCTTAAAATTGCCGGTTTGATTGCCATTTTAACTCTCCCCCCTTGTGTTCGAGTTCGCCAAGATTATCCGCGGTTATTAGCAATGCAACGGATTTCTTTTTTACGAAAACAAAAAAGTTTTTCCGATAATCAACCTATTTTGATTGCAAATGGGAATCGTAAAATTATTTATGTGTGTTTTAGTACTTTGGAATTCTGTCGGAGATTTTCAATGCTGAGGGTTTCTCGAAGAGTTTTATGTACAATTAAGTTACACATATCCATTAATCGCTATTATCTCTTTTGAGTTATGCAGACATACTTCCAACATTCTTTAAATTAACTTTACCCTTACTTGTTTCACACTATTGAGCGTCAATTTTTCTTGTAATTTAACCTGCATACATTGTTTTCTTTATTTAGTTCCTACTTTGTTACTACTACTGTTTTTTTTATTATCAGTCATCTTGTCGTATTCCGTAAATAAGTTCATCAAAATATTCAAAAGCTACTTCAGTAATTGTCAAAAAATATGTTTTGATGAGCAGGTCTATTGTTGTTTCCGTTTGATCTTGATTAATCAGCGATCGTAAACGGAATAGGTAATTAGGGCCAGCTTACCGAGTAATTATTCTGTAAGCTGCCATCGATTATCGAGAATGAACAGACAGACGGAAGCAATGAAGACTTTAGAGAGACTTAGAGAAGAAAATAATTTAGATAATATAATTAGTTATACTGATAATAGCTACAATTTTTATTGTGGACACCATGATATATCAAAAAAAGTTATGGACGCTACATAAAAATTGAAGTTCTTAATAATATAGTAAAGCCTTAAAGACTTAGTCTGTGATGGATAAATGCCCATTGCTTTCTTATTAGTTATCATTTTTATCCTTGTTTGTGTTCTGTGCATAGTTCAAATTATTTGAACATCTCGTACATAGTCTTTTGTTATCACTCCTGCATATGAATCATATTCCCAAAGAAGAAAACAAAGAACTGATATTCCCATATTTTCAAAAGATTTTTATAAATAAATACCTATTTATGTAGGTAGACGTAAAAATAAGGTGATAATAAAACGACAGATGTAAATGAATTCATCAGAATTCGAAAAGTTTACCTTCCACCTACCATCCAAACAAGTTCGAGAAAAAAATATCGTATAGCCTCTGTCTTAAGACGTGCCAATAATTAAAGGAATTTTTGAAGCGATCTAGTCCCTTGACGAGTATTAGCGACTCAAGGTGTCCGCTGGGCGGAGGGGGTAAACTTGAGGGGGGTGTGACGGCATTTTTTTTCCGAGTCGTCAGATAGATTGGATGACACTCGATCTCCCCAAGAGGATGAAATTAAAACGGTGGCGATGAGCCGAGCCAAACGGCCCCGGAATTATTTTTCGTTGAGTGATTCTCGCCCATAAAATTTCTGATTGATCAATTCATCCGCTGTTTCCATTCCGCCTTAATGAAGAGCACGTTTCTGGTGGACACTTTTTTCTGCGTCCCCCGACTCTATTTTTCCGCCTGTTTTCGCTTTAGTGGATGTTTTATTAATTTCCTCTCCCCACGGTTTTGCGCTTTTTTTCAGTTTGACCGGCAGAGTCGTCGAAAACAGATTTGTGGTGATTTGAATAGCGATTAAGGCCTCGAGGATTTGCTTCCGATGTTCACTTGGTTCGTTTTCCAATGAGACCGTTGTTGTTTTGTTTTAAATGAAACCTATTTGTCGTTTGTCTTTAAACGAAGTGTTTGGTTAGGTTATAGCATAATGCACATACTTGTTGTATGGTCTGAAGGATAGGGACTCAACTGTTGATCTTTATTACGTCTTATCAACATCGAATTAAAGTAATTTCAATTACTAGGAGCGCTCATGGCAGAACTTGACAGACTGATCGTACTCAATCACGTTTGCTAAGCAACGCTCGGTCCGGCCAGGTGTCTGATGGGTGACCGTTGAAGTGGCATTACAACTAAGCGTTTCCGTGCTTCGGAGGGTACGTTAAGCCGTCGGTCCCAGCTGTTGTCATCTGTTAACAGTCGTTAAAGTTAGAGGCCTTACAGGTTTGATAAACTCTAACACCAGAGATACTAATCCTCACACGATAAGAATAAGAAGAAGAATTACTAGATTTAGAAACAATGCCTCTACAATAATTGATTTTTTTGAAAATTATTTTGTTTTTCACGAAAACGAAAGACTCAGAAATTACTCAAAATCTCCACGACTCTTGATTCCCACACGCATCCATCATTACAAAGTTACGCAGGCCAATATCCCGCGTGTCTATAAAACACCTCGGTGAGGCGCGCAAACAATTTAATTTACTACAAGGAGCTCCGAACACCGATAATATAAGTACATTCCACCTCCCCTTACACAAATTTTCACGGGCCATCGCTGCCAGAAATAAATTAAAAAACGTCGGGGAAACAAAAAATCGCACGCGCGACTAATAAACTGGATGTTCGCTAATTCATCATTGTTTTTCACTAATAAAAACACGACAAAAACACATCTTCTTTCACCCCCTACCTCCCCGGCTTCAGGCCGAACTGTCTTGGGTCTTTTGTCTCTTTCCCACATTTATCATATTTTTATCACCTTCAACTTTTTGATTATAGCCTTTGAAAGTTCATGGTTGAAGGAACTTTAATTTTTAGATCCTTATGCAAACATTTTACTTAATTGGATTTCAAATCATGTGTTTTGCTTACGGTATATTAAAAAACATGATTGTTTGGTTTTTTTACCGAATCTGCAACGCATTAGTTCGAACTCTCGTCCTCTATAGTCTATACCAAACATCATCAATCAAAAAATCACAGCAGCTCACACTGATCATAAATAACAATATAAGCTTATCAATACTGTTTCCATATCATTGTTATTTGAGGCCTTATTATTATCTTCGCTAGCTTAAATCCTCAAAAACCCCCCGTCACCACAAACGCCTACCCTAAGCACCTATATACAACTTTCAAAATGTACGTTCTTTGATTTTTTTGGGTCGGCAAATTTTGCATTCATTACCATACTTATGACTTTGCACTGGGCTCCAAATTATTTTTTCTCCGTACACAAGTCAAAGGAAAATTGTTGCCTCTGATGGTTGTATTTTAGATGAAACTAATTTACTTTCAAAGAGCCAAATCAGGATTTTTATACGAAGTGGCGACCGTTCAAATATTATTTCCGAATAAAGTATGATGATGAGATGATATATTTTTATATTCATTACTTCACGCTAAAGATTTTCTTGGCATAGCTGGGCATTTACTGGGCATTAAGCGTGAAACTTCTTAAGCCACATCCTACCTATAGGTACCTGTCTTTAATAAATAAATAATTACACCTACGCGATAGTGATTACTAGATCTAATGTGTGTCATAAGTTCCCTACGCATTTATTTATTTAAACTTAATAATGTAACAGATCGTCCCATAATAGCTAGCGACTGAACATGAACATGGCACATCTTAAGCATTATTTTGTTGTTTTCTTATTTTTATCGAAGAAATCCTTCCGTGTATCCGAGCTTTTATGTTCTCAATTCAAACATCAATTTATAGATTTAAAAAGAAATAGATAAGTCCATACAAATAAGGTTTTAATAAAGGCAGACATTACGAAGTGCAGGTAGGCTCAAGTAATGAAATTAGCGGGGGGAGGTTGCCATCTTTTTTCTCTTTTGTTTGTTGATTCGTTATTTATCGGGAGATCGAGCCTGAATTATAGATTAACATCAAAGGTAAGGAATACGACGTCGTTAAAATTGAATGGGGGACTGTAATGAGGAGCTTGTTTTTAACGTTCCTCGTATTTTAATGCATATTTAGTGATGTGATCGAATTTTTTCTTGTGATATCGCTTTGGTGGAGTTAAGTGCTTCAGTCGTATACGTATCGAGTCGTATGTATGTGGATGATATGTTTAAGAACCGTTTAGGAAAATTTTAGAATCTACTTTTTGTTCCGTATCGTAACGATACCTACAGTAACGCGAAACCTCCTCTATAAATTTTATCTCAAATTAACAAAATAAGAGTGCTTTGAGGCCTAACTACAAGGATTACGTAACAGTTAAGACTTTATTAAGTTTTCTATTGAAACGAGTTCAATACTGTATTCTTTGAAATTTTATGTATGGACAAGAATTGGTTTGTTTTTCTTGCTTCATCTTGTACAAGTCATAATTATCATATTTTGTTCTACACGTCTAGACAAGAACGTTCGTTAATATGAAAATTAGCCGAAATGTGCCTCAGGAAATTGGCTGTGCACCTTAGGCGCGAGCTGCAGGCGTACTACATGCATCGCAGTTACGTCGTTGTTACTTTACTGCAGAACTTGCTCCTTCAACGATTAAGTTTAATGGTTAATTAGTTGATAGCAGATTTGCTTTAACTTAATCTTCAAGTGCACCCACTAATCCGCATTAGGCTAACGTGGGTTATTATACTTATTATATCCATCCAGCAAATCCTCTAAGGTGGTAGGGCTTATTTGAAGTCTGCCTGGCTAGCTACCACCATCTTACCTAAGTCTGACGCCATAACAGCAATTCAAAAATTGTTGTGTTCCGGCAGTTAGAGGTAAGATAGCCAGTTCCTCAGTGATGAGGATACCGCGTGTAGTGCACTTCCACCTTCGGCCTTATTGTCACTTAACATCAGGTGAGGTGAAGGCCAATCGCTATCCCGTTATGCACAAATAAAAGTGGGGATAATACAATAAACAGAATTTTTTTTTTAATTTACGCATAGCGGCTTCACGTCAAAGCGCCCTCAGACAATTGACAAAACATCATCTCAAACACAAACCTACAGATCACCAACAACTTACCGAAACGAAAGCCCATCCATACACTGAAGTTCACTAAACAATACAAAAAGGATTGCGGTGAACAAAATTGGTACAAGTAACGCGATCTGGCGAACGGTCGCCGCTTATTGTTGTTTTTAATGAGAGGAGCGTTTGATGGCCGCGTCGCATTGTCCGCGGGATCGCCTCCATTACCGTCCCTCCTAATATCCTGAGGACCGCCATAAAATTCGCCTCGCCCTGATCGAGTGACAAGTTTGTAATGTGTTGTAGAATTTTAAGTGTTAGGAACCCTGGCATTTTTAACTAAGTTTGGAGTTGCTTTAAATTCTAATGTTATGCTATCACCAGAGTCCTGCTGCCTACCGAATGATCATTGACTGACATTTTTAACTAAGTTTGAAGTTGCTTTAAATTCTAATGTTATGTTATCACCTGCTGCCCCATAGCACGACCGCCGAAACGCGATATGTTAAGCGATTTATCACGATTAACTGTCAAAAGATGTGATTTGACAGTAGTGTCGATAAAACGCTTCTCGCGATATATATCGTGTTTCGAAGGTCATGCTGTTGTGTCTTCACATTATATTGTTACTTTTCTTTCACTTTGCGTAACTACACATAAAAATATGTAATCATTATCATTACAACAACCCCATGCTGGTGTTAACCTATTCCGTGATGGATGTTGCCATAATTTCCACGCTCGGCAAGTGGGTTATTGAAGATGGCAGTTTAGAACCGTTTTTATCAAAAAACACTGCTGCTTTTCTTTTCTGATCAACGTAAGAGTTAGCGTGCTCGCAGACTACAGACTTTCTATCGGCCGACAGTTTAGTCGGGCTCTCAATCAGTATGAAGTTGTATGCAAGTGCGCACACTAGAACGATTCGGTATCGGCCGATTTTTCATACAAAATTAACTATTGGCCAACTATCGGTCGACAGTTTGGTCTGTAGTCTGCGGGGACGCTTAGATGTACTTACTTGTTACCTATGATATGAGTAATACGTACTATGTTGGACGACTTAAGTTGTCCTCTAAATACTAATACTTACTTACATATTTGCAATGTATGCCATTTTTTTAACTATTGATGTTATATTATACCCCAAACAACTTTAATTTACCTTTTATTGACAACTCTGTATGAATTTAAACGAGGAGAAAAATGATAATTACTGAGTTAATGCTGATTTTTGTCAGTATCGAAGTTGTCAGTACGAAATATTGCAGTAAATCGAACCGATTGCGTAGTTTAGTAGATAACAGACGTATCTCAAGTACCTATTAGAGATTGTTTGTGTCCACGTTTCACCAACGTTGGTATAAATGTGTTGGTCCTATAATTTAGCTTTAAATAGACTATTACCGTACAATAAAAGAAAACGGCGACCGACCCTCAGTAAAATGTCAATGTGTCATTATTCTTTTGTATTTCCAAATTCCCATTTAAGTCATTAGGAACACGAATTAGATTATCCGAAACAGCGTCTGGAGCGTTTTCATTTTTTGAATAATAAAAAAGAATAACCGGTCGCTTTATCGTGGCCGCCATCTTCCCATTTTCACAAATTACCACGGGAGGCCATCGCTAAATAACGTCACGTATTTAATTACGACGCCTACGAAACCTCCAAAGTGTCACTTTAGATTTGAATGTTAACGTTTTAGTGGACACACCGTCACTAAATCACTCTGCGAAAATATTATAATTATTACTCTTACATTTTTAAACATAGTTTTGCTTAACATAAAGGTCGCAATATTTAACTGGCTAGTAAGTAGAATCCTACTCAAAGACTAGATTTCAGTTACTTATAAAAATAGGAACTAAAAATTCATATCCCAGCTAGTTTCGTTAGTGAAGTACAACATAGCCACAAAAAAGAGAAGTAAAAGGTCTTAAAGTATGCTATAAAAGTGATCGATTGGTGGATAGATAAATTAGATATACACAAAAAATACATTACAATTATAGCATGATAACTATTTAAGTGTTTTAATTCTAAAGTTACCTAATATACACAGGTTGGTCAAAAGTTCTGTTACTGAGTTTCTTTATCGATTACTGGCCATTAAAACAAATGAAAAGAAAAAATAAAAATGACATATTATTGACAGTTTTATAAGCTATAATTCCATACCACACGTATATCATATTTTGTTTATTTCACCATGGAATGGGGGTTGAAGGAGAATCGTGTCGCTGTAATTGCTCTGCACAAATGTGGGCAGCCACCGAATATGATTTTCAAGTTGCTACAAAAGTTGAAAATCAACAAGCAATTTATTTATCGCACTATCCATAGGTACAGTAATACCTTGACCGTCGATGACCGAAAAAGATCAGGAAGACCACGCACCGTTCGGACACCAGCTGTGATCAAGGCAGTGAAGGCGAGAATCACGAGAAATCCCGTCCGGAAGCAAAAGTTATTGGCAATACAGATGACTGTGAAGAGAAGTTCCCTTAAAAAAATTATCAATGATGACCTTGGGCTTCACGCTTACCGTAGACGAAAGGGCCATCTGCTAAACGCACGATTGAAGGCTATGAGGTTAGCACGAAGTCGCGCTCTACTAAAGCAGTACGCACAAAACGGCCATCGAAAAATCTTGTTTACTGATGAAAAAATCTTCACAGTCGAAGAAAATTTTAACCGTCAAAATGATAGAGTATACGCTAAGAATAGTAAAGAAGCCAGCATGATTGCTCCGAGGGTCCAACGAGGTCACCACCCCTCATCAGTGATGATTTGGCTGGGGGTGTCCTATTCAGGGCTAAGTAAGGTTCATTTCTGTGAAAAAGGTGTGAAAACTGGCGCTAGAGTCTATCAAGATACCGTTCTGGAACCTGTTGTCAAACCCTTAAGCCACATTTTATTTCAAAACCAGCCATGGGTCTTCCAGCAGGACAATGCCCCTGCGCACAAAGCAAAATCTACACAAGCATGGTTTCGGGCTAACAAAATTGATTTTATCGCGCAGGAAGAATGGCCATCCTCCAGCCCAGACTTAAATCCTCTGGATTATGCCATATGGCAACTTATTGAGGAGAAAGCATGTGCTAAGCCCCACATGAATCTCGACTCTCTTAAGCGCGCTATTCTCAAGGCAGTCGCAGAATTGGATATGGTGGTAGTTCGTGCTGCCATCGATGACTGGCCTCGTCGTCTAAAGGCGTGTATTCATGCCAGAGGCGGTCATTTCGAATAATTTTAATACATGATAATCTTAAATATTTGTGCTTTCATTTGGTATATAATTCATTGTAGCATTATTTGTAAATTTAGTATTATTCATGTTTTCCATAGTTACAGAACTTAGTAACCAACTAGGTAGTTACAAACCGAACCAGAAAGGTACGTAAAATACGTTTACATTTAAGTTTACTAAGTCATTTCATTTGTTAATTAGTGAAAATCTGCATATTCTTTATCTAAATCAGCTATCTCCTAGAGCCGTGTGTCCCCACAGCCGGAGGTCAATCGAGACGGCCACTCTTATGTTTACTGATAAAAGAAAACCAATTTTTGCTCCCGCCCTCGCGCCACAAAGGAGAAGCTATCTAGCGATAAATTATCGAAATTATTGCATTAAAAATTCCATCTAGTAAGTCAAAGCGGGCCATTATGGCCGCCCGTGGCTCGCTCCCGCTCAAAGTGACGTAAGTGCTTCCCGTCTCGGGCAGTTGTGACGTTTTTATATTGGACACATAATTTTTCTCTGTAAACGCTGTGAGAAAGCGTTTTTCTCTTAGAACGCCGGAGATGTGACTTCTCGCTTTTTATTTCAGAATGGATATTGATTTCTTGTGTTAAATATGGGTGTTCTGTGTTTTCGCCCTGATTATGAAAGTTAGGCGACTTTTGCAAGGGTTGTTTATGGAATGGGTTACCAAAAATTTTATCTTCTCGAGCTCCTCCGTACTTGGAAAGGCACGTTGGTCCTGTCTGCATCTGTAGTCGTTTACCACCACCAATATGGCCTGTGTCCCAGAAATGGGTGATGTGCATTGTAAAACCTCATTAATGTTAACCTTCGAAATATTGAAGCAGTATAGTTTCGGACCTTTCCACTGCACTCTCTAATAACTAAACAAACGTTGGGTTCACGCCAGCTTCTCCGGTATCAGAAGGCTGCAGGAATAGTTTACTATTAAACTGCTTATTGTAAGGTTTCGTAGGTGGTTGAGAAAATTCTGCATATGGCATATAGGAAGGAATGAAAACTGTGGAAAAGTCATTGGTGTATGGCTAGCAAGTTCCAGACAATTTTCAGCCAGATTTATGTGTAGAGGCCGGCCTCAAATAGGTTGTGGTGTATGGTGAAGAGTCCTGTCTTTTGACCATTCAGCGAAAAGGAAAGTACTTCCACCGAGCTAGGTGTTTGTGCTTGAGAACCGCGGTCCAACTGTCCAATGTTGGAACTTGTATAAACTTCCATACGGCGGCGTAGAAAATTTCAATATTGGGATTCAGATTTCTATACCTTTTTGTCTCGATGTTAGCTTACGTAGGTGCACATTACGTCTGCACATAATGTTTGCAACTCTGTATTTTTAGCTGATCCTGCATTTCTTCACGATACGATTGCGTTGCTAGATACATAAGTATCATAGATTATCAATAGATTTTATTATTTACTAGCTGCCCTGGCCTGGCTTCGCAAGGGTGGCGCCATCTATTTGCGATTTAAAATGACGGCAAAGGGAAAGATGGGATTTTTATACAAAACTTGTCCTGATAATAACAAACACAACAAAAAAGAATTATATAATTTGGTGCAGTCGTTCTAAATTTATGTTCTTACATACATTTCGGCGATTAATTATCTTAGAATTTCTATGACGTATTTTTACGTCTTTCCGTATATGTTTTTAAAAATTTACTTTTAAACAACTCTTGTCCTCAACACAACAAAAAATTTGGTTCAATCGTAATAAAGTTATACATACATTCCGGCGATTCATTTTTAAGTATCCAAAATGCAAGCTTAGTTCTAAGATATTCTTAATTTACCAACCCCGTTCATCTGCTGCAGGTGGTAATTCGAATTAAACAACAAAACTGGGAGATAGGCTTCATAAATTGGTCCATCTTAGACTGAGTTAAGCCGTGATATTTCGGTATGAGAGTACGAACCGATAAGGGCGACTCTGGCTCCTTGCCAGGGGACAAGGTTTCCACACTGTGGGAACTTCTGGGATAAAAAAATAAAAAAATGAATTAAATGAAATTAAATGAAGACCTTGGTTTCAGTGGTAGAAAACATAACGATCGCATAACACTTATTAAGCTAAACGCAACTACTTTATATTCTCAAGCCTAAAGTCTTAAGGATACTAAAAAACCAGCCAAGTGCGAGTCGGACTCGCACATAAAGGGTTCTGTACTAAAAATGGGAACAAAATCACGTTTGTTGTAAGGGAGCCCCACTTAAATATTTATATAATTCTGTTTTTAGTATTTGTTGTTATAGCGGCAACTGAAATACATGATCTGTGAAAATTTCAACTGCCTATCTATCACGGTTCATGAGATACAGCCTGGTGACAGACAGACAGACGGACAACGGATTCTTTAGTAATAGGGTCCCGTTGTTAGCCTTTGGGTACGGAACCCCTTAAAATTATAGTGCACTTTAATGAAAGAAAATTCACGAAATCTGATATCATATTATGAAAAACACAATAGCAAGAAAATTCGCGCTATTCAATAAATAACTTTAATGAGTTTTTAATTATCAGATAAAATATATCAATCATTTTAATTATTATTTAACAAATGAAATAAAAGTCGTTAAATAAAATAGGGCTCGAACATTGAAATCTTTCGGCGACCAAGTCAGAAAACATTTCCTTTCTTCTTTCTAGCATCCTTCTGAGTACTTATTTCCTTTCCAATTTCTCTTTGATTTTATTTTATTTTTATTTATACTTTTTGTCCTTTCATCCTATGTATCTATATATCCGTTATCCTTCCTTATTTGCACCCACTCCACCCCTATTCCCAACTCCTTCCTCTTATTCTCTTAATACTCAAGGTTGCCTGGAAGAGATTGCTATTTAGCAATAAGGCCGCCTTTTGTGTGCTATTGTTCTGTTAATTGTGTTTTCCTGTTTACTGTATGTTCTGTATTTGTGTGCAATAAAGTGTTTTATTATTATTATTATTATTATTAAAATATGACAGTCAAAAATGACAAACATTTTCAATTTGTATGATATAATTAATAGTAAATCTTATAGCGCACTTTTAAGGGAATTGTCAAAATCAAATAACGATTACTTTTGTGACAAAAGAAATTTATTTCGATTAAATCTTTTGCGTGTGCTATTCAAAGCAAAAATACAAACAACTTTTTTTTATTAAACTTAAACGTCTACTTAATGACGAAAAAGTGCACTTTGTAACACCGACATAGATCTACTAATACTATATAAAAGTCCTGTTTTATACTGATTTTCCTACGAATCGTTGTCACCCTCGTCGCAATGTATATGATGCCATATATTCACACTATCCCTTTATAATATCACATGTTTATTATACAACGTTTGGCTTAGAATTTTCAACTTCAAAGATTTTAGAAAATGTATTATAAAATTGACAAATCGGCTTAGAAATTCAAGTAGGTTTTGCAGATGGATGAAATGTTTTTACTTTAGTTTAGATGTTGTTATGTAATTTAAATCATTCTACCACAACTTACAAATTAATTCTTAAAGTTAATTAAACTTTTAATTGGTTATTTTAGTTATTTGCAGAGTAAAAAATTACTACTCAATTTAAATTTGAGTTCTCAGTACTTTCAGTATGATTTACCTTTTATTATCTTGGTCTCAATATTAATCTGAAGTTCATTTTCAATTATGAACCTATCCCATTTCTTTTTATTACCATTTTGGAAGCCAAAATATATTTTTTATCCCCACTCCCGACATTAATGTTGTTTCGTATTTCACTCAGCAAGACTTGAAACAAGAAAAATGAATTCGAAACTCTGTAGCTAGTAATAATCCCCCAATACACCCGATACGCACCTACCGACCAACTTTTCATTTCATTTTCCAAACTTTTAATCTCAAAGTGCCCGTGAAAGAAAAATTGAGGCGTTAAGAAAATCGCCAGCGCCACCTATTATCAACTTCCACAATTCGCGAACTCGAAAATCGAGCAACCCTCCGTTTGCCGCTCGGGGTAGTTCTTACCCCGCGGACGTAAAATCCATTTTTTAATAACACCGAAAACGTCGCTTAGCTCTCGCTCGCCGAGACGAATTGTTACAGAAGAGTCATAAAAAGTAAGATATTAATGTATCGCGGGAGGCATTAGACGCTCGCCGGATCGATTTCTATGCATAAAAAATGTTAATGGCCCAGGAGAGAGCACGCTGTGTCGGAGTTGGTGATTTATGCTCGGAGTTCGTAACTATTCGCGATTCGATGTCGTCTGCGCGTTTCGCGGACAGGTGTTCGCGACTTGGAGCCGATGAGAAAAACTCGCACAACTAACTCGATCTTCTTAGTTTTGTCGATTTATCGCTGTGGACAGCGACGAATGAAATGGAATATATTCGTAGGTTTACAAAAGTAGAAAAATTGCTGCTTATTTACAAATTCAGCATTCAAAGGCGTTAGGTTAGTGGCATAAGTAAAAGATGCTATTAAATTAATAAACAATGTGTTATTTTAATTATTTTTTAATGTAAATTAGTCAATGACTTAGATTTCAATATCAATTGAATATCCTTACAATAATCTCTTAGATCTGCTTTGCCGTAAAATTAAAAGATAAATTCGGATAGCCACATAAAATGTCAGACGAAGTCAATCCTCAAATGGAATTATCCTATCAGTTCGCATCACAGAAATAAATTTTCCAATTTTCCAACTAAACTGGTGTCTCCTCTGCGTCATTAAATGGCCCGAGCAATTCCCGGGCAATCCATTACATCGGCAAAATTTCTCGTTGCAATAAAAACCCCGATTTATATTCGGAATATAAATTCGGCCGATAGACGCGGGAAAATATTAATTTCCGTTTAATGTTGCGTGCGTCTGAAAACTCTGAAAGTTGAGTGGGGCAGTCGCGGGTTTTGGACTGGTAGCGCCATCTAGTAGCGAGTAGAATCACTAAACTGTTGCGATTTACGTTTTATGTGTGTGGGTGGTCGAGGCTCGAGGCTTCTATTCTATCAATACAAAACAAATGTTTTACGTTCATGAAGGCTACCGGTAGTTAATGAGATTTGAAAATTTTACCATTGAAAATGGTTATCAGATGCAAATCGCCTGAGACGTATTTTTGCCCATATCTCCAAGGATTTTGGGACGATCGAGATAAAAATAGTACCAAAAGTTAAGAAATTTATTGAGACACGTGTGAACGTTTAAATTTTGAAAATCTAACGGTAACTTTTTTTGAAATTTTGCAAATTTCCAAAAATTCCGGGTTTTTTGGGGGGTGTTTGTTTACTAAATTGTAAATATTTCAGAAAAAAAACTGACTTAAGAAAAAATTGAAAAAAGGGTCCTAGGGTATTAGTTTATCGGTTAATAATTGTGACCCCTTGTGGTGGTCCCTTTAGATTTGGAATTCTGGAAAAACGGGTGTTTCCGTACATAAAAAGTGATGTAGCTTCTATGATTATTGACCGATCGTCATGGTAATAGTGTTAAAAGATGCAGAAGCAGACGAGAAATGCATTTGTTGGAATTTTGAAAATCGGTTAATAATATTTCGGCTGCGTCGATGCAGTCAGCAGGCGCTTTCAATCGTACAAATAAATAGGTACTACCTAGGTTACTCTAAAAATATAATAGGATTTTGCATTTGATTTGGTTTTGGTTTTTCTTAAATTTTTGCATTCATTTTCAATGCTCCGATTCTTGCGGGGACTGTAAAATCTGTGAATTTTTGTTTAATATCGTTTTACCAAAAAATAAAATTATTGTCATATCCTTTCAAATATCAGAAAGGGACATTTAACTTATTACCCATTTTTAATTTGATCGCATTTAGCTCGAGGCTACTAACAAAACAAAACAAATGTTTTATGTTCATGAAGACTAGGTAGTTACTAAGTGTATTTTTTTTTTAGTATTTATTAGTGTGTTTTTCCTTTTAAGTAAGTGAGTGTCCATTAAAACTAGTTTACCAGATTTAAGTCCAAATTTTTTAAGTCCACATCATTTTTCGTTGCAAAGTGAGTTCTTGAATATAACAAAAATACCAACCCATGCGACCATTCAACCACGTAATTCGTCAATTAAACAATAATTACAAAAATAAAATACGTTACACCGCTCCCAAAATATAATAATCCAGTGTAATCAAGTCGTTAATATTCGAGTCGTGGTTGAATTAAAAAAATGTATCCAAACAATAATTCTGATGCAGGCGCGCGTAATCTTCGCCAGTCGGACCGGTCACGTAAACAAAACGGAGGAAAAATACGTCTGTCTCGTCCACCGATCGCTGCCGTTTTAGGGTTATGTAGGGAGTTCCAAAAGACTTCGATGTCAGCCATTTTTAATGTTCACACTGCTGGTGCACAGGCCTTCATTAGGCTGCTTGTCCATTGATGCGGAGCGAGGCGGAGCGGAGAAATGAGGAAATATTGACCAATAGCCGCCTAGCTCTGCGTCAATGGACAGGCAGCCATATGGGTGGATAAGGAGGAAGAGCCAAAACCCACTCCACTACGCAGGCCCAATGCAGATTGATGGGTGTTAATGCAGCCGGTACTAACATCTTAAGGTGCACGGAGGAGCTCAAGATCGTAAATTGATCACCTATCCTATTACGGCCTCTTGCGAATGTTACTTAACCTCCGCAATCGCAGGGCCAAGCGCTAAACCACTGCTCTACCGAGCTCCTCCCAATCTCCCAAAAGACTCAGTCTTTTTAATGAAATATACCTAAGTATACGTACCTGGTATGTTCCAAAAAACACAAGAATTAAAACAGACCGCCTCCTTTTTTTGAAATTGGTTAATAATCGTGAACAAGTAATATTGCTAGGTACGTACGTACGTAATGAAACTTAAAAATACTTAAGTCTAAATTTAAAAAAAAATGATAATTCGAAATAAATCTTGTGTTCCAGAAGACACAAGACATTGAATATGTAACATAACTTGTAAATATAACATAAATAATGGCTAAATAATTTCGAGTAAGTTGTTTAGCCATTTTAAATCTCGATTGGAAAGCTCGTCCAGTCAAGTTCTGTAAAGTCGTTGGTGTTCGCAAATTGTTTATAAACATATATGAGTTCATTAACGAACTGAACCTACTACGGTGCTGCAATCAAATATAGCATTAAAAATTAATATGATACAAATATTCAAATGTTTTAATAAATAAAATGCCATTTTAAAACCCAATCAACGGAACTATTCACACTATCCCTTTATAATATCACATGTTTATTATACAACGTTTGGCTTAGAATTTTCAACTTCAAAGATTTTAGAAAATGTATTATAAAATTGACAAATCGGCTTAGAAATTCAAGTACGTTTTGCAGATGGATAGAAATATTTTTTACTTTAGTTAAGATGTTGTGTAATTTAAAATTTTCTACTAAAACTTGCAAATTAATTCTTAAAGTTAATTAAACTTTTAATTGGTTATTTTAGTTATTTGCAGAGTAAAAAATTACTACTCAATTTAAATTTGAGTTTTCAGTACTTTCAGTATGATTTACCTTTTATTATCTTGGTCTCAATATTTCTTTTTATTACCATTTTGGAAGCCAAAATATATTTTTTATCCCCACTCCCGACACAGGGCCAAGCGCTAAACCACTGCTCTACCGAGCTCCTCCCAATCTCCCAAAAGACCCAGTCTTTTTAATGAAATATACCTAAGTACCTGGTATGTTCCAAAAAACTCAAGAATTAAAACAGAGAAACGCCTCCTTTTTTAAATTGGTAAATAATCGTGAACAAGTAATATTGCTAGGGACGCAAGGAAACTTAAAAATACTTAAGTCTATTTAAAAAAAAGGATAATTCGAAATAAATCTTGTGTTCCAGAAGACACAAGACATTGAATATGTAACATAACTTGTAAATATAACATAAGGAGTTTTGAATCAAGATTTAAAATGGCTAAATAATTTCGAGTAAGTTGTTTAGCCATTTTAAATCTCGATTGGAAAGCTCGTCCAGTCAAGTTCTGTAAAGTCGTTGGTGTTCGCAAATTGTTTATAAACATATATGAGTTCATTAACGAACTGAACCTACTACGGTGCTGCAATCAAATATAGCATTAAAAATTAATATGATACAAATATTCAAATGTTTTAATAAATAAAATGCCATTTTAAAACCCAATCAACGGAACCACTCTCACCCTTAACCCGTTTTTATCACGATACACGTTCGCACGCGCCCTGAATATTTTAATCTTCATTTTTTATCATTTATTTATTTTAATAAATATGGAAAAATAACCAGCCACCCTCTCGAAGACCAGCCGCTTACGTTTGTATGTACCTCGAATTTTAATATGTACCTTGCTAATCCCCCTTATTTTTATAGTCCTTTCGTTTAATTTGCATATGTAATATATTTTGTTTTATGGCTTTATTTGTGGGGGTAATTAAGTTGGTGACCGCGGGTCAGCGATTGTTTGTTTATACAAGGTGTTGCCTGAAAAGTTTCTTTCTTCACTAAACGGTACACCTTTTATGGAAACACCATGAATATAAGATCGATTGATACTTAAAAAAGCACTTTAGAATACTTTAAAAATCATGGCTTTAAGCTTAAGCATAGAGCAAGCTTAATCATAGCTTAAAGATTGTCTCTAAAATCGCAACGAAGTCACTGTGATTTTACTAAAAGTTAAATCAGTTAAATGAAGGTAAGTGGATCTAATTGACAAACTTATGAAAATAAACTAAATGTCAAATGTTTATATCCTCACTAACAAACGTCGAGAGTGTTGTTTAAATTGACTCTCGATAAGGATTCGTTGCAATGAAAGTTAAAAATAAAATTGTTATACTTAAGGAGTGTTTGGCACTTGAAATCTTAATCAGAATGTATTATTTGGTGGACCATCTGAGTAACTAACTCATTGTAATATTTTCCTTTTATTTCCATCTAAGAAAATATTTTATCCCTCATCGATGTAACTGGATAGATCGCATTTAACCTTTATTATAAACTACGCAGAGTTTAATCCTTACTAATATTATAAATGCGAAAGTCCGTTTGTTTGTTTGTTACGCCTTCACGTCTTAACTACTGAACCGATCATCATGAAATTTTGAATACACATTGTCAGGGGTACAGAGAAGGACGTAGGGTACCTTTCATCCCGAAAAAAAGTATTTTTCCCGAGGGATAGCATAAAACCTTTCCACGTAGACGAAGTCGCGGGCGGCCGCTAGTATTCCATAATTTCAGTTTCCGATTGTAATGATCCGATCCGTGAAATTCCACGGCATTATCGTCCCTGTCTGTCGGCAGGTTTGCAGCGCTGAATTTATGCGCCCCGGTCACCGCAGTTTGGATATACGTAGGGTCTTTATAACAGCGGGCGATAATTAAAGAAAAGAAAAAAAAAGAAAGTAAAAAAGAATCTTATTCTTTCAATAACCAAATACTCTTCTAACCGCTTCTTAAATTTCCTCGCATAGGTGCTAGTGACACTACTTAAAAAACACACTGTTACATTAGTGCGTACTGCGTAGTCTTATGTAGTGGGAAAATCTCGTTACTGTCCTATAAATAGAAGAGTGCAGTGATACAGGCATCTTTTGCTTAAAAGGGGGCTTCAATAATTATTGTTATTTTAGTCATAAGAAAGTGAATAAGTTTTTTTTTATTTTATTTATTCACAAAAACAAAAAAAAATACGCTGTATCCGTAAGAGTTAGAAATAGAAATAGAAATATTTTTTATTTAAATAGACTTATTACAAGTTCTTTTAAATCGTCCAGTTTTTTTTCCCCTACCACCCATTCGGGACGTCTTTTTGCTGACAAGAGTTAAATTTTCTCTCCTCTTCTTCTGTATTAAACGCTTACAAAAATCACATCATCAACTATTGTTCACTGATCTAAATTCGACGAATCATTATTGAAAACATAATGAGTAAAAGGATTCGCAAAAAAATAAGTTTCCATATTTTTCATTGATCCAAATCTTGCAAATAGCTACTATAAAAAAATACAATTGGAATATTTTATATTATTAAGTACATATTTCTCTCGCCTTCAGTGCCGCCCTACCTTCTCGCCCCGGGTGGCTTCGCGACGGTATGCGGTAGTGTTAACTCATCTCGATTCTTTCCGATTATTACAAAGAGTTAGTAAACAGAAGATATAATACTGAACAGTTTTGTCTGTACCTTATTATAACAATAAGTACCTATTTCTCTACCCGCCCTCAGTGCCACCCTACCTTCCTGCCCCGGGTGGCTTCACAAGGATAGTATTAATTCACCTCGATTCTTTCCGATAATCACAAAGAGTTAGCAAACAGAAGATAGAAGTACTGAACTGTTTTGGCTGTACCTAATGGTATCAATAAGTACATATTTCTCTACCCGCCCTAAGTGCCGCCCTACCTTCCCGCCCCGGGTGGCTTCGCGAGGGTAGGGTTAACCCACCTCGATTCTTTCCGATAATCACTTGGTAATGCACAAACCTGTTATGCTAAACCACTGTGATCAGATTATTACACTCGTTTACACTCTTTATATCTGATGTAGCTACTGTCAGATCAAGAATATCACTTAGTCTTCGGTAATGTATGTTCGTATATTTGCAAATATGAAGTGTTTTAATTTTTTTACACAACCAAATATTCTGAAACTTTTTTAGGAGCTTATTCATACTTTAAAAAAATATTCAGCTAATTACATATTTTTTCAGACATTCCCCATTCACATGTGCCTGTTTTGGTAACAACACTGTATTTACCTATTCGCTCACCGTCACATCACATACTTACATGCAAGAATTGGTAATGTTTTATTTTTATTTAGTTACATATTTTCTTGCCATTATGAGTAATAAGATAAGATGTTTGTTTATATCAACATCCAAGTCCCAAACGACGACAACGCCACTAAGACAAAACTAAACAAAAGTTTGATCATAACAATGGTTTCGCCCTCTTTGATCTCCCAATTTCCACCAAAGTGGGAGGTAGCCGATACCACGTAGTCTCATTTCACAGCCAACGATCAAGACAACTTTTTCAATTTCCTTTAAAAACGGGAAAGCGGCCAGCCATCAAACAGTAAATGATTATAAGTATGACGTCAGAGGAGCGAGCGAAGGCGCCGTAATGAGAAATAAAGAAAAAAACCGAAGCGGCAGCTCCCTTTGCTCCTTTTATTGATTAAAAAAGTTTCTTAATCATATTTCCTTGTTGCCAGATAGTTGTATCGGCGATGCTTCTGTTGCTGATATTTTGCTTAAGACGCGAATTCTCTTGCGAAGAAACAAAGTACTTGTAAGATTCAGAACTTTCCACTACAATCTTTGGTATTCTGTGCCACTACCTATGTATAAGATTTTCTGACCCTATGGTCAGAAAATCTTGGCTGGTTCTTTAAATATATCTGATGAGAGATTTATTTATTTGTTTATCTATCCAAGCAAAAAGTTATACTAGAGATAACAGTTTTTTAGTCATTATATTTGAAGAAATTCGTCTTTATTCCAAAATATATTGGTAATTCATCAATATACCTATATATACGCACTCCAAGTTTTGGATTAATAAACTTATAAGAGTTTTCTCTTTTTTTTCCAGAAACTTCACTTACTCTCTCCACCGTCTTTCTCCGTGGAAAGAATCATCAGCAGCAACTGTGGCAGTCGCCTGTGCATTTGGGGTACAAGAGGCGTCACAGTAGCTGAGCTACCATCACGCTGGGGCCGAGCTGGGCTGTTCGACTCCGGCAGCCAAACTGTGTTGTGCAAGTAAGTGAAGTTTATTCCACTATAAGGATTATGGTTAGGTCAATAACCCTGGCAACTGAGGAAGAATCATCAGCAGCAACTGTGGCAGTCGCCTGTGCATTTAGGGTACGAGAGGCGTCACAGTAGCTGAGCTACCATCACGCTGGGGCCGAGCTGGGCTGTTTAGCTCCGTCAGCCAAACTGCTGTGCAAGTAAGTGAAGTTTATTCCACTATATGGATTAAGGTAAGGTCATATAATCATTGCAACTGGGAAAGAATCATCAGCAGCAACTGCGGCACTCGCCTATGTATATGGGTTACGATAGGCGTCACAGTAGCTGAGCTACCATCACGCTTAGACCGAGTTGTGCTGTTTGACTCCGGCAGCCAAACTGTACTGTGCAAGTAAGTGACTGATTCCTATAGAACATGGACAATTCGTCCTGACAACTTAGGGTGATCATGCGCTATCAGGAGCTGACGGCTGTGTGATGCATAGCGTACTGTACCTCGCCTGGAGATTTCTCATTGAAAGAAGCACCACAATTTAATTTCCTCTGTTCGCTCATAATCACCATTAATCTATAAAGGTATTTTTACACGACTGCCAAAAAGAAGGAGTGTATTGTTTACTCGGTGTATTTCACGTTGTAACTCAGCTCTTCTTCGAAGAAGTATCACGCAAAGAGAATTGACCAATTCATTATACATTAAAAACATACTTACTTACAAGATACGCGCGAAAAACATAACCCTCTTGCAGTCGGGTATAAATATATCTTATTTTGGAGGACTGACTACAACACCCCCATCAACAGCCCATAAGTTACACCATGGTATGGCTGACCTAAGTTAGAACTTTTAATTATTATTATTTTGCATAACTAACTATAGTCCTAAAGAAACCCCCTTCTTCCAAGTCTGCCCAACAACACCTGGAATCTAATAACCCCTGATAAGTTAGCAACAACACAAGCACGTCAGCATCGTGTATTTTCTACCATCACGGCAAATTTTGCTACCCATTAAACTCTGCCGAGCGGCTATAATGCAGCCCCGGAGCGACGCCGGTTTAACCAAAGATTAACGTTCAGATTGTTATCTTTAAAGATCAGATAGGAAAGTTATTGAAAGAATCCATGCTATGCATTTTTGCGAATATTTTACGCCCAGAATTCTAAACTTACGACCACGAACAGGCTAGCTTCTGATTGCTGGAATACAACAAATTAATGTTTTGGCTATAGACTCTTTAGGTAGATTGGTCTCTACTTGATATCTAATACTCTTTTCCCGTGATGTGAATTCATGTGAATCACCTTTGCGACATTTTCAGACTGTTTAGAGTCAGATAGTGGCTTTTTGGATCCACAAAAACGCAATCACAGCAGATACAATCCTATTTCCTTATTTACTGCGATTTGAGCCGGACATGCTGTAATCTTAAATTACTACTATTTTAGACAGACTCTTAAAAATATGATGGCCTGCCATTTACTTAGCCGCATGTCTTAGTCAAACGTCCGAAACGCAAATGGCTGGACGACATTAAACAGTTGCCCGGACTTTGCTATCGTCAGTTAAAAGATGCTATATATACCATCTTTCGTCCTATAGGGCCACAAAAACTATTGTCTACTTATCGCCAAACTTCATTAAGAAGATGACATGCGAATGATGATAATGATGATAACGGGTTAAAAATCACCGAATACCAGGATATCTCACCTATTCTCGAAGCCACATAATCTGCACTTTCCTTTCCCGAGTCACCATTCTTTTGTACATGTATTAGGGGGTTATATCTCCGAATTTGCATATTTTGCCAGTAAAATTAATTCGAAGATTTGCCCGCGCCCAGACGAGTTTCTTGGGGTGGGGTAATGTTTTTGGATTTGTGCACTCGGATTGGCTAGTACAATAGACATCATGACTACATGTTCTTTACAAATCTAAGTTAGATCTTATTACCACTTGAAATTAAGGTTGTTTTCAATTTGAATTAATAAGATTTGATTTGTTGTTGGTTGTACCGATACGGATGAGTCTTGATTAAATCTTTGTATTGTTTTGTGTTTTATGGATTTTGAACGCGGGAATAATTTATCGTTGTTAGATAAAATTGATAATAATTGTAATCAAAGAATCGTCGTTTCCATTTATTTTAAATTAGGGTAAAATGTAAATAGCAGTATTTTTAAGCATCTGAAACAATGCTTATAAAAAGCTCCATTGGGGAAATCTTCTTACGCATAACTAAGGAATAAAAAATCCCCTTCATTGGTTTCTGTGCAGTTTCTTTTTATTGTTAGTTAATAAAATATGTCATTTAATTTATGAAAAACCAAACTAAGCTAGATTTTTGAACTCGGTATCTAACTGACTAGTATACTTGTCTCTTGTCTACATAAGTCTTTCCTCATGAAACTTTATAATTTCCTAGCTAGCAATTGATTCTTCCTTGAAAAATGTGTAGCAAATATTTACACACCTTATCCATCTTCATATAGATTCCTATATTTGAATTTTTAACCAACTTAAGCGTATAAAACTAATATTAACTAAAACTTGTAAATACAAATAATAATTTTAGTAAACATTATTGTTTGTTGCATCCGTTTTTTTTTTAATATCTGTCATTTACCAGATAAATATTTTAAAAAAATGAAGTTAAAACTACGATGCTTAAAATATATTCAAAAGTTTTTGAAAAAAATACTACGAAATTTGGATCTAACTGCGATACATTATGCAACTTTGCATCACTGCCCGATTTTAAAGTTGTATTTTGTGTAAAATGCCAAGTTAGTATAGAAATCATGCATGGTATCTGCTGATTTTTTTATGACGGAGCGGATTGATCCATCTTAGCGATAAAAAAAGCATAATACGTCTGCCCCGTCAGGTCGCATCCACTAATCAAACCCTAGACTTATGATAATGGCAGTTAAAACTCCGGCTTCCGCTTGTATTAATCCCCACAACTAATATTAGCAATAAACAGCCCCTTTCAGCTAATTATGCTAAGATGTTGGGGCGAACTTCTGCGAGGACTAGTGCAGTGTACGTGAACGATACTTGGTTGCGCCACAGACTAGGGCTCGTATTATACACTGGCCTGCAAAACTAACTACTACAGAGGTCTAATTTCATACAAACGAGGTAACTTTGAAGCATTGGTTCTCCGCCCAGGATTAAACGTGGTGTGATCTGATGATGGCCATCCAGGGAGTGAATGGAGAAGATTCAGATCCCCATACACACCCAATTGATCTGATCAGCATTCTAAGAGCTGTAAGGATAAGAGTTATCAGTTACAGTATTTCCATACATTTTAATGCTATTTTCGTGGTTTTTTTTTAAATATCCAAACAGCTCTTAGAATACTGATCAGATCTATTGGGTGTGTATGGGGATCTGAATCTTCTCCATTCACTCCCTGGATGGCCATCATCAGATCACACCATGTTTAATCCTGGGCGGAGAACCAATGCTTCAAAGTTACCTCGTTTGTATGAAAATAGACCTCTGTAGTACTTAGTTTTGCAGGCCAGTGTAGAATCAAACTCATACTCCAATCTCTACCTGAGTACAGTTAGAAAGGATGGAGCGCCATCCCCTTCTAACTGTACTCAAGTATAGATTTGAGTTTGATTCCATAATACGAGCCTAGAAGATACATTTATATAAAAGTCCAGAAGCTGGATTGAAGAAACCCCCTGGTAAACTGATGACGTCTTGACTGCTCTACTACTGCTATTTCCAATTTTCCACTGCCCATGAGTTTTCAATTTTATTTTCTTAAATACCGAAGTAAAAGATTTTCTTTCTATACCTTTCGATCTTCATGAGGACCTCTGCAGTTACAGCAAGAACTTTTTTATAATAGCTATCTCTTATTATATTATTTATTGCTATTTTAATTTATTAGTGAATAATTCCTTTGAGGTAACTATGTTCAGCTTCAGCACTGAATGTCTTGTTGATTGACTGATAAACAAAACTTACAAAACAAATCTTTGTTTCGATTCCTTTTCACTATTGTGCTAGTGCTTATTATACCAGCTATATGCAACCTGCAAAAGATAAGCGGCTTTTTGAAACTTCAACTTTCTTGAATGTTTCCCTTTTCAAACATCTTTTCATTATTCTGTTGTTTTCTTTTATATTTTGAGCAGTCTGTTTTCATTACACTGTGCCCCAATAGTTGCCGTGGCGAAGTGTGTACGTTCCGTCGGCGGCGGCTGTATTTTCTTTGATAACCCGTTATCTGGAGTTCGGTGCATTTCGCCGCCGAATCTTTTGCAAATCTCCTACTTACTAAAATGTTCCGCGGACTGGCTTAAGTTTTTATGAAGGAAATTCATGGTACTCAAACTTGTTGGTAAGACTTTATTTTACACTTGGTTTTATAGTTTTTGGGTGTATGCTTTATTTTAATGTTTGGGTCCGTTCACTCGAATATCATTTTCAGAAAAGGATGAAAATATTTATTAGGCATTGTCTAAGCTTATTCAATCGGAGGAAAAATCTATTCTGTTATTTTTAGTTATTCTATTCTGTTGATTGATATAGAAAAGGAACTTAGTAATACAGCTGCTAGTCATATCGCCGCCACTATACTACTAGTTGTACTTATATTTATTCTGTAATACTAGTACTATGAACGGTAGACCTCGCGTTTGTGTCATTTTGAAAATGGCAAAAATTTTAATATGCTTATCCCTATATATCTACCATTTTGAAAAAAATCGAAAAAATGAATCTACAAACAAAATCAATTTAAATATCGCAACTGCTCACAAAATTTTACGACATTCGGTTGAAATATGCGACCTGTAGATGAGAACAGACTAACAGACGGACTTACGAAAGAAATTTTGCCCAAGCTGAAACGAAGACGCTTGGCGCTCGCTCGGTCAAAAGATCTGATGATTCTGTTATTGTAATTTTTTTTTCAATTACAACATTAATTTACGTTACCACAGTTTTACAATGAAAAACGTGGCGGTTAGTAACTAAATTCATTTAAAATGATTGAACACCAAAATAATTGCTAGTTAATGAACGAAGGCGCTATTGTCTCAGACGGACACCAAACACAGCGGGAGAGCAAACATGTCCAGGTTCTTCCCTGTTTGGTGTCTGGGAGGCGTCTGTAATCGGCTGGTAGTCCCTTAGTTTGTATCTATTAAGAAGATAATATATGAGATAGATAAGATAATAATAATAAAATGTATTTATTCGTCACTTCACATCTTCACATACTTGTTTCATGATACATTGTGTATATAAGATATTAGACAACACAAACATCGCTCTGATTCCAAAGTAAGTAGCTAAAGCACTTGTGTTATGGAAATCAGAGACAACGGTGGAACTACAATTACCCAGACCTGAGCCTATATAGAAAAGCTATTTTTCTAAATTGACCCAGCCGGGGATCGAACTCGGGACCTCAGATATGGCGACACCTTGAAAACCGGTGTAGAAACCCCTCGACCACGGAGGTCGTCATAGAAGAAATATGTATATTAGGATTTTCTCCAAGGAAAAGGATCAAATTCATTTTTGCAGAAACTCTTTTTCCATCTCATTGTTCTTGGTCCCAGCTCTAGACAGTTTGTTGCTTTAAAAAGGACCGATGCAATCATTCCAGAGTTAAATTGATACTGCTGCATTATGTGGCCTGTGGAGTGCTAGAAAACAATACTAAATAAATGAATAATTAAAACAAAGTGACCAAAAAAGAAAGTCGAAATCGCTCTATACTTTTCTTTCACTTCCTAAATATTGTGAAAAGTAATGAAAACATTCGTTTTTGGTCTAAAATCAGAAAAACCACACAAATTTACGTTTTAGTCTAAAATCGCTCACACTGCGTTAAGAGTTAGGTAACTTAGAAAAATCTACTGATGAAATTGTACTAAAATGACTTCCATCCGCTTTTCGCACGAAACACAATATGCTATTCTGTCAGTATGTATTTATCAAAACATCTAACACAGCAGCAGGTAACACTGAAAAATATAGTGAAAATGAAACAGTAAAGAGAGCTTACTCAAACGATTAGGGTCGTATAAGCAAACATCGAAAGACCGATAGATAGCAGTGTATCGCATAATCCTTTGACCGCGTCCGGGACAAACCGAATGATCCTGTAAGACTCAATTACTGGCTTACCCTGATTTACCCACCAACGATCCAATTTGTAAACGGTGCCCGATCGGAGAAAACTATCCCTCCACCCTCACAAACAAAAAGAAACCCTAAAACAATTTTCTTTAAGTTCAAATTCCCCGCTTCTGTTTACCGCATCACATTCCAAGTCGATATTGCCTAGTCATGCGAGTGATGACCATGGAAAATTGATCACAGATAAACTGAACCTTATTCTTTGGACTTTCGGTCTGTTTTTGTTGGTGATGTAAGTGAATCGGACGGTGCGACCTGAACCCCAATTATAGGCCACAAACTATTTTATCTAACACCCGTGTGACAACACTAATCTTATTAGAATCTATTGGAATCGAAAACCGCGCCAGAAAATAAGGAGAAGGGTCTTCATCTCCATTTGGATTTGCACAAATGAAATTCATTAAAGACGGATGCGGTAAATCATAAATAAGAAGTGTTTAAGAATTTACTGTGTTAGCTTTCCAAGCTTCATCAGTGCGAACTATCCACAGACCATGCAACAAAATCATCCCTCTGGATTTTCAAATCTATCAAGATTGACATTGACAAGATATTTTGCTAAAACTAATTTATCAATCGAACATTTCTCACTTGTCATATTTATAACATTCGCTTCAAGAATTTTTCATACTGTGAGCTATCATTTGAAAATTTTATAATGGTTAGCCACGTATCGTCGCGTCGTAAAGTTGCATATCAGAGGTCATATTACGAGAGATCATTCTCTTTAAATTGCCTGCTGACGTATGTGTCTTCAAATTGATAGTATTAGAAAAATATATTATCAGTAACAAACCCAATTTTAATTTCTATCTGCGTTTTTTGGTAGTTTTGCAATAGCCTTCTCCACTCAAACCGAGCCCTCCCTCGATCAGGATTGATTCGTCCGGGACACGGGACTGCGCTTAAACCAATTTGGTGGGTAATCCACAACGCGAACGCCTCCGCCCCTCTTAAGCAAACCCACAGAAGAATGCCGGAGAATCGTTCGAACCTTAGATTTATGTTTGACGTCTATTTTTCCTAGTCTCATGATGTTTTTAGTCTTTTACTGATAGAGCCGAAACTTTAGAAGATATCTACATAGTGGGAGAGATATGAATGTCTTAATTACAGAAAACTTTACGTGGTTTAAAATTGAGATCTATGCAGTTTCATCGTGTTGCTTATATGTTGAAAAACTTACACATAATTATTTAGACAACTTCTTTTTTTCCACAAATAAACAAGTATACTTACTCTCTTTTTCTATGTAGTGTTTGAACACATTAATAAGAAAAGAAATCATGAAATCGGCTTTCTTATAAATCGGGAAACATCTGGGGGTCAAGTCGTGCTTCAATGGTGTTTGAATGGTAACGCTTTTTGACACAGTTCTTGTTTCTTAAACCCAACATCGAGACACAATGTGTTTTCGTTTTGGGTTTAAGATACTCAATGTGTTTCGGATTTGGGTTTAAGAAACAAGAAGTGTGTCAGAAAACATTACCATTCAAACACCATTGAGACACGATTTTAATATTAACATATAGCAGACTTGACCACCTGTTGTCTCGCAGCAACTTCTTACTTTCAAATAATTTTACCGGTCGCTTTTTAGTTATGAAGTCATCATTGCAAGATTATCTTGCGGCCAAGACAAGTCCCCAATGGTCAATAGCATCTGTTTGCCGGCTACCATCGTCCGCCGGCCGCAAACACCCCGAGCAAACCAACCGCCATATTTGCATATTGGCCTCTTATGACGACCACCGCATTAAGTTGTTACAACTCTAGGTAGTGTAAATTGTTAAAATTTGAATAATATCTGTACTTTGCGATATCTTGATAACCTCAAAAATTTAAATAACGAAGCTTTGGCTATAAAACATTTTAGGACATGTTGCTTTTAAATAACACATTTCCAAAGTGAATAATAAGTAATAACTCATATGCACATAGATAATAACCACAAAGAAGTATCTCATTGTCAAAGTTAAATATTCAATTTCGCAAATGTTTCCGAAGCAAAGACAGCCGTAATGAAAAAGCTAATTACATTAAATCTCACACTAGCAGACGAACCGTACAAAGAAGCAGAAAAACGTTAATATGATTAGAAACAAATTATATGCGCCGCATACACGATAACTTGGCGCGGGGCTAACTAACCTCAACCCCACGTTGGGCGCCAGTTGCCTTTGTGAGCCCACTTTCTTTGTATTTTGTTTCATTTCATGCAAAATTTAATTTCGTTTTCAAGACTCGCGTGGAATGATATTACGTGCGCCGGCCGCGACCGCCGCCTGTAATTTCGTTCGCTCCTCAAGTGTGTGTGGACATCGTGCCTTTTTCATCACATTCCCTTTCGGTGGATGGGTACGTTTCGTTTATTGCGGGTGGCTGTTCGAAATTAAACAGGATTGCGGCCCGTTAATTGCTTAAAACTAACTCTTGCTGTATTGGAGCTTTGCTCCCGGTATTTTCTGTTTCGAAACAGGATACAACGTAGGAACATATATTCACTTGAACTGCTTGATTTTCAATTATTTTTCGACCAGCAATAAGACAACAATTCCTTGTGTCACAATATTTCTGAATCCAAATGATTAATTTTGAGATTCAGTTATCAATAATGGCTGTTCGGAATTAAACAGGATTGCGGCCCGTTAATTGCTTAAAACTAACTCTTGCTGTATTGGAGCTTTGCTCCCGGTATTTTCTGTTTCGAAACAGGATACAACGTAGGAACATATATTCACTTGAACTGCTTGATTTTCAATTATTTTTCGACCAGCAATAAGACAACAATTCCTTGTGTCACAATATTTCTGAATCCAAATGATTAATTTTGAGATTCAGTTATCAATAATTTTATGACTTTTTGCCCTTTTACAAATTACCCTTCTCAAGTTGAAAGATCCCAATAATCTTTAAAAGATCTCAGTAACAAAGCTACAAAAATCAACATTCAATAAAATTCCCCCTTACAAGATGTTCCGATCCCTTAACCCTTGTAAGAAGCACCCCAATTTGGCATTGATACTCGATCTGGACGCTGTATACTTGAATTGCAGAAACTCGAATAAAATATTGGTAAATGACAGTCATTTTATAGTGAAAATGCTTAAAAATATCAATAGCCTAGAACACGTCATAAATTTTTGCCTATAGATTGGTTATGGATACCGTGACAGAGAAAGTACTCATATTGATAAACAACTTTTACTTTATTAGAATAAACTATGTCGGGATTTACACCATGTGCCATGTGCCTTTTTTTATTTTTGAGACACCGATATTTGGCGCAGTTGCATGCGCCATGATCACGGAAGAACTGTCGATTGTTGCGAGCGGGTAGATGTTATTGGCAGACGAATTAAAAAATGAACAGGTACATGGTGTAAGTCGCGATATAGTTTATTTTAATAACGTCAAAAACCATGGAAATTTAGAACTAGTTTTAACGTTTTCATAAAACTGATCGAAACTGACCCGTATTCTTGGACAACTCTCACCCTTATAGATCTCTGTGATTGGTTTGTTTGTTTTACGTATGACGTGTGATTGGTAGTTGGGACGCTACGCGTCCGCGAGCATTGTGAGACTTTAGGCTGCGAACGCACCGACAGGTGCCTAGATTGGTGCCTAGATATATCCAGGTTACTTTGTGACCGCACTGGTAGGTGAGTCGCTAGGATAGTCGCCTTGGTCTCATACTCTTTGGTTGTAAGCCTCTCGCGTACGATACATTCTAGGTAGTCGCTTGGATGTATTGAGGCACCTAGCGCGCAGTGCGGCCGGTGACGAATATTGGTGAATGTTCGTTTTACTTGGTTACATATCTAAGCTCTAGGCACTAATCTAGGCAAACTGTCGGTGCGTAAGCGGTCTCATAGTTGTGTTTATACTGGTGTGAGAGTACTTTTGATTTATTTACATAGCTGATATCGAATTATCGGAAAGTTGTAACCATAAAAAATAAACTTGACGTTCTGGTTAGATCACATAACTTTTTCGTAGTCCAGTGGCAGTGGCTCAAAGGTGAAGGGATAAAAAGGATTCTTTATGTGATCTACCCGCAAATCGGTGTGGAGTCGCCTCAATGGGGACGATTACGGTACTTAAGTGAGTCGTGAGAAGAATTTTGTCTGGAACTTGCTTAAGATTTGAACCCAATTGTACTTTTATTCTACCTGAACTATTGATTTTCTTCTCCATCCCAAAAATACTGGGAAAAAATAAAATTTTGAATTATTAATTCTGGCGCCCAACGTGGTGTTTTCTGTTTTTTGTAGTTTTTAATGTTCTATGTTATGGCCCTTAAGTATTTTGTGGCTTTAATTACATTTAATGTACAATACATTGTATAATGCCTCGAAAAAAAATCCTCTACATTGTTTCCATCAGAGAACACAACATGAATTCAGTTAAGCTTTAGTTTAAAATTCTCTATTTGAATTATAGCAATGTGCGCTCATATGAACAAAAATCCTTTTTCATTACCTATGCAACTTTTACCATGAAAGGGTGTACTGGGTGCCTTTGCAATATTAATCTGAATAATTGTAATAAGCAGATTTTAGATGCTTAGAACGCGAACGAAAGCCAGGGCCGTATTAATATTATCACATATCCGGACCGACCAGAGCTCACTGGAAGAATTTTTAATGGTATGCTTTAATTATTTTGCTGTCGGCGAGGGCCGGCTAAGTTCCATTCACATTAGAGAATTCATTTTTGCTCGCGTCCGCGCCTACGGTGTGAATTATTAAGTCTCTTGCCGAAAAGTGGAAATTT
This sequence comes from Agriphila tristella, assembly GCA_928269145.1. Taxonomy (NCBI): domain Eukaryota; kingdom Metazoa; phylum Arthropoda; class Insecta; order Lepidoptera; family Crambidae; genus Agriphila; species Agriphila tristella. Next base: position 21,967,653 of record OV743445.1, read on the forward strand.
CTGAGATCGTGGCTTTTCGTCGCGTATTTATGAGTGAGAGGATTTTGTAAGGGATCGTATGTACATAACGAAGCCTGCTAATTAACTGGCCGTGTGTGATTAATAATGGAGGATGCGTTGGTCATATCATGTGTGGCCATATTCGGTTCGCCGTTGTCAGTACTGTGATTCAATTTAAAATTATATTAATCATTTAATTATCACTTCTATTGCCTGAATAAAAGTCATCTCGTAGTCTTACTTGCGTTCTGAAATGAATATACTTATCTGATTCACCACCATCATCATATCAGCCGCACGACACCCACTGCTGGGTATAGGCCTCCCCAAGGATCTCCACAACTATCGGTCCCGCGCTGCCCGCATCCAGCTGTTTCCCGTGACCTCCACCAGATCGTCGGTCCACCTTGTCGGGGGCCTACCCACGGAGCCAAGTCCGGTGCGTAGTCGCCATCAAGAACCTTTCCGTCCCAACTTTAACTTATCTGATTAACTTAGTAATATTAACACACCTGTCTGTTATGAGCTCAGAACTGTATAGCGAATCACCCTTTTCCGATGGTACGGTTCGCCGAAATCACTCTTAGTCGACGGTTGGTTCCACGAATAAATCCATCGCCGATAGAACTATTCGCCGAAAACACCGTTCATCGGTGGTTGGTCCAGCTACAAAACTTTTTACCGATCGCCGACTTATGTAAATCCTTTCCTTACATATTATAAATGCGAAAGTCAGTTTATTTATTACGCCTTTACGTCTTAACTATTGAACTGACATCATGAAATTTAAATACACGTTGGAGGTCTCAAGTGGAACAAAAGTACCATAGGACAGCATAACATCGCAGGAGATAATTGTTCTCACCCCTGAATCCAACGGCTCCTCCGTTAGTACATAGTATTTCAGCGATCGGTAGAAGGTGTTGTAGCTGAACCGACCATCGTTGAACGGTGTTTTCGGCGAATAGTTCTATCGGCGATGGATTTATTCGTGGAACCAACCGTCGACTAAGAGTGATTTCGGCGAACCGTACCATCGGAAAAGGGTGATTCGCCATTCAGTTCTGAGCTCGTCTGTTATAGTTAGTGCTTTACCTACATGTTGGTCCTTTCCGCGATATTGAAAACACGAAGCGACTTCAATTTTGTTGACATTCGTTTGTATACTAAAATAATCGAACTTTTAAAGTGTTATGATAAACTTACTCTTTGACATAAACAATACGTGTCTTCAGAGCTTAAGGTAAAACGTGTTCGTTTCAATGTTGTCACGGCCAGAAAAGCTAGTCCCGGAGAAGGTGGCCAGTTTGCGGCAGCCGTGACAAACGAACGGACACTGCGGTTTGTTCGTACGTACGAAGGATTCGTACTCGTGGGATAACGAATGTCGTCTTTAACTAACACTGGACAAGTTATTTGAATGCTGTGCTAAAATTTTCACCGCATTTATAAATCTAACTTACGAGGGTGGATTGATAAGTCCATGACTTTTTAATGAAGAAATATTTTTTTTCGGAATATTTTGTTTTATTTCTGTACATAATCTTATTGTAGCTCTGCGTATTCAGTCCACGAAGTTCCTACCTTTTTAACCCATTATTTTTTTCTTTCATCGCCTGAAAACTGGTAACTGAAATGAGGGCCCATTTCAGACATCACCTTTTGGCTTGATGAAAATCTTTGCCCGCCAAGACATTTATTCATCTTCATTCGATGAGTTTTGATGTCATGAGTGCCGCCGAGAGGGTCGACAGGGTCATTAAGAAAAGTTAGAGCTCGCTTGAGCTTTTTGTTTCCAAAAGTAATAATCTTTTGCCGAATTTGAAAAAAATGTAGTGTAAAGATGCCTTAAGGAGTTTCTTTTTAAGACAAAAAATAAATTATGAAAAAAAAGTATTTCTTCTTTTCAAAGTCATAGACTTATCAAACCACCCTCGTACAATTTTCAGTTGTGTTTTTATGAGCGCGGATAATGTTGTCTACATTTAGGTATTATTGTATGTAGTAGGTACACCTACAGACTGGTTTTCTCTTTGCTACACTTCTTTATTTTATGTTCTTAAGAGAGGGCTTCCAGAATTTGGCAATATTTGAACTCAAATAGTAACGTCTCTTTAATCTTAATGAATTGAATGTCAAATTCAGATACCTATATGCTTTTATGGACCTTCATTAAGTAAATGATGGCAGTATTTCAGAAATTATTGAATTTGGCTTGGCTCTATACTAATTTTTTTCTGAAAACATGTCCTTTTTAGAGACATTTTTGAAATATATCTTTAATTACACATTGTTTCCGAACAAAATTTATGTTAATCATAAGTAAACTACGTATTCCATTTATTGACGGTACAAAAATCGTAAATAATAACGCGCAGTGCAATTTTTACAAGCGGACTCTAAGTGCCGATTTCACCGTCAACCGAGTTAAATTGAACTTGGTTTTACTTAAGCGAGCTCAGAAATTCGTTTTGATCGTGGTCTACGTTGCACCGGTTTCACCGTCTTCATTTTGATAACCGTAGTTCAGCTTTGATAAAGAATGAAGTTGCGTTCAAAGTATTGCAATTAAAGAAATTTTCCCTACATAAATGGGAAAAAAAATACAGATCATGATATTCTTCGTGGCGCAAACCACATTCACTCGTGGTGTGAACCCTGTGAAACATACCTACTCAGTGAATTTAAAGAAATAGGCTACGCACTTATTCATTCATTACCTACGCAAAAAATAAATTTCAGGGTCAGTTGTCAAGAACGTCAAAAACAAAAGTAATGAAAAATTTGATGTCAAGTTTACGGCGGTCTTTTTAAATTTAGAACAATAAACAGCATGTAAAGAGTTGACAGAAAAAGGTCGCCACTTTATTTTTCAATAACTTACAATTTTTATTATTTTCCAATAATTTATAACAACTTTCTTTTGCATAGGTCAACACTTCAAAATCACATTGACTATCTTTTGTACTTAAAAATATTAGTTCCATTAAAATTCTTTCTGGCCCAAGTATAATTTTTAATTTTGAAATGATCGAAATTATTTAGGGTAAAACTAAAACTTGGTAGTGGAAACACTGACTTATAATCTCTTTGATTTTTGTCAAATTTCTCTATGGAATTTGTTTTTGTCAGTTTGTCAATTTTAAAACAATGTTTATCTGATATTTTTGAGTTTTATGCAGTATTTTTATTTTCCGCAGTGATATTTTGCTCAATTGTTTATTTCGAACGGATTGTGGATATAATAATTTAAGTACCTAGGTACTGAATACATGTTATTTAAGTAAGTGTCGTGAAACTTGTGAATTGTGAATTTTTTACATGGTAGGTAATAAATCAGTGAAATAAATTGTTGTCCGTTTTTTCTTTATTATTATTAGTTGTATGTAGAAGAACTAGGTACGTAGTTAACGGGATATCTACTAGCATAATAGTAAAAGTTAGGTAGGTCATAGGTAAGTAAGTGTACTTTACAATATTCTATTATGTTTTGATTTACGGTGCCTATAAAACATTATTAGGCATTGGATTCATAATGTTTTGAACGCTTATTATTATAATGGGTGTTTAATTACTGTTTTTAAAGGCGCCGCTCGTAATTCAAAACATAATAAACTCGAGAGCAGAAAAATCGCACCACACAGGCCTATTTTCATACAAACGAGGTAAATTTGAAGATCTGGTTCTCCGCCCAGGATTAAACGGGCTCTGATCTGATGATGGCAAATTAAGAAAGGTGGTTGAGGAAAAAAGGTGAATAGAAAAAGCTGAATAGAGCATTGGCACTAGCTAAGGCTCTATTCATCTTTTTTTTTATTCAAATACGAAAAGAATATTTCTTTCCACTACTTATTTCTTTCTATGCAATAATCAATTCTCCCATGTTCAACGTACATACCTACTCCACAATCATGGCAATGAAACAATATTATCTACCACTGAACTATTCAACATTTGACACTGGCAAAAATTACTTCCAAGAGGAAAGTAGATTGCCAAAACAAAAAAGAAGAAGAAGAAGACATCATGGCAGACAGATGACAGACAGTTCTTGAACGTGTTCAAACCATAGATAAGTTCAAATACGCTAACCGTCGTAAATCGGCCGTTCAGAAACTGAAACCAAATTCAAAAGTTTAAGCGCGTGAGCTGAGGTTAACTCGAATTGAGCGCGTTCAATTTAAGCGGTGAAATCGGCTCTAAAGAGGCCGGCGACAACTGACTGTGAACTTCCTATACAAACGTAATACCAAAATGACTTGAAATTTCAGCATAATTCACTCTTCTTGTGATGTAATTCACATTAAGGCAGTATTTGTCTAGTGTTTTATTGAATAAAAAATCCCAAATACCAAACCAAATAAAAATTAATGTGATTTACAGTTTTGTATGAAAAATTGTAACTGGATTTTTTTTTGAATTGGGTTTGTATTTTGGATTTTTTTATTTAATGGAACCCTTATTTTGGATTTTTTAGACTAGACAAATACTGTCTTAATCCGAATAACATCTCAAGAAGAGTAAATTATGCTCAAATTGCAAATTATTTTGATATTACGTTTGTTTAGGAAGTTCACTGTCCGCCGGCTAATATCTCTTTTATTTATTGTGCTGATGTGTTGTTTCTGTGGTATAAGTAGCTATCAAATGACATTCATTTATCTTTCAGCAGATATTCACCCAATTTAACGGACACCAAGCAACATTAGGTGTGAGAGGGTTCGAAGGGAGGGCTTATCCAATATTTATTAACTTATTTCAAAGAAAATCGCAAAATTAACAACATCCCTCCCTGTGGAGGTGCGGTGCTTGTGTTGATACATTGCGTTTTATTTTGTTAATTACACTCGCTGTTGATTCTGAAGTTTGTTTAGATGCAACATTTACTGACATTTTACTGGGAGATTTTTTACAGTGAATTTAAATTAATTTTCTATTTTAGTCTTCTGTTTTACCTATGTTAAAATGTCGTACTAGCTGTTACATACATAATATTGCAAGTTTTTGCTTAATGTTTTCGAAGTAAAAATGAAACGCCTTTAAAACCAAAAAGTACTCCTAAAATTTTGACACTCTTATTAGTCTTCTCATTAACATCTATACTTTCTTCAACAACAGCCAATTAAAATATTCAGACGTCAACACCGAGGCTCCTTTCGTCTGTACCAGTCCCTCAATTAACATTCAACTCCTTACATGCTCCGAAGTTAATGAGAGTATGTTGTATTTTTGATTTACCCTTTGAAATTGCGACGAAAATATGCTAAATAACCTGTGAAGCTGCGACGGAAATTGATTAAGGCTTGGGTCTGTCCACGCTGGCATAATAAATTCAACGTGTACCTTGATTAAGTATTGATATGCCGAAATATTATTTGTCTCATCTCCCAAAAAAGTTCTTCGCAAATGAATTTCTTACAGAACATTCCTGTAAGACTACTTAATATTCCAGTACACGTCAATTCAAATGGGCGAGTTCATAAGTTAAAAAGCGGTCTTATTTTCCATACCGAACCATACATAATTGATACTGTTCATCTGCAACACAAATCGGAAAAGTGGGAGACTCAAAGGGTAGGCCGAGCTGGTTATTAGCAAAGCTCATCTTCTTGTCGTCTCGTTATATGATCGGCAGTCATTGTTTTGCGGCCTCGTCACGCTGAGGGACAGGATTCAAATCGACATTTCGTATAAGAGCTTGTAAAAACTCCATACGTCACTGCAAATTTAACAAAAGCTGTTTGGAAAACGGAGCCACAGGAATCGAGACTTTATAGTTATGAATTCAAGGGAGATAGTAATGAGGGGTTAGTTAAAAAAGCGCAAAGGTAATTTTGCCAAAGGATACAAGCACGGGATATACGCCTGAATTATTTAGATGGCAATCGTGCGTCCGTATTCTGATCGTTCTTCTCATCGGAATCATGTGGAACGCCGATTGGCGTCTCTTTCTTTCAGTTTGCGAGTAACAAAGATGGAGGACCGTTGTTTTAAAGGGGGTTGTCGTGTGTAATATTCAAAGCATGTGTTATGGAAGTGATGTCTAATACGTTTGGGGTTACGTGCTATGTTTGAATGTTGGTTTAGTATTCTTTTGAATAATGCACGGCTATTAACTTTGACGCCGCTGGAATGTAAGGGAGGAATGGAAAAAACAGTAATTTCGCAAACATACGTGTCTCCTGATCATCGGGACGCGTTACGTTCCTTTATTCTATTTTGAGTATTTCTTTATTCAGTAACAACATCTATCTTTTCAATGATAATCTTATCTGTTAAAAAGCAGCAATAAACGATGCATCTATCTTTATCTTTCCAACTTTTTACTGAATGGAGTTCCTCAACCAATTTAGTTGAGTTCAAAATAAGTAAGACAACAGTTTCTCATACAATCTATGCACTCATAGCGTTATCTGGTTATATTTAGAAACGTATTTCATCAAAACCACGAATTTTAGTTTCTCAATTTGTTACCTAGCAACTACAGTCATGTCCTTTCCTTGGATATGATCGGAAATTCTAATCCTAAAGACAGCAAAACATTATGATCTTCTTAGACGTTCTTTTACATTGCATCCAAAACAATAGAAAGAGTTCCTCAAAAGCAATTACCAGACGTAATCCAACATGCCCGTTTTTAATCGCACTCTTATCCTGGAGTAATCTCATTCCATTGCGCGAACTTAATAAACTCCGACTTGGCGCAATTACGATAAATTAGCACCTATCCCGTACAATTCCGTGTAACTGTCGAACGAGAGACTGCAAGACATTTTTCCCAGCCCGACTGCCCAGACTGGGCTCCGTAAATTAAAATGTGAATAATTAACACAGAACTCCTCCCCACCACCTCTTCCCCACACACCCCCCAGATGTATTAGTTTTAAGCTACCCGTGCGCGTACGATTTTAGGGTAGAACTCGAAGGTGGATGACGTTTGGCGTCGTAATCGCTTGGCAGAATTTTTAATTTCCTTGCAATTGTATGTCGGGTGCACTGAAAGAGTTCAAGCTATTTTGGGCCTTATTAATGGCGTGGTTTATAGTAATGAGTGCCAGATGAGGTGATGTATTTGTATGGCCGAAGTTTCTGTGTTTATTTGAATGCTGAATTTTCTTTAATATTTTGTTTGGTTGGTTGCTACATAGGAAACCGGTTTTAGTGTTTTAACATTGTGTCACCAAGGTGTTCATATAGTTTTTTACGGATGTTATTAATCCGGAACTTATAATTACGGATTACACATTTCCATAAATATAAAGAGATTGATCGACAAAACCACTGTACCTACACCTATCTCGGTAAAAGTAATGCTCACATCAATAAAAAAATATTTAGACTTGGCTTTAATAATTAAGGTTAATTCCATACCAAAATGGTAAAAAGCAACCCTTATCACCATAAAACGACTCAGTCTGTTTGTATGTTTGTCTGTCTGTCCGTTTGTCTGTCACAATTGTATATCTCAAGAACTACAAATGCTATTATCAATTTGGAATAGTTTTAGATGATGTTTGCCCAACTATTTTGCAAATGAGAAAGAAATGAAATTATATTTTAACAGGGACTGAAAGAGGGGTCTTGAAATTCGAAGTGGGGCTTCTAGGGCATGTGGGGTATCATATGAAAAAGCGCTAAATCTGCTGTTTCACACAAAAATATCAAAATTTATGGAACAGCTGTTTTTTTTCGCAATTTCAGAGTTGATCCCATAGTAAAAGTTATTCAGTTTGATGGTCCCTATCTACCATAGTCGGCACGGATGCAATGGACATTACGGGTTTTTTGTAACATGTTGTACTTAAGTTTTTGTTATTTACCTAAGTTACACAACAACTAAATTAAGTCTGTGTTACAACAGAATTATATGACCGTTTTCCGAAACCCTTAAAATAAAATAAAAAACCACGTTTCCTTCGTCATCATCATCAGTGCTTTGGAATACTAATGGGCACCAATCACTCGCCAGCATTGGCGTGAGCAATCGCAATCATTGTGACACAAAAAGCCAATCACACACACATAACTAATTCAATTTGCCTACGCAGGGGTGTCGCACACGCGTATTTTTTTTTTTTTTACAACGGGATAGTGCTTGGCCTTCACCTCACCTGATGTTAAATGACGATAAGGCCGAAGGTGGAAGCATACTACACCCGGAATCTTCATCACTGAGGAACTGGCTATCTTACCTCTAACTGCCGGAACACAACAATTTTTAAATTGTTGTTGTGGCGTCAGACTTAGGTAAGATGGTGGTGGCTATCCAGGAGGACTTGAAATAAGCCCTACCACCAACCAAACCAAGTAAAAATTAGGACCCCTGCTCCTTACACCGGAAACGGAATAAATGCTATATTTATATTTTTTAACACTCATAATTGTGTTTATAATAAAGTAATTTAGTGAATTTAGGTTTGTTAAATTTTATTGGTATCCTTATCAATTCTTAAATTAAATCCTTACTAATATTATAAATGCGAAAGTCCGTTTGTTTGCTACGCCTTCACGTCTTCACGTTTTTAGAGGTACAAAGGATGTAGGATACCTTTCATCCAGAACAACCGTACAGTTCCCGAGGGAAAGAAAAAAAACCGGCCAAGTGCGAGTCGGACTCGCGCACGAAGGGTTTCGTAAAAAACACGTTTGTTGTATGAGAGCCCCCCTTAAATATTTATTTTATACTGTTTTTAGTTATAGCGGCAACAGAAATACATCATCTGTGAAAATTTCAACTGTCTAGCTATCACGGTTCATGAGATACAGCCTGGTGACAGACAGACAGACAGACGGACAGCGGAGTCTTAGTAATAGGGTCCCGTTTTTACCCTTTGGGTACGGAACCCTAAAAACTGTCCACGCAGACGAAGTCGCGGGCGGACGCTAGTTACAAAATAATACCTATCAAAATATTATGATTCAGTTCTTTAGATTCCAGAAGGCTTACTAAACTTCTATGACTATGAGACAAAAGCTTTTTGTACGAAGTGACAAAAAAATCCGACAAAAAAGTATTTTACAAAAGCTTTGTTGTTATTTCACAAAAATTTAATATGCCAATCGTTTGGACAGCCCTGCCGCTCCGTCCCGGTGTGCCCCGCTACAATATTGATCACCTTTATCCCGGATCGCCGATTTACGGGAAAAACTCCGCGCCCGCATCGGGAGCTGGTTAATTATTAAAGGTGAGGGCACGTGATCCTGGATGTAGCGCCACTGGATGGAACTAGTATGTAGGTCAGATTATCAGTGTGTTAAGTGCAAATCCTTCCATCACGCCTTCACGACTTAAATACTCAACCGAATTGCCAGGGGTACAGAAAAGGACGTAGGGTACCTTTTATCTAGAAAAAATACCGTTACTGAGGGATAGAAAAGAACTATCCACGCTGATGAAATCACAGGCGTCCGGGCGTTAGTGCGAGTCGGACTCACGCACTAAGGGTTCCGTACCAAACAACGGCAAAAAACAGACAGGGCTACAAACGAGGGAAACAAACAAGGATCGGTCTCCAAAGCTGAGCAACCAGCGCCGCGGAGACAGGATGCAGGATGCGATGATGATGGCTTCAAGAAGGTGGAAAAGAAGAAGAAAGCCTCTCGTCGTAACCTGTGCGGCACTGCCCCGACTGGACACAACCACCTGCTGCGGCCGGCCATCCCGACGACGCCGGTGTACGTGTCCCGCCTGCATTACTCCACAAAATCCGATGACATTGTGGAGTACATTAGGATAAAAGCCAAATATACGCTGAGGGTCGAGCGGTTGGAGTCCCGCCACAACGTGAACTTCAATTCATTTGTGGTGAGGGTGCCGACTGAACATCTGTCGACCTTCATGAAGGAAGATTTTTGGCCGAAGGGTGTCCTATTCCGCCGGTTTCGAGGTCGGCTACCGGACACTGCGTTGCGTAAAACGTCGCCGCCTTCTTTACGTGTAAATTAGTTAAGATATAATATATTATGTATGTTAGTCTGTAAGGTATCTATTATATGGGCCTAATATTGTAAACGATATTTCTGTTGCCTGAAATAAATGATTATTATTATTATTATTATTAAAAAACACGTTTGTTGTATAAGAGCTCCACTTAAAAAAAATTAATCTGTTTTTAGTATTTGTTGTTATAGCGGCAACAGAAATATCGTCGTGAAAATTTCAACTGTCTAGTTATCACGGTTCATGAGATACAGCCTGGTGACAGACAGACAGACGAACAGCGGAATCTTAGTAATAGGGTCCCGTTTTTACTCTTTGGGTACGGACTCTAAAAAAGAAACTTGAATATTTAAACGTTAAACTGTACAAATTATGTTCCTCAGCGCTGTATTTTAATAGCATACATTTAAGAGATCTAGACATCAGCTACAGTCCAGTGATTCACAATTAGTATTTCTACGTACCACTTCAATAAAGACCAAAAACTCGGGTACCCCTATTTCAGGAATGATAAATAAAAAATTAAATCAGATTTATGATTATCTTAGGATAAGATATTGCTGCACTGCACATACCACTTGATGCAACCTTGCGTATCCATGGGGGACACGTAAGTAACACTGCTGTAAACAACCTCTAAACTACTTAGGTACGTGGTGGGTTATCGCCCAACTTCCTTATTCAATATCCATCCATAATGAAGGCATGTGCCCCATAAATGCCTACAATGAGGACATTAAGAAAAACCGGTCAAGTGCGAGTCGGACTCGCGCACGAAGGGTTCCGTACCAAAAAAACATTTAAAAAATCACGTTTGTTGTATGGGAGCCCCCCTTAAATATTTATTTTATTCTGTTTTTAGCATTTGTTGTTATAGCGGCAACAGAAATACATCATCTGTGAAAATTTCAACTGTCTAGCTATCACGGTTCATGAGAACATCCTGGTGACAGACAGACAGACAGCGGAGGCTTAGTAATAGGGTCCCGTTTTTACCCTTTGGGTACGGAACCCTAAAAAGGCTGACGATCGTCGTGTAAGATTTTTCATGTTATCACGTCGATCAAACTGTCACTTCCATCAGATCTTATCCTGTTCCACAGAGGAAAAATGGTGCAGCTTCCTGAGTCGTTAACTTGCTGAAGTCAGTTTGTGCTCAGGTATTTTATGACTTTGCGGATACTGTTCGTTCTACAATGTTGCTACCAGGTATCGGTAGGATATAGTGTTTTTTTTTACTTTTATAAAGGATACTATAACGATTTTTTATGCACTATCAGCTTCCGACCGTGTTCGTCTGCGTAGAATTACAGTTCGACCAACTTCTTGGTGCAGTAGTGAAAAATGTAATTACGACGTTACAAACGTTTATTGACACTAATGACATTATTTTAAGGCGACATTATATGCAAAGCTAGCTACATTCGCAAAAAAATTACTTGTAAAAAAAACTCAATTTGTTAATTATCAACACAGTACATATATAAGTTTTTTTTGAAAAAACTTATATATGTACTGTGTTATCAAGATGATGGTTCCCTTAATGACAGATAATTTATTGTGGTTTTTCTCGACGAAAAACAAAACTTCGACCGTTTTTAGCTTTTTTCACTACCAAAACAGCAAACAATTTTATTTGTCACTGGGTTTGTGTGTATAAATAACAGTTGATATTTTGCGAGGGAACCATCATCTTGGATGTTCAATAAATTGTCTATTATCCGCGTCAATTGGTAATGCGCCTGGCGGCCATGATTTTAACCTCAAAAACGAAAAACAATTGTAATTTTTTCATATACCTAGACGCTTTCTTGTTGAAAATAAGAATTAAATAATTATCATATTATATTATCTATTAAAATTTTACTGTTTTTTGTCATTTTCATTTGCGGATGACGTTGATGTGTATGTTAATTTGACAAGGTTCCAGCGCAATACCAATTGACGGGGATAGTATTTGCGGGAGTGGCCCTAGTGTTGCATATTATAATGTCGCCTTAATGTTAACCACTAGCAACGCCACCAACTGAACAGATAAGTTGGTTAGTCTGTACACTCTGCAACGACCCTTGCTTGAGAATTCAGGATTCATGAAAGTTCACTGCTTCCAAACTGATTCAACCAACCTTCCATGTGATGTGAAGATCCTCCAAAAAGTATCGTTTCAGATGTTGCTCTGTGCCATATCTACTCTTATGTTATGACGTCACTACTGTCACAGTATTGCAGTAACTTTTCCATTAATTCCCCGCAGATGAAGGTCGTTGACCTCTCAAATAGATCGTTAAACATAAAACGTCGCCATTGCCCATCTCTATGCATTAGATGACCCCCGGGAGGTTGCATATTAAGCGTCACGCACAAAAATAGAATAAATTAATAACCCTATTTCACTATTCCGAATGTGGACCCTAAATTAATCTATGGCGGTACTAATGGAACTCGTATAGAACTCGATTCGATTGTGTATTATTAACTCACGTGTAACTCACTCCGGCCAAGACAGAGCTCATGTTATGAATAAGCGGAAGTCTATCTATCCATCATCATCATCAGCCTATCATCGTCCACAGCTGAACATAGGCTTCTCCGAGTGCACGCCACTGAGCACGATCCGCGGCTATACTCATCCAGTTTATGCCAGCCACCTTGCGAAGATCGTCGCTCCACCTTGTCTGAGGGCGTCCCACACTACGTTTGCCCATACGCGGTCTCCACTCAAGAACTCGTCTGCCCCAGGGGCCATCGGTTCTACGGCTAATATGGCCGGCCCACTGCCACTTCAGCTTGCTAATCCGGTGGGCTATGTCGATTACTTTAGTTATCTGTCGGATCACCTCGTTCTGGACCCGATCTCTAAGAGAAACTCCGAGCGTAGCCCTTTCCAGAGCTCGCTGCGTGACTTTAAATTTGTGAACCAGCCCTACAGTGAGTGTTCACGTTTCGGCTCCGTATGTCATTACAGGCAGAATGCACTGGTTGAAGACTTTAGACACTGTGGAATAGGCGACTCAAAGACGAAGTTTCCCATATGCTGCCCAGCCCAGCTTTATCCTTCTGTTGGCCTCTCCCTCGAAGTTGTTTCTACCAAATTGCAATGTTTGCCCGAGGTAGACATATTTCGTAACAACTTCAAGAGGACTACCTTGTACTGCAATCGGTCCTGGAATTACATGTTCGTTGAACATAATCTTGGTTTTGTCCAAGTTCATCCGAAGACCGATGCGTAGATAGGAATCAGCTAGGCTGGTCAGCATGCATTGTAGATCCTGCAACGTTTCGGATTAGTCTATCTATATAGATCCTTGCTAATTATGTTGGTACTATTATATATTCTGTGCTAATATTATAAATGTGAAAGTCCTTTTGTCTGTTTGTTACGTCTTTCACGTCTTAACTACTGAACTGATCATCGTGAAGTTTTGCATAAACGTTGTCAGGGGTACAGAAAAGGACATAGGATACCTTTCATCCCGAAAAAACGTACAGTTCCCGAGGGATAGCTAAAAATCTTCAGATGTCACACTACGCGCAACTATCAAAGGAATTGAAAATTTAATTTAGAAATAAAGAACGCAGACTGACCTCGCGCGTAAGGGACCCGGTATAACCTTCAGTTTTTGTCCGCTCGCCTCGTAAGATATATTTTATCTCGAAAATATAAATTCGATCACAACTTCTTCGAAAACAAGTAGTAACAAACTTAATCCCCATTCTATGTATTTGACCGTCCTCGAACGCCCAATACAATAGCCACACAGTAATATAATATTCGTTTTTCTTTTTTAATTAAAACAGCCAAAAATGCGATTGGGTGGACCCTTATTCAGCTCAATTTTTTATCGCCTCTGCAAATATATCGTAAATCGTCCCTTTTATTGACCTGCCTATTGGGAGTGAAAACGTTTGCTTTTTAATATTTTATGAATATAAATTCCGGGTTAAAATTAAAATGTACGTGAATATTCAATGCTTATGTAGCGATTAATGTTGTTAGCATTTCGTACCTCGTATTCCACGTCCTTGAGTACTTGTACCCATTTGATTTGCGAACCGATTGACTGACACCCATTATAAAAAAAAACTATTTCCCTTGGTCACGCCATATGAGATGATCTTGAGAACGACACCGATTTTATTCATCTTTTTTTACTTTTTTAGGGTTCGGTCCCCAAAGGGTTAAAAAACAAGACTCCACTCCCGTCTCTCTGTCTGTCACCTGTATCTCATGAACATAGCTAGACCGAAGACATTTTCGCAGATGATGTATTTCTATTGCCGCTATAACAACAAATAAGTACAAAAAGAAAAAAAATAAACATTAAAGTGGGGCTCCCATACAAGACACGTGTTTTTTTTTTGCCGTTTTTGGTACGGAACCCTTTGTGCGCGAGTCCGACACGCACTTGGCCGGTTTTTTGTTTTCTTATACATTGCGGAAGGTTTTCACGGATCGAAAAATCAAAGAAATCATGTTTGTAATCATTGTAATGTAACTTCATGCATGTTTAAATTCGTTTATAATCCGATAATATAGCTACGACAGGATAGCATCTGTCGGGTAAGCTGTGACCGAGCGAACGCGAAACGTCTCGGCTTGAGTTTGAGCAAAAATGATTTGTATGTCTGTCCGTTCGTTCTCATCTACAGGGCCATATTTCACCAAGTCGAAATTTGTCAGTGACATATATCGGCTAATTTTACAATTGTAATGTAAATTAGGGACAAGTATGTTGTGAAACAGGGATACTTTTTACAAGTCGACATACATATTTGTAGATTTGTCAGTGAATCTTGACATGAGATTGGAGCTGAGTCAAAATTGCGTGACAATTTTCCACTTGTAAAAAATATCCACTGCTTCACAACATAATTTGTCCCTTATTAAAATTAAAATTACTGTAAAAATTGCCGACATATGTCACTGACAAATGTCAATTTGGTGAAATAGGGGCCTGGTCGCGTTTCTCAACCGATTCTCGTGAAATTTTGTGACTAGGTTCGATAATTAAGTACATACATAGATTATTTTTGACGAGACAATTTTTCGATTTTTTTTAATCACCACATTTCAGCTATTTCGAAAAATGATCAAAAATGTCCCAAACACGAGGTCTACAGCTCACAGAGCCACTAGTATACTAATGCTTGTGATTAATATTTTAATTAGCTTTTAACAATCTTTTGAGTGTGATCTAATCTTATTTATGTCACAAAAACGCCGCCGCTTCTTATAAATATCCAAAATATTTTTTTTTTTTATTTAAAAGGTGTAACTAGAGAAATTGTTATGTTATTTCATTTCCCAAATATTAAAATGATTATAATTTATAGATAAGTATACTTATATGCTTCATAATAAATGAATGTCATGCACCAATTTTTTGAGTGTCCCATATGTCTTGCGCGGTCCTTTTATTGATAAAAATATTATGACATCCCTTCTGTGAAATATTGATGAGTCTCATTTATAATTTTTGGCTAAAAATCCCGACCAATTTTTTACATTGAAACAAAAACAATCGGACCCTTTTAAATGGATAAAGCTTAATGACACTGGGCATCGACATTTTTGTACAACGTAAATCACAGACGCGCTGTCATCGCACACATTTATTGGCGTTAGAAAAACCACCCAATCATCGGGTCGTCCATTGTGAATAGCAAATAATCGTAAATTCCGAACGGACAAAATATAATAAATTGCCGATGAGATCTGTGCGAACACTCCAGTTGAACGTATTTGCGTGCGGAAATTCTAACGCGCAACCGTAACCCGTTACGCTTAGGGGGGAAAATTGGTTCAGCGAAAGTGTCAAATTCGTCCCAGCGAGTGTATATTTGCAGTGAACCCTTTGTTGGCCGTCTTTTTTTCGGTTGTTTCCGCGTACAAGCTGATAGAACACGTTTTTCGAATCATTAAACAGTTTCGACCGCGCGGCCGCGGTTGGTGGGAAAAAGGAATGGGCCAAAAAAGGAATAGGAAATTTTTACGTTGTGCGATCGTGTTGCTGTGAGATAAAGCTGTGCGGACGCAACTGTTTTGGTGTTATGGTTTACCTGGTTTACTTTAGTAAGGCCCAATTTCAAAATATCGGTTCAATATCTAACTTAATAAGCTGATAGAAATCATTGAAAGGGTTAACTTTTTTTCAGACACAGCCGAACCTTAACGAAATAAATAAAAACTTGGAAACTAAAATAAAACATTTTCCATTGACTTTGATTGTAGGTACAGTTTGACCATAAAGAGTTGAAATTAAATAAAATGGAACTAACATTTTTCAGTACAAAATTTAGTAAGTGTTGCCAATTTATTCGTGACTAGCGGCCGCCCGCGACTTCGTCTGCGTGTAAAGGTTTTTTGTTATCCCTCGAGAACTATACTTTTTTTCGGGATGAAAGGTACCCTATGTCCTTTTCTGTACCCCTGGCAACGTGCATGCAAAATTTCATGATGATCGGTTCAGTAGTTAAGACGTGAAGGCGTAACAAACAAACAAACAAACGGACTTTCGCATTTATAATATTAAGTATAGTAAGGATTTTGACGTGTTTACATAGAAAGTGGCGCCCTCAATTTTTGTCAACTCTTTATGGTCAAGCTGTAACTTGCAACACTTACTAGGGATAAAAAATATACTTTATTAGAACCTTACCAAGTTACCACTGTTAAAATAAGTTTTCAAACCTTCTTTAGTTTTGAAAATATGCCTACATACCATTTTTATAAGTTTTTTTTATCCACAACGGGATTGTGCTTGCGCCTTTACCTCACCTGATGTTAAGTGACGGTAAGGCCGAAGGTGGAAGCGCACTACACCTGGAATCCTCGAACTATCATGCCATCATACCACTAACTGTCGGAACACAACAATTTTTTAATTGTTGTTATGGCGTCAGACTTATATGTAAGATGTGGTAGCTAGCCAGGCCGACTTGAAATAAAACCTACCCTAACCAAATGGTTAGTCTACACTGTAGGTTAGGTAGTAGAGTTTCCTCTTTAGGTCATGACTAAGCATGATTTACGCCATTGTTTTGTCAATAAAAAGTTGCAAACAGCTGTGACACCATAGAAATAGAATGTCAAGAGACGCTGGGTCTAGAGACTCCAAATTTGGCACATAGGTTCCTTATGAGGTCTAGGGGTGCACTAAGAAAGGATTTTTCAAAAATCACCCCCTAAAGGGGTGAAACGGGGGTCCAAACTTTGTATGAAAGTCTGTCAGTTTCAAAGCTAGGATCTTCAAATTTTGTCCTTAGGCTGACGATTAAAAATTAATATACCTATATACGTCTCTCTAGTACGGGATGAAGTTGTGACATAGAAAATGCTTGATTTTCAAAATCAAAATCGCAAAATTTATAAATCAAACATATGGATGGAAATCTACTTCAACCTATATCGTTATTGTTAGTATTTCAACCCTTATGGCGATAAAATGGGGGTGAAATGGGGTAAGTAAACAAAAAAATCGATATGTATGTCGTTATTGGGGTTTTCTGGGTTGACAATTGCGAAAATAACATTTATTTTGAAAAGGGGTGAAAATGGGGTTCAAATTTTTATGGAAAAATAATATAAAATCGAAATTACAACTTTAAAATTTGTAGGAGCACGTCTAAAAATAAATAGGCAAACACATAATTTGTTATTTTAAAAATCATCCCTTAGGGGGTAATATAGATAAGTAAACATAAAAATCGAAATGGATGTCCTTCTTGTGGTTTTATGGGATGGTGATTACGAAAATGACATTTTTTTGAAGTCCAACACGGTGGACAGGAATTAACTTTAAAGGGGTGAAATTGGGGTTCAAATTTTGTATGGAAAAAGAATATAAAATTGAAGTTACAATTTTAAAATTCGTAGGAGCACGTCTAAAAATAAATAGGCAAACATAATTAGTTATTTTGAAAATCATCCCTTAGGGAGTAATATGGGTAAGTAAACATAAATATCGATATGGATGATGTTTTTGAGGTTTTATGGGTTGGTGATTGCGAATATGACATTTATTTTGAAGTCCAACACGGTGGATACTCAGCCCCTAAGAAGGTGAAATAGGGGCTCAAATTTTTGTTAAAAGGTCGGGGACGGGAAGGGGTATGGGAAAGAATGAGGGAGAGGTTAAAGAAACGGAAACGGGATACTAAAGTCTCTGGACCCAATTCTGATTATCGTAATAAACTAGCTTCCGCCCGCGACTTCGTCCGCGTGCATATTAGAGAACCTAATCGCGTAAAAAAGGCTGGTCGGATCCTGGTTGAAGGTTCCCTAAGGATTTTCTCTAATATGCACGCGGATGAAGTCGCGGGCGAAAGCTAGTATGACTATAGTATGGCAAAGGAAATTAAACTATGTTCCATACTGTTTTCTTTGTCGACAAACGAATTAATGTAGCGAAATTTGGTTTTAGAGAAATGTGTGGCAATATCATATTTACCTGTGAAAAACTGAAAAGTGTGATTAGTTGGATTGTTTCTTTTTGTCACATCACAATTACTTACACACACCATGGCTCCACGATACCTTTTAACAAATATTTTAAACAAACTGTGATTGCTCATTTGCTAGGCGGGTCGCAAGGGGCTCTTACTGTAAAAAATGTTGGCACATGTCACTTGATCCTTTGTCTCTTTTTTACATAGACCATGTCCGTATGATGTTAGCTTCTCTTTTCCACGCTTTGTTGGTCTTCTTGAGCACAGCGAAAATTTTTCTATGTCTATGTGTGACACAGTTTTTACTAGACTGGCTGCCGACATTTACGTCACCTTGACCAATCTTTAGAACTGACATGAATGAATAAAAAACAAATATGAATGGGTTTTTTTTTTCAATTATTAAAACGTTACCAAGTTACCACTGCTAAATTAAGTTTTCAAAACTTCTTTAGTTTTGAAAATATGGTAACTGTAGGTTATTAGAAATAAAACACTTTTTACGGATTACAGAGGGTATTGGTTAATTCAGATGTTATTTTAGAATTATTAAGTTTTGATTTTTTTTTGGTTTTCCTACGTTCCGACACCTTTCCAGGGGCCGTGGTCACGGGACGACCGAAGTAGAGTTTCCTTTTTAGTCATGACTTAGCATGATTTACGCCATTGTTTATGTTAATAAAAAGTTGTAAGCAGCTGACACAGTTTCTACTAGACCGGCTCCCGACATTTACCTCCTGTTGACCGCTTCTTTAGCACCGACATGAATAAATAGAAAAAAGTTTTTTTTTTCAACTTCTCAACTAATTCTCTAGTCACCAAAAGTTCGAAGATAAACTGATAATCATAATGATTAGCAAGCACTAGTGTCCGCTGCGCAAACTGTGAACGGACGTGGACGCACATAAATTTGTGGCCACCCGCGCGTCCGAAGTTTCACACCATTAATTCTTGCCGTAGTCCAATGCACTTTTGCTTCGTTTTTTGGGGTTCTGTTTCTGGGAGATTGGCAGATCCTTGCGCGTTTTTTGGTGGGTTTTTAATAGATCTTTCGTCTTTGAATTGTCTTTTACGCTTAATGTTATTTATTATTGAAATTATTTGGAGTAAATTTTTCGTAACCAACATATAAAAGCGAATAGCTACCTATATTAGTCGTATCTTATGTCTTTGTTGGTAATTCATTTAGACAGACAAATTTTCTTAAAAAGTTTTCCTTTCTTACTCGTCACCAAAGGCAGCCATTACACCAATCCAGGGGGTCAAGTCCGCTAATGTTAACGTCAAAATCGTGGTTCACTGGTGTTTGAATGGCAATGCTTTTTGACACAGTTCTTGTTTCTTAAACCCAAAATCGAGACACATAATGACTTGTGTTTCCGTTTTGGGTTTAAGAAACACAATGAATTTGTTTCGGTTTTGGGTTTAAGAAACAAGATGTTTGTCAAAAAGCATTAATACCATTTAAACACCTTTGAACCACGATTTCCACCTTAACATTAGCAGACTTGACCCTCAGATCATGATCCGTTGATCGTGATCAGTGACATTGATTGTGTAACGTGTTCGCGATCTGTCAATCTCATATGATACACAGTCTATCTGGATCAAAATACAGATCACGATCAGTAATGGCTGCCAAATGCTAAGGTTTCAAAGGACATTCAATCTTAATTTCATATACTTCAAATATTAATAGAATCCTTAGTACGGTTTTACCAACTCATGCTTAGCCCACCTTTTTATCATAACACGGAAAAAATTGCTTTTCTATATGCAAAGTGGCCGTACCGTCTCTGGCCACCTCTCATAATAGGATCATCTATACATCAGTGTGCCACGATATATTAGGGTTTACTTGTTTTATTGGCCACCGGGATTTTGTAGCCATTAAACTTTTTCGAATTTTATGTCACGGAAGATATTGTTCTTTGGGGGTTGTGAAATATCGATGCTGGTTAAGCCAAGGATTTGGATAACTTTGAATATGAACTTTATGAGTATTGTTTAGGAAATGCTATGGATATTTCATTTCTTACATATGTACAATAGATATAAATAATGATTGTTATTTCTACAAAAACAGTCCAGTTAATTTCCATTTGAAAATTGTTGGAACATCAAAGATATTATTGAACATCAAAAACTCCTCCCCCCTAACTTTTTGTTAGATTTGGATACAAGAACAATTAGCAAGCTGCATAACGCCGGTGAATGCAAATTACCCAAGTCACGATAGGAGAATAATTTCATAAGTCATTCTTTCATCAATCCATACAAACCTGATTTCTAAAGAAGAATCATTTTCCAAACCATCGCTCACCATCTTTAATTCCCGTCAATCCCGTCGCCATTAGCATGAAAATTTTGACAAAAAGAAAGTTAATTACCACAAACTCGCGAACATCGATCACTATTCAAAGGGAACAGAAAAACCTGCATCGAACGATCGCGACAATCAATTCTCATTTGGAAAAGGAAAAGGGCACAGATGGCGGGCCATTTTTAATCGTCGAAGACCTCACGAAGAATGCTCGCCAGTCACCCGCAGAAAAATCGAGCGTAATTAATGATGCGAGCAGTTTTCCTCTGCCCAATAAAGGAAGCCACATTACAGAGGGACAAAACAAAACAGCCGGGTGTCGAACGAAAGGAGAATTTATCATCTCGACGGCAGCAGTCGGCGTACCGCCAATGTCCATTTGGATAATGCCCAACGCGATTAAAAATATAAAAATACCCCACCACCCTCCGGGTGGGGATTTGACGGAGGACACCGCGCTGAGGACACAAAAGGATTATAAATGAGAAGGAATTTTAGATAATATTTGTGCGCGGGATGTGGATTGTAATGTTGGCAGAGATCGGCCGCCCCCCTGCGGGTGAATCGCCTTCTGCGAACCTCGCCTAATGAGTGTTTGTATCAATTTGTTAGTATTGTATTTGAATATTTCCGTGCGTTCGTTACGATTTAATCCCTCGTGGTCGCGGCAGTCGGGATCGATGCTTTTGTTTAATATTTCTGTTCGGACATTTTTTTTATTTTAAATTCGGAGCCGTTTGATCGTCGTGCGGGAGCGTTTGTGTTGATTAAGGGTTGTTAGTCTTTTTGGGACCGATATCCGACCTGTGGGTTTGTTGCCGATGTTTTTCTCTTGCACTTGTCGATTGACGTTGGAATGTTTTATTTTCATTTAAAATCTAAAGTGTTATTACAGATGGTATCGGGTTTGAAATTAGGGTTATTTTTTACCGCTGTGTGCTGTGTTTCTTCTATTAACGTTTCACGAAAAAGCTTAATTAAATTTTTATATCTGCTTCAATTTAGGAATACGTGCTGCGATGATAGTACAAAGGGGTCAGATAAACATGGAAAATATAATTCATCGTCATAATTAATACATTTAAAAATTTTCCTGGATTTTAAAAACGAAGGATGAATCCGAATGAGCTCTCCGAGAGAAGAATAACACCGGCCGCGACACAGACTGTTTTCAATTCATTATCTCGAAAACAAAAATTTCATTAGCCCCAGAGATTTCCTTTTTAAATTTAATTATTCATATTTAAATTAAACAAAATATAATAGAGGGCCGAGTAAAAAAGCGGCTTTATCGTATCATATTTTATTAACCAAATTTATAATTCTGCGCCGATTCGAGTAAATCCTGCCCCCTTGCCGGGTTCGGTCGGGGGAAAATATTTATGAATGCCAAGCAGAAAAATCCACAATAATATTTCAGAGTGGACGTCCGGTCTTTACTTACCCTCACTGATCTATTTAAAAAAGAGGCCCGGAAGGACAAAAGGGCTGCGGGTTCGTAAAAAAACTGGACACGTATAGAGGTTGCCGCAACGGCTTTGTCTGATTCTTATTTTTTACCGAATCGGAACATTTTCGGTTTTTTATCGGTTTTTGTTCCGGCGACACTCGTGCGTCGTTTGTTCTAATGCTCGGACCATTTGTAATTTTATTTTCGGCTACCTTTTTTAGTTCGTCCGTGTAAATGCTGACCCTACTCTTTACATCGGAAAATTTATGCCGCCTCGCAATCCCATGTCTTGAAATTTATTAAATAACCAAATTCGTGGTTTATTACAATTGATTTTCGATACAGAATTTTTCAAGAATCCTTTGCTTTAAAAATAGATAGTCCCAAAGTCCGCTTTATCCAATTTCACCATTATTCTATGGAGAAAAGTTCTACCTAATCCAAGAGTTCTATATTGTACCTAAACGATCAAAACTGCTTGTCAATCATTCAGACATTGCATCGGCTTGTAAATCACATTTTAATCGTCTAGGAGCAATGCTTGACAAGCACGACAGAATTGATTACCGTGGCCAAATAAAAAGTAGACCACACCCCCAAATGATAAATACAATGTAAATAATTATCAAGAAATGCTTGGTTGTCTAGCTAGGGGCTACTTAACATTGGATCTTCCAAGGATGGACTGTTTTTAATGCGGCAGGTCCTTAATGAAGGCTAACGTTATCAATCAAGAGCCATTTGAACTAGTTACTCGTATCAGTATTCAGACACTACTGCCCTCGTCCAATTGGGTTAATCGGATTGCCGTTGCCACTGACCGAGTTAACACCAAATGTGAATCGTCGCTCATAATACTGAACTCATTCGGAATCTAATCCACATATTCGATGGAGCGATTGTGAGAACAAAGAATTTCTGAAACCTTAATTGATAGGAGAATCAGTTAAGATTTTCATACATCACATTTCTTTTATACTGTAAGAATACACACGCTCTACCTCTTTGTTCGCGGTCGGCTAACTACCAGAATACGGCTATGATACAGAATAGGGACACCGTTAGTATTGTGTGTGGCGGTAGTTGGAAAAACTGTTCGACGGTGGATGAAGATTCCACCGATGCAGAGGAGGAGGCGTAACACCGCAGCTCCAGTCAGCCCGTGACCACGGCCGATGCAACTCGGTCGAAACGTCGGGAAAAGGTAGGTGCTCAACACCTATGTTTTAGTTAAAATCGCGTTAAAACCTGTGTTCCAAATCTAATAAAAAGAGATTAAGTCATATTATTTTGAAAATCTTACTTCCGTAAACAATATATGCAAGATGCACCGTCCGCCCGCCCGCAAAAATATGCACATGCACACCACACAATAACAGTGCACAATACCTGCATTTAGCAAGACAGCAACACACCTTGACCCATCACCAATTAGGCTACTCTACACGTGTTTCGCCCCAACCCAAATTTCATCATCAATCATTTGCTGTTGGTTTACGCACGATCTAACTCCTGAGGATGCTCCGGATTGGGGTGAAACACGTGTAGAGTAGCCTAATTGGTGAAGGTGCAAGGGGTGTTGCTGTCTTGCGAAATGCATGTATTGTGCACTGAGTGTGCATGTGCATATTTTTGTGGGCGGGCGGGCGGTGCATCTTACATATTATATTGTTTGCGGAAGTAAGCTACATATATTTCTTTTTTCTAAATGATTTGGGACTTCCGCCAAGTGACGCCTGATTCAATCAAATAAATCCATATTAGTAATGCCACCGGTTGATTAGAATACACTTAATTCGTTTTTTGCCTATGTATCTAAAAATCTCAATTATTTTTCTTTCAATCTTTCAAAATAACTTTACTTTTAGCTAATTTTATTAGCTTAGCTACCAACGCTTGCTCCAGTATTAACCATTAAGCCATACACATATTTACATCCAAAGATTTTAATCACAAAGGCCTACCCATTCTTCAAAATTAATATATTTTTCCGCCGCCGATTAAACTCGTCCGCAAAAAAGAGAAGCGTCTGTAATCAAATTATTATCACGTCGACCTTAGGGCGAAACCACGAATCCTTTCCCGGTATTTATCACGGGGAATAATGGATGAACGCGCGGTTTTTTCGCCCTTTTCCGCCGATAACAGGCACCTGCCCGCCGGTCCAGATCCTTGGGATCTAGCCTGTGGTGTGTTTGCGACTGTTTGTTTTGTTTTTCAGGTTCAACTTTTTGGTACATTGATATTTTATTATATGAGTCTAATTACAGATACCTATTGTTTTAGTATTATAAACTTCATAAAAGTTTTTAGACGTTGTCATACTCGGGTTGTATGTAACGATGCAGACAATTTCCGGATATTTCAAAATATGGACACGTCTTTTTTTTAATGCACAACGGGATAGTGCTTGGTCTTCACCTTACCTGATGTTAAGTGACGATAAGGCCGAAGGTGGAAGCGCACTACACCCGGAATCCTCATTACTGAGAAACTGGCTATCTTACCTCTAATTGTCGGAACACAACAATTTTTAAATTGTTGTTATGGCGTCAGGCTTAGGTAAGATGGTGGTAGCTAGCCAGGCATTAAAAAAAACCGGCCAAGTGCGAGTCGGACTCGCGCACGAAGGGTTCCGTACCAAAAAACAGCAAAAAATCACGTTTGTTGTTGTAAGGGGGGCCCCTTAAATATTTATTTTATTCTGTTTTTAGCATATGTTGTTATAGCAGCAATAGAAATACACGATCTGTGAAAATTTTAAATGTCTACCTGTAGTCGTTATCAATATCGAGCAAAAAACGGCAAAAAACACGTTTGTTGTATGGGAGCCCCCCTTTAATATTTATTTTATTCTGTTTTTAGTATTTGTTGTCATAGCGGCAACAGAAATACATAATCTGTGAAAATTTCAACTGTCTAGCTATCACGGTTCATGAGACAAACGTGTTTTTTGCCGTTTTTTGCTCGATATTGATAACGACTACAGGTAGACATTTAAAATTTTCACAGATCGTGTATTTCTATTGCTGCTATAACAGACAGACAGACAGACAGACAGACGGACAGCGGAGGCTTAGTAATAGGATCCCGTTTTTACCCTTTGGGTACGGAACCCTAAAAACGTATATTTTGACTTATGGCGTAAACTTGTGTTTTGACTGTGACTAGCACAATTATTGTATATATTCTTTATTGCACTAATGCAATTATTAAAATATCAATGTCTCATTTATTTGCAGAAGCCACACACTCGACGAGAGGTTCCTGTACTCCCAGACTGAAGTGCGACGAGTACAATGGCACCCGACATCCTTCTCACATCTGCTGGTGCTAGTATCAGACAATACTATCAGGTAAGAGTTATTCAAAACAATCATTTTCTTAAGCAGTTATGTTTGGACTTCGATATTTTTAAGATAGTGTTTGATATTCCTCGCCTCTTTCTAATATTTATTCAGAATGTATAGTTTTTTTTACTACCATCATCCACAACAGAAAAGTGGTCTGTTTCATAATATTGCTTGATGATAATCAATGATCCATGTATAAATATGAATCTGTAGTCTTCATCATCATATCAGCCGCACGACACCCACTGCTGGTTGAAGCCTCCCCCAAGGATCTCCACGATAATCGGTGCGCTGCCTGTATCCAGCGGCTTCCCGCGATCTTCACCAGATCGTCGGTACACCTTGTCGGGGGCCTACCCACGGAGTGTCGTCCAGTGCGCGGTCGCCATTCCAGAACCGCCCCGCCCCAACCAACATCGGTTCTACTCGCTATGTGCCCCGCCTACTGTTACTTCAGCAGAGCAATCCTTAGAGCGATGTCAATTACTTTAGTTCTACGGATCTCCTCATTCTTGATTCGATCACGCAGGGAAACGCCGAGCATGGCTCTCTTCATTGCACGCTGGGTGACCTTGAGCCTCCTTATAAGACCCAATCTAGTCTCGTATTGTGTTAAATTTCAGATTGTACAACATAGCTCTCAAGACAGGACCAAAACTCGTCAAGATCTTCCCCATCGGGCCCAAGCCATCAGGGCTGTTGGCCGGGAAGACTATCCTGGACAGCTTGGGAGACACCGGCGTGGACTTCACACCGACGCCTGATGCGGAGCACCTCCTCATCCTGAGGGGAAATGGGGATGTTTATATGCTGCAGTGCGATTTGGATGGGAAGAGGTGAGATTTCAGATTGCACAACAGAAGCTCTGTTCAAGACTCTATTTTCCGTTCAGTCGAATTGATAGTTCTAGAGGGCCTAGTACGAGTTGGTGTTTTGTTCTCACTTCACTTTGCGAATAGTTAACTATCTTTCCTTTCTTTCATTCGTTCACTCACTCGCATTGATTGTGAGCAGTACATCCGATACTATTCGCGAAGTGAGGTGAGAACGCAACTCGTATTAGGCCCTCTAGATATTTGGGAGGATGTGTTTTTCTAATCTATTCTGTTTCTGCTACACTCGCTACAGTAGAACAGGGTGGATGTTTTCTTCTAAGTACTAGTTTACTAATAGACTGTTAACAGAACTGAATAGAATAGAGACTTGAAACTGGACCAAACTCGTCAAGCCTAAGACGCAGTACATCAGGTCTCTTAGCCGGAAAGACTATCCTCGACAGCTCGAGAGATACTGGCGGCGTGAACATTACACCAACTCCTGATGTCTATTACTTTAATAACCTTTTATTTCCAGTCCCCTCCAACCTCGTCTGTCGGGCCCACTCGCGATGTACCCGCCGGCCGACGACAACTACGGCTCGGAGTCGTGCTCCATCGTCGCACTGGGCGCCGCCGACACGCTGCCGCTGGTCGTAGTTGCGACATGTTCCGCGGCCTTGTACCACTGCCTACTGTTGCCCACTGTGAGTATGTGCTGTAGTAGTCGCTACAACTACGGCTCGAGTCGTGCTCCATACCGCTGGTCGTAGTAGGCCATAGAAACTCTATAATAAAACCATGCAACCCCATCGAGATTGGGCTCGTTTGTATCGTCTTGACGAGTACTTTGTTGTGAAATAGTGTCCAAGGTCTGATGATGGAGCCGGAAGAAGGCCACTGGAACTCGGTAATAAAACCATGCAACCCCATCGAGTTCGGGACCAACGGCTTAACGTGCCTTCCGATTCCGAAGCACGGAGGAGCTCGAGATAATAAATTTTTGGTCACCCATCCCATGACCGACCCTTGCGAACGTTGCTTAACCTCCGCAATCGTTGGGCCAGGCGCTAAACCACTGCGCCACCGAGCTCCTTACGTATTGCATATCGGATAGGTAATTGTTCAGTTTCACGTTTCCTATCCTATCTACCATATACGGCAATAGGGGTTTTTTTGTAATACGTTCTATAACTGTATCATGATTTCAGGGTGCAGACAAGGAAGAGGGCGACTCGCACGCCCTCTACGTGGTGGAGGCAATGGAACTGAATATAACCCTAAATCCGGCCGACGACATGCAGTACTCTTACCCAGTCCATTTGTACCCGGTAAGCATATGGGAAATTATTGCCAAAATATTGTTTAAAGTTCCAAACCTTCGAACGAACTATAACAGCACCCAAAGATAGCACCTCGTAATAGCGTCCCACTTACAAACTTGACGCTTATTTTGTACAAACACACATTTTTTACACTACCAAATGATCTAAAGACGCTAACAAAGAATCAATTCAGACATAAACTTAAAAAATTGCTAATTCAAAATTGTTTTTATAGTTTAAGTGAGTACTGAGACCATAAAATGTAACAATAGTAATGTATTATTGAATGAATTGAATTTTGACATTATTAATTTAACTTGACATTAAGTATTAATTTAATTTGAATATATTGTATTTTTTTTCTGTTTGCATGCCCAGGTTGGGTGAATGTGTCCTGTTCTTTGATTTATTTTTAAGATCTTATTTCATGTACCGCATTTTTGCAAAATAAAGCTTATTCTTATTCTTATCACTTACTTTGCGCAAAATAAACACCCAGTTTGTAAGTGGGACCCTATTTGGAAGTGCCATTTTTGAGACTGACCGGACATATAGGGTATTCCTGATCGAAACACAAAAAAGAAGATAGCTTGAAACGATAAAAGGAACCATTATAAAATCACGTTCTTGACTTTCTGTTTATCGAGATGATAATATCGAGAAACAGTTTTAAACGAATTCATATAAGTGGTTTCTTATTCGATCTGCATGCATACTGATTTGTTTTGGATAGGGTTTTCGCTATTTGATTGTTTGGCAGGTGATGCCACTTTGGCAATTAGGTGATGCCAATTAATGAGGGATGTTTACCCTAAGTGGTAGTTAACCAAATGAGGGAATAAAATACGCGTTTTCAGGTATATGTTGACGCCTACGAATGCACAGCTCACAGCGACTAAATCTATAGAACGACTGTTAGCAACTAAATACAATATGTACATGTTCTTTCTAATATGCTACGTCATATCATAACGTATATTATTTTTGCTATAGGTATGATATCTATTTATGTAGATAGGGACGCTACGCAGCCTATTTTTCGAGGAAGGACAATATTTTATCTAAATTAATCTATAAGTACTTAATAATATGCGTTTTAAACATTTTTTTTTATTTCAGTGTACCAATAATACTTACGCGTGCGTGCACGCTGGCGGAGTTCATACGGTCACGTTGCCTATACTTGGACATCTGAAGGATTACGCGCTTGCTGATGAAGGTAATTATTAGGATTTATTTAATTACATTTTTCAATGTCAAATATTGTTAAAAGACGCTTATTGACTATTAAAATTCAAATGCAATAAACCGGAAGTACGTGAATGATAGTGGGGAAAATGGCCGATTGAATCGTATTGCAACATGGCAGCATTCTGTTCAGGGAGGCTACTCAAATGGCCACTTTTCTATTCGTTCACTAACTTAAACATTAAATATAACCCATAAACTCTAAAATTACGTGTCGTAGGCTTGTCAATTCTACAATACAACAATGTCTGTGATTTACATAAACTTGCAACATTTGACTTGATAGTTTATTTGGTTTTTTAAAGCTTTAAGTTAGCGAACGAATATAAAAGTGGCCATTTGAGTAGGGGGGCTGGGCGACGGAGGTGTACAGACGTCTAGAGCGTGATTATTGGGCGAATCGTAAGTGCCACGTGAAGTGAATAAATGATTGGTTTACTGGAACAAGAAGTTTTATTACATAATATTGATTGAACATTCATTTTGTTTGTATTTATAATAAAGTGATTTAAATGTTTGATTTTTCTTTATTTTATCTTGATATTTTCTGTTTTTTATTTGACCATATCGTTCTGCTACATAGTGTTGTTTGTTATACTTTAGAACACACGATGGTTTAAATAATAAATAAATTATATTAATGGAAATCAGAGACAATAATGGTAACACAAACAGCCAGACTTCATGTTGAATATTTTTTTATTTTATTTTACAAGTAATTAGCGGCCACCAACAATTATGTAGCTACTTTCCTATCCATCGGAAACTGTATATTTTTGTTGATGAAAGGTACCCTATATTAGTGACCGACCGAAGTTTCGATTTCGGTTTCGGCCAAAATAACTAGTTTTGGCTATAGTTTCGGTTTCGGCTAAATATTGGTCGAACCTATCGATTCGGCCGAAACTCTGTTTGCGTGAATTGTAGCGCGTCAATCGGCTAACTTCGGCGTTCTTCAGCCGGCGGAAATTAGCGCGATCGTGTTGAAAGTTGAGGTTACGTGGTTTAATGTGTATACTTTCAGTTACTTCATTGATTTTCATTGTGAAAAAAAACATCTATAGGTATTTATAACTCGTGCATATCTACCACCTTACTACCTATAAATGAACTAGTCATCTCGAAGCTTTTTCTGTTACTGCGCGATGTGATGATGTGATTAACAGCAGATTTTTTTGGCGATTTCAAAGTTGGTCTAATAGTAAAAGTTGTTCCGTTCGATGGTCTCTATCTACTATATTTTGCATTAGGGATTTTTTTCTAATACGTTATATTGTATACAGTGGAAAAAAACGTCAATTTAATGTGTGAAAAAAGTTTCGGTTTCGTTCGAAACTGGAACCAGGGCTGAAAGTACGCTTTCGGTTTTGGCTGGAATTCCAGTTTCGGTCAGACACTATCCTATATCCTTTTTTGTATCCCTGGCAACGTGTATGAAAAATTTCATGATGATCAGTTAAATCAGCGGTTCCCAATCTTTTATGGCGACGGAACCCTTTTGGAAAACGAAATATTTGACGGAGCCCTGAAATAAAAAACATCTGTTTCTAAGCTTCCGGCTGAAATGTCGCACGCTCGTGCTCTCATATTACGCAATCCACTACTACTCATTTAGTTAGGAATATTTAGACAGATTTTATTTATCTTATTATCCCCTTTCTTATTTTATTGTATTACTAGCGGCCGCCCGCGTGGTTCCCGTTTCCGTGGGAATATCGGGATAAAAAGTATCCTATGTTTTAATCTAGGCTATCTACTATCTGTGTGTTAAATTTCAACCAAATTCGTTCAGTAGTTTTTGCGTGATTGAGGAACAAACATCCAAACCCACAAATTTCACATTTATAATATTAGTAGGATGACCACTATTTTCGCGGAGCCTTAGGGATCTGTGGAGCACAATTTGAGAATGGGTGAGTTAAATAGTTAGGACGTGAAGGTGTAACAAACAAACAAACTTACTTTCGCATTCATTTTAATATTAAGGATTAGTAATAAGAAAGTATATTTTTTGTTTATTCCAGCGGAGACAGAAACATGTCTATCAGCGATGTGCTCCAAGCCCAGCGTGGGGCGGCACTTGGTGTGCACGCGGGGGACAATAGGGGGCCCCGCGCGCCCCCCGGCGGGGCTCGCCGTTACTAATCCGCCCCTGGCTCGGGTACTGGTGCTGTGTCCTGATGGAACATTATTACCAAGGTAGGTTACATACATACATACATACACTCACACCTGTTTCCCATGGGGGTAGGCAGAGACTATGGATCGCCACCTGCTACGATCCTTGCACACTTCTTTCGCTTCATTCACATCCATCAATCTTTTTATACATGCCCTGCGGTTTTTGTCACTGCCAGTGGCGGTACCCCCATACAAGCCGAAAAGCCCGGCTTGCCCTAACAATACTTACTTACACTACTAATGAATCGTAATTAATAGCAACAAAACAATATTATTAACGAATGTTAATTTTCAATAATCAATAACCACAAATTCATTTTTTACAACAACTGATCGAGAGACAAGTCGCTAAACTGCGTTACTTTCCTCAATAAACCCTACAAACGCATTTCATCTCCCTCGCACTCGTTGGCTTGCAACCGGGCTTTGCGATCTGTATATATCCGCTCTCTTCTTACTTTAACAAAACTGCTACCGCATCATATGCATACTGCTGTAGGTACTATAGATTCTATGAGAAATACAGAAGCCGACGAAAAGCCTGGCTTTTTGCTTCAATCTGTGACGACAGCTGTTTTGAAATAACAATTGTTTTGCCTTTATTAGTGTTTTTATGTTAAAAATCAATTAAAACTACAGTTTAATGATTGATAATGGTCCCTTGTGATGGATTGAAATGTTTATTAACTGTTGTGTGATCTATGAAAG
The DNA here is from genome assembly GCA_928269145.1 of Agriphila tristella. Classification (NCBI taxonomy): domain Eukaryota; kingdom Metazoa; phylum Arthropoda; class Insecta; order Lepidoptera; family Crambidae; genus Agriphila; species Agriphila tristella. Next base: position 21,999,444 of record OV743445.1, read on the forward strand.
TGTACCTACGAGTCGAGTCGATTCCAAGAGAAATACAAAATAACGTAAGTAATAAACCTTTTCATTTGAGTACCTATTTTGCAAAAAATATAATATTCTTCAATGTATCGTAATATTGTAGTGGACTCTTTACATTGTTGGTTGTTCTTATAAAAATAAATAAGTAAGGTTAGTTTTGCGTCTTTCATTTGAACGACAATAATATAAATATTTGTTTGTAAATGTTTGTTTGTAATGCAGGGGATAGGATTTGAATTGTCTAGCAGGGACGCTATTATTTTGTGAAATGATTTAGATATATATTATGAGTGACACATTTTAAACGAGAAATTTAGTTTTGATTACACAATAATTAAATTTGATAAAGTCACGCCATCTAGCATTTTGCGTCGAACTAATTTATGAATAATTAAAGTACGCTTAAAGGTGCGTCCAGATATGTTCTTTTGCCCGTACCGTACCTCCGTTCCGATCGGCGTCGCGATCAAAGAACGCTAGTCTGGACGCATGTTCGGAACGGTGCGGAGGTACGCCGTTCCGTTCGCCGAACAGGTACGCCCCGATCCACCTCGAATCTCTCGCTCTTTTGCCCGTACCCGTATCTCTCGCTCTTGAGCGTCGCGAACAAAGAACGCTAGTCTGGTGCGGAGGTAAAGTCCATTCGGTTAGATAGTGTCGGTACACCCACAAGCACTTGTGTTCAGAGACAGGAATACCGGTAACAAACACAACCTTTCACTACGGCAGTTTACGGCACTTCTATGTAAACTGCCAAAATCCAGATTTACCTGCTGGTGTACGCCGCACGCGGTATCCTTTGTTTATGCGGCGGCATCCTTTGACAAGAAGCGGCACGTGCAAAGGCGGCGAGATAAAAGGGCGACACTATCTGAGCGAACGGACTTTACGCCGTCTCGATCGCCGACAGGTACGCTCCGATCCATCGCGAGTCGGTTTTTTCGCCCCGTTCAAAGGAAAAACGGAACGGAGGAACGGTACGGCGCTAGTCTGGACGTGATCGCGGCGACGCCGACGTTCAGAGGTTGTAGTACAGTAGCCCGTAGTACATTTAAATTACGAAAAAGGTTAGGTACCGTTTGCCGTTGTGATATAGTTATTTATTATGAAATTATAGATACTTTAACCCAAGTTTTACAGATCGCAACTCGCCGTAACCTATATTTGTATATCTCCAAAAATGAGATTTTTTATTTTTCGAGGTTAATCACATGGTTTAGCTATTGTCGTGTTCTACAGCGCTATGTTTGATTGCCACTGATAATAGTTAGACTGTGAAAAGTAGCCATACACAGATAGCGCTGTAGAACACGACAATAGCTAAACCATGTGATTAACCTCGAAAAATAAAAAATAATCATTTTTGGAGATATACAAATATAGGTTACTGCGGGTTGCGATCTGTTAAAGTATCTATAATTTTGTTATAAATAACTATATCACAACGGCAAACGGTAACCTTTTTCGTAATTTAAATTTACTACGGGCTGCTGTACTATTGGATCGGAACGTTGATACGGAACGGAGGTACGGTACGGCGCTAGTCTGGACGTGATCGCGGCGACGTTCGGCGGTTTGATCGGAACGGTGGTACGGAACGGAGGTACGGAACGGGCAAAAGTAGCGTCCAGACTTATTTGATCGGAACGCTGGTACGGAACGGAGGTACGGTACGATCAAAAGAACATATCTGGACGCACCTTAATGTGCTTTTGGTGCTTTTTTGAGAGCTATCTATGAATTCGCTTAGATGGCGCTGGGCGGTGTCGCATCGATATTTTGGTAAAGATCATCGTATGAAAAAAGATCTTAAATTAGTAACGAGAAATTGTGGGATGCATTGGTTTTTTGCTTGTATTGAGCTGATAAAAAAATTGCTTGATTTGAGGGTTTGGGCTTGCCCAACTATGTAGGCCTGGGCACGCCACTGGTCACTGCGTACACCAGCCTTTTTTATAATATAAGGCCTAAACCTTTTTTATAATATACCAGCCTATTTATAATATAAGGATTGTTAAATGAATGTATGTGTCTGAGTTGAAGCGAGAAAGAAAATGATTTATCTATACAATGTATAACAAAAAAACCCCTAATGCCGAAAATGGTAGATAGAGACCATTAAATTGAACAACTTATACTATGGTTCCAGCTCTGAAATCGCGAAAAAAATACTGTTTCGTACATTTTAATATTTTCGTTGTTTGTATGAAACAGCTGATTTTTTTCGCGATTTCAAAGTTGGTCCCATAGTAAAAGTTGTTAAATTCGGTGGTCCCTATCTACCATATTTGGCATTGGTGGTATTTTTGTAACACCTTGTATATCTAGTCGACTTTCACTACATCTTAAAGTATGAAGGATTGGTCTTATTCCACTTAGCTGTACGTCACAAAGATAATCAAAGTATGTTTTAATAGTATGTCTATCAGTGATGTGCTCCAAGCCCATTGGTCGACATTTAATCTGGGCTCCACTGGGTCTGCTATTGTTAACGTCATAATCTTGTTTCAATTGTGTTTGAAATTTAATGCTTTTTCACACAGTTCTTGTTTCTTAAGGGTTACACTTAACCTTCTTCTTTAGTAGTTTCTTCCTGTTTCTTAAGTAGCCACCGCTACTGATCCACTTGTTAGTACTGGGCCCAGGGACCGATAGCCAATCTCTTTCTTAAACCCAAAACCAAATCAACGATTATGTCGTTAAAATAGCAGACTTGGGTCCCTGTACATGGGGAATAATGTGGGGCCTAGCGCGCCCCCCTGTAGGACTCGCGTTTACTACTCCGCTGCTGGCCAGAGTACTTGTACTGTACCCTGGTGGTACTTTATTACCAAGCTAGGTTGTAATAAGAAGTACTATTTTAACATTCGATGACTAGTGGCTCTGGAAACTGTAACCTCACATTTTGAATAGTTACTAGTAGAATGGGGAATGTCCGAATTAATTCAAATTGGCTGAATATTTTTCTATAGGTAGGAATAAGGTCCCTTAGTAATAGAATAAAGTTTCATAATTTTCGGATGCATGAAACAATTTTTTAAAATCAAAGTCTCTTCGACTTCACAAATGTATGAAAGTAACAGCAGAATGGAGATTATACCTTTGCCACCACCTGCCACAACCACAACATGGTATTAAAAAAAAAGATTCAAGACAAAATGTCAAAACTTTTTTTTTTCAATACGTGTAGTGGTTGTGGCAGTTAGCGGCAAAGGTATAATCTCCATTCTGCTGTTACTTTCATACATTTGTGAAGTCGAAGAGACTTTGATTTTTAAATTTTTTTTACGCAACCGAAAATTCTGAAACTTTTTTCTATTACTAAGGGACCTTATTCCTACCTATAGAAAAATATTCAGCCAATTTGATTTTTTTCGGACATTCCCTATTGTTAAGTAACACTAGTATTTATTGAATTTTAATTTGGCAATCGGAAAAATATTTAATGGTAAAATTTTAATTTTCTAATCCTACTAATATTATAAATGTGAAAGTTTGTGGGTTTGGATGTTTGTTCCTCAATCATGCCAAAACGGCTGAACAGATTTGGATGAAATTTGATTAACATATAGTTTATAGCTTGGATTAAAACATAGGATATTTTTTATCCTGATCAAAAGTTCCCCGAGGATTTTCCGAATGTCCACGCGGACGAAGTCGCGGGCGGAAGCTAGTCTTTATTAATTCTTATCTCTATTTCTACATTGCCAGTTTTCATCTTGATTAGCAATTTATAAATAACAATAAACATACAATTTTGTAAACTATATCACTTGATTAAATCAACATTTTGACAGGTCAGAAATGGGCATCCTTTTTTCATGATGATTTGTGTGAAGGCGTAACAAACAAACAAATACTCTTTCGCGTTTATACTTAAAATTAAGTTAAATTAAATAGTTAAATTAAAAATTCATAAATTTAAATAATCACTTATTTACAGAACATTGGAGCCTTACGACTTAGAAGAGCAATTATACAAAGAACTGCAACTGAAAAATCCGGCCTTGGAACAGGACGATCTTGACAACTTACTAAAAGAGGTAACCCATGTATTCTACTTATGTGTATGAAGTTTCATTAAAATCTGTCCATTAATTTCGAAATATGAAGATTTAAAAGTGTGGATGAAATGTGACGAATCAACGCTCTTAAAAGGTAAGATGTAGGCGAGTATTTTGTTTATCTATAGAAAATAATAACAATAAAACACTGTATTACATGCAAAATAAGACGTCTTCATAGACAGAAAAACAATAGACAAAAATACATAAAAGGGAGCCTTATCAAATAGCAATGTTATGTAAAAAACCGACCAAGTGCGAATCGGACTCGCAATCATTTGTTATTTTAGCGGCAACAGAAATACTAATAATCATCTGTGAATATTTCAACTGTCTAGATAGCACGGTTCATGAAATACAGCCTGGTGACAGACAGACAGACAGTGGAGTCTTGGTAACAGGGTCCCCCTTTTCCCCCTTGGGTACGGAACCCTAAAAATTACGTTTCGATATAGACAAAACTTTTTCGTTATTAGAATAAGCTGTATCGGGATTTTCACCATGTAAGGGAGAGTAACCTCTATTGTACCGACTCCTAAATTGTACCACCTTCAAATTTCCCACTAAACGGTGCCATTATTCTACAATCGCAACACAAAACGAGGCGACTACAGCGCCACTGTCACTGACCCATTTTATTTCATCTTATGACAGATGATACGAGAGTGAGAGTGAAAAATGATTTTTTTTTGTGCTTTGATGTAATTTCTTCGTCTATTGACTAAGAAGGTAGTTCAACAAAAAGGTTAGTAATCATTTAACACTGCATTATATAAGAAAGAAAGCACGATTCCTACTGTTTTTTACACGACTGCCCAAAGCAAAAAGAGTGTATATGTGTTCAGGGTTCATGTATGTTTGTGGGTATGTGAGTTTCTTTATTCCACCATAACTTCTGAATGCCTAAACTGATTTGGATAAATGGAGTATCGTTAGAATCCTTACAGCATTTCGAGTGACACTGGCTATATTTTTTTTTTTGAAAAAAGTCAATATGGCGATTGTAGAACGCCATTTTTAAATGGGAAAAAAAATTTTTTTCTTCAATTATTACAATATGGGCATCAAATGAAAGGCCACAATGAGCACATTTCAAAATTATATAATTTGTCACTAAAATGTGTGAAATAAAAATAAATAAAGTAAAAAAAATATTAAAAACACGACTGCCCTGCCAAAAACGAACTAAAAGGATAAATAACAAGCTGTCCTTGCAGTCGGGGGACCTCTTTAATTGAAAATTGTTCCACAAAACGGTCCCCCGACTGCAATGACAGCTTGTTATTTATCCTTTTAGTTCGTTTATGGCAGGGCAGTCGTGTTTTTAATATTTTATAAAAATTTATTTATTTTTTTAAACATCGCGAGTACAAATCAGTTGGTTAAGGTTGTTGTTGTTTTTTTTTTTAAGTTTGCTATCGAACTACCGTGTACCCTATATTGGACCCCTTCGAGGTTCCAAAATTGGACCATTGGATACATTAAATGAGAAAAATAATCGAAGTTATTGTATTGCTTTAGATAAATACTGCTCAGAAAAAGTATTATAAATGGAGTGAAGAAGATTTAAAAGAGGCATTACGAGATTTACAAGCATATGAAGAAAAAAATTGGAATGAGATCTGCACCACTAACACAATGGGTTTTCTTTGGTACAATTTAGGCATCCCGTGGTACAATTTAGGATACTAGTTCCGTAAATTGGACCGAAGGACAGCTATCAGAAGATAAATAGGAGCGTTTTACCTACCATTAAAACGCATGTTGTGTCCGCAGCCTTATTCGAAGCCTAATAAACAGTTTGAGAGTAGCATCCTTCCGTTTCCGTTCACAGTCAATTTTCCTATTGGACAGTCTTACCAACATACAGTAACGTCACATCCGCCTCACCCCACTTTGTTCACCAGGTCGCCATTGCCGTAGATTTCCCGCGTTCATTGTTGTCTCAAATCTGAAACACACTTTATAACTATTAAGTATAGAATCACAACAACAGGCAGCTCTTAAAGCTAGGCTTCGAATAAGGCTGCGGAAACAACATGCGTTTTAATGGTAGGTAAAACGCTCCTATTGTGTCCTATCGCCGTTATTCGAAGCCTAATAAACAGTTTGAGACATTGTTTGTTATCGCCTGGTGAACAGGACGCCAATGTGATATGAATACTATTGAATAAAACTTAAGTCATACTTGTTATAACAACTTTAATTATTTATTTAATGAGAAAACAAAATTTAATATATGCACTAGAATAATCAAACTAAATGATCTAAACTGAATTAGTAAAATAATAATTCACAAAAACGAAAACAATAATCATTTAACATAATTATTCTAACCAAAACATACCTATTGTAATATCACACCGGTTGAAATTGATTTCTTAAAGCAACATTTGATGTTAAATTAGTAACTGATCTTATTTCTTTCTTATAAAATTTTAAAAAGGTATTACTTGATTTCCAATTTGCTCGTGACATAATTGTATCTAACGGTTCATTATCTAACCAGCTGCGAGAGGCCACCGCGGACCGTATACTTCCAGGAGAGGCCTTAATACCTGTATCTTTTAAAACTGACCTAACCCAATTAGCTATAGAAGTTTTAGATGCTGGTTTCGGAACTCCACACGCAGTAATGAATAACTTGTGCGTTGACGCTAAACGCCGCCTCTCCGCACCAGATTCTATTAGTTTTTTGACCAAATTTACAGGATCTATGGAATGATTTTCCTTATTTCGCAGCAAGCGCCAACCAGATTGCATATGAGTAGCTGAATCTGTTTTCGAACCGAAAATAGGCCAAAATATTATATCGTCATCGGTCACAACGCAACTTTCAGGGGCGACACTCAGCAAAGTTAGATCATGAACTCTCCTACCCGAACATAATAACAATACAACTGCACAGAGGCGGGATATTTTATACAAATTTAAATTTTCCGTATTTTGTTTGGCAAGCCATGCTTCTAATAACTGACAATCCCAAATCATTCTTGATCGATTAATAGGTTTTTGCAATGCAATAGATTTAAGAATTTTCTTAACGAGAAAATGTGAACTTAATCGGTTTTCACTATCAATATTACATAACGTAGATACTACAGACTTGTGCATAAGAATGGTTTTATATGCTAAATTATACTTTAAGTGTAAATCTGCTAAATACTTTGCAAGATCACTAGGAGAAGAGTTACTATAATCAACTTTTACATCTGCGCACCATGAAATCCACCTATTCCAAATTGGTTTATAGACACCTATTGTCGAAGATCTCCAACCAGCCTTTAAAAGTTGTTTTTGTTCTTGCGACCATGTTGTCAACGAACTTGACCACCCCCACATTTCCAAATCTCGAGCGTCAGTTCCCGAACCTTCGGCGGCGGTTGACCCGTCGACGTGTCTACTAATACCTTGTCGAGATTGTGGATCGTGAAAGGTGGGGCAATCGCTCTCGCCTTCAGGTCTACTCTCCAAAACGCTTGTGGCCATCGGGGGGCTACAATCAAATATACCCCTTCCGCTTGATTCAATTGCATAAGGACTCTTGGCAAAAGGTTTGGGGGAGGAAAGACCCACGCTAGCTTGAATTTCCATTCCACTGCAAAAGCGTTGTGTCTCCAGGCCTCTTGATCTCGTTGATCCAGTGTCACATATCTCTCGACAACATGTGCGTTTCTGGAAGCAAATAGATCTACCTCCGGAACGCCCCATTTCCTGAAAACCAGTTCCATCACCGAAGGGCTCAAGTGCCATTCTGGAAGCATCTTTAGTCGAGACAGGCGATCTGCTATACCGTTGTATCTCCCTGGAATATGATGTGGTGACACGTGAATGTCGAAGTCGTGAAGAATCTGCATTACCTGATATGTAAGGTTCATTAAGGGTTTCGATTTCGTCCCTCCCTCGTTTCTTAGGTACGCTACCACCGACTGATTGTCGCATTGTAGAAGAAGGGTCGAATGACTCATGTATGGAGCATGCTCTGACACACATTTGAGAATCGTCAACATTTCTTTTTGGTTGCAATGAAGCTGCTCTTCTTCGGGTGTCCAATTTCCGCTTATATGACAACCGTCTAAATCTGCACCCCACCCCAGATCGGAAGCATCCGTCGTTAGAAAATGAGTGACACCTGGCGGGTGCAAATAGCTTGCATTTCGACAATTTTGATACCACCACTGGAGTTCGTCTATCACTTTCTCTGGTAGGACGAAACTCGTCTCTAGTTTTTGCTCCAAAATCGAGTTGCAATGGTTTAACAGGTGTCTGAAGTTGAGACGACCCAGGGGAATCACCAATCGAGCAAAATTTAGTAGACCTACTAACGACTGAACTTGGCGTAGGGACGCTTCTTTGCGCTCTAGTAGTAGGGCTGTGACATGTAACAATTTTTGAATTTTCTTTTCTGGGAGGAACTTTCGATTTCCCCATGGATCCCACATCAAACCCAAGTATTCCATAATTCTCTGAGGGACTATTACAGACTTTTCGGTATTGATCATCCACCCTAATTGACCGAAAATTTCTATAGCAAGTTTTATTTGTTTCATCAATATCGATTTGTCTTGATTTACAATCAAAAAATCGTCCAAAAAAACTACGACTCGCATACCCAGCTCGCGGAGGATTTCGGCCGTCCAATTGGTCAGCATAGCAAAAATCTTGGGTGCCGTAGCCAGCCCAAAAGGTAGACAAGTCATCTGAAGAAGTTGTTCTCGGTATAGGACGCGGAGAAAACAGCGATGGCTCGGCGCTATCGGCACGTGATTGTAAGCATGTGTTAAGTCTACCTTGACCATCCAGTCCCGAGCTTGTAAGAAATCTGGAACGCGGTTCACCGAAATCAAACGAAACCTTCCTATCCTTAAGTACTGATTCAGACACTTCAAATTGAAAATCGGGCGTAATGATCCGTCGCTTTTTGGAATCAGGAAGAATTTTGATACAAAACTTGGAGTCTCGGGAGCCGGCTCTAGAATCTTCTGATCTATTAATTTTAAAAACATCTGATCCATCTCTGGTGATAATGGAGTTTGATACCGATTTGTTAGAAATTCTGGTAACACAAGCGGTGGTTTGGCTTTGAATGGCATTCGATATCCTGATATTATCTTCAAGAGAACATCGGGCGCCCCCAACGCCCTCCACTCTTGGACATACTTTATCAACTGCCCCCCCCGAAACTCCATTGAATCAATATTTTCTATTTGATTTTCCGGAAAATCTAGCAGACTGTCTGGGCACAAAGGGTGGACCGGCTGAATAATAAGATTGCTTTGTAACGCCTTGCGGCTGTTGGAAACGAGGCCCTGGCGTGCGAGGTCTGACTTGTCGAAAAAAGTCCCTGTTACTTGCGTAAGCAGGATAATTTTTAACACCTTGAGGTGGCGTATATCTATTTACAGTCGACGGTGCCCAGGAGCGACCGGCCGAATTTGTTACAAATGGTCCAGGCTGTGAAAACTGGGACCCAAAAAATTTTTTCTTATCAATTGACACTGCGTTATTAGATTTCAACACTTTCCCTGTTCCACCATTATTTTTTATTATCTCAGAAAAGGAATCCTTATCAAACAAAAATTCTCTAGAAGGTGGTACTTTATTAAAACTCTTACGTAAATATCTTTCTTTTACGAAATTATTCAATAAATAATCACGCCGCCGCTTTATAATGTCAGCCCTACGGCCACAAACTAATTGCAAGCAATCTTTTGAAATTTTTTGAAAATTTTCTTTAAAAGAATTGTTAAACTTTTCTTTAAAATCAACCATACTTAATGTTTCACAAGAATTCACCCATTCAAATAATTGCGTAAAACCGGCCTGAAAAGCTTCGCTTTGCATCACTAGTGCATGTGTCATGGCGCCTAGAAATTTCTCTTCCGACACACAATTACTCGATTCATCGAAACATTTAAACTCATCGTTAACTTCGAGACTGGTAAAACCCGGTTTAGCACTGTACATTTTCTGAGTTTCGTTATATCTAACACTATTCCAATTTTCAGACTTAAAATGTTGCAATGACTGTAACACATTCAAATGCTCTTCTGAGGCAGCAGGGATGCTGGGTTCTTTTAAACTCGTGCCTAATTCAAAATCTAACGGCAGCGCATCGGACGTTGGCTTAACATTATCATCACATTTCAAAGCAGTTAAATCTTCTATAGACTTATTATCTTTATCATTATTTACCGATTGCGGGTAGAAAGAATTATGATATAAAAAATTTTGTAAGTCACTGACCTGTTGACTGAGGTGCTCAATTACCTCAGTATTTTTATTCGCCCTGCGTCTCTTGCCGTGACCGCTCCCAGCAGATTTTCCAGCTCTCCGTTTTACAGGTCTTGCAGGCGAAGACGCGCGCGAAGTCGACGAAGAACTCGAGTCGGACTGAGCGTCAACCCTACTTTTATGCATAAGTTTCCTAATCTTAGCACTCATCTTTTGACAAAAGAATTATTAGAAAGACTAATATTCACTTAAAAATTTCTTTTAAACAAAAGACTAATATTCACTATTAATTTCTTTTAAACAAACACTAACGTTAACTAAACTACTTATTAAAGAATAAACACTATAAAATTCTATTAAATTTCAAACAGTAAAGTGAACTAAATTAAAACTAAACCACTTTTAAAACGAACGCTAACAGCGTTAAAAGATTGAAGTGAACGGTTTGAAATAAAGGACGCCAATGAACGCGGAAAATCTACGGCAATGGCGACCTGGTGAACAAAGTGGGGTGAGGCGGATGTGACGTTACTGTATGTTGGTAAGACTGTCCAATAGGAAAATTGACTGTGAACGGAAACGGAAGGATGCTACTCTCAAACTGTTTATTAGGCTTCGAATAACGGCGATAGGACACAATATTTTTAAATAGTTTTAACTTGATGAATCTTAAGTGCGTAATATGTTGTAACAGGAATACCAAGGTATCACCTAAGTCGGATTGGGTTTCTCTAACTTACAAGGTTTAGCTATTTTTTAACACGTATTTATTAGGTTGCTTTCTCGTTTGTGTGTTTGTTCGTTTGTTTTTTAGGGTTCCGTACCCAAAGGGTAAATAGGGAACCTATTACTAAGCCTCCGCTGTCCGTCTGTCTGACTGTCTGTCTGTCACCAGGCTGTATCTCATGAACCGTGATAGACAGACAATTGAAATTTTCACAGATGATGTATTTCTGTTGCCGCTATAACAACAATTACTAAAAACCGAATAAACTAATAAAATATTTAAGGGGGCACCCATACAACAAACGTGTTTTTTTTGCCGTTTTTTGGTACGGAACCCTTCGTGCGCGAGTCCGACTTGCACTTAGCCGGTTTTTTGTTTGTTTGTTTCTCCACAAAGTTTGCGAACGATTTTATACTAGCTTCCCGATGAGCTAGAGACTTGAAACTTTAAACATAGTCAGTATGGTCTCTCATCGTATGGTCAGAACCAAAAAGGCAATGCAATACTATGGTGTCAATGAGCTGATCTGATGATGAAGCCGGAAGAAGGCCACAGGAACTCTTTGATGAAACCATACAACCCCATAGTGTTTGGACTCGTTAGAATCGTCTTGACGAGTACTCTAAGAGGAGACGAGGTCCAGGGTCTGATGATGAAGCCGGAAGAAAGCCACTGGGACTCTGTAATAAAACCATGCAACCCCATCGAGGTTGGGCTCGTTTGAATCGTCTTGACGAGTGCTCCGATAGGAGATGGTATATTTTTAGTTTTTGCTCGTTAAGAGGGCATTCGCATTTTACATACGTAAATCAAGAACTTGGGAGTTTTTGAAGCGATTTTGGTCACATAATTTATTGTTTTAGCTTCTTTTGACTTCAACCATCTTAATTATCATATATTTTTATTGAAACTCTATTAACCAAAATTCGTTCCAATTGGATAATTGACTACGTAAACAGTGGGTTTCGAAAGCGCGATTTCCAGAAGACGGGCGAAGGCTCATCTTTGAAGTAATGTTACACCAATAATTATAACTAGGCAAGAAAATAATAAGTATTCGTTCGAAGGGGCATATCCTGAAATTGAACTTGTATTAAGAAAATTTCGAATTTTAGTTCATTAACATGTATTTTTATCACATCTAAGAAAGTAAAAAATCGAGAAAATGACTACAAGAAAACACGTTATATCTCATAATCTAGAAGTTATTTGGCAACATAAATATTTTTCTACGTAAGAATAAAGATTGTACTATAAATATGTAAAAATAAAAAAAATATCCGTCATCAATCTTTTATGAAATTAATTTTCAAAGTAAGTATAAAATCGGGCGCATCAAGCGTTTCAAGTTAGTCGCGCGCTGGCGCTCTTCGAGGCAAGACCTTTGTCGGTTGACTTCCCGCCGCCGCACAAGTGCCACGCGTAATAATATTTCTATAAAATAAGTATAGTGCGACCAAATTTGGAACATTGATGTTGATCCGTAAGTAATTTTGTTTGTTTGTGAATCTGAATGGACTAAAATTAAAACTGTACTTAACATTAATTATAACAATTTTCTCTACAAACTTATTTTTGTTTTCCTTACAGAACATGGGTAGAAAAGAAAAAAAATATTATGGATCAAAAAAGTCAAGAAAAAGTAATAAAAATAATTTGCAGAAAGCAAGAGAAGCTGCGTTAGTACCTATTTAATTTTTAACAGGGTTAGATAAATGGAAAATCCACTAGCGGACACTTCTCTTCTTCTTCTTCTAAACAATACGGGTGGATTCTCTCACGGCAACTCGACGTTTATTGCGCCTATTTTTCGATCGGAGGGTGTGCGGCCGGATTACTCCAGCAAGCCCAGCTCATCCAGGAACGCCTATGTCAACCGTTGGCAACGATTGCGGGGCGGCGAGCGGCAAACAACAAAAACGTGTACGAAGTATGCCACACCCACAGCACAAAATCCCTATTTTGCGGCCACAGCCACCGCGGGCGGGCTGCGTCAAAATGGAGTCATAACATTTAGCTACTTAGTACTTATCTACTGATAAATTAGGTATTTGACGAAATCGTCTAATACCTAATTTATAATTAGTAAGGAACGCCTACTACCAGAAAATTGGTGTTTTATTTAAAACACCAATTTCCTGGTAGTAGGGGTGAGTTGGTACCTATTTATTGCTTAGTTGAGTACGTGAGTAGGTATTTATTGCTATGGGTTTATACACTTACCTACACGATCAGTAAATATCACGGATTTTGGTAAACTTTTGTTAATTATTGTGATGGAAAATGACCTCACTTTAAATGTGGAGCTCATTTTTCAATGTTGACGACTCTGTTTGAAATATACAGGGAGAAAAAAGCAGCCCTTGACGAGTTTCTTGCCGGTTCTTCTCGTTACAAGGTCTCCCGCTTAGGGTTTGCGAACCGATGGCGTAGCTTCTATGACATTCACAAGTGCTTGTAACAGCCTAGACTGAATAAATGATTTTTGAATTTGAATTTTTTTCGGCTTCATCATCAGACCTTGAACACTATTTATTTTCCCAACAGAGTACTTGTCAAGGTGAATCAAGTGACCTTAAACTCGATTGGTATGTATGGTTTTATTACAGAGTTCCTGTGATCTTCCGGCTCCATCATCCGACCTTGGCCACTATTTCCCAACAAAGTACTCATTAAGACAAATCAAACGAGCTAAAATCTCGATGGGGTTTCATGGATTTATTACACAGTACCTGTGGTCTTCTTCCGGCTTCATCATCAGACCCTGGAAACCGTCTCCTATTAGAGCATTAGTCAAAACGAATCAAACGAGTCCAAACTAGATGGGGTTGCATGGTTTTAATACAGTGTTCTTGTGGACTTCTTTCGGCTTCATCATTAGACCTTGAACACTATTTATTTTCCCAACAGTGTACTTGTCAAGACAAATTGAACAAGCTCAAAATCGATGGATTTGTATGGTTTCGTTACAGAGTTCCTGTGATTTTCATCCGGCTCCATCATAAGACCCTGGATACTATTTCTCAACAGAGTACTTGTCAAGACAAATCAAACAAGCCCAAAATCTATGGAGTTGTACAGTTTTATTACAGAAATCCTGTGGCCTTCTTCCAACTCCATCATCAGACCCTGGAAATCGTCTCCCATCAAAGTGCTAGTCAAGACGTATCAAACGAGCCCAAACTAAATGTCGTTGCATGGTTTTATTACAGAGTTTTTATGGCCTTCTTCCGGTTTCATCATCAAACCTTGTACACTATTGAATTTCCCAACAGAGAACTTGTCAAGACGAATCAAACGAGCCCAAACTCGATGGGTTTATATGGTTTTATTACAAATTTCCTGTGGTTTTTTTCCGGCTCCATCATCCGACTTTGGCCACTATTTCAACAAAGTACCCATCAAAACAAATCAAACGAGTAAAAACTCGATAGGGTTGCATGGTTTTATTTTATTACAGAGTTCCTGTAGCCTCCTTCCGGCTCCATCATCAGACCCTGGAAATCATCTCCTATTATAGTACTAACCAAGTCGAATCAAACGATCCTAAACTAGATGGGGTTGCATGGTTTTACTACAGAGTTCTTGTGGTCTTTTTCGGCTTCATCATCAAACTCTGGACACTATTTCACAACAAAATGCTTGTCAAGACGAATCAAACGAGCCCAAACTCGATGGGTTTGCATGGTTTTATTACAGATTTCTTGTGGTCTTCTCCCCTTTACATCATTAAATCAGCTCAATGACACTATGATATTTGACTTCCAGTTCTGACCTATGTTTTAAGTTTCAAGTATTTTGCTCATCGGGAAGCTAGATTAAAATCGTTTGCAATTTGTGGACAAACAAACAACATACGTAAACAAATAAATAGACGAGAAAGTGATCGTTAAACGCTTCATTCTATGTGTACAAAACCTATTCGGGTATTTAATTAACGACTTTTGCTTTGTCACATACAAAGTAAAAAATATTCGAATATTCGAATATCACCGACTTGAGTATTCGAATAGCAAAATAAGGCGAATATTCGAAGCATTCGAATATTCGAAGCATTCGAATATTCGAATTGCAAGCCCTAAATGTAACACGATAATTATTTCATAAAATGTAAACACAAAATTTACCTTTTCTCTAAGTACATTTGGTTCATGATTGTAATTCTGCATATGTTTTGAAAATATTTCATGTTGTTGGTCGTCGTTCAGTTTCATATTAAAAATATGCGTTAATAATGCTATGCTTAAACATAATTATGCTTAAAGTAGTCATGCTTAAAAAAATATGCATAAGCTGTTATGACTAAGTAATATTATGCGTAAACATCATTCGGTGAAATCATATTATGCTATGACATATTATGCCTTAAAATTTTATGCAAATACAAAGGGAACCACTGGGCCTCTGTACGCGGCATAAACACAGATCAAGATCGTTCGGTCATTGCAGCGTATGGTAGCAACTGTGTGCCGTACGTGAGGAGAAACGCACACATGCACACGCGCGCTCACTTCGCGCGGCGATCGAGCCGTAAATACCTAAAACCCGAGCGCGTAAATTAGGGAAAGCCCTCTTAACTGAAAAGCAGCAAATAATAATTTACTCAAAAAAACTTTTTTTAAAACACGTTTTTAAAACAGACTTAATTATTAAAAAAAGTCAAACTAAAAACATTAAAATGGACTAAAAAGTAAAAAATTAATTCTTCTGTAAATATTTATAACCCTACGCATTTTGTAAAATGTATCATCCATATTGTCTTTAGCATGCGCCCCACGTATTTAGGTTTAAAATTTCTGTAGGTATAGGGTTATAAATATTTACAGAAGAATGTATTTTTACTTTTTAGTCCGTTTTAATGTTTTTAGTCCGATTTTTTTTTTTATAATTTTTTTAGTGTAATGTCAAAAGTGGTCCAATATAGGTTACTCTCCCCTACCTGTTTATTTATGAGACTCCGATATACTTCTTCCGTGATCATGGCGCATGCAACTGCGCCGAAATATCGGAGTCTCATAAATGAACAGGTACATGGTGATTATCCCGATACTGTTTATTCTAATAACGTCAATAACCATGAAAATTTAAAACAATATAAAACTTTTTCGGTATCGTCATGCATGCCTTAATTTTTTATCCTTTTTTGTGTTTTGAATATGATAAATACTCAAATATGACGATAATGTTCCAGCGTCAGAAACTATCGTTCACATCGATCATCCAAGAGATACTGAGTCGCGATATATCGCAGCCCATCCTGAGCCTTAACAAGGCAGACCAACCGAGCTTAAAGGATACTTTAGAGGTACGTACTTAGTCATATTACGTTCTTTCCTATTGATACATCCAATGGGGAGATTTAGGGGTTCAAACTTTAACCCCCTCTCCCCACTTCGGCTCACCTCCTTCCTTAAGGGAACTTTAAATCGGCCATATACAGACGGAATCCCAATTCGGAATTCCGAACGGAGTATCGATAATATATGAAAATCCCGTACGGAAATATCCCGCATGTGTGTGGTAGGTCCATAGATTTGTATGGATTAGCTGCGTTAGAAATTACGTAAAGTAATTCTGTCTATGTGTGGCCAGTCTACGGCTCGTATTATAGAATCAAACTCAAATTCGGATCCCTGCTTTAATATAGTTAGAAAGGGATGGCGCTATATGCGATGAATAGCACCATCCCTTTCTAACTGTACTCGAGCAGAGATTTGAGTTTGATTATACGACGTGTTAATGAATAAACGTAAAACCTCTTAGGTGGTGATTGTGCTCATGAATGTGAACAAATTTTACTACGGGGCGAACTGTGTAACTCAACAAAAAAATCAGCTGTTTCATACATTCTGGTTGAGTAAGTATTGACAACTTGTATGAAACAGCAGATTTTTTTTGTTGAGTTGCAGAGTTGGCCCCATAGTAAAAGTTGTTCATATTCATGAGCACAATCACCACCTAAGAGGTTTTGCGTTTATTCATTAACATGAGTTGTATAATAGTAAAACTGTCTATTGTGTCCTATTCGCCGTTATTCGAAGCCTTGGTAAACAGATTGAGAATAGCGAAGCTTTTCCGTTTCCCGTTCAGCATCATTATTATAGGTCTATCTTACCAAATTACGTCACATCCGTATCCGATCTCACCCCACTATGTTCACCAGGCGGCCATTGCTGGTTTTTGCGCTCATTGGCGTCCTTTTTTCCCAACCGTTCACATCTAGTCAAACGCTGTTGGCGTTCGAAATTTAAAAATTTTGCCTAAGTAGGTCAAATGCTGTTAGCGTTCGAATTTTAAAGTTTTCTAAAGTAGGTCAAACGCTGTTAGCGTTCGTAAAATTCTTAATTCGAATTTAGATTTCATATTACATATTTTTGTTGAAAAGTAACATCTTACGATTTATTTTCGGTTATTTAAAATGCGTGTGCGTAGAAATTCCAAAACCATACGTAAAATCAGTGTTAGTTGGGTCCGACTTTGTGTCGTCTCCGTTTTCGTCGTCATGTTCGTGGAGTAGCAGAGAACGAGGGCGAGGGCATGGATCTACAGTAAATATGACGCGTGATTTGAATTGGATTGAGGTAATCTAACGCCTCGCCATAAGGTCAGTGAAATTTTTCCATTATTTAATAATGATATGATTCTACCCACGATATGTTGAAAAATAATTTCTGTTAATTCTTACATTCGTAAAATTGCCGTTCATGAGTGATATTCGCTTTTGGCCTATGCGATCTCCTAAAAACGTTATAATTTTGACAAATTTAATGCTTATGAAAATTTTTATATTACGGAAAACAAGTTTCGTACGATTCCTATTCATTGTTGGTAAAGCTATATTGTGTTGAATGTGAGCTGAGTACACAAATACTTGTTTCTAAAAATATGAGAAAGTGTATGCTGCTTGAATCCTAGCACTATCCGGCCATTGCCTTGGCATTTCGTTTCGACGTATAGTTTTACTTGACCAGTGTTGAGATTAACCATTGTGCCCTATTTTATTGAGAGATGTTGTTTAGCCGTAGTCGTTTGAACGAGTACATTTTTTTTTAAGTCACTGCTTTGAATCTGATTAGTGATACGTAACGAGGCATTTTGAACAAGAATAAGTAGTCAGTGGTTTTACAAAAGAATCTTGCCTGTAAATTGGTGTTTAATTAAAACATTTAAACAGTCAGATATTGACTTGATTGCGGAATATTACAATTGATGGCGTATTTGATGCAGTGGCAGTAAACGCTATCAATGTGCAAAATGGCCCGGGTTCAATTCCCAGTAAAATGAGCGTACCAATCTTTTCTTGTGTATAAATAAAAATGAATGCTTTTTATTTGTATGCTTTCCAAAACCATTAATTTGATTGTGATGAAACTTGAAGGACCATATCTGCGTACGCCACCGAAGGTTCTGGCCCAAAAACGTGTTTTTACCTTTGATTGAATATATGTGTGATACTTGTCCGGTTTCCCTATGACAAGTACGGGTAAGCGCCCCCGGACCCTCAGCCTCCGCTGCTGCAACCTCTCAACCCCCCCGCAGCAACGGTGTCCTTTTTGTACCCTGATCCGTCCCATTTTACACACTCCTATACCCACCTCACATCCCTATCCTAATCCTATTCCTTCCCCTCCGCTAAGCTAAGGTCTGCCGTGCCGATGGCTGCATGGCTAGGGGCGTGCCTAGTCATAAGCGTGCCACCCTGGAAATTGGTGCCCTCCAGACGTAAATAGCCTTACCACACACGCGGGGCTCTGTGTGGTGGACAGTTGTCTTTCCCTAGCTAATCGTGGGAACAAAATGGTTTCAAATTTTTTTAATAAACCTGGCTGCGGCGATGGAGCTCGCCACTCATCACGCGTAACTTGTTTCTCTCGGGGCGAAAAGCGGGCATCGGAGACCCGTTTTGCTACGCTGAATGTATGTGGAGCGATGGAGGAGAAAATGGATGAGGTGTGTTTGATTATGGAAGAAAAGAAGTTGGATGTTTTATGCGTGAACGAGACGAAAAGAAAGGGCAAAGGAGTCTCAGAACATGGCCCGTTTAAAGTTCTGTGGTCGGGCGTTGCCGAAAATGAGCACGCGAGTATGGGCGTGGGACTCCTGCTGTCGGAAAGGATGATAGAATGCATGACTGAGTATGAGTGTGTTAGTCCCAGACTTCTCTGGCTTAGACTCAAAGTAGGATTACTTCGGATACGCATCATTGGCGTGTATGCTCCCGATATATCCAAGTCAGCAACGGAAAAGGAGGATTTCTGGAAAAGTGTGGAAGACATCTTGAATGAATGCAAAGATAATGAAAGGATAGTTATGCTTGGAGATTTTAACGGATGGGTAGGTGTGAGAAGAGAGGGATGTGAGGGAGTTTTAGGAATATATGGAGACAAAAGAGTAAATGATAATGGCAGGAGTTTGATTGAGGTATGTTTAGAAAAGAATCTTGTGGTAACGAACACCATGTTTGACCACAAGGAAATTCATATGTACACTTGGCAGAGAGGGGAAAAGAAGAGTATGATCGATTTTGTGATTGTTGATGAAAGACTGAAGGGCAGAGTTGTAGACACCAGGGTCTTTAGGGGTAGTAACATTGGAACAGACCACTTTCTTGTAGTGTCTCGGGTTAGTGGTCTGTTCAAAAGTTGGCGTCATCGTCCCACAGTGTCAACAACGGAGCTGACTAGAGTAAAAGTTGAGAACCTGGATGAAGTGGAAGTGCAAAAGACATATTTGTGCAAATTGAAAGAACGATTGGGAAATGTGGCTGAAGTGAAAGATGGCAAGCTTGAGGAAGTTTGGGAAAAGTTTAAAAAAGGTGTGACTGAAACAGCTGAGGAAATATGTGGAGTGAGTAAAAGGAAGAATGCTCCCCCAATAAACTGGTGGGATAGTGAGGTAAGACAGATAGTGAATGAAAAGAAAAAAGTATGGCAGGATTTGCTGGCCATCAAAGCCAGTAAAAGAGTGAATGCAAGTGTTACAGAAGATGATGTTGATACAGTTGCAAGGGAGTTTAAAAGGATTAAGAAAGTAGTGAAAGAAAAAGTAGACGAAAAAAAGAGAAAGATGAAAGAAAAGTGTGACTTCAAACTCTGTGATAACTTTCGAGACAATATAAAATTGTTTTGGAAACAAGTGAAAACGTCTCGAAGTGGATCACATAAGTCTAAAATGAATGTGATAAGAGATGAAAAAGGTGAGCTAGTGACAGATGAAA
Organism: Agriphila tristella; assembly: GCA_928269145.1. Classification (NCBI taxonomy): domain Eukaryota; kingdom Metazoa; phylum Arthropoda; class Insecta; order Lepidoptera; family Crambidae; genus Agriphila; species Agriphila tristella. The sequence continues at coordinate 22,019,704 of OV743445.1, forward strand.
AAGGTGTACTACAGGAGTGGATGAAATATTTTGAGAGTTTGTTTGAGGCGGATGGCTCTATGCTAGAAGCCTCGGATAAAAGGGTGGAAGACGAGGAAGAGACAGAAGTGGATGAAAGAGATATATATATGGATGAGATTATTAGTGCAATGAAGAGCATGAAAAAAGGGAAAGCAGCAGGATATGACAGAATTACTGTTGAAATGCTAAGAGGTGGGAAAGAGCTGGTTGCGTCCTGGCTGTGCCTGATCTTTAATAAATGTTGGAACAGTGGCAAAGTGCCGGAAGATTGGCGTAAAGCCGTGGTCGTGCCGCTGTACAAAGGGAAAGGGTCACGGCAGGATGCTAAAAACTACCGCGGGATCAGTCTTCTCAGCATTGTCAGTAAATTGTATGCAAAGGTACTGATTGAAAGAGTGATGCAAAAAACTGATCAGAGTATTTGGGATGTGCAAGCGGGATTCAGAAAGGGAATGGGATGCACGGATCAGGTCTTCTCCTTGAGGTGCTTAACCGAAAAACACCTGGCTAAGCACAAAAAGGTTTACTGTGCCTTTGTGGACCTGGAGAAGGCCTACGATCGAGTTGACAGGAATGAGCTATGGAAGGTGTTGTCCGAATACGGATTGGAGAGCAGACTGATTCATGCACTGAAATCTCTCTATGAGGATTCCCGTGCATGCGTCAGGATTGACGGCGTATACACTGATTGGTTTGGCATCTCTAGGGGTGTCAGACAGGGATGTGTTGCGTCACCATGGCTCTTTAATCTGTTTTTGGACAGTTGTATGAAAGGTCTGAAAGAACGTGACTGTGGGGTTGTGATGAATGGGACTCAAATCAAGTGCCTTCTCTACGCTGACGACCAAGTTATACTTGCGTCTTCTGCGCAAGAGTTGCAGGAAATGATGTCGGTTATGAATGAAGATTTTGTGAGAAAAGGGATGAAAGTGAATGTAACTAAGACTAAAGTGATGGTGTTTGAGAGAGATGAAGAAATGACTGACTGTACGGTAATGTTAGGTGGCGAAAAAGTGGAACAAGTCCGTGAGTTTGTATACTTGGGGAGTTTGTTCACAAGGGACGGAAAGAGTGAGGAAGACATAGAAAGACGAGTGAAGAAAGGAAATTCGGTGAGTGGTGCTATACACTCGGTTATGAGTAGCCAAACCGTTTCTGCAAAGGCGCGAATGGCTATTCATAACGGAGTGCTGGTACCGACACTGATGTATGGAAGTGAATCTTGGGTATGGCAGAAGAAGAATGAAAGCAGAATAAATGCGGTAGAGATGCGATCGTTGAGGAAAATATGCGGAGTAAAACTGAGTGATAGAGTGAGCAATGAGGTGATTCGCAAAAGGTGTGGTCTGAAAGATGATATAGTGACAAGAATTGAGAAAGGAATGCTCCAGTGGTTTGGTCACTTAGAGAGGATGAATGAAAGGCGAATCACGAAAGAGATATACTGTGCGAATGTGGAAGGAACGATTGCACGAGGGCGTCCCAGAAAAACCTACGCGGACCAAATAGAGGTTATTATAAAAAAGGCTGGTGTACGCAGTGACAAAAACCGCAGGGCATGTATGAAAAGATTGATGGATATGAATGAAGCAAAAGAAGTGTGCAAGGATCGTAGCAGGTGGCGATCCATAGTCTCTGCCTACCCCCATGGGAAACAGGCGTGAGTGTATGTATGTATGATATATATGCTTGTCAGGTACAGCTCTATCAATAAAATGAGTTGTGGAAACTGTTTTAAATAATTTGAAATCTATTTTAAATTGCAGGCAAGTCAAAAGTTTATCATAGTAATTAGATATTTTCTATTATTATTATTATACCCCTCGGTTCCAGCTTGTTCCGCAACTGAACCGGGGAAGGTCTATCGGCTGCTCCTGGCACCGTTGACACAAGTTTATGAAAGTTGTATTTACATAATTTTGTAATTAAAACATGCTGTTTACTTCCTCTATGGTAGTAAGCCCCACATTTTAAGAGCTGTGTGAGTTATAACAATATTTTGAATTTATCCGGTCGCTTTTGAGCACCGTTGATTGAACTCTGGCGGTCACTCCTGATGGATTCCGTTGATTAAGTATCTTACTATTTAACATAAATTCGGTCACCCTCTGATGGGCACCGTCATTATAGTTATGTAATATCAATAAATATATTTACATTCGATAAACATTTATTATGGTTTAACATAAATTCGGCCGGTCGCTCCTGAGCACCGTCGATTGATGTTTTGATATAAAAATTATTTCGGTTGCTTTTGATGAGCACCGTCCAGGCACCGTACATATTTTAACTCATTTTATCTTATTATTTTATTTAATTATTCTGTGTAAATACTGTCCTTAATCCCCGAGGGGGAGGAACTTAAAAAGGGGATCATCCAAGATATTCCCGTACTTCTGGTGGGCACCATGTTTCTAACAACCACTAGTTGCTGCTTACAGAACAACCAGAAGATGACATTTTGAAATTTTCTTTGGTGAGTTATTTATTAATATTTATTTTTATAACCGTGGACCTGGTAAAACAAGTTATTACGATTGAATATTTCAATCAATATATTTTCCAGTTATTTAAAATGTTCTTTATTAAAAATATCGAACCGGGTGCTACCTAAGTCCGGGTGTCGCAAAGGAGGTTCACCAACAGTTGCGTTCTGGTGCTTCACTGGCCGCTGCCGTGGCACACTCGATGCGCTCGCTCGGCTCGCGCTTTATTTTGCCGTTTTGTGACCAAAAGGTCACAGTTTTAATCTAACCTAACTGGTGATGTCCCTTTTAGATACACTGTAACCAAAATAAGTGTAGCAGATATTATGTTTTGTTTGAAAATTTTAAATTCATTTGTATGCTTTGAAGACTAATATTGTCTCATGAGTCCGAGGACAGATCAGATATCCTTCAGATATCCTAGCTAGTTTTAAAACTGTGGGTTTAGTTAAGTGGTCACTGCAAGGGTTGTGCTTGTTTTACATTTTAAATTTTATGAAGATAGTCTGATGATGTTGGTTTTATTACAAAGTGCATTGATATCCGATTTGCCGGGGGCGTGTAATGTGTATGTACATAAATACATAAAGTGCTAGTTTTTATTGTACTTTGACCACGTTGTGGTGTACATTAATAGATAGAAATTTTAAAAATCACTTTAACTTGTAAATGTTTGGTTGTGATATAAACCCTATTTAATTCTTGGGGAATCTCGATTTTACTCAGACCTTGATTGAATCATTCTATATTTTGATTATAATCTTAGCACGGTGTAGATATCAAGTTAACATTTTGTTATATACTTACTTAAGTACTTGTTGAATATTTCAGAAGAATATGAAAGCACTTCTATTTAGCTACCATACATGTACCATAGGTATCTGGAAATCATTTTAAAATAATACCCCTGATTGCAGTTTGACATAAGTCAGTTGTTGTAAACACTGTCGATCTGATGTTATATTGGTTGGTGTCTGCGATTAAGTTACTTAAATATGCTTTCCTAATCAAAGCTTAACTACCATGGGGCAGCACTGGCACCCGGCTCTTGTTTATTTATCCGGGTGCTAATACTTGATTTGTTAGATAACAGAGGTAATCTTCTTGGTGGATGATTCCAAAGTATTTATGTGATTTTAATTGAATAATTAAATGCAAGTATATTAATTGTAATTATTATTACTATCATTGTTGATATGCAACATTTTTGCTATATTGTTAGAAATTCAAGTGCAAAACGAATGTTTTATAAGTATTAAGTTTATGCTGCGTGCAGTTTTTCCGATGGCCATAGAAACCATGACATTTAGAAACTTAATTGATTTAATTTTCTTTTAAATATTTATTTTATAGATTGATAAAAATAATTACCTACAAAAGACGAAACTTTGTCTACAGAAAGTAAAGACATGTTGAAATAATTAAAGTCATATTTCTTTCTTTGATATGCAGTACTGTCATATTTGTTCTTTTAATACATCTTTTGATTTTATCTATTACATTTATTATGTTGTCTATACCTAGTATTTTGATTCCCAATGTTAAGATGTCATTTAATTTTGCGATGATAATTAAAAATGTTACAGTTAAGTGTAGTGAGTACTTAGCTAAATAAGTATGTACCTACTTAACTATTTATTTTTTGTTTTGTTTTTGGCTAACACAGCTGCTGTGTGCTGACTACTGCTGACCAATCGAATACTAAATGTTTTATTAAGTGTAAAAATTCAAAGGGACTTGTTAATGTTAATTAATATTCGATAGCAATTTATATAACACTTACGTGTAATACTAGTGCTTGTTCCGCCTACACATAAAATTTATGTTAGACGTGACACAACAAGATGTCGCAGACAGTGGCGCACACAGACACTCTGGCTAGCTAGTCGGCTAGTCGGCCTAAGTTAATCAACACCAAAGGTTAAATCTAAAAAAAAAAAAAAAGTTACCTTTGGCTTAAGTCAGTGGTATAACGTTTATTTTTGGGTAGGTATTTATTGAGTTCAGTTCGCAGTTTACGTTAAATTAATTTAATCAAGTATCTGATATAGAAGTAATAACTTTGTGATCTCGTTCACAAAGGTTTAGGATATCTAAATCCAGTTAGGGATTTTATAAAGATCTTTTTAGTAAGGTTTGTATCTTTAAGTGAAATAATTGTGCAGCAACTGACACCACAGTTGTAATTAAAGAATCTGAGAAGAAAACGTTGTCTTGTCCAAGATAATTTTGAAGTAGGCGATCGACGCGACTTAAGCAGAGATGCACTGTCAGCCAGCAGTCATATTAAACGATAACATGACTAAAATATTATGAGTTAGATAATGTATGTTAAATAATTAAATTTTATGAGAATTGATTTAAAGCTGATTTGTCAATGGACTTTGTTTCAGTTTTAATTGTTATGTTTTTGTATTTTTTTTTCTTCCCTTTACTAATTTTAAAGAAAGATTTCTTTTGATCTAAATTAAAATAATTTTTAAGAGTAATAAACTATTTATGATTGAAAGTGTCACATTGGCGTCCTGTCCCTGTTCACCAGGCGATAACAAACAATGTCTCAATCTGTTTACCAAGGCTTCGAATAACGGCGAATAGGACACAATAGGAGCGTTTTACCTACCATTAAAACGCATATTGTGTCTGAAGCCTTATTCGAAGCCTACCTTCAAGGGCTGCCTGGTATGCATTCAATGCTAATTAGTTGTAAAGTATTTTTCAGATTTTGAGACTGCAATGAGCGCAAAAACTAGCAATGGCCGCCTGGTGAACATAGTGGGGTGAGATCGGATACGGATGTGACGTAATTTGGTAAGATAGACCTATAATAATGATGCTGAACGGGAAACGGAAAAGCTTCGCTATTCTCAATCTGTTTACCAAGGCTTCGAATAAGGCTTCAGACACAATTTGCGTTTTAATGGTAGGTAAAACGCTCCTATTTGTCATACATTATCGAATGAAGTAACACTGTTTATTGTTAGTTTAGTTGCAGTTTAGTGTATGTTTGTTTCCAGTTCGTCACTCAAGCAACTTTGAAGCTCCGCGGCGAGTATATGGCCCGGCAGCAGCGCGCTACAGATGCGCTACAAAGAAAACTACGCGCGCTGCAAACTTTACAGCAGCACCACGCGAAATGGCTCGCACAAGCACAGGTAATCACAACTACGCGCGCTGCAAACTTTACAGCAGCACCACGCGAAATGGCTCGCACAAGCACAGGTAATCACAATTATTTTGCCTATACTATCAGCCGTTTTTAATGTCCAGCACAGGTCTTCTTTATGGATGGATAAGGAGGATGGGCCCTAAAAAACACATAGCACAGAATAAATAATAGTACAAGTACAGAAGCAGCACGCCGCATAGTAATTTAAATAAATAGCGACTATTGCTCCGACACAATAAAGTGCAATTCAGGTCGCGCAATGGCCTGCAGTACAGTTGACCGAGCGAAGCGTCTCTGCTTCAGCTTGGGCAACAATTCTTTCGTATGTCCGGCTGTCTGTTCCAACCTACAGGTCGCATTTCTTAACCGATTCTTGTGAAATTTTGTAAGTAGCTTTGAAAATTATATAGATTTTTTTGTCGAGCCAGTTTTTTGAATTTCTTTAAAATGGCGTAGATATGTTAAAAAAAACAGATTGCAGTCCGCTTTCCAGCTCTGCCTGTTCTTCTCTACAGGCCGCATTTCTCAACTGATTCTCGTCAAATTTTGTAAGAAGGTTTGAAAATGATGTACATTTTTTTTTGTTTTGCAAGTTTTTTTTATTTTTTTAAATGGCGGAGATATGTTAAAAAACAGATTTCAGTCTGACTTTCCAGCGCTGTCTGTTCTCCTCTACAGGTCGCATTTCTCAACCGAATCTCGTGAAATTTTGTGAGCATGTTCAAAATTAAAATAGATTTTTTTTTGTCACGCCAGTTTTTTGAAATTTTTCAAAATGCCGGAAATATTAAAAAAAAAATTCAGTTCGGCTTTCCGGTGTTGTCTGTTTTCCTCTACAGGTCGCATTTTTGAACCAATTCTCGTGAAATTTTGTAAGCAGATTTGAAAATTATATAGTTTTTTTTTGTTAAGCCAGTTTTTCATTTTTTTTTTTTAAATGGCGGAGATAATGAAAAAAAAAAACATATTTCAGTCCAGATTTTCGGCGCTGTCTGTTCTCCTCTACAGGTCACATTTCTCTACCGATCCCTGTGAAATTTTGTGAGCAGATTCGTTTATTATATAGAATTTTTTTGTCGAACCAGATTTTTTAAATTTTTCAAAATGGCGGAGATATGTTAAAAAAACAGATTTTACGGCTTTCCAGCGCTGTCTGTTCTCCTGTACAGGTCGCATTTCTCAACAGATTCTCGTGAAATTTTGTGAGCAGTTTTAAAAATGATATAGATTTTTTTTGTCTCGCCATTTTTTAGATTTTTTCAAAAATGGCAGAGATATGTAGAAAAAACATATTTCAGTCCAGCTTTCCGGCTTTTCTTTTCTCTTCTACAGGTCGCATTTCTCAACCGGTTACCGTGAAATTTTGTGGGCATGTTCGAAAATGATATAGACTTTTTAAGTAGAACCAGCTTTTCTAATTTTTTTGAAATGGCAGAGATATGTAAATAAATAATATTTCGGTCCGGCTTTCTGGCGCTGGATGTTCTCATCTACAGGTCGCATTTCTCAACCGATTATCGTGAAATTTTGTGAGCAGTTTCGTTAATTATATAGAATTTTTATTCTAGCCAGTTTTTAGAAATTTTCCAAAAATACACCTGTTTCGAAAAATGGTAAAAATTAGAAGCGCCATCTAGCTGCAATTATACATACCAAATAATATACCAAACAGCACGAACCCACTATTTCCTTCGAAAATCTCAGCAGTGTGGGAAAAAGGGGTGGCGACATCTTTTAGATTATTTTTTACCAACATACAATTCAAGCTACTTTTTAACGCGAGGTCTACAGCTCACGGAGCCACTAGTTTATATTCACCTAGTAGTTGCCTCTCTTTCTATCGCGTGCTCTTACCTTTTCTAATGATGCAACGTTAGGGTTGTCTTCTTATAAATGAACATGTGATTGGTTTTTTGATTTTGACATCCGTACACGGCACAGTAATGTCGACTCGACATTGTTACTATTATAAAGAGGCAATACCTACTTGTGCAGTAAGATGCCGCGCTCGTACGGCGGCGGGCGCGTGGCGGCCCGCTGCTCACTAGTCCCGCCGGCGGAACGGCTAGCGGTAGGTGCTTATCGCGCGACCGACGAGCGAGTGAAAGAAGGCCTGCACATAGTTAATAACAAAATGACCGGTCTACAATAAATTAGTGCCAAGTTGGCACTAGGGTGTCGACTGGTGGACGATTTGTGAATCAGCAAAATTATCTTGCTATTCTGACACGCCCTCGCTGCCAGGACAGCTCCGTGGTCGAATGGTTTAAACACCTGTTTTCAAGCTGTCACCATCTCTGAGGTTCCGGGTTCGATTCTCGGCTATGTTAATTTAGAAAATCATTTTTTTTTAAAACAAGCGTTTTCCTTTCCACAAATCCGTTTAACAAAACACGTTGAATTAAACGTTACAAATGTTTTTGTTTATTTAACTAATATTTTTTCACTTTTATATAAGTGATTTCGTTCAACAAAAAAACTTACAATTTGTTAAAAAGCTCGATAGAAAATCTGAGTATTTCCGAGGATGTCCGGTGACTCCATTCCAACTGACAAGTTTTATAAGTGTCTTACATAAATTATTTTGAAAAGACATAATGTACATGAACTCGTAAAATGTTTCTACTAGTAAGTACATTCACACATCAACTTTGTCTAGGGATACAGATGTTATTTTCATACAAAAGAGGTAACTTTAAAACCTTGGTTTCCTGCCAGGGATGTACCGTGGAGTGTGTGATTTAATGATGGCTATCCAGGGAGTGGATGGGGGACATTCAGATCGTTATTCACACACAACTGATCTGACCAGCATTCTAAAAGATTAAAAGGACATTAATAGAATAAACTATGTCGGGATTTACACCATGTACCTGTTTATTTTTGAGACTCCGATATTTCGGTGCAGTTGCATGCGCCATGATCACGGAAGAACTGTCGATTGTTGCGTGCGGGTAGATGTTATTGGCAGACAAATCGGTCTACCCTCCGTCTAGTTCTTTTATTACTACGTTCGATACCGTTACCACTGTCTGCAAACTCACTATTCACTCGAATTTGTTCTCGACACACGACACTCACTACACTACTCACTATACTACACTATATATGTACGCGAAACGGCACTTTTTTTATTTTTGTTGTTTTTACACAACCGGACTACTGGATTCCAGACACTCGACAATTTAAACCCATCCTCACGATTGAAATTTTTGTATTTGGTAATTTCAATCGCTTCCCTGACCATTCTTGGTATGTAGTGGCGTTCTGTTGAAATAATCTGGGTGTTATGTAACGTCAATAACCATGGAAATTTAAAACAATATATTAAGAGGACATGTTTAAAAAAACCGTGAAAATTGCATGAAAATGTATGGAAATCCTGAGACTGAGAACTCTGACCCATTAATCTTTTAGAATGCTGATCAGATCAGTTGGGTGAGTATAGCGATATGAATCTCCTCCATTCACTTCCTGGATGGCTATCATTAGATCACAGCACGGTACATCCCTGGCAGAAAACCAAGGCTTCAAAGTTTTTGACACGTTGTCATAGTACATTACTGCAGCGGCAGGCAACACAGGTATTGAAGGACGAACGTGAAAATACGTGAGCCCATCAATGCCCAGTTGCTGCCAAGGCTTGTATAGTACTTTTCTCAAATAATGCGCGGAAATTCAAACCAAGTAGTAACTTTTCTAACCTTTTATTTAAAATTACAGTAATTGAAAGTACCAAATCGCACCGTCTTGAGTTTCTACGTCTTATACACAAATACTGTATATGTCATTGCATTTTCATGCACCGAAAATGCCAAAAATCAAACCTGCAACAAAAATAAATAACGTGTAAAGTTGTGATGTTAGCTGTTTAACTAAAACAAAGTGGTAAATTAGTACCTAGTTACTTAGCAATACGAGAAACTTACTTTAGGATTCAAATACACACTGCGTGGTGCTTCTGACAAGAAAATTTGCATGTTTGATGCAAATTTTCTACATTTATATCCTTGTGAATGTCTTCTGAGCATTGCAGTTAGGTTTTCATTTAGTTTGCTTAATGTTTACTGATTTTGGAGACAACATGTTTTCTATGTCGCTTCTTGGATTTCAGGTGGCGTCAAAATATCACTTTCGTCGCTTGAACTCATTTCTATAATAAATTAATTAGTTACTTAATTTAAATCGAAGATAAAATATTTAACAAAACACCAACAAATTCAACAATAATTCCAAGTTATTACTTTCTCTGTGAATAATTATTTCTTCATAGATAATAGAAACCTGTCCGAATCGTATGTTACACGTAAGTTTTGTAACCAGGAATACGGATAATAGGCGGGCGTTACTGCGCTCATGACACTCTGTTACCGTGATTCGGAACTTTCCATTTGCAAAGCCAGTTCTAATTTTAAATATTGATGATAATCACAGACCTCATTGGCTGTCGTGTTCCATTGAATTTTCGTTCCATTTCTGAATTCTGAGTTTCAATACTAACCTTTACGGTCAGACGCCGACAACTTTTGTATGAAAATCCATTATTACACGTTAGTAATGGATTCTCATACTAAAATTGCCGGCACGGTTTAGGTCTGTCCGGAAACTCCGATTTAGCACGAAGAAGGTTGTCAAAATAATGTTCGAATTTCCAAGCATGTTTGAGAAATAGTACTTTACTGCAGCGGCAGGCAACACAGGCATGAAGGACGAACGTGAAAATGTGGGCCGAGGCGAAGCCGAGGCACACATACGTGAGTCCATCAATGCCCAGTTGCTGCCAAGGCTTGTATAGTACTTTTCTCAAATAATGCGCGGAAATTCAAACCAAGTAGTAACTTTTCTAACATTTTATTTTCATTTAAAATTACAGTAGGTAATTAAAAATACCAAATCGCACCGTCTTGAGTTTCTACGTCTTTTACATAAATACTCTTATGCAAATAGTATTTATGTAAAATACTCTTATGTCGTTGCATCTGCATGCATCGAAAATGCCAAAAATCAAACCTGCAACAAAAATAAAGAACGTGTAAAGTTGTGATGTTAGGCTATTTGACTAAAACAAAGTGGTAAATTACTCGTAGTAGGTACCTAGGTACTCATCAATACGAAAACTTACTTTATGATCCAAATGCACACCGTCTGATGCTTCTGACAAGAAAATTTGCACGTTTGATGCAGACTTCCTACATTTATACCCTTGTGAATGTCTTTTGTGCATTGCAGTTAGGTTTACATCTGGTTTACTTAATGTTTTTCGATTTTGGAGACAACGTGTTTTCTATTTCAGTTCTTGCCGCTTCTTGAATTTCAGGTGGCGTCAAAATATCACTTTCGTCGCTTGAACTCATTTTTATAATAAATTATATACTTAATTTAAATCGAAGATAAAATATTTGACAAAACAATAAATAATTTCAGCAATATAATATATTCTTCCCGCCCCGCGCCAAGATCCATAGATAATACAACGTTATTTTTATGCCGCCTGTCCGAATCGTATGTTACACGTAAGTTTTGTAACCAGGAATACGGATAATGGGCGGGCGTTAGTGCGCTCATGACACTCTGTTACCGTGATTCGGAACTTTTCATTTGCAAAGCCAGTTCTAAATTTAAATATTGATTATGATCACAGACCTCATTGGCTGTCGTGTTTCATTGAAAATTTCGTTCCATTTTTGAATTACACGTGTATAATGAGTTTCAGTACTAACCTTTACGGACAGACGCAGGCAATTTTTGTATGAAAATCCATTATTACACGTTAGTAATGGATTTTCATACAAAAGTTGCCGGCGCGGTTTAGGTCTGTCCGGAAACTCCGATTTAGCACGAAGAAGGTTGTCAAAATAATGATCGAATTTCCAAGCATGTTTGAGAAAAATATATTTGTAGACTTGTAAGTTTTGATAAACAGGGCACACGTCTGGGTACTCGTGTCTGTTTGTAGTTCCACCGTCGATGTTTTCCATATACAAGTGCTCTAGCTACCTACTTTGGAATCGGAGCAGTTTGTGATGTTGTCCAATATAGACATTGGTGTTTGTTTGCAGGGCGACGTGGACGAAGTGCAGCTGCAGGCCGCAGCGCTGCGGGACAAGTGCCTGCTGGCCGAGAAGCACCAGGACGACTTCAAGTATAGGTGAGTAATTTTAACTTATACCTGTCCAAATTATTTCAGAGTGAATTTTGACCTATGTTTACATGAGCGTACCCAGGTTCTGGGGCAGGGGGCGCAAATCTATTGTATCGCCTCCAGGGGGGGAGGTTATTGATAGTCAATTGGAGGTATTTTTTTAATGTCCCCCACTGCTACGGTACAGGCCTTCCTTATGGATTGATAAGGAGGAAGGGCCATAACCCACCACGCGGCCCCAATGCAGGTTGATGGGTGTTAACGACTGCAAATACACTGGCCAATGGCTTAACGTGCCTTCCGAAGCACGGAGAGCTCGAGATAATAAATTTTTGGTCGCCAGCCTATGACCGACCCTTGCGAAAGTTGCTTAACCTCCGCAATCGTTGAGCCAGGCGCTAAATAACTGCACTACTGAGCTCCTCTTGTATTAAGTATGTTTAAATAAATAATCTCGGAAAAGCTTGGTGGCGCAGTAGCGCCTGGCCCAGCGATTGCGGAGGTTAAGCAACTTTCGCAAGGGTCGGTCATGGGATGGGTCACCAAAAATGTATTATCTCTAGCTCCTCCGTGCCTCGGAAGGCACGTTAAGCCGTTAGTCCCGGCTGCATTTGCAGTCGTTAACACCCACCAATCCACATTGGGCCTGCGTGGTGGGTTATGGCCCATCCTCCTTATCCACCCATGAGGAAGGCCTGTGCCCTAACAGTGGGGACATTAAAAATGGCTGATGGACATGGACAAATAAATAATTTATATATGTATAACATCCAGATGTTCAGCGGTAGTTCGTCAACTGCGGACTTCGTGCGGAGTTTCCGCAGCGGAAAGGGAACTTTCCACGGAACTTTCCCGATACCAACAGCTGGGGGAAAAGCTGCAAGAACAGATACAGATGTTGCAGCAGCACGCTAAGAATAAACAGCTGCAGGTCAGATATAACATATGTTCTGTATTCATAGGTAACTTCTAGAATTAACAGCTGGGGAAAAAACTGCAAGAACAGATGCAGAATATCTGGATCTGTGACTCTCGTGTGATACTATTAAAAACCTCGCCTACACTCATGTTTGATTGAATCCCCCTTATAATAGGGGGCATTAGTTTCATAAACTATTAAAAAATACAACTGGAATATTGAAATATCACTTTCTATGTTTTGTAATGAAGATCAGTAACAGGTTTAAATCCTATAGTTTTATTGATATAAACACATATTGATGGCTATGAAAGCTAGTGAAGGAATTTTTGAAATCCGCTTAGAAATGGTTGCGTTAAAAGGGTTTGAAGGAAATGTCAAGCTCAATGCAATATGTGCTTTATCACGTACGACATAAGGTTCGTGTACGTTGCGATGACGTCATAAGGACCCCCAAAAAACCAGTGTCTTAGCTCTATAACTTCTCAGGTTTAAGAGATATTGTAAAAAAAAATTCACAATTAATCATGTGGTGGCATAAGCTTTCTAATTAGCCACTGAACAAAAATCGTTACTGATCCTCATTGATGAGGAAAATCAAAATTCCTGCCACCAAAATGTACGTCCTCTTAAGGACTTGCACTCTCTCATGAGAGAATAGACTATTTGACTAATTTTGGAAAACCATTTTAAATTATTCCTTATTACGTAATAAGCGCACCACATTGATATTTCAGGAAAGATCAATGTATTTCATAAAAAAAATCAATGTTAAAGTTTAAAATTTTAAAACCGCGCCAAAAACGCCATGGCGCTGGACACGAGACTTGTTGACGTCACAAGCCTGTAAACATTGTAATATCCTTAGCCATTTGACAGTCATTAATCGCGGATCCTAAGTCTATGGTCGTGTCAAACGCCTGAAGCCATATTTATTTACAGGCAAGTGACGTCATCAGTCAGCTTAGAGTGTTTTCGCCACAGGAAAAAAATCAAAAATTATTGCATTTTTCTAGGTGAAATTAATCAATTAATAGACTTAATTTAGTCCATATAATAGTTGAATATGTTTTTTTACGCCATTATCTGTTAGGATGACCATAATTTGTAGTATATTTTCAATGTTGTCAAATTGTCTATTTTGCCCTCATCTCCATGGTCGACAGGCGGGTTGAAGTTGGCGATTCGATCTATTCTACTAATCCACATTGGGTTTAATTTTATATATTTTCGCAGATGAAAAAATGGCAAGAGGAATACAAGAAGAAAGACATAGCGCTGGGCAAGTCCCACAGCGACACTATCTCCTCCATTCTACAGCAACAGTAAGTTTTAGTATTATAATTATAACTTAAGTATTCATATACTTTAGTTAATATTTACTGTTAATGTAAATACATTTTGAAATTACAACTATTTAAATCTAATTCTCTTTACATTGATGATACATTATAGACATAATTTTCATAGTCTCTGTATGAAATTAATTTACAGGGTGTCCCAAAACTTTGCTACACGGATGGAAAGTACCTTAGATATTGAAGATAGGAAATTTTACTAAAAGAAGACTTTTTTTAAAGAAACTGAACTAAATTCAAAGTTTTTTTTTTAAATAGCATACGATTTGATACAAATTGATACAATCCGTAATAATTAAAATCATGGTCTATCTTTTGTTTAAGTTCCTGTGTCGCTTAAAAAATATCCTTATATGAGTAAACCTTTCGATTGATGTCGTAAAAATATGTTTTTTTTTCGTTTTTGGAGGTTAAGGCAGGCGATTTTTCAAAAATCTTTGAATGCAGTTCCAATTATTTTTAAAAACAAAATGAAGTTTTTTTCAGTAAAATTTCCTATCTTCAATATTTAAGGTACTATCCGTGTGGAAAAGTTTTTGGACACCCTGTATAACAATCTGGTTTTTTTTACAGGACTGCCCAAATATCGACATTGATTGAAGAGACAAAGCTACTCAAGGACCAACTCAGTATTGTTTAATAGATATTTAAAATTAATTCCTTTTCCAATAAACAGTGTTATAAACATTATAGTGACTTACAATGCGATTAAATTGACAATATACAGCGATCTGCGGCAACTTCGGAGTGCATGCGGTGCAAGACGACTCTTCTTTCTCTCTCTCTCTCTCTTTCTTTCTCTTTCTCTCTCTCTCTTTCTTTGTCAAACATTCTCTAGTAAAGTTGCAGCGTATCTCTGTCTATTTATCAATTTAATCACATTTTATGTCGGGTCATTTTGAACCATCCAAATTTCAAGGATGTGTCCAGTCCATGAAACTAAACAACTTTCTCTAAGGAACATGTGGCGAATTTCGCCATAAAATTTTGCTTATCCCATACTAAATTGATCACATGATCTCTTTGATTTGTATGGATAGTCGATTTATTTTACCATTGTAAATGTTTATCAGATGCAAATCGCCTGAGACGTATTTTTGACCATATCTCCGAGGATTTTGAGAGGATCGTGATGGAAATAGTACCAAAAGTTGAGGAATTTATCGAGACACGTGTGAACGTTTGAATTTTGAAAATCTACTGGTATTTTTTTTGAAATTTTGCAATATTCTAGGTTTTTAGGGGGTGTTTGTTTACTAAATAATTAATATTTTGGAAAAAGAAACTGACATAAAAAAAAAATAAAAAAAGGGTCCTAGGGTATTAGTTTAGCTACCAAATGGCGAAATAATTTTGAAAATCGGTAAATAATTGTGACCTGTAGGTGCATGGTCCCTTTAGATTTGGAATTCTAGAAAAACGGGTGTTTCCGTCCATAAAAAGTGATGTAGCTTCTATGATTATTGACCGATCGTCACTAGCGGATCCAGGGGGGGGGCTAAGGGGCTCAACCCCCCCCCCCCCCCCCAAATCATTTGGGTCCACCCAACAAATCTGTTGATTACCTTGGTAAAGCTTGCCCTCACCTACGTTAAGCCCCTCCCAAACCAAAATTCTGGATCCGCCACGGCCGATCGACATGGTAATAGTGTTTAAAGATGCAGAAGCAGACGAGAAGTGCAATCGTTGGAATTTTGAAAATCGGTTAATAATATTTCGGCTGCGTCGAGGCAGTCAGCGGGCGCTTTTGTGACACGAGGCGGAGCCGAGTGTCACAATCGTAAAAATAAATAGGTACTACCTAGGTAACTTTAAAAATATAATAGGACTTTTCATTTGATTTGATTTTGTTTTTTCGTAAATTTTTGGATTCATTTTCAATGCTCCGATTCTTGCGGGGACTGCAAAATCTGTGAATTTTTACATATTTGGCCATGTGTTCCTTAGATAAAGTTGTTTAGTTTCATAGACAGAACACATCTTCAAAATTTGGATGGTACTGGTAATACAAAATGACCCTGTATTTAAGAATTTTGAATAATTACATCGCATACATTGCTCCGATTCCAAATTAAGGAACTAAAGCACTTGTGTTATGGAGATCAGAAACAACTAAGGTACCAGAAACACCCGATCTGAGACAATGTAAATTGACCAAGTCGGGGATCGAACCCGGGACCTCAGAAATGACGACGCCATGAAACCCAGTGTAAAAAGGTACCCGACGTTGTTGTTACCTTTATATTCACAAAATAATTTTTTTTTTTTGCCTTTTTCTAATTTATAACACTGTTTTTGTAAACTGATAGTTTTAGTTAGTAGATAGACATAGTTAGCTTTTGAATTTAAAATACCATATTATCTTTTTATACAACGTTTTACAAAAAACCTCTAAAGCCGAATATGGCAGATAGGGACATCAAACCGAACAACTTTTACTACAGGACCAACTCGGAAATCACGAAAAAATCTGCTGTTTCATACTTTGTTATATTTTTGTCATTAATTTTTGCATTGAGAATTTTTGTATGAAACAGCTGATATCTTCGCGATTTCAGAGTTGTTCCCATAGTAAAAATTGTTCGGTTTGATGTCCCTATAGTCCCAGGCTTTAGGGGGTTTTTGATACGTTGTATAGCGTTTCTTATAGCGTAGTTATTATAAAAATTTGACTACGTACTACCCATTCAACAATTAATTTAAATTGATAACGTAATTATCTAAATAATATTGCCTATTAGGTAATTAAATATCTGACTTATTCAATCATCAAATTTTCTTCGTTTATGTATTTTCTTAAATTTTGTTCAAAATTATTTTTAACGCAAAAATAGATTAAGATCGACCCCTGTATGTTTGAAGTCACATTAAATATAAGGCTAGTTAATACAAATTTTTGTTTTAAAACTGTTATTTCGTTATAAATAAACATTATAACTACTTAGTCAGGAATTGTAAAAAAAAAACCTTATGTAATCATTTGACTTTGTTATACTTACGAATTTCATTGTAATAAACAGTTTTGTAATAAAATAATACTTTTTTTACGTTAAAGAGGGGCAAAATAAATAAATCCTACTAATATTATAAATGTGAAAGTTTGTGGGTTTGGATGTTTGTTCCTCAATCACGCAAAAACCACTGAACGGATTTGGTTGAAATTTGATACACAGATAGTAGATAGCCTAGATTAAAACATAGGATACTTTTTATCCCGATAATCCCACCGGAACGGGAACCACGCGGGTGAAGCCGCGCGCGGCCGCTAGTATTACATAACATCACAAACATTGCTCTGATCCCAAAATAAGTAGCTAAAGCACTTGTGTTATGGAAATCAGACCTGAGCTAATATAGAAAAGTTTTGCAGCCGGGGATCGAACCCGACCTCAGAGATAGCCACACTTTGTAAACCTGTGTACAAACCACTCGACCACGGATGTCGGCGATATTTCAATCGTCAATTACCAGACATCAGTCAGTTTAATTAAAAACCAAATAAAATAAGTCATTCTAAAAATGTCATAGATAAATAAATGACAACATTTTCAATTTGGCAGTATAATACGCTATCAAAAGGTGAAAGCCTTATTATATAACTTAGCATGTTTTATTCACAAAGTTGGATAAAGTAAAACACAATATTTATCAATGATATTTTATTCGAGATTCTTTTTTTCATTTAAAAATAAATGAGTCTCACACATAAAATAATGCAATAGGAATGCATTCAATAATTGAATTCAATAGTTGCTATATTTTACCATTCTGGCAAAATCTAATCAAAACATACATTCTTTCTCTTATTTCAACAATGTATTTTTACAATGTACGTTCATAAACAAAGTTTTACATACATTTCTACCTATATTGCTCATATTATAAATTGTATTTTATTAAGTATGTTTGTCATAGACATATTTTTTTCTATTTTCCATTTTTTATTAGTCTTCATTATATTCTAACTAAAGCTACCTATGTGTCAACAAAGACACGAAAAAAATAAAAAAAACTCACTTTTAAAAGACTTAGTAAAACCTAACTAGAACAGTCAATGACTCTTATTACATAGAGGTTAGAGTTGAGATTCCACTATATCTCAGTCAGGGGTCCCCAGAACATTTTCGACACTTTTCTTTCGTCATTCGTGAAGAAAAAGTCTTTGCCGAGCTTCACGAATTCTTTCATCGACACTTTTCCATCCTGTAACAAAATATTAGGGAAATTAAAATTCTGTTATTACAAGTCTTACTATAGTCTGTTCACTGAAACGAGTTAGTAGAACGCTATCTCACTCACACATTTGTTTAACTGTGATTGGTCAGTAATAAACGCTAAGGCGGTGTACACACACAGTACGAGTACTTTTTAGTCTAGTCATACTCCCCGTACTGTGCAGACGTGCTTTTACTTGTGACTGTATGCTCAATTCGTTACCTGGCTTCATGACCTGTGTATTGAATTTTGAATCCCAAGGTGGCGCAGGTGTGCTAATGACCCGTTTATTTTTCTTTTGTCATAAATGAGCAATAACTTAAGAAAATACTTTTTTCCAATTTTTTGTACAATAAATTAGCTCAGGTGTGCTAGTTCCATTGTTATTCTCTGTAATAAATGGCTCTCAAATAGAACAGATGAAGCCGCGGGTATAAAATTTTTAAGAAGCGCAGTGTGACCGCGCATTTACTTTTTTAGAGTATTGTCACAGATTCGATAATAGTTACTGCGTATTGTTAACGCCCACTGACGCTAAAAAAGTTTTTTGTCTCTGTTATTAGTATGAAAATGTGTGATAGAGAAGGCGCTATACTAACTCGTTTACGTAAACAGATTATAGTTTTGGTAATGCTTTATTTGTCGCAATATTGTATCGTTCACTTGTTAATAGAATTTTTAGTCCAGTCTTCGTGGACTCAAAAAATCAGTCAATGTTTAAAATGGTTTTATTATAGGTTATACCTATGATTCATTTACAGTTCAGGCAACGAAAGCTCAAAAAGAATTATAGAGGGAAATGATTGGAACACAATTTTTTACTTTGACTTTGTTTGGACTAGTTAGGAGGTGAACATATCAAAAGTTCCCGCCCGCAGCCCACATGCCGGGGGAGGGAGGTGGTTTGGAGGTCCTATTATGCGGTTTATCACATACATCTATCTACAACTTGCAGTATCTTCAATTTATTTTTCGAAAATTGATTTTTTATAAATCTTCAAAACCCGTTTTATTTTAAACAAACATGACTGTACAGCTTGGCCATAAAGAGTTGAAATAAAATAAAATGGAACTAACATTTTTTTTGTACAAAATATACTCAGTGTTGAGAAATTATTCGTGATTTTGACTTGTTTACATAGAAAGTGGCGCCTTCAATTTTTGTCAACTCTTTATGGTCAAGCTGTACCAAGTGCAAGTTTCGACTATTCTAATTAAAAGGTTGAAAAAATTCCTTGAATTTGGATTTTCGATTTACTTAAACAAAGTTCCATCCCATTGTCATCGCGCGCGGCTTATCTGTAGATACTGACCCCGTTGGTGTCGATGACGGCGAAGGCGACGGCGGCGTGCTCGTTGCTGAGCCCGAGGCACTCGTAGAACAACTTGAACTCCTTCACCGAGATGAAGCCAGACTTGTCCTTGTCCACCGCCTGTCAAGTATGGAATATTATAATCAGTGGCGCAGTGGTTTAGCGCCTGGCCCTGTGATTGCGGGGATTAAGCAACTTTCGCAAGGGTAGATCACAGCCTTTGAAAGCCGATTTCAGCATAAAATGCCCTATCTAAAAAAAAACTTGGACCTCACTGTCTGGATCATCCTGTATACTTTGAACAAATACAACAGCCAGCGATGCGCCTTCTTCATGGCCTGTCGTTGAGCACCTGTGTTTGTTGCACTGGTCCCCCGTAGCATAGAGGTAGTATGTGTACTTTGAACTTGAGAAGTTCGGTGGCGCACTGGTTAAGCAACTTTTGCAATGGTCGGTCGTGGGATGAGTGACCAAAATTGTATTATGCACCTCCGTCCTTCGGAAGGCACGTTAAGTGAATCTGTATCGGGCTTGCGGCCCATCCTTCTTATCCACCCATAAGGATGGCCTGTGCCCCAGCAGCAACATTAAAATGGCTGATGTCGATGTAGGTACCTTGAACAAGTACGGCAGCCAGCGATGCGCCTTCTTCTTTAAAGTCTTGTCGTTGAGCACGTGGTGCATATCTTCCAAGTACTGCTCCACCGTCACGAAGTTGTACGGGTCCACTGCGCCCCACTGCTCCTCCCAAGTTAACTGGAAATGTTACATGTTAGTTAACAACCATTGATAAGGGGGCACTTTGTAAGCAATGGGAGTAACATGTAGAAAAGCAAAAATGGAGGTGAAACCACATCTGCTTTGCGTATGTGTAAACAGAGTGTCAGTGCGCGTGCATCTTAGAATCATAGTTTAGACCCATTTTAAAAGAAAGAGGGAGATGCAAGTAAGAAAGTGTTGGGCAGATATGCATCAAAGAACAAAATGCATTTGCATTATGTACGATTCAAACCAATACCGGTGCGAGTAACCGACCGACTGCGGATAGATGCAGACGGAGCCGACCAGCTGCTGACGCATAAGTGCGCATCCTTTGCGACGCGGCCCGACTCGCACCGGTTGGTTTGAATCGCACATTACACTTTCTAAACAAAAACGGACGAAGTGTGTGTTGCACAAAAATAAGTTTTTTAACAGAAAACTGTTAAATTTTTATTGAAATACCTTAATAATATCTGAGAACTCCTTCGCTTGCTTCTCATCGAGGTGTCCGAGTGCCTTGAATCTCTCCCCGAAGAGCACGAAATCGTTGAATGAGATCAGCCCGTCCTTGTCCACGTCCAGGATATTGTGCACTGTACGCATCTTGCGCCGCCAGAACTCCGACTGAAAAGATTGAAAATGCGGCCATTAATGTCTGTAAGTTACTGACTAAACTTCTACTAAGAGTTTAATGGCCATGTGCCATTAAGAAGAATGGAATAGTACCCAAGCTTTCATCTGGAAGTAGTGGTAGAACATCGTCCGTGGACCAGCAAATGGCTAACAGCGTTTGACGATAAAAATGGCTTAGGTCCACCGTGATCCCGACTTCCGGCACTGCCAAGAAACAGAAAAGTAGAAAGGGAACTTTTCTGGCTCGGCATAGAAATATAATGGGAAAAGATAAAAGGCTTCTTAAATCAAAAGATTGGTGGCACTGATGTTGATGAGATTGCTAAAAAGATTGATTGTGGCGGGTGAATTCAGAGATAAGGGCATACCAACTACGCTGATTCCAAATAAAATGTTGCGATTAGCGATAGGGGCAGACATATGATGATGATGAAAGGCATGTTGCTAAATTATGGATGGATGTCGATAGACGAAGACTGAAAACCCCACAAAAGAGAGAAAGAGTCGCTGTCGCTCTGTTTCCTTCTGTCCTGCTCAGAGCGGTCATGATTCTTGCTGTATCACTCTCTTGCAGGTAAATGATGAAATAGAACAGATGCGAAACAAGCCAAAACCCCTACCTTGCCGTGTCGCAACGGTATCGTGTGAAGTTGACTCCAAATAAACGAAGTTGATGATGATGGATATTAAGAAGACAACAGAAAAGACGATGGATAAAGTGAAAGAGGAGATGACGGGTGACAAGAGACTGGTAATAAAAAGGCAGGAAGTCGCTCACCCTTTCAAGCGTGCTTGCATTCCGTGTCGCTGCTGTCGGAGTCGCTATCGCTCTGTTACCTTTTGTCCTGCTCGGGGCAGCCGTAGTGCTTGTTGTACCACTCTCTTGCAAGTAGATGATGAAATAGTAAAGATGCAAAACAAGCCAAAACCCTTATCTTAGCGTGTCGGCCGCTATCGTGTGAAGTTGACTCCAAATAAACGAAGACGATGATGATGGACAGTAAGAAGACCACAGAAAAGAATATGGATAAATTGAAAGAGGAGATGACGGATGGCAATAAACTAGTGAGAAAAAGCTGGAAGTCTCACCCTTTCAAGTGCCTTGCATTCCATGTCGCTGCTGTCGAAGTCGCTGTCGCTGCTCTGTTTCCTCCTGTCCTGCTCTGGGCGGCCGTGGTGCTTGCTGTATCGCCACAGAACCGCCATCGCGCGCTCGACCTCATCCCACTCTTGCAGGTAAATGTATGAAATAGTGCAGATGCATCATAAGGTAATTGTCTCACCCTTTCAAGCGCCTTGCATTCCGTGTCGCTGCTGTCGGAATCACTGTCACTGTTCTGTTTCCTCCTGTCCTGCTCTGGCCGGCCGTGGTGCTTGCTGTACCGACCTCATCCCACTCTTGCAGTAGATATAATAGTGCAGATCATAAGGCAATAGTCTCACCCTTTCAAGCGCCTTGCAGTCCGTGTCGCTGCTGTCGGAGTCGCTGTCGCTGCTCTGTTTCCTCCTGTCCTGCTCGGGGCGGCCGTGGTGCTTGCTGTACCGACCTCATCCCACTCTTGCAGTAGATATAATAGTGCAGATCATAAGGCAATAGTCTCACCCTTTCAAGCGCCTTGCATTCCGTGTCGCTGCTGTCGGAGTCGCTGTCGCTGCTCTGTTTCCTCCTGTCCTGCTCGGGGCGGCCGTGGTGCTTGCTGTACCGACCTCATCCCACTCTTGCAGTAGATATAATAGTGCAGATCATAAGGCAATAGTCTCACCCTTTCAAGCGCCTTGCATTCCGTGTCGCTGCTGTCGGAGTCGCTGTCGCTGCTCTGTTTCCTCCTGTCCTGCTCGGGGCGGCCGTGGTGCTTGCTGTACCGACCTCATCCCACTCTTGCAGTAGATATAATAGTGCAGATCATAAGGCAATAGTCTCACCCTTTCAAGCGCCTTGCATTCCGTGACGCTGCTGTCGGAGTCGCTGTCGCTGCTCTGTTTCCTCCTGTCCTGCTCTGGCCGGCCGTGGTGCTTGCTGTACCGACCTCATCCCACTCTTGCAGTAGATATAATAGTGCAGATCATAAGGCAATAGTCTCACCCTTTCAAGCGCCTTGCATTCCGTGTCGCTGCTGTCGGAGTCGCTGTCGCTGCTCTGTTTCCTCCTGTCCTGCTCTGGGTGGCCGTGGTGCTTGCTGTATCGCCACAGAACCGCCATCGCGCGCTCGACCTCATCCCACTCTTGCAGGTAAATGTATGGAATAGTGTAGATGCATCATAAGGTAATTGTCTCACCCTTTCAAGCGCCTTGCATTCCGTGTCGCTGCTGTCGGAATCACTGTCACTGTTCTGTTTCCTCCTGTCCTGCTCTGGCCGGCCGTGGTGCTTGCTGTACCGACCTCATCCCACTCTTGCAGTAGATATATAATAGTGCAGATCATAAGGCAATAGTCTCACCCTTTCAAGCGCCTTGCATTCCGTGTCGCTGCTGTCGGAGTCGCTGTCGCTGCTCTGTTTCCTCCTGTCCTGCTCGGGGCGGCCGTGGTGCTTGCTGTACCGCCGCAACGCCGACATCGCGCGCTCGACCTCGTCCCGCTCTTGCAGGTAGCACACGCCGTTCTGGCATACTGGCTTCGTGTGGAACAACTGGAAAGGCAAAGAGGTTATTTGTCATTAGGTTGTAGTAATGATATCGAATTTCTTTTGATGACGGACGAAAATAGATTTTCGTCTTTTTACCTCATTTATTTATACAAAGAGCAAGTTTATATTCCACAAATCGTCTACTTATTTGCGTTTAGAAATCTCATATGCACGGTGGTGGACCACCACCACCACCAGTGGTGGTTTGTAAATATGGATATGTATAGTAATAAAATAGGTCGATATATAGGTACAATTTACATTTTATGGGCATATCGAAGGTAAAGTCTGTCCATCCTTACTTGTCTTATTTAGTAAACAGTTTTTGACAGTTGTCATACGTCTTTTATACTTAAATCGTTATTTAAAAATATGTTAGTAACTTTATGAAATTGTTGTTAATTTATTATCAATTTATTTCGTAATCTATGTGTGGAAAACCATTTGTTATATTTTATAAATGATTATTTCAATAAAGAGTTGGGTGAAGATTGTTTACCATATAAGACAAGTAAGGATGGACAGACTTTAGAATGATTTCATTTTCGCACGTTTAAATACACATACTTAGTAAACTTTGATTTGAAGCACAGAAGGCAAAGATGTTTCAAGTCGATTGACTTCTATCCTCGTACCTACTTAAGCTTCGATCGATACCTGAATAATTCAGGTGATCAGTAAATCATCAGTGATGATGATCGAAGTACTTAAGTATCAAGTAGGTACCTAGTTATATGTAGGTACTGCTGAAGGACATCTAAGTAATAGTTAATCCTTTTACAAATATTCAACGGATGGTTTTATAAATAGATCGTCTTTTGCCTACATCGATATGCAGCAATAAAGGTCGTCGACCTTATTATGCGCGTGCGCAGAGTAACGCAAACAATTTGACGTGACCCTTATTGTTTACGGAACTAGGCTTAGATTTGACTGGCTAACTTACTGGTTTTTTGTAGTTGACAATCTTATGTAGTCGAGGTCGAATGTTTAGCAACAAACAGACAGATACTTACCTATAGAAAAGGACAGTTAATTTATGGGAGTATGAATTATGTATGGAATCATCCAAAACAACACTATCCAATGTGGGTTGCCAAATTTTTAGATTTTGTTTTTGGGGACAGTATCTAAATCTATGCCGATACTACAAGGTACAATTTTACTAGTATTTTTAGTATGATAGTGAAGTGTATACTTTCTTTGCTTTATTAAGAAGTTAATACATACGATGAAAATTATTGGTTCGCAAAAAACTTTTTAATTATTTTAAAAATCAACTGAAGCTGTTTTTCAACGGAAAAACAAATTAAAGCGTCTTGTATGGCGAGACTTTGTTTACATCCACATTCCACATAATATTGAATTACGACATAGTAATGTGCTTAATGAATGATTATGGAATATTATTAAACTATAATAAATAACCTTGATCGCAAGAGTCCACAATCACATTGAACGATTGTCTGCAAAACAATATCGACTTGGAGGTCAAAAAATATTTACCCTGCGTTTGCGGAACGGAACAGAAAAATAACGCGACACATGGCGATTGGCGACACTTTTTTTCTGTTTGTAAATTACTTACATTGTTCGTTTTATAGAGTTAATAGTGAAAATGGTAGGAGAAAGTAATCTTTCTCTTTTTATTTCAACTAACTAACGTAATAAAAACAAACACTAAATTAAATTCTTATAATGATTTACTTAATTGCAAACGGGTAGCATGTTCATCGCATACTTACTAGTTTGGGTAAAGTTCATATTAAATAGAATACTTTCATCATATCACATTTGTCCCGACATGTCCTCCTTGCGGTACTCCAAACCAACTCGGTGTTATTAGTACTAGACTTGATACTAGGACTGTGATACTAGTTACTTACCCCTCCCCCCTTCCTCGTTAACAAAAATAATACAATTCCCATTAGAACTTGAAGTTATCTACTTCCCTTACCAATGTACTTATTTATATTTGCTAATTACTTAGTTCTATTTTTGACCGATTGCTTATCTTTCCGTCCACTTTATCACTGCCTGTTAGTCTTGTAACTATTAATTTTTAGATTTAATTTCACCGTTTAAAATATCATTAACATCTACAAACGCTTTATTAACTGACTAAAAACCCCAAAGTGTGGTGTGTGCCATTATTCAAAAATGTCGGATGACAGACTCCAGTTTTGCTCAATCGTTTTATCGGCGTCTTCCGACTCTTCCGAGTGAAAACAGTTAAAGTGAAATTTCACATAATTCATAATTATTACCAATGATAGATATTATTGAATGATATAGTACTTTGAGCTACTCAGTATCGCTATTATCAATGTAAGTAGTACGTACAGTGAATGATCATATTTGAAGCATTTTCATAGGTAACTTAAGTCCGAAACATAGAGTTAAATTTCAATATTGAGACGGGAAAAGTTTAAATCCTGTGTAGCACATACCTACCTAGGTATTTCTTTTTATTTTTATACATGACAAATTACCTAGTTTTGAAATGTGCTCATCAAGGCACATTTGATAGGTACCTACCAGTCTTTCATTTGATACCCATACTGTATATTGTAGAAAAAGTTTTTTTTTCATATTACAAAATGGTATTGACTTTTTTTTTTAACCGACTTCCAAAAAGGCGGAGGTTCTCTGTTCGTCTGTATATTTGATTATTTTTTTGTGTATGTCCACCGATTACTCGAAAACGGCTGGACCGATTGAACCAGGTACCTACACATCCAAATCTGTTCAGGCATTTGAAAGTTATATAATAATAATAAATGTTTTTATTAACATAAATCATACATTGATAACATATAATGAAACAACCCCAGTAAGTAATTCTTAAATACTTGTGTTGGGGCGCAAGTTACAAGTTATATGGTGGAATAAAGCAACTCATATACATACAAACACATGAACTCTAAAAACAATACACTTCTTTTTGAGCAGTCGGTCGTATTATTACACGATCATTTCGTGTATAAACTCTATAAATTCATATTATAGCTTCTACTCCATCCATTTCATGGGCTAAACATGGACTCACTAATAAAGACGACAGCACAATCAATTTAACCAGGCAGCGCACTGACAGATTTTATCACCCTCGAACGTAGGTACCTATTATGTATCCGTGGACCAATTCGCGAATCACTCCGAGGCCGAATCACTCGGTGATAGCAGGACAATCGCTAGCACTCGCAAGGCAAATTCACCTTTGTCACAAAGGTATAAAGATGAATTTGAGTTAGAAAATATGTTAACCGTTACAATTGGAATACAGTTGAAAAGCGAACAAAAACTCTTGAATTGCATTGAAGTGCATACGCAAAGAAATTGCAAACGCAAGGTGTACGTGAGAATTCATCGTAAAATGGATTAGCTGAGTCAACAACCGTTGTTTAAATCAGCGTTTTCTATAAATATCTCTATCATTGTTTTTGTTTCAATAAACAAAATTGGACAGTTTAAGTTAGGGTTTCCTAGGATAGCGGTGCCGTCATATTACGATTTACGGCCGTAATATAGCGGCGTTGAATGTTGTCTATGTAAACAATACGGTGACACCGTAACGTCAGAAACCGCGCCGCATTGTTTACATAGACAATGTTCTACGCCGCTAAATTATGGCCGTAATATGACGGCACCGTTATCCTAGCCTAGGAAAGCCTAGCTTTACTTGTTATTTCATCAATCATCGAATACTTATTGCAAGAATATTATCAGCTGTGTTTATCATCATCAGCTTCATCTTGTCTTTTATTTTATTTTCGTTGAATCAAAGGATTTTTATTATTATTAGCTTCATGTTTTTGCTGTCGTTGTATTTCTATAGGTGTCTTGCATGTTCTTTTCTTAAAAGGAGTTTAAAAAATAAAACCCAACTACGGAAAAAACACTCTTTAAAAAGAACGAAACAAGAAGTAAAAATATTCGAGTCCGAAATTATAAAAGGATAGGTAACCATAGTCGCACGCATGCCAACTATGTCCATGTCCATAGGTCATAAGGTATAGGTCCTACCTAGATACGAACGACTAGGTATAAGGCTGGAGGTAAGATCTATCAACAAATATGTAACAATTGCTTGTAAGTTTTATATGAAAAAGACACCAAAGGCACAGACAGTCGTATCGAATATCGCCGGAGCATGACCAATATCGAATATTGACCACATCCGCTCCGCCGAATTTCAACGCATTTGACTTCAATTATCTCATGGAACGACATTTCTATAGCTTTCTGCTAATTATTGTGTGTCCAATTCCAAAGAATAATAAGCTAAAGTTACTTTTTCATCACTCATGCCTTAATATTAGCGTTTTAATTTATCAACGCCCGAGCGGCCCGATCCGGCCGCACAACATTGAAAAATCTATTGTGTCTGTTTTTCCGGGGCTTGAAGGATTAAGATGATTCACAAAATGTTGTTGATTTGATAAGTATTGATTAAGTAAATCTTAATCTTTTTATTTTATTTAATAGGTAAGCTAACAGCTTAACATTTATACAAATTATAATTATAAAACCGTACATTAACAAAAAAGACCTTATTATGTTAGCCCAATAAAAGCTCACACAACATTTATCAAGTCAAAGACTAAAATAAATAATAATAAATAAATATCAAAAATAAAAATACAAAACTATTTAATGGATAGGTACGAATTAAGTAATTAAGTACTTATGAATAAAATAAATAAAACAGTTCAATTTAAACTCATGAAAAACATAAGAATCTAATGCTTAAATATGCATTTAACTAGTAGGCACTTTTTTTCATTAATAAGATTTTTTCTTTCTCATTTATGAAAAAGCTTTAGTATGGTCTAGGTCAGGGATGGCGAACCAATGGCACGCGTGCCATCGATGGCACGCGACACAATATTTTGGGCACGTCACCGATCTCAAAATGCATTAGGTACGCTATGACTTGATGGATGACGGCACGTCTATGACCTCATTAAACATTAACATTTAGAAAAATGGCACGTTGATACATAAAGGTTCGCCATCTCTGGTCTAGGTACTTAAGTACATTACAGGACTTTGTCGGCTCTGGCATGTAATATTTTCTTCGAAGTTCAATAACCTACGATTATCTAAGTACCTAATTACTTAACCCAAAATTTCACACACAGCGCTACGTGAGGAGTGTAGCGTCTGTCGCTCGTTTGTTTATTTGCCTTGATTGAGCAAGCAAATATGGCTAAAGGTCATGCTTGTGTGAACTAAGGGAAAGTAAAAATGCCGATAAAGAATCGCTATGGCAAACCTAAACAAATACGGTTTCTAGAGTTTATCTAAGTAATGCGTTTAAGTCTTTTGTATGGCGGATAAATTCCATGTTGACGGTTGTGCACCTTGTTACTACATTCAGGGGGATTCTTGTTACTACGGATCCAGGGGGGGGCTAAGGGGCTCAAGCCCCCCCCCCCCCCAAAATTATTTGGGTCCACCCAACAAATCTGTTGATTACCTTGGTAAAGCCTGCCCTCACCTACGTTAAGCCCCTCCCAAACCAAAATCCTGGATCCGCCACTGCAAGTAATATTAAGTAACGTACCTACATGTAGGTATGTAATGTACCTACACTAATTATATTGATGTCTGATCCAATAAAGCCCTTATATCTGTACTTCCAGTACTACTTAGTTGAAATTAATAGATTTCTACCGCTAAACTAGAATCAAAATGTGGAATAATAAATTGTAGATACGTAGTTTAGTTGTACTGTAGTGTAGACTTAAGTTGAAAAGTGTTTTGTTGTTTGTTTTTAAAGACTTTGTTTTGCAATTTGAATACCTAGTTTCAGAGATAAAATATAGTCTTATTTTTATTTATTTAATTTAAGTCGGGGCAATGACCCAATCATTGCCAGTATAGTGAATCACATCACAAACCATCCTTACTTAATATTATAAATGCGAAAGTCCATTTGTTTGTTACGCCTTTACGTCTTAACTACTGAACCGATCATCATGAAATTTTTCATAGACCTTATTAGGGTTACAAAAAAGGACATAGG
Organism: Agriphila tristella; assembly: GCA_928269145.1. Lineage (NCBI taxonomy): Eukaryota > Metazoa > Arthropoda > Insecta > Lepidoptera > Crambidae > Agriphila > Agriphila tristella. The sequence goes on from OV743445.1 coordinate 22,049,378, forward strand.
GTATTTTTCATCCAGAAAAAACGTACAGTTCCCGAAGGATAGCAAAAAAACTGTCCACGCAGACGAAGTCGCGGGCGGCCGCTAGTTTAAGAATAAAGAATTGTAACACTGTTAGCATGTTGTAAAGGTTCAATTATTATTATTTGGAATAAGTTGAAACTAAGAAAAAAATCGTCACACTTAAGTATATTTTACTTAGCTTTAACTACCTACCGTCTTTTTCAAAGATTGCAAAATATTTTTCATACGACACTAATACCTACGCTAAAGTTCTAAATTACTCCCGATAACTTTATATAGCGTCAAATCATTTGTAGTTTTAGTATTTTGCGCCAAGAGAGTGTGCGCCATACTTAATGCTGAGTTTTTTGTATTGGTACCCTACCTACTTACTCTATGGATTATTAATGGCGACCAGTTACCGCTGATGTTTTTTAATGTGAATCAACCTTGAAACAGCTCGAGATACACTTTTTCGTACGTTTTTTTCTTTGCTTTGACTGAGCGCGAGCTGTGGGTTCGAGCAGTTCATCGAGCATGTGTCTTTCGAAAGTAAGTTATTCGAAACTGCGACAGCTCGACCAAGTTTTTAGGTAATACTTAGATCAATAATTCATTCTAGCAATCGTTCATCGGGCATGCCATGCGCCTTTTGAAAGTAATTTGCAGACCCAGGTCAAAAGATAGCATATTTTATACGAGCTTGATGTTGGGACTAATACAGTCTAAGGTCCGTATTATAGGACGAGACTCAAGCACTGCTTGCTGCTTGAGTACAGTTAGAAAGGGATGGTGCTATTCATCGCATATAGCGCCATCCCTATCTAACTGTACTCAAGCAGAGATTTGAGTTTGAGTTTGATTCTGTAATACGAGCCTTAAACAGGCATGCCAAACTCAAAATCATTGGTGGGCTAAATGCATATTGACCGTAGTATCAGTGGGCCGCAAAACCTAACTACCTAAGAAAATTAAAACGTATTGCATGGGAAAGTGTTACTTATTGAATTGAAATGTTATTGAGACACGCTTGTGGGCCGCATCAGATGGATGATTTTAGAATTGGATCGCGCCGCAGTCAAACGTGAAAAGGGCCGCATGTTTGACATGCCTCGGGCCGTATTATGACCTCTTATTTCCAGGCAGTTTTCTGACTGGCTATCAATCTATCTCTTTTATTTGCTATACGACGAGAACGAGATGTCACTACAGCAATTTATAAACCTGGCAGGATTTAAGAGCTTGTGGAAATACATTTTAGACCAGAGGCCGTACCTCTGGTCTAAAATGTATTTCCAATAACGGTCGGGTCGGGTATATCATCTTAATTAACTTCATTCATTATTCAGGTTCAAGAATGGAAGGAAAATGTACTGAATCCAATCCCTGAATGAGGGTACAAAGCCTTGTACTACAGAAGCATGGTCACCTATACCCGCTGGCCAATACGAGACTGGCGGCTCCACAGCTCACCTTTATGCAGGTTCTGTGCTAGGCCATAAGAAGAATAGCACGGATGCAGCAACAGCCCAGATGAAAAATGTGTGATTCCTTTGTAGACCACTCGTACATAGTTTTATCAAGGAAGAAATGGTACTCGTATAAAGAAAAAAGCGATAGGCACTAATAAGCAGGATATCGCGAATAAGTGTTGAATTCAACAACGATTTATTATTTTAATAAAGCTTCATACTTATTTATTCAATCTTCGATATCAGCCATTTACAATGTTGCTTACCTAATCGTTTTCATTATGAAATTCATTACGAAACATCGAATTGCAAAAAAGATTTTGAAATATTAGTCAACGACGCCGACGCCTAGGTAGGTAGGTACATAAGTATTACCTATACATAATTAATTATATATTTATTATTTTTTATAATCTATATTGATTTTCTGTTCAATGTTGTCATTTTAACTTGGTAAAAAAGAGGGGCAGTGAATATCAAAGATTTTATTAAATTATTTGTAAATTCACTGGCTCTGGCTTCTGTGCTTAAACAGTTGAGCAAACAAACACTTATGTTTTCACTGTGCTCTGTCGCCTCATGCATAATGAGGCTGTCCTTTTTTATTTGGTCTGAGGCTGTTAGTACATTGTTAACTTTCCGAGCACAAGGAAAACATTAATTTAACACTTGTCAAACGCATGCAGCCTGTATATTGCACGCATAATGCATGCAGAGGGCAATGGGCCCTTTGTTTAGAGGGCATAAGCATGATATAGGTTTTATATTTAACTACTTAGTTTATGGTTGAAGAAAGTATCGCTTTTAAATTTACAATAACTTTTAAATTCAAACGCGTAGGTATTATTTACATTGAATTCACCTTTGTAGGCGTAAATGGATAAGGATTGATCCAACTCTGACTGTCAGACCAATTTCTTTTTGTCTGAGATCTAATCTGTCAAATTATTTTAAACTTAGCTCGTCTTCTTGTCAGTGCAGGCGGTTTCCGCAACTCGACGTCTATTGCGCCTATTTTGCGTCGGATTAAACTTAAATGTAAATTTACCTATTTAAAAAAACAATAATAATTTAAAAAATAATTGGGTTGTGCTTGTTTATTCAGTTGTTAAAAATGTGGTGTCTTCTTTTTCACTTGGAAAGGTTCGCGTTTTTGTAGTCACAAATCACAAGCCTAATCTCCTACTATTTTCATTTCAAACATAATTTACTCTTAGGTAGGTACTGTGTAGTAAAGTGAGTTAAATACAAATTAGCATACAATAGCTCATACATAATTTTACATTGCCGAATATCACAAACTATTTGCGGTCCCTTATCAATAATTTGGAATTCGTACCTAGTTAAAGTCTGTTATTATGGTTGGGAGATAAATTAGTTTTTAACAAGCACCGTTTGTCGGCCAGACTCCTGATAAAAAGGTTATCACCTTATTTTTATGTCAAATAGATACAAACTGAAAGTTATAAGTAAAAGTAATAAGTAATGTAATCGAAGGACCAACTGGTCTGCTAGGATAACCATATTGTTTTTGTAACTTAAGTACCTACCTACCTAATTAATTAACCAAACCACTAGGTTGTCAACACAACACAACCACACTGGCTGGTTACGAGATCTAATCCAAACGACACGCAAGTTAGTTTGGTATATACTTAGAAAGTTTTGGCCACATAACAACACTACATTCAAATTTTGACTATCAAAGAAAGATCAATCGCACACTTACTTTGAAATTATTCTGGGCACTGGAACTAGATATAATAACTGCACTCCTCTCCAAATTAAATGCAACGGATCTTACTCCTAATCTTATCAGAGAAACCGCCATTTTGAATAAAACCTTTCAATCGCCACGTGAACAAACTCACATTTAAAAGTTTATATGTAATTAAAAAGTAAGTTTTCACTCGCGCGCGGTAATGGGACGCACTCATTCGTTGCGGAGAAGCCGGCAACTGGCTTGGCTGGCCGGAATGCCCATTTGGTTTTATTTGACTGCCTGGAGGGAGGGGGGACTTGTTTTGAACCGGTACATGTGGTTGGAGAGACAGGGTTCATTCATAGCACCTAATTATACCACTTGCTTTGAGATGCGCAGGAGTTTTTCAACCACTACACTATAGGTGCATTGTGAATGTTTTGTTGTAGGTAGTAAGATATACCTAGATAAGTAGGTAATACCTAATTCTCAAACTTAAAATAATTTATTCAGTCTAGGCTGTTACAAGCACTAGCACTTGTGAATGTCATAGGAAGCTAACGCCATCGGTTTGCAAACCCTAAGCGGAGACCACAGACATGGAGACGCTGTAACGAGAAGGAAATTCTGGTCATGAAAATAGAGTTTGTTCGTAATTTCCACCCAAACTAGGTAATAATATCCTAGGTGTAGCTTTGGTCTGTGCTTTTAGCACTAAAGTGGTCTTGAAGCTTTGGCTACTTATTACTTTATTTCATAGTATTATTAAGTAGTAGGTAACTATTTACCATATTATTATCTTCATTAGTATAAACATGATGAATAAAAGCTTAAATAACAATATTCCCAACTCACCTATACAGCCATTAATTAGGATTTATCAAACTACCCTCAATTCCTCATATCGAGTATCTTAGTACGATTTTCCGTAAACAAATCTTTCTAAAATATTCCTAGCACGTTTTTGGTACATACACAGGACTACAAATTATTATTATCAACCAATTCAAATGTATTTTCAATATTCAAGCAAATCTAATCTTTACCTCTCACAAAATAAGCATCCCATTGGCAATCCCCCCGAAACGGCATTGAGGTGCATGCGTTTGGGGCATTTCTATTCGACAACTTAAGGTTGTAAACAAACATGTAGTGGACCCTTAACGATAGGGAATAAATAGCAATATTGCTTGGCAAACTTGTGTTTCTGGTATAACATGCGGGTACCCACGTACACGTTGTAAATTGCAATTTAGGTTAACGACTATGTCACTGATAGACAAGACAACAATGCAGGTTTTCCTTATTTGGTCAATATTGATAATTATGATAATAATTATTAATTCTGACACTGATTGTTTATTCAATGTTGATCAACGTGTTGTTAAGCACGTTCACAACATAATTTATGAACATGCATTTAGTACAATTAAGGCTGGATCCGGCAGAATATACCTAATACATTAGCTGACTATGACTTCGAAAGTTAAAAGTATTACTTACTACTACCCCGTACAGTAGGTACATCTAGCACCAGAAAGTAGGCAGTTAGCCCTGTGCTCTTACGCACTAGCGGTTAACCGCGGCGGGGGCCGCCAACCGCGCGGTTTCATTGTGTGGCGGATACTCAACCGCAAGTGCGTACGATCACGAAGAGGTTGCATATTAAAATGGAAAAAGCGGCTAGCCGCGCGGCCAGCCGCCCCTGTGGTCAACCGCCATAACGCAGTTTTTTCCAGTGATTATGTCTACCCCTAAATGTCTTTTTTTTCAGTTAAACAAACATTGGGATATCGTTTTGACATTTCAACGTAGACAAAACCACTCTCAAGGTCGTCATGCTACTAGGGCTGGTTTCTATGTATTTCTATGAAATAAGTTACCTTCCTTAGCTAGCGACACGTCATTTCTGAGTGGTTCAGTGGTCAACATGCCGGTCTACCACGCAAGAGGTCCCAGGTTCGATTTCCGGCCGAGCAGTTTAAATAATGAATTCTATGACTAGTCTAGGTGTTACTATGTACCTATATAATAAGTGTGCATTTGAATAGTATATAAGTAGTACCTATATCGGTTGTCTAGCACCTATATTACAAGCTTTGCTGAATTGGGGCTAGATGGCACTGTGTGAAATTTGATGATGGATGACCCGTGGACCCACCTGGGTGGGTAGGTGTGAATGTCCAAGCATTATCGTTATAGAAATAATCTTTCATAGAAACCCAGTAGTGTCCTGGCGAAACGTGTCGTGAACACGTGCCGGACTACAGCTGGGCCACAAAAAAAAAAGTTGGAAATCTGACTTTTTGACTATGCCATGATGAAGTCGATAATTTGTCGGAATTTGTCGCCAAAAACCAGAATTTGTCGGGCTTGCGTTTAGGAGATACGTGTGGCTCAGCTGTAGAGACGTCTCTACAGCTGGACCACACAGATCTCGAAAACGGAAGGTCGTAGCGAAAATCTGATTACTCGTATGTGTAGCCGGTAATTTGTCGGATTTGGTCGCCAAAAACCAGAGTTGGTCGGTCTTGCGTTTAGGAGATACGTGTGGCTCAGCTGTAGAGACGTCTCTACAGCTGGGCCACTCAGATCTCGAAAACGGAAGGTCGTAGCGAAAATCTGATTACTCGTATGTGTAGCCGGTAGTTTGTCGGATTTTGTCACCAAGAACCAGATTTTGTCGATCTTGCGTTTAGGAGATATGTGAGGATACGCTGTGGAGACTTTTCTACCTGGATCTTGAGAAAGGAAGGTCATAGCGAAAATCTGATAACTCGAGTGTGTAGCCGTTAGTTTGTCACCAAGAATCAGACTTTGTCGATCTTGCATTTAGGAGATATGTGAGGATACGCTTACGACCTTTCGTTCTCGAGATCCAGGTAAAAAGTCTCCACAGCGCATCCTCACATATCTCCTAAACGCAAGATCGACAAAGTCTGATTCTTGGTGACAAATTCCGACAAACTAACGGCTACACAACGAGTAATCAGATTTTCGCTACGACCTTCCGTTTTCGAGATCTGTGTGGCCCAGCTGTAGAGACGTCTCTACAGCTGAGCCACACGTATCTCCTAAACGCAAGACCGACCAACTCTGGTTTTTGGCGACAAAATCCGACAAACTACCGGCTACACATACGAGTAATCAGATTTTCGCTACGACCTTCCGTTTTCGAGATACGTGTGGCTCAGCTGTAGAGACGTCTCTACAGCTGAGCCACACGTATCTCCTAAACGCAAGCCCGACAAATTCTGGTTTTTGGCGACAAATTCCGACAAATTATCGACTTTATCATGGCATAGTCAAAAAGTCAGATTTCTAACTTTTTTTTTGTGGCCCAGCTGTAGTCCGGCACGTGTCGTGAACTCCACCGTCCCCGACGGGGACTCCCCGTAGCGACGTTGGGGCACAGGGTTCAGGGGCTTTGCCCCAGATCCCAGTGGTTTAGTCGACAAATGCCAACTTCTCATTATGCCATTTTTTTTTAAACGCCAGATTCTACAAATGTTTTTATTACGAAGAAAAAAAACTAAAAAATATCCAAATTCCAAAAGTGATTGAAAATACACTATAAGAACGCAAAAATATATATCAAAAGGTGATTGAAAATATTGTTTCTCCATAACAACAAAATGTTGGCATTTATGAGAAGTTGGCATTTGTTAAACCATCCCAGTTAATAAATTCCACTGGTGCCTAGTTGCAAACAAGTCAGCAACCAACATTCACTAGCTTTTGTTTAAACGTTGTTCGCAAGACTAAGGCTGCGTTCAAACGATAACACACGACCCGACCTCAACCCGGACTCAACTCAAACTCACCTCAACCACAGCCCACCTTGAAATACATTGCTTACAATTTTTAGTCTTATGATGTGATGACACATAAATAAGCTCCTATGTAATGTTCAGGTGTGTTTGAGGTGAGTTTGGGTTGAGTTTGAGTTGGGGTTGTGTTTGGGTTGAGTTTGAGTTGAGTTCGGGTTGTGCATGTGCAGTTGTATCGACAAAATATAATGGAGCTTATTAATGTGTCATAAAACTCAAAATTGTAAGCGCTGTAGTTCAAGAAGTGGGCTCCGTTTGAGTTGAGCTCGAGTTGAGTTCAGTTCGGGTTGAGGTCGGCGGGCTGATTATCTAATTAAAAACCACCTAGCGACTGGTTGCAGTGTACAGATGATCGTGATCCATTGCTACTTCTTTTTGGGTAAAAAAAACATACTACCAAAGAAAAGTGGCAATGTATGTCAAATGCAACCAGTCGCTAAATAGTTTCTTTTTAGATAATCAGGGTGCGGGTCGTGCGTAATCGTCTGAACGCAGCCTAAAAGTATGATTTACAAAGAGAACACTCTACGTAACGTCTATTGTAGAATAAGGTTCGCCGAACTTTGCGGCAACGTCTGGTCAAGTCTGGTCAACGAAAGATGAGATTGAAATGGCGGCGCCACTTTCCTCTTTAATTAAAGTTTAGAGGTTAAGTTATTGTAAACTGAACCTTAAAATAAGGCGCAAAATTAGTTCCATTTCCAACCGAGTCTCATCTTTCGTTGACCAAACGCTATCCAACTAGTAATTAACACTTTTTAACGTCATTTTTATATGTAGAAGTTAACCACCCTATTCATAAAAACAAAACACAGTTATAGGAGGCGTATAAAGTGTTTTGTTCCTTTTACTCTTTTGACAAATGATAAAGATAAAATATAGTTTAACAGTGCAATAGCTAAAATATAATTAAGTATTGGACGTTTATGAATAAGGCTGTAAGTACAACGTGCTACAAAATAACCCCTAATGCCGAATATGGTAGATAGGGGCCATCAAACTGAACAACTTTTGGGACCAGCTCTTAAATCGCGAAAAAAGAATCTGCTGTTTCATACAAAAATTAATAACGAAAATATCAAAATGTATGAAACAGCTGATTTTTATCGCGGCATTATGGGTTTTTAACACGTTTTTATTAGGTTGCTTTCTCGTTTGTGTGTTCGTTCGTTTGTTTGTTTTTTTGTCTCCACAAAGTTTGCAAACGATTTTATACTAGCTTCCCGATGAGCTAGAGACTTGAAACTTTGAACATAGGTCAGAACTGGAAGGCAATGCGATATTATGGTATCATCGAGCTGATCTGATGATGAAGCCTGAAGAAGGCCACAGGAACTCTACGATGAAACCATAAAAGCCCATCGTGTTTGGGCTCGTTAGAATCGTCTTGACGAGTACTCTAATGGGAGACGAGATCCAGGGTCTGATGATGAAGCGGAAAGGCCATGCCATAGGAACTCAATATTGAAACTATGCAACCCCATCAAATTTGGGCTCGTTTGAATCGACTTGACGAGTTCTTTGTTAGGAAATAGTTTCCAGGGTCTGATGATGGAGCCGGAAGAAGGCCACTGGAACTTGGTAAAAAACCATGCAACCCCATCGAGTTTGGGCTCGTTTAAATCATCTTGACGAGTACTTTGATGGGAAATAGTGTCCGAGGATCTGATGATGGAGCCGGAGGAAAGCCATAGAAACTCTATAATAAAACCTGTAATGTCGTCCATTACTGATTGGCACTCATCGGTAATCTGTGGCTATCGATGACTCGGCGATTGTTCCACTAGAATGCATCCAATGTCGCATTGACGTGTGACACGAGCTGTCAGTGCTCATTCTTATTTTTTATTCTTTGCGATCGGAAGCAAAAATAATGGCTGTCTTTTATTCGGACGAAAATCCGAATAATGCCGTTAAAATACGGTAAATCCTACCTTTAAATAGGCTTAGAATGCCTCTTCTTTTCTTATAATTGGTAAGTTTGGTATTATTTCGATGATTTTTTATAAATTTGTTGTAAAATGGCGAACCGCATTTTAATAACCTTATCTTCTTGTTTCAGCATAGTTTATATTGTGTTATAATGCATTTAAGCATTATGCACTGTCATATTTGACACCTTTTTTAAAACGGTAAGATATTTCCTTGTGAAATTTAACAGATTCGCGACTCCTGTCCATTTATTTTTTTGCTAATTGATGTTTTTTTGTTTCCAGCAAAATTGCGTTTTTTTTTATGTATCAATTTGAATCATAATTTCCTCGTGCTTCATCATACAAAGATTTCTGGTGGGCGCAAGTTGGTAGAACCACGCCGTCGACATGACGCCGTGATGGTCTTATAGAGGTATTTAACTACCAGTGACAAGGTCAGAATTTTTTATGTACCTATTTTAATTTCATTTCGTCATGGTGCTATATATTCAAAATTTCTATATTCCAAATCTTTATATTCATATCCTATATTTAAATCTTTGTACGTCAAACCTTTATATTCAAAATTTTGTCATCTTAAAATGCATTAAGCTTATGTTGTTTGTTTAAAAACATTACACCTTTAACTCAGTAAAATGCTGTATCCACATTTGGTCTCAACAACATGTATTTAATATAAGTTTAACTTCCTCTAAAATTCAATGTAACTATAATAACTATTAAAAGCAAGGGAATTTAAATAAAACCACAGTTTTGTTACAAGTGTATTTTATTTTTAGCCACTCCCCGGCAGATTAAAAGTTCATCTCTACCGCAGACCTATCCGAGGTTATTATTTTTTATCATTTGGTTCTTTATTTGGCGGAGCAACCTCTGCCTGGCGCCCGAGTCATTTTGTTTCTTTTCCACATCACATTTAAAATAACAAAAACATTACAATTGTCGCCTGCGACCAGGGACTTGACTTGCTTTTTGTTTTGATTTGTTGAGATTGACTTTTATCTGCAGTGATGGGGTTGCTATTTTGTTAGTTTGGATGAATATAGCACCATTTGTTTTTTGTTTTATAATTTTGTATGGAAATTTCCATAATCCGTTAAGACTTTGTATGTTAACTTTAATATTGACAATGTTGTGTCGATAAACATTTTGTTTGTTTGGTTAAAGAATTAATCTTTAATAATTTTGTTTGTAAAGAAATACTTATTTCTTTAATTTTTTGTTAAGCTATTGTTAACTTTAACAATTAGTAATTTATTTGTTTTTGTCTAACATAACTATACAGAAACGGGTTTTATGTGTCGAGTTGTATCTCTTAAAGATTAAATTAAGAACTTAAAATTAATTAACTAAAACTTAATATTGTTTACTTAAACTTAAATTAATTTACTTAAATTTAAAATTTAATAGTTTACTTTAAGCAACAGCTACCTTTTGTGAGTGGATAAAGCACTTGATTTTGACATTTGATATAGTAATTTACAGCTAAATAACTTTGACAATTTTCATAATTTTAACATTAACATTAATTTTTATAAAACTTTAAAATGGATAAAGCGATTCAGTGTCCGCCTGAAAATATTTTGCCTGGTGATAGTGTTATTCTTAAATCAGCTGGTACCTGTACTGGTGATGACGGTATGGAGTATGAACAGTTTAACAACGTCGTTAAGGAGAAGCCTGCTCATTCTTCGTCATTTAACATAATAAATGAAACTGTTAGGAAAAATTTACCTAAGTGTTCGACTAAGTTACCTGATTTGAAGCGTAGTGGAATTTTGTTCGAAGGTAAGTCCTGTGTGCGAGAATTCATAGTGCAAGTTGAGGATTATTTTTTATATAGAAATTTTGATGAGTCTGTTTTGGTCGGAGCTTTTTCGGAACTTCTTTCTGGAACTGCTGCCAAGTGGTTTAGGGCAAATAGATATTTTATTAGTTCGTGGAATGATTTAAAGGTTGCTTTGTTAAAACGTTTCGATAGATGTGATTTCGATTACTTTTTAGAACATGACTTGCGTACTAGGAAACAGAAACATAATGAGTCACTTCCTGACTTTATTACCGAAATTCTTGATATGTCAAATCGTCTTTCAGCCCCTCTTTCGGAATTAACTTTGATAAACATAATTAAACACAACATGTTGTCGGTGTATACACCTTATATTTTGGGTAAGGATATTTCTTCTTTGGACTTTTTTACAGCTTTTGGGAAGGAGTTGGAGCCGCTGGTGGACAGGAAGCCGTTCAAGGTGCCTGTTAAAAATGTAAAATTTGAGAAAAATTATTTGAATGCAGCTGCTACTCAGGGCACTGTTACTTGTTTGAAGTGTGGAGAAATTGGCCACTCGTTCAAAAATTGTTCTAAAATTCCTGGTATAATTTGTTTTAAGTGTAAGAAGTTGGGTGTTACTACTAAAGATTGTGAGGTGTGCGCTTTGGATAAAAATACTTCAAGTCCAAAAACTGATTAGGTCGCATCGATCTCCAGTTTTTGGTGAAACTAAGGATGAGTCGATGTGTGAAATTGTTAATTATGCTCATAGTCATAAACCTGACGAAGCTACCCGTAAAAAAGAATTTTCTGATTGGTTAGAATATTTAAAAACTTTCTTTGGCGTTTATAAGGCTGCTCCTATTCTCTTTGTTAAAAATAATGATTCGAGACCGTTTTTGCAGTTTAGTGTTGGTAATCGTGAATTTTCTGGTTTGTTGGACAGTGGTTCGAATAGATGTATTTTGGGACGTAATAGTCATCGTGAATTTTTAAAATTAGGATTTAAAATTAAACCATTTTCGGAAATTATTTCAAACTATACTTACACAGCTGATGGTTCTGCACAGAAAGCTATAGGCACTATTGATATTCCTATTACTTGTGATAATAGTACTAAAATTATAAATTTTTTGATTATACCTTCTGTTGAGTATTCTGTTATTTTGGGATTTGACTTTTGGTTGAAATTTGATCTTGCTAAGGAACTTTGGAAAAATATTACTTTTGTTGAAGATAGAAATTTTAAACTTGGAACTTGTACAGTTACGGCTGCTGCTGAGCTTGCACCTTCCGAAAATAAATTATTAGTTGAAACTATTAAACTTTTTGAAGATATTTCTTATGAAAAGAGAGGCTTAGGTCTTACTCATTTAACTGAACATAAAATTAACGTTGTCGGTGAACCTTTTAAGCAAAAGTGTTGGTCTTTGAGCCCCGCTATGCAGAAAATTGTAAATGATGAAATTGATATTTTGCTTCGAGAAGGAATTATTCAACCTTCTAAATCTCCTTGGTGTTCTCCTATTGTTATTGTAAAGAAAAAAGATGGTAGTCCCAGACTTTGTTTAGATTCTCGTCGTTTAAATTCTATAACTGTTAAAGATTCATATCCTTTGCCGTATACTTCGAAAATTTTGGATAGCCTTCGTGGTGCTCGTTTTATTACTGCTATTGATCTTTCAAAAGCATTTTTACAAATTTCTTTAGATGAATCTTCTCGTGAAAAGACTGCTTTTGCCGTCCCGGGAAAAGGACTGTTCGAGTTCGTTAGAATGCCGTTTGGTCTTACTAACGCACCAGCTGAGCTACAGCGATTGGTAGATAAGATGTTTGGACCTGAATTTGATGGTAAATTATTTAGATATCTTGATGATTTAATTTTGATAAATTTTGAGTTTTCTGAGCATATTGAGGACCTGCGCAGAGTATATAAAGTTTTAAAAGATGCCGGTTTGACCGTCAATTTGAAAAAGTGTGAATTTTGTAAGGAGAGACTCCGCTATCTTGGTTATGTAGTTGATAGAGATGGGTTGCACACTGATCCCTCTAAATTAGATTCAATAAAGGATTTTCCTCGTCCTGTAACTGTAAAACAATTAAGAAGTTTTCTTGGGCTATGTTCCTATTATAGAAGATTTATTTTCAAATTTGCTGATATAGCTTCTCCTCTTACTAAACTTACTTCTGGTTCTAGAAATTCTAAGAAACCTTTAATTTGGAATGATGAGGCTGAAACTGCTTTCGAAAATTTAAAAGAAGCGTTAATTTCTTCACCAGTTTTGCAACATCCAAATTTTGAGAAACCTTTCTTTTTACATTGTGATGCTAGTTCGGTTGGTATTGGTAGCGTATTGTGTCAAGAGGATGATGAAGGAGAACAACATCCCATTGCTTTCTATTCTAGATCTTTGAGTAAATGCGAACGTAATTATTGTACAACAGAGCGCGAATTGCTTGCTGTTTTAGATTCTATAGAACGTTTTAGACCTTATGTTGAAGGTATGGAATTTACTGTGGTTACAGACCATGCTTGTCTAAAATGGTTAATAAATTTAAGTAATCCTACTGGTAGATTAGCTAGATGGGCTACCAGAATATCTCAATTTACATTTAATATTATTCATAAAAAAGGTATTTTGCATAATGTTCCAGATGCGCTGTCTCGTATTGAAATGGCTGCTATTCTTTCGTCCCCTGTGGATATTGTTTTGCCTGAGGATGATATTGACGATCCCTGGTATAAAAGAATTTTTGTTAATTGTCAAAAGTTTCCTACTAAGTTTAAAAATTTTAGAGTTGAGAATAATACCTTATATCGATATTGTAAGAGTAAATTTGGTTATAGTAATCGTTTAGATTGGAAAATTGTTATTCCAAAAGAAAATATTTTAGATACTATTCGTTCTAATCATGATGATGTTAATTCAGGTCATCTTGGAGTTCATAAAACTTTAAAAAAGCTTAAGCAACATTATTTTTGGAATGGGATGTTTAAAGACGTTCATTTGTACATTAAGTCTTGTGATGTTTGCACAGCTTACAAACATAGTACTTCTCCACCTTTTGGCCATATGATAAATCCTAAAAAAGTAGATTTCCCCATGGTTATGCTTTCGGTTGATATAATAGGAATTTTACCTAAAAGTTATTCTGGTCATAAATATATTCTTTCTGTCGTAGATGTTTTTACTAAATATTGTTGGATATTTCCTCTAGCTAAAGCTACTACTTTGGCAATTTGTAAGATTTTTGAAAAGGATATTTTTCTTAAGTTTGGTGTTCCTAAAATTATAGTCTGCGATAATGGTACTCAGTTTACTTCTAAACATTTTGTAGATTTCATGAAAAGTTATAACATTACTAAAATATTTTATAATACTTTGTATACACCTCAAAATAACCCAGTAGAGAGATATAATAAAACCATTGAAACTTGTATATCATGTTTTGTTAGAGATGATCAAAGAACATGGTCAAAGTTGTTGCCTCATGTTCAGTTAGCTTTGAATAGTAGTGTTAGTCTTGCTACTGATTTTACTCCTAATTTTCTCATGTTTGGTAGAGAATTAATTGTTGATGCCTCGTTGCATAGATTTAGTAATTCTTTTGATAATTTAGATGAAGTTGGTTTGGGCGAAAGAAATTCTTTTGCTTATTCTTTGAATTCACTTAGTGATATTTTTGTTAGAGTTCAGACTCAATTGTTAAAGGCTTATAAGCGGAATGCGTCTTATTATAATAAAGGTCGCAGAGTTATTTCGTTTGCTGTGGGTGATATTGTTTGGAGGCGAAGTTTTGTTCAATCTAATGCTCCGGCTTATTTTTCGGCTAAACTTGCACCTAAGTTTGTAAAATGTAAGATTATAGAAAAAGTTTCAGATAATGTTTATGCTTTGAAGGATTTGGGAAAGGGTTACGTTGGACGTTACCATGTTAAGGATATAATTAAATATTAAATTCGTTTGTTTTGGAATCTTTCAGGCTCGCCGTTGATGTCTTGTTTTGGAGACTACACATTTGTTAGAGAAGAATGAGATGATGTATGTAAGGATATTGTGTTTTGTATACTTTAGATGATGTATGATAAGGAACCTTCAGAACGGATGTTGATAGGGTTTGTTCTAAAGTTTAACTTAGGTCAATTTGGATATAAAGAGGTTTGTTTGCCCATAGTAAATGGTATTATCTTGTTTGTTTGTACATTTTGTATAAATATAGTGTACTTTGTTTGTTTGTACATTTTGTTGTTTGCACTTTGTTGTCTACACTTAAGACTAAGTTGGTTTAGTTATTTGTAGGTCTTAATTTAATTTATTTTGTAAGTTCTGGATCCATACCCGGACATGACATTTAATTCTGACCAGACAATTTATTCTTTTCAGGAAATTGCTCCTTGGTACAGTTTTTCTCTTTTGGATGACATTTTGTTCATCCCTGACATTTTGTTCCCTTTTGGACACTATTTTAGTTGTCCTTGACTTTTCTCTTTTGATACCTTTGTTGGTTATCTTTAGTTTTGCCGTTTTGGAAAACTTTGGTTGGTTTTTCTTGACCATTTTGCTTTTTTGAATTCTTTTAAAGAATTATATTTTTTTGTTGACTCTGTGCCCAGTAAGTCAGTGGTGTTGTGCTGATCACAGATGAAGCTTTAGATAGACATTTGTCAAATTTTTTTTTGTCGTTTTGTTCGACGTTGCCTTGTTTTTTAGGGCGTTCTGCTTTTTTGGGGCATTTTGGTTCTGCTTTTTAGGGCGTTTCTGTTTTGGGGCGTTTCTGCTTCGTTTGGGGCATTTGGTGTCTATTTTGGACGCTATGCGTTGTGGTACGACGTAAGTGTGCGTTGTATGCGGTTTAGTGATCGTGGTCGATCGCGAAAGCTTTGAGTCGGTGACCGTTGTTGTCCAGTCGATTTCAATAGTGCTTTTGTTGGTCAAGTGGAATATGTTTTAGACTCGGTGACCTTAGTTGTCTAACCGATGCCTCTTGGTTTGTAGAGTTGTTAGATTTGGTGACATAGTTTGTCTAACCAATTCAACAGTGGTAGAGCTTTTTTGTAGGTGAGTTGTAGAGAGTTATTTGATTTGGTGACATAGTCTGTCCAACCAATTCAAAGATGGTAGAGTTTTCTTTTAAAATATTTTGTTTATTTTGACAATTTTATTAGTAGTTTGTGTTGACCTTAGAGTCTGACCATATTTTTATGTGGATCTCATTGTTGATAATGATTAGTTTTGGTGTTGGTTTATAAACACATTGTTGTTTATTTCTTTGGGAAATAGTAAGATTGGTGTTGGGTTTAAATGTTTCATAAACCTGATAGGTTTTGGGGTCTTGTGTTGTATTTGTGTTTTGCAAATCCCTTGCATTACCTTGGTTGGTTTTAAGTTTTGTAGAGTCTTTTGGAAAGTTTTGTAGAGTCTTTTGGAAAGTTTTGTAGAGTCTTTTGGAAAGTTTTGTAGAGTCTTTCGGGAAAGTTTTGGTAGAGTTTGTCATAAAAGAAAATTCTTTTCTTTTATTTTTTTTAGGAGGGGACGGGTGTAATGTCGTCCATTACTGATTGGCACTCATCGGTAATCTGTGGCTATCGATGACTCGGCGATTGTTCCACTAGAATGCATCCAATGTCGCATTGACGTGTGACACGAGCTGTCAGTGCTCATTCTTATTTTTTATTCTTTGCGATCGGAAGCAAAAATAATGGCTGTCTTTTATTCGGACGAAAATCCGAATAATGCCGTTAAAATACGGTAAATCCTACCTTTAAATAGGCTTAGAATGCCTCTTCTTTTCTTATAATTGGTAAGTTTGGTATTATTTCGATGATTTTTTATAAATTTGTTGTAAAATGGCGAACCGCATTTTAATAACCTTATCTTCTTGTTTCAGCATAGTTTATATTGTGTTATAATGCATTTAAGCATTATGCACTGTCATATTTGACACCTTTTTTAAAACGGTAAGATATTTCCTTGTGAAATTTAACAGATTCGCGACTCCTGTCCATTTATTTTTTTGCTAATTGATGTTTTTTTGTTTCCAGCAAAATTGCGTTTTTTTTTATGTATCAATTTGAATCATAATTTCCTCGTGCTTCATCATACAAAGATTTCTGGTGGGCGCAAGTTGGTAGAACCACGCCGTCGACATGACGCCGTGATGGTCTTATAGAGGTATTTAACTACCAGTGACAAGGTCAGAATTTTTTATGTACCTATTTTAATTTCATTTCGTCATGGTGCTATATATTCAAAATTTCTATATTCCAAATCTTTATATTCATATCCTATATTTAAATCTTTGTACGTCAAACCTTTATATTCAAAATTTTGTCATCTTAAAATGCATTAAGCTTATGTTGTTTGTTTAAAAACATTACACCTTTAACTCAGTAAAATGCTGTATCCACATTTGGTCTCAACAACATGTATTTAATATAAGTTTAACTTCCTCTAAAATTCAATGTAACTATAATAACTATTAAAAGCAAGGGAATTTAAATAAAACCACAGTTTTGTTACAAGTGTATTTTATTTTTAGCCACTCCCCGGCAGATTAAAAGTTCATCTCTACCGCAGACCTATCCGAGGTTATTATTTTTTATCATTTGGTTCTTTATTTGGCGGAGCAACCTCTGCCTGGCGCCCGAGTCATTTTGTTTCTTTTCCACATCACATTTAAAATAACAAAAACATTACAATTGTCGCCTGCGACCAGGGACTTGACTTGCTTTTTGTTTTGATTTGTTGAGATTGACTTTTATCTGCAGTGATGGGGTTGCTATTTTGTTAGTTTGGATGAATATAGCACCATTTGTTTTTTGTTTTATAATTTTGTATGGAAATTTCCATAATCCGTTAAGACTTTGTATGTTAACTTTAATATTGACAATGTTGTGTCGATAAACATTTTGTTTGTTTGGTTAAAGAATTAATCTTTAATAATTTTGTTTGTAAAGAAATACTTATTTCTTTAATTTTTTGTTAAGCTATTGTTAACTTTAACAATTAGTAATTTATTTGTTTTTGTCTAACATAACTATACAGAAACGGGTTTTATGTGTCGAGTTGTATCTCTTAAAGATTAAATTAAGAACTTAAAATTAATTAACTAAAACTTAATATTGTTTACTTAAACTTAAATTAATTTACTTAAATTTAAAATTTAATAGTTTACTTTAAGCAACAGCTACCTTTTGTGAGTGGATAAAGCACTTGATTTTGACATTTGATATAGTAATTTACAGCTAAATAACTTTGACAATTTTCATAATTTTAACATTAACATTAATTTTTATAAAACTTTAAAATGGATAAAGCGATTCAGTGTCCGCCTGAAAATATTTTGCCTGGTGATAGTGTTATTCTTAAATCAGCTGGTACCTGTACTGGTGATGACGGTATGGAGTATGAACAGTTTAACAACGTCGTTAAGGAGAAGCCTGCTCATTCTTCGTCATTTAACATAATAAATGAAACTGTTAGGAAAAATTTACCTAAGTGTTCGACTAAGTTACCTGATTTGAAGCGTAGTGGAATTTTGTTCGAAGGTAAGTCCTGTGTGCGAGAATTCATAGTGCAAGTTGAGGATTATTTTTTATATAGAAATTTTGATGAGTCTGTTTTGGTCGGAGCTTTTTCGGAACTTCTTTCTGGAACTGCTGCCAAGTGGTTTAGGGCAAATAGATATTTTATTAGTTCGTGGAATGATTTAAAGGTTGCTTTGTTAAAACGTTTCGATAGATGTGATTTCGATTACTTTTTAGAACATGACTTGCGTACTAGGAAACAGAAACATAATGAGTCACTTCCTGACTTTATTACCGAAATTCTTGATATGTCAAATCGTCTTTCAGCCCCTCTTTCGGAATTAACTTTGATAAACATAATTAAACACAACATGTTGTCGGTGTATACACCTTATATTTTGGGTAAGGATATTTCTTCTTTGGACTTTTTTACAGCTTTTGGGAAGGAGTTGGAGCCGCTGGTGGACAGGAAGCCGTTCAAGGTGCCTGTTAAAAATGTAAAATTTGAGAAAAATTATTTGAATGCAGCTGCTACTCAGGGCACTGTTACTTGTTTGAAGTGTGGAGAAATTGGCCACTCGTTCAAAAATTGTTCTAAAATTCCTGGTATAATTTGTTTTAAGTGTAAGAAGTTGGGTGTTACTACTAAAGATTGTGAGGTGTGCGCTTTGGATAAAAATACTTCAAGTCCAAAAACTGATTAGGTCGCATCGATCTCCAGTTTTTGGTGAAACTAAGGATGAGTCGATGTGTGAAATTGTTAATTATGCTCATAGTCATAAACCTGACGAAGCTACCCGTAAAAAAGAATTTTCTGATTGGTTAGAATATTTAAAAACTTTCTTTGGCGTTTATAAGGCTGCTCCTATTCTCTTTGTTAAAAATAATGATTCGAGACCGTTTTTGCAGTTTAGTGTTGGTAATCGTGAATTTTCTGGTTTGTTGGACAGTGGTTCGAATAGATGTATTTTGGGACGTAATAGTCATCGTGAATTTTTAAAATTAGGATTTAAAATTAAACCATTTTCGGAAATTATTTCAAACTATACTTACACAGCTGATGGTTCTGCACAGAAAGCTATAGGCACTATTGATATTCCTATTACTTGTGATAATAGTACTAAAATTATAAATTTTTTGATTATACCTTCTGTTGAGTATTCTGTTATTTTGGGATTTGACTTTTGGTTGAAATTTGATCTTGCTAAGGAACTTTGGAAAAATATTACTTTTGTTGAAGATAGAAATTTTAAACTTGGAACTTGTACAGTTACGGCTGCTGCTGAGCTTGCACCTTCCGAAAATAAATTATTAGTTGAAACTATTAAACTTTTTGAAGATATTTCTTATGAAAAGAGAGGCTTAGGTCTTACTCATTTAACTGAACATAAAATTAACGTTGTCGGTGAACCTTTTAAGCAAAAGTGTTGGTCTTTGAGCCCCGCTATGCAGAAAATTGTAAATGATGAAATTGATATTTTGCTTCGAGAAGGAATTATTCAACCTTCTAAATCTCCTTGGTGTTCTCCTATTGTTATTGTAAAGAAAAAAGATGGTAGTCCCAGACTTTGTTTAGATTCTCGTCGTTTAAATTCTATAACTGTTAAAGATTCATATCCTTTGCCGTATACTTCGAAAATTTTGGATAGCCTTCGTGGTGCTCGTTTTATTACTGCTATTGATCTTTCAAAAGCATTTTTACAAATTTCTTTAGATGAATCTTCTCGTGAAAAGACTGCTTTTGCCGTCCCGGGAAAAGGACTGTTCGAGTTCGTTAGAATGCCGTTTGGTCTTACTAACGCACCAGCTGAGCTACAGCGATTGGTAGATAAGATGTTTGGACCTGAATTTGATGGTAAATTATTTAGATATCTTGATGATTTAATTTTGATAAATTTTGAGTTTTCTGAGCATATTGAGGACCTGCGCAGAGTATATAAAGTTTTAAAAGAT
Source organism: Agriphila tristella (assembly GCA_928269145.1). Classification (NCBI taxonomy): domain Eukaryota; kingdom Metazoa; phylum Arthropoda; class Insecta; order Lepidoptera; family Crambidae; genus Agriphila; species Agriphila tristella. The sequence goes on from OV743445.1 coordinate 22,069,568, forward strand.
GCCGGTTTGACCGTCAATTTGAAAAAGTGTGAATTTTGTAAGGAGAGACTCCGCTATCTTGGTTATGTAGTTGATAGAGATGGGTTGCACACTGATCCCTCTAAATTAGATTCAATAAAGGATTTTCCTCGTCCTGTAACTGTAAAACAATTAAGAAGTTTTCTTGGGCTATGTTCCTATTATAGAAGATTTATTTTCAAATTTGCTGATATAGCTTCTCCTCTTACTAAACTTACTTCTGGTTCTAGAAATTCTAAGAAACCTTTAATTTGGAATGATGAGGCTGAAACTGCTTTCGAAAATTTAAAAGAAGCGTTAATTTCTTCACCAGTTTTGCAACATCCAAATTTTGAGAAACCTTTCTTTTTACATTGTGATGCTAGTTCGGTTGGTATTGGTAGCGTATTGTGTCAAGAGGATGATGAAGGAGAACAACATCCCATTGCTTTCTATTCTAGATCTTTGAGTAAATGCGAACGTAATTATTGTACAACAGAGCGCGAATTGCTTGCTGTTTTAGATTCTATAGAACGTTTTAGACCTTATGTTGAAGGTATGGAATTTACTGTGGTTACAGACCATGCTTGTCTAAAATGGTTAATAAATTTAAGTAATCCTACTGGTAGATTAGCTAGATGGGCTACCAGAATATCTCAATTTACATTTAATATTATTCATAAAAAAGGTATTTTGCATAATGTTCCAGATGCGCTGTCTCGTATTGAAATGGCTGCTATTCTTTCGTCCCCTGTGGATATTGTTTTGCCTGAGGATGATATTGACGATCCCTGGTATAAAAGAATTTTTGTTAATTGTCAAAAGTTTCCTACTAAGTTTAAAAATTTTAGAGTTGAGAATAATACCTTATATCGATATTGTAAGAGTAAATTTGGTTATAGTAATCGTTTAGATTGGAAAATTGTTATTCCAAAAGAAAATATTTTAGATACTATTCGTTCTAATCATGATGATGTTAATTCAGGTCATCTTGGAGTTCATAAAACTTTAAAAAAGCTTAAGCAACATTATTTTTGGAATGGGATGTTTAAAGACGTTCATTTGTACATTAAGTCTTGTGATGTTTGCACAGCTTACAAACATAGTACTTCTCCACCTTTTGGCCATATGATAAATCCTAAAAAAGTAGATTTCCCCATGGTTATGCTTTCGGTTGATATAATAGGAATTTTACCTAAAAGTTATTCTGGTCATAAATATATTCTTTCTGTCGTAGATGTTTTTACTAAATATTGTTGGATATTTCCTCTAGCTAAAGCTACTACTTTGGCAATTTGTAAGATTTTTGAAAAGGATATTTTTCTTAAGTTTGGTGTTCCTAAAATTATAGTCTGCGATAATGGTACTCAGTTTACTTCTAAACATTTTGTAGATTTCATGAAAAGTTATAACATTACTAAAATATTTTATAATACTTTGTATACACCTCAAAATAACCCAGTAGAGAGATATAATAAAACCATTGAAACTTGTATATCATGTTTTGTTAGAGATGATCAAAGAACATGGTCAAAGTTGTTGCCTCATGTTCAGTTAGCTTTGAATAGTAGTGTTAGTCTTGCTACTGATTTTACTCCTAATTTTCTCATGTTTGGTAGAGAATTAATTGTTGATGCCTCGTTGCATAGATTTAGTAATTCTTTTGATAATTTAGATGAAGTTGGTTTGGGCGAAAGAAATTCTTTTGCTTATTCTTTGAATTCACTTAGTGATATTTTTGTTAGAGTTCAGACTCAATTGTTAAAGGCTTATAAGCGGAATGCGTCTTATTATAATAAAGGTCGCAGAGTTATTTCGTTTGCTGTGGGTGATATTGTTTGGAGGCGAAGTTTTGTTCAATCTAATGCTCCGGCTTATTTTTCGGCTAAACTTGCACCTAAGTTTGTAAAATGTAAGATTATAGAAAAAGTTTCAGATAATGTTTATGCTTTGAAGGATTTGGGAAAGGGTTACGTTGGACGTTACCATGTTAAGGATATAATTAAATATTAAATTCGTTTGTTTTGGAATCTTTCAGGCTCGCCGTTGATGTCTTGTTTTGGAGACTACACATTTGTTAGAGAAGAATGAGATGATGTATGTAAGGATATTGTGTTTTGTATACTTTAGATGATGTATGATAAGGAAACTTCAGAACGGATGTTGATAGGGTTTGTTCTAAAGTTTAACTTAGGTCAATTTGGATATAAAGAGGTTTGTTTGCCCATAGTAAATGGTATTATCTTGTTTGTTTGTACATTTTGTATAAATATAGTGTACTTTGTTTGTTTGTACATTTTGTTGTTTGCACTTTGTTGTCTACACTTAAGACTAAGTTGGTTTAGTTATTTGTAGGTCTTAATTTAATTTATTTTGTAAGTTCTGGATCCATACCCGGACATGACATTTAATTCTGACCAGACAATTTATTCTTTTCAGGAAATTGCTTCTTGGTACAGTTTTTCTCTTTTGGATGACATTTTGTTCATCCCTGACATTTTGTTCCCTTTTGGACACTATTTTAGTTGTCCTTGACTTTTCTCTTTTGATACCTTTGTTGGTTATCTTTAGTTTTGCCGTTTTGGAAAACTTTGGTTGGTTTTTCTTGACCATTTTGCTTTTTTGAATTCTTTTAAAGAATTATATTTTTTTGTTGACTCTGTGCCCAGTAAGTCAGTGGTGTTGTGCTGATCACAGATGAAGCTTTAGATAGACATTTGTCAAATTTTTTTTTGTCGTTTTGTTCGACGTTGCCTTGTTTTTTAGGGCGTTCTGCTTTTTTGGGGCATTTTGGTTCTGCTTTTTAGGGCGTTTCTGTTTTGGGGCGTTTCTGCTTCGTTTGGGGCATTTGGTGTCTATTTTGGACGCTATGCGTTGTGGTACGACGTAAGTGTGCGTTGTATGCGGTTTAGTGATCGTGGTCGATCGCGAAAGCTTTGAGTCGGTGACCGTTGTTGTCCAGTCGATTTCAATAGTGCTTTTGTTGGTCAAGTGGAATATGTTTTAGACTCGGTGACCTTAGTTGTCTAACCGATGCCTCTTGGTTTGTAGAGTTGTTAGATTTGGTGACATAGTTTGTCTAACCAATTCAACAGTGGTAGAGCTTTTTTGTAGGTGAGTTGTAGAGAGTTATTTGATTTGGTGACATAGTCTGTCCAACCAATTCAAAGATGGTAGAGTTTTCTTTTAAAATATTTATTTTGACAATTTTATTAGTAGTTTGTGTTGACCTTAGAGTCTGACCATATTTTTATGTGGATCTCATTGTTGATAATGATTAGTTTTGGTGTTGGTTTATAAACACATTGTTGTTTATTTCTTTGGGAAATAGTAAGATTGGTGTTGGGTTTAAATGTTTCATAAACCTGATAGGTTTTGGGGTCTTGTGTTGTATTTGTGTTTTGCAAATCCCTTGCATTACCTTGGTTGGTTTTAAGTTTTGTAGAGTCTTTTGGAAAGTTTTGTAGAGTCTTTTGGAAAGTTTTGTAGAGTCTTTTGGAAAGTTTTGTAGAGTCTTTCGGGAAAGTTTTGGTAGAGTTTGTCATAAAAGAAAATTCTTTTCTTTTATTTTTTTTAGGAGGGGACGGGTGTAATGTCGTCCATTACTGATTGGCACTCATCGGTAATCTGTGGCTATCGATGACTCGGCGATTGTTCCACTAGAATGCATCCAATGTCGCATTGACGTGTGACACGAGCTGTCAGTGCTCATTCTTATTTTTTATTCTTTGCGATCGGAAGCAAAAATAATGGCTGTCTTTTATTCGGACGAAAATCCGAATAATGCCGTTAAAATACGGTAAATCCTACCTTTAAATAGGCTTAGAATGCCTCTTCTTTTCTTATAATTGGTAAGTTTGGTATTATTTCGATGATTTTTTATAAATTTGTTGTAAAATGGCGAACCGCATTTTAATAACCTTATCTTCTTGTTTCAGCATAGTTTATATTGTGTTATAATGCATTTAAGCATTATGCACTGTCATATTTGACACCTTTTTTAAAACGGTAAGATATTTCCTTGTGAAATTTAACAGATTCGCGACTCCTGTCCATTTATTTTTTTGCTAATTGATGTTTTTTTGTTTCCAGCAAAATTGCGTTTTTTTTTATGTATCAATTTGAATCATAATTTCCTCGTGCTTCATCATACAAAGATTTCTGGTGGGCGCAAGTTGGTAGAACCACGCCGTCGACATGACGCCGTGATGGTCTTATAGAGGTATTTAACTACCAGTGACAAGGTCAGAATTTTTTATGTACCTATTTTAATTTCATTTCGTCATGGTGCTATATATTCAAAATTTCTATATTCCAAATCTTTATATTCATATCCTATATTTAAATCTTTGTACGTCAAACCTTTATATTCAAAATTTTGTCATCTTAAAATGCATTAAGCTTATGTTGTTTGTTTAAAAACATTACACCTTTAACTCAGTAAAATGCTGTATCCACATTTGGTCTCAACAACATGTATTTAATATAAGTTTAACTTCCTCTAAAATTCAATGTAACTATAATAACTATTAAAAGCAAGGGAATTTAAATAAAACCACAGTTTTGTTACAAGTGTATTTTATTTTTAGCCACTCCCCGGCAGATTAAAAGTTCATCTCTACCGCAGACCTATCCGAGGTTATTATTTTTTATCATTTGGTTCTTTATTTGGCGGAGCAACCTCTGCCTGGCGCCCGAGTCATTTTGTTTCTTTTCCACATCACATTTAAAATAACAAAAACATTACAATTGTCGCCTGCGACCAGGGACTTGACTTGCTTTTTGTTTTGATTTGTTGAGATTGACTTTTATCTGCAGTGATGGGGTTGCTATTTTGTTAGTTTGGATGAATATAGCACCATTTGTTTTTTGTTTTATAATTTTGTATGGAAATTTCCATAATCCGTTAAGACTTTGTATGTTAACTTTAATATTGACAATGTTGTGTCGATAAACATTTTGTTTGTTTGGTTAAAGAATTAATCTTTAATAATTTTGTTTGTAAAGAAATACTTATTTCTTTAATTTTTTGTTAAGCTATTGTTAACTTTAACAATTAGTAATTTATTTGTTTTTGTCTAACATAACTATACAGAAACGGGTTTTATGTGTCGAGTTGTATCTCTTAAAGATTAAATTAAGAACTTAAAATTAATTAACTAAAACTTAATATTGTTTACTTAAACTTAAATTAATTTACTTAAATTTAAAATTTAATAGTTTACTTTAAGCAACAGCTACCTTTTGTGAGTGGATAAAGCACTTGATTTTGACATTTGATATAGTAATTTACAGCTAAATAACTTTGACAATTTTCATAATTTTAACATTAACATTAATTTTTATAAAACTTTAAAATGGATAAAGCGATTCAGTGTCCGCCTGAAAATATTTTGCCTGGTGATAGTGTTATTCTTAAATCAGCTGGTACCTGTACTGGTGATGACGGTATGGAGTATGAACAGTTTAACAACGTCGTTAAGGAGAAGCCTGCTCATTCTTCGTCATTTAACATAATAAATGAAACTGTTAGGAAAAATTTACCTAAGTGTTCGACTAAGTTACCTGATTTGAAGCGTAGTGGAATTTTGTTCGAAGGTAAGTCCTGTGTGCGAGAATTCATAGTGCAAGTTGAGGATTATTTTTTATATAGAAATTTTGATGAGTCTGTTTTGGTCGGAGCTTTTTCGGAACTTCTTTCTGGAACTGCTGCCAAGTGGTTTAGGGCAAATAGATATTTTATTAGTTCGTGGAATGATTTAAAGGTTGCTTTGTTAAAACGTTTCGATAGATGTGATTTCGATTACTTTTTAGAACATGACTTGCGTACTAGGAAACAGAAACATAATGAGTCACTTCCTGACTTTATTACCGAAATTCTTGATATGTCAAATCGTCTTTCAGCCCCTCTTTCGGAATTAACTTTGATAAACATAATTAAACACAACATGTTGTCGGTGTATACACCTTATATTTTGGGTAAGGATATTTCTTCTTTGGACTTTTTTACAGCTTTTGGGAAGGAGTTGGAGCCGCTGGTGGACAGGAAGCCGTTCAAGGTGCCTGTTAAAAATGTAAAATTTGAGAAAAATTATTTGAATGCAGCTGCTACTCAGGGCACTGTTACTTGTTTGAAGTGTGGAGAAATTGGCCACTCGTTCAAAAATTGTTCTAAAATTCCTGGTATAATTTGTTTTAAGTGTAAGAAGTTGGGTGTTACTACTAAAGATTGTGAGGTGTGCGCTTTGGATAAAAATACTTCAAGTCCAAAAACTGATTAGGTCGCATCGATCTCCAGTTTTTGGTGAAACTAAGGATGAGTCGATGTGTGAAATTGTTAATTATGCTCATAGTCATAAACCTGACGAAGCTACCCGTAAAAAAGAATTTTCTGATTGGTTAGAATATTTAAAAACTTTCTTTGGCGTTTATAAGGCTGCTCCTATTCTCTTTGTTAAAAATAATGATTCGAGACCGTTTTTGCAGTTTAGTGTTGGTAATCGTGAATTTTCTGGTTTGTTGGACAGTGGTTCGAATAGATGTATTTTGGGACGTAATAGTCATCGTGAATTTTTAAAATTAGGATTTAAAATTAAACCATTTTCGGAAATTATTTCAAACTATACTTACACAGCTGATGGTTCTGCACAGAAAGCTATAGGCACTATTGATATTCCTATTACTTGTGATAATAGTACTAAAATTATAAATTTTTTGATTATACCTTCTGTTGAGTATTCTGTTATTTTGGGATTTGACTTTTGGTTGAAATTTGATCTTGCTAAGGAACTTTGGAAAAATATTACTTTTGTTGAAGATAGAAATTTTAAACTTGGAACTTGTACAGTTACGGCTGCTGCTGAGCTTGCACCTTCCGAAAATAAATTATTAGTTGAAACTATTAAACTTTTTGAAGATATTTCTTATGAAAAGAGAGGCTTAGGTCTTACTCATTTAACTGAACATAAAATTAACGTTGTCGGTGAACCTTTTAAGCAAAAGTGTTGGTCTTTGAGCCCCGCTATGCAGAAAATTGTAAATGATGAAATTGATATTTTGCTTCGAGAAGGAATTATTCAACCTTCTAAATCTCCTTGGTGTTCTCCTATTGTTATTGTAAAGAAAAAAGATGGTAGTCCCAGACTTTGTTTAGATTCTCGTCGTTTAAATTCTATAACTGTTAAAGATTCATATCCTTTGCCGTATACTTCGAAAATTTTGGATAGCCTTCGTGGTGCTCGTTTTATTACTGCTATTGATCTTTCAAAAGCATTTTTACAAATTTCTTTAGATGAATCTTCTCGTGAAAAGACTGCTTTTGCCGTCCCGGGAAAAGGACTGTTCGAGTTCGTTAGAATGCCGTTTGGTCTTACTAACGCACCAGCTGAGCTACAGCGATTGGTAGATAAGATGTTTGGACCTGAATTTGATGGTAAATTATTTAGATATCTTGATGATTTAATTTTGATAAATTTTGAGTTTTCTGAGCATATTGAGGACCTGCGCAGAGTATATAAAGTTTTAAAAGATGCCGGTTTGACCGTCAATTTGAAAAAGTGTGAATTTTGTAAGGAGAGACTCCGCTATCTTGGTTATGTAGTTGATAGAGATGGGTTGCACACTGATCCCTCTAAATTAGATTCAATAAAGGATTTTCCTCGTCCTGTAACTGTAAAACAATTAAGAAGTTTTCTTGGGCTATGTTCCTATTATAGAAGATTTATTTTCAAATTTGCTGATATAGCTTCTCCTCTTACTAAACTTACTTCTGGTTCTAGAAATTCTAAGAAACCTTTAATTTGGAATGATGAGGCTGAAACTGCTTTCGAAAATTTAAAAGAAGCGTTAATTTCTTCACCAGTTTTGCAACATCCAAATTTTGAGAAACCTTTCTTTTTACATTGTGATGCTAGTTCGGTTGGTATTGGTAGCGTATTGTGTCAAGAGGATGATGAAGGAGAACAACATCCCATTGCTTTCTATTCTAGATCTTTGAGTAAATGCGAACGTAATTATTGTACAACAGAGCGCGAATTGCTTGCTGTTTTAGATTCTATAGAACGTTTTAGACCTTATGTTGAAGGTATGGAATTTACTGTGGTTACAGACCATGCTTGTCTAAAATGGTTAATAAATTTAAGTAATCCTACTGGTAGATTAGCTAGATGGGCTACCAGAATATCTCAATTTACATTTAATATTATTCATAAAAAAGGTATTTTGCATAATGTTCCAGATGCGCTGTCTCGTATTGAAATGGCTGCTATTCTTTCGTCCCCTGTGGATATTGTTTTGCCTGAGGATGATATTGACGATCCCTGGTATAAAAGAATTTTTGTTAATTGTCAAAAGTTTCCTACTAAGTTTAAAAATTTTAGAGTTGAGAATAATACCTTATATCGATATTGTAAGAGTAAATTTGGTTATAGTAATCGTTTAGATTGGAAAATTGTTATTCCAAAAGAAAATATTTTAGATACTATTCGTTCTAATCATGATGATGTTAATTCAGGTCATCTTGGAGTTCATAAAACTTTAAAAAAGCTTAAGCAACATTATTTTTGGAATGGGATGTTTAAAGACGTTCATTTGTACATTAAGTCTTGTGATGTTTGCACAGCTTACAAACATAGTACTTCTCCACCTTTTGGCCATATGATAAATCCTAAAAAAGTAGATTTCCCCATGGTTATGCTTTCGGTTGATATAATAGGAATTTTACCTAAAAGTTATTCTGGTCATAAATATATTCTTTCTGTCGTAGATGTTTTTACTAAATATTGTTGGATATTTCCTCTAGCTAAAGCTACTACTTTGGCAATTTGTAAGATTTTTGAAAAGGATATTTTTCTTAAGTTTGGTGTTCCTAAAATTATAGTCTGCGATAATGGTACTCAGTTTACTTCTAAACATTTTGTAGATTTCATGAAAAGTTATAACATTACTAAAATATTTTATAATACTTTGTATACACCTCAAAATAACCCAGTAGAGAGATATAATAAAACCATTGAAACTTGTATATCATGTTTTGTTAGAGATGATCAAAGAACATGGTCAAAGTTGTTGCCTCATGTTCAGTTAGCTTTGAATAGTAGTGTTAGTCTTGCTACTGATTTTACTCCTAATTTTCTCATGTTTGGTAGAGAATTAATTGTTGATGCCTCGTTGCATAGATTTAGTAATTCTTTTGATAATTTAGATGAAGTTGGTTTGGGCGAAAGAAATTCTTTTGCTTATTCTTTGAATTCACTTAGTGATATTTTTGTTAGAGTTCAGACTCAATTGTTAAAGGCTTATAAGCGGAATGCGTCTTTTTATAATAAAGGTCGCAAAGTTATTTCGTTTGCTGTGGGTGATATTGTTTGGAGGCGAAGTTTTGTTCAATCTAATGCTCCGGCTTATTTTTCGGCTAAACTTGCACCTAAGTTTGTAAAATGTAAGATTATAGAAAAAGTTTCAGATAATGTTTATGCTTTGAAGGATTTGGGAAAGGGTTACGTTGGACGTTACCATGTTAAGGATATAATTAAATATTAAATTCGTTTGTTTTGGAATCTTTCAGGCTCGCCGTTGATGTCTTGTTTTGGAGACTACACATTTGTTAGAGAAGAATGAGATGATGTATGTAAGGATATTGTGTTTTGTATACTTTAGATGATGTATGATAAGGAAACTTCAGAACGGATGTTGATAGGGTTTGTTCTAAAGTTTAACTTAGGTCAATTTGGATATAAAGAGGTTTGTTTGCCCATAGTAAATGGTATTATCTTGTTTGTTTGTACATTTTGTATAAATATAGTGTACTTTGTTTGTTTGTACATTTTGTTGTTTGCACTTTGTTGTCTACACTTAAGACTAAGTTGGTTTAGTTATTTGTAGGTCTTAATTTAATTTATTTTGTAAGTTCTGGATCCATACCCGGACATGACATTTAATTCTGACCAGACAATTTATTCTTTTCAGGAAATTGCTCCTTGGTACAGTTTTTCTCTTTTGGATGACATTTTGTTCATCCCTGACATTTTGTTCCCTTTTGGACACTATTTTAGTTGTCCTTGACTTTTCTCTTTTGATACCTTTGTTGGTTATCTTTAGTTTTGCCGTTTTGGAAAACTTTGGTTGGTTTTTCTTGACCATTTTGCTTTTTTGAATTCTTTTAAAGAATTATATTTTTTTGTTGACTCTGTGCCCAGTAAGTCAGTGGTGTTGTGCTGATCACAGATGAAGCTTTAGATAGACATTTGTCAAATTTTTTTTTGTCGTTTTGTTCGACGTTGCCTTGTTTTTTAGGGCGTTCTGCTTTTTTGGGGCATTTTGGTTCTGCTTTTTAGGGCGTTTCTGTTTTGGGGCGTTTCTGCTTCGTTTGGGGCATTTGGTGTCTATTTTGGACGCTATGCGTTGTGGTACGACGTAAGTGTGCGTTGTATGCGGTTTAGTGATCGTGGTCGATCGCGAAAGCTTTGAGTCGGTGACCGTTGTTGTCCAGTCGATTTCAATAGTGCTTTTGTTGGTCAAGTGGAATATGTTTTAGACTCGGTGACCTTAGTTGTCTAACCGATGCCTCTTGGTTTGTAGAGTTGTTAGATTTGGTGACATAGTTTGTCTAACCAATTCAACAGTGGTAGAGCTTTTTTGTAGGTGAGTTGTAGAGAGTTATTTGATTTGGTGACATAGTCTGTCCAACCAATTCAAAGATGGTAGAGTTTTCTTTTAAAATATTTATTTTGACAATTTTATTAGTAGTTTGTGTTGACCTTAGAGTCTGACCATATTTTTATGTGGATCTCATTGTTGATAATGATTAGTTTTGGTGTTGGGTTTAAATGTTTCATAAACCTGATAGGTTTTGGGGTCTTGTGTTGTATTTGTGTTTTGCAAATCCCTTGCATTACCTTGGTTGGTTTTAAGTTTTGTAGAGTCTTTTGGAAAGTTTTGTAGAGTCTTTTGGAAAGTTTTGTAGAGTCTTTTGGAAAGTTTTGTAGAGTCTTTCGGGAAAGTTTTGGTAGAGTTTGTCATAAAAGAAAATTCTTTTCTTTTATTTTTTTTAGGAGGGGACGGGTGTAATGTCGTCCATTACTGATTGGCACTCATCGGTAATCTGTGGCTATCGATGACTCGGCGATTGTTCCACTAGAATGCATCCAATGTCGCATTGACGTGTGACACGAGCTGTCAGTGCTCATTCTTATTTTTTATTCTTTGCGATCGGAAGCAAAAATAATGGCTGTCTTTTATTCGGACGAAAATCCGAATAATGCCGTTAAAATACGGTAAATCCTACCTTTAAATAGGCTTAGAATGCCTCTTCTTTTCTTATAATTGGTAAGTTTGGTATTATTTCGATGATTTTTTATAAATTTGTTGTAAAATGGCGAACCGCATTTTAATAACCTTATCTTCTTGTTTCAGCATAGTTTATATTGTGTTATAATGCATTTAAGCATTATGCACTGTCATATTTGACACCTTTTTTAAAACGGTAAGATATTTCCTTGTGAAATTTAACAGATTCGCGACTCCTGTCCATTTATTTTTTTGCTAATTGATGTTTTTTTGTTTCCAGCAAAATTGCGTTTTTTTTTATGTATCAATTTGAATCATAATTTCCTCGTGCTTCATCATACAAAGATTTCTGGTGGGCGCAAGTTGGTAGAACCACGCCGTCGACATGACGCCGTGATGGTCTTATAGAGGTATTTAACTACCAGTGACAAGGTCAGAATTTTTTATGTACCTATTTTAATTTCATTTCGTCATGGTGCTATATATTCAAAATTTCTATATTCCAAATCTTTATATTCATATCCTATATTTAAATCTTTGTACGTCAAACCTTTATATTCAAAATTTTGTCATCTTAAAATGCATTAAGCTTATGTTGTTTGTTTAAAAACATTACACCTTTAACTCAGTAAAATGCTGTATCCACATTTGGTCTCAACAACATGTATTTAATATAAGTTTAACTTCCTCTAAAATTCAATGTAACTATAATAACTATTAAAAGCAAGGGAATTTAAATAAAACCACAGTTTTGTTACAAGTGTATTTTATTTTTAGCCACTCCCCGGCAGATTAAAAGTTCATCTCTACCGCAGACCTATCCGAGGTTATTATTTTTTATCATTTGGTTCTTTATTTGGCGGAGCAACCTCTGCCTGGCGCCCGAGTCATTTTGTTTCTTTTCCACATCACATTTAAAATAACAAAAACATTACAATTGTCGCCTGCGACCAGGGACTTGACTTGCTTTTTGTTTTGATTTGTTGAGATTGACTTTTATCTGCAGTGATGGGGTTGCTATTTTGTTAGTTTGGATGAATATAGCACCATTTGTTTTTTGTTTTATAATTTTGTATGGAAATTTCCATAATCCGTTAAGACTTTGTATGTTAACTTTAATATTGACAATGTTGTGTCGATAAACATTTTGTTTGTTTGGTTAAAGAATTAATCTTTAATAATTTTGTTTGTAAAGAAATACTTATTTCTTTAATTTTTTGTTAAGCTATTGTTAACTTTAACAATTAGTAATTTATTTGTTTTTGTCTAACATAACTATACAGAAACGGGTTTTATGTGTCGAGTTGTATCTCTTAAAGATTAAATTAAGAACTTAAAATTAATTAACTAAAACTTAATATTGTTTACTTAAACTTAAATTAATTTACTTAAATTTAAAATTTAATAGTTTACTTTAAGCAACAGCTACCTTTTGTGAGTGGATAAAGCACTTGATTTTGACATTTGATATAGTAATTTACAGCTAAATAACTTTGACAATTTTCATAATTTTAACATTAACATTAATTTTTATAAAACTTTAAAATGGATAAAGCGATTCAGTGTCCGCCTGAAAATATTTTGCCTGGTGATAGTGTTATTCTTAAATCAGCTGGTACCTGTACTGGTGATGACGGTATGGAGTATGAACAGTTTAACAACGTCGTTAAGGAGAAGCCTGCTCATTCTTCGTCATTTAACATAATAAATGAAACTGTTAGGAAAAATTTACCTAAGTGTTCGACTAAGTTACCTGATTTGAAGCGTAGTGGAATTTTGTTCGAAGGTAAGTCCTGTGTGCGAGAATTCATAGTGCAAGTTGAGGATTATTTTTTATATAGAAATTTTGATGAGTCTGTTTTGGTCGGAGCTTTTTCGGAACTTCTTTCTGGAACTGCTGCCAAGTGGTTTAGGGCAAATAGATATTTTATTAGTTCGTGGAATGATTTAAAGGTTGCTTTGTTAAAACGTTTCGATAGATGTGATTTCGATTACTTTTTAGAACATGACTTGCGTACTAGGAAACAGAAACATAATGAGTCACTTCCTGACTTTATTACCGAAATTCTTGATATGTCAAATCGTCTTTCAGCCCCTCTTTCGGAATTAACTTTGATAAACATAATTAAACACAACATGTTGTCGGTGTATACACCTTATATTTTGGGTAAGGATATTTCTTCTTTGGACTTTTTTACAGCTTTTGGGAAGGAGTTGGAGCCGCTGGTGGACAGGAAGCCGTTCAAGGTGCCTGTTAAAAATGTAAAATTTGAGAAAAATTATTTGAATGCAGCTGCTACTCAGGGCACTGTTACTTGTTTGAAGTGTGGAGAAATTGGCCACTCGTTCAAAAATTGTTCTAAAATTCCTGGTATAATTTGTTTTAAGTGTAAGAAGTTGGGTGTTACTACTAAAGATTGTGAGGTGTGCGCTTTGGATAAAAATACTTCAAGTCCAAAAACTGATTAGGTCGCATCGATCTCCAGTTTTTGGTGAAACTAAGGATGAGTCGATGTGTGAAATTGTTAATTATGCTCATAGTCATAAACCTGACGAAGCTACCCGTAAAAAAGAATTTTCTGATTGGTTAGAATATTTAAAAACTTTCTTTGGCGTTTATAAGGCTGCTCCTATTCTCTTTGTTAAAAATAATGATTCGAGACCGTTTTTGCAGTTTAGTGTTGGTAATCGTGAATTTTCTGGTTTGTTGGACAGTGGTTCGAATAGATGTATTTTGGGACGTAATAGTCATCGTGAATTTTTAAAATTAGGATTTAAAATTAAACCATTTTCGGAAATTATTTCAAACTATACTTACACAGCTGATGGTTCTGCACAGAAAGCTATAGGCACTATTGATATTCCTATTACTTGTGATAATAGTACTAAAATTATAAATTTTTTGATTATACCTTCTGTTGAGTATTCTGTTATTTTGGGATTTGACTTTTGGTTGAAATTTGATCTTGCTAAGGAACTTTGGAAAAATATTACTTTTGTTGAAGATAGAAATTTTAAACTTGGAACTTGTACAGTTACGGCTGCTGCTGAGCTTGCACCTTCCGAAAATAAATTATTAGTTGAAACTATTAAACTTTTTGAAGATATTTCTTATGAAAAGAGAGGCTTAGGTCTTACTCATTTAACTGAACATAAAATTAACGTTGTCGGTGAACCTTTTAAGCAAAAGTGTTGGTCTTTGAGCCCCGCTATGCAGAAAATTGTAAATGATGAAATTGATATTTTGCTTCGAGAAGGAATTATTCAACCTTCTAAATCTCCTTGGTGTTCTCCTATTGTTATTGTAAAGAAAAAAGATGGTAGTCCCAGACTTTGTTTAGATTCTCGTCGTTTAAATTCTATAACTGTTAAAGATTCATATCCTTTGCCGTATACTTCGAAAATTTTGGATAGCCTTCGTGGTGCTCGTTTTATTACTGCTATTGATCTTTCAAAAGCATTTTTACAAATTTCTTTAGATGAATCTTCTCGTGAAAAGACTGCTTTTGCCGTCCCGGGAAAAGGACTGTTCGAGTTCGTTAGAATGCCGTTTGGTCTTACTAACGCACCAGCTGAGCTACAGCGATTGGTAGATAAGATGTTTGGACCTGAATTTGATGGTAAATTATTTAGATATCTTGATGATTTAATTTTGATAAATTTTGAGTTTTCTGAGCATATTGAGGACCTGCGCAGAGTATATAAAGTTTTAAAAGATGCCGGTTTGACCGTCAATTTGAAAAAGTGTGAATTTTGTAAGGAGAGACTCCGCTATCTTGGTTATGTAGTTGATAGAGATGGGTTGCACACTGATCCCTCTAAATTAGATTCAATAAAGGATTTTCCTCGTCCTGTAACTGTAAAACAATTAAGAAGTTTTCTTGGGCTATGTTCCTATTATAGAAGATTTATTTTCAAATTTGCTGATATAGCTTCTCCTCTTACTAAACTTACTTCTGGTTCTAGAAATTCTAAGAAACCTTTAATTTGGAATGATGAGGCTGAAACTGCTTTCGAAAATTTAAAAGAAGCGTTAATTTCTTCACCAGTTTTGCAACATCCAAATTTTGAGAAACCTTTCTTTTTACATTGTGATGCTAGTTCGGTTGGTATTGGTAGCGTATTGTGTCAAGAGGATGATGAAGGAGAACAACATCCCATTGCTTTCTATTCTAGATCTTTGAGTAAATGCGAACGTAATTATTGTACAACAGAGCGCGAATTGCTTGCTGTTTTAGATTCTATAGAACGTTTTAGACCTTATGTTGAAGGTATGGAATTTACTGTGGTTACAGACCATGCTTGTCTAAAATGGTTAATAAATTTAAGTAATCCTACTGGTAGATTAGCTAGATGGGCTACCAGAATATCTCAATTTACATTTAATATTATTCATAAAAAAGGTATTTTGCATAATGTTCCAGATGCGCTGTCTCGTATTGAAATGGCTGCTATTCTTTCGTCCCCTGTGGATATTGTTTTGCCTGAGGATGATATTGACGATCCCTGGTATAAAAGAATTTTTGTTAATTGTCAAAAGTTTCCTACTAAGTTTAAAAATTTTAGAGTTGAGAATAATACCTTATATCGATATTGTAAGAGTAAATTTGGTTATAGTAATCGTTTAGATTGGAAAATTGTTATTCCAAAAGAAAATATTTTAGATACTATTCGTTCTAATCATGATGATGTTAATTCAGGTCATCTTGGAGTTCATAAAACTTTAAAAAAGCTTAAGCAACATTATTTTTGGAATGGGATGTTTAAAGACGTTCATTTGTACATTAAGTCTTGTGATGTTTGCACAGCTTACAAACATAGTACTTCTCCACCTTTTGGCCATATGATAAATCCTAAAAAAGTAGATTTCCCCATGGTTATGCTTTCGGTTGATATAATAGGAATTTTACCTAAAAGTTATTCTGGTCATAAATATATTCTTTCTGTCGTAGATGTTTTTACTAAATATTGTTGGATATTTCCTCTAGCTAAAGCTACTACTTTGGCAATTTGTAAGATTTTTGAAAAGGATATTTTTCTTAAGTTTGGTGTTCCTAAAATTATAGTCTGCGATAATGGTACTCAGTTTACTTCTAAACATTTTGTAGATTTCATGAAAAGTTATAACATTACTAAAATATTTTATAATACTTTGTATACACCTCAAAATAACCCAGTAGAGAGATATAATAAAACCATTGAAACTTGTATATCATGTTTTGTTAGAGATGATCAAAGAACATGGTCAAAGTTGTTGCCTCATGTTCAGTTAGCTTTGAATAGTAGTGTTAGTCTTGCTACTGATTTTACTCCTAATTTTCTCATGTTTGGTAGAGAATTAATTGTTGATGCCTCGTTGCATAGATTTAGTAATTCTTTTGATAATTTAGATGAAGTTGGTTTGGGCGAAAGAAATTCTTTTGCTTATTCTTTGAATTCACTTAGTGATATTTTTGTTAGAGTTCAGACTCAATTGTTAAAGGCTTATAAGCGGAATGCGTCTTATTATAATAAAGGTCGCAGAGTTATTTCGTTTGCTGTGGGTGATATTGTTTGGAGGCGAAGTTTTGTTCAATCTAATGCTCCGGCTTATTTTTCGGCTAAACTTGCACCTAAGTTTGTAAAATGTAAGATTATAGAAAAAGTTTCAGATAATGTTTATGCTTTGAAGGATTTGGGAAAGGGTTACGTTGGACGTTACCATGTTAAGGATATAATTAAATATTAAATTCGTTTGTTTTGGAATCTTTCAGGCTCGCCGTTGATGTCTTGTTTTGGAGACTACACATTTGTTAGAGAAGAATGAGATGATGTATGTAAGGATATTGTGTTTTGTATACTTTAGATGATGTATGATAAGGAAACTTCAGAACGGATGTTGATAGGGTTTGTTCTAAAGTTTAACTTAGGTCAATTTGGATATAAAGAGGTTTGTTTGCCCATAGTAAATGGTATTATCTTGTTTGTTTGTACATTTTGTATAAATATAGTGTACTTTGTTTGTTTGTACATTTTGTTGTTTGCACTTTGTTGTCTACACTTAAGACTAAGTTGGTTTAGTTATTTGTAGGTCTTAATTTAATTTATTTTGTAAGTTCTGGATCCATACCCGGACATGACATTTAATTCTGACCAGACAATTTATTCTTTTCAGGAAATTGCTCCTTGGTACAGTTTTTCTCTTTTGGATGACATTTTGTTCATCCCTGACATTTTGTTCCCTTTTGGACACTATTTTAGTTGTCCTTGACTTTTCTCTTTTGATACCTTTGTTGGTTATCTTTAGTTTTGCCGTTTTGGAAAACTTTGGTTGGTTTTTCTTGACCATTTTGCTTTTTTGAATTCTTTTAAAGAATTATATTTTTTTGTTGACTCTGTGCCCAGTAAGTCAGTGGTGTTGTGCTGATCACAGATGAAGCTTTAGATAGACATTTGTCAAATTTTTTTTTGTCGTTTTGTTCGACGTTGCCTTGTTTTTTAGGGCGTTCTGCTTTTTTGGGGCATTTTGGTTCTGCTTTTTAGGGCGTTTCTGTTTTGGGGCGTTTCTGCTTCGTTTGGGGCATTTGGTGTCTATTTTGGACGCTATGCGTTGTGGTACGACGTAAGTGTGCGTTGTATGCGGTTTAGTGATCGTGGTCGATCGCGAAAGCTTTGAGTCGGTGACCGTTGTTGTCCAGTCGATTTCAATAGTGCTTTTGTTGGTCAAGTGGAATATGTTTTAGACTCGGTGACCTTAGTTGTCTAACCGATGCCTCTTGGTTTGTAGAGTTGTTAGATTTGGTGACATAGTTTGTCTAACCAATTCAACAGTGGTAGAGCTTTTTTGTAGGTGAGTTGTAGAGAGTTATTTGATTTGGTGACATAGTCTGTCCAACCAATTCAAAGATGGTAGAGTTTTCTTTTAAAATATTTTGTTTATTTTGACAATTTTATTAGTAGTTTGTGTTGACCTTAGAGTCTGACCATATTTTTATGTGGATCTCATTGTTGATAATGATTAGTTTTGGTGTTGGTTTATAAACACATTGTTGTTTATTTCTTTGGGAAATAGTAAGATTGGTGTTGGGTTTAAATGTTTCATAAACCTGATAGGTTTTGGGGTCTTGTGTTGTATTTGTGTTTTGCAAATCCCTTGCATTACCTTGGTTGGTTTTAAGTTTTGTAGAGTCTTTTGGAAAGTTTTGTAGAGTCTTTTGGAAAGTTTTGTAGAGTCTTTTGGAAACCCAAGTAGCACACAAATGCTGCATAAGTGCTTAATTAATGCTGCCATCGAATCTTAAAGCTGTTTAAGAGTATACCAATTTTGCTGTACTAAAGCTGTTTAAGCGCTTAAACAGCTAAAAAGGGCCCCAAATTATACAGCCTTTGGTATTACAATGGCTGGAGAGAAGCATCGGTCAGGCTTATTTAAGTTTTAATAGAGCATTAATAAAGCACTGTAAAAAGTTTAATTCTGTGCAGGACTCCCCTAACCAGCTCTTAAACAGCTTCTTACCTTTTGCAACTCCCTATTCAAACTTTTTAACGTCTTTGTTCTTAGCAAGTCATCTTAGAATAAATTAAGTATGTAAAGGACTGTTAAAAGTTATGGTGTTAAGTTAAGTATATTCAATCTTCCATCATCGTCCACCATTTCTACTGGGATAATATATTTTTTGTTAGAACACATTGTTTCTACAAATGCGTTCAGGATGCGAGTGCAACTACATCGTGAAGTTAATACCAATTAACTACAAAATTTTCATGCGCCCTTCGAATAATTAGATTTTAACTTAGAAAATATGTGGACAAATCACGAGTGCAAAAGTTTTAATCTATTATGATGGAAAATTAAATGAGATGTTTAATAAAAATGGTTTCTTTAAATTACCTATGAAGTAAGAGCTTAAATTAAGGCGTATTCTTGCAGTTAAGAATGTTTTAAAAAATAATAAAAAAATCTATTTTTAGGTTAGTTATGGCGTCCATGAGATGCTCAGCTTTAATCGTTAAAATATTATCTTGTGACACTATTTGCTGAACAAAATACCATTAATCAGCCATAGACTGCTCGTGTTCTGTATAAGAGACGTTAATTTACACTTTTAGTTCATATATGGATTCCGGAAATGCCGTTCTAATGACTTATGAGTTATATTGTATTTCAACAACTATTTCTAGCAGCAAGTTAGGGGTCCTCTACCAAAAAGAAAATCATCCTCCAACTAACATTAATCTTATAGCTAGGTATAGTCTAAAATGTATTACTTATTTTCTTGTAAATTCGGTACCATTACGTTTTCTTGTCGACCGAGGCTTGTCCATTATTAATTATTCATACTTATAAACCTTGAATTCGTAGTTTATTCGAAGACTAGCTAGTAACCAAAATAATAAATTTTGCAACAGATAGGTAGAAAAGCTGTTAAATGGAGTCAATAACAGCAACGAACTTTAATGTGGTGTAATTGGGTGCCAAAAACTGTTTAATAGTATAGACAAATTACATTCTAACTCTTTGAGAATTACAAAGCGCTTGAGAAATGGTTTACAACAGTTTCTCAAATAAGGCTGTATAAATATATGATTTCATACACTTCTTCAGCTTGAAGAGTTATTATTTTCTACTTAGGCGTAATTTCAGCAGCAACAGGCTGTTAAAAGTATTTCCTTAATGATCTTAACCAGACAACCTTACAGTGGTATAATATTACACCACATGTAGTTCAAAAGCGTCATAAAAGATGCCTTCAAGATCAATGCACAGCTTCTAACTTTACAATACCTTTCAGACGTACTGTTAACCAGTTGGTGTTAGAAAGGATTAATTTTAGACCATTCAACAGCAAAAAACATTATAGAAGAAATTCTTTACGCCGCTTTTCAGCTGCAAACGTAGTAAAACATGTATTATGAACTCTTAAATAGCCCATAGCTTAATTAAGTATTTCTGGAGTGTCTTTTACAGATTATTGAATAAATAACTTTTTTAAATGCAACATATCAGCTGTGAGAAGCTACGAAAACCTTTAAACATCTTTAATCACACTTTTAACCTTATGTAGGTGTATAATTCGACACTTGATCAGCCAATGTGCTACTTGGGAAGTTTTGTAGAGTCTTTCGGGAAAGTTTTGGTAGAGTTTGTCATAAAAGAAAATTCTTTTCTTTTATTTTTTTTAGGAGGGGACGGGTGTAATGTCGTCCATTACTGATTGGCACTCATCGGTAATCTGTGGCTATCGATGACTCGGCGATTGTTCCACTAGAATGCATCCAATGTCGCATTGACGTGTGACACGAGCTGTCAGTGCTCATTCTTATTTTTTATTCTTTGCGATCGGAAGCAAAAATAATGGCTGTCTTTTATTCGGACGAAAATCCGAATAATGCCGTTAAAATACGGTAAATCCTACCTTTAAATAGGCTTAGAATGCCTCTTCTTTTCTTATAATTGGTAAGTTTGGTATTATTTCGATGATTTTTTATAAATTTGTTGTAAAATGGCGAACCGCATTTTAATAACCTTATCTTCTTGTTTCAGCATAGTTTATATTGTGTTATAATGCATTTAAGCATTATGCACTGTCATATTTGACACCTTTTTTAAAACGGTAAGATATTTCCTTGTGAAATTTAACAGATTCGCGACTCCTGTCCATTTATTTTTTTGCTAATTGATGTTTTTTTGTTTCCAGCAAAATTGCGTTTTTTTTTATGTATCAATTTGAATCATAATTTCCTCGTGCTTCATCATACAAAGATTTCTGGTGGGCGCAAGTTGGTAGAACCACGCCGTCGACATGACGCCGTGATGGTCTTATAGAGGTATTTAACTACCAGTGACAAGGTCAGAATTTTTTATGTACCTATTTTAATTTCATTTCGTCATGGTGCTATATATTCAAAATTTCTATATTCCAAATCTTTATATTCATATCCTATATTTAAATCTTTGTACGTCAAACCTTTATATTCAAAATTTTGTCATCTTAAAATGCATTAAGCTTATGTTGTTTGTTTAAAAACATTACACCTTTAACTCAGTAAAATGCTGTATCCACATTTGGTCTCAACAACATGTATTTAATATAAGTTTAACTTCCTCTAAAATTCAATGTAACTATAATAACTATTAAAAGCAAGGGAATTTAAATAAAACCACAGTTTTGTTACAAGTGTATTTTATTTTTAGCCACTCCCCGGCAGATTAAAAGTTCATCTCTACCGCAGACCTATCCGAGGTTATTATTTTTTATCATTTGGTTCTTTATTTGGCGGAGCAACCTCTGCCTGGCGCCCGAGTCATTTTGTTTCTTTTCCACATCACATTTAAAATAACAAAAACATTACAAACCATGCAACCCCATCGAGTTTGGGCTCGTTTAAATCATCTTGACGAGTACTTTGATGGGAAACAGTGTCCGAGGATCTGATGATGGAGCCGGAGGAAAGCCATAGAAACTCTATAATAAAACCATGCAACCCCATCGAGTTTAGGCTCGTTTGAATCGTCTTGACCAGTACTTTGTTGGGAAATAGTTTCCAGGGTCTACTAATGGAACCGGAAGAAGGCCACTGGGACTCTGTAATAAAACCATGCAACCCCATCGAGTTTGGGCTCGTTTGAATCGTCTTGACAAATGCCCCGATAGGAGATGGTATATTTTTTGTTTAGTCTTAGCTTGTTAACTAAAAAGCAGAAAATAATAATTTACTGAAAAAAATCTTTTTTAAAAAAACATTTTTAAAACGGACTAGATTTTTTTTGTAATAATTTAGTCCGTTTTAAAAAGTTACATCTTTAAAAACTCTTACCGGTTAAAATTCAAAATGCAAAATTAACAATAGATTATATATTTTATATTTTGCAATTTACAGTTTTTATAGTAGGTATTTTCCTTACTACATACGCCCTATGATTAAAGTAAAATTAATAGTGCTCTCAGTACTCACACAAAAAGTTATATACCATTATTTTTAAAAATATTTATATACAAATAACATACTTATTAACTCTAAAATTTAGAGTACAGAATCTAAAGTTTAGGCACTTCATTTAAAGCTCGTTCGCTTAGATAGTGTCGGTACACCCGCAAGCAAATGTGTTCAGAGACAGGCATACCAGCAAGTTTTTTGGTATGTTACTGATAACGGTAAACAATATCGGTATCGATAATTATTTAGGTTGTACCATAGTGTGCGGGCGGGAGGAGGGGGGGGGGGGGTTCGTGTTTTTGGATAACGGTGTCCGTCCCTACTTGTGTTTATTGCAATAAAATACAAATAATACACACAAGAGAGGTGGAAAGAAAAATTTAATGAAAAATTAAATAAAAAAAATTAGACTAGCTACTATTCTTCATCACTTGAAGTTTCGGAGTCATTATCACCTGTATTTATAATAATAAATCCAACATCATCACATTCCGAATCCATACCAAAATATCGATTTTCTTCTTTCATTGCGTGATCTACACATGTTTACATGTTTTACAAAACACCCGTCTTTTTTTGTTGGTTCACTTAAAGTTTTTATCTTGAGGCACTTCACTGTCCTCCCAAGGACGAAAAAACATTTTTAGTATACGTAGCAGAGTCAACAAACATAATACGGCGCGAGATGTAAACTGCCAAATTCCAAATTGACTTGCGGGTGTACGCCGCACGCGGTATCCTTTGTTTATGCGGCGGCATCTTTTGACAAGAAGCGGCACGTGCAAAGGCGGCGCGATAAAAGGGCGACACTATCTAAGCGAATGCGCTTTAGAGTCTAAATGAAGTGCCCGTTTTACAATCAAAACCGGCCAAGTGCGATTCGGACTCGCGCACGAAGGGTTCCATACCAAAAAACGGCAAAAAATCACGTTTGTTGTATGGGAACCCCCCTTAAATATTTATTTTATTCTGATTTAAAAAAAATTGGAAAATTTCAACTGTCTAGCCATCACGGTTCATGAGATACAGCCTGGTGACAGACAGACAGACGGGCAGCGGAGTCTTAGTAATAGGGTCCCGTTTTTACCCTTTGGGTACGGAACCCTAAAAAGTAAGTTTCGAGTAGCTTACTCGACAGATCACAAACACCTGTAAAATAATTATCAAAAATAAAATATTATTTTTTTAATTTCTACTCTACATTCGAATTTACGAATACAGAACAGTATTGTACAGAGGTTTTAACCATAGCTAGGCTAAAAATCTAGAGTTTTGACATCGAATTAAAAAGTTAGCGCGTTGCTATGACAATAGGGTATTTTCCAATTTTTTGAAAACTGCTTAAATTTAAAGCTTGGGACGAACGATTTAAGACGACGCCTCGTGAAAAAATTTTTTTACAGGCTCCGCCCACTCACCCCTCGTATCCCATAGTGACATTCTGCCTTCAATCGTAAAGTTTGATTTTCGCGCCAAATGCCTGTGAGGTTTCATCGAAAGTTTAAAGAAGAAGAATAGAGAAACGATGGAGTCGCAATACATTGTATTTAGAACATTTTCTTTGATAATTTAGGTATCTTCAAATTGAATGAAAAATGAAAATGAATACAAATACCTAACAATAGTTTATTAATTGTAAAAAAATACTATTATTATTAATAAAGTTGTACCATTCGGCGTTTTTCAATACATTTGCGAAAAACAGATTTGTAACTTTTGCGACAGAGGTCCATTTGGGGCCATCCATAAATTACGTCACACGTTAAGGGGGTCGACGACGTGTGGAGGGGTCCTAAATTCGTCAGTTCCAATTCAATAATTATTACTAGATATAAATCGTAAAATATGTGACGCCATCGTTTCTAGTTTTGCCCTTCAGAAGTGCGAGAAAAATAGTTTTAGAATTTTTAAAGCAATATTTATGGAGAAATGGAGAATGTGACGTCACTAAGGGTTTTTTACATTTCATTTAAATGTAAAAACCCCTTAGTGACGTCACAGCTCGGCACGGCGAAACACACACCTTTGCTCACATTTTTTTATCTGGCCTACCCACATAAAAGAAATAGGCCATTCAAAATGTCACATAAAGAGAAATGGGCAAAAGACGCGTTTAAGCCCGACCATTGGGTTTAAACACATAATTCCCCCCCTCCCCTCCCCCCCGTAGGAGCTAAATTTAATTAAACAGATTTTATGCAATATGTTGTGTTTAAAATGAAGATTATTGAATTTACTCAAAAAAGCTTGTAATATGGTAATTATTTTGACAACCTTCTTTGAACAAAGTCGAGGTTGCCGTGCTCCTCCGATGGTGACGCAGCAAAGTTGTATGGGATATCATTATTGTCGAGTTTTAGCCACCAGCAATTTCCTTTGAGAATCCATTACTGTCGAGTTTTGTTTCAAACATATAGGTAGTTGGCTGAAAATACAACATTGTACAACGCACTTGACTTCGTTCATAAACACATCCCGCTCGCACACTATACGCCACACCTATCGCTCTCTTATTCACACTTGTTGTGGTAAGCGTGGTGAGCCGCCATTTTCAATCCCATTCTTTTTCTGCGCGTGTGTTGTATTATTGTATGTAGGGGGCGATGCGGGCGACGGGCGACGAACGCCTGCCGCCCGCACCTCTCACGACCCCCGTTCTCGTCTCCCCTCGCGCCTCTGTGCCCCGCAGGCGAGGACTCATTTAACGTGTGCGTTACCCCAGCAAAAAGTTGTGCTTTAGAGAGATGAGACCTTATCAGATAATTAGTGTGTCATGAGGAGAAATCCACCCACCAATCCGCATTGGGCCCGCGTGGTGGGTTATGGCCCGTCCTCCTTATCCACCCATAAGGAAGGCCTGTACCCCAGCAGTGGGGACATTAAAATGGCTGATGGATTGGAGGAGAAATCTGTTTACTAATAGCAAAATTTGTGTGAATTGTAGTTTTTAAGATATTTGAGAAAGACTGATTTTGCTGGGGTCACGTTTTAAACATTACCCTGGCAAAAAAAGTTGTTTCAGCCTGGAACCAAATACATTAATAGATAGCTTTTGTTGCATAGTAAATGTTAGCAAATAGCAAAAATTGTGTGTGTTATGGTTCTTGAGTTATTTAAGTTTTTGCTGGGGTAACGTTTTGGGATTTCCCAGATCTCGAAAACGGTTCAACGCAGAAGTTTGAAAAAAATGCCACTAAGAGACCTTAATTTGTTTAAATTTGTTTAAACGTTAATTTCTTATTTGGTTGTCGCAAACCAACGTAATTAAATGGTTTCGAAAAACAGAAAAAACGAATTTGCAAGTAAACAAGTGCACTTATAATTAAATAAACAGCTGTAAAAAATAGCCGTGGTAGACACTTACTACATCAAGAATTTTAGGCTTTGTTACTTTACACGATATAAAGATATAAACAAATTTGATAAATTTTAGACCGGTCGTACTTAATTTATCAAATTTGTTTATATCTTTATATCCTGTAAAGTTACAAAACCTAAAATTCTTGACGTAATAAGTGTCTACCACGGCTATTTTTTACAGCTGTTTATTTAATTATAAGTGTACTAGTTTACTTGCAAATTCGTTTTTTCTGTTTTTAGAAACTATTTAATTACGTTGGTTTGCGACAACCAAATCAAAAACTAACGTTTAAACAAATTTAAACAAATTAAGGTCTCTTAGTGGTATTTTTTTCAAACTTCTGCGTTGAACCGTTTTCGAGATCTGGGAAATCCCAAAACGTTACCCCAGCAAAAACTTAAATAACTCAAGAACCATAACACACACAATTTTTGCTATTTGCTAACATTTACCATGCAACAAAAGCTATCTATTTATGTATTTGGTTCCAGGCTGAAACAGCTTTTTTTGCCAGGGTAATGTTTAGAACGTGACCCCAGCAAAATCTGTTTTTCTTAAATATCTTAAAACTACAATTCACACAAATTTTGCTATTAGTAAACAAATTTCTCCTCATGACACACTAATTATCTGATAAGGTCTCATCTCTCTAAAGAACAACTTTTTGCTGGGGTAACGCACACCATTTAACCGGTCGGCCTATAGTACCAATACGAACAAGAATTGTTAACGACATAATCGCCTAAAACGTCACGTTTTCGAGTTGTAAGCTATTAAAGTTGAACTGATGGCGACACCACTGGGTAGATTTGAAGCTAAAATAAAACGTAGGTATGGGCTCTAGAATATTGTTTTATGGTCATCTAGGTCCCGTCTAAGTTGCTACGGGTGAGCCGATTTTTTCTAATATTTTTCATTATTTATTCATCTATAAAACAGCTTATGTCACTTTGTTAGATACCTACTTATTATAGCGTGCGCATGATGCGTGCCTAAATAAATAACGTAATAATGCGAGACGTAAGTATTCGTTTTGAGATTATTTATTATTATTGCTATTATTTTTGCTTTGCCGTTGTCGCGTAAAGAGACTAATGATTCTGCAAAATAATAATATTTGTTCACGATCGAAACTTGTAAAAGTTAAAAGTTGTACCACGGGTCGGGAAAGAAATTTTATTTCACAATATTTATTAGTTTATTGTTTTGTTACGCAATGGCGACTCTTGGAAGGTTTGTTCTGTTGATAATTTTCATCTCCTAAAAATAGGTTGGATAAGTATTAGAGACTCTTTGTCTTTGAAATGTGAGAGAAATTAAAACTGTCATTGTCAGTATACTGTCATTTTACGTGTTTTGGCTAGTAAATTTTTGGAGCGCTCAAGCACAGGTCTGTCCTCAAGGAAGGCTCGCGGCCGTCTGAAATTTCGGTGCAAAGAGGTAAAGTAATATAGCTTCCCAGCGCAAAGAAAGGGACAACAATAGCGCACGCATTCCGAAATAAAATAAAGTAAGCGACATTATGAAAATAGTTGATTTATTAAAAAACTAAATTATTTTTGAAAAAATTGGTTTTATCAAAAGTTGGAACTATTTATTACTTATCTTATTAACGTAATTTCAGTTCAAACTATGAGTCCGTTTGCTTACAGTACTGCAAAAATGATATGAGAGGCATCAACTTTGGATTTTTTTTCTATCGAGAAAATTGTTTCCATTCATGTTTTGAGCTTGATCAAAAAATTTTGTTATTAGTCTATTTTAACATATTCCAAAATTAGAACAATAGTAGTAGGATCAATAGGACTAAATCTAAATTGAAAACCATGAAAATCCACGAGGTATCCTCTTAACAGAAAAATAAAAATAAATTAATTAATGTCTTTTTTCTCTATTAAAACAATTAAAGTCTAATTTATTTTTAATGGTTTTGAATTTACCGCCAAAACGCTAGGTTCGATGTCGTCTATTGTGAGACGTCAACTTTGTGTAAACAATTTGAACACCTATGTAGTCTGTGTAACAATTTACTCTATTGTTTACACAAAGATGACGTCACACAGTAGACGTCGTCGAACCGAGCGTTTTGGCGGTAAATTCAAAAATATTTAAAAATAATTTAACATTAATTGGTTTAATGAAGAAAAAAGACATTAATTATACTTTTAATATTTTTCTGTTAAATCGTTCGTCTCAATCTTTAAATATAAGCAGTTTTAAAGAATTTGGAAAATACCCTATTATACTGACATAAATTTGTTTATAAATACGAGAATTTTATTACAATATTGATAAAAAATACATAAAACTACGTTTAATTAAGGTAAATGTCGTGACATTACCAGGGATAAAATTACAGGGCAGTAGCCTCTGCCGTTCCGAAGATACAGGCTCTTTAAGGTACCTATCAATCTTCCTATAATATCCTAAGCTATCCTACGCATTATTTTACATATTTACACAGTTCTCCTATAGTTTTCGTTAGTTTACATTCTTAGGGACGTTTACAAAGTACCCCCCTAAAGGTAATAACATTACATTTCTCCCATGGCCCCTGAAAAATTTTCGACTTAGAGAAAATTTTCTTTGAAGGTTAAAAGATGTGGTATACCAACTCTCCCTTTCATTACAGTCTCTCATACCTTGCATGCAATCACGCAAGCTTAGTTCAAACAGAATCTCAAATCCTCAAGCACTCAGTTCAAGCAATGGTGGAGTAAGGTTCACATTCGATGACGCGAACTCCAGAGGAGGTAACCTAATACGTGACTTTAGGGATTATTTATAAGGAGTTGTCATCCGCTCCTCTATGACTATAGGCTTATTTTTAAGGAGTTGTCAGCCGCTCCCCTATGACTATAAGGAGTTGTCAGCCACTCCATGAGAAATGTAATGTTATTACCTTTAGGGGGGTACTTTGTAAACGTCCCTAAGAATGTAAACTAACGAAAACTATAGGAGAACTGTGTAAATATGTAAAATAATGCGTAGGATAGCTACTCAGAACTTACTTTTTTTTATTGTCTACACAAAAGACAAATCATAATTTTAAAATGCTCTAATTCACTGAAATTTATTATAAAATTACAATTTCTTATCTAGTTTACAATTTCTGATATACTGAAATCCATACTCCTTGAACACACAAAAAAAGAACTGTATAATCCCCGTCAATTGGTAATGCGCTGGAACCTTGTCAAATTAACATACACATCAACGTCATCCGCAACTAAAAATGACAAAAAACAGTAAAATTCTAATAGGTAATATAATAAATTAATTATTGAATTCTTATTTTCAATAAGAAAGGGTCTAGGTATATGAAAAAATTGCAATGGGAAGGAAAAGCGCAATTTTATCCCGATAGGTGGCGTCTTGTCGTTGGTACCGAGCCGCCTCAAAGAAACTGTCAAAACATATGGGAATCTCTTGGAGTATTGCACTTTTTAATTTTATACTGAGAAAATGCCGCATTGTTATGCATGTAACTTGTAAAATATTGGAGTTCATTGATTTCCCAGCAACAAAAAAAAATAGTGGGCAAAAAAATATCAAAAAAATATGCTTTTTCCTCGATTTTCTCCTTTGCTGAGCCTGAGAAACATTATAAATCAAAAGGAATGTTTCATGAATTTGATGAAGCTTCGCCAAAATAAAACAACATTTGAATTATAACAGCTTTGTTCTTTAATATTTCAACCTCAGCAGTTTCTAACATATTTATAACTTGGATGAATTTGATAGGTACTATCCGCGTCAATTGGTAATGCGCCTGGCGGCCATGATTTTAACCTCAAAAACGAAAAACAATTGTATTTTTTTCATATACCTAGACCCTTTCTTATTGAAAATAAGAATTCAATAATTAATATATTATATTACCTATTAAAATTTTACTGTTTCTTGTCATTTTAAGTTGCGGATGACGTTGATGTGTATGTTAATTTGACAAGGTTCCAGCGCATTACCAATTGACGGGGATAGTATATCAAATATGGAATAAGCCCAATATTGGGGCCAAACAGAGAATTAATAGAATTTTATATGCCAGAGTCATTCAAGAAACTTAGAATAATAAAATAAATATGATAAAACGGTTCGTGTAATTTTGGATGGTACAGAAATTCCAGTACAGAAACCTGAAATTACTATTGCACAGAAGGCATCATCAGGCAACTATAAACACGGAAATTCACACTCAGTTGCTTTGTTAAAATTTAAATCATATGCTTCTAATCTGAAATAAAAAGATTACTTGTAAATCTTACACGAAATTTAAAGAAATGTAATGCTTGTTAGCAATTTTTTGTAAGTTGCTATAAACTTTCTTGCCTGTTGTTTTGGCTTTTCTTTTCCGTAATTCTTATTTTATATGAGCTAAAGTTAGCATAAAATACATTGTTTGTCCGCAAAACCGAAAAAAATACAATCTAAGAAAGTAAAATCACGTAATACACAGTCAAGACAATATAAGCTCAAACTGACAATTGTTCCAAAGACTGAGCGCCATCTGTAATTCACTTTGCCTTCGCCTCCCCATTGTTTTTCGATTTTGAGGTTAAAATCATGGCCGCCAGGCGCATTACCAATTGACGCGGATTATACAGTAAAAATTTATCATTTTGAGATTATGTAGCAGTTCTCATAATATACCTTACTAGCGACCACCCGCGACTTCGTCTGCGTGGACAGCTATTTTTCTATCTCTCGGGAACTGTACATTTTATCTGGATGAGAGGTACCCTATGTTCTTCTCCGTACCCCAGAGAATGAGTATGCAAAATTTCGTGATGATCGGTTTAGTAGACGTGAAAGAAGCGTAACAAACAAGTTTGTTTGTGACTTTCGCATCCTTACTTTAATATTATAAATGCGAAAGTCCGTTTGTTTGTTTGTTTGTTACGCCTTCACGTTTTAACTACTGAACCGATCATCATGAAATTTTGCATAGACGTTGTCAGGGGTACCTTTCATCCCGAAAAAAGGTACTATTCCCGAGGTATAGAGAAAAAACTGTTCACGCAGACGAAATCGCGGGCGGCCGCTAGTTAATAAGTAGTAAGGATGAAAATACTTATCACTATTATATAATCTGGATTGAATTCACTTTTACTAACATTGAATCCCACAAAATCTTGTATGCTAGTCCTGAGAAAATCAGTTTTTTAGGAATTGCAACCATTTTTAGTAGACATAATAAACCAGACACATTATCACTAATATTTTCTTATACCTTATGCTTTCTTGTACTCAATCCTCTCCACTTTGACTTCGTCTCCGAGAAGTTTGTACACATAGGTGACTACGGTTGAACTTTGGATGTCCATAAGAACGAATGATGGTGTTGCATTTCTGGAAATAAAAGTAATTTCAATTAATTATAATAATATTAGACAATACCACAAACATTGTTCTGATTCCAAAGTAAGTAGTTAAAGCATTATGGAAATCAGAGACAATGGTGGAACTACAAACACACAAACCAGAGCCAATATAGAAAAGTTCGTTTTCTAAATTGACCCAGGCAGGGAACGAACCTAGAACCTCAGAGATGGCGACACATTTCACAGTTATTGTACAGTTACATTTTACACAGTTCTTGTTGCTAAAATACAAAAGGCGAAATTATTGTAGCACCATTAAGATAGCAGAATCGAGACCGAGATTTATCGATACTCAACTGTAAAAATCCATTGAAGTTTTGACAGTTAAATCGCTAGGTATATCAAATCGCGCTTCGGTGGTCATGCTAAGTAGGGGGGCTGGTAGACTGCTTTAGTATTTTAAGCTAAAATTGCATATGGTTGCTGGGCCATTGAAAATTGCCCAGCCTGCCTAGCATGACCAATTTATATCGCGTGATATAGCATTTTATCGACACTCAACTGTCAAATTCCTTTGTCTTTTTGACAGTTAAACGTGATAAAACTAAATGCTATATGCTATATCACGCGATATAAATCGGTCATGCTAGGCAGGCAGGCCTATTATAATGTATAGAGATTATAAAGCTCTGTAACGATAAATCTTAATATTTGTAACACTAGTACCCCACCCCTAGCATGACCGCCGAAACACGATATGATAATAGTGTTTTATCACGTTTAACTGTCAAAAAACAGTGGATTTTGACACTTTGTTGTCAATGAAATGCTATATAGTCAGGAGGCAAATATTTAATAAGTCGTCTCCTTCACGATTTTCGTCGGACTCTCTTCTATATACCTAAAACTGGTATGTATGTGTTCCTTGTGCTCTACAAATACGAAACTGACGGTTTTAAGAGGAGAAAGTGGGGACACGCATAGCTATGACGTCACAAAGATGGCGCCGACCGTAACAAGTTTTTCTTCATTTCTCGAGTTTTATTGCATCAATTTCGTTGTTTGATATGTCATTTGAAAGGTTATATAATTGTCTATGATTGTTCTTTTGAAACCTACTAATTTATTTTTGTCGTTTTTGAAATATTAACAAAAATATGTTTTTTTTTCATAAACTTTTTATTATTTACAGGTTTAAACTAAATATAGAAAAAGATTTGTGTACCTAAGTTTGTAATTTTATAATAAAAAATAAAGTGCGTTTTCATATCTTCTCAAAAATATAAACATCATTGTAGTGCAATAATAAACAAACAAGTTGTGACCAATTCTGTAAGGAGAGTACTCAAAATTTTTTTTTCAATTTCTTTTTATTTAATGAAATTTTTCTTCATTTCTCGAGTTATACTGCATCAATTTCAATGTTTGATATGTCATTTGAAAGGTTATATAATTGTCTATGATTGCTTTATTAACACCTACTAATTTAAGATTGTCGTTTTTGAAATATTAACAAAAATATGTTTTTTTTACACTTTTTCTTATTTTCCGGTATAACTATAAATAAAGAGAAACATAAATGTGCCTAAGTTTGTTAGTTCATAACAAAAAATTAAGTCCGTTTTAATACTTTCCGTTTTTTAATAAATGTGACCGATTCTGTAAAGAAAGTACTCATCTGATTTTTTAAAGTTCTTCTTTATTTCATCAAGTTATTCTTCATTTCTAGAGTTCTACTGCATCAATTTTGTTGTTTGATATGCCATTTAAAAGTTTATATAATTGCCTATGATTGTTCTTTTAAAAACTGCTAATTAGGTTTTGTAATGTTGTTTTTAAAATATTAACAAAAATATGTTTTTTTTCATACACTTTTTCTTATTTACCGGTATAACTAAATAAAGAGAAACATAAGTGTACCTAATTTTGTATGCTTTTAACAAAAAATAAAGTCTGTTTTATTGCCTTCTTAGAAAAATAAACATGGTTGTAGTGATATAATAAACAAAAAAGTTGTGACCAATTCTGTAAAGAAAGTACTCATCTGATTTTACCGCCGCGCCGTTTTCACTATTGATTTTGAAATGATAAGTATTTAGGAGCTGTGAAAAAGTAGTTGTGCTTTTTATAAATTACAGTACACATATAATATACGTTTACTTTTATATGTATTATAATATCACACATCAAGCAATTTAGATGTACTTGCTAAGCTATTATAAAAAACAATGTACAAAACCAAAGTATTATTTATTGTAATTACCTATAGTAACAATGCAAATAAAAACTATTCCCAACGTGTAGTGAAAATCACTTATTAAGTAGGGAAATGATGAATGAGATAATGTAGACATATAATTTAATTATTGAGTTTAGTGAACAGAGCATAGCAAGCAACATATAAGTACTACTCATCAACATCAAGAAAATTATGCTGATTAAAACATAATTAATTCTTTTCCAATCCTATCATACGTTTTTGCTTTGAGCGTGCACAGTCGCATTTCGTCGTCCGACAGTCTGTCACTGGCACGATATGAGCTCGATATCTTGCAGACATATTGGATGGAGGTTTCAAGCTTGTGATGGGAATTAGGGAATTGTTATATAACCTCCAGCCACAGTTTTCTGGTAAAAGTAAAGTTTGGATCGGGATATTCGCAGTTTTCCAAATAAGTCTACTGGTATAAGCTCTGTGTAGATGGTGCTTCTGAACTTCTCTAGAAGGTGGTAATTTAATTACCACCATTTTTCTCAAATATTAAAAACCTAGAAAAACTGAAATTACCAAGATATCAAGCTCATATCGTGCCAGTGTAAGACAGACTGCCTGACAATGAAATGCGACTGTGCACGCTCAAAGCAAAAACGTATATTGAAAGGAGTATGCCGTATTAGAAAAGAAATATTTTAATCAGCATAACATTATGGATGTTGATGAGTAGTATATGTTGCTTGCTATGCTCTGTTCACTAAACTCGATAATTCAATTATGTCAACATTATCTCATTCATTATTAATGTTATTTTCTATTTTGTACAAATGTGATTTACGTAAAAATAAGTAATTTTCATTACACCTTGGGAATAGTTTTTATTTGCACTATTATTAAGATTACAATAATGCTTTGTTTTGTACATTGTTTCTATAATAGCTTAGCTTATATTACTTCTAATTTACTGGATGAGTGATATTATAATATGAATATCCTACTTCCTACTAATATTATAAATGTGAAAGTTTGTGGGTTTGGATGTTTATATGTTTGGATGTTTGTTCCTCAATCACGCAAAAACTACTGAACGGATTTGGTTGAAATTTGGCACACAGATATTAGATAGCCTAGCTAGATTAAAACATAGAATACTTTTTATTCCGATATTATACACACTACAATCACCTTTATATTTCTGGAAAGGTAATAAAAAGGTCATTTTTTTGTTATACATAAACATACAAACTAAGACACACTTATGTTTCTCTTTATTTAGTTATACCGGTAAATAAGAAAGAGTGTATGAAAAAAAACATATTTTTGTTAATATTTTAAAAACCACAATACTAAATTAGTAGGTTTCAATAGAATATTCATAGAACATTATATAACCTTTCAAATGACATATCAAACATTGAAATTGATGCAGTAGAACTCGAGAAATGTAGAAAAACTTGATGAAATAAAAAAGAAATTGAAAAAAATAGATGAGTACTTTCCTTACAGAATTGGTAACAACTTGTTTTTTTATTATTGCACTACAATGATGTTTATATTTTTGAGAAGATATTGAAACGGACTTTATTTTTTATTAAAAACTTAGAAACGTAGGTACACAAATATTTTTCTTTATTTAGCTTATAACTGTAACTAATAAAAAAAATATGAAAAAAAATCATACTTTTGCTAATATTTCAAAAACGACAAAACTAAGTTAGTAGGTGTCAAAAGAGCAATCATAGACAGTTATATGAGCTTTCAAATGACATATCAAACAATGAAACTGATGCAATAGAACTCGAGAAATGAAGAAAAGCTTGTTACGGTCGGCCGCCATCTTTGTGACGTCACAGCTATGCGTGTCCCCACTTCCTCCTCTTAAAACCGTCAGTTTCGTGTTTCATAGAGCACAAGGAACACATACAAACAGTTTTAGGTATATAGAAGAGAGTCCGACGAAAAATCTCAAAATGCTTCGTCGCCACCTAACTAATATCATGCGATATAATTTATATTCCAGCGAAACACGATTTGTATCATATAAATCGTGTTTCGGGGGTTATGCTAGGGGGGATGGGTTCCAGTTCCAACAAAGGTGTTTGTCAAATACAATGTAACACAGACATCATTAGTGGCCAGACAGTAATTTTAATGGTAATTAGTAATTTTATAATGGTGTCTACAGTTCACAACGCTTTTAACACGGCGCTATCATCTTGTTAGGTAAATAATTAAAATGTGTATTACCTGAACAATGGGCTGTAAGCTCCAGTCGCAGATCCAGGATTGATATAGAACTTGTTCTCGTGTTCGTACGCTTCAAATCTGTGTGTATGACCTGATATCAAGATGTCTACATCAAGCTGCCTTTGTACGAGTGCTAGAGACTCTTCATCACCCCATGGCACAACTTGGTGACCATGGATCAGTCCTATACGAAACTGACCCACGGTTATCACTTTTTGTTCAGGGTATGTTGTGTTCTGTAAAGTAGATATCAATGGTTATTACAGTCTTCATATTTACATCACATATTTAACAAGCTTATAAATTGCAACATGTACAACAAATAAATAAACACTTATTATAATTTGCGCAATATAACTTGAACCCAACCATAGACAATGAGGCTTGCGGTCATGTGGTACTAAAATTTAGGTATCTACACAAGAAGTTCATCTTTTTGGAAGCTACAGACACCCAGGGGTCGAAACTGTTTGCAGTGTCAAAAATACCTACTGATTTTACTGACTGTAAGACTCAAAAATACTGACCTATTACTGACTTAATTTCTATGTTTAAATGTGTAGTGAGTATAAAAAGAGGGGTTTAAGACAGAGTTTGACAGAGTTGACAATTTTTTTATGATGAGATACCATACATGTCACACAAGCCCAGAAAATCGCTACTTAAAAAAAGTTTTTTCTTTGGTTCAGTGTAAATAACACTGAATAGTGGTAACCCGAGACCAAAATTTTTAGTCAGTTTTATCCATGTATCTTGTAATCTTGCTTGCCTTTTGTACGATTTTTAGTCAGTTTCTTCAAGTAATCTTTTATTCTTGCCTGTCTATAGTAAAAACAAACAGCCGCGCAGCGCGACTTTTAGTGAGTTTCATCCACTATAGTCCAGTCAGTACTGGCACTCATGTATGGCGAGGTCAAAATTTGTCATTAGATGAATTCACTTGGCACATATGTACCTTAGGTAAAACTGAGCTGATTCAGCCCGGTAGCCATCAGCCCCCCCTTGGCAGGTAGGGGGGGGTGGCATTTAAAGTTTCACACCGCCGCACTTCAGAAAAAAAGTCATATCTCCTTCAATATACCTACCACCTCGAGTGTGATATCATTTTATAATGAATTAGAGATGATGAATTCATGTTTAAAACTTTTAATGTACAGTGTCATAGAAAAAAGGTAAAATATTGACGATAGTTTAAAAAAAAATTGCTATTTTTTTATTCAACAGTCAGTATCTGTAAAAATACAAATTTTTTGCAATGAAATTTTTTTTTATCTAATAGTACATTTATTCAGCTTTTGTAAAATATATACTTTATGTATAGTTATCGTTCAATGTATATCTGAAAAAAAATCGAACATGGTATGCGACGCTGTTTCCAAGCGAAGCGTCTACAATTAATAAGTTAAGTACCTAGGTATAAGTTGTTTTTTTCAATTAAAATATGATAAATCTAAGATGTGTTTTTTATTTTTGGTACAATAATGACACCCTTTCATTTTCATATACATTTTGCAATTCCCGGGAATGGGGAATGTCCGAAAAAAATCAAATTGGCTGAATATTTTTCTAGAGGTAGGAATAAGGTCCCTTAGTAATAGAATAAATTTTCATAATTTTCGGTTTCGTGAAAAAATTTCAAAAAATCAAAGTCTCTTCGACTTCACAAATGTATGAAAGTAACAGCAGAATGGAGATTGTACCTTTGCCAACACCTGCCACAACCACAACATGGTATTAAAAAAAAGTTTCAAGACAAAATGTCAAAACTTTTTTTTTTAATACGTGTTGTGTTTGTGGCAGTTAGCGGCAAAGGTATAATCTCCATTCTGCTGTTACTTTCATACATTTGTCAAGTCGAAGAGACTTTGATTTTTAAAAACTTTTTTACCCAACCGAAAATTCTGAAACTTTTTTCTATTACTAAGGGACCTTATTCCTACCTATAGAAAAATATTCAGCCAATTTGATTTTTTTCGGACATTCCCCATTCCCAGGAATCGGGTATTTTCGACATTTTGGTACCATAGAAGAAGTTGTTTAGTTTGATGGTCCCTTCTATCGTATTCGGAATTATGAGTTTTTTTTGTAACACCCTGTATATCAAAATAAGAGAATTAAAAAATAATTTTGTTAATGATTTTCTTTTTTGGTGTTAAATAAAAAACACTGCAAGCATTCGTTTGTTACGAAATACTTAAAATATTGATAATGATTTATGGACAAAAATTAAAAAGAACGTTTATATATTTAAATAAAAATATTTAATTTTCTTTTTTCTTTTACCTTCAATATCTTCATTGCTTTTGATTTCCCAGGTATGCAAAAACTATCCTGATGGTGGGCAGAATATGGAGGTCCTGGCTTAGTCAAGGGTCTTTTAATACTTGTCGTATTAGTTGTCTCTAAAAGCTTTTGTTTTTTCTCTCTGCTACAATTTACGGTCACAATGTCATTGATATTTTCTTGTTTAAATGTAAAACGAAACGCTTAAATAATATAATAGTTATTAAACTTTTTAACCGCAATATAAACTCCCGTCGTTCCGGGTATCCTGGCACATATTTTTCGGGATCGGGTTTAAAAAACATCCCGGTAATTCCCAGAAATGGGAACCCAGGAACGCAACCCTAATCACAGTCCAATTTTCATATAAACGAGGTAACTTTGAAGCTTTTGTTCTTCGTCAGGGATTGAACAAGGTGTGGTCTGATGATGGTTATCCAAAGAGTGAATGGAGGAGGTCAAGATTGCTTAAGAAACCCAACGGATCAGAAGAGTCGTTTACACTAGAGACCGTCTGGAGCTTTTAGTGTTACATTTTCCATACTTCTTAATTTTCATTTGATATTTTTTTAAGTTCAACCCTGAGCTAAACCGCTCATCTAATCTGTTAGGTTTTTTAGCATAATGAGCCTCCGTCATTCATTCTTTAATTTGCCATCATCAACACACACCTCGTTCAATCCTGGGCAGAGAACCAAAGCTGTAGGTTTACCCCGTTTGTTCGAAAATTGGTCTGTGATTTAATTTTTCTGCTCAAGAGTGTACAAAAAATACTCAATGGAAAATATTTTAATTTCTACGGTATATTTATATGCCTAGGTCCTTAAGGAACCTACCTATTAAAACTTTAAAAAATTTTGCACTTTAGTTTTAATGTGGTAAGACATTTTCCTCCCTGACCGTTCTCAGATCTAATTTTTTGACGTCACGACGCTTCGTCGTTTTATGACTTTCTTATACATAGATCAAGTCTGTCTATTTTTTTATATAGTCTTTATGACTCCTACAAAAAGATCTAAGTATGTATCAGACCGTAAGATAGTTGAGAGAGACTTTATGACCGTAAGAACATAAGCGGCAGTCGAACGCAAAGTTAAGTTTGTATTCCATACATGTTGTATGAAAAAACCAACTTAACTTGCAATCGCAGACATCTGGAAACACCGTCGCATACCATGTTAGATTTTTTTTCAGATGGAAATTGTATGATAACTATATAAAAAGTTTGTATTAGTTTAAAGCTGAATAAATGTTCTTTAAGGTAGTATTTTTTCCTTTGCATAAAATTAGCATTTTAAAAGATACCCGACTGTTGAACAAAAACAATTGTAAACCGATTTTTGACACTTTAGTCAACATATTTTTTTTTTCAATGAAACTATACATTAAATGTCCCAAAAATAAATTCCTCATGCCTGCTACAAAAAGAACTAAATATGCATCAAAACATAAAATAGTTAAAAGAGACTATAAGATCGTAAGACCATAAGCGGCAGCCGAACGCAAAGTTAAGTTTGTACTCTATACATTTTGTATGAAAAAACCAACTTAACTTTCAATCGCGGATGTTTGGAAACAGCATCGCATACCATGTTCGATTTTTTTTCAGATAGACATTCAAAGATAACTATATATAAAGTATATATTTTTAAAAAGCTGAATAAATGTACTTTAAGATAATATTTTCTTTCATTGCACAAAATGATTATTTTTAATAGATACTGACTGTTGAATAAAAAAATAGTAAACTTATTTTTAAACTATCGTCAATATTTTACCTTTTTTCTATGACATTGTACATTTAAAGTTTTAAAAATGAATTCCTCATCCTTGATTCATCATAAAATGATATCACACTCGAGGTGGTAGGTATATTGAAGGAGATATGACTTTTTTTCTGAAGTGCGGCGGTGTGAAACTTTAAATGCCACCCCCCCCTAACTGCCAAGGGGGGGCTGATGGCTACCGGGCTGAATCAGCTCAGTTTTACCTAAGGTACATATGTGCCAAGTGAATTCATCTAATGACAAATTTTGACCTTCTGCCACTAATTCCCCAACTACTAATCTTGTACTCTTGCATGTTTACAGTAAAAACAAACGGTAATAATAAAAATGAGTGTGTAAAAATGAACGTAGATAGCTAAAAAACTGACTTTACTGACCATTTTATGAAAAAACTGACTTTTACTGACCGAAGACAAAAAAACTGACTTTCACTGACTTTACTGACCAGTTTCGACCCCTGCCCACCTAATAAACTTATAACGCCCCTCTCTTTGTGTAGAGGGTTAATTAAAAAAAAAGAAACTTAAAAATATGCACATCATTCATTATGCATACTAATTCAACCCACGCATGATAAAGAATGAGATTAAAAATGGCAGCTCACCGCTCTTACCACAAATGTAACTGAGAGAATGATAGGTGGGCAAACTAGAAGTGAATATGAATGACACCATTTCTAATCCCATTCTTTATATGTGCGGGTTATACATAGTTACTATCTTTTATCTCTCTTTATAAAGGTCATTGGGCATTTTGTTCGAACATTTGACCTACGGCGTACACAAAGGAAATAGGGCTAGGTATGTAGATAAATGTGTCTGCTAATCAGTGGTATGGGTCGCATTCTTGCAGGACATGTTTCATTTTTGTCATTATGTCATAGCATTTCAATAATAAATAAAATAAATAAAGACAATATAAACGTTTTTATTATCATATCAGACTTACAACACATAAACAAAGCCCAAATACTCAATTAACAAGCAATGTCTGATGCAAAAGGCTATCATTATCATTATCAAACGTTTATTATGCTTGTACCACACATTTACACAATGCTGAAAATAAAAACTTCTGTTTTATCACCAAAAGTTTAATAACATATACTAACTAACACACATAATGTGAAATAACTTTTTTCTGTCGGTCGATCGATACATAATAAAATAATACATATTTTGAAAAATGGGATTGAATTCTTCAATTTAAAACTGGTTTGGTCTCTGTAGCGAACTTTCATCAAGCAGGTTAAATAGTCAAATATGCCCAATGACCTTTACTCATTTGTCTATGTTTCTTGTAAAACAATTTCTGATTATTATTGTTGCAGCAGATTCATGCTGAATGATTTTGTCATGACAAAAGTCAACTGGAGGAGAACTATCAAAGTTGTACAGTGCTTCTTATTAAGAAATACCTTTTTTTTCAACAACCATAGTACATTACTATGTACCGTCATCATCATCATATCAGCCACACAACACCCACTGCTGGGTAGAGGCCTCCCCTGCGGATCTTCACGACGATCGGCCTTGCGCTGCCTGCATCTAGTGGCACACCACAACCACGCACCAGATCGTCAGTCCACCTTGTCGGGGGCCTACTCATGAAGCGTCGTCCGGTGCGCGGTCGCCATTCTAGAACCGGTTGTTGAAAATAAAGACAATAAGTATGCTTACTTACATCATCAAAATCGCCTCTAACGACATGGACGTCACTGGCCAACGTTTTCAGGTAGTCATAAGACTCTTTAGTGCAGAGGTTGCCGGTGCACAGGATGTGCTGGATGCGGCCCGGCAGCAGCAGCTTCTTGAACTTGGCTGGCAGGCTGCTGCAGCGGTGCGGGATGTGCAGATCACCTAGGACCAGCACCAACTGAAATATGTAGTATTTTTGATGACACAAACTTGATAATGGC
This sequence comes from Agriphila tristella, assembly GCA_928269145.1. NCBI lineage: Eukaryota > Metazoa > Arthropoda > Insecta > Lepidoptera > Crambidae > Agriphila > Agriphila tristella. The sequence goes on from OV743445.1 coordinate 22,110,903, forward strand.
TAAACTTTTATGTGAAAACGGTTTGGGACGAAGGATTTTGTTGGATGATATAGATCAGTGGGTCTATTGCCCAAGTGTCGTCGACTTCGCCGTCGGCTTCATTTGACAGATGGTTGCAATACATTGCTACTTTTCTTTGGTAAGTTTTTATTTGTACCAAAAAAAAGGGTTCTACTTTCCATTAGTTGGCCTCGAATTTGGGAGTGAGAGTGAGGGGGGAGGGAGGGGGGAGGCTCCCTCACCACCCTTCTAAAATTTGGGAGTTAGGAAATGGATACTTTTTTTTTAAATAAATTTTCAATTTCGCACAAAAAAGTAATGATAGCAGCCAAATTACTATTACTATTATTTTTCGGCAATGGGGAATGTCCAAAAAAAATCAAATTGGCTGAATATTTTTCTATAGGTAGGAATAAGGTCCCTTAGTAATAGAAAAAAGTTTCAGAATTTTCGGTTGGGTAAAAAAGTTTTTAAAAATCAAAGTCTCTTCGACTTCACAAATGTATGAAAGTAACAGCAGAATGGAGATTATACCTTTGCCGCTAACTGCCACAAACACAACACGTATTTTGAAAAAAAAGTTTTGACATTTTGTCTTGAAACTTTTTTTTTAATACCATGTTGTGGTTGTGGCAGGTGTTGGCAAAGGTACAATCTCCATTCTGCTGTTACTTTCATACATTTGTAAAGTCGAAGAGACTTTGATTTTTTGAATTTTTTTCACGAAACCGAAAATTATGAAAATTTATTCTATTACTAAGGGACCTTATTCCTACCTATAGAAAAATATTCAGTCAATTTGATTTTTTTCGGACATTCCCCATTAAAAGAAGGGAGGGGGAGGGGAAGGTAAACAACTCTCTCCTCCAATCCCCATCTGCCGGTGATGCATAGTTTTCGAGAAATATGTTTTTGTGTAAACATAACCTCAAAACAAAAAATATGGATATTAAGCAGGGGAGGCAAAAAAGAGGTGGGGAGAGGAGAGGGGACGTACGTAAAAAATTTCGCAAAAAAAGTCGTTTCTGGCGCTTCGCCGGCCACTCCTGCGGCACGATCGCTTCGCTCGCTCGGCTCGCGTGCTGGGTTCATGTACACCTAACATGCTTGTCGCTTCGCTCCTCGCACCTATCACGTAACCTGCGGTCTTTGGTCACCATTGCAACAATTTAGCAGTGCTACCAACCTAGTGCGCCGCCATTAAACGTCAAAAATGACAATACTGGTCTAAACTTAGAAATTTTTAACCTAAAAATTCAATTTTCATAAATTTATTTCTCGCTTATTATTTGGTTCCTAACCATAAAATTTGGTATGCGTGTTCCAAATAATTAGTTCTTTACATAAAAAAAATTTGAACTGAAAACTCAATTAGCGATGGGCCGAGTCGTAATTTTTTCGACTCGGGTTACCCGAGTTGAAATTAATGCTGACCCGGGCTACAACTCGGGTCAACCCAGGTCAGCGATGGGCCGCCGAGTCGCAATTTTTTCAATTCAAGTCATCCGAGTTGAAATCTATGCTGACCCGGGCTTCAACTCATTTTGTCTGTATTTGATGAACTATTGAACTGATCCAACTCGGTTGCTAAAAAACTCCAAAACAACACTCTTTTCATTGTTTATCATGTTAAATTACTTAGAAAACACTAAAAAAAACAATAGAGCGAGCACACTACCTACTATTACAATTATGAATAAGGCTGTCGCGGGCAGGGGGAGCGGTGCGGTGGGCTGGCCGCAAAGCGAGTGCGAGCGGTAATACAGTGCCACACACCGAACCGAGTTGGCGGGTTGATTGTGCTAGGTTGACTCGGTTGGAAAGTCGCGTACGCGTCAAGTGGGCGGGCGGCGGCCCGTTTGGCGCGTCAAGCGAGTCAACCCGGGCTAGGAAAATGTCAACCCGAGTTGACGGGCTGGAAAAGTAACCCGAGTTACCCGGGTAAATTGACCCGAGTCGCCCACCACTAAACTCAATGCCAACTAATGGAAAGAAGAGCCCAATCTCTTACTTAACTAAGATATTATACAAGTGACCTTTTTTATATATCACTCCTGCCGGGGGAGGGAGGTGCAATAGCGTGTACGCGAGTTTGAGGTTGGAGGGGTATGTAAAAAAACTAATTGGGATCCAATGAAAAAGATAGGTAACTTTATGACATGAAATCCGCTGCACTGCACTAAGAATTAAATTGGCCCTATTACACCGGTGAAGACTTTCAATAATAAATCACTTTCTGCAATGCTGATAAATCCTCTCTAATAATCCTCCCTTTCCGGTCGATTATTGCAGATTGCCCCAAGTGTTCGTGTAACGAAGAGAATCAATCCTGGGGCTTCGGTAGGCATAAACACTGCTTGAATACTATCTTAGCTCGACACAGTGATTCTTTTGATTACGTACCATTCTAAAGCGAATCTCTCTTAACTTTGCTGTGTAACAAAGTCAATGAGCAGACAGAATAGTGGTTCTTGCTGTTATTTTATTTATTTATTTTATCTGATTTGGAATGGAAAATCACGGAAAAAAGCGAAAACTCAAATAAAATTCTCTTGTCAGTCAGTAGTCTACTGTCACTGGGTGCATTCCAGCAGACCAACCGCTAAGTCATCCGTCTTTCACCACCGACTTTTTAACCATACGATTGTAATTTTATTTACTAATAGGCGAACCTTACAATTTAATTGCGGGGTGCCTTCTATTGCACTTAGCCGATTTTTTTTATATTTCATATAGTAGTGTAGCACAAATACAACATTATTAAAATTGCCTAACTGACTATTTCATAAAATATTCTGAAATAAGTCCTATTCACCATAGTAAATAGGCCCCTGATAAAATACTGATATGGAATCACAGTATTTACAGCTCGCGCAATATAACTTGACCCAATTTTTTGTACCACAATTTTCGTACTGAAAATTGCTACTGCGCAGGCTTCGTTGTCTATGGTTTGGGTCAAGTTATTTTGCGCGAGCTGTACCTTACTGCTGTACCTTGCTGAAAAAGTTTGAAGTTTGAAGTACGTGCAGAGTTTGCTTTACACAACGCCTTAGATTTATTTTACATTCCATGACGATCGATCCAAGCCACTCTGGCGATCGATGACACAGTGATTATGCTGCTGGAATGCACCCACTGTCGATGCGATGGCTGTCACGCTCTGTCAATGTCAATTAAATTTTGTGTGATTTTATTACATTTACATTTTGTACCTAAAAGACCAACATTTTTAACTTTTATCCGACTTCATTTGATATTTATATTAATATGCAAATGTTGAATGGAACGTGTACAAACACTAACGTGTTTTAAAAAAGTAAAATAAATTGTCGATGGTAAAATTAACATAAATGTTACCAGATTTTTGATATCTCCGTGTCAGAGGGTAGTCCTGTTGTTCGAAGGACTCGTTTAGGGAGTCCTTGATAAGACGCCATAATAAAAAAACGTAATAATGTTACAATGCGATTGATTTAACAATGTAACAACTGAAGTGACTAACTGAGCACTTGCTTTGCGGCGCGTTAGCGCGAGTATATATTCTGTGGTTGCGGTACAAAACAACACACCTATTTAGGTATTTTGATCTGTGAAATTTTCTCTTTGCCATACTTACATTTTCGAGTGTGAAGTTGCAGTGCAGCTGTTCACTGTCTAATTGTCAATTTAATCGCATTGTATATACATACTTTAATTAGGTACCTACACGTATTCATGATACCTTTGTCTTTTTAAACACAATTTTAAAATTCGTAATTACGTAACATGTTCGAAGCAAAAAGACAAAAACCTGATAGAATTTACATAATAAATACCAAAACACAACAAATTACAGTTATTAAGTAGGTAGGGACAGGGTACCTACCTACGTACTATTACTATGGATTGAAAAGTCTATGAAAAAGTGTGATTTATTGTCTTTTTGCCCTTATTATTATTTATTTGCAGTCAGCACAGCCTTTATAATTTTTTTTCCAAACATCTCCATCATTTATCGACGTTTTAGAGTGAAAATCTCGTAAGTGTAAAAGAAGACACTTTTCATGAGAAAGATAAAACTGTGTGCTGTAAAATTTTTGTACGGAGGTTTTTATGTTTTTTATTGACATAAATGGCGTTGCGAGTATCGATTTTTTTGGATTTATCTGTTTTAATTTGAAACCCGGCAGACTTTTCGATAATCGATTCGTTAGCCAGTACGGCCCCAGGATTATGCGTTACGAGCTTGCGAGGTTTTCTTCCTAAATAAAGCAATTAAAAAAATACCAAAAATGCATTTTCGAGGTTTTCACTCTAAGGCGTCGTTATTAACATCAATCCCAAAATAAACATCCTTTATAATCTATCAACTTCATTTTTGAAAAAAAAATACAGAATACATCTGATAGACGACATCAGCTCCAAGAAAAGACACAAGGCTCTCCTGATTTACACTGACGGCTCCAAGACCTCATCGGGCACAGGGTCGGGCGTTTTTTCAGAGGACTGTTGGTTCCTTTATGGAATGAAAGCAGCGGACTGTAGTAAATTAATATATTGAGGTACAAAATAAAAATGTATGAAAAGCCGTTAGTCGTCCGCTCGCGCGCTAGTTGGATGGCCAAGTGGGGGGCCGTCCGCCGTTTAGAGTGACTTCAATTGAGTGGTAGTGGGCAGATGCAGTTGAAGGCCCACCGAATGGTACCACTCTTGGTTTTAATTTCAACCACGCGCGTGACGCCGTCCACACCAGGATAGGTCTTCATACTCGCCCCAGACGCCACAGCAGCGGGCGCGCAGTTCGGTCTTTTATGAGGATGAGAGACCCTGTTAATATCTCTTAAGCCGTGTCTCCTGCGTACAGTTGCAAAACTTCGGAAAGATTCCGAATTATTCCCGAATACTTCTCGGAAAGTTTCTTTCAAACAGAATTTTTCAAAATAAAGATAAAATTATATTTTTATCAAACAACTCGTGCGCGGTGCGTAGCGCCATCTAGTGGCGGGTGGCGGCGGCGCGGCGCGGGCGTAGCACGGCGGCGCGGCATCGGGGAGTGGCGGGTGGCGGGCGGCGCGGCTCCCCCTGGGGAAGTATTCGCCCGCACACCGCACCCCGCAGAGAAGTTTTCAGAATATTACGGAATAATTCGCGCTCGGAGGGAATATTTCGTTCGATCTGGTTTATTATAAAAATAACCTACTTAAGTATGTGCTCAGTGAATCTTTGATGATGATCGTGAATTGTTTTTTATTAAGGGTAAGTAAAGTTAAAATTTTTGATTTATTACACCTATGTAGAGCTAAATTATAACCATTTATTTTTTATTTTTCGAGGTTTATCATATGGTTAGTTAGCTATTGTCGTGTTCTACAGCTTTTTTGATTGCAACAGATAATAGTAGTGGTAGGTAGGTACTCTTCGTGCACAAGTCCGACTCGTACTTAGCCGGTTTTTAATATTATCATAGATAAGTAAATACTTACCTACTTATGTTTACATCCGTTACACTTAGTTTAGTAGGTACTTCTTAGGTACCTACCTACTTAAGTACCCAGAAGAGCTAGATAGTACATAACTACATAGGTACGATATCTACGTATCCATACCTACCTACTTTTATTATGATCAGAGAATGATTGAGTTTTTTCTTGCTAGGTAGGCTAGGTAGGTACCTAGGTATTTAAAAATGTGTCAACTACTTTCTGCTGCTTTTTAGGGTTCCGTACCCAAAGGGTAAAAACGGGACCCTATTACTAAGACTCCGCTGTCCGTCTGTCTGTCTGTCTGTCACCAGGCTGTATCTCATGAACCGTGATATCTAGACAGTTGAAATTTTCACAGATGATGTATTTCTGTTGCCGCTATAACGACAAATACTAAAAACAGAATAAAATAAATATTTAAGGGGGCTCCTATACAACAAACGTGATTTTTTTGCCGTTTTTTGCTCAATATTAATAACGACAACAGGTAGACAGTTGAAATTTTCACAGATGATGTATTTCTGTTGCGACTATAACAACATATACTAAAAACAGAATAAAATAAATATTTATGGGAGGCTCTCATACAACAAACAAGTGTTTTTTTGCAGTTTTTTAGTACGGAACCCTTCGTGCGTGAGTCCAACTCGCACTTGGCCGGTTTTTTTACCGATCTTGCTGTTTTTTTTATCGTTACTCCTGTATTTCGAGAATCGAAATATTCCGAATGTTTCGGAATAATTCAGAATATTTCGGAAATATTCCAAGGGAATTATTCGGAATGTTTCCCGCCAGCAACTGTACTCCTGCGCCGTGTTTTATGTTTTCTCAACATGTTAGGGGCGTGGCCTATGAGTTTTGTTCAAAACATGTTTGCCGAGATTAACGAATAACATCCCCGCTTACTGAGTCTCAAGTATAAGTAGGTACAAAATAAAACACAAATGTTGCTGCAAATCATTATTTCTAATACATATTTAAATATTTATCTCATCTCAAATTCTGTTATTTTTTTCTACATCTTAAATTCATGAATAATTTAATTTAGGGTAATTTAAATTATTTTGATGGCAACTGTCTATCTCCACGTTTTTTTTAATTATCTATGGTACAGGTGCGGAAAGAAAAGAAAAATTTCATGGTGTTGTGGGTGACACATATACGTAGAAAAAATTTAGTGTAAGAAAATCACAATTGGCACCAACTGCAGGGAAATGGAATCAATGGAATATGAGCTCGCTAGAAACCTCACTCTATTGTTTTTCGTGGAGCGCCTGCTCGACAAAGGCGAGCCGCGGACGTTGCACGATCTTTCCTGCCAGTTTGGTGCCAAGGGCTTCACCAAGGAGATGCGACAGATTGCTGGCGGGTCGCAGTCGGGCTTGAAGAAGTTCCTGGCGCAGTACCCGGCGTTGTTCAACATAGACGGGGACTATGTTGATATTAACACGTTCCAGAAGCATCTCAGCGGGGCAGGCGTGGGCTCTAACAACGACTACATCGAAGAAGCGAAGGAATACTTCGCGGGCAAGATGATACAGTACGGCGAGGGCACTGAGGTACCTATCAAGAGCCTCCTAGGCCACCGCAGCCAGGCGTCCCCGCAGGTGCGTCACATCTCCGGCCAACGCATCAAGGAGTTCAAGGACTTCCTTCTGAAGCACCCGGACACCTTCCAGATCGTCGAAGACAACGTCATTCTAGTCAGTGAGAATCACAGGAGAGGTAATTCACACAGCAGCAATGAACAATTCCATAATTTACCTGTACCTAACATAAATACCGACACAGCCCAACAGTTGTTGGACTATGTCGCTCAGTGTATAGAGGCCAAGGGGCCCGTCATGGTGGACCAACTGTTCCACCTCCTCGTGTCCCGTTTCCCCCAAGAGTATTGGTACCAAATGTTCAAATCACCTGCCGACTTAAGCGCTTTCCTTAAAATTTTCTCTGATAGTTTTCATGTACAATCTAACCTTGTCACACTTATTAGTAAACCAAAAATGCCTGTAATGTATTTAAATGCAAAACCTAAAGTTAAGACTGATCCACCAAAGCCTGTGGTCGAGGAGAAGCCGTTGTCCCCCGTCCCCCCTACAGTAGTGAGCCCCACTCCTTCTGATGGTAAAAGAAGTCCCGCTAACAGAATACTCAGCCCTATTGAATCTCCCCGTGGTCCACAAGCGAACATTGCAAATCAAACATTAAAACAACGGATCAATTCAATAGTCATTAAAAATTTGGCCGAGAATATGGTAAGGGATCGTGTAAATAATCATTTAAATGCACGTCCTGAGGAGACCAATGGGACTCCGAGCTTGAGGAACAATGTGATGGGTGATGCATGGCGCCAGAGAGTTCTCCAGTGTACTACAGTCATTGCGAATGCTAGAGAATGTGCAACTTTGATTGATAGTATTATGAACACTAAACGTAATGCCAAAAGTATTGTTTCATTCGACTGTGAAGGTATAAATCTTGGCCTGAAAGGAGTATTGACTTTGTGTCAGATTGCAACCATGAATGGTGAAGTTTATATTTTAGATATCTTGGCTTGTCCTAATATGGTTGTGGATGGTAAAATAAAGGATTTGCTAGAGAGCGAGAATGTTGTGAAAATTATTCATGACTGTAGGAATGACTCAGTTAATTTACACAATCAATTTGAAATTGTATTGAAGAATGTGTTTGATACTCAGGCAGCCCATGCTGTGTTGCAACTACAGCAACAGGGAGTGCCAGTTTACAAGGTCAAAAATTTAAGTCTCAATGCTCTTTGTGAATTGTACAATGCTCCCATGAATCCCATGAAAGAGCAACTGAAAAATGTGTACCGTAGAGACCAGCGCTATTGGGCTAGAAGGCCACTTTCAAAGGACATGATTATCTATGCTGCTTCTGATGTTTTGTCATTAGTTAGCCCAGCAATTTATGCATTCATGTCTAGCAATATTAAACCAGAAAACCAACAACTATTTGAGGAATTGAGCAATGAACAAGTATTTATGCATATTCAACCCACAGAGGTCAAATTACGTAAAAGACAGAGGAAAATAAACACTGAAGTGGGTGAACTAAAACAAAAATTAGCTGAATCTACAAAGAACATTGTATTGAGCAACAGGGAGATTAGATTGCTCAGATATTTAGAACTCACTGAGGAAGAGAAAGAGAAACTAAAAGGTTGTCACAAGATATCTAAAAAGTTAGAGAAACTAGAGGCAATTGGCCAGGAAAAGGATTCTGATTCTGAGGATGATGAAAGAGAAAATGAGATGGTTAGCCTGGAATCCAACCCTTCTGATCCTATATCTTCTCCTCACTCGACCCAACCTCCAAGCCTCACTGAGTCTATGCAAATGATGGACGAAATATTGTCTGACACACATATGGACAAAGTTGAAAAAATAAATCGTCTTGAAGCGATTTTGTCGGCCGTTGCGCCGCTCAGTGGAGAGCTGGAGGACAAATTCTCACAAACCATGGAACAGACACTGCCATTGCTCAAGAATAAGGATTGGTCTAACCTGAGTCAAATCTTAAATATAGGCACAGTGGATGTCGATAGGAAGAATTGTTGTTGCAGATGCCATAATTCCAATTTTAATGATGGAAAGTGCAATGATCTCATCGAGATTAAGAAATCTGAAGTAGCTTCACAAACCCTCAGCACAGGGGACATTGTGATCACTAGAATCCATTTCAGAGAAGAGGACAAGGCTCACGAGAGGATTCTGGACGCGAGCCCGTTGAGCAAACGGGCCGGCGGCATTAGCAACATGTCTTGATGCTCAGGTTAAATTAACACTTCCATTTTCCGAGTGCCACAGTTTACTTTTGGAACTCTGTGATTAATTTGTTTTTGTAGTCATTTAAGTTTGTATTCCCCGCTCATACGGCGATAGCTTTGATGATTACGTTGTTCTAGTTTGCCAGGAGGGTATAATAGCGGTGCGAATGCGAGAGATGGAATAAATTAAGTGTGTTGTGAGGTCGCGCATTTCAAGTGTATGGACGCCTACGCTATATGTTCATTTGAGCGGAGATGAGCGTGTACACTCGAATAAATGCAACAGTAATTCGCATAATAAATGGCTACTTAATTCCTCCTTTGGAATACAGTACCTATCTGCTGTTACGATATTTTATATATTTATGTTGGCTATTGCCTATTAAGTAACCGAAACTAAAATGTGATAGATAACAAGGCCTTTCTTGATCTGTTTTGAAATGTAAATAAGATAAACTTCGATTAACGAGCATAATCTTCACTTCTCGATTCACGACACGATAAAGATTGAGTGCTTTCCGATACTAGATAGTAGATGTACATATTTTTATTTATTTTTGTCGCATTTCGGTGGCTTCATCAATGTCACTGAAATCATATCGAAATGGCAATAATAGTTGTATACAATAACGTTTTTATTGTAACATATTTATCAAAATAAACTTAGATTATATACTAGTAATTAAATCATGTTTTTTAACATATTGAAAATGGTTTAGGGTTAGTGTTATTAAGATAACCTTTTTTTTATTAAAGAGATCGCGAAAAGATGTTTGGATGTTTTCAAACGTCGGTGTTGTGTGGAATGGTATAGATAGTTCATTGTAAGGCGATTGCAATTAATACGACTAGGGTGAAAGGTATAAGGAACTTTATTTATGAACTACTAATTTTGTGCCTTCAAGTCATATCCGACGATTGCCTTTATCGAAGTTGATTGTCAATTTTTAGGTACTTTTATACGTAGTGTTTACATTAACATTCTTAACTGTTGTTTTGTGCAGAGGACGGGCTAAAGTTTGGATTTTAGGTTTGGTAGCATGCAAGGCCTATTGTAAAGAAAGATTGCCTTCTCGCGTAGAATTTAGAATAGTCCTATCACTGTTTTATAGCCCGCCTCTGGTCGTAGGTTCGACGCACTACAGCGACGGCGACCAATTCAGCTACAGAAAACGACTATAACGCAGTTACGACATACAAAAGAGCGACAATCATTATAGCGACAGAACGATATTTCGACACACGTTGTAGCGACATTACGTAGCTGCGACGAACGCTGTCGTAGAATGAAAGTTCTAACGACAGAGCATAGCTGCGACGAACGTTACTGCGACAAATGTTTTAGCGACGCAATCTTGTTAAGTCAAACGATATTTCGATACATGTCTTTTTAATTTATTTTAGTTACCAATTTTTTTTAGTTCATTTATTTTATTTTTATGATATAGCGACACCATTTCAGATATAACATTGTTTATGTCAACAACGTTATACATGAAGTGGTGTCGCTGTATCATAAAATAAAAAACTCAACTAAAAAAATAACTGAAATAATAAAAAATCATGTATTGCAAATTGCAACGCAATATCGTTTGACTTACCAAGATAGCGTAGCTAAAATATGCTGTCGCAGTAGTAACGTACGTCTTGCAGCTATCTTCTATTCTATCGCTATAACTTTCTGTCGCGACAGCGTTCGTCGAAGCTATGTACTGTCGCTACAACGTGTGTCGAAATATCGTTCTGTCGCAACGAACGCTATAATGATTTGTCGCTCTTTTGTTTGTCGCAACTGCATTATACAGTCACAGAAAACTGTTTTCGACGCCAACGAACAGGAAACTTATTACAAAAAATCCTCCAGATAATCTGGCGATATTTGAAGTTCGATTGAGTTAATTTTGAACCGTATCTTGCTGAATCACTTTCGCTGTAGCAAGCGTCGAAACTGCAGCTGACTGTCTGTCACAGTCGATTCCCCAAAGCCGATAAAAATACTCTTTATGATTCATTTTACTATGACTAGAATATAGGATTCTGTTATTAATTCTTTCGTCCGCCTGTAAAGTATTGTGATCGAGACCGATTATAAACTTTTAAGTGTAAGAACAGCCTCGAATTTAGGCCAAAATGGAGTAACTTTCAACTCAATATTATCACCATGGAGATCTGTCGATCTGATACCTAATTTACATTAGTTTGTTGTGTGGTTTTATTGGCTTGGGGCAAAATATTGTAACTCACAGTTTAGGAGAATTGTTCTCAAAGTTTTGTTAATATACCTACTTAGCTGTTTAGTAGCATCTAGATATTGAGGATATTTCTAAGCCTGTTGAATTCATTCGAATAGTTTATGTTTACGTTATAACCGTGTAAAGTTTTGATGAACTAAGTGATGTTTTCACGCTTGTTGCTTAATTGGACGATGGAGTTGCTTTTTTTTATAACTGTATGTATTTTTTGTCAGTATTGTACGTACCCAAAACTTATGTTGCAACAAAATAGCACCTACTTAATGTAACCTAGTATTAGTAAATGCTACTGATGCATTTACAATTTATCATTAGAAACAATGTTTTTTATTTTAATTTATTTAGCATAATTTATTTGTGAAAAATATTCTAAATCAATCCATTGGCATTTATTAACGAAATTATTTTTCGGCCATATCCTTTTTATTATCATTTTAATCAAACCGTGCCTTATATTCACACAGCACAATTTATATGCAGTAGATTTTTCATACATTTTTGTATGACAGTTTTTTTTTCAGTGCCACTGAGTATAATACTTATGAGCATAATCGTTAGTCAATGTAAGCTTAATATCTTCTGTTATATTTTTCTAACAAAATGTTTGAGTAAGTACTTTATTTACAAGAGTCTATCGCTTAAATGTCTAAAATCGTTCTATATGATGTGGCAAATTGTTAATTTACTAATTTGCGCATTGTTTATGTTTATTACAAATAAAAAAGTTGTATGAATTGTATTTGTTTCATTTCATGTCCAAATTCAAGCAAATTAATAGGTACTAGTGGCTCGGTCAGCTGTAGGCCTGTAGACTTCGCTCAAATTGTATGTTGTTTAAAAATTAATAGGTAGGTTAGGTATTATTTTAATGGGTACATATTATCTTTTCGAAGCTAGATGGCGCTTCTAATTTTAATTATTTTTCGAATGGGTAAAGAAACTTTTGCAATGGTCGGTAATGGGACCCAAAATGTATTACTTATCTCAAGTTCCTCCGTGCTTCGGAAGGGAAGGCATGTTAAGGCTGGCCCCAGACCTACCGGTTTCATTTCTTTGCTTTGCTGTTCTACAATGGACCGCCGGCCAAGAGGCTCATTTTCAATCTATCGCATATTTTGACCTGACCACATTGGCAAGATAGCCATTAGTTTGGTGTTATCAAATATCGTCGTCTGGGGTGCGATGAGAAGTTTTAGTTTTCGTTTTAAAAAAAAACTGCTGTTTTATACAAAAATTAATAACGAAATTATCAAAATGTATGAAACAGTTCATTTTTTTCGCGATTTTAGATTTGGTCCCATAGTAAAAGTTGTTCAGTTTTATTATGGTCCCTATCTACCATATTCAGTTTTATAAGGCTTTACCAAACATCTTGTATAAATAAGCGATCGAGTTATTTTTAACGATCGGAGTCCATGTTCAGGGTGGCATATCTCCTAAAAGCTTCCTACTTCGCAATCCAGGCGATGATATTTGATAAAACCAAGCTAATGGCTATCTTGCCAATTTGGTCTAGTCCCAAAATGCGATAGATTGAAAATTGCCCTGGTTGGCCGGCGGTCTTTCAAGCAAGGTAGCACAGCAAAGCAAAGAAACGGAACCGGTAGGTCTGGGGCCAGCCTAAGTCCCGGCTGCATTTGTAGTCGTTACACCCACTAATCCGAATTGGGCCTGCGTGGTGGGTTATGGTCCATCCTCCTTATCCATCGTTTATAGGGAAGGCCTCTGCCCAAGCAGTGGGGACATTAAAAACGGCATCTGTCCAGTCCATGGTCGGCATTGCAGTTTATTAAAAGCGTCACATCAATGGGGTTTTGACGTTCAGGACTACAGCTGGGCCACAAAAAAAAAAGTTGGAAATCTGACTTTTTGATTATGCCATGATGAAGTCGATAATTTGTCGGAATTTGTCGCCAAAAACCAGATTTTGTCGGTCTTCCGTTTAGGAGATACGTGTGGCTCAGCTGTAGAGACGTCTCTACAGCTGGGCCACACAGATCTCGAAAACGGAAGGTCGTAGCGAAAATCTGATTACTCGTATGTGTAGCCGGTATTTTGTCGGATTTTGTCGCCAAAAACCAGAGTTTGTCGGTCTTCCGTTTAGGAGATACGTGTGGCTCAGCTGTAGAGACGTCTCTACAGCTGGGCCACACAGATCTCGAAAACGGAAGGTCGTAGCGAAAATCTGATTACTTGTATGTGTAGCCGGTATTTTGTCGGATTTTGTCACCAAGAACCAGATTTTGTCGGTCTTCCGTTTAGGAGATACGTGTGGCTCAGCTGTAGAGACGTCTCTACAGCTGGGCCACACAGATCTCGAAAACGGAAGGTCGTAGCGAAAATCTGATTACTCGTATGTGTAGCCGGTATTTTGTCGGATTTTGTCGCCAAAAACCAGAGTTTGTCGGTCTTCCGTTTAGGAGATACGTGTGGCTCAGCTGTAGAGACGTCTCTACAGCTGGGCCACACAGATCTCGAAAACGGAAGGTCGTAGCGAAAATCTGATTACTTGTATGTGTAGCCGGTATTTTGTCGGATTTTGTCACCAAGAACCAGATTTTGTCGGTCTTGCGTTTAGGAGATACGTGAGGATACGCTGTGGAGACCTTTCTACCTGGATCTTGAGAAAGGAAGGTCGTAGCGAAAATCTGATAACTCGAGTGTGTAGCCGTTAGTTTGTCGGAGTTTGTCACCAAGAATCAGAGTTTGTCGATCTTGCGTTTAGAAGATGTGTGAGGATATGCTGTAGAGACCTTTCTACCTGGATCTCGAGAACGAAAGGTCGTAGCGAAAATCTGATAACTCCTATGTGTAGTCGGTAGTTCGAGCGAGTTTATAGCCAAATACCAGAGCTTGATCGCCTTACATTTATGAGATAAATGTGATTTGAGTGTACCTTCGCGAATGTACATTCGCGTACAACTGTGTTTGAAATAATTATACTACTTTAATGAATGCATGCATGCATGCTATCTGAGCTTCATGACGTTTTATTTCTCACAATATGCGGCCGCCCTGAATTAGCTTTAACGGTCACCCATCCGACACCTGACCGGACCGAGTGTTGCTTATAAAACGTTACCAGCAACTAGGGACCGACCGAACCCACTTTTCACCGAGAACCGAGATTAAAAAATAGTCTCGGCCGAGACCGAGACTTTTGATTTTTTTTAAAAGTTACTATAAAATGGCAAAAAAAAAGCAAATTGATGTACTATGGGCAACAGCGTCGCTTATTCAGTTTGCAACAAAATTCGCGTGCGCGTGTATCGCCCTTGCACGAACTAAACGTATTATTATATTATTACAAAATTGCTTTCTTGTGGTTTGAATCTGCAAGTACAAACTTAATTCATAGAAATAAAAATATTATGTTACACATTGTTTTTTGTTTTATTCCATTGAACATAATATTATGCATCGATATAACAAATAAAACCTCAATATTACAATAAAGCTCAGCTCAGCGTAAAGTCAAGTCTTATCTCGCCGTTACCTACCTATATGCCAACGTGATGCCAACAGTTAAGCAGGTCCTTTCAGACTGTGGGTTCCACTATATGGTTCCATCAGTGGGACCAATAGGATTTCCAAGTCCTCGTATTCCCACTGCTAAATATCGGTGGGACCTCACCGATATTTAGCAGTTATTTGACTCACTAGTGGCACCATGTAGTGTAACCTACAGTCCAAAGGGTTAGTAGGTAAGTACTTAGTAGTGACAGTTCACTTTAGTAAAGTTAATCACAAGAAAAGTTTTAAAAACTATTCATCAAAAAAGAGAAAATATTATATTTTATAAATAAATCGCACATCAATCATACCATACTTTACGTTGTTTTCACTCGTTTTATTTTATTGACCATTTTCCTAAAGGTACATCGATAAATAACCAAATAAAACCTCATGAAACTCACTTAGCATGACGTACTTATTAAATCACTACTTACATTTTTAGGACAAATGTACGCGACTGTACGATACACCACGTATTTAGAGTAGGAGACCAGATACCAAACGTTGTCGATACAATAAACGTTGAATACATCAATTACTATTCAAGAAATTAATTGCAATCTTTCATATTTCCTCACTAAATTCTTTTAATCGTATAAATTTTGGATTTAATATTAACTATGAACATAAAATAATACAAAACAACTATACTGCTTACGCATTTTGGATTCGGCTCTAAGACTATAATCATAAAAAAACAAACCCCTTATTTCTCTGGAAAGGGGTGTCGACCAAGTCTGTAACTTAAGGACAAACTCGCTCGAACTACCGACTACACATACGAGTTATCAGATTTTCGCTACGACCTTTCGTTCTCGAGATCCAGGTAGAAAGGTCTCTACAGCATATCCTCACACATCTTCTAAACGCAAGATCGACAAACTCTGATTCTTGGTGACAAACTCCGACAAACTAACGGCTACACACTCGAGTTATCAGATTTTCGCTACGACCTTCCTTTCTCAAGATCCAGGTAGAAAGGTCTCCACAGCGTATCCTCACGTATCTCCTAAACGCAAGCATGTATGTGTAGCCGGTATTTTGTCGGATTTTGTCACCAAAAACCAGATTTTGTCGGTCTGTGTGGCCCAGCTGTAGAGACGTCTCTACAGCTGAGCCACACGTATCTCCTAAACGGAAGACCGACAAAATCTGGTTCTTGGTGACAAAATCCGACAAAATACCGGCTACACATACAAGTAATCAGATTTTCGCTACGACCTTCCATTTTCGAGATCTGTGTGGCCCAGCTGTAGAGACGTCTCTACAGCTGAGCCACACGAAAATCCTAAACGGAAGACCGACAAACTCTGGTTTTTGGCAACAAAATCCGACAAAATACCGGCTACACATCAGATTTTCGCTACGACCTTCCGTTTTCGAGATCTGTGTGGCCCAGCTGTAGAGACGTCTCTACAGCTGAGCCACACGTATCTCCTAAACGGAAGACCGACAAAATCTGGTTTTTGGCGACAAATTCCGACAAATTATCGACTTCATCATGGCATAGTCAAAAAGTCAGATTTCCAACTTTTTTTTTGTGACCCAGCTGTAATCCAGCACGTGGGGTTTTGTACAATGATAGTGTAGGTATTAAAAACTATCATTGGCTTTGTGACCAGTCTGCCTAGCATGACCGATTTATATCGCGTGATATAGCATTTTATCGACACTCAACTGTCAAATTCCTTTGTCTTTTTGACAGTTAAACGTGATAAAACGCTATATCACGCGATATAAATCAGTCATGCTAGGCAGGTAGGTGTTCTAAAAATTATGTTAAACAATGACATCATACCTAGGTACTAGCAAGGCCGTCTTTAACCTATTTGAGGCCTTGGGCACATTAGGATAATGGGGCCCCTATGACCTTGACTTGGGTTACCATCAAAGTAAGAGAGGATGCCTGTATATGAGGCACAAAATGCCAGTTTTTTTTAGAAAAATGCTTATCTAGGTATAGCAAAAATCGGCTGCGAAGCGCGATTATTAGTCAGTTTCATTCACTAATCTTGTAATATACCTGTTTTTTGTGAAAAAAACGGCCGCGCAACGCGATTTTTAGTCAGTTTCATCCAATAATCTCGTTATTTTGCCTGTCTATAGTAAAAAAAATTGCCACGCAACGCGTTTTTTAGTCAGTTTCATCAAATAATGTCGTAATTATGCCTGTCTAAAGTAAAGAAAACGGCCGCGCAGCGCGATTTTTATTCTTAGTCAGTTTTATTCACTAATCTTGTAATCTTGTTAAGACACATTTAATAAGAACATAATTGTTGTATAATCCACAAAAGTAACTATTTTAGAATTTAAGGGTTAGTGATTAAAAACAATGTGGTTTGAAGAGGTACTCTTCTAGAATTGATTTTTTTTCCTAATTTTAATAAGCATCCGTTATCATTAAGCGATCTGGCAAGAAACAAGGGGCCCCTATCGATCGCGGGGCCCTGGGCAAGTGCCCAGAGTGCCCAATGGGAAAGATGGGCCTGGGTACTAGGTAGACAAAATAATAAGTAGTATTTCTTGTATGACCTGTACAAACAAAATAAAATGCGATTATTTACTTACCTACATTAGACAGTGCATTGACTAGGGTTGCCAATATATTTTTGCATCAAATATATTATTTTCAAGATTACCTATTACCTACCTACGTGTAAAAATATAGTAGATGGCGAAAAAGACCAGAAAAATAGGTATAAGTAGTAGGGTAGTAGGTTGCCGTTTTGTATGG
Source organism: Agriphila tristella (assembly GCA_928269145.1). NCBI lineage: Eukaryota > Metazoa > Arthropoda > Insecta > Lepidoptera > Crambidae > Agriphila > Agriphila tristella. Next base: position 22,128,660 of record OV743445.1, read on the forward strand.
AGTAGGTATTTTAAAGAAGTTGTAATTTTCATACTTACTAAACATTTTCATAATTTATTCAACAATCATAAACACAAGAGGTTCACCCAAAAAATATTAAGCAATTAGTTATGTGCATATAAGTAGGTAAGTAATATTTATTTGCTGCTTATGTTTAATTTTTTAACTTGAAAAAAAAAAGTAGTTTTGCCTACTATTAGGTACCTACCCATATTTTTTCAAAAAATATAGTTGGTGAGCCCGCAATATAGTAACTAGGATACTATATTATATAGTAGGGTTGGCAACCCTAGCAGTGACCCACGGCAACGTCGGCAACTTCTCTTCTTGAGAATCTATGGCACGCGCACCAAGAACTTTAAATTCATTCTAGAAGTATTTATTAATGCGGACACTATTGCAGTGCAACATTTATTTGCAACAGATTAAAATAAGGTAGGTATCCCCCCTCCCACTCTCACCTTTCCCCTCCTCTCTCTCCCCACCCCTCAATCTATCTTTCCCTATCACTCTCCCCATCCCTTACCGTTCCCTCTCACTCAAAATTACCAACCCCCTCTAAATTCCACAAATACCAATAACTGCAAGGCCGCCGAGCGGCTAAGCACCATAACACCTATCCAACAACATCGACAAACTACAAACCCATAACAGAAAACCGCATCTAAATCGGTCAAACCGTTCTGGCTGGGTATGGGTATAAGTAGGACAAGGGTGTCGCCAGCCCTAATATTAAAAAGTATGAGAAAAATAGATCTTAGTTCGTTGAGAAAAATATGAATTGTAGGTACAGTCAAGAGCACCTAGTGAATTTATTCAAGTTTTGAGATGGGGCAGGATTTATCGAAAAAGCAAGTCATGAAGTCAATTTCACGGCCTTAGGACTTTGGTTATTTTGCAGTTGGCTACATTTTTTAACCTCTAGGGGGGCAGCTGCCCCACCCCCTGCCCACCCTTGGCGACGTCTTGAGGACAAATATTAGGGTGGGTGGGGGTAACCAGTTCCAGGGTCTAATGATGGAGCCGGAAGGAGGACACAGGAACTCTTTAATAAAACCATGCTACCCCATCGAGATTGGGCTCGTTTGAATCCTCTAGATGAGCACTTTGTTGGGAAATAGTGTCCAGGGTCTGATGATGGAGCCGGAAGAAGGCCACTGGAACTCGGTAATAAAACCATGCAACCACATCGAGTTTGGGCTCGTTTGAATCGTCTTGAGGAGTACTTTGTTGGGAATAGTTTCCAGGGTCTGATGATGGAGCTGGAAGAAGGCCACTGGGACTCTGTAATAAAACCATGCAACCCCATCGAGTTTGGGCTCGTTTGAATCGTCTTGACGAGTGCTCCTATGGAGGAGATGGTATATTTTTATTCTCAGCTCGTTAACTAAAAAGCAGCAAATAATAATTTACTGAAAAAAAATCTTTTTTAAAACACGTTTTTAAAACGGACTAAATTATTACAAAAAAATCGAAATAAAAACATTAAAACGGACTAAGTTGTAAAAACAGACTAAAAATTAAAAAAATAAATTCTTCTGTAAATATTTCTAACCCTATACTTAGGTACCTACAGTTAAACCTAAAAACGTGGGGCGCAGCCTATAGGCTTAAGTATTTTACCTTAGAGAAGGGAAGTAAGGGGAGCAGGCATACCTACGAAAAAAGCGTGCATACCTACTTCATTGTTCTCCATTGTAATGGAACAAAACATTGCGGCTTAGCTTAGTGTACATACACCTTATGATAGCAGCATAGAGTTGAAATTGTAACATGTGACAGGAACAATAAATGGCGGACACAGCACGCGCCTGACGTCACGAATGCTTTGTTATTGCAGTTTATGCCTGCTCCCCTTACTTCCCTTCTTTAAGGTTTTTACTAGTCCGTTTTAATGTTTTTAATTCGTTTTTTTGTAATAATTTAGTCCGTTTTTATAATAAAACATGTTTTTAAAAAACATTTTATAATATAACCGCTAGGTAATCAGTCATGTCCTCACTCACCCACCAACCCAACACTCGTCTCGTCATGATAAGCAAAGAAAATAATAAAATTATTCATCATAGGCAGGTGCCTACTTATCAAGTTGGTTCTACCTAGGTATGTATGATTTGTTGCACATTAGAAAGCGTTTTTATCAATGGGGAGGCGAAGGCAAAGTGAATTACAGATGGCGCTCAGTCCTTGGAACAATTGTCAGTTTGAGCTTATATTGTCTTGACTGTGTATTACGTGATTTTACTTTCTTAGATTGTATTTTTTTCGGTTTTGCGTACAAACAATGTATTCTATGCTAACTTTAGCTCATATAAATGAAGAATTACGGAAAAGAAAAGCCAAAACAACAGGCAAGAAAGTTTATAGCAACTTACAAAAAATTGCTAACAAGCATTACATTTCTTTAAATTTCGTGTAAGATTTACAAGTAATCTTTTTATTTCAGATTAGAAGCATATAATTTAAATTTTAACAAAGCAACTGAGTGTGAATTTCCGTGTTTATAGTTGCCTCATGATGCCTTCTGTGCAATAGTAATTTCAGGTTACTGTACTGGAATTTCTGTACCATCCAAAATGACACGAACCGTTTTATCATATTTATTTTATTATTCTAAGTTTCTTGAATGACTCTGGCATATAAAATTTTATTAATTCTCTGTTTGGCCCCAATATTGGGCTTATTCCATATTTGATATACCTACCTATCAAATTCATCCAAGTTATAAATATGTTAGAAACTGCTGAGGTTGAAATATTAAAGAACAAAGCTGTTATAATTCAAATGTTGTTTTATTTTGGCGAAGCTTCATCAAATTCATGAAACATTCCTTTTGATTTATAATGTTTCTCAGGCTCAGCAAAGGAGAAAATCGAGGGAAAAGCATATTTTTTTGATATTTTTTTGCCCACAATTTTTTTTGTTACTGGGAAATCGATGAACTCCAATATTTTACAAGTTACATGCATAACAATGCGGCATTTTCTCAGTATAAAATTAAAAAGTGCAATACTCCAAGAGATTCCCATATGTTTTGACACTTTCTTTGAGGCGGCCGAGTACCAAAGACCAGACGCCACCTATCGGGATAAAATTGCGCTTTTCCTCCCCATTATCGTTGCGGTCGGTCACACGACTTGCCTTCTGTAACGAACGAGGCGACTTGCATAATATTAGGACAGTCATAATGGTGCATAATAATTAACTAATGTGTGTATGTAAATATGTATGCCTACCTTCGATCATGATCGAAGAGGCCTAGATCATACCTAACAATTTTTGCTAACAGGCGGTCTATAATCCAGGATAGAGAGAGAGACAAGCTGTACAATGAGGGTAAAAGGCCAAAAGCCCGAAAACGATGTGACATTAAATATTTGCCTTACTAGATGGCGTTGATGGTCAAGTGAAGTGTCAAAATTGGCTTTGAAAAAAGCGCCCTACTCAAAGCCTACCTTGCAGGAGCTATGAAATCCTCCCCCATCAATGCCCTTCAGGTGGAGTGCGGAGATCCCCCCCTATCCATTAGAAGACAATATTTAGCCGATAAATTCTTTTTCAAAATTGTTCAAAACTCATCCCACCCACTTATTATCAAACTGCATTAGCTCTCAGAACATATCTCGTTTCATAAATTCTGGAAACATAAAGATACCCCATGCTTGTTTAAAAGCTTTATTAAATTTATCCGTCTTCCTTGTCCAGTTTATCAATGTCACCTGAAACCTATATTTGGGAACCCATACCGCTCCCTAATATTTCAACCTGACATATGTCTCGATCTAGGCATTAGTAAAGACTCACCAAATGCAGAAGCTGAACTCCAAGAAAACATACACAAAAACTGGAAAGACTGGCTCGTGATGTACACTGATGCCTCCAAAATGTCTGATGATGAGTGTGTAGCGGCATCTACCGTACCGCCGCACATATCACACATGGTTGCAACAAGATTCATCACCATGTGACTAGATGGCGCTAGTGTCGTATAAACACAAAGATGAGTAAGGAATAGCACTTCGTAGTATGGAAAATATATGGAGCAACCTACATCTCGCTGACGAAGTTTTCTCAGCGAAGCAGCATATATACAACTGCCAACCATCATCGGTTGGACCGCGGTCCCCGGGCAAATACCACCCAGCCCGGAGGAAGATCTTCCACTTTGGCCTTCCTACTAGTGGCTAACCCTACCATACCCTACCATCATCATTCCCTCACTGGTGACCCCGACGGAGCACATCAAGCACCTTCAGCAACGCAGCGCAGCCATCACTCCTCATACCTTATCCAGCATCCGCAGCAGTCACACCGCAAGCAGAAGCACAGCAGCCAGCAGCCTTCAAGGTTCCATCGCAGCATCATTGACGACGCTTCCTGGACTTTCGGCAACTCTCGACGGCATTATCCCGACCTGGTCTTCGCAGCCCACGACTGGAGCATCACTGGGCCCTTACTCCGGCGTGGCAGCTCTGCGCACCATACCAGCAGCTCGGACCTACCGTCACCTTCCACTGTCCCGACTTACCGTGGACAGGTCCCGACTCACCGTGGACACGGATCATCCTGCAGCACTGGCGGACGCGCCTTCCTTCACCCCGCATCGTCTCGACTTACCGTAGACTGTCTCGACTTACCGCAGACTGGGGCATCTCCTGCAGCACTCTATTCTGGCACTTGCATAGCTCTGACGCACTGACAGCTGAGCTTGGACTACCCTTGGACTATCGACCTCCGGTCTCAGGGGGGGAGTGATGTAGCGGCATCTACCGTACCGCCGCACATATCACACATGGTTGCAACAAGATTCATCACCATGTGACTAGATGGCGCTAGTGTCGTATAAACACAAAGATGAGTAAGGAATAGCACTTCGTAGTATGGAAAATATATGGAGCAACCTACATCTCGCTGACGAAGTTTTCTCAGCGAAGCAGCATATATACAACTGCCAACCATCATCGGTTGGACCGCGGTCCCCGGGCAAATACCACCCAGCCCGGAGGAAGATCTTCCACTTTGGCCTTCCTACTAGTGGCTAACCCTTCCATACCCTCCATACTTCATCCCTACAAGTGTGTTGGAGCAGCGGTCTGGATTCCCAAATATAAAATAATCTTCAACTTTAAATGCCCCCCTGTTGCATCTGTATTTACTGGTGAGGCCACGGCTATCCTTGAGGCTCTCCTCTACGTGGAGTCTCACAAATTGGATAAAACTATCATTCTTACAGACTCCAAAAGCTGTCTGCAAGCAATCTTATCCAACCCTTTTCGTTGCAAATCCAATTTCCCTTATATTCTTAAAATCAGAGATGTACTTTACAGGTGTTTCCAGCTCGGAATTAAAGTCACATTAGCTTGGATACCAAGTCACTCGGGTATAGATGGTAATGAGACTGTTGATCTCATTGCAAAAGAGGCCATAAACAATGGAAGTCCTGACCATGATAAGGCTTTCTCCCACGACCTATCCCCACTGGCAAATCAAAGTATGAGACACACTTGGGAAACCCAGTGGCAAAAAACTAGCAGAGTGAAAGGAAAGCATTATGCTGACGTCCAACATATTTTGCCTGACAAACCATGGTTTTTCAAATATAAAAAGGCATCAAGATCATGTACCTCTACTATTTGTCGCTTAAGGTTGGGTCACTCATGTACTCCTGTTCATCTTGCCAAAATAAGGGTTAGGGATTCGTCACTTTGTGAATGCGGGCTGGATGAGGGAACAGCCAATCATATATTTTTTTGTTGTCCTAAGTATAAAACTTCCTTGTATGATATCCTCCCCTCATGTATCCCCAAACCTACTAATTTTAAATGTGTCCTTAGCCATGTAAAATCCCCATGTATTGACGTTCTATGCATGTGATTATATAGCAAATAATAATATAAGACTATAAAATGTATCTGTTCATTACTAACATATTGTGCTGTGTGTTATATGTCCGTCGTGTTTGTCCCTATTTCAGATAGCTCAACAGTGGGTTCTACAGTCCCAAATCTAATTTCAACCACCTCTATACATCGGCGTTGTACTTTCACAATACGCCTTGAAATAACAGAGCAGAGTCTGTAGGGAAAAAAGAAGCCACTAAGCAAAACACTCGACTCTGGCGAAATCCACAAGGGAACCGCCAAAGCATAAAAAGAAGAAGAAGAAAGCCTACCTTTAAGTAGGTAGCCCTACTCCAAAAGGGAATTACTAAATCCATGCCCTACTCAAAGCCTAGTGGCGCTAGTAGTAGTAGGCTACTACCCACCCATTGTCTTGCTTTTACGTTAAATCCAGCATCTCAAAACTTGAATAAATTCACTAGGTGCTTTTGACTGTACCTACAATTCATATTTTTCTCATCCTCCTTAATATTGCCTAACCCATAGACATAGAAAAAGTTTCGCTGCGCTCAAGAAGACCAACAAAGCGTGGAAAAGAGAAGTTAACATCATACGGACACGGTCTATATAAAAAGAGACAAAAGATCAAGTGACATGACAAGTGCCAACATTTTTTACAGTAAAAGCCCCTAGCGTCCCGCCTTGCAAATGAGCAATCACATTTTGTTTAAAATATTTGTTAATTAGAATATAAGATCAAACGAACTTCTAGAAGTGAAGTTCGATCGATATTATATGAGTCGCTTCATACGAAAGATATAAATAAATATATAATTATTTATGGTTTACTTGTAGTACCTCCCAGGTACTCGACAGGTTCGCACTATTTTAAAGAGTATGAAATATACTTGTTTTAGAAAGTGTCTCACCACTTCCGGCTATTACGTCACCAACACCCCACCCCAGCTTACTTCGTTACCGGTCTTGTGATCGTACCTCATTCTTTTAGAGATACAAATAGATTAGCAAAACTGACTAAAGGGTACAAAGGGGTGGGTGGGAAACTTATATCTTTCGTATGAAGCGACTCATATAATATCGATCGAACTTCACTTCTAGAAGTTCGTTTGATCTTATATTATATTTCGTCGCTTCATACTCAGATATAAATAAATATAATAATTATTTATGGTTTACTTGTAGATGTTTAGAGATATAAGGAAAGTTTTGCTAAACAAAAGATTCTTAGAATATAATGTACTTAATCAATTCAAAGCGTTATTATTCGTTCATAATGTAGATAATTATTAATTATCTCAAAATTACAATAATGTAAGTGATTTGTTATTTAGAAAAGTAATAGTGAATTGATTATTATTCTTATTAGAAATAAAAACTATTATTTCTCAAAATATGTCAATTATTAAATCGAGCAAATACATAAGACCTGTCCGTCCAGTCCACTGTTCCTCCGATGGTGTCTCTCTATCTATAGAGACCCGCAGAAGCGAGATGGCAGACGTGGCTGCTTGTCGCCGGCCATGAGCACTGAAAACTAGTTAAAAAATTGAGAACTGGTGTTAGTCCCACTCTCATCGGACAACTTTTGCTTGATCTACTGATCAAATTGATTGCGACCGACGTGACGGGCGCCTCTGTAAGTTCTATGAGTAAATAAGAGATAATATATGTTAAATAATATACCACCGGAATAAGATTATTCATGTTATTCGGCCTTGTGTCCCTGGTCACTGACAAATAGCTCTGTAGCATTATAGCCGGACATATATTTTGATGGTCATCAAAAAGGGAAATAGGTAAAAGAGTATATAACAATGAGATAGTTCACGACCTGGAGCTGAGGTTTTAATAATATCTAAAATAACAGTGTATTTCTTTGTGTTCAGTTTATAAGTATTTTTATTTTTAATAAAAAGTATTTTGGACTTTGTGGGTGGTACAAAGAGCCAACAAAATAAGAAGTAGGTGCCTTCGGTAGGCATAAAGCTAGATTTAACTACCTGATTATAGATTTTAATACCAATTTGAAATCTATTGTATGAACCCAATATCTTGGTCTAAGAGTTCTTTTGAAAACTCTTTTGTAAGCGTTTTACGTTTTCATCAGCTCCAATCAAGTTCTGTTTCCATCCTAATAGAGGAACAAAGCAGGTCGATAGGTGTTTTACAAACACAAATTAACAACATGAACAATTTTTTTTTTTTATTTTTTTTTATTTTTATATATTAATTGTTCCCTTAATAAAAGTATTAGATCTTGAACTGAATTATGATATGGATCAAGTTTTTGCCTGAAAAAGAATATGTTTCTAAGGTTAAAGCTCGCTGAAAGTGAGACCATCATCAGTCCTATCTACGGCCGCCGCGCCGCTAGTGTCGCCTTCTGCATGAAGGCCGCACGCCGACTGTGCGGTCTGCAAAGCTACTGATGTTGCCTGTTTTGAAAATATAAAGTTTATTTCAGGTTTTTAAAACTTAGGTGCTTAACTAAAAAAGATTTTAGACTAAAATACATTTTAGAAGGGGCCGTTGAGATGGCCGAGTAGGAAAATAAAATGACGCAAGCATAGTCATATATAATTTTTGTTTCTACCATAAGTAGGTAAAATAGATAAACAGAGGATGAAAAAAGTATATATACCTACTATATAAATATATATATAAGGTATATATATATACAATCATATATACACTTATATAGGAAACAAGATCAAAGCATGTATATGCTTTGATCCTATTTCCATGACATGTAGGTACCTAATCTACAATTTGGCCGTGGTGCGGGACGCAAAGAAATCAACCTAATTTGAAACATCAATTAATATTGTGGTTATTTCAGAGAATGCAAGCTCAGATAATGACCACTCTGTGTCCGTGTTTAGTTTTCTAGATTTTTAATCAGCTCCGCGAGTTTTTATCGTTTTTATGTACGGATACGAGACGTATGCTAACCATATAATTACGGCTATGGCACCACTGCTAAATTATGGTAGATTAATTATTAAGATGAGGGCAATGCACTCTATAAAATAAATTAACCATAAAATGAAATAAATGGCTGTTGTATTATTTCAGCCTATTAATACTAAACAATTAGACTAGATTTTGGCAAATGTTTTTGGTGTCAAAAAGACTGCTGAAATTGCTAGTTTAGTGAAAATTTATATTTCAAAGGTATGGTAATATTCAATTCAATATTCAAATATTGTGAAAATGTTTTGTAACTATCGGGTTATATATTTTTATATTATCTCAGGAATATTTATTACGGTATCATGATCACTATTTTAGTGTGACGCTCCAAAGTTAAGAACTTTGTCTATATTAAACCTTTGTGTGTAGCCAACCATAATACTTTGTGGCTGGGCAAGCAGCTGTAATGTTCTAAAAATATTTGAGAATTTTCTTATGCTACACTGTAATTTGAATTTCTTGAAGAGATGATACCTACCTTCGTAGGTAGGAAAAAGTAGGTATAAGTCTAAGACTTGCACATCTGCATAATGTAGGCTTTAAGACTACAACCAAGAATAATTTATTACAAAGTCAATGCCTTTTTGATACTTAAACTTAATACAACACCATACGAGATACGAGTACATATGTTCTCTAAATTAACACTTACCTTTTAGGGAAGTTTATCTTGCTAAGACATGAACTTATTGAAAGCCCGATAGCATGCTTGACTGTCAAAGTAAGTACTTGTATTAAGATATTCAAATCATAATAACTTTTATTCTTAAATAATAATCAGCAAAAATTGCATTGTAAAATGCTAAAATTCCAAAATTAATCTTAAAAAAAAAACTCATTATTTTTTGATACTGACAGGGGCAAATAAATAAAGAAGTTTATTTCTAATCAATGTTACAGATTAAATGTTGTGTTATTAGCTTATCAATCAGCAATTTACATGCAGTTTGATAATTTTCCATCTTAACTTGATGTTTAAGATGTTTAAAGTAAAGTTGTACTTAGTTTAAACTAATCTAAATTAATACTGGTCAGATGCTATGAATTATTTTGTCACTATTGAACTTACTAAGTAAATGACAAAATATAAAGAAACTGACCTTTAGACAGTTGAAATTTTTGAATTGCCCCCCAATTCTAATCATAAAAGATTTTATATAATAGGTATGTAGTTATAATCATGTTCTGTCTATAGAACGCTATATAAACGTTTGGTAACTTTATCAGCAAAGGGCAAAATCCCATTTTAGTTCAATCTCTACTATTAATATTGGCTATTTTAAATAAGTATTAAAGTACTGGATGCAGCCAGCATGTACCTTATTTAGGATGATGTGTCGTCCAAGGGGAACTCTGGATGCACTCTATCGACGATGCGATGGCGGAGGCTGCAGAGTTGCTCAAGGAAGCCTCTGTCTGCTCCGGCTGCTGTAGCGGTCTGTTAAGGGTCTCTGGACGCCTCCTCGCCCCCCCCTTTTTCGACGAGCGAGAATCAGCGAGTGACTGGCCCAGTTGACCTGGTTGCTATGTATGGCACGGCCTGAAGTGAGTCGACGCGTTCACATTTCTGTAACTTACAATCCAAAGCCACAGAAATGTGTAACCCCGTCTTTTGCTGGCTTTAGTTTTAGTTTTATCGAACAACCTGCTGTCGAAAAGTTTGACTTTTCTAATAATCTTGGGTAACTTGCGAAACTGATTTATCCAGGTTAGGCATTATATGTTTTTACAATGGAAGTCGCTCAATAAGCGACAATTAAAGGCAGTTACTTTGCTTGCTTTTTATTAAGGCGGTCATCGCCTGACTTAACACGGGAATATCAATGCCCAGTCATTGTTGGCTAGGTCAAACCCTGGCATAACAACAGAAATCTTAATATTTAAAGATTAGTGAGATTAGCTACGATACCCTCTTCAAACGCAGGTGCGTCATTAATAGCTCTTTGCAGCTATGGATCTAGCTTTATCTACCTGAGGAGATGAAGCCTTTTGAGAAAGTTGTTCGAGTATCGGGGTTATAGTTACAGCTAAAATGTTTTTATAACTGGTTCGGTTAGAAATGTAATAAGACAAGCCTCTCTTACCCAAAACAGCCGCCCGTCGCACATGAAGGCACAAGTGCCTAATCAAAATCTGTCAAACAGATCAGTGTTTAAACGCCACGCGTTGACTCGCAGTCAACCCCTAGGCGATATTTTAGCCATTGTGTTAGCTTGCCGCTAACCCCTAGGCGATATTTTAGCCATTGTGTTAGCTTGCCGCTAACCCCTAGGCGATATTTTAGCCATTGTGTTAGCTTGCCGCTAACCCCTAGGCAAAATTTGCTACTTGTGTTAACTCGCGGTTAACCCCGAGCATGGATACTTATAAAGCAAAACGGGCCCTGTTGCGGATGTATGGCGGTGTATTAGCTCACAGATAACCTTGTAATTTCTCATATTACCGAACATTCTTCATTTCTTTTCGTTGCATTTAATTTCATGAAAAATACTTTCTTGAAATTTAGTAGACTGTAGATATACAACACTTTGGCGTGGTGAGTGAGACGTGCGAACACTGCCGCGCACCAAAAAAGAAATGAGGTACGATCACAAGACCGGTAACGAAGTAAGCTGGGTTGGGTGTTGGTGACGTAATAGCCGGAAGTGGTGAGACACTTTCTAAAACAAGTATATTTCATACTCTTTAAAATAGTGCGAACCTGTCGAGTACCTGGGAGGTACTACAAGTAAACCATAAATAACAACAAACTGTTATATAAACAAACCCGCCTTCTTGCTAAACAGAAAGAATATAAATACGTGTGGTTGTCTGACTGTAAGATTCTTTTGCGTAAAAATGATACGTCCAAAGTTCAGCTTATCTCATGTGATGCGGATCTTGGTAAAATTAAATGACTTTATACCGTTATTTGTATCGTTGGTGTTATCTGTTTATACTTTTTAAAAGAAAAAACTGAAATTTGTAACAATCATTTGCATATTAAAATAACATTGCTTGCTAAAAACTGCCGTAAAATGCATATTTTATTGTGTTACAAAATAATTTACTATTACTTGTACTTTTTAATCTTTGAAAATGTTAGTGGAACCGTAATTAATCCTTTTTATAATATTGCGTTGTTTGGTGTTTCAAACCGTGGTTTATGACAATAATTTATCTATTTACTACCAAAACGTGAGGGGCTTACGCACAAAGTCGCACGAGTTTCTGAGAAATGTTCTGTGCAGCAATTATGATGTGGTGTGTGTTACTGAGTCATGGCTTAATAGTAATTTCTATGACAGTGAATATCTTGATAGTCGATACGAGGTATTCCGATGTGATCGCAACTTTACGGTAAGTGGTCACGAGTTCGGCGGCGGCATATTAATCGGGGTGCAGCGCAACCTCTGCCCATCACAGCTTCCTGACGTGTGCCCGTCGACGCAAACGGAAGAGGTATGGTTATCTATTCCATTAATAACACAACCACAGTCGCACGCGGGGCGTGTGACGTCATTGCCTACTTCGTCCGCTCCTCGCTCGCTGGCCCCGCGCCGCTTACACATTATAGCAACTTATATACCCCACGGTAATAACCACGAATCACATTTGACTTCATTCTACACCCGAGTTAGCGAGTTTATAATATCCAATCCTGACGATACTTATCTTATACTTGGCGACTTTAACGTCACCTACGCTGACTGGTATTATAATACTTCAACTGATTGCATGGAAATACAAACAACCAGTAATAATCTCGCATGTCTCACTACCGATTTTATGAACATATCATCATTAATACAGTTCAATGATCAGTTTAATATAAACAATAGGTTATTAGATTTAATTTTCAGTGATCAGACATGTAGTGTTACGCGACCGGAATGCCCGTTAGTACCCGAGGACGCGCACCACAAATCCCTAGAAATTTGTTTAAACTTTAAATCCTCCGCCTCACTACCTTCCGCCAATATAAAAAAAAAAATATTTCATAAAGCTGATTTTGAGTCAATAAAAGTTGGACTTAACGCTATAAATTGGGAGGAAGTTTTTAATACCATGACGGATATCGAATCGATGACAAGTTACTTTTACAAAATTTTAAACAATTTGATAGATAAATACGTTCCTACTCATAATCTTTGTAGCAAAAATAAACGCCCGCCATGGTTTACCACTTGTCTCATAAAATTAGAAAACGAAAAGCTTAAATATCATAAGAAATGGAAACTTAATAGTAACTTACGAGACTACCAGGCTTTTTCTCGACTTCGAAAGAGATTTAAGAAAATGGAGGCAAAATGTTATATTAAATTTATTGACCTTTCTGAAGATAAGATTAAAGCTCATCCAAAGTTATTCTGGTCTTTTGTTAAGTCCAAAAAATCTTCTAGTTCTAGTTCCATTCCTGAAAATATGATATATAAAGGTAAAATTCTTTCTAGTGGTGGTGAGATTTGCGAGGCTTTTAATGACTATTTTCATTCAGTTTTCATTCCTTCCAGCAGTCATAGTTCTAATAATAATACATTTAATTTTGATTCGGGTGATTCAACAGTGGACATAAGTTCTATTGACATCTATCACGATAATGTTTTTAAAGAATTGAAACACGTAAATATTCACAAAGGGGCGGGGTCCGACGGGATCCATCCTCTTCTCATATCCAACTGTGCCAAAGAACTCGCAGTACCTATAACAATTATTTTTCGTTTCTCTGTCCAGACTGGGACTTTTCCTAGTTTATGGAAAGAGTCTTTAGTAACCCCCATTCCGAAAAATAAGAGACGAGAATGTATAGATGAGTACAGACCCATATCAAAACTTTGTATCTTCGGAAAAATCTTAGAAAAAATTGTAACCGCCCAATTGTCGCACTCGTTTCGCAGTCATATTTCCGAGGAACAACACGGTTTCTTTAAGCATCGGAGCGTTGACACTAATATGCTTACTTTTAATGACTTTCTGCTGCATGCTATGGACGATAACCTACAAGTGGATGCCGTGTACACCGACTTCTCAAAGGCGTTCGATAAAATAAATCATGATCTGCTTATAAAAAAGCTTGCGAGGGCCGGTGTACATGGCAGCCTCCTTAGATGGATCCAATCATACATAAGTAACCGAAGTCAGGCGGTCTTTGTTAAGGGTTATTCTTCACGATTTCTCCCAGTGCCTTCGGGCGTGCCTCAAGGGTCCCATATTGGACCCTTGCTTTTTTCAGTTTACATAAATGATATAGGAAATATCCTAAAACACAGTAACCATCTCTTGTATGCTGATGACACTAAGTTGTATCGAATCATTAGATCAGTTAGTGATTGCTATAAACTCCAAGAAGATCTAAATGGATTACATGCCTACTGTGAGTCTAACCAATTATTTCTTAACAGTGATAAATGCTACACAATATCTTATACTCGCAAAAAAAACCAATTGACTTACGACTACCACATAAATCAAAAAGCATTAAAGAGAGTAACCACAATCAGGGACCTAGGTATAATTATGGATTCGACCTTATCGTTTATTCCACATATTGATCACATACTGGCTTCGGCTTTCAGAAATTTAGGTTTTATACTACGCATAAGTAAACCCTTCAAACGACCAGACACATTAAAAATCTTGTACTACTCCTTTGTCAGATCCTTTCTAGATTTTTGTAGCACTGTATGGAATCCTTGCTATGAGGTTCACATTAAAAGAATAGAAAGAGTTCAAAAAATTTTTATTAAATCTCAAAATTACCGTCAACATATTTTAAATCAGTCATACACCGATTCGTTAAAAAAGAACAAATTACTATCTCTACGCCATAGACGCAAAATGTTTGACATAGTATTTCTTTATAAAATTCTAAATAACTTGGTCGACTCCTCATTGTTGCTGAGCAGATTGTTCTTTGTTTCTCGTGTCCGTCTCCCAGTACGCTCCTCACGTTCTAAACCACTTTTCGTTACTCCACGATATCGTAAGAATTATACGCGTAACTCGTTTATGTATCGTTCCACTAACGTTTACAATAAAGAATTTACACATATTGATTTATTTAATATATCATTATCAAAGCTCAAATCGGCTCTTTTTCAAAGCTTGGGTTGTGAGTAGGGTTGCTAACCCTACATTATAATATGGTATCCCACTATATTGCGGGCTCACCTACTATACTTTTTGAAATAATATATAGTGGGCAAAACTACTATATTTTTTCAGTAAAAAAAAGTATCGCCATCTACTATATTTTTACAAGTAATAATCGTGAAAATACTATATTTGATGCGAAAAGTTGGCAACCCTAGTTGTGAGCAATATCGCAATACTTATATTGTTTTTTTTTTAAATTAAAAAAATACAGCACTCAACTTGCTTCTTCAAATTTGTTTTTGTTAAATTTTTCTTAATTATTGCACATTAAGCTGTCAATTAGTTATCCTTCATACTGTTAGTTCAATTAAAGTATTAATGTAATATCGTCTAGTCCTAAGAATGGCTCAACAAAATATGTTATAATAGATTAGTTACAGGCACTATAGGTCTCTAGCTGTAATCACATTTACCATGTAACCATTTTGTTCTACATGACTGTTTGTTGCCTTAAATAAATTAAAAAAAAAAAAAAAAAAAATAAATAATTATATATTTATTTATATCTGAGTATGAAGCGACGAAATATAATTTCAAATATAGGTATCGTGGAGCCATGGTGTCTTGTGCTCTAAGTAATTTTATTGTGATGTGACAAAAACAAATAATCCAAGTAGGCCAATATTTTGTTCTGTGAAGTAGGTAATCACACTTTTCACAGGTAAATAAGATATTGCCACACATTTCTCTAAAACCAAATTGCGCTACATTTAATTCGTTTATCGACGAAGAAAACAGTATGGAACATAGTTTATTAATTTCCTTTGCCATATATAGTCATATTTTATGAATCTAAGCCATATTTTACGAATCTCATATAAAATGTAAGCATTCGATTTCGGATCACTTGTTTATTGACATTGTTGTTCTTTGACATTCTATTTCTATGGCCTAACCCTTGACGAAGTTTCTGTGCGTATACGTAATACACAGTGGCGGCATGCGTTCATCAACAAAGGAGTCGGATTACTGGTAGGTGCTTTATAATACTGTGACGGGTACCACAGGGCCCACAGGCGACTGTACTAAAAAGGTCGTTTTGAATGTTTGTTTCTTTTTCTCAAAAATGTTGCTATTCACCCCGCCGGCGCCGTTATTATTCACCCAGTTTACCGGTAGAATACCGTATTTATTTAAATAAAAATACAAGTTTTTCTTTTTGTAGGCTGCATGCTAAGCATGCGTTTGTCAATAAAAAAATGTAATTGAACTGTCAAGTGTCACGTGGCGTGGCTGTCACTGTCAATGTCAAGCGATTTCAAAAATTTTTCAGTTTGTTTTGTTTTGTTGTGTTCAAATCAAATTCAAATGAATTTATTGTAAAACAGGACAGAAATGGAAGATTTCGATGTTTTTACAAATGAAATTAACTACTCAAAACAATTTTACTTAAACATACTAAATCAGTATTTGAACGACGCACCTTCGACTCCGAACGGTCCAAATTATCAATGTAAGTTATTTCTAAGACTTTTTTACATTTTATTTAAGTAATATTTATAAAACCTTAATCAGTTTCTTGCTATTGCTTTATCAGGTCGGTAATTTCCCAGCCTCAAAGATACAAGAGCTGCCTTTAACAGAAAATAAAACTTTTGAACATATTCTTTTTCTACTGGTTCCTATTCTACTGGTTCCGTACATCTGCCGGCAGATAAATTGGCAAGAGAAAGTTGAGACAAAAGATGCGCAGTAGCTACAAACACTGTGTTTGTAGCTACTGCGCATCTTTTGTCTCAACTTTCTCTTGCCAATTTATATGCCGGGAGCTGTACCCAGAGTGCAAAACGGGACCCTATTACTAAGACTATGCTGTCCGTCTGTCTGTCACCAGGCTGTATCTCAAGAACCGTGATAGCTAGACAGTTAAAATTTTCACAGATGATGTATTTCTGTTGCTGCTATAACAACAAATACTAAAAACAGAATTAAATAAATATTTGAGACGTGATTTTTTTGCCGTTTTTTGGTATGGAACCCATTGTGCACGAGTCTTGACTCGCACTTGGCTGGTTATTTTTAGTTTTTCATTAGTTTCACTACTTCCAGAGTATCTTATGTTGTGTAAGCTTTTCAAATAGATCCATACTGACTAATATATTAATATCCATACTAATCAATACTATTATTATTTAATACTAGCGGCCGCCTGCAGTTTCACCCGTGTGGGTCCCATCCCATGGGAATATCGGGATTAAAAGTATTCTATGTTTTAATCTTGGCTATAAACTACCTGTGTGCCAAATTTCAAGCAAATCCATTCAGTATTTTTTGCATGATTGAGGAACAAACATCCTAACATCTAAACATCCAAACCCACAAACTTTCACATTTATAGTATTAGTAGGAAGTAAGGGGGGGCAAAGTTACTCGCGTCCGTAGGATATCCCATCTTTTTTAAGACACACCCTACACGTGCCCCCTGGGTGGTGCCAAAGAGTAACAACGCCGAGTCTTGGGCGGCGGTTAAATAACCCGTTCTAGCAAACCTAACAAGTTTGTATCTGTTGGAGGTAGGAAATGACCCCAGCAACTCGGTCCTTGCGGTCATGTCTCGTAAGGCTGAGGGTTTGAGCTTCATCGTTTGAACCGCGAGGAAGAAAACCTCAATAAAAAATCACCCTAATCCCAGTGGTGAGGACTGTGCCCAAGGGATGAATGGCTGGAAGGTGTCCAGTCTATAGCACCAACCTCAATGTGACCGGCTAACATTGTTGTATTGTGCCTTCTTACAGGAAAGGGCGTCACCCTGTAAGAGACCTTTTTAATCGTCCCAACTCGTGGGAACATTATGAGTATTACAAATCAAACCACCAACCCCAAAAAAACTTTGACACAGCAGGCATTCCATCCAGGCCTCTTCAACAGAGAGCGATCAAACTCGCTAAGTGATCTACAAACTCACAGAACGAACTTAGATAACATTACCAGTACCGAGAAAAACATAGTTGATCTTACCGTTCCAAATCAAGCCCAAACCCAGACACAAGACCTAAACATACCCAACATTGGACCAATGAACTCCACAATGGACGCCAATCCTCCTTCATGGCAAAGAGCACCCTTACTTAGAAACGCCAAGAGGAAAAAAGTATCCTCGCCATCTCCTGAAAGGATAACCATCAACAATCAATTTAGTGGACTGCCTGTTGATGAAAAAGAAGACGGCAATATTCAAAACAATGCTACAAAAAAAGCTCTGAAACCACCACCAATATTTCTATATGGCATTGAAGACGTGAACAAGCTCACGGAACTCCTTGAAAGTGTCGCAGGTAAATCGGATTTCAACTATAAAATAATAAACAAAAATCAGCTTAGGATTAATTGTGCAACAGTTGATGCATATAAAAATATAATAGACATTGTTAGACAAAAAGGATTGATTGGACACACATTCAATAGCAAGGATAAACGACACTTTAGAATTGTAATTAAAAATCTTCATCACACAACGCCTACCAGTGTAATCAAAGCAACAATAGAGAGAACGGGCAACTTGGTGATTGGGGAAATAATCAATGCAAAGTATGGACCTGAAAAGAAACCTACCTCTACATTTTTCGCCAACATCCAGCAGGGCCCCAACATTAAAGCTGTAAAAGACATTAAATATATACACCACCAATCGGTCATTATAGAAGACCCACGAAAACGGAAAGTGGTAGTCCAGTGCCAAAGGTGTCAACAATATGGTCACTCTAAGAACTACTGCATGAGGCCATATCGTTGTGTGAAATGTGCAGAATCTCACAGAACCTCTGATTGTCCTAAGTCCGATCGCAACACCCCAGCAACATGTGCTCTATGTCTCGGTGCTCACCCAGCAAATTACAAAGGCTGTGAAGTGTATAGAGAAATATATGACAGGAAATTCAATAAAAGACCTCGCTTTAATACTAAAGATAAAAATACTATAACAACTGAGACATTCAACAGCCAACTCCCGTCACAGACTAATTTGGACAAGGAAAGACCTAACACATATCCCAATTCAAAGGAGAAATATTCCGATGTATTAAAAGATAACTTGAACACCAAAAAAGCAGAGATCCCATCATCAAACAACACAATTGAACAGATGTTCTTGAAACAAGCGGAAAAGCTAGATATGATCCTCCAACAAATGAGTACATTAATTAGTCTCTTAACAACCCTAATATCAAGGGAGTCGCGATGACTTCCCTTAAGATTGTAGCCTGGAACCTAGATGGACTGTCTCCAAACAAGGAGCAAGTTGAAACCTTACTAAAATCACACAATATAGACATCCTGCTTGTATCTGAAACCCACTTCACCAAAAGCAGTAGTATACGAATACAAAACTACAATATCTACGCAACGAATCACCCAGACGGTACTGCCCATGCTGGAGCGGCTATTATAGTCAGATCTAATATTACGCATTACGAACTACCGCAATTTAAAAAAGACCACATCCAAGCATCAACTATTGCTATTGAAGACCGAAATGGAGCATTCAATGTCTCAGCCATATACAGCCCCCCAAAACATAAAATAACAGAAGAGGAATATGACGAGTTCTTCAATACCTTGGGCCCGCGCTTTTTAGCTGGGGGAGATTGGAATGCAAAGCACGAGCATTGGGCCTCCAGATTGTCCAGCACCAGAGGCAGAGAACTGAAGAAAAGTTTAGATAAGAACAAACTAACTACAATCTCTACAGCAGAACCTACGCACTGGCCTTCTGACCCAAACAGACTACCTGACGTGATAGACTTCTTCGTCACTAAAGGTCTATCTAGACTCTTCCACCACATCCAAACCTGCCTAGATGCCGACACAAATCATGTTCCGGTAATACTAACAATTGGTACTACAGTTCTCAATGTTGAAAAAAATCTCAAATTATACAACAAACGTACAGATTGGAATAACTTTCGGGAACTAATTGAGGAGAATCTCGAACTTAAAATTGCTCTCAAAACTGAAACAGACATTGATGATGCTGTCAAGACACTAACCAACACGATCCAAAAATGCTGTTGGATCTGCACGCCGGATGTTATCGAGCGCCAACAACAAAGTAAAGTATATTCCGAAACAATACGATTAAATATCTTGGAAAAAAGAAGACTCCGGCGTGTATGGCACACTAGCAGGCTCCCAAGCGACAAAAGAGCACTCAATAAAGCATCCAGCGAGTTGAAAACGCTTATTTTGGAGGCTAATGACGCTGCCCTAGAGACATATTTAGGAGGCCTTTCACCATCGAAAGACACAAACTATTCACTATGGAGAGCATGTAAAAATTTTAATCGACCACAACAGCGCAAACCTCCAATCCGAAAACAAGACGGAAACTGGGCCAAAACCGCACAAGACAAAGCTGACGCATTTGCGTACCATCTGTCCCAAGTCTTTAAACCAAACGATGCCATAGCAAATACCGATGAATCTGAAATAAACTCTATTCTTGACCAAGACCTTCAACTCGATCTACCACTAAAACCAACAAGTCCTGATGAAGTCTTTAGAATTATCAAATCAATGGATAACAATAAAGCCCCAGGGTTTGACCTCATCGATAAAAAAGTTCTAGAAGAGCTCCCACGTAAGGCAATAGTGTATCTCACCAATTTATTTAATGCCATTCTGCGTATAGGATACTATCCAGATCTGTGGAAAGTCTCACAAATTATAATGGTTCACAAACCTGGCAAACCTAGCCACGAAGTTACTTCATACAGGCCAATTAGTTTACTGCCGATCGTGTCCAAACTATTTGAAAAAATATTGCTGTATAGACTCACCAACGTCCTGAAAGAAAAGTCCATCATTCCCGACCATCAATTTGGCTTTCGAAAAGAACATGCCACCACGGAACAAGTTCATAGAGTGTGCAGAGCAATTAGGAAGACATTTGAAAAAAAAGAGTACTGTTCATCGGCTTTCCTGGACATACAGCAGGCTTTTGATAGAGTTTGGCACAAAGGGCTGTTATGCAAAATAAAATCCTTAATACCACACACCTATTTCGGAATCCTTAAATCATATTTAACGGATAGAATATTCCAAGTCAAAGAAAATAATTGCACGTCAAATTTCCATGAAATCACTGCAGGAGTTCCACAAGGGTCTGTACTTGGGCCAGTCCTGTACACTCTGTATACATCAGACCTACCACAAAGTCAAAATGTCACAGTAGCGACCTTTGCAGATGATACAGCCTTACTTGCTTCAAGCCCATGCCCAACTCGAGCTTCTGAGCTCTTACAAAGTGGACTAAATCAAATGGAGAAATGGCTGGCGAAATGGAGGATTGCTGCTAGCGTGTCCAAATCTGTGCAAGTAACGTTTACTCTTCGCAAAGAGGACTGCGCCCCAGTTACTCTAAATGGTAGTCATCTTCCCCATCAAAATTCAGTTAAATACCTGGGAATGCACCTAGACCGCAGGCTCACCTGGAAGAAGCACGTCCAGACGAAAAGAGATGAGATCAACTTAAAATATAAGGGTCTCTACTGGCTACTTGGTAGAAACTCAAAATTAGCAATTGACAACAAGATCCTTATATATACAACAACGCTAAAACCAATCTGGACTTACGGAATAGAACTATGGGGCTCCGCCTGCGACTCCAATATCATGATAATACAAAGGGCGCAGAATTACATCTTAAAACAAATATCAAACGCGCCATGGTTTATCAAAACAGAGGAGATCCATGACATCCTGAATCTACCAATGGTCAAAGAAGTGATTAACTGCCGTGGTGCTAACTACAAGTCACGACTACAAAGACACCCAAATCAGCTTGCAGGACAGCTAACCATACCTGAGAGCATTCGTCGACTGAAGAAGAGGCGAGACATCTTTGACTCGATATAGTCAACTAGACAGTTGGCTGCAAATAATAATGGGCGCGCTCCGATGGGAGTGGCTCCCTACAAGCCATATTGACTACAAACCATCTGCTTATAGTCTATCTGACTGATTGCAAGATAAGGAATAGAAAAAAAAAAAAAAAAAAAGTAGGAAGTAAGATTATAAATGCAAAAGTAACTCTGTCTGTTACATTTTCACACCTAGACAGCTGGACCAATTTCAATGAAATTTGGTACGAATATAGATAAGACCTTGGGGAAGGACATAGGCTTTAGAATTTTTATCCCACAGCTGAGCACAAGTCTCTGCCCGCACGGTATAACCCGTAGTCAACGTGGGCGAAGCTGCAGGCGAAAAGTTTGCATAATAATATCAAATCGAGCTCCTTTTGTTTCCAGGTGGTCGTAGATTGTTTGCCGAGGAGTGTTTGTCAGCTGGAAACGAGGCAGAATGTGCATTTCACTTCAGTGAAGCTGTGTCAGCTTCCTTGAGAACTATGGCTGTGTATAGAGATGAGCAAATCAAAGCTGCCAGTATGTATTAGCTATCCTATCCATAATGCTTCTGATATTTATTATTTAGAAGAGGGTACGCCAGCGAAACCAGACGGGTGATCAGTCACCTTAACCAGAATTACCAGGGGCTTTACCCCCTAACTTCTTGAACTTAGGTGGGTCTGCTGGGCTTCAACTTAAAAAATAGATAAATCGAAGTAAAGAATTTCCTATGTACTATTTGCCAAAGTTATTTGGAAGATATTGATGTTCAGTGACATCATGAATTTAAGTTTACCATTTTATTATTATTAATTATTTTATTATTTATTATTTATTATTAATTATTTTATTATTATTAATGCTAAAAACTACCGCGGGATCAGTCTTCTCAGCATTGTCAGTAAATTGTATGCAAAGGTACTGATTGAAAGAGTGATGCAAAAAACTGATCAGAGTATTTGGGATGTGCAAGCGGGATTCAGAAAGGGAATGGGATGCACGGATCAGGTCTTCTCCTTGAGGTGCTTAACCGAAAAACACCTGGCTAAGCACAAAAAGGTTTACTGTGCCTTTGTGGACCTGGAGAAGGCCTACGATCGAGTTGACAGGAATGAGCTATGGAAGGTGTTGTCCGAATACGGATTGGAGAGCAGACTGATTCATGCACTGAAATCTCTCTATGAGGATTCCCGTGCATGCGTCAGGATTGACGGCGTATACACTGATTGGTTTGGCATCTCTAGGGGTGTCAGACAGGGATGTGTTGCGTCACCATGGCTCTTTAATCTGTTTTTGGACAGTTGTATGAAAGGTCTGAAAGAACGTGACTGTGGGGTTGTGATGAATGGGATTCAAATCAAGTGCCTTCTCTACGCTGACGACCAAGTTATACTTGCGTCTTCTGCGCAAGAGTTGCAGGAAATGATGTCGGTTATGAATGAAGATTTTGTCAGAAAAGGGATGAAAGTGAATGTAACTAAGACTAAAGTGATGGTGTTTGAGAGAGATGAAGAAATGACTGACTGTACGGTAATGTTAGGTGGCGAAAAAGTGGAACAAGTCCGTGAGTTTGTATACTTGGGGAGTTTGTTCACAAGGGACGGAAAGAGTGAGGAAGACATAGAAAGACGAGTGAAGAAAGGAAATTCGGTGAGTGGTGCTATACACTCGGTTATGAGTAGCCAAACCGTTTCTGCAAAGGCGCGAATGGCTATTCATAACGGAGTGCTGGTACCGACACTGATGTATGGAAGTGAATCTTGGGTATGGCAGAAGAAGAATGAAAGCAGAATAAATGCGGTAGAGATGCGATCATTGAGGAAAATATGCGGAGTAAAACTGAGTGATAGAGTGAGCAATGAGGTGATTCGCAAAAGGTGTGGTCTGAAAGATGATATAGTGACAAGAATTGAGAAAGGAATGCTCCAGTGGTTTGGTCACTTAGAGAGGATGAATGAAAGGCGAATCACGAAAGAGATATACTGTGCGAATGTGGAAGGAACGATTGCACGAGGGCGTCCCAGAAAAACCTACGCGGACCAAATAGAGGTTATTATAAAAAAGGCTGGTGTACGCAGTGACAAAAACCGTAGGGCATGTATGAAAAGATTGATGGATATGAATGAAGCGAAAGAAGTGTGCAAGGATCGTAGCAGGTGGCGATCCATAGTCTCTGCCTACCCCCATGGGAAACAGGCGTGAGTGTATGTATGTATGTATGTATGTTATTATTAATTGACAGGCAAGCAGTTGAGACAACTGATTTTGGTCTTATTAGGAAACCCGGCCGACTTGGCGGCTGAAGTTACCGGTACCGGTTAGCCGGTACGGCTGCAGATACTTAAGTTTAAAGGGTTCTTAGACCCCTATAATATTACTCTCCTCTACTATGCTTCTTATTTTCAGGTAATAAACTTTATAAAGTTACAAAGTTCATAAAACCACTACAAGAAGTTATAAACAACAATCCTATGTAAGTCAAATCTGTTTTACACCTTACAGTTGTGCACATGCACATTGTTTTAGTGTGCGTCTCTACACTCTCATATTACGTACACTAAAGTAATGTGCATGTGCACCCCTAACAACATTCATAGCTGAGCTGCATTTCTGAGATAAATAAAACAACTGTTATTTCTCTTCTTATTCAAAACTTTAAACTTTTCTGCACCTGCAGTAAAGAAAGAGAACCACCCTCCCCCTCAAGGGGCTAGCAATGAGGCTATATGTCAGGGGTGCCCAAACCTTTTTTTGAGAAGATCGACCTAGCAAAAATTTATGACTAAAATATCAACATTTTGACCCACCAAATATTTGTCAAGAAAAAAAATTCATGATTAAAACTACATGGGTGCAAATCTGTTATCCTTAGCGATCGACCTTAAAACCTCTAGCGATCGACTGTTTGGGTATCTCTGCTATACAGGGTCATTTTTGGACCCCTTTTCAAATTTTGTCAGGTCATTCACAGCAGTACAATCAATTTTGTGAAGTAAAATAAACTTTTTTTTTACCTTTTTGCCCCAGACTTTTCCCTACACAAATTGAAATTGTTGTCACTGTTTGCGCATCGCACGGTCGACCCGCGCTTGCGCGAGGGTGAGCGTGCGCGCCTAAATTTTTTGGACAACTAAAAACAAAGAAATAGGGGACTAGGGGACTTACGAAGAATAGGGACTTATATTTGATTTTGTAAAGAGGTCGCAAAATTACCCTGTATGTTATCATTCTGTAAAAAGTGTTTTATTTGTGAATACTTTTTTCCATTTTCCATAACACAAATAGCCGATATCTATGAGAAAGTAACGGTTTATCGATGCCGTATCTATGACGTCCGCGCGGACGTTGACAGAGCAGCTTAAGCGATTTTGGTCTGGACGCATACGTTCGGGCAGGCATTCTGAGGTTAAGTACCTACTTATGATATTATTATTTACACATATTATTTTAGCTCAAAGGAAGAAGAAAAGTTGATAGATTTTCTATCAAAAGACACACCAGACCTCACAAAAAGCTTTCAATGTTTAAATGTAACTGAAGAGGTACCTTTTCATAAGAAATATTTAAGATTTGGTCCACATAACAATGTTGATAACTTTCAGAAGATATTGAATGAATTACCAAAAGGTATGCAAGATATAAAATAAAATGGCTTACACTTTAAAATTTGATTAACAATCAGTGCTTTCTGAAGAAAATACAAGTTTCTTTTTACATTTCTATGGTCATAGATTTTCCATTTTGTTTTATATAAAATCTCTTTTCCAGAGTGGACCGTAGTTCAATTGACAGCGCCATACAATCCAAATGAGAACTTGAAGCCGCAGATTGAATACAAAATAGAGATAAATTCTCTGTACTTGACTATCTTCTCCAATGACTATTTAGATAAGACTGAATTTGGTCCTATGACTGTCAGTATACCTGCCAATGTTACAAAAGGTAAGTTTTTATTTTTATTTATTTTATATAAGTTCAAATTCCGGTAAACATCTTGACTGACGCTCTTTCGACGGAGTTGGGTAAAGTTCGCGCATGTGCACTCGCGAGCGACCAATAGCGCGCGCCCCTCTCCCGCCGCCCGCGTACCTCACCGCTACGCGTACACGAAATACGCGTTCTGTGCAATCCCCACCCGATTTCAAGATGTTTACAGGCTACTACCGTCTACCTTCGATGCATATCCCCACGCGCGGGTCCGACTCCGGCCCGCCGCTCCGCCGCACCGCACCTCCCCCCGTGGTCCGTAATCCCGTGATTCAGTTCCACAACCGATAAGTTACTCTATGAACCGCTGTGCAATCCGCTCCGGGGTGAACGGAATCCAACTGGTCGTTGGATGTACATCCATCACTGTGGCATGTGATGCAGGTCCACTGATGCGTATCCAACCGGACCTACCCATCTCTACTACCTACTACTGTACCTAGCATTAATAGTTTACAGATATAACAGATTCTAACTATTACTTTGCAGAAGGAGAAAAGCCTCTTTTTACAGAACTATTTTCTTTATTGGAAGATAATTATAAGACTATTGATAATGCTCAGTTCCTAAATAACAAAAGACTGGTCCAGAACTATTGGAGTAGGAGGGAAGACATTGATTTAAGAATGAAGGTAATTTAATATACAGTCAGTGGCACGAATCATGAACATTTTTCGACGGAGTGGGGATAAGTTCGCGCATGTGCTCTTGTGAGCGACCAATAGCGCGCGCCCCTCTCCCGCCGCCCGCGCCCCTCACCGCAACTCATACCCAAAATACGCGTTCCGTCCGCGCAATCACCACCCGATTTCATGATTCGTGCCACTGACTGTACATCCTACTAATATTATAAATGTAAAAGTTTGTGGGTTTGGATGTTTGTTCCCCAATCACGCAAAAACGGTTGAACAGATTTGGATGAATTTTGGCACAAAGATAGTTTATAGCCTGGATTAAAACATATGATACTTTTTATCCCACCCACCCTAAGGGTAGCAGAGTGCTGCCCTCCGTGGCTGTACGTGATATTTATGTGTACACGAAAATATTCGATTTATTTAGAGCTGTACTTCTGTTAACATTATTATTGTATTAGATTAGGAACACAAGTTTTAAACGCGATTTTAACTAAAATATAGGTGTTGAACCCTTTAGGCGCGATTGGTCCAATTCGCGATTGGTCCAATGTAAAAAAAATGTCCAATTCGCAGTTGGTCCAATTCGCAATTGGACCAACCGCGAATTGGACCAACTGCGAATTGGACCAACTGCGAATTGGACCAACTGCGAATTGGACCAATCGCGAATTGGACCAATTGCGCCTAAAGGTGTTGAACACCTACATTTTAACTTAACTTTTACCACGGCCGATGCAACTCGGTCGAAACGTCGGGAAAAGGTAGGTGTTCAACACCTATGTTTTAGTTAAAATCGCGTTTAAAACCTGTGTGGCTAATTTAATAAAATGCAACGCGAAAGTTTAAAAGTGTATATTATTTTTGTATCAGTGGTGTTTTCATCCCATTTAATCAATTAGTTGATTTCGTTGTAGAGTGTAATAAACGTGATGGACAAAGAATGGTTGGGAGGTTTTGGCAGTCTACTCACTGGAAAACTCATTGATTCCAGTTTGACAGATAAAATAATAAAGCTGGTGGATATTGCGATATCTGATTGGGGGTGAGTTATTATGATTTCTATGCCATTTAAATAAAGACTAAAATCGGTTGGCTCTGCTAGTTATTTTGACTAACATATTTGTTACATACATCTTTAATTTATTATGTCTATTCAGTCAGTAATTTAATAAAATTTTCACTTATTGCAGATTTGTAAAATTAAACCTAAAACAAAAAGTCCTCCTTTACAATTTAATAAGTAGTTGTTACACAATGACATCTCACCAGATAAAATCTTGTATTAGAAGAATTCTAACCGAACATGGCAACACTGAGGAAATAAGACAAGTACTAAACACATCAGAGTGCAAATCTGACAATTGCACAAAAGAGTTCAAGTTTCTAAATGAATTATGCTTAAAGTGTCTTTCGAAGTGTTTTGAAGCTATCCACCATTTTACACTTGTAGATGGTATAAAAGCTTTTTCGCAAGTGGCAACACAGATTAAGGAGAATGACGAATGGGCATGTATGAAGAAGGCGAAAAGACATCCAGTTATATTAATAGTTGATGAGGTAAGTTGTCTGGCGTTTAGTCATTTATTGTTTGCGTAATTTGGCGTAGCGAGTCATAAAGCCTTGTTAAATGATCTTCATTTTATTTCTAAAAGAAATCACAGTATTGTTTCGAAGTCAAAATCATTGTTCGCAGTCTCTGCTTAATGCAGAATTATTTATAAATAATTAACAATTATTATTCAAAAACTTTGAATCAAAGTAAAGAAATGTTTATGTTCAAAAGAGGAAGTAGGTTTAGATACACAAGATGCGCAAGAGTTTCACAATTTGTTTATAAATAATATTGTAGAAATTCTGTTCGACTTTTAAATTCAAACACTACCCATCTAACTACTATCCACTATCTTTCCTCATGGATATTAAAATGGTTACTTGTTCTATTGGCCTAGCACGACTTAATTTTCTCGATACTTGCGTTCGAATCGCGATGTCTATCCTGCTAACACAGCACTGATGTGAGCGAGCGGGACTTTCATCGCGAGATAAGTATGGGGAAATAGTCGCAGTAGAAGTGAATAGTGGTCATGCTAGGCCAGCCAGCTGAACACTTACTCTTGTAGCACGCCTCCGTCGCGAAACCGTATCAGCGGCACCGCGGTAGTTCCGCTATGAGTTGTCTTCTGTCGACGACGATATATGAGGATCACATCTACGTAGTGGTTTCGTGTCATTGCTTTCGCGTGTGTCAACGTTCGGAGCCGATCGGGTGACTGCATTAGAATAGGCTGTTTGCATTTGTTTCGCTTGTCGAACTCATGGCGGAACCTACTGTGGTGTTCCGCGGGCGGAAGTGTGCTCACTTCCGCCCGCGGAACACCACAGGCGTTAAGACATAGATTTTGCCATTAATCCTACTAATATTATAAATGTGAAAGTTTGTGGGTTTGGATGTTTGGCTGTTTAGATGTTTGGATGTTTGTTCCTCAATCACGCAAAAACTACTGAACGGATTTGGTTAAAATTTGGCACACAGATAGTAGATAGCCTGGATAAAAACATAGGTTACTTTTTATCCCGATATTTCCCCGGGAACGGGAACCACGCGGGTGAAACCGCGGGCGGCCGCTAGTTTTACATAAATGTTTTACTAAAGGTCAAACCGCACTACAGCGGAGCGGCGCGGCACTGCAGCGAAGCGGCGCGGCGCGACAAAATATTCTTTCGCACCCAAGTCTGCAGCGCCGCTTCGGTACGCGCCGCGCTGCGCCGCGCCTCTCCGCTGTAGTGCGGTTTGCATCATTGCAATCAATAGAAACAATATTTGGCCGCACCGCGCCGCGCAGCGCCGTTCCGCTGTAGTGCGGTTTGACCTTTACTTACCATTTCGAATCTTATTTCCATCACCATAGGCCCTGGACACATTCCCGTGGGAGACCCTCCCCATAATCAACCAGCATCCCGTCTCCCGAGTGGAGAACATCCACTTTCTATACTACTTGTACAAGTTGCACGAGCGTGACGTCATCGACGGGTATTTCGTCACCAAAGCTGAGGAGGGCAGATATGTTATCAACCCGGGTGAGTGTGTTCGTAGCTTTTGATTGTTTAACTGAATCGGTTTTTGTTTTGAGAACAGCCTCTTTCTGTACTATCAACCCGGGTGAGTGTGTTCGTAGATTTTGATTGTTTATTATACCGGTCTCTTCATTGAAAATCATCCATTTCCTGTATGCCACAACGCCACGTTTGAAATAGAGCCTGTTGACGCAAAATGACATATTCGTAAAATGTAGAAAAAGAAACAAGAGATTATTTACATGTCGCGTCGCCGTTGCCAGTTCGCGTGGCCAGTGGCTTGCCACCTGGAAAGGAATAATGTACCTAGTACTAATTCGAACTAAAATAATTCGGCGTATCTACTGTTCTGTTACTCATTCTCAAATTGCTTTTATTGAAATAAAACACTTTTTAACGAAAACTAGCGTGGTTTTATTGAAAGTACTTTGGTAATCACTTGGTATTTGGTTGGATTTTTGATATTCCCGACATTTCGGCACCTGATTGCATTGATTAAAAATAAATGATTATTTTTGTATAGAAAAGAACCTGGACCGTATGGAGAAGCGAATGAGTTCGTTTGTGCAGTACTGGTGTAGTGGGTGGAGCGGGCACGTGGGCGCGCCGCCGCCGCCCGACGAGTTCCTGCAGTATCTAACGCGAGCGGACATATTCCTGTGAGTTAAGCTTTTTTAGGGTTCCGTACCCAAAGGGTAAAAAACGGGACCCTATTACTAAGCCTCCGCTGTCCGTCTGTCTGACTGTCTGTCTGTCTGTCACCAGGCTGTATCTCATAAACCGTGATAGCTAGACAGTTGAAATTTTCACAGATGATGTATTTCTGTTGCCGCTATAACAACAAATACTAAAAACCAAATAAAATAAATATTTAAGGGGGGCTCCCATACAACAAACATGTTTTTTTGCCGTTTTTTGTACGGAACCCTTCGTGCGCGAGTCCGACTCGCACTTGGCCGGGTTTTTTTTTATTTTTTTTTTGCACAAAAGGATAGCCCGGAAACCTCATCACTAGAGACTGGATAATATGCAACTTAAAAAGCCCAAAATATGCATGCAAATATGCAAGAAAAATAGCTAAAATATGCACGAAGATCCATAAAAATGGCCAAAATATACAACAAGAAATTATAAAGAGACGTTTTTTAAGGTTTTTTTTAACAAAAAAATATTGGCGAAAATATTTCATTTTCAAAATTTATTTGACATAGAACCTATAAAAATGTATACGACTAAGTACTGTTCCAAATGTTATGAAGACAAATTGTGTCTATGATCGCTTAATATATTTTTGTTAGCGGAAAGGACCATTCCACGTCCACTGAGAGGTGACTGGGCAGAATTTAAATTTGAATGCCATTGTTTGGACATGTAAGACATCTGAACGATGAACAAGATCGAGCGTAAATATGCATGATTTCAATTTTTTGCCAAAATATGCAACTACCACTGAAAAGGGGTAAAATTAGAGACTGCGGTATATGCAATTGCATATTGCATATGCATTTGCATATAATCCGGTCTCTACTCATCACCGAGGAACTGGCTATCTTGCCTCTAACTGCCGGAACTCAACAATTTTCAAATTGATGTTATGGCTGTTTTTTAAAATGTTGGCGTTTTTTAAAATCTTCCAACTTCTATCAGCGTCATGTTTAGGACCAAAGATTTTACGAAGGTTTTTTTTCTCAGCGACTAGAAGCTTTTTTCCTATCGGTAACGATAACAATAACGAGGGTAACGATATATTCAAGTTTATAAATATCGTTACTTATGGCTGTTACAGCTGATAAGTTTCTTGCGCCCGTTCTTCTTGTCAGCTAAAAAAGTCTGGAACTGGTGGTAGGAAAATATAGACGATTCAAAAGTACTTAATAATTAAGTTTATTTGAATAAAGCTTATTTGACTTTGACTTTGACTTTATCAAAGTGTTAATATCCAGGTGTCACTTACATAAATTAAAAAATAAGCCTGCTGACTATCGGTCTAGTAGATTCGGATTTTGGTGTTTCTACTGAGAAGCCTGGACACCAGCACTTTGTGTAGTGCTACGCTGCATCGTAATACGTTCTGGATGTGGAGGCTCCTCATGACGAATGTTGATGTCGGTAATTGTGCAGGCAGCCCAAGTACTTGAAGTTAGCCAATTCTTTGTATGCAATAGATGAATCATTAAAACTTGCGGCCCGCTACTTGTTTCCACACGGACGTTCGTGGACGCCGCAAGCGGCCCTGCGCTTGAGAACTGCGTGTCTCGTACAAACTCAGTGCGCTGCGCACCCGTGATAAGTGATAACCGTCATACAGATTGCAAAAATTAAACGAGGTGTGGCTTAAGTAACAATTTGTTATAACAGCTAGTTTCACTTTCATAGTAACACCACGTAACGAAGAGGGCGACTTGGTAATGTGGGAACCATTGTCCAAGACTCGGTCTCGTAATACTTTCTGTTTAGACATAGATTATTAAGAATATCAGTAACAATATAGCTGAATCTTTTAATATTACTTGGACAACATAATCTCTTTCTGGTATTTAGAAATACACTCGCGAGCAAAAATAACAGGGGCCGTACCGGCTATCGTAATCACTTTCATTTGACAGATGGTTGTGACACATTGCTGCTTCTATTTGGCATAAATAAAAACTTACCATAGAAAAGTAGCAATGTATCACATCCATCTGTCAAATGAAAGCGATTACAATAGCCATCTAAGTTAGCCGGTGCCGGCCCCAGGTCACAGGCCTATTTTCATACAAACGAAGTAAGTTTGAAGCCTTGGTTTTCCACCAGGGATTGATCGAGGGGTTATCTGATGATGGCAATTACGAAAGTGACTAGAGGTCCAGATCTTAAAACACATCCAACTGATCGGATCAGCCGTTTAGCCCATAGACCGCGTGGAATTCTTAGAGCCACATTTTCTATACGATACATCGCCATTTTCGCTGTTACTTTTAAGATTATCTATCTTAGGATAAACGGCTCATGCGATCAGTTGGATGTCTTTTAAGATCTGGATCTTCTCCATTCACTCTCTGAATTATCATCATCAGATAACCCCTCGATCGATCTCTGGTGGAGAACCAAGGCTTCAAACTAACCTCGTTTGTATGAAAATAGGCCTGTGACCTCTTATTTTTGCTCGCGTGTGTAATACAATTTTCCAGAGGTATCAGTTTTTTTCGACGTGGATAAGGTTTGTGTCGAGATCAATAATACGATCATTTTTGATAATTCAGGCCTTTGTGATAAAAAAAAAACAAACATTGCTACAGTCAGTGGCACGAATCATGACAATTTTTCGACAGAGTGGGGATAAGTTCGCGCATGTGCTCTTGTGAGCGACCAATAGCGCGCGCCCCTCTCCCGCCGCCCGCGCCCCTCACCGCAACGCATACCCAAAATAGTGCAAGTTTTACACAACAATAAAACTTGTATTATTGAGCAGAGACGATGCACAGCATCTGTGAGAGTGCGCCGACTTCCAGTCTAGCTACATCCTGTCAAAGTAGTCAACTGACTTACCCTTTAAGCAGTTTTCCTGTCAAAAAATCGTAAAACAGACTTACTTCCGGTTGGCGCCATTTTTACTTTCACCTGTGGAGTCGTTGTAACGAAGTGTCCTCATAGAAGTCTCTCACCAGGAGACCTTAATGGGATGCTGTGCATCGTCTCTGCTCAATAATACAAGTTTTATTGTTGTGTAAAACTTGCACTATTATCGGCATGTGACGATGCACAGCATCTGTGAGAGACGTGTTTATTAACTCCTGGTGACTCCAAACGACGCTATGTGATGCTGTTGAAGGCATGATTAACTTGAGATAACTGAAAACACATTTCAATAAATTGAAATATTGATATAACATGTGTCACTCTGTATCAGAGTTATTAGCATAACTCACTTTTAAAAGCTAGCTTTGATTACTAAATTCAAATCAAATCAAATCAATTCGAGCAGTACACTATTATTGTACTAATTTAGGGGGCAACGGCCGAGCCCAAGGAACCTGCAGCTACGGTTATAACTGCATCATTCACATGGATTAATTTAGTTGTAGATTACTTACAGTTCATGAGGTGGCTAGGTGCACACGCTTCTAACATTGATAATATAGCCTTATTGCGTTCGCCTCATCGCCTCCGCCTGTGCGTCTCTGAAACCTTAGTTTTATAACTCACCTCAACCAAATACAGGAAATTTATTAATATTGCTATGTTTTAATTTTAACCTGTCTGTTAAACACTGTGTCCGTCTTTTACCCAAGAGCTGGACTCAGGATGATGTGGTCGCTGGCATGGCATCGCTGTAGTGGCTCGTAGATACACTTAGAAAAGTGAGGTTGAGTACGCGCCTGCCAACCCGATGTTAGAAGCAGCAGGCACTAACCTTGCGTGAAGCTTCAAATAATGTGTTGTAAGCAGCTGTCGGATTATGTTGTATTGTATCGAAGCGAGCAAACCACCCAAATCCAAGACAGGTGGCTCGTGGATTCTCTGCTCGCTGTTTTTGAAGAGGTACAATGTGTTTCATTAGAGAAAAAAAAAATACATATACATTATTGCACATGACAATTTAAATGTTAATTCGTTATTTCTATTAATAATGCTCTGGATTTGTGTAATAAAATCATCCGATAAGCTAAATTCTCTTCAAAAGGCAGGTATGCTAAGAATCTAGCTAGATGGGCCTTTAGCTTCAAAATATTTATGGCCTAAATATTATCTCTACAAAATTCAACGTCTTTTTGTGTCACACTATCCCGTCACCAGTTTTCTGAACGTAGAGCTTGAACTTGAGGTGGTGGAAGTCTAACAATCTGGTCTAAGAACTGATTCAAAGTTCGCAATCTTATATTTTACATAGTATTAAACAAAATGTAAATCCGTTATTTGCATCAAGTTAAATTTGTAAGATTGTGTTGTGGGTTTTGTGATAATAAATGAAAATATAAAGAGCTCGTAGAAGGAAGTATAGAAGCAAAGCGGTACTACTACCAGATTACTCTTGCCATGGGTGCCAGGTGGTTGCCAGGTGGTGGGGCAGGCAGGGTATCAGGCTTTGTGATCAAAATTCCTATACTAGTCAGAACTACAATGACTTCAGCAGGACGTGGGTCTTGTTTAAGGCACCGCATAATACTAACAATCTTGTGGTAGATAGTTCAGTTCTCCAACTCTCATACGGCTGGAGGAACTCCGAAAACGTGGTGCTCACCACTGGTCGTAACAGGTGCCGTCCAGACGCTTGGCTGCCCCGAGACAGCCTGTATGTTACCTTTTTATGCTTATCTGGCAGGTATTCTGCTGTCATCAAGATGTTCCAACGGTCAAGGTGAAGTAGAAGTCGTCACGTCATCTAAAGATAGGGCCTGATATGGTTCACCGCTGTGAATTTGTCCTCTTTGCGGTTGCAATGCTAATCTGAGTCCCCGACTCCAAGGTCTACTTCCTGTTGCAAGGAATTAGAGTAGGGTGGAAACTTTTCACTACCTGATGGTACTCTTACGTAGTTATTTTTAAGTCGCGTTGTACTGGTTCCGATATGTTGTAGTGGCTGCTCAGAGATTCTCTTCGTAACACGCGAGTATTACGTTTGTTGAAAGTGCAGTCACTGGGAAAAATAAAATTTGCGAGATTCAGAGTACCCTTGACCAATTTATTTCCTCCGTAGCGACAACATACCAATGCGACCAGCACACAACACACAAACACGTGAGCAGTGGCAGCTGTGTGGTGCAGTTGTACTCCTGACAACGGTAGGCAAGGTCGTGCTGCGCGAGCAGCGCGCGCAGGTGACGCGTGGGCAACTTGGTCAACGCGTGATGAGTACTTATCACTCTTCACCAGTAAGATAAGCAGTGCGTTCTATCTCTTATACAGTTTTATAAATTTCAGTTTTTGGCTGGGTTCGGTTCATCTAGACTATAGTATCTATTCTCTACTATCTATCTAACTACTATCTATCTAGTATATATCTACTAATATTCTGTTTGACTAGCGAGAAGAACAAGTAGACTGTAATTCGCATACCTTTTTCTGAAGGTGTTGAGCCACCCTGTTGGCCAAAGCGGTGAAATATTTCGGCGCGCACAATAGGCCAAGCGGTAGACAGACCATTCGGAGGACTCGGTGGTCGTAGACCAGCAGAAGGAACCTCCCTTGGGCCTCAAAGGTCAAGCTTCGTCATCCAGTCGCCTATTTTGAAAGAGCTGAGGAATCTGTATCTGAAAGGTCAGTTTAAATAATCAACGATCCGTGTCACTCCTTTCCGTCATGAACCTGGTTGAGTGAGATGAAGTCGATTCCGATTTGTCACCGATCCACTTCCTCCAAGATACCTCGCTCAATAAGCTTGTGTATCAGCCGAGACATAGCGGGCGATCGAGGCGTTTCGAAGCTATAAGAAATACTTGCTGTCTGATGGACGAGCGCAAGCTTGGGGTAAATGGCAGGCGCATTCTCGTTTGACGAGAAGGGCCTACGGAGCACCGAAGCTAACCTGCCACTGCCTCCGATACGCTCAGAGGCAGCCCCATTAGTCTTATGTTAGTGTGATTGATAGTCACCTTACCTTATCGAATGGTCATTCGTCATTCCATTCGTATTCAGAATGTAAGCACACAGTGGAAACTAACCTCAACGGCTTCAAAAAGCATCTGATAAGGTAACGCCACTGTGTGTGACTGGAAACCTGTCAAATGAAGGTTTTGAC
Source organism: Agriphila tristella (assembly GCA_928269145.1). Taxonomy (NCBI): domain Eukaryota; kingdom Metazoa; phylum Arthropoda; class Insecta; order Lepidoptera; family Crambidae; genus Agriphila; species Agriphila tristella. The sequence goes on from OV743445.1 coordinate 22,164,895, forward strand.
TCAAGCAATTCCATGCAATAATATAATGGGCAGCACTACTGTTCAATCCGGAGACCGGTCGCACTTCATTTGTTCTCATCGAATAAGTACTTACACTATGGAGGTAGCTTGCGCAGATCCTCACGAAGGTTTTTGTTAAGCCGCTTGCTCAGGATACGCTCCTGTTCCGGCAGCTTTCGATATATTTATAATGCCCTTATTTCCGCACACTATTTACATAACCTTGTCATTAGTTTTATAAAATCTGGAGGTAGGTGAAACTTACATAGGTCTGTACGTACATCCATGTAATAATAAAAAAATTGCCAACAATATTCACTTCAAAATAGAATAAAAATGAGCTACGTGAGACATTACAAGAGGTCATACATAACATAATCACAGGTTGATCAAATCGAAATCAATCGCTGCTAAAAGTCAATCTCTATATCAAGTTAACAAAGAAATGTAAAGTCTGAACTGAAAATAATAAACTTAAGACTCAAATATTTTTTAATCATACCAGCAATATATTGGCAGGCCAGCAGATAATAACAAAATAATTTAAAGACTGAACTGAAAAGATGAATAAGCTTAGACTCAACTTAGTTAATCGTACCAGCAATATTCTTATTAGTAGAGATATTGACAGCCTTATTACCGGAAAAAGGCAACCGGTTTTAACCGTACAAGTTGAATAGTTCACCTCCAGGTCTACGAAACCAGGGTGTGCCTTTTAAGAGTCAAAATCGTATCGAATATTTTTCCGATATTACTATTTTTTTCTAAAACCCTAGGCTCTTTATATGCTCCGAGTGAGCAGGTAGGATTTTACTCTCTTTTTTTTTTTATTATAAAATCAGGATTCAAGAGACGGGATTCAACGTCACTGGTATCAGAATCGACCACCGAGCGATACAATTGACGGTCAAAAGCTGTAAATCAGTTGGACCAAGGCACCGGTACAGATACCACGTTGGAGGCATTGAGGTGTGCGTACCATTATTAGCGTCTGATGCAGGCACTGCATGCAAACTGGCCGCATTCTAGACAAAATTTTCATAAAAACCGACTAAGACGGTAATACAGCTTTTGTAGCAGTGAGCAAATGTAACACTTTTATTTTAGTCACAAGTTTATTAAGTAGTATTAGATCATAGTTCGACTCACCAAGTCTCCTGTGTTTTACCTTGCGTCCGAAAATCGTCAGCGGACGGCTCCGGGCTACAGCTATACAAACGGTGTCGAAGTTTTAAGGCACGTCTGCTATGCCTAGGAAGACGGGACTCTTCGTCGACCTCACGCTCTGCGCGTTTCGGGAGGTCAAAGCACGCGTTTGTTTCACTGACACTGTTAATTACTATTACTAAAGCATAAGCTTAGCATAAGTAAAAACTTTTCACTTTGAAATCATGAAAAAATTTCGTAGTATTTCAAAATAGATGTTGCTTCGACGAGAAGTAACGACGCTATGAGGACACTTCGTTACAACGACTCCACAGGTGAAAGTAAAAATGGCGCCAACCGGAAGTAAGTCTGTTTTACGATTTTTTGACAGGAAAACTGCTTAAAGGGTAAGTCAGTTGACTACTTTGACAGGATGTAGCTAGACTGGAAGTCGGCGCACTCTCACAGATGCTGTGCATCGTCACATGCCGATAATACGCGTTTCGCGCAATCCCCACCCGATTTCATGATTCGTGCCACTGACTGTACCAATAATTGGTTACCAATAACGGCAATTATTGCCGTTTTATTTCTATTGCAAGAAATGAAATAACATATCATCTCTTAGATGTAATCTGTTTTTAAACAAGTGATGATTGTTTTATGTCATTGCACTCATTAAGAGTATGTTATCTATGAGTTATCAGCGTTCTCTTATCTAATTGATGTCATACTTACTTGTGTTTTATTTGGGACAGGTATTTGCAACCAAAACGTGCATATGACTTATGCAGGTATATTTTGAATTTCGTTATTGCAATAATTGCAGAGGAACTTGATGATTTTTGTTGATAAGACCCGGATGTAAAACATAAAAGTGAATCTTTTAAAATTCTAATGTTGACAAAAACCGTTTTTTTTTCGAGAGTGATTGCAAATGTCGGCACAATATATTGACTCAATACGGAGCTGGTTAATGCAAAATGCAAATCCAAAGTACAAAACATGACAATTCTTATGTGAGTCTGTTGGGATATTTGATCCATTCGATTGGTCTGGCTACTTACAAAAGGTATTGAAATATCGTCCTCTGAATATCTTAATATATAAAATCGTAAACTGAATGACTGACTGACTGACTAATCTATCAACGCACAGCCCAAACCGCTGGACCTAGAGACTTGAAATTTTGCACACAGATACTTTATACAGTGTAGGCATACTAAGGAAGGATTTTTGAAAATTCCATCCCTAAGGGGATGAAATAAGGGATGAAAGTTTGTATGAAAGTCCCTCAGTTTTGAAGCTATAATCTTCAAATTTTGTGTTTAGGCTGACGATTGAAAATTAATAAATACGGGTCTCAGCGTTTTTCAAAATTCTACCTCCGAAGGGGTCAAAAGGGGGATGAAGTTGTGTATTGAAGAAAATCCTTTATTTTCGAAGTAAAAATCGCTAAATTTATAATTTAGGCTTATGGATAGAAATCTAAAGCAACGTATATTGTTTTTGTTAGGATTTCAACTCCAAAGGGGATGAAATGGGGGTGAAAAGGGTTAAAAAAACCTAAAAATAGATATGGATGTCGTTATCGGGGTTTTGTGGGATGAGGATTGCAAAAATGACATTTATTTTGAAGTCCAACCACGGTGGACATGATTTAACCCCTAAAGGGGTGAAAATGGGGACCAAATTTTGTATGGAAAAATAATATAAAATAGACATTACAACTTTAAACTTCGTAGGAGCACATCTAAAAATAAATAGGCAAATATATATTTTATTATTTTGAAAATCAACCCCTTAGGGGGTTAATGGGGTGAGTAAACATAAAAATCGATATAGATGTCGTTATTGGGGTTTTCTGGGATGACGATTGCAAAAATGACATTTATTTTGAAGTCCAACACGGTGGACATGATTTAACCCCTAAAGGGGTGAAAATGGGGTTCAAATTTTGTATGGAAAAAGAATACAAAATCGAAATTACAACTTTAAAATTCGTAGGAGCACGTCTAAATATATATTTTGAAAATCAACCCCTTAGAGCAGTCTTTCCCAACGTGGGCGATAACGCCCCCTTGTGGGCGCTGCGGGCCTGAAGGGGGGCGGTAAGAGACCCAGAAAAAAAGGGGGCATTATTGAACAGCATCAGATTCAACCTTCACATTAGTTTTTATATAAGAATTGATTATGTTTGTTTTATTTTCAATAAAAGATACTCTGTCCGAATACTATAAATTTGCGTTTCAATAATCAGTTATAAATACTTAGCGGTTTTTTAGTATGTTTAAAAAGGGGGGCGTTAAAAAATAATTTATTCTTAAAGTGGGCAGTAGACAAAAAAAGGTTGGGAATCCCTGCCTTAGAGGGTAAGTGGGGTGAGTAACATAAAAATCAATATCGATGTCGTTCTTGAGGTTTTATGGGATGGTGATTGCAAAAATGAGATTTATTTTGAAGTCCAACGCGGTGGACATGACACATATGGACCTGGACCTGGACATGCACATCCAGGGAACGGGAACCGGAACGGGCACGGGAACGGGAACGGAACGGATCGGAACGGAACGAAACGAAACGGGAACGGAACGAAACGGGAATGAAACAGGAACGTAACATGAACTAAACAGAAACGAAACTGGAATGAAACGGGAACGGAACGGGAATAGAACAGGATGGGAACGGGAACGGGAACAAGAACCGGACGGGAACGGAACGGGAACAAGAACGGGAACGTAAGGCGTACGGGACGGTTAAGGGAAGTTTATGGGACGGGAACGCAGCGGGAACGGAACGGGAATGGGAACGGAAACGAAACGAGAACGGAACGGGAACGAAACGGGAACCGAACGGGTATATAACGGGATGGGAACGGAAACGAGAACAGGATGGGAACGGGACGGGAACGGGATGGGAACAGGAACGGAAACGGAAGGGGTACGGGACGGTTACGGGACGGGAACGCAAACGGGACGGGAACGGAACGGGAACGGGGAACGGGAACGGGAAGCCTTGTGCGAGGCCCGCCACACGCGGCAAATGTCTTGCCTCGCGAGGCAGCGCGCTTGATGGGGACTCGCCTAATCGCGTAAAAATGGCTGGCCGGATCCTGGTTGAAGGTTCCTTGAAAGGATTTCGTCTAATATCCACGCGAACGAAGTCGCGGGCAGAAGCTAGTCTTGTATAAAAACCAAGACTGAGATTATAAGTAAAGTTAGAAGAATTTTTTTGGAGCTATAAAGCGTCTGGTAGAAGTTACCGCCAACGGAAAGTGTCTGGCTGTATTGATTACCTATTAATTTTTAACTATATTCTCTCAAACATACGTAAAAAAAACGGTGAAAATCACGTTTGTTGTATGGGAGCCCCCTTAAAAATTTATTTTATTTTGTTTTTAGTATTTGCTGTTGTAGCGGCAACAGAAATACATCATCTGTGAAAATTTCAGCTTTCTAGCTATCACGGTTCTTGAGCGGAATCTTAGTAATAGGGTCCCGTTTTTACCCTTTGGGTACGGAACCCTAAAAATCAGCACTGACGATACTTTATACCTGCCCAAAAAACCAGAGAGTCTAATGTGTTCAAGGTTCATTCATGTATATTTGTAGGTATGTGACTTTATTTATTTCATCAGTACCTGAGAGAGAGAGAGAGAGAGAAAGTATTTATTTTAACCAAAGACCACACAACACAAAAAATAACAAAACAGTGATGTTATAGTAAGTCGGTACACAGATAGCACAGAACAATAAAAAGAAGAAAGAAAAAAATAATACATTTGTGGCCCTTGGGTCAAAAAGGTCCCTGCCTCAGCATAGTGTTGCCTTGCGGCAACGCTGGTATTCTGGCAGGGCCTACTAGTGCGCACGGACACGTCCAAGATAAAATACTTAGATAAAACTACACAAGACAAAGCTAAACAATCACAAATTAATAAAATACAATAAAAGAAAATTTGTATTGCGACAAAAGTAAAATTAAAGTGTAATCTATGCTAGTGATTATTATAGCCTGTGGTAACCGAACCGAAGTCTTTGATCTGTGGCTGTGAGCTGTCAGACTCGAGCTGTCAAATGAAAAATTTACAATTTGACAAACAAAACAAATCACAAAATAAATACATTTAACAGAAACTAACTAAAGAACTTATGAAAAATTATTGAAAAACCTAAGTGGCCGAGCTTTGCTCGGTTATTACTATTTATTGTAATATGGTGGTGTTTAGGTAAAAACAAAAGTGCTTTAGCTACTTAGTTTGGGATCAGAGCAATATATGTGATGTTTTTTCGATATTCGTAATCTCACCCTTACAGCACTTGTCACAGAGTAACGCCATCTATTGTCAATTTCTCTTATCCCCGTACCCGAAAAACTGTGTTTAAAATTTGTATCGGTAAATTTTTCGTTTTGCCCTATTGCTTCATAGTCTCAATAAAATAAAACTAGAAAGCAACATTAACATTTTTTTTTTATTTGTCTAAAAACAATAATAGTACATTACTGCAGCGGCAGGCAACTCAGGCATTGAAGGACGAACGTGAAAATGTGGGCCGAGGCGAAGCCGAGGCACACATACGTGAGTCCATCAATGCCCAGTTGCGGCCAAGGCTTGTATAGTACTTTTCTCAAATAATGCGCGGAAATTCAAACCAAGTAGTAACTTTTCTAACATTTTATTTTTATTTTAAATTACAGTAATTAAAAGCAAAGATTAAATCTTAGATTGAAAGTAAAATCGCACTGTCTTGAGTTTCTACGTCTTTTACATAAATACTCTTATATGTCGTTGCATATTCATGCACCGAAAATGCCAAAAATCAAACCTGCAACAAAAATAAAGAACGTGTAAAGTTGTGATGTTAGCTGTTTGACTAAAACAAAGTGGTAAATTAATCGTAGTACCTAGGTACTTATCAATACGAAAATTTACTTTAGGATCCAAATACACACTGTCTGATGCTAGACAAGAAAATTTGCACGTTTGATGCAGACTTCTTACATTTATACCCTTGTGATTGTCTTTTGTGCATTGCAGTTAGGTTTACATCTGGTTTATTTAATGTTTTTTGATTTTGGAGTCAACATGTTATCTATTACAGTTCTTGCCGCTTCTTGAATTTCAGGTGGCGTCAAAATATCACTTTCGTCGCTTGAACTCATTTATACCTATATAATAGATTAATTACTTAATTTAAATCGAATATAAAATATTTGACAAAACAACAAACAATTTCAACAAAATATTCTTCCCGCGCCAAGATCCATAGATAATACAACGTTATTTTTATGCCGCCTGTCCGAATCGTATGTTACACGTAAGTTTTGTAACCAGGAATACGGATTAATGGGCGGGCGTTACTGCGCTTATGACACTCTTACCATGATTCGGAACTTTCCATTTACAAAGCCAGTTCTAATTTTAAATATTGATGATGATCACAGACCTCATTGGCTGTCGTGTTTCATTGAAAATTTCGTTCCATTTCTGAATTACACGTGTATAATGAGTTTCAGTACTAACCTTTACGGACAGACGCAGGCAATTTTAGTATGAAAATCCATTATTACTATCCGCGTCAATTGGTAATGCGCCTGGTGGCCATGATTTTAACCTCAAAAACGAAAAACAATTGTAATTTTCTCATATACCTAGACCCTTTCTTATTGAAAATAAGAATTCAATAATTAATATATTATATTACCTATTAGAATTTTACTGTTTTTTGTCATTTTTAGTTGCGGATGACAATGATGTGTATGTTAATTTGACAAGGTTCCAGCGCATTACCAATTGACGGGGATAGTACACGTTAGTAATGGATTTTCATACAAAAGTTGCCGGCGCGGTTTAGGTCTGTCCGGAAACTCCGATTTAGCACGAAGAAGGTTGTCAAAATAATGTTCGAATTTCCAAGCATGTTTGAGAAAAAAATATTAAACTATATTTATAAACTTGAACATATAAAAAAAGTTAGTCACCGAGCGGGATTCGGACCCGGAATACTCGTTTCTTGCGGTCCGCGTCCTCAACTGCTGGACCAAACGGACATTGGCGGGCCGGACGAAATTAGCGACCATATTCTGCGTTGAAAGAAAAACGCATGAAAACGTGAAAACGTGCGTTTTCCCTAACATAAGACTAATCTAGATCGATTGTTTACCCCCGAAAATCCCCATATACCAAATTCCAGCAAAATCGTTAGAGCCGTTTCCGAGATCACAGAAATAAATTTATGTACATATATACAAGAATTGCTCGTTTAAAGGAATAAGATTACTTCTAAATGTCCTAACGGATTTAGATGTATGGGGTATTTTTAGAATCCTTACATCATCCCGAGTAACACTGGCTATAGATTGTTTGAAATTTTTTGTCATACCTGACGGTTGATAACATCGATGTAACCACAGTTACTGCGGCCACGGCGATGGCTGCCATTTCGCCAACGGCAGCGGCAGCGGTGCCGGCGTAGAGGGTGCCGTCGGGGCCCGCGCTGTGTGCATCCTCTCGGGCTGCGGCTCCGTGCGGCTGCAACCAGCGCCTGCGAGAGCGCCGCCGCCCGCTGCTCATCATCACCTGCACGTGGCTGGCAGGTGTGTGTGTATAGTGTGCTATAGTAGTTGGGGCCTCTCTACTGCGGCTGCAACCAGCGCCTGCGAGAGCGCCGCCGCCCGCTGCTCATCATCACCTGCACGTGGCTGGCAGGTGTGTGTGTATAGTGTGCTATAGTAGTTGGGGCCTCTCTACTGCGGCTGCAACCAGCGCCTGCGAGAGCGCCGCCGCCCGCTGCTCATCATCACCTGCACGTGGCTGGCAGGTGTGTGTGTATAGTGTGCTATAGTAGTTGGGGCCTCTCTACTGCGGCTGCAACCAGCGCCTGCGAGAGCGCCGCCGCCCGCTGCTCATCATCACCTGCACGTGGCTGGCAGGTGTGTGTGTATAGTGTGCTATAGTAGTTGGGGCCTCTCTACTGCGGCTGCAACCAGCGCCTGCGAGAGCTCCGCCGCCCGCTGCTCATCATCACCTGCACGTGGCTGGCAGGTGTGTGTGTATAGTGTGCTATAGTAGTTGGGGCCTCTCTACTGCGGCTCCGTGAGGCTGCAACCAGCCCCTGCGAAAGTAATAATAATCATCATATCAGCTGCACGACGTCCACTGCTGGGTATAGGCCTCCCCCGAGGATCTCCACGATGATGGGTCCTGCGCTGCCCGCATCCAGCAGCGCACCGCGAACTTCACCCTCCCCCCGGTCCCCCTTGTCGGGGGCCTTCCCACGGAGCGTCGTCCGGTGCGCGGTCGCCATTCCAGAACCGCCCGCCCCAACCAACATCGGTTCTTTCGCTATGTTTCCCGCCCACTGCCACTTCAGCTGAGCAATCCTTCGAGCGATGTTGGTTACTTTAGTTCTCTTACGGATCTCCTCATTCCTGATTCGATCACGCAGGGAAATGCCGAGCATAGCTCTCCACGCTGGGTGACCTTGAGCCTCCTTATGAGATCCATAGTTAGTGACCACGTTTCACTACCGTGAGTCATCGCCACTAATGCATGATAGATACCGTGTCCTTACTACTAACTAATTTGAATGGATCCTGAGCTAGTGTGTCTAACTTTTCAGGATCCTTATCTGTGCTCGGGGACCGCGAGAAGCTTTTAACTTTTGTATTTGTATTTTTTATATTAGTTTGCGTGTAATTTTAATATATACTTCCTCTTGGATTGCGCCTGTAGTTCGCCATTTGCAGGTGGCTGGCAGGTAAGTATACTAGAGTGTGTCTTATATTATAAATATAACACACACTTTAGTATATGCTATAAGTGTAGTTATACGAGGGTTGATTGACTTTGTAAAGAAGAAACATTTTTTTTGAATTTTTGTTTTATTTCTCTACATAATATTATTGTAGCTGTGCGTAAAGTCAAAGTCAAAAGTCAAATAAGCTTTATTCAAATAAACTTAATTATTAAGTACTTTTGAATCGTCTATATTTTCCTACCACCCGTTCCAGACTTTTTTAGCTGACAAGAAGAACGGGCGCAAGAAACTTATCAGCTGTAACAGCCATAAGTAACGATATTTACAAACTTGAATATATCGTTACCAGATAATTACAATACAACAGGGTGACAGGATTATTGGCAACAACATAGACTTATTATATAACTTCAACAAAGTACTTATTAGCAAGTTATGTGTTACATCATTTCCACGCATTTAGATCTTTAAGATAATCATCTACTTTATAATAACCTTTACCCATGAGCGTTTTTTTAACATGGTTTTTAAATTCATGCAAAGGAAGATCAATCACTTGTTGTGGAACTTTATTAATAAAGGCTATGCCTTTCCCCATAAATGAACCTCTAGTTTTTGCAAGCCTAAATCTTGGAACGGCAAGTTTATCTTTATTTCTTGTATTGAACTGGTGAATATTGCTGTTCTTAGCAAATGAATCATAGTGTTTCCTTACATAAACTAAATTATCATAAATATATTGGCCTGCCAAAGTTAAAATATTTATTTCTTTGAACATTTCTCTCAAGGTATCTCTCCGCCGTAGATTGTATATGGCGCGAACAGCTCTTTTTTGGAGTACAAAAATATTTTCAATACTGGCAGCTGAGCCCCACAATAGCAGTCCATACGACATTACGCTATGAAAATAACTAAAGTATACTAACCTTGCCGTTTCAATATCAGTTAAAAGCCTTATTTTCTTAACAGCGAATGCCGCTGAACTAAGTCTACTTGACAAGGCTTCAATATGTGGATCCCATTGCAGTCGAGAATCTAGTGTGATACCTAGAAATTTTGTGCTCTCGATAAACTCGACTTCATCGTCATTCAAATTAATATTTAATTTTGTCTGCTCAACATTAGGTAATGAGAATTTAACACATTTAGTTTTTTTGGGGTTAAGTGCTAAATTATTACTATTAAACCAGTATGAAACTTTAGAGAGGGCACTATTTACTTCGTCCGAACAGTTATTACCTCTGTTTACTTTAAAAACTAAAGAAGTATCATCCGCAAATAGTACTGTTTCACATAAATTATTCGTGTAGTTGGGAAGGTCATTTATATAAATTAGAAACAGCAATGGGCCCAATATTGATCCCTGTGGCACACCCATATTGATGGGGGCTCCAGTAGATTCAGTTCTATTAATCACTACTTTCTGAGTTCTATTGTACAAATACGATTTCATAAGACTAACTGATTTATCAGAGACACCATAATGTTCTAGCTTCTTTAATAGTGTTTGATGATCAACGCAATCGAATGCCTTAGAAAGGTCACAGAAAATGCCAATTACATCTTGCTTTTCTTCCCAAGCATCAAGAATATGTTTGAGAAGTGCAATTCCAGCATCAGTAGTACTTTTACCCTTGGAAAAACCAAACTGATTTTTATGAAGTATATTATTGTATGTGAAGTAATCTAATAATTGGGAATATATAATTTTTTCAAATATTTTACTAAGTGCTGGTAGTATAGATATTGGCCTAAAGTTAGCTGGGTCACTTTTATCCCCAGATTTAAATAGAGGAATCAATTTACTATTTTTCATTAGATCAGGAAAGACCCCTTCGTCAATACATTTGTTAAAAATAAAAGCCAAGTAAGGGGCTAGTATATCAATTATTGATTTAATTATGCTTGTTGACATGCCCCAAAGATCTTCTGTTTTTTTAACATTAATTGTTTTAAAAGCTTTAATGATATCTGCACTATTTATATATTTAAAGGAAAAACTTTCATTGCACTTATCAACACTTGACTCCAGAAGGGAGACAGCGATGTTGGGACAAGCACTAAGAGTACTGGTAGTTTCTACAGGTATTCTAGCAAAGAAATCTTCAAAAACTTTAGCGACCTCATTGTCAGATTCAAAAGTTTGATCACCAGTTTTTAAACAGAAGGAATTTATATTGGATTTTGATTTGCCCGTTTCTTTGTTAATAATATTCCAAGTAGCCTTAATTTTATTGTCTGCTAATTTAATTTTATTTGCAAAGTACTTGGACTTTGCTAAGATACAGACTTCTCTGAATGTTTGTGAATACTTCTTGACAAATTCAATGAAGTTAGGATCACTAGAAGTAGCTTTCTCTGCATAAAGTTCGTATAATTTCCTTCTGCTCTTATATATGCCGGGTGTGGCCCAGTCACTAAATTACGTATTCAGTCCAACGAAGTTCCTACATCTTTAACCCATTATTTTTTTCTTTCATCGCCTGAAAACTTGTAACTGAAATAAATACAGTGTAAAAATTGCATAAGCAGTTTCTTTTTAAGATACAAAAATAAATTGTGAAAAAAAAGTATTTCATCTTTTCAAAGTCATGGACTTATCAATCCACCCTCGTAAAGAGCGCCGTTGGGGCCCCCGCTATGTGTATCCTCTTAGGCTTCCGGTCTGTGAAATTGCAGCCCGCGTCCGCAAGAGCGTCTTAGACATTTCTCTCTCTTTAAACAAGTGCGCATCAATATTCTCATAATATGTTTGTCTTTCCAGCCCCATGGTGGTCGGTATGCTATGGGAGGTGACCGACCTCGAGGTGGACAAGATGGTGAGCACGCTGGTGTCGGTGATGGTGCCGTCTACGGCGCCAGTGCCCTGGCCGCACGTGGGCAAGCAGGCCTGGAGCCAGGGAACGCTCGGTGAGTGAGTGTATACCAGGGTTATTTGTATAGGTCGAACACATCCACCACAGAATAGATATAAGTTGGTATTACCGTACAGAAAGAAAGGACACTCTCCGCCTCGTCCCAGAATCAATTACCTCACCCCACCCCGCGAGTTCGTGTGCCGAATCGTGTGCCCATTTAGTCGTGTTTGTCAACGTCAACTTATTTTGATTTTCAAAGCAATGCGTCATACACAACTTTATTTATCAAAAGGTTCAAATTATACATTGAACGCCGCTCATACAGTACAAACTGCACGGTAGCCCGACACACACAGTTGCACGTGTACAAAAACGTCATATGACGTTATCTGTTTATAATGGCGCGGTTGTATGGAGTGTCCGGGGTGTGCTCCCACACAAAATTTGTTGGTCAGCTGATCTGATCGGCCTAGTTAGTAAAGGCGAAAAAAAAATCGTTTTCCGACCTATGTTCCTTGGAGAAATTTGTTCTATTTGAACAACACTATGACCAGTTTCAGTATTGTTACATAATTTTGTTTCACCTTCTATAATTTTTAGTATTAGCACAGAATAGATAATAGTACTAGCGTACAGAAGTTGCACTCCGCAAAATCGTTTAAATGAATACCGACTCTTGCTCCGACACAATAAAGTGCAATTCAGGTCACACAGCGCTCCCTTTGCTACAAAACACGGGGTTATTGTAAACTCGTCCCGTATGTTAACTCGTCACGATTTGAAAAGTTCCATACATTGAAAGTAAATTCGTCCCTCATAAAAATATGTATCTGTAAATTCGTCCCAGGTACATACATGGTATAGTAAACTCGTCCCTATTATTGATTTATATCATATTTGCAAGAAGTACCGTTAGCAAGCAAGTTGGCCGCTAATAAATATTTCAAAGTAATAATTTTGACTACGCCAAGATGGATGAATGCATCTACTGAAGGGGGATTCGTGGAATGCGGGGAGCAGTGAAGTTTTTTCGCCTTTTGACTGCTATGAGATCCTCAGATTTATGTAACCCTTGTACATTACATTTAAAACTATTTTTTTATCATTTCCTTTTCTTCGGGACATAAAAAATACCCTTCTCTAGATTTATGTTACCCTGGTACTTTTTTAAAATAGGTAAATGTTTATCAATGCCACGCCATGATAGATGGACGCATCTACTGAGAGGGGTGTGGAGAGCGGGGAGCGTTGAAAGATCATAATAAAATACAGTAATAAATAAGATACCGCGTGGCAGACTCCGTCCCCCCCTACCTCTTCCAGCCAGCTTTTACGCATAAACCTGTTATGCACTTCGGCTGCCCTAAACCAAATCCAAGTATCTCATTCCAGACAAACTTTAATTTAATATTCTACGCTATAAACAAGTAACTTAGATTCTCTATTGTACTTTTAGTAGATGTTTGTTTTCAGCTTTGCATAGAGCCATAGAATATAGTCCTTAATACTATAAAATAAATACATAGAAATCAAATATCTGCTAATCTATTTTGAATACAAGTATCTTCATAAGACTCGCTTGTTTTTAAGTTAGAAACGGGAAATATACTTTGGTTTATCGTAGATATTGCAAATGGAAAAAGATTCTTTAAACAAATTATTGGCCATATTTCCCGAATTAAACCGAATTTTAATAAAATAAAAAAATGGTAGATGCGACTTGCTTTGCTTTAAGATGAATAAATAATGAAAAAATATTAGAAAAAATCGACTCACCCGTAGCAACTCAGACGGGATTTATTCATCTTAATATAAAAATAGCATTGTGAATGCAAAAATCTAAAAGTTTAAAATTGCTTTGCTTTAACAGTAAATGTATCTTTTTTAAACTTAACTTAAGTTACTTGACTTCTGCGTAGGGCAGCCGACTTGCACGCTATTATCTCTTTTGAAATGCGCTTGCGCAAATATTAAATATAAAAATATTTCGGTGGTCATTAGATAAATATAAGTTATTAACATTATTATCATTATTTTATTGTGTCATGGCATTAAGATTTAACTCAATCAGCACATTGTTACACCTCTGCGAATTTTATCATTAAGACTGCGATTTTTTTAATTATATATGACTAAACCATAATATTATATTTTTTTGTTTTATATGCTAGTTATATATGTGCTAATCAGTACATTGTTACACCATGTATAAGTACCTATACATTAATTATGTTATCCAAAACGTGATTTAAAAATAAATAAATAATGATTTTATTATGTTGAGTGTTTGATTTTTCTGCAGTCTATACGAAAATTCCTTACAAACTCACCAGGGACGAGTTTACAATAGATAAAAATAATTAAAAGCTAATTTATTTTTAAAATGCTACCCGGGACGAGTTTACATATATTTTTTTATCGATTTTCTGATGACGAATTATCTTCAGGGACGAGTTTACAATAACCCAAAACACGCACCCAGTAGTTGCCTCTCTTTCTATCGCGTATATAGGTCTTATCTTTCCTGACGTATGAAAGGACTTGGCCAAAACAGTACAACATTCCATTTACGCACATATAGTAAATAATATTGTAAATTAAAAACAGAAAAATTAACTTGTCAGTTTTTATTTCAAAATAATAAGTAATGCAAGGTGAAATTAAAGTACTGTTTATCAACAACCAAAAAAGTGCATTCCTTTTACACACACATAGTAAATAATATTGTAAAATAAAAATAGAAAAATGAATTAACACATAGTTTTGAACCTCTTTGAACATGTAAGTTTTTATTTTAAAATATGTAATAAGTGGTGCAAGGTGAATTCAAAGTACCGTTTGTCAACAGTGTCAACTGTCACCATAATGATGGAGTTTCAACACATGCATACTACTTTGTAGACATTGTGATATAGACGACGCCGATGCTCTTATTAGGAACATTTTACTTAATGAAACTGTCTTCATTGGATTTTTTACATTTATAATTTTCTTTTTATTGAATGTGCTAATTTCACAAATATAAAAAAACCAAAATCAAAGGTGTAAACTAAATTTGATAACTATGCCAACGCCCATACAGGAATTGGCCATGTCAGTGTCAATGTCAGAGGACGCCGAGCGATTCATACTCGCGCGCGGAGTGACAGAGCCCTGGGGGGTAATTACGTAACTTTGTTGCAATCAACTCTGACAGAAATCGCAGTTACATCGCTGCTTTAGTAAGAACCAATCTGACAACTATCTTAACTAAAGCAGCAATGCAACCGCGCTTTCAATTGATTTCAATCGAGAATTGTTAGCAACAGCTTTACGTAATCAAGGTACTGGTATTAGTATGCAAAAATCATAGAGTACATTATTATACTAGAGATAGAGTTATCTATCAGTCAGACCTAATGATCAACGCCATCTAGCGAAATGTGACAAAATGTGTTCGATAAATATATAGGTACTAGTAGGATTCTATAGTATATTTGACTTGTAATTTTTAGGGGGGTAAGGTAACGGCCAGTTTTTCCATTTTAAGAAGAAAATATTAAAAATTAAATTATTGCAAATCAGCTTTCACTATTATAAAACTGTGAAAGACACACGATACCGCGATTCAGCAGGGGATAGCGACATCTATCGACAGTTTGAAAAACGAAAAATGACCGCCATCTAGCGAATCATTCCGCAACTAAAATTTTAGGCCGCGCTCCCTTGTAGTGAGTCAAGTACTAAGTGAAAAGCCCCTGGCAAAAATCTCAAAAAGTCAAATGTCCCATTTCGTTGACAGATACAGAAGTTGAAAGCAAAGGGTCCGTGCCTGGAGAGCGCGACCTACTGAGGGCCATGTGCCGCGCCAGGGGCTCCACCAGCTACGTGATGATCGCCAGCAGCATGGTGGCGCGAGGGATCCCCGTCAGGATACACGACTGAAGGTACGCTTGTTTCAAGGTACCGTGAGCTTTACGACGAGTTTTCGCCAATATGTGTAAACGCCGCTTAAAGATCAAAACAGACATCAACCAACCGAATCAACCTTCCCATCGTTATGAGACCTTCTATAATGAGGGCTTTTCAAAGTGACATTTAAAAAAATAAAAATAGTTACTATTTGCCTCACTAGATGGCGTTGATGAAAAGAGACTAGTCAAAATTGGCTTGTAAAAAATAAACGGCCTGTACCAAAGAGGAAAGTAAGCTCTTGCTGGCCGACATTTGCCCAGAGATCAATATTTTAGGATTGGATTACCATGAACTTTTTGAAACTTAAACACAAAAACATTAAAATACAAAATAATGTCAAATGACATTGTATACTGTATACTAAAAGCAAAACATGAGCCCTTCAAAGTGTACTAAGACCATATTACCATGTTTTTAGAAAATAAAGTGTTTTATTATTATTATTTATTATTATTGTCAATTTTTGTATAGATAAACGTCAGAGCGTTTTTCCACGACCGATTTTGATGGTTAAAAATTTGCAACGCTCTGACCAGGGACGGATACCGTTATCCAAATAATACCGGTATCTTACCAAAACATAACGTTATCGTAACGTTACTCACGAAATACCGCTACTTATCAAGAAGCGTTACTAAAATACCGATACCATAACGTTATTATGATAACGGTATTTATAACGTTAATTTAGCGACCTGGTAACGTTATTTTAGCGCTCTGACTTGTGCCGCCGCTGCCGCACGGCATTAACTAAATAGTGACTCTTGCTCCGACGCAATAAAGCGCAATTCAGATCGGGTAGATTTTAGAAATGGGGCGCCTGACGTTGGAATTGAAATATATCGCATTTTGTAGAGTTTTGCAAGGCCTTTCAAATGATTTTAGACTCCCGGCGCGGAAATTAGATTTTTTTAACACGTTTTTATTAGGTTGCTTTCTCGTTTGTTTGTCTGTTTGTTTGTTTGTCCGCAAAGTTTGCGAACGATTTTAAACTAGCTTCCCGATGAGCTAGAGACTTGAAACTTTAAGCATAGGTCAGAACTGGAATACAATGCAATGTTATGGTGTCATTGAGCTGATCTGATGATGGAACTGGAAGAAGGCCACAGAAACTTAAGATGAAACCATACCACCCCATTGTGATTAAGCTTGTCAGAATCGTCTTGACGAGTACTCTGATAGGAGATAAGGTCCAGGATCTGATGATGAAGCTGGAAGGTCATGCCAAAGGAACTCAATATTGAAACCGTGCAATCCCATCGAGTTTGGGCTCATTTGAATCGTCTTGACGAGTACTTTGTTGGGAAATAGTGTCCGAGGATCTGATGATGGAGCCGGAAGATGGCCATAGGAACTCTATAATAAAACCACGCTACCCCATTGAATTTGAGCTCGTTTGAATCGTCTTGACGAGTACTTTGTTGGGAAATAGTGTCCGAGGATCTGATGATGGAGCCGGAAGAAGGCCATAGGAACTCTTTGATAAAACCATGCTACCCATCGAGTTTGGGCTCGTTTGAATCGCCTTGACGAGGACTTTATTGGGAAATAGTGTCCAGGGTCTGATGATGGAGCCGGAAGAAGGCCAATGGAACTCTATAATAAAACCATGCAACCCCATCGAGTTTGAGCTCGTTTGAATCGTCTTGACGAGTTCTTTGTTGGGAAATAGTTTCCAGGGTCTGATGATGGAGCAGGAAGAAGGGCACTGGGACTCTGTAATAAAACCATGCAACCCCATCGAGATTGGGCTCGTTTGAACCATGTTGACGAGTTCTTTGTTGGGAAATAGTTTCCAGGGTCTGATGATGGAGCCGGAAGAAGGTCACTGGGACTCTGTAATAAAACCATGCAACCCCATCGAGATTGGGCTCGTTTGAACCATGTTGACGAGTTCTTTGTTGGGAAATAGTTTCCAGGGTCTGATGATGGAGCCGGAAGAAGGTCACTGGGACTCTGTAATAAAACCATGCAACCCCATCGAGATTGGGCTCGTTTGAACCGTGTTGACGAGTTCTTTGTTGGGAAATAGTTTCCAGGGTCTGATGATGGAGTAGGAAGATGGGCACTGGGACTCTGTAACAAAACCATGCAACCCCATCGAGTTTGGGCTCGTTTGAACCGTGTTGACGAGTTCTTTCTTGGGAAATAGTTTCCAGGGTCTGATGATGGAGCCGGAAGAAGGGCACTAGGACTCTGTAATAAAACCATGCAACCCCATCGAGTTTGGGCTCGTTTGAATCGTTTTGACGAGTGCTCCAATAGGAGATGGTATATTTTCAGTCTAAGCTCGTTAACTAAAAAGCATAAAATAATAATTTACTGAAAAAAAATATTTTATAAAAACGCGTTTTTAAAACGGACTTAGTTATTAAGGCTCAATTACATTTCAAGACTAAGCATGGTGTAAACGGACTAAGACAGTAAGAATCTTAAAATCGTGCGGCCTAGCCCGCTCGGTAATAAGATTCTTAAAATTGTGTCGTCTAAATGCACGCACGATTTCAAGACAGTCTAACTGTACCTACGACGGCACGTCAGACGTAACAGTTGTACTACAAAAACCAACTTTATACCTAAGGCATAAAGGCGTTCTCAAAGTCAACGTGTAGAGGTAATGTGACAGACAGAGACAGACTCTGTCTGACTCGCGACAGATAGACGATACTGCCACAGTAGAAGATAAGTTCAAAAAGGAATGTTGGTTTTTTAACACGTTTTCATATGGACGTTTTCTTGTTTATTTATTTATACTATTAATATTTATAAGTAGGTTCGTTTATTTGTTTGTCCGTAATTTTAGAAAAGAGTATTTTATACTAGGTAAGTACCTACCTACCTAGCTTCCCGATGAGCTAGAGACTTGAAACTTATAGGTAGGTAGGTTGTTTTTAACACGCTTTTATTAGGTTGCTTTCTCGTTTGCTTGTGTGTTTGTTTGTTTGTTTCTCCACAAAGTTTGCGAACAATTTAAACTAGCTTTCGGATGAGCTAGAGACTTGAAACTTTGAACATAGGTCAGAAATGGAAGGCAATGCAATATTATGGTATCATTGGGCTGATCTGATGATGGAGCCGGAAGAAGGCCACAGGAACTCTATAATGGAACCATACAACCCCATCGTGCTTGGGCTCGTTAGAATCGTCTTGATGAGTACTTTAAAGGGAGATGAGGTCCAGGCTCTGATGATTTAGCTGGAAGGCCATGCCATAGGAACTTAATATTGAAATCGTGCAACCCCATTGAATTTGGGCTCCTTTGAATCGTCTTGACGAGTGCTTTGTTGGGAAATAGTGTCCAGGGTCTGATGATGGAGCCGGAAGAAGGACACTGGAACTCTTTAATAAAACCACGCTACCCCATTGAGTTTAGGCTCGTTTGAATCGTCTTGGCGAGTACTCTAATGGGAAATAGTATCCAAGGATCTGATGATGGAGCCGAAAGAAGGCCATAGGAACTCTCTAATAAAACCATGCAACCCCATCGAGTTTGGGCTCGTTTGAATCGTCTTGACGAGTACTTTGTTGGGAAATAGTGTAACGTATAATAACGCGATATCTAGGTAGGTCGATACGTGCGCGACCGACAACAACGACGATGTGCACCTTCTGAGCCGGACGCCGTGGGCGGGCGTGGCGCGGGGTGGGTCACGCCGAGAGGCGGGCGGGTCACGCCGAGGGGCGGGCGGGTGCCGCTGCCGCGGCCCGCGCGCGAGCCGTCGCGTTCGCGTTGGTGTGCGGTGTGGTGCGGTGCGGCGTGTGTGTCCGTCGAGTTATTCACAAGAGCGACAGTCTTGTTTTGTTGGATACGATTCTTGCAATTTGCATTAAGTAAGTACCTACACATTAGAGGTTTTTATCTACTTAAATAAAATGATACTAGGTAAATATACCTACTACTACTTCATACCTACTAGGTAAAATATTTCTATTCGTGAGCCTTTCGAATTTTCAACCTAGTCAGATATTAATGTCGTAGTGTTGGTTTCTAATAGGTAGATAATAGTTGAAAAAAATGATTGATTAATATATAAGTAAGGAGATAGGTACCTAAAATTTTATTTGACTCGAAGACTGCAAATTGAAAATATTTATAATTAACCTCTTAACAAACAATGATTAAAGAAAAGGTAGGTGCTTAAAGAACTAAAACAGAAAATAAAACAAATACAAAAACTACAATGTAAATAACTCCAATACTACGTTGATTGAAAAAGACATTAAAGACTTACTGCCTTCTCTTTTACTATGACAGTAAGCACGGCCGAGCGTGCTAGAAATTGTGTGGTGTAAATGCGCGCATTCTTAGTCGTTTTCAAGACAGTCTTAAAATCGCTTGCTTAAAATTTTATAGTGTGCCTTTACAAAAAAATCCGGACATAAAATATTAAAACGGACAAGTAAAAACAAACTAATAACCTATACCTACAGAAATTTTAAACCTAAAAATTTTAAACCAAAATACGTGGGGCGCATTCTATAGACAATACGGATGATAAATTTTACAAAACGCGCCCCACGTTTTTAGGTTTAAAATTTTTAGATTTAAAATTTCTGTATGTATAGGTTATTAGGGTTATAAATATTTACAAAAGATTTTTTTTTTTACTTTTTTGTTTTTTTAGTATTTGTGAAAAGAAATAAAATTTTGTATTATATGACCAAATGTCAGTACTTCTTATTTATGCGTCAAACGGAACACGTTTACACACTATATTTGTATGTTTGATAGTTCGCGCGAATTTCTATCTTCGTTTATTACAGCAATTCTAGAACCGAAATTAGTCAACTTCGACGCCACGTGCTATGTCTGTCCTACTACCCCTATAGTGTTTTTATGAGCCGTGGAGGCGCGGAGGCTTCTGTGCTTTGTTACGCAAGGGTGGATAGAAAAGTGGTGTTTTGAGGTTAGGATTTTTAAAATCATCGGTGGGAGTGGAACTCAGGGGTTTCCCTCTCCCCCCTTTACCCTCATATTGATCTCAATCCTTAATTCCGGCGTCCCATTTCTAAAGATTACCCTTCAGATCGCTTACCGCTACAGCTCGTACAGTTAGGCCGTCCCCTGCCTTAAGCGGGATCCCGCCGCGGGTACACGGCGCGGGAATATAGATTGCTGGTTTTTGACGGACAGGATGCTTGTGCAGTGCATGAGTAAGCTCTAATCTATGCCCCGCGCGCGTGTCCCGCTCAGGGCAGTGGAGGGCCTTATATTCACTATATTAGAAATTTTCTCTCCTTCCATCACGTAGCTCTCATCTCTTCTGAGCCGTTGAGTTATCTTCTTTAGAATATAATTAATCTGAATATTTAATTACAAGTTATGTGCCTACTTATTTAGTGGGTAGTAGGTATGTAGCTTAGAAAAAAGTTGCTACGGGTGAGCCGATTTTTTCTAATATTTTTCATTATTTATTCATCTTAATATAAAATTTATTTATTTTTTATTTATTTATTCATTCCAAGCTTATATCTATTATTACAGGCTTAGCCCAATGCAATAGAATAAGCGAATACAAACATACATAAAAATAAATTAATAAATGACAAAGGAACACATACCTATTATAACCTAAACACAATCAATAACATAAAACATACAAAGCCATTCTTGTAAATTCACTCAGAGAACAATGAAATAGGTCAATTCCATCCGCAATTTTATTGAGTGTGTGCAGTGTGAGCGTCAACGGAGACTTCTTTTGCAGGTGTGTCCGCCCGCGCGAGATAGCCAACAAATTTGGCCTGCGGCGACGCTCCACGTACTTGTTAGGAACACAGAGCCCTACCTGTCCTAATATTGTTGCATTAGATACCCTACCTCTGATAACTTTAAACAAATATAATGCCAAAGCTAGACCCCTACGCACTCGCAATTCATTATATCCCACCATACCTAATATAAATAAATTAGGGTACATTAACGGATAGAAGGGGTACACCCCATATAGTCTGTAATACAAGTACCTTATAAATTTATTTTGAATACGCTCCAACATGAGACTATATTGTACTTGGTATGGAGCCCACACCACCGCATTACATTCAAGATGGCTTCTTACAAGAGCATTATATAAAGCGACTATAGCTTTGACGTTGGTAAAACCATTAACTCTGCGAAGTACAAGTCCCAAGTTCCTATAGGCCTTTTTACAGCAAGTAACGATGTGATTCCGAAAATTTAAATTATTAGTGAACAAAACCCCTAGATCTTTTACCTCCGTGACTCTTTTCATGTGTACCTCGTCTACACTATAATCGTACTTTATGGGGTCTTGAACTCTAGTGAAAGAAATTGTAACACACTTAGATACGTTAAATTCAAGCTTGTTGTCTTTACCCCACGCCACTACTTCGTTTATGTCGCTTTGCAATTGATCACAATCGTCCACTTTTTCAATACTCCGAAACAATTTAAGATCGTCTGCAAACAGTAGACAACTTGAAGACCTAACAACCTTCGGCAAGTCATTTATCATGATGACGAATTGGAGTGGTCCCAGATTACTTCCTTGACTTACCCCCGAGTTCACCGAATATGTGTGAGACCGACAACCAGCGTATTCTACGTACTGTTGTCGATTTCTCATGTAACTTGCTAAGAAATTGAGTAAATGAGGAGTGCAACCGATGCCCGCTAACTTTCTAAGCAGGATGTCGTTATCTACTACATCAAACGCTTTCCGAAAGTCTAAATAGGCGGCATCTACTTGCCCTTTACTACTATCTACCGTAGGTATAACTTCTGCTACATAGCTAAGAAGATTGCTGGTTGTGCTCCGACCTGGATAGCATTGTGAATGCAAAAATCTAAAAGTTTAAAAAGTAGGTACTTATAAAAGCTAAACTTGATCTTGTAAACAGAATTTGTAAGTCGGTAAGTAGATACATACCTACATATAGGGCTTGCAAATATTCGATGAAATTCAATATTCGAATATTCGATATTTTTTAAGGAGGTATTCGAATATATTCGAATATTATTCGAATATTTCTCTAAAGTAAAACAGATGGTCGTAATTACTAAATATTGATATTTTTCCAAGTTTTTCAAGTCAAATCAAAGTGAAGTCCGGTTTTAATACTTTGCAGTTCGTTTTTAAAAAGAGTTTTTTCGTTTTTTTTTTCAGTAAATATTTATATTCTGTTTGTTAGTTTTAACTGTGTTTTTTTACGTGGTTTCCTGCATCATCATCATACCAGGGTATAACTCTATCTCCCATCAGTATTAATAAGTAAAAACTTTAAACATTTGCCTTAACTAGGAGATCCTATGTTTCAGGCTTATTATTCATGTTTAATCACTAACTAATTAGTATGTTTATTTCTAAGCTATGCCCTTGTACAATGTACAAACTATCTGTCTATTAATTTTCAAATTTAATTTGTGTGTGAACATAAATTGATTGATCTTGATGATAATGATTCTGATGTGCAGAAATTATTAGCCAAGTATATATATTATAGTAATAATGAAGCTTAAGGAGCAGCTTTCCAATACAGAACACCTTTTTTATGACAGTAATTTAAGACAGTGTTTTGCACTTTTGACAATATACAATGGGGCATTGCAAAATTCATTTGTTGTGCACAACATACATTCTATTATAGACAGTATACGGTCAACTCTAGTATACCTAATTGATGCTGTTCACTTAAAAGGCCACCAACAGTTGAGTCGAATATGAATGATGCATTGGCCACAGGCCCTGAGGTTAACGATAATGATCAACGAAAAAACTAAGTAAATTGGGCGCAGTACTTAAATAAAACATAAATTTTAAAACTGATTTATATATTTATTTACTAGTACATTTTGTTTAAAACAATTTAAACTTGAAAACAACAAACGAAACATGCAGACAGGTATGCCATATACTTCATCTCCGACGGCAAACGAACAGCGAGACGCGGCGAGGAAGCCCCATCAAAGATTTGTTTCGTCGATTGCAGCAGACCCGCAGGCAGCCGTTACGGTCCATCGAAACAGTTGCTGATGATGCATTCGTCAACATTCACATTCGATCATCGTACACGGGGTAAAGACACTCGTAAGGATCTGATGCGGCATTTATCTGTATTCAGAGAATACAATACAGGCAGTGGTCGCCAACTACAGTCACATAGGCGTCCACATAGTTGTTTGAGCCGGTAATCGTCTAAATTCGGCATGTGTGGAAATAATGTTTTCGCTGCGCTACGAAGGACACTTAGATTATTATTATTTTCTTTTGTACAATCTTCAGAGATATATTAAATTCTAACATTAATATGACTAAAATTCGGGCGGAATGCATAACAACCACATAATACGTATGTATTTTAGTGACAGACAATAATTTTTCAACTACACATTTAGTTGGAGGTTCAACATCTCTATTCGAAAAAAAATGTTTTATTAGGTTCTCATATCAGGTTAAGTTAAAATCTAACAGAAGTCATATTATTATAAACTGTGTAAGTTATCCTATAATAAAAATAAAAAATGCTTATTGTTTGTAACAAAACACTTTCTAGAAACGCCAGAAGTCGTAAATGTTGAAGATAAAGGGGGTTAGGCTCACATAATTAAAAACACTACATCATTATTTAAACCTGGATATATTTGGATAACCAACACTAAGCATGAGTTAGAAGATGAAACAAGAAACAACATCATTAATCTTGATAGTCACTATATTTTAATGTAACTTTTGTAATTAAAATGATTAATATAATGAAAAAATATTAGAAAAAATCGACTCACCCGTAGAAACTCAGACGGGATTCTAACCCGCACCCTTAGGATTCCGGCCCAATTATGCTACCAATTATGCTACCAATTATGCTACAGAGCTACTAATGGATTTGGCGAAATTTTCTAATACTTTTTACTTTTTACGATGAAGATCAGCGCCATCTCACCAATGTGAAGAGAATTACTTCGACATTCGAAAGCAGCCCCTTTGCAGATACTAGACAATTAATTAAGGTGAAACAGTCATATAATTTTTACACTTTTAGATTTTTGCATTCACAATGCTATTTTTATATTGAGATGATTAATATAATTAAAAATATTGGAAAAAATCGACTCACCCGTAGCAACTCAGACGGGATTCGAACCCGCACCCTTAGAGTACTCGTCTCCCATTAGAGTACTCGTCAAGACGATTCTAACGAGCCCAAACACGATGGGGTTGTATGGTTTCATCATAGAGTTCCTGTGGCCTTCTTCCGCATCCATCATCAGATCAGCTCAATGACACCATAATATTGCATTGCTTTCAAGTTCTGACCTATGTTTAAAGTTTCAAGTCTCTAGCTCATCGAGAAGCTAGTATAAAATCGTTCGCAAACTTTGCGGACAAACAAACAAACAAACAAACGAGAAAGCAACCTTATAAAACGTGTTAAAAAGAAGACTACGGCGAGGGACACTTTGGAGGGAAAAATGGGAGGGGAGCGGTGGGCATCCCGCATTTTAGGATTCAGATTATATACCAAAAAGTAATACGATTTGCGTTTAGACTCTAGACTCCTAATTTTTCAAGTTTTTGTTCAGACTAAGCCTCAAACGATGGCGCTGAGTCAGTGCTAATATGTCAAACAAATGTATAAGTACATTAAGTACGTGTGGTGCATCAGTGTGCAGTTATTTATTCCGATTTATTAACTTTTGTAAATTGTCATCGCACGCAATTAATTCGCACGACATAGAGTTGACGACTTTCGATTTTACTTACCTAGGTACTTCAACTTTTTAATTGTCACTTCGTACGAATCTACACTTTAAATATTATTATTTTTTCAAAATTAGGCCCAAACTGTTCCCGCCTTCACCACTTAGAGGTGCTCCCAGCTTGTTATTATATTATGCTAAACATCTTAAACCTGATCTCTTTGTTTTGCACATCAGATGATCTTCGTTTTTTTGTAAACACATTTATATGCAAATAAATTAAACTTGGTTCTGCATCAAGTATTCCAGATCTTCGATTTTTATAAGTACCTCAACAAAAAATGCTCATCAGGATAACAACTTTAGCAAAGGTGTCATGGACCATTATGGTTCTGCATCAGGTGTTCCAGATCATAGATTTTTATACCTGAATAAAAAATGCTCATTAGGCTGAACAACTTTTGCTAAGGTGTCATTTTTATATATTGTATAGTTTAGCTGGACCATTATGGTTCTGCATCAGGTGTTCCAGACCATCGATTTTTATACCTCAACAAAAAATGCTCATCAGGTTGAACAACTTTTGCTAAGGTGTAATTTTTATATTTTGTATAGTTTACCTGGACCATTATGGTTCTGCATCAGGTGTTCCAGATCATCGATTTTTATACCTAAACAAAAAATGCTCATCAGGCTGAACAACCGTTGCAAAGGTGTCATTTTTATATTTTGTATAGTTTAGCTGGACTATTATGGTTCTGCATCAGGTGTTCCAGATCTCCGATTTTTATACCTCAACAAAAAATGCTCATTAGGCTAAACAGCTTTTGTTAAAGCGTCATTTTTATATTCCTTTTCCTTACTTGGACCATTATGGTTCTGCATCAGGTGTTCCGTTTTCCAAAATCAATTATCCCCTAAACTATGTCCAGGTTTAACAGCTGTATAAAAAAAAACTTTCATTCGAATCCGTTCAGTATTTCCGGAGATTAGCGTGTTCAAACAGACACACTTTTTTTAATTCTTACTCTATTATTACTATATGTCTTCATCGCCCCAGATATATATTTTTTAAATATATGTAATGTACAGACACACTTTTTTACTGTTTTATTAAATGTAAGGATTATTACACGCATGGCGAACTGAAATGTTATGTTAGGCGACCAACAAAGCCATGCGGGCCGGCTACGGACTTGAGTAACGTTACCATTACCGTTACTTAATTACCGATATCTCTAACGTTAATAGGGTAACGTTACTAGAAAGAGACAACTTAATAATTACCGATACTAATACCGGTATTTTTTACCGTTATCAGTAACGTTATTTGTATAACGTTATAACGTTACTGATAACGTTATATGATAACGGTACCCAAAAAATACCGGTATTCCTGTCCCTGGCTCTGACGTTTTGAACGGGAAAGTTGTGTCAATCGAACGTCACGCATTAATGTTTGGAACAGGGACAGGAATACCGGTATTTTTTGGGTACCGTTATCATATAACGTTATCAGTAACGTTATAACGTTATACAAATAACGTTACTGATAACGGTAAATAATACCGGTATTAGTATCGGTAATTATTAAGTTGTCTCTTTCTAGTAACGTTACCCTATTAACGTTAGAGATATCGGTAATTAAGTAACGGTAATGGTAACGTTACTCAAGTCCGTAGCCGGCCAGCATGGCTTTGTCGGTCGCCTAACATCAGTTCAGGTTCAGTTCGCCATGCGTGCGCGAGTGTAATATTTTTAATATTTTGATTTTTAACCGACTTCAAAAAAAGGAGGAGGTTCTCAAGTCGACGGTATTTTTTTTATTTTTTTTTTATGTATGTTTTAACATAGCTTCGTCAGTTGTTACCCGATTTGTACAATGGGGAATGTCCGAAAAAAAACAAATTGGCTGAATATTTTTCTATAGGTAGGAATAAGGTCCCTTAGTAATAGAATAAATTTTCAAAATTTTCGGTTTCGTGAAAAAATTTCAAAAAATCAAAGTCTCTTCGACTTCACAAATGTATGAAAGTAACAGCAGAATGGAGATTGTACCTTTGCCAACACCTGCCACAACCACAACATGGTATTTAAAAAAAAGTTTCAAGACAAAATGTCAAAACTTTTTTTTTAAATACGTGTTGTCTTTGTAGCAGTTAGCGGCAAAGGTATAATCTCCATTCTGCTGTTACTTTCATACATTTGTGAAGTCGGAGAGACTTTGATTTTTAAAAACTTTTTTACCAAACCGAAAATTCTGAAAGTTTTTTCTATTACTAAGGGACCTTATTCCTACCTATAGAAAAATATTCAGCCAATTTGATTTTTTTCGGACATTCCCCATTCTTTTTTTAACTCAAAGAACATAGTTCGTGTGTGGTCCCATAATTTTTTTACAGAGATCAGTAGGGTTATTCACGATTGTCGGAAATCTAGTCGAAAGCATTCGATTCGAATCCGTATCCTCCAATATTACAAAAATATAGCAATTCACAAATACATTCGACTGGCATTCGATTCACTTTCCGACGGGAAAGCCCAATGCATTTACAAAGTTAGGTAGCATAAGGTAAAAAATAAGATCCAAGACTATAGACTTTCCGATTCGATTCGGAAAGTTGGTTTCCGACAATCGTGAATAACCCCCCTGGCCAGTAGTTTTTTCATAATCCTGAAAAATAACAATTATTTAGCTCGCCATCGCACGAGTTTTTATGGAATTTCGGACATAACTTCTTTGTTTATGAACCGATTTAGATGATTCTTTTTTTATTTGAAAGGGTATACTTCAATAGTGGTCACAATTTAATTTCATTGTTATTGGACTTCGAACTTCGAAGATACATAAAGGAACTCTTCAAAATCAAATAGTATAAGTAAAGTGATTTAGGTTTTGGTAAGTTTATGGCAATCCAAAACAAACCAAATCATGGTTTGCGATGCAACGTTCTGGACTAGACTTGGACTACGATGACACAACGGAACTCCTCAAAAATAAACAGCGTAAATTTGGAAATTGAGTTCTGGGCATTTAACCATTGAAAATATTATAATATAAAGTAAAAAAATATTTACACGCTGCGCTTACATACCTACCACTAAAAAGTTGAAAATAAAAAAGCTTTTTATAAAAAAAGAAAAACCGCCTTCAAAAAACTGAAAACAAAAACAGCTTAAAAATTAAATACCTCTAAAAAGCAACAAAAAAATATTCGAATCATTCGTTACACATATCAATATTAATAAAACACGTCTAATGAAGTCGGGTGGGGCTTTAAGAAAAAAATGAAGTTGTCCTCCAGCCCCACCCGACTTCAATAGACGTGTTTTATTAATATTGATATGTGTAACGAATGATTCGAATATTTTTTTGTTGCTTTTTAGAGGTATTTAATTTTTAAGCTGTTTTTGTTTTCAGTTTTTTGAAGGTGGTTTTTCTTTTTTTTTAAAAAGCTTTTTTTGCACTGTGCTGTGAAGTTTTGCGAAAACTTGAAAGCAATCCACCGGCTCTAAAATGAGCAACGGTAAGTGTTTAATTTCAATTCGGTTGTAAAGTGAATGAGAGCTCTTCAATTTAACGGTTTAAAAAAAACAAGTTGTGTTGTGTACTATCCCCGTCAATTGGTAATGCGCTGGAACCTTGTCAAATTAACATAAACATAAATAAAATAAATAAATAAAATTCTAATAGGTACCTAATATAATAAATTAATTATTGAATTCTTATTTTTAATAAGAAATGGCCTAGGTATATGAAAAAATTACAATTGTTCATTGATCAGTTTTTTGAAGGTGGTTTTTCTTTTTTTTTAAAAAGCTTTTTTTGCACTGTGCTGTGAAGTTTTGCGAAAACTTGAAAGCAATCCACCGGCTCTAAAATGAGCAACGGTAAGTGTTTAATTTCAATTCGGTTGTAAAGTGAATGAGAGCTCTTCAATTTAACGGTTTAAAAAAAACAAGTTGTGTTGTGTACTATCCCCGTCAATTGGTAATGCGCTGGAACCTTGTCAAATTAACATAAACATAAATAAAATAAATAAATAAAATTCTAATAGGTACCTAATATAATAAATTAATTATTGAATTCTTATTTTTAATAAGAAATGGCCTAGGTATATGAAAAAATTACAATTGTTTCTGTTTTTGAGGTTAAAATCATGGCCATCCTACCGACTGCGCCAATTACGTTAGCTACAGCCGGAGGATCGAAAAAAAACCAAAAACTTTTTATAAGTTTAATTATAGAAACATAAAAATTACATGAAAGTATTTAAATCTAATTAGCCTAGTGACCGATTCGATGCAAGAATACAAAGTGAAATAAAATAAGTAAATTATTGGTATTGACGGAAATGCAGCGTCGGCAACTCGTGGCCAGTTGACCTCGATGCATCGGCGCACGGCAATAGAGTGTGGCTGCTGCGTAAGCGTTCTTCCTTTGATGCGCGTACGTAATTCCTCCACCCCGAGAGCAGCGACTATTTTAGGACCTTTAGGGAAAATGTCGCTGGAATGGTTTTATCCATTTTCATCTTCCTGATGTCTTCGGGATCTGCGTAAGTATGTTCCTTGGTAGATAAGTTCGGAGGATGTTCAGCTGGTTCCTTCGATTTCCAGGCTTTATAGCGTCGGGTGACGAGGGCTGCGATGAGAACAATGATACCTAAAAGTATCAAACCGTAAAACGGGATAGTCGTGTGGTACAGTGTTTCTTCTTGTAGTCGTTCCAGTTGTAGAGGTGGCTCCATCATAATCTTGTTCTGGATGCTGTGCAGTCCTTCAAGGTCGATGGTGTTCAACCTGAGATGATGTGGCTTATCGATACCCACTTTGCTGTAGGGGATTTTCATAAGTTTCAGAGGCTGGCCCTTGATCTCGTCATTCTCGTTGATGATGGTGAACTCAGCAGTTTGCAGGTAGCACTTAAGAGGAATAGTGATTAAATAACTTCCCTGTAGAAACGTAGTATCTTGACTGCCGCATGTTGATCGCACCCTGGTCGAATACGGGAACGATATCACGTAGTGCTGATCGTCGAGTTTTTCTAGGGCTTCCTTGGTTAGGGAGACTGAGGTGAAGTGGCAGAATTCTCCGAGGGCTTGTGACGTAATCAGGTTCTGTATACAGTCTGGTTGAGTGCGAATCTGAGTACTTATCTTTCGTTCGCAGAGGTACCAGGAACTCAACTTCGGGCATTCAGCCTCCATGTACACGAATGATTTCTCGTTAGTTGCTAGGAAGGGAAAGGGTGGTATAAGGATTTGCTGGTCTTTATTAGGAACAAGGGATAATTTATAAAAATCGAATTCATTTCTGGAAACTATGGGGAATTTGAAAACTATTACTACCTGTTTCCCTACGTAATAGTAACCTGACTTAATGACGTCATAGTAATCTCTATAGTCGACGTTTAAAACTTGTTCTTTACTATATAGAGTATCTAATTTATTTAGCATAGTTTTTAATACATCTACAGTAATCATGGAATGGTGTGTAGTCCCTACTCGAATAAAGGCCAACATGTTTTCTACTCTCATCAATTCTACTACAATATCTTCTATGTTTTCACAGAGGATATCTAGCAGTTGAGCAAACTTAGCGTATTTTATTAAACTATTATCTCTATATGCATTTTTCTCTAATAACAACTCTAAAGTGGAATTGATCTTATTTTGATTTTCAACTATTTTATTGAGAATTGTGTGATATTTATTCATCCATTCTTTATTAAGACTAGTTTGGCTATTGGATTCGGATACAATTTTATTTTGATTACTTTGTTATTCTTTAATAATTGTGTTATACCGTATAGCGTCAGAATGATCTAAATTACCGGTAATGCTCTTAACTATCGATCCTAGACCATCTATAAGTCCTCTTTTAACACGACTGTCAGGTTCCATGGAGTTCAACTGGGTAAGTGCAATATTAATTTTATTAGAGAGATATTCTATTTGGAGTTCGTATAAAAGGTAAGTGTCGTTAGGAAGTCGGGAACGGTAAGTCTGTAATTGATCCTGTACTAAGTTAATGTTAGTTTCTAAATCGTCTAGTCGTATGTATTGTATAAATGTGTGATACTGTTCAGTTAGTCTCGCTGTCCCAAGTCTGTAAGGCAGTAGTCCTGGTCCTTCGGCTAAGCTCTCAAGTTTTATCTCTTGAGCGCGCGTCATTAGGCTGGTCAGTATCAGGATTATCCTGTAACAATTTAGCTGTATGAGGAATTCGTTTTAATCGTGACTTAGCTATGGGGCCACGTTTCTTTGACGTGTAGATATGAATTGGTAAGTCTGCTAGTACTGTATCTTGGGTAAAACGAGGAGCAGTTTTTTGGCGGCTAGCAGCTGGATTTTTAATAAATATCTGTTGTGAAGGTAAATATTCTATTTCAGGTTCCCTATCCTTATTACGATTGTTAATTAGAGCAGTACGATCGGCAATAGCCGTGTCGTTGATGATTTCATAAACCTTATTTATCTGTTCCCTATGGTTTTGGACGTATTGCTGTAATAAATGTTGCGTCAGGTCGATAGAAATAGGATCTCTAGGATTAAAGTGTCCAGTTAACAGGTCGAATGGTCGACATTTTGTGAAACTGTGGATAGAACTATTATAAGCTATAATAGCATAAGGCATTAGATTAACCATAGGTTCGTCCTTCTTTTGTAATTTCAGAATACGAAGGTGCTCAAGTAGGGTGGAATGGAAGCGTTCTACATTACCATTGTCATTTGGGGAATGTGCGAGTATCCTGTGATGGTTTATCTGATATAATCTTACAAATTCAGCAAAGAGTTGGTTTGTAAATTCTGTTCCGTTGTCGGTAACTATGGTAAGTGGTACCCCGTGGTGTGTACAATAAACTAGCAATGCGTGTAGAATACTTACTGCGGTACCGTCACGTAAATGATATGCCTGCCCATATTTAGTAAAAACATCTATAAATGTAACATATTTTTCATTTTGGACTGTGAACAGATCCATGTGAATTATTTCGAATGGCTTAGTCGCGGGAGGTACTACATTGAATTGGGGTCGAACAGGATTACGATCGTATTTACCCTGACCGCATATTGTACACTCATTGATAAATTTTGAGATATGATCCTTCATCTTGGGCCAATAGTATTTGCGCGAAAGGGCTAGATAACTTTCTGTTATCCCACGATGGTTTGTTTTACCTTCGTGGTACAACCGAATTATATCTTGCTGGCGCAAGTATTCCTTAACATTTTCTAGCTCTGTTTTGGCAAGAACAAGGTTCATGGCTGAACTTCTAAATTTATCTTGGAGTATAGGAATTATAGAGTACATAGCAAGGGTTGGCTTTATCATAATGGCAGTCTTAACTTTTGGATTGACATATTCCTTTATAGCGTTAACTACGTCTTCCTCTAGATTATTTTCAGATAGCTGTACTGCAATTCGCGTGTGGGTGTCGAAAGGTTTAGTTACAACAGGCCTACGTTTTATATCTCCTACAACTGTTAAGAATATTTGCCGATTAAATTTATTTAGTGGTTCATTTACAATGGGTATTTCTAAAATGGGATGTTCATTGCTGGTATGAGCTGTTTCAGTGGATGACCGTTGATCGGGGTTCAGAGCTATACTTTCGGATGGATTCGCTATGAGTGAACTAAGTTCCTTAAGGCTATCTATAACGGACTCTATTTCCTCGTTGTGGATTTCGATTCGGGACAGGGCGTCGGCATTCGTGTTAGCTTTTCCCTTCTTATACATCACTGTAAAGTCGTATTCGCTTAGTTTCAGTCGCCACCTGTTGAGACGAGAATTTGGTTCCTTCAAATTCATCATCCACTGCAGGGGTTTATGGTCAGTCAGTACCTTAAACTTCCTTCCAAACAGGTATGGTCGAAAGTATTTAGTAGCCCAGACTATAGCAAGAAGCTCTTTTTCGATGGTACAGTATTTCTGTTCGCTATCGTTAAGAGTGCGCGAAGCATAACAGATAGGTTTGTCAGATCCTATAGGTCCTTGGGATAGAATTGCTCCAATAGCGAAGTTCGAAGCGTCTGTCGTTAAAAGGAATTCTTTATTAAAATCTGGGTATTGTAATATTGGATCGTTTGTGAGAAGAGTTTTACATTTCTCGAAGCTTTCTACATAGTCTGGATCAAATGTTATTTTCTTCCCTTTCTTTAGGCACTGAGTCATAGGTTTCGTGATATGAGCGAAATCTGGGATGAATTTGCGGTAGTAACCGAGAAGTCCTAAAAATTGTTTGATTTCTTTTTGGGATTTTGGAATAGGGTAGTTTTTAATGGCAGTTATTTTATCGGGATTCGGTTTAATACCGTCCTTGCCGATGATGTGGCCAAGGTAAGCTGTTTCAAGCTTCAGAAATTCGGACTTGTCCATTTGTATTTTAAAGTTGGACTCCCTGAGTCTCTGAAAAACTTTTTCCAGGTTAAGGATGTGCTCCTGGAGTGAGGTACTGAAGACTACTATATCATCCAGATAAACCAGGCATATCTCATTCTGGAGGCCTCTTAACACGTTATCCATCACGCGTTGGAAAGTGGATGGTGAGTTCTTAAGGCCCATAGGCATACGAAGGAATTCGTAATGCCCGTGCTCTACATTAAAGCCTGTTTTTGGAATGTCCTGGGGGTGCATTTCAACCTGATAAAAGCCGCTTGCCAAGTCCAGGGTACTAAAATATTGGCATTTACCTAACTTGTCAAGTACGTCGTTTATGTTAGGTATTGGGTATTTATCGTCAATCGTCTTTTCATTCAGTTTTCGGAAGTCAACAACAAGTCGCCACTTTTGTTTCCCTGATGCGTCTATCTTTTTAGGTACAACCCAGATTGGAGAGCTCCATGCCGAATCAGATGGTCTTATTATACCCTGCTCCAGCATCTTATTGATTTGGTCGCTAACTTCTTGTCTATGTATGAATGGGTAGCGGTAACTTTTTGTATGGACCGGTACCTCATCAGTTGTTCTAATCTGGTGTTTAATTTTATTGGTAAAAGTTAAGCCATTACCAATTGACGGGGATAGTAGTTGTGTGTTTAATGAAATAATGAACATCAGTGGAACTTCGTTATATAATAAATAATCCTTACTAATATTATAAACTTATAGACGATTCAAAAGCGCTTAATTAACAAGTTTATTTTAATAAAAAGATTTTGACAAGAAATTAATAACGCAATTTTTAAAATACTAAAATTCAAGATGGCGGCCAGCTTTTTTGTTTTTGGGCCGATTTCGACGAAACTCGATTTTTAGTACTATTTTGACGAGAAAAAAAGAACGCAATGTTTAAAATATTAAAAAATCCAAGATGGCGGCCAACTTTTTTGTTTGTGGGCCGATTTCGATGAAACTCGGTTTTTGGTACTATTTTGACAAGAAAATAACAACGATATTTTTAAAATAATTAAAAATCCAAGATGGCGGCCAACTTTTTTGTTTGTGTGCCGATTTCGATGAAACTCGGTTTTTGGTACTATTTTGACAAGAAAATAACAACGCAATTTTCAAAATACAAAAAATTCAAGATGGCGGCCAACTTTTTTGTTTTTGGGCTGATTTCGATTAAACTTGATTTTTTGAACTATTTTGACACGACAATAACAACGCAATGTTTAAAATATTGAAAAATCCAAGATGGCGGCCAACTTTTTTGTTTGTGGGCCGATTTCGATGAAACTCGGTTTTTGGTACTATTTTGACAAGAAAATAAGAACGATATTTTTAATATAATAAAAAATCCAAGATGGCGGACATTTTTTTTGTTTGTGTGCCGATTTCGATGAAACTCGGTTTTTGGTACTATAATGACAAGAAAATAACAACGCAATTTTTAAAATACAAAAAATTCAAGATGGCGGCCAACTTTTTTGTTTGTGTGCCGATTTCGATGAAACTCGGTTTTTGGTACTATTTTGACAAGAAAATAACGCAATTTTTAAAATACAAAAATCCAAGGTGGCGGCCAACTTTTTTGTTTTTGGGCCGATTTCGATGAAACTCGATTTTTGAAACTATTTTGACAAGACAATAACAACGCAATGTTAAAAATATTAAAAAATCCAAGATGGCGGCAAACTTTTTTGTTAGTGGGCCGATTTGGATGAAACTCGGTTCTGGGTACTATGTTGACAAAAAAATAACAACGCAATTTTATAATTACAAAAAATCCAAGATGGCGGCCAACTTTTTTGTTTGTGAGCCGATTTCGATGAAACTCGGTTTTTGGAACTATTTTGACACGACAATAACAACGCAATATTTAAAATATTGAAAAATCCAAGATGGCGGCCAACTTTTTTATTTTTGGGCCGATTTCGATGAAACTCGGTTTTTAGAAATATTTTGACAAGCAAATAACAACGCAATGTTAAAAATATTGAAAAATCCAAGATGGCGGCGAACTTTTTTGTTTGTGGGCCGATTTCGAAGAAAATCGGTTTTCGGTACTATTTTGAAAAGAAAAGACCAACGCAATTTTTAAAATACTAAAAATTTAAGATGGCGGCCAACTTTTTTGTTTGTGAGCCGATTTCGATGAAACTCGATTTTTGGAACTATTTTGACAAGAAAATAACAACGCAATGTTAAACATTGCGTTGTTATTTCGTTTAGTTTCATCTAAATCGGCCTACAAACAAATGAGTTGGCCGCCATCTTGGATTTTTCAATATTTTAAACATTGCGTTGTTATTTTCTCTTTAAAATAGTACTAAAATCGAGTTTCATCAAAATCGGCCCAAAAACAAAAAAGTTGGCCGCCATATTTGATTTTAAAATATTTTCAGCATTGCGTTATTTTTTTCTTGTCAAAATAGTCCCAAAAACCGAGTTTCATCTAAATCGGCCCACATACACAAAAGTTGACCGTCATGTTGGATATTAAGTATTTCAAAAATTGAGTTGTTATTTTCTCGTCAAAATCGAGTTTCGTCGAAATCGGCCCAAAACAAAAAAGTTCGCCACCATCTTGGATTTTTAGTATTTTAAAATATGCGTTTTTATTTTCTTGTCAAAATAGTACCAAAAACCAAGTTTCATCGAAATCAGCCCACAAACAAATAAGTTGGTCGCTAAAAATCTTAGATTTTTTAATATTTTCAACATTGCGTTATTATTTTCTCGTCAAAATAGTTCCAAAAACCGAGATTCATCGAAATCGGCTCACAAACAAAAAAGTTGGCCGCCATCTCAGATTTTTTGTATTTTAAAAATTGCGTTGTTATTTTCTCGTCAAAATAGTACAAAAAATCGAGTTTCGTCGAAATCGGCCCAAAAACAAAAAGTTGGCCGCTATCCCGGATTTTTAGTTTTATATTTTATTTTCAAAATAGTACCAAAAACCGAGTTTGATCGAAATCGGCCTACTTACAAAAAAGTTAGCCACCATAATGGATTTTTCAATACTTCCAATATTGCGTTGTTATTTTCTCGTCAAAATAGTACTAAAAACTGAGTTTCATTGAAATCGGCCCACAAACAAGAAAGTTGGCCGCCATCTTGGATTTTTCAATATGTCCAACATTGCGTTGTTATTTTCTTGTCAAAATAGTACCAAAAACCAAGTTTCATCGAAATCGGCCCACAAACAAAAAAGTTGGTCGCTAAAAATCTTAGATTTTTAGTATTTTAAAAATTGCGTTGTTATTTTCTCGTCAAAATAGTACAAAAAATCGAGTTTCGTCGAAATCGGCCCAAAAACAAAAAGTTGGCCGCTATCTCGGATTTTTAGTTTTATATTTTATTTTCAAAATAGTACCAAAAACCGAGTTTGATCGAAATCGGCCTACTAACAAAAAAGTTAGCCGCCATCTTGGATTTTTCAATATGTCCAACATTGCGTTGTTATTTTCTTGCCAAAATAGTACCAAAAACCAAGTTTCATCGAAATTGGCCCACAAACAAAAAAGTTGGCCGCCATCTTGGATTTTTCAATATTTTTCACATAGCGTTATTTTTTTCTTGTCAAAATAGTTCCAAAAACCGAGTTTCATCGAAATCGGCCCAAAAACAAAAAAGTTCGCCGCCATCTTGGATTTTACGTATTTTAAAAATTGCGTTGTTATTTTCTTGTCAAAATAGTACCAAAAACCGAGTTTCATCGAAATCGGCCCACTAACAAAAAAGTTAGCCGCCATCTTGGATTTTTCAATACTTTTACCATTGCGTTGTTATTTTCTTGTCAAAAAAGAACCAAAAACCGAGTTTCATCGAAATCGGCCCACAAACAAGAAAGTTGGCCGCCATCTTGGATTTTTCAATATTTCCAACATTGCGTTGTTATTTTCTTGTCAAAATAGTGCCAAAAACCGAGTTTCATCGAAATCGGCCCACAAACAAAAAAGTTGGCCGCCATCTTGGCTTTTTAAATATTTTCAACATTTCGTTATTTTTTTCTAGTCAAAATAGTTCCAAAAACCGTGTTTCATCGAAATCGGCCCACAAACAAAAAAGTTGGCCGCCATCTTGGATTTTTAGTATTTTAAAAATTGAGTCCTTGGCCCTCGGTATCGGATTTTTTTAGGTTTTTATTAAGTATTATATTTTATATTTATTTTATTTTAATTCTTTTTTTTGTTTCAATTTTTTCCCTCATAAAAACTTCTATTTTGTTTATTTTTAATTTCAATCAGATCAATTTTTTGATATGTATCAGTCGGTCAGTATATTGGTTGGTAAACGCCTCTCATGACTTACGACTCCCGAAGCCACAAGGCTCGAGTCTTTTAAGTCCTTTAAACCTTTTAAGAAGCGACTCAGCTTTCGAGGCCTGAGGTAAAAGAGCTCGACTCAAATTAGTCTTGAGCTTCGAGTCTTTTGACTCAAGACTTAGGGTTTAAAAGACTCGTCGAGTCGTGAGGCGTTAAAATGAGGCGAGTCTTTGCAAAAGGACTTAAAAGACTTGAGTCTTTTTCATCACTAGTCGTAACCGTTACGACACCTTTGTGTTGACACTGAGTCCAGAACAGGGGATGTATTATGACCTCTTATTTCCTGGCAGTTTTCTGACTGGCTATCAATCTATCTCTTTAAATTGCTATACAGCAAAAAAGAGATGTAACTATAGCAATTCATAAACCTGGCAAGTTTTAAGAGGTTGTAATACCCCCCCTGGTCGCCGTTCCGTCTTTGTTACGTAACGACGACTGAAAATGGGGAAGAGTCGACACACTAACATTTGGTTTCTCAGTTACGTCGCCGTGTGGTAACATAGATACCAGATTGCAACCGGTTATCGCACGGATCATTCAATCAATACTCACTCATCATTTAATTATTCTTCAAAGTCGTTCGACATTGACATATTAATGAAGTCTTAAAATAAAAATTATGAACGCCATTATAGATGACATCCATTGCATAAGAACAACTTTAGTTTTAAGTGATTTATTATGGATTACTAATTAATTATATTGGATTATTAATTTAACCATATTCCAGCAAAATATTTAATATTTTGTTGCACAGTAGACACGTAGAATTTTTATTTTCATTTGCTATCGTAAAGTATCGATATAAGTACTTTATTCTGTTTCTTCCGTCCCATTTTTCGTAGTTAGTTACCACAAACAGAACTTTAATTAAACAGATTGTAAACACAGTGCGATGCGCGTGCACTTATTTATTTATTATAGACGTCGAGTAAGTAAAAAAGGAAACACCGCGCGCGAGAGGGGCGGGGGGTGTCGTGCGGGCGGGCGGATGCGCGAGCGGTCGGTAACGTTAAAAATACCGTTATCAGGTCGCAACATTAACGTTAAAAATAACGTTATCATAATAACGTTATGGTATCGGTATTTTAGTAACGCTACTTGATAAGTAGCGGTATTTCGTGAGTAACGTTACGATAACGTTATGTTTTGGTAAGATACCGGTATTATTTGGATAACGGTATCCGTCCCTGGTTTGGAACGCCGTTAGAGCTTAGAGTTGCACTCGGAGCGTAGGTTCTAAACGCGCCTCTGCGCCTGTGTGTTGTGAATACTGGTGTTAATCACATAAAGAATGACAGTTAGTTAAAATTTAGTTCTTCTACTTAGAAACAAAATGCACGTTTTCATAAAATGAATGATCATTTCAAAATTTAATTCACCTAAAATATAATTGCAGATGACGTCAAATTCCAGAACATTCCGGATTGTGTGATTGACAAACAAACGTACAATAATTGATATTGTTAATACATAACATAATTAAGTTTAGTTTATAAGAATAATGTGTTCAAAGAAACGAATTAAATTAGTATGTATTTTAATATATTTTTTATTGTTCTTACTAACAGTTAATCTTGAATTCTACTCCATGGGAATCATATTAAGAAAAAAAGGAAAAGTACTCTAGCTTTTCACCAGTTTTTTTTATTAATAATAACTGCTGTTATACAATAATAAACACTTATAAAAATCAACCAGTCTGTTACAGGAACAAAACAATATTTTTTAGAAAATATTCTAAATGGACTTGATATAAGTACAATTATGAATGCCTCAATAATTATTTTTCTAAACTTTTATGTAGAATTTCGTGAGGCCAAGTTATAAAACAAGTAAATACAATGCATGGAGCTATAATTTTAAACTGTAGGTGTGAAATAAGCAATCGCTCGGTGATGATTAGTCAAATCAATATTGCCTTGAGCACACACTCGCCTTCAAAAGGAGGTTTGTAACACTCTAATTACGTCACTAGCGTAAAAAAGTAACAGTTAGCCGTATATTGCTTTATCTTCCTTTTTTCTAACCATAGAGAAGGATTCCTACTAATTACTAGAAACTAATTCCTTATACCTAAGATATAAGGAAACCTAGTCGTTACACAATAGTCAAATAAATATTGCCTAGACCACATACTCAGCTTCAAATTGAGGTTTTTAACTCTCTAATGACGTCACTTGCAGAAACTTTCTCCTAATTCCTAAAATATAAGGAAACCTAGTCGTTACAAATGAACAAATTGCAACGAAGATCTTATGTGAAAGCTTATTATCTGGTTTTGCGAAAAACGACCTTCGTTTGCGAAGAACGAAAAACGCGTTATGCGTGCACGGCTTGTGCGCGGCGGGCGGGTATTATCTTTTTAGGGCGGCGACGCGATGATGGTGGTGTGCGTTCCTTACTCTCGCTAGCTCGCTGCCATGCCTGGAACACAAGAAGTCATCAATTACGTCACCTATTAAGGGCTGATTTTTCCATCCTCAGACCGTTTTCGATACGATATCGGAGGAAGTAAAATGTATGAAATATGTATCTTTCACATTGTCCGGCCCGATATCGGATATCGGAGCCACATATTTCATACATTTTACTTCCTCCTTTATCGTATCGTTGTCCGATACCGATATCGTATCGGATAATGTGAAAACGGTCTCAGATAACAGATATCTGTCAGTTAATTTTAATCCAAATCACCTTCGATCATCTATACCTGCAAATCACATAAAAGTAATTCAAAAAATTTGACTAACAAACATATGACAATCATTTTCAATTTGGCGGCATAATACGTTACCAAACGAATAAAGCTTTATCTGGGCATTGAAAAATTAGCCCTAAGTCACGTTCAGGGTCCTATAAAGGTCCTATAAAGATCAGACTCACAAAAAAGTGCAATCAAGTCCACAAGCTTTATTACTAAAGCATAAAGTTGAACTTTACGCAATGATGAACTTTATTCTATAAGTAAGACATGCTGCTGGGTGGGATAAAACCGTACAAGTATTTAGGGATGAAACCTTAAGGCCTTATCCACGAGATGGGCCCATTTAGTGAGTGCTGAACAGCTGACTGCTAATGCAGCCGAGACCAACGGTTTAACGTGCCTTCAGAGGAAAGTGGGTCTACCGGGCTTCAGCTTAAAACAGATTTGCCGAAGTTATTTGGAAGATAAGATATCGATATTCGTGTGACATCGTGAATTGCTATTTTAGCCTGATTGGGGCTTGATTTATCTGTTTTAATTTGAAGTTGGAGTGTTAGCCGGTACTGTCTCAGACTGCGTTTATCACAAATTAACCGAACGTTCGCCATCGAGCAACGAACACGAGAGCTTGCACACACACAGAGTTGATGTTCTGTACTCGTTTTTCCTTGCGCCATGTTATAATGTAAAATTACGTTACCTCATCCATTCTGATGACGTCCACAGTCTCCATGATCTTCTTCTCCAAGCTCTTGATATAAAGGCGCGCGTTAGTGACGCTAACGTCGAACGCCTTGCCCAGTAGTTTCAGCAACGGTAAGGAATTGCAATCGGCTGACCTGGGTAATGGAAAGCGGACTTTAGGGCCTTGGTAATAGAACCTATATTACTTTGAATAAGAAATAGTTCATAAAAAGGCACGCGTTGGTGACGCTCACGTCGAACGCCTTGCCTAGTAGCTTTAGCAACGGCAGAGCGTTGAAATCTGTCGACCTGGGTTGGGTAATGGAAAAAGGATTTAAGGGCCTTAGTAATAGAACCTATATTACTTTGAATAAAAATAGTTTATAAAAAGGCGTGCGTTGGTGCCTGGTGCCTGGTGGTAAAACGCCTTGCCCAGTAGCTTAAGCAATGGTAAAGAGTTGCAGTCCGCCGATATGGGTGATGGAAACAGAACTTTAGGACCTTGGTAATAGAACCTATATTACTTTGAATAAGAGAAAGTTCTTTGAAAAAGAGAAGAAATAGTTCATTAAAGGCACGCGTTGATGACGTTCACGTCGAACGCCTTTCCCAATAGCTTTAGCAACGGTAAGGAATTGTAGTCGGCCGACCTGGGTGATAAAAACAGAACTTTAGGACCTTGGTAATAGAACCTATATTATTTTGGCTAAGGAAGAGTTCATAACAGGTGAATGAATGAATAAGTATTGCTGTATCGTTCACCATAGTAATAATAACAATAACACACAAGGACTATAAAAAAAGTGGAACAATGATGATTTTACCGCTAAAAGAAATTTTCTCTAGGCCATTAAAGAAATGGACAGATT
This sequence comes from Agriphila tristella, assembly GCA_928269145.1. NCBI lineage: Eukaryota > Metazoa > Arthropoda > Insecta > Lepidoptera > Crambidae > Agriphila > Agriphila tristella. The sequence goes on from OV743445.1 coordinate 22,207,253, forward strand.
ATGAGGTTTTACGAATAAGATTATCTTGAGAATTTCGGGCACATGGTTACCTACATTTTATAAGGTTTTGTCGATAAGAAAATTCCCGTTCAATAAATTAATCATATTTTAATAAAACAACACATTCGTTAATGGATGGAACATACAGCACAAATAAATACATAATAATTATGAAAATCTATTGTTAATCTAAAACAAGTTATGACGCATCGTCCTTTATATTTAGACTTGTTTGACTGTCATATTTAAATGTTAAGAGATTATGTCCAGTCGATTGGTCACTAATGTCTTTTATGGAATGTTGATACACCTACATTATTTGTTTTGGGCTCTCAGGGAGTTTAGGTGCGGTATTGAAAAAACTATGATGTGCTCATTGTTATATTTTAGTAGTAGTAATACCTTGTTTTAGGGGGCCAGATTCACGGGTTTAAGAATAATCAATCTATATTTGCACAAAACATGGCATAAAGGTGATAGTCGAGCTAGTACCATAATAATATAGATATAGCCAAGGTGATAGTCTGCAGGTTTTCAGTGGTCGTTCCTTCTAAATCGATAAAGTTTAAGTGGCTTGAATCTGTCAATATTAGTTGAAGACATATTCACATGGTCAAGGCCTGTATCTGCTGCAACAGCTGCGTGCGCACCTCCCTGCAGGTGACCTGCAGGTGTTAAAGACCGCTCGCTTCTCGGATAAGCCTAGTTAAAGTGTCTAAATGCTGTCAATATTAGCGTCACACTCACATGGCCAAGGCCTGTATCTGCTGCAACAGCTGCGTGCGCACCTCCCTGCAGGTGAGCTGCAGGTGTTAAAGACCGCTCGCTTCTCGGATAAGCCTAGTTAAAGTGTCTAAATGCTGTCAATATTAGCGTCACACTCACATGGCCAAGGCCTGTATCTGCTGCAACAGCTGCGTGCGCACCTCCCTGCACGCAGCTCCCTGCAGGTGAGCTGCAGGTGTTAAAGACCGCTCGCTTCTCGGATAAGCCTAGTTAAAGTGTCTAAATGCTGTCAATATTAGCGTCACACTCACATGGCCAAGGCCTGTATCTGCTGCAACAGCTGCGTGCGCACTGTAACGTTGCAAATTTTTTAACGTTACATTTCTATAAAAATAGTTATTAATTTTCTTCAAAATCGTTAGTTGAAAAGAGTGTACTTCTCAAGCCTCAGAAGAGATGGCGTTAGCAGCCTGACAAATCAGGAAAATATTTGAAGTTAGACCCAGTTCTCGTCTGTGGTTACACATAAAAAAAAAAAGTCGGGAGATGAACTGTCAGAGAAAAATGGCTAATCAGGGTCATTTTTAGATTTCATTTTTTTGGAAGAATGGTCTCCTGGAGCATGGAAAAGAAAATTAGCCGTAATCATCGGCTAACATTTTATTAAAATGAGGGAATTCCCCTTGAATATCTAATTTTGGTAAGTAAAACTTTTTCCCACATGTTGTATTTTTTGGAGAAATCGAAATATTCTGATGGTTGTTCAACATGTGCCGTGCTATTCCTTCCAGGGTTGTGGAGTGGCTCGCAGAACTGCCATGAGTTGTTAAAATACAATACTCAAAATCAAAAGGCATCTGCGGTAAGTCAAACATTTTGAAATTTCCAAAGTTGAATCTGAAAGTGAAATATTTGTGAATTGTACTCATCACATGTTTATTGTTTCAGATGGGTTTTTTCGTCTTTTCCTTAATTTAATTTCTTACCTTTGGTTTGGATATCGGTGATCTACTGGTTAGTTCCTTCCATCACTAACCTCCTGCGATGGAACACATTCTTTGATGATAACGCAGCAAGTCAGGGTATGAAGCCGTTACATTGTTTCCATCGAGGATCCATGAAGGTCAGTTCACCACATCCAGTCGACAGACGCTGGGACCGTTTTATATAATAATTCTCTCCCAGCCGCTGCCGCCGGGATGATATGCCGCTACCAATCTAGGATCTCTTGAAGGGCTTCCAGTTAGTTTTCCGTACAAAATTTAGACTGATTTATTAATTAATTTTCTTGTAGTAATTGGGATGATTTAATCATAATCACGAACCAACATAAAGCGACCCCGCCTGGGCTTATGCATTTGCAATGCTTGGGATGATATATTGATATATTCTCCACTAGGGTTTCCTTTCTCATATACCTACACCTTATAGCGCTTGATTGTATTTTAGTTAGAACCCTAAATTTAAATATCGAGGATGATGTGTAAAACTAATTAAGTACCTAACATGATAAACTAAGAGAAGGAAAGCCTTGTGTACCTAGGATCAACCAGTAAAGTAAATAAAACCTAGGCATTGAGACAAGGTACATCTTTTATTTCTATCCCAATGTCAATTTAAGTATTCCAGCATAACGTTTACTAATTACCTACATTTTAAATACTTGAAACAACTAGTGCTCATTATCTAGGAAAACACCAGTTAACAAGTTTGTTTTCAATACAGTAAAAATAAAGTTTTCAGCACCTCCCTGCAGGTGACCTGCAGGTGTTAAAGACCGCTCGCTTCTCGGATAAGCCTAGTTAAAGTGTCTAAATGCTGTCAATATTAGCGTCACACTCACATGGCCAAGGCCTGTATCTGCTGCAACAGCTGCGTGCGCACCTCCCTGCAGGTGACCTGCAGGTGTTAAAGACCGCTCGCTTCTCGGATAAGCCTAGTTAAAGTGTCTAAATGCTGTCAATATTAGCGTCACACTCACATGGCCAAGGCCTGTATCTGCTGCAACAGCTGCGTGCGCACCTCCCTGCAGGTGACCTGCAGGTGTTAAAGACCGCTCGCTTCTCGGATAAGCCTAGTTAAAGTGTCTAAATGCTGTCAATATTAGCGTCACACTCACATGGCCAAGGCCTGTATCTGCTGCAACAGCTGCGTGCGCACCTCCCTGCAGGTGAGCTGCAGGTGTTAAAGACCGCTCGCTTCTCGGAAAAGCCTAGTTAAAGTGTCTAAATGCTGTCAATATTAGCGTCACACTCACATGGCCAAGGCCTGTATCTGCTGCAACAGCTGCGTGCGCACCTCCCTGCAGGTGAGCTGCAGGTGTTAAAGACCGCTCGCTTCTCGGATAAGCCTAGTTAAAGTGTCTAAATGCTGTCAATATTAGCGTCACACTCACATGGCCAAGGCCTGTATCTGCTGCAACAGCTGCGTGCGCACCTCCCTGCAGGTGACCTGCAGGTGTTAAAGACCGCTCGCTTCTCGGATAAGCCTAGTTAAAGTGTCTAAATGCTGTCAATATTAGCGTCACACTCACATGGCCAAGGCCTGTATCTGCTGCAACAGCTGCGTGCGCACCTCCCTGCAGGTGACCTGCAGGTGTTAAAGACCGCTCGCTTCTCGGATAAGCCTAGTTAAAGTGTCTAAATGCTGTCAATATTAGCGTCACACTCACATGGCCAAGGCCTGTATCTGCTGCAACAGCTGCGTGCGCACCTCCCTGCAGGTGACCTGCAGGTGTTAAAGACCGCTCGCTTCTCGGATAAGCCTAGTTAAAGTGTCTAAATGCTGTCAATATTAGCGTCACACTCACATGGCCAAGGCCTGTATCTGCTGCAACAGCTGCGTGCGCACCTCCCTGCAGGTGACCTGCAGGTGTTAAAGACCGCTCGCTTCTCGGATAAGCCTAGTTAAAGTGTCTAAATGCTGTCAATATTAGCGTCACACTCACATGGCCAAGGCCTGTATCTGCTGCAACAGCTGCGTGCGCACCTCCCTGCAGGTGACCTGCAGGTGTTAAAGACCGCTCGCTTCTCGGATAAGCCTAGTTAAAGTGTCTAAATGCTGTCAATATTAGCGTCACACTCACATGGCCAAGGCCTGTATCTGCTGCAACAGCTGCGTGCGCACCTCCCTGCAGGTGACCTGCAGGTGTTAAAGACCGCTCGCTTCTCGGATAAGCCTAGTTAAAGTGTCTAAATGCTGTCAATATTAGCGTCACACTCACATGGCCAAGGCCTGTATCTGCTGCAACAGCTGCGTGTGCACCTCCCTGCAGGTGAGCTGCAGGTGTTAAAGACCGCTCGCTTCTTTTATAATCCTAGTAAAGTGACTAATGCCGTCAATATTAGTTGGCACCCCACTCACATGGCTAAGGCCTGTATCTGCTGCAACAGCTGTGCCAGCACGTCCCTGCTGCGGTCGCAGGTGAGCTGCAGCTGCTGGGTGGCCGCTCGCTTCTCGTCCAGGGCTTGTTGCAGCGTCTCGATGCTGTCCTGCTGCTTACACATCTTGGCTTGGTGCTTCGCGCGCTCTTCGTCTGTCGGGTTACAGATATTATTGCTAAGATAGTTCTAAAAATTAATCGAGTGTGTTTGACCATAGTTTGACCACACACTGTAACAAACAAAGTAATCGGACCTATTGAATCTAACAAACAATGTGGGCGGTACGAAACGTTGGTTGGCAAAATAAATAGTAATCAATATAATTATTATATTTCGACAAATCTTTTAACTTTAATATAACTACAGAAAATTCATGTCATAAATACTTAATTGTACGTCTCGTTGCTTGGTAATTTAAATAATACAACGATAATAAAAAATAACAAAAAGTTATTCCTACGTAACCATCCAATCAGCCATATTTGATGATTTATATGCAGTTCTCGGTTGATCTAACCGAGCATGTAATAATTTGCTGCAATATTCTGGTCAGGCGCAGCACGAGTCTACATCCTTCCTTGACGGGCAGTCGGTGGCACGTTCAAAGGTAACATCTTAGAATAAGTAATACTTTACCGACCTAAATGTATTAAAACGGACTTCAAGGTATGTCAGCGCTGAATTTAATTTTAAAGCAAAAAATAAAATAAAAAATAAAAATAGCTTTATTACTGAAATCATTTTACAATAAATTTACGCCGAGACTTCCCGGTAAGTAATCAAAGATACTTGTGGTGAGAATGACTCGTAACTTCCCAATTGGATTACAGCAACGATTTAATTTAAAGAGTTACAGCAAGCTTACAGTTAATTATATTACAATATTTGTAAAATTACGATTAAGTTAGTACGTGTGTGCGTGTGTATGTGTAAGTGTGTGTGTGTGTGTGTGTGTATGCCTATATGGGGTGTATTCATGTTATTCGAATAAGTAGATTTTCAATTTCCTCATATGATTGAGATTGTAACCAATCAGTCACTACTTTCTTACATTTGTTCAGCTGCATAGGATACATATTAAGTACACGATTAATTTTATTGTAAAGATAAGCGGATTGGTCATCATACTGACGTCTGGCGAAAGCAGTGCGAGTAGGATATGATGTCATTACAATATCCTTTCTTCGTTTGTTTAACTTAGCTTGGTCGAACTGTGATGATTTATGACATTTAAGTATAATATTAAGAATGTACAATTTTCTTACTGATAGGAGATCACTGATCTTGTACAGGGTATCTGTAGGAAACCTAAAGGGCTTGAAGTACATCACTTTAATCAGTGATCTCTGCGCTCTTTCGACGTTTAGGAAACTGGTCTTGTCCGCACCTCCCCATACCGTGATGCAGTAGTTGATAACGGATTGTGCCATAGCAACATAGATTTTATTTAATAGCTCAGTCCGCATCACGTGCCTCAATGTTTTAAATAACCAAATCAGTTTCCTAATTCTGTTCATAGTTGCTTCAATATGAGAGTGCCAGCTTAGTCTTTGGTCTACCATTATGCCTAGGTATTTTGTACATGTCACTTTTTGTAAAGCTGGACAATCGCAATCCAAGGGCGTAGTGTCTGAGCAGCCATGAATCCTCACACAGAAGCTATCTCCAGGCTGGGAGGCAATATTAGGAGTGAAGCAGATGTAATTTGTTTTCGATGTGTTTAATGTGAGGAGATTATCATCAAGCCATTTCGAAATCACAGATAAACCCCTCTCAGTAATATCTCTAACGTGCTCCCAAGAGTTACCCGCAAAAACTATCGCCGTGTCATCGGCATAGGAGAATACCTTTCCCCCAACGCCCTTCAGGTTACATAGTTCGTTAATGTATACCAGGAAGAGCGTTGGGCCAAGGACACTTCCCTGCGGTACGCCAAATAGAACTACTTTTTCGTCACTCCTATATCCATCAATTTTAACTTCTTGAGTTCTGTCATGAAGATAACTTTTAAAGAGAGACAAAGCTGTACCTCGAATTCCTATTCTTTCTAACCTATGCACAAGGATGGGGACAGATACAGTGTCAAAGGCTTTTTTTAGGTCTAAAAAGACCACAAGACATTTGCTACCTTTATCCACTTCCCTGACAATCGAAGAAGTAAGGTCTATGATAGCATCCTGGGTGGATATTCGCTGCCTGAAACCGTATTGAGAGCCAGACAAAATTTTGAATTTATTTAAGTAGCTTATTAGTCTTTCGTTTAGCAGTTTTTCAATTATCTTGGAAATAACGGTCAACACGGAAATAGGCCTGTAGTTATTAATATCAGTTCTGTCGCCACCCTTGTGCACGGGAGTCACGATCGATCGCTTCAATGCTTTAGGAAATACCCCAGTACGGAAACAAAGATTAGCTAATGTGGTGATGTGGGGTACTAAGAACTCTCTAGCAAACTTAATAAATTTGGTGGGTATGCCATCCCAGCCAGGAGCACTATCCGAGTCCAGTCCCCTGAGAATGCGATCAACTTCACATGGATCAGCGTCCAGCAGAACAAATGAAGACGAGTGAGCCAAACTGCTGCAACATTTACTAAACCAAATCTACGCTATAATAAACCTAATTTACAACATCAGAATTGGGATAGATGATCAATTTAGTGCTGTGCTGAAACTTGTACCTACCTACGATGTTGGACCATACAACAAGTACTTTGGTTAAAAATTAAGTCTGTGTGGATTCTATAGACATAGGTATCATTATGTTCCATATGCCAATTCGGATTGGATCAAATCGGAAGGTGTGGAGCTGGTTTAAGGACATGAATACGCTTGACCGTTTTCATGATATTCGGACTATTTCATAGACGTATAAGTACGAGAACCTGAAAAGTACGATACCTATATATTTTTTAAGTTTATTAATATATGGCTTTATTAAACTTCTAAAAGTGTCTGTCAGATACGTATTTTAAAGTAGTAAAATACTCAGATATCGATTTGCAATTTTTTGTAGGTACTATGGGCAACAGCGTGGCTTAACCAGTTAACAACCAAATTCGTGTGTGCGCGTATCGCCCCTGCACGAACTAAACGTAGGTATGTTATGTCGCCGCGGCGTGCAAGCGATTTTAACCTTTGGAGTGGTTAAGCGACGCTGTTGCCCATGGTACTATCTACTCACCAATGTTCTCCTGGAGCATACTGACATTGTCGCTGAGGTTTTTGAGTTCAGTGTTCACCTCGTTGATGTAGTTGAACAGGGCGTAGTTCTCCTCTTCCCTTCGAATGAACTCGGAAATTAGTTTATCCACGTCCTCGTCTCCCGTGAACTCCTAGAAAGAGATAAATTGTCAATGTTATTCGAAGATGGTCGAAGGACCAAATTCTTGTCTTCTTCAATTATTATTATTTTATATTGCTCTTTAGTCTGGTAGTTTACCCACTGTGTAAGATGCAGGGGTCCCGGATCCCCAGGAGGGAGGGTTTTTGGGGCATTTAAACTTTTGTTTTTTTTTATAGAAAGTATAATATTTTTGTATAAATTAATTAAATAGTATTAAAAATGATGCTTGTTCTATCTATTGTATCAATTTCAAACACTTGAATGCAAAGTTACCATTTAAATAATTTTTTGAAAGCGTTTTTTACGGTTTACACGTGCCAGAATGGACTTAGTGATTTATAAAATTCGAGCGTCCAATTTGTACTCTGTTTGGTTGGTGGTAGGGCTTATTTCAAGTTCGCCTGGCTAGCTCCCATCACCTACATAAGTCTGACGCCATAACAACAATTTAAAAATTGGCGTGTTCCGGCTGTTAGAGGTAAGATAGTCTTAAAGTAATAAAAATAGCAATTAGCACTAAGAATTTTATTGCATTTCCAGCAAGTAGGTATACCCAGCAGTGGGTGTCGTGCGGCTGATATGTTTGATTGATTGGGCCTCGTAATGTATTTACCTTGAGTGCTTCCAATATCGAGACGCAGTTGTTGTACGCTCTCGTTTCCTCCTCCTGCTGCTCCAGGCGTTTGGCTTCGGCTTTCGTGTCGGCGGCTGTCAGCCGGATTGTACCTTTGGTCCTCAAAAACTCTTCCAGCATTTACCTTGAGTGCTTCCAATATCGAGACGCAGTTATTGTACGCCCTCGTTTCCTCCTCCTGTTGCTCCTGGCGTTTGGCCTCGGCCTTCGCGTCGGCGGCTGTCAGCCGGACTGTACCTTTGGTCCTCAAAAACTCTTCCAGCATTTACCTTGAGTGCTTCCAATATCGAGACGCAGTTGTTGTACGCTCTCGTTTCCTCCTCCTGCTGCTCCTGGCGTTTGGCCTCGGCCTTCGCGTCGGCGGCTGTCAGCCGGACTGTGCCTTTGGTCCTTAGGAACTCTTCCAGCTTCATGCTGTGGTCCAGCTGTCTTTGGAGCTCGCGCACTTCCTATGGTAACGAATTAAATTATTAGAATATGAAAATTAATACGGAATACTTCAATCATAAGATTCATCAAAGAGACCTGGGGGCTAATTGTCTAATTTTAAAATCTATCGCAATCGCTTTCATTTGACAGATGGATGTGACACATTGCTGCATTTCTTTGGTAAGTTTTTATTCATGCCAAAAAGAAGCATTAATGTGATACATCTTGAAAGCGATTGCGATAGATTTTGAAATTAGACAATAGAAAGGCTGTTCTGTTCACCAGATGCAAAAGCAAGATGGTGTCAAGTAAACGCATTCGCGAGGCTTGTATATTGATGTGATTCTAAATTATTTTTATCTTTCAATAGTTTTTCTACGCAAAGTCAGGGTGAAAGTTGGTATTGAGTAAAGGTGTTAAGAATCTCATTGAATCTCATAACCTCATTTAGCAAATAATCAAGGACTTTAAACAAGAATTATCATTTTTGTATATCGTTTGTATGAAAAATCCAGCATAAGTTTAAGCAAGACTAGAGATTTGCCGTGAAACCATACCATACAATGCTTCCTATAATCATTGGCGGCCTTCTCCTTCAAAGCATCCAGCTTGGCCCCCCACTCCTCGCGCTGGTCGTATGCGCTGATGGCCTGCTCCACCAGCTCCAGGATTTGCGCTTTACCGTCCATCAAGCGCTTCAGTTGGTTGCGCCAGATCATGTTGAAAAACTGTCTGGACAAATGCAATTTGGATGATTAAAGGTTGCGCTCCACTTAGCAGCACGGAATAGCATTCTGTGTGGTGCAGCGTGATATCGTTTGCTGCCGCATACGACCCGTATACGGTCCCCTTTGCATCCATTTGAATGCTATAGCGCTCGGTGCCGTAAGCAAACGATACCATGCTATCGCGCGCCGTTGCACGCCAGCAACTTCACGCCTTCTTGCCGTGTTGCTGACGCATCGCTGATGCTGCCCGGCTCCATAGAATTTTGCTGTCTTTCTCGATCTAGTAAATTACCATTTTCAGTGATAGAAGAAGATAGAGTGAGAAAAAGTACTGTTCCGTGCTGCCAACACTTTTTCCCTTAACCACTATATGCAGAGAAGATTAAAGACGCAGATAAATTGTACAGGTGAGGTAGCGATAATAAACTGTTATTAAGAAATTAATCTAGGAGAGGAAGTCAAAGTTAGATACCTATCATTGCTGGTGCTGGTGTTACAGGTGCATAGAATATTCTTAGGTAGTAAATGTTGATCACAATTCACAACTGTTGTTCACAAAAATATACTGACTTCAAGTATCAGATTTTCATAGTCAGCTTACCTATCCCTCAGCAGTTTGTCGATCTCCAGCCGCATCTTGTAGTTGTCTGTGTTGACGGAGTTGAACTTCTTCATCGCCGTGTCCCGCCGGTTCTCCAGTTGGCTGATCAGCGTTTGGTTCGTCAGGGTCTTCGCGTGTTCCTGAAGTAGTAAACATCTGTGGCGGCATCTACCGTAAGCCGCACATACCAACACACGGTTGCGATAAAATTCATCAACATGCTACTAGATGGCGTTAGTGTTGAAGAAACATACATCTCGCTAACGGAGTCTACCCAGCGACACAGTATATACAGGGTTATTTGTAAAACAAACACCAACAACCTCGCAGGAGTATATTAGTAACAGCATTTGTTCTACCTTCCTCATTGGTGGATAAGAATGAGGGGCAGTGGGCCATAAACCACCACGCGGGCCCTATGCGGATTGGTGGGTGTTAGCGACTGCATATGCAAATGCAGCCGGGACTAACGGCAAGCACGAGATAATACATTTTTGGTCACCCATCTCATGACCGCTCCTTGAAAAAGTTGCTGTACCTCAACAATCGCAGGCCAATGCGCTAATCCACTGCAAAATCAAGCTCCTCCTTATTTGCAGCTAATAATCCAAGTCTGGTCTGAGTTTTAATGCTTTATTTCTGAACGCTTTTGACTGAGTTTGATTCTTTGATGAAGCAATTTAAACCAATATATTTTTACATTGTGTTTTTTAAGGATTTTGACAGGACTGATTCATCTAATGGGGAGGAAAAGCGCAATTTTATCCCGATAGGTGGCGTCTTGTCGTTGGTACCGAGCCGCCTCAAAGAAACTGTCAAAACATATGGGAATCTCTTGGAGTATTGCACTTTTTAATTTTATACTGAGAAAATGCCGCATTGTTATGCATGTAACTTGTAAAATATTGGAGTTCATCGATTTCCCAGTAACAAAAAAAATAGTGGGCAAAAAAATATCAAAAAAAATATGCTTTTTCCTCGATTTTCTCCTTTGCTGAGCCTGAGAAACATTATAAATCAAAAGGAATGTTTCATGAATTTGATGAAGCTTCGCCAAAATAAAACAACATTTGAATTATAACAGCTTTGTTCTTTAATATTTCAACCTCAGCAGTTTCTAACATATTTATAACTTGGATGAATTTGATAGGTATATCAAATATGGAATAAGCCCAATATTGGGGCCAAACAGAGAATTAATAGAATTTTATATGCCAGAGTCATTCAAGAAACTTAGAATAATAAAATAAATATGATAAAACGGTTCGTGTAATTTTGGATGGTACAGAAATTCCAGTACAGAAACCTGAAATTACTATTGCACAGAAGGCATCATCAGGCAACTATAAACACGGAAATTCACACTCAGTTGCTTTGTTAAAATTTAAATCATATGCTTCTAATCTAAAATAAAAAGATTACTTGTAAATCTTACACGAAATTTAAAGAAATGTAATGCTTGTTAGCAATTTTTTGTAAGTTGCTATAAACTTTCTTGCCTATTGTTTTGGCTTTTCTTTTCCGTAATTCTTCTTTTATATGAGCTAAAGTTAGCATAATAGTTATTTGTTATACAAGTGACCAAAATCAAATTGTGCTGCGAGTAGCGACTTTAAATCACGAACTAGCGAAGTAGTCTAGAATTGAATCACGAGCGTAGCGAGTGATTCTAATATAGACTACTGAGCACAGTGAGTGATTTAAAGGCACGAGGCAGAACAACATTTTGGTCTCGTGTAAAACATACAACTTTTCACCTCGACCAGCGAGAAAATTTTCACGTGACTTTCCTAGTAAAAAAGCTTAATTCAGCATTAGAAACTTGTTCACTTAACTCTTTTAGAGTTAGACAACTATCTTCATCGTTGGACGCATTCATTTTTGTAATTTATCACAAAAATAATTCAATCAAACCTATGCTGAAAAATTTTATTCTCTATGAATAAAATTTTTCAGCATAGGTTTGATTGAATTTTAAAGTACAGTAAAGTAGATTCCCGTCGTTTTGATTACATTGCGTTGTGTTTTTCTCTTATTCATTAATATTCCGTCTTATTTATTTATTTATAATCATAAAACATATAATTTGTTAATAAATTTCATAATTTTTTCTTATTTCATATTTGTTTCATACATGTGACCTCATTATACTCTTTATTTCGAATTATCAACCTTCTTTTTTAACAATCCTTATTTAAAACTCCTTGGTATATCCGTGCATTTTATTTTTTTACTTTTTAATCCGTGTATGACACCATAAAGCACTCTATCTGTCCTTTTCTCACATATCAATTTTACAAGTGTCATCCTTGTCACTTTATTTGTTTTTTCTTTATTATTTTAAAAGTTGGTGTTAGAAATTAAAAAAGCACTTTGTCTCACGCTCGCAGCAAAAATCGATTTTGCTGCGAGTTTTTACGTGCCAAAAGCACCCTTTTCGTGCTGGAGAGGTGAAAAATACATTGTTTGTCCGCAAAACCGAAAAAAATACAATCTAAGAAAGTAAAATCACGTAATACACAGTCAAGACAATATAAGCTCTAACTGACAATTATTCCAAAGACTGAGCGCCATCTGTAATTCACTTTGCCTTCGCCTCCCCATTGTGAAAAGAAATTAAGAAAATGTAACGTTCTGTAAAAAAAAGTAATTATCCCTGGTCTTACTATTTCTGAGCCTGTTCCTTTCGCCTTCAGCCCTTTGATTTCCTTCTGCACTTGCTTCAGCAGGAAATTCAGCTCGCTGATGGTGGTGCGATGCTCCCTGACCTCCGTGGAGAACTTGTCGTAGTCCTTCAGGAGGAGTACCAGCTTCTCCCGGGTCCTGGCGTTCTCTAGCACGTTTGAGGTGCTTTTGGTTAGCTGTGGGATAATTTTGATGTTCATGAAAGTTGAATTGGTTGTGATGTTTAGGGTCTCACTCTCTTATTTATAACTTTATTTTTATGCACAAACGGGATATTGCTTGGCCTTCACCTGATGTTAAGTGACGATAAGGCCGAAGGTGGAAGCGCACTTCATCCGGAATCCTCATCACTGAGGAACTGGCTATCTTACCTCTAACTGCCGGAACACAACAATTGTTTGATTACTAGCTACCTATTACTTTTACGAGTAAATGCAATTGGATCGATAAAACATATAGCATTGCCACGAAATAGAAATCCTGAATGTTATTTACCTATTATTATATTTAGAGATCATTACGACCACTTTTAACAGAAACTAAGTGATTTTACGTTGAAGAAGGTATTGATAAAAGATGGTATGAAATGATCTGGGCATTACATGTCGTTGAACCTTAACAGTAGCTTGCTTAATTTTGCAGGCGCAAACCTTTCTTCACATAATTTTATTTTGCTCTTACTTAGTTTAGGTTATAACCATACGACAAATAGGTAATTTAGTTAGTACCTTATCATAGCAGCTTTTCTTGACAGATGCCTCACAGATTAAAAAAGTTGCTTAAAAAAGTAACAAAGTAGGTACTAAGTAAAGTGTTAAGTGACTTTTTTTGCTGAGCGTCAGGACAGGAAATGTCATTGTAAATCCTACTAATATTATAAATGTGAAAGTTTGTGGGTTTGGATGTTTGGTTGTTTAGATGTTTGTTCCTCAATCACGCAAAAACTACTGAACGGATTTAGTTGAAATTTGGCACACATATAGTACAAAGCCAAGATTAAAACATAGGATACTTTTATCCCGATATTCCCACGAGAACGGGAACCTCGCGGGTGAAACCGCGGGCGGTCGCTAGTACCTAATAAATTCTTAATATTGAGACACTTGGGAATTCACCAAATTTTGTTCAAAAGGTCAGGTCATGCTGTAATAATCTGCTTATGAACTAAGTAAATTGTGTGTAGTCCGTAACTTATACACAGGTTTTATATCCTTTGCCACTAATGTCTACGCGTAATCTATAATAATATTAGCGCGTCATTAACACCCAGACCACGTGTGGCTTGAGTAGAACCATGTTCCGACATGACGTTGACTACACGTGACCACTTTGGTGAAGTGAAAGTAGCTAGGATGGAAACCTCACTAGAAAAGAATTTTAAGTCTTTGTTTATCACCTTGTTTGGCTCGCTCAAATTTTTGGATGTTTAAGAATTTTAAAATCTTAAATCTAACTACTTAGTCCTTAGTTTAGATGGAAGCGAAACATATCGCTTAGCATAAAACGTGCAATGCTTTTCGTTGCCTAAAAGAATACAGATACATATTAATAAAATTAATATTGGTAAAAAGTCCACTCAAAAGAGAGTTTTGGTTGAATGAATATTTAATGAATTTGCGATTAAAAATATAGCAAAACCTTTAGTTTGCGAATTTCGTTAATCACTACAATTATGTAGGTACGAGTTTTTAATTTAATTCATGTTATGAAGAAGCGGGGTCCTTTATCAAAAGTATTACTTGTGTAGGAAATGAAGCGATCTTTTGTATGGAGACCCCAACATTAAATCCTCAGTCGATAGAACTTTGCAGGGATGTAGGTAATATAGTATGAACAGTATGAACCAAAACCTATGTACAAATATCCAAAAACAAAACAAAAAAACGATTTGGATTATTAAAAAAATATGTTTCATTTATGATACTTTATCATACTGTAAAGTTTCGTCTAATGAGGATTTATTTATTTAGGTGGGAGTCCACTACCTTCCTTTCCTATAAGTACTATACTGACACATCGAACACGAGTTCTATAGAACTGAAAAAATATTTCTTACAAAGAACATATTTAGTCACTTCCACCTTAAGTTCCATGACGATCTTGTCCAGCTCCGCCTGCAGGCTCCTGATGACGTTCCGCTGCACCCTCAGGGTTGGCTGCACGCTGCTGGTGACCGCGGCGCAGTAACTCTCTATCACACATGCATTATTTACCTTAAGTTCCATGATAATCTTGTCCAGTTCGGCCTGCAGGCTCCTGATGACGTTCCGTTGCACTCTCAGGGTCGGCTGCACGCTGCTGGTGACCGTGGCACGGTAAATCTCTATCACACATGCATTATTTACCTTAAGTTCCATGATGATCTTGTCTAGCTCCGCCTGCAGGCTCCTGATGACGATCCGCTGCACTCTCAAGGTCGGCTGCACGCTGCTGGTGACCGTGGCACGGTAAATCTCTATCACACATGCATTATTTACCTTAAGTTCCATGATGATCTTTTCCAGCTCTGCCTGCAGGCTCCTGATGACGTTCCGCTGCACCCTCAGGGTTGGCTGCATGCTGCTGGTGACCGCGGCGCAGTAAATCTCTATCACACATACATTATTTACCTTAAGTTCCATGACGATTTTGTCCAGCTCCGCCTGCAGGCTCCTGATGACGATCCGCTGCACTCTCAAGGGGTCGGCTGCACGCTGCTGGTGACCGTGGCACGGTAAATCTCTATCACACATGCATTATTTACCTTAAGTTCCATGATGATCTTGTCTGATGACGTTCCGCTGCACCCTCAGGGTCAGCTGCACGCTGCTGGTGACCGTGGCGCGGTAAATCTCTATCACACATGCATTATTTACCTTAAGTTCCATGATGATCTTGTCTAGCTCCGCCTGCAGGCTCCTGATGACGTTCCGCTGCACCCTCAGGGTCGGCTGCACGCTGCTGGTGACCGTGGCGCGGTAAATCTCTATCACACATGCATTATTTACCTTAAGTTCCATGATGATCTTGTCTAGCTCCGCCTGCAGGCTCCTGATGACGTTCCGCTGCACCCTCAGGGTCGGCTGCACGCTTCTGGTGACCGTGGCGCGCTCGATCTCCATCACACATGCATTATTTACCGTAAGTTCCATGATGATCTTGTCCAGCTCCGCCTGCAGGCTCCTGATGATGTTCCGCTGCACCCTCAGGGTCGGCTGCACGCTGCTGGTGACCGTGGCGCGGTCGATCTCTATCAGACATGCATTATTTACCTTAAGTTCCATGATGATCTTGTCCAGCTCCACCTGCAGGCTCCTGATGACGTTCCGCTGCACCCTCAGGGTCGGCTGCACGCTGCTGGTGACCGTGGCGCGGTCGATCTCCATCACTCTGAACTGAAAGGCGATGCTTTCATAAAGAGAGATAGTATGTATTGATGATAGTTAGAGACCGGATTATATGCAAAATAAAAAGCCCAAAATATGCATGCAAATATGCAAGAAAAATAGCTAAACGAAAATCCATAAACAGGGCCAAAATATGCAACACGAAATAACAAAAAAGACGTTTTCTAAAGTTTTTTATTCTTTAAAGGTACTATTACTCAACGATAACAATCGTATTTGCAAAAATATCAATTACAAAATTTATTTGATTTAAAATTTGGCTTAAAAAATGTATACGACTACGTACTGTTCTGAAGACTAATTATGTCTATGTTCGCTTAGTATATTTTTGTAAGCGGAAAGGACGGTCTACTGAGGTGACTAGGCAGAATTTAAATTTGAGTGCCATTGTTTGGACATGTTAGACATTTGAAAGATGAACGAGATCGAGCGTAAATATGCATGATTTCCAAATTTTTTGCCAAAATATGCAACTACCACTGAAAATGGGTTAAATATGCAAATGCATATGCAATATGCATTTGCATATAATCCGGTCTCTAATGATAGTAATATTTTTTTATTTGTTGAAAAACTTCAGTCTCAAATCATTCGTGTCTTTTTTATCTTACCTACCTGTCTTTGCAGCTTAGCGAGTTCATCTTCCGCTATCTTCTCCATTTCCATATCGTCGGTTGGAATTGGGATCGCCATTTTAAGGTTTTGGAGTAGTTTTGATTCTTATATGAAGTTTTACCGCCCGCTGTATATTACTACCAAGTCGCACTTTTTGATAATCAAGGGTTTGGAACTGCGTCGATTCAGTAGTGTTTTTTTAGAATCTTTGACTTCAGTCACTATCGCCTTCAGTTGTTAGCGAAACTGAGGTATAAGCTTTTTGGCGAAACTGAAAGATTTGCGTCTTGCTAACGTTAAATCGATTTTGTTTCTAAGCAACTCAAACTGACCTACTTTTAATATAATATTTATTTTTGTCTAAAGTAATGATTGCAAGGTAGATAATGATAAAGTCTGACTTTGTGCTATCGCTGCATTTGCATGAAACTTAGGATTAGGAAACGTGTTACAAAAAACCCCTAATACCGAAATCCTGCTAATCCTACTTATATTATAAATGTGAAAGTTTGTGGGTTTGGATGTTTGTTCCTCAATCACGCAAAACCTACTGAACGGATTTGGTTGAAATTTGGCACGCAGATAGTAGATAGCCTAGATTAAAACATAGAATACTTTTTGTCCCGATATTCCCACGGGAACGGGAACCACGCGGGTCAAATGGTTAATAAGGACCATCAAACTAAACAACTTTTACTATGGGACCAACAGTGGCGAGGGGTCAATTTATTGCGAAGGTAAGCCGGGGACCACAAAATTAGGTAAAAAGTAAAAAGAGTAAAAAAAATTCAGTTTGATGGTTCCTATCCACATTTGAAATAAGGGGTTGTTTTTAACACGTTGTTAAAGTAATTTATGTATGCATTTTTTAAATCTTCATAGAACCAACAATCCGAAGATAACCGTAACAAAGAAACCTTTGAAATGTTATAAAAAGAAATACCATTGTTGGAAATCAAACTTGCGTCTAGTAACATGCCGTACGAAGTGCTTTTTCATCCATAACGAATTTAACCAACATTTTTCTTTGTCTTGTCGAGATGAGCCAACCGTGAGTGATCTAAGGCAAGCGATGTATCATAAATGAGTAAGAAACAAAAAAAAGTCATAATATTTCTGCATACATTTTTTTGAAATAAAACAATTTTAACGGATACTAGCGCGGTTTTATTGAAAGTTCTTTGGTAATTAGTTGGTATTTGGTTTGATTTTTGGTTTTCCCGACGTTTCGGCACCTTTGCAGCTGCAGTCCCCCGTGACCACGGCAGCTGCGAAGGTGCCGAAACGTCGGGAAAACCAAAAATCAAACCAAATACCAACTAATTACCAAAGAACTTTCAATAAAACCGCGCTACTATCCGTTAAAATTGTTTTATTTCATGTCTAGTGAGCGCGTAAGCTTGAGAAGTGAATATATTTTTTTATTATTATTTTGGCGCTCAACGTCTAAAAACGTCTTATTTCTAAAAGGCGTTCTTGAGCCTTTTTTAAAGAGTTTTAAACTGCTAATACAAATGCTTATTGGCTCTAAACACCACTAGGCTACCAAAATCTATACTTATAAAAGTCAAGGTTGATATTGGCGCGTGATAATCCAATTTATATGCTAGTTATAAGGATTCCATGAGATCACTTCCTTTAGTTAACCAACAATAAAAAAAATGGGTTTCACAATAAATAATTTTCGACTAGCCGCTCTCTTTAATCACCTTGGTGAAGTATAGCTGTCTCTTTCTCTTGTATACTGTTTGCTTTTTTACCTGGTTGTTGCTATCTCTTTTCTTTACACGTGCAGGTCGCGTCATTGATAAAGTATGCGTCAAAGTAGTTAATGCCTAATTTACTCTGAGAGTATAATTAAACCAGTTTCAACATAGGATAGGTAATTTTATAACGTTTAGTAGGTAAGTAGAATTTATTTCAAAACTATTAGCCAATGCATCTATTTTGTGGTACTTATTTACATATTTTGAAGATTATCGAAAAATTAGGTTACAATTTTCTTTGAAAAAATACTGATAGACATCAGCAATGGTTATAAAACTATGAGTTTAGCAATGGTTTATTTTGTATAGAAACTAAATAGTAAAATTGGAAAAAATACACTTCAATCAAATAGTATTATATTACGAACAAAAAACCGGCCAAGTGCGAGTCGGACTCACGCACGAAGGGTTCCGTACGAAAAAAAGGCAAAAAACACGTTTGTTGTATTGGAGCCCCCCTTAAATATTTATTTTAATCTGTTTTTAGTATTTGTTGTTATAGCGGCAACAGAAATACATCATCTGTGAAAATTTCAACTGTCTAGCTATCACGGTTACAGTTACGGTTACGGTCATGAGATACAGCCTGGTGACAAACAGACAGACACAGACACAGACAGACGGACGGACAGACAGACAGACAGACAGACGGACAGCGGAGTCTTAGTAATAGGGTCCCGTTTTTACCCTTTGGGATTGGGTACGGAACCCTAATAAAAATTAACTAAAAAATTTGACGCTTTTATATTTAAATATAGTTTTTTTGCGGAATTTACCCTCATTTCTTTCCGAATCTGAATCAGTCTTTACAGTCCCGCTAGGTCAAATCAGTCTTCATGGCGAAAATTATTTCCAGTTAACTGCCTACAGTCCTATCTTATACGCAACATAATCTTTGGCTGCCGCAGTCCGTTCTGGCTTGAAGGTTTCATTCATTCGCGTCTGTTGTGACGGAACCGTTGTCGAGGAGACTGCCGCGACCGCAACGCGAGTGAACCGACCGACCGATCGACTAAACGAGCGAGTTCAGTGCAGTGCAGTGTAGTGAGCGAAATGGTGATGCAAACGTGATCAAAAAGTTACTATAATGGCACTAAAAAAAGATTTCGACGTCGTATTCAAAAACGTGAAACTCCAACTGCCCAAAGCGAGAATCCAACAAGCTATAGACAAACTGTTCAAACGGAACAACTACACGAAAATAGTGCAAAGTTAATTTACACTATTTTTTGGATTTACACTTAATTTCTATTAGATAAATGGCTGGTGAGGTTAGTGCAAACATTAGTAGAAGTAGATACAGCACAGAACCGCCGGATCGCAATAAGTCACCTAGTTTTATAACAGATGAAACTGAATTCGTTGGTAAAGGGGATATAAAATCTTCTACACCAAACAAGCACAGAAGAAGTAGGAGTAGAAGTGGGACTCGAATAACGCCGTCTGCACTGAGTTTATCGGACGAGAACTTTATCCAAGATCTGGAAGAGTACGTTAAAGAGATGTCTGCGACAAGAGGATCTGAAGAGATGGGTAGGAGCCAGGAGGTGGACGTGTGGAGCCAGCTGCAGCAGAAAGAGTCGGATCTGCTGCTCGCCGCTGAGCTTGGTAAAGCTCTGCTGGAGAAGAACGAGGAGTTGAAGAAGGAGCAGGAGAGAGTTGTCGAGGAATACTCCAAAAAACTTGAGGTGAGTTATAAACTTAAGACGATATTATATTATACGGTTATATTCATAAGTAAGAAAGGCTACCTGATGCGGAACTGAGCGAAGTCCATGCGCGAAAACAGCTCATATTTTAAACAATGAAATAATTGGCCAAGGCGAGGTAATTAAAAATTAAACGCTTAATCAATAATATACTCTCTAAAACCTACCACACAATAATGAACTCAATAATATATTAAATTACCTACCCATTAAAATTTTCTTGTTTAATGTCTTTGGGTATAGGTCCTTAGGGGAGGCCTATACCCAGCAGTGGGTGTCGTGTGGCTGATATGATGAATGTCTTTGTAAGTTGCGGATGACGTTAAGGTTCCTCTGCATGAGCAATTTATTGGCGAGGATACTAAGCTTTTCCCGTGAGAGGATGTTATCAATCATAATCCACACGCTTGGCAGGAATGCAGGCAGGTATCATGTTATTTCTTGCATCGGAAAACTCTGTTAGGTATTTTTGAAATGACCCAATGTAAACGAAGAGGCCACGCCAAACTCAATATAATTTCGGCAAAAAATAATGAGCACATGTTATCATTGCTAAATCTAACTAATTTATTTAGCATAGCAATTAGGCTATAATTAATTAACGGGTTTCGTTATTTATAGGTAACGTATTACGATAAAAACGAAAAAAGTTAAGTACTTATTTAAACTATAAATAATATTTTATTTATTTAATCCATCTACACAGATTATTATTATAACAATGTCATAGTATTATTGTTATGTTATATGGTCTGTCTGTCACGCAAAGCAAAGGGTAATAGATAAAAAATACTTTTAAATGGCTTTTGATGCATTTTTGTATAAATAATTAAAAGTTTCAAAAAATAATAGTAAGTATGTACCTACCTATCTCATTTCAGACTTTAACACTATGTATTCTGTGCTTTAACTTAGTTAAAAAGTGCTTCATCATCATCCCCCTACCCTCACCCCAATTTATTTGGGGTCAGTGCAGTCCTTCTTTTCCATTCCTTCCTGTCACCCGTCATCTCATCCACTCCCATCACATTCATATCATTCCGCACACAATTCATCCATCTTTTCTGCGGTCTTCTTACTTTCCAGCCATCAACATCCATATCCATTACTCTTTTAGTAACATGCCTTTCATTCATCCCTTCTTATAACATGCCTATACCAAGCCAGACTGTTCCCTTTCAACTTTTCTGTCACTGGAGCTACTTTCAAACTTCCTCTCACATACTCATTCCTAATTTTATCCATTCGCGTCACACTCACACCATATATCTACCACAGCATTTTCATCTCTGCCACGTGTAATTTTTGTCATCCATCTTCTTCGTAGCCCAACATTCTGGTCCATACAGTCATGACTCTGGCCTTATTACGGACTTATAAATTTTGCCCTTTAACTTAAGTGGCATTCGCGTGTCACATACCTATGTAACTCCCGTAACCTGTCGCCATTTCATCCACCCTGCGTTGGTCCGGTTCTCTATCCAATATTTAAAATATTTAAAAGTCAATATTTAAAAGTCGTTCTCTATCCAATATTTTAATGGCCGAATACTCAAACGCCAATTAACTTTGAGGGGCTCTCAAACGTCGTCCTGTCACATTAAATGTCAAAGATATGACAAAGACAGCATGCTGTTTGAGAGCCGCTCAAAGTTAAGTTGCGTTTGAGTATTCGGCCATAACCAATGTTAAGTTTTTTTTGTTGCTTTTTTTTGTTAGTTTTACTTCAGTCGTCCCGTGACCACGGCCCGACTGAAGGTGTCGAAACGAAAAACCCAAAAAACCAACAAATCAAAACTAAGTAATTCTAAAATAACATCTGAATTAACCAATATACGCGCTGTAATCCGTAAAAAAGTGTTTTATTTCCAATGTTAAGTTTTTTCAAATACCGTTTATCGATTATGTACGTGTACGTCAATCATTTTTATCGCAAACCTTTTATTGTTAAGATAACATTCAATTACCTACATTTTTTTACAATAACTTGTTAAAAAAATTGACAGTAAACGTCTAGAAATCCAAACTTGGTATTTTGAAAGTGAATCTGTAGAAATAATCTCGTCAACTCGGTGGTCGTTTTTGTAATAGTTTTTACGTCGGACCTTGCGAGCACAAAGGCCGTAACTCATTAGTTCTGTTTATGACGGCTTAAGTAACAATACTCACCTTTGATGCGATGCGGCAATGGATGCTCGAATGTGCCTCAAACTTAGAGTAATTGACACCAAGTTTAACCACAAAGTTTGCTTAGGAATATGCGGCTTTGAGTGAGACATCAATCGTAAGGAGTAATATTGCTAAGCAATCATCATCATTAGAGACCGGATTATATGCAAAGCATATTGCATATGCATTTGCATATTTAACCCCTGTTCAGTGGTGGTTGCATATTTTGGCAAAAAAATTGAAATCATGCATATTTACGCTCGATCTCGTTCATCGTTCAGATGTCTAACATGTCCAAACAATGGCACTCAAATTTAAATTCTGCCCAGTCACCTCGGTCGGTCCATGCCTCAGTGGACGTAGAGTAGAACGGTCCTTTCCGCTTACAAAAATATATTTAGCGATCATAGACACAATTTGTCTTCAGAACATTTGGAACAGTACTTGTCGTATACACTTTTAAAGGTAAATTTCAATGTCATATTTTGAAATTGATATTTTTGCAAATACGATAAAACCTTAAAAAAACGTCTTATTTATTATTTCAAGTTGCATATTTTTGCCCTTTTTATGGATTTTCGTGCATATTTTACCTATTTTTCTTGCATATTTGCATGCATATTTTGGACTTCTTTTATTGCATATAATCCGGTCTCTAATCATCATCATATTAGCCGCACGACACCCACTGTTGGGTCTCCACGACGATCGGTCCTGCGCTGCCCGCATCCAGTGGCTTGCTAAGCAATATTTGTGCTTAAACCGGGTGTAAACTTACTCTACGTTTATTAATAAGGCCTTTAAAGTTTGATGGTTAACTAAACGTTAAATTAAAACCTTTTTCTCTATGTTAAAACATAGTTAAATGCAGAAAATGAATGGCAGCTTTAGTTAGTTAGATTTTATGCAATGCATATGCAAATGCATATAACGCTTTAATTACCACGTTAATGCATATTTTAGCCTTTTTTCCCCAATCTTGCATATTTCGTTGAGGAGCGGGAGGTATGTATAAGGAATTATTTAAGCTAGCCTCTATTTAAATTAATAGAAATACTGGAAACAATGATCGAACTCACCACGTCCTTCCTAATTAAATATCAGAAAAGATTTGTAAAAAGTTAGACGCTATTTTGCTTAAAAAAATCCGAGTCTTGAAGGAATCACAAAAATTATGCATTATTTCTAGAATAGCTCGCTGTATTTGTAAAAATACTTACTAATACACATATTGAATATAATTTTTTATTTTGCATTGTGCATATTTTGGGCATATTAACGGTTTTTAGTGCATATTTCGACCTTTTTAGTGCATATTTGCATGCATATTTTGGCACTTTGTTAGTGCATAGGTATAATCCGATGTCTAGTTATTATTTTGACGTCAATAAGCGCCTGTAAAAGATTACTTTTGAAAAAAAATATTTGACTTTCATCTTGACTTTGAATTTTTCCGAACACTGTCCTGCAAGAATTAAAAAACCTAGTAAATGATGATTAGCAACTGCAGGGTGAAGAACAAACAGCGTCTTTTTCGATAGAAAAAAAAACAGAATTACTTAAGTACCTAACCTTCTTATTTTTATAGGAAAAATGTTCTAGGCACAAGCGGTTCATTTTAAATTTTTGTATTTTTTTATTCACCTCGCAGTTGAAAATGTTAAAGTACCGAATAAACTGGAGTGATTCATGTGGGAACCCGCCTAATCACGTAAAAACGGCTGGTCGGTTCCTGGTTGAAGGTTCTCTAAGGATTTTCTCTAATAGGCACGCGGGCGAAGTCGTGGGCGGAAGCTAGTCTCTTATACAACACGTCAGTCCCACAAGATTCAGGTTATCATGTCAAATTTGACCTGCTTCATACCACCAAACACCAATAGAGCATAAACCCAGACCATTCAAGTGAACTACAATAAAAAAATGTCTGCCTATGAAACCCACGATCAATCATCCACGCCGCGCCCCAATCTAGATAAAACTGTTGACCTGAAAATGTGATACATTCGTCGATTTGTGTCTCGCAGGTTAGGTACTTTAGTACCTATAAGTACTGACAATACTGTTATTAAATCTGCCTTCTTATCTTGGCTTTTACTGTAATAAACTTTTTCTACTATAGGTACTACCTACAACCTTTTTCACCGACATCAAAAAATTAAAAGGAGGAAGTTATTTATTCATCGCGTTTTTTCTAGGGTTTTCTACTACTCGAAAAGGGATTGAAATTATTCAAACGTTATGAGGTATATCCGTTCCCAAGTTTATCCCATTTTATGAAATTTTGAAACAGGTTCATTATTTTTCAAGAAATCCTGAAAATACTGTCGTTTTCGTTACTATTTTATATGAATTCAGACGGATGTTCAACCATAACTTTTTTATTTACGAACCGATTTAGATGATTCTTTTTAAACTAAAGACTACACTTGGAAAAATGATGGAATATACGTCTTTAATGCAAAGAAAGATATAAATAGTAATGCTTAATTTTAGGAAACATACTTCATAAATAAATAATAGTAGAGTACATGACCTACTTCTCTTTTTTATTTAGGACAACCAACTAACTCAATAAACGCTAAATATTACATTAAAAAAAAGCATTCATAAAATTGTTAGTTATGAGAACTGATATCTCTGATGTCAAAACTAAATGACTTCAAGAGAATCTATACATATAAATAGAGACAAGTATGAATAAGGCTCACTTGAAGATAAAAATAATAATAATAAAAGAGTTACGAGTACGTTTGCGATAAAATAATATCGTCACCTTGAAACACTAATGTTTAATACTATCGTGTATTGCGAACATATCGATCCTCAAGATTAGGTACTTGCTATTAAGGTCGCAGACTAATGAACTATATTTATCTAATGGGTATTTTAATGGTTTAATTTATTGCATTGGGTTAAATCGACCTTTTTGGGTAAGTATGTTAGTTTCTATGCTGGTGACGTAGTCCTTAGTGCTGGTTTATACAGGGTTAGTGACTGGACCCAGCGACTTGGAATTTCGGACCCAGTTACTGGGTACATGTAAACAGGGTCGGCAGTAAGTTGTACTGTGCCCGAATATATTTCATTTAATTTCTTGTCAGCTAAAAAAGTCTGGAACGGGTGATAGGAAAATATAGACGATTCAAAAGTACTTAATAATTAAGTTTATTTGAATAAAGCTTATTTGACTTTGACTTTGAATAGAACGGGTGGCTAGTCAGCTGGACTGACTTGCGAGCGATAAGTCAGCACTGCTCCCGTATTACAACCTCTTAAAACTTTACAGTTTTCTGAATGGCTATCAATGCATCTTTTTTTTGCTATACAGCAGAAAGAGGTGTAACTATAGCAATTCATAAACCTGGCAAGTTATAATAGGTTGTAATACACCTGCTGGACTGAGTTGAATTGAAACTAGTGTCTTACACGAGCCCAGGGGAGGTATTACAACCTCTTAAAACTTGCCAGGTTTATGAATTGCTATAGTTACATCTCTTTCTCGCTGTATAACAGATAAAAGAGATAGATTTATAACCAGTCAGAAAACTGCCAGGAAATAAGAGGTCATAATACGGCCTCAGTAGCAAGTCAGTGCTGGACTGGTGAATACATATTTTGCACGCCAGCTCCTGGTGAATGTAATGTGACAATATGAAATATATTAAGACCCTTATGTACCGCATTCTAGCAAATAAATTCTTGATTCTTGATTCTGGGTTACTGTACTGCCATGTTACTAACCCTATATAAACCAGGCATTAAGGTCGCAGACTAAAGAACTTAATCCTTATTTATCTAATGTGTATTTTAATTGATTAATTTATTGCAACGGGTTAAATCGACCTTTTTGGGTATAGTTGCTATGCTGGTGACATAGTCCTTAAATTGACATAAAATGGCGACGTTAGGAATTTTAAATGGAGAAAGCTAGTATATTGGGTTCTTATTTATACTTAGGTTAGGCAGGATGACAGTCGCCTTTGTCCAAGATTCCTTAGCTGGACTAACTTTTTCCGTATTTCACTCCCTTTTCAAGGAATATCTCCTTATCGCGATAAAAAGTAGCCTGTGTTCTTTCCCTATGGGCTAATCTATCTGTATACATTAATCAAAATAACGGTTACATATATGATATTAGTATAAATTCATTCAGTGACAAAACTGCCCCCCTACTCTCGACGGGAATTAACGAGATCGAGTTCACATTAAATGTCAAAAACCTGTTATTTTGGTACATTGAAAACGGTTTCCACGGTTTCCATTGTACCGTTTTGACGTTTACTCGATTTTAACTCGATCTCGATATGCTCAATCTGATGATACCATGATCACCTGGTGGGTACTATTATTCTGTGCCTGTAACTTTATCGACATAAGGGCTGTGTGTCCACAATCGACAGTCGCTGATCAAATTCCTGTCAGTAATCTTGTATCCTCAAAACAATCTTTTTTAACTTGCAAACCCTATGTGCATCCTATTAATTTGCAAATAAATCACCTATTCTTAACATACGGCTTACTATGTGTAGAGGACAGGCCAACACATTGTTTACCACCTCTTGACAGTACAATAGTAAATTAACCAGTTTACATTTGCAGACAATGAGCGAATTGTAAACAAAACAGACGTTGTCTTGACACAGGTTTACTTGCAAATACTTCTAACTTAAAGAATAATTATACAAGGATCTTATGATGTACATTTTTACTGTATGGTTCGATCATTATTGCAAAATATCAGCCCCCCTACTTTCCCCCACATCAGAATCGAATTAACATCAAAAAAACGGGCTAAATTATTACAAAAAAATCGGACTAAAACATTAAAACGGACTAGTAAAAACAGACTAAAAAGTATCAAACAAAATTTTCTGTACATATTTATAACCCTATACCTACAGAAATTTTAAACCTAAAAACGTGGGGCGCATGCTAAAGACAATATGGATGATAAATTTTACAAAATGCGCCCCACGTTTTTAGGTTTAAAATTTCTGTAGGTATAGGGTTATAAATATTTACAGAAAATTTTATTTGATACTGTTTAGTCTGTTTTTACTAGTCCGTTTTAATGTTTTAGTCCGATTATTTTGTAATAATTTAGCCCGTTTTAAAAACGTGTTTTTAAAAAAGTTTTTTTTCAGTAAATTTTTATTTTCTGCTTTTTAGTTAACGAGCAAAACTAAAAATATACCATCTCCTATCGGAGCTCTCGTCAAGACGATTCAAACGAGCCCAAACTCGATGGGATTGCATGGTTTTATTACCGAGTTCCAGTGGCCTTCTTCCGGCTCCATCATCAGACCCTGGACACTATTTCCCAACAAAGTACTCGTCAAGACGATTCAAACGAGCCCAAACTCGATGGGATTGCATGGTTTTATTACCGAGTTCCTGTGACCTTCTTCCGGCTCCATCATCAGACCCTGGAAACTATTTCCCAACCAAGAACTCGTCAAGACGATTCAAACGAGCCCAAATTTGATGGGGTTGCACGGTTTCAATATTGAGTTCCTATGGCATGGTCTTTCGGCTTCATCATCAGACCCTGGACCTCGTCTCCCATTAGAGTACTCATCAAGACGATGCTAACGAGCCCAAACACGATGGGGCTGTATGGTTTCTTCGTAGTGTTCCTGTGGCCTTCTTCCGGCTTCATCATCAGATCAGCTCAATGACACCTTAATATTGCATTGCCTTCCAGTTCTGACCTATGTTCAAAGTTTCAAGTCTCTAGCTTATCGGGAACCTAGCATAAAATCGTTCGCAAACTTTGTGGAGAAACACACAAACAAACAGACAAACAAACGCGAAAGCAACCTAATAAAAACGTGTTTTTACCTTACCTTTACCAATGTACCTTTGAAGATGTGAATGGTTTCGTTTACATGAGAGACAATACTAAAACATTGACGCATGCGCATTATAATCGCTAGAAATATATATTGTCTAACATTTTGAGTGACGCTCAATGCTCAGATCAAATCAAAACAAAAAAAACAGAATAAATACGAATAGAATAGGTACACTATGTAGAACAATGCTCGTTTCATTTCCTCGTGCGTACAGTGTTCATTTCGGTACAAAATAACCTTAAAACTTGCAACACGATCGTCTACGTAACAAGTAGGTAAGTTAATTGAAATGTGCAATTTCTCATTTATTACTGAGACTGAGTAGCAGCTGGGCTGTTTCAATATAATAGCATTAAAACTCTATGTTTATAGTAAAAATAACTCTTTAGAAATATTTTAAGAATTTGACATAGAAAAGACATCAACGCATGCGGAAAATGGGGTTGAAACTTAGCTCTACTTAAATATTTTTTTCACTCCTCTTGCTCTAAAAGTCCGTCATTGTAAGGTACAAGAGCCAGGATAAAATAGAAAAATTACCCCTAGGGGATAAAGTTTTTTCTTTTTTAATGTTTGTCTATTACCAATGAGCCTACTAAAACGAAAAAGTCTTATTCATAATCACGAATAAAGACTCGCTCGACTTAATACTGTTTCTCATTTTTATTTTTGAAAATGGAACTAAAAGCAGCGATCTCTTCGGTGAAATCATAGACTTATTTATACTCTGTGACTTTAAGTTTGATCGTAGAATGCGTGCATTGTGTTTCTTAGCTGCTACAGTAGAAATTAAAAAAGGCGCGAAATCTTTAGAATTTTTCTCTAATACCAAACTGATTGAATTGTCTGACTGTAAGTAAGTAATAGGAAAGAAATAATTTTAATCTTTTGCCGTCAAGCACAAATCATTTATTTAAATACTGTATGAAAAGTTTATGAAGTGGAGGATAGAAAAATAAGTGGATTCGTTTACGTAAGTATAAACTAGGTATTTAATATTGTATTTTATTTTCTCGCCTTCGTAGTGAAAAGTAGAGTGTAACACACGACGCTAAAACCCATTGTAACTCGGTTTCTATTTATTCCCTCGCTAAAGCTCGGGAATAAAACTACCTCGTGTGCAATGGGTCATTTTAGCGTCTTGTATAACAATCTACTATTACTCATTTGATTGAATCAGGCGTCACTTGGCGGAAGTACCAAACACCAATTTTTGGTGTTGGTTTACGCACGATCTAACTCCTGAGGATGCTCCAGGTTGGGGCGAAACACGTGTAGAGTAGCCTAATTAGTGAAGGTGCAAGGGTGTTGCTGTTTTGCTAAATGCAGGTATTGTGCACTGATATTTTGTGGAGTGCATGTGCATTTTTTTGCGGGCGGGCGGGCGGTGCATCTTGCATTATTGTTTGCGAAAGTAAGCTACATATTATATTTATTTTTTCAAAATGTTTATGTTTTTCACTCATTATCTAAATACATAAATGGCAATATGTTTTATAGCGAACTACATGATAAAGGATAACATTAAAAGTGGATATTGTTAATCTGTTTGTGAAATTCGTAAGTAGATAACTATTTCACAGAATTAATCGGCAATGCGAATCTAATCAAGTTACAATGTCGCAAAGCACTGATTACATTTCGACACTAATTTCGATATCTCAGTCTAATATACTTTACGTGACTCAGGTGCCATTAATGAATCATTCAACCTAACTAATATGTGCACATTAATATTAATGTGTCGATCGGAAACATCATTTTAAGAAGAGTCGTCAAGTACACCTGCTGGTCTACCGGCTAAAAAGAATGAATGAAGTTAATGTTAATTGTAATTTGACAGATAGATGTAATACATTGCTACTTTTCTTTGGTAAGTTTTTATTTGTGCTAAAACGAAGTAGCAATGTTTCACATACATCTGTCAAATTACAGTTAACATTAACTTCATTGTTAGACCCGCTGGACGGGAATCGACAGACATGGTAAAAAAATAACAAGTTTCACACAAAATTGATTTCAACCTAGTTGAGTCTAGACGATTTGTATGGATTATCTGATTATTTTTAGAGATTTCAATTTGATCTCATAGAAAAAACTGACAACTTTTATATTATTCTGTCGCCATAATAACAAGGTTAACATTGGTTCCGGCAGTTAGAGGGAAAATCTCCCATTTAATCAGTAATTAACTTTTTATCTTTAGATATAATTAATTGCGATCATAAGATGAAGACCAAACATTTCCGCTTAGTGTTATTATAAACAATATAGTTTTTATTATAACACACAACACTTAAACACTAAGTCGTTTTATTATAAACATATAGTTTATAGCACATAACATTTTTCACTATTATATTTTGCATGCCAGCTCCTGGTGAATGTGATGTAACACTTATGAACCTTATGTACCGCAAATGAATTCTTGATTTTTGATTCTTGAACACTTAACACTAACTAGTATTAATTGTGGGAACCTTGGTAAGTACTTTTAAAAGATGTGAGCAAGCAACAACATTGACAGTTAACGACCAAAGAAATTGAGCAATGAATTCCACCAGTTAGACTTGCACGTGTATAAAACACAAACCGATAAAAGTGTGCGTTACCCCAGCAAAAAGTTGTGCTTTAGAGAGATGAGACCTTATCAGATAATTAGTGTGTCATGAGGAGAAAATTGTTTACTAATAGCAAAATTTGTGTGAGTTGTAGTTTTTAAGATATATGAGAAAAACAGATTTTGCTGGGGTCACGTTTTAAACATTACCCTGGCAAAAAAAGTTATTTCAGCCTGGAACCAAATACATGAATAGATAGCTTTTGTTGCATAGTAAATGTTAGCAAATAGCAAAAATTGTGTGTGTTATGGTTCTCGAGTTATTTAAGTTTTTGCTGGGGTAACGTTTTGGGTTTTCCCAGATCTCGAAAACGGTTCAACGCAGGAGTTTGAAAAAAATACCACTAAGAGACCTTAATTTGTTTAAATTTGTTTGATTGTTAGTTTTTGATTTGGTTGTCGCAAACCAACGTAATTAAATGGTTTCGAAAAACAGAAAAAACGAATTTGCAAGTAAACTAGTACACTTATAATCAAATAAACAGCTGTTAAAAATAGCCGTGGTAGACACTTATTACGTCAAGAATTTTAGGCTTTGTAACTTTACACGATATAAAGATATAAACAAATTTAATAAATTTTAGACCGGTCGTACTTTAGCGATCGAATACACAGTTTCCATAACATTAAGACACATGGCATACATTAAACAAATTTAAGTAATTCATTAACATTACTTCCTGTTAATTTCAGCTTTCAATTACGCCTATCATGAAAGTTTTAACAAAAACAAGATTACGACAGCAATTCTTGAATAAGCCGACCAAATTGTAAAGGTCACTAAAAAGCGACCGCGGCATACATAAGCGTAACCATCTTAAATGAACGGGATGTTATGGATCTTTTGTTAGTACAGTTGCGTACAAAACTTTGCTGGTCAGATTATCTTTAAATATATAATGTACGTTAGTCTCGCGAAAACTCAAGATTGGCTTGGCCGATTTTGGTTTTAAAATGTTTGTCGTATTCCAGGGGAAGGTTTAAATGGTGAGAAATATATATGGAAAAAATGCGAGGTAGTTTCCGTAAAAACTGTTCCTAGGTAGGAACAGTTTTTA
Source organism: Agriphila tristella (assembly GCA_928269145.1). Taxonomy (NCBI): domain Eukaryota; kingdom Metazoa; phylum Arthropoda; class Insecta; order Lepidoptera; family Crambidae; genus Agriphila; species Agriphila tristella. Next base: position 22,238,962 of record OV743445.1, read on the forward strand.
TGGGTAAATGTTTTTACCTGTCAAACATAGTGGTCATTGGATTGCCATGAGTAGGTTTGGTATTAAAATAAAACATTTGGTTTGATCAAACAGAAGCAACAAATTACTATAAATGTATATATTGATACTGACAAATAAATCACACTATAAATTGCTTAGCGAGATTATTTCCTACTTAGGTTTAGATTATTATTTACCTTTATTTATGTAATGTTGAGTGCCTTCAAACTTTTAACTTTCGTGACTTATCACATTCTTTAAAAATACTATTAATCGCGTAAGTGTATTATTTGATATTAATAAACACTATATTAATTTATAAAATAGAAAACTAGTAGAATCTTAAGCTATATGAATAAAATTTTTCTTCATAACTGTACAAAACATCGGATACTAAGCTGCTAATTTGCGAAGATAACCCGTACGTATGGTGCGGTCGCTTTTTAGTTACCTTTACAATTTGGTCGGCTTATTCAAGAATTGCTGTCGTAATCTTGTTTTTGTTAAAACTTTCATTATAGGCGTAATTGAAAGCTGAAATTAACAGGAAGTAATGTTAATGAATTACTTAAATTTGTTTAATGTATGCCATGTGTCTTAATGTTATGGAAACTGTGTATTCGATCGCTAAAGTACGACCGGTCTAAAATTTATTAAATTTGTTTATATCTTTATATCGTGTAAAGTTACAAAGCCTAAAATTCTTGACGTAATAAGTGTCTACCACGGCTATTTTTAACAGCTGTTTATTTGATTATAAGTGTACTAGTTTACTTGCAAATTAGTTTTTTCTGTTTTTCGAAACCATTTAATTACGTTGGTTTGCGACAACCAAATCAAAAACTAACAATCAAACAAATTTAAACAAATTAAGGTCTCTTAGTGGTATTTTTTTCAAACTTCTGCGTTGAACCGTTTTCGAGATCTGGGAAAACCCAAAACGTTACCCCAGCAAAAACTTAAATAACTCGAGAACCATAACACACACAATTTTTGCTATTTGCTAACATTTACTATGCAACAAAAGCTATCTATTCATGTATTTGGTTCCAGGCTGAAATAACTTTTTTTGCCAGGGTAATGTTTAAAACGTGACCCCAGCAAAATCTGTTTTTCTCATATATCTTAAAAACTACAACTCACACAAATTTTGCTATTAGTAAACAAATTTCTCCTCATGACACACTAATTATCTGATAAGGTCTCATCTCTCTAAAGCACAACTTTTTGCTGGGGTAACGCACACCCGATAAAATAGCCACACGAACTGCGACCGAAAACCGAGATTTTATTTGACATCGAATGGAGTCTTTTGTTGCGCGAGCGCATGACTCATGTTAACGGTACAGGCTCTCGGCAGCCATTAAACCTGTTCGAGTTTGAGGCACATCTGCATATTTGCAAAGGAAAAAGGGGTTTTAAATCCATTCAAGAAAAGAAGCTATGATATCATAATTCATCGTTTAAAATGCACGGTTTAATTTTATATAGGTACCTAGTCAGTAGTTGTTTTTGAGTAAGTAAAACCTAATTTGTAAATAATGAAACTTACAAAAATAACGATAATAATGTAAACAATAATGGTTTAAATCTCAGTTTTCAAATTACTGTTTTAAAACTCTATTCAGAAATCTAGAAATGTTAAGCGGAAGTGATGTCGATAGTATAGTTAAATTACATTACATACAACACCAGTCTACATTAAAAATTCCCTTTAGATTGTTCACTTTTTTGCCAAAATAAACACAACTGGGATTTTTTTGTGATTCAACTTGTTAAGTTGAAATAGGCAGGCAAGCGGGCGTGCAAGGCGTGCACCGCACGCGGGCGGCACGTCTAGGGGGGCGGCAAATCGACCGATCCAAGCGTCGAAGCTACGGTCGAAGAAGGGTCAGGACATAAGCGCTCCTGGCAAGATTTGAATTTTGCGCCCCAAGGCATATTTCTAGGATCATGAGCGACACTTGCAAGATTTAAATTTTGCGCCCCAAAACAAATTTCTAGGATAAGAGCCCCTGGCAAGATTTGAATTTTGCGTCCTATGCGATAGACTATTTTCAAATTGCAAATTGAGGGTTGCGCCCCTGGCAGACGCCCCACTTGCCAGCCCCTAACTTAGCTACGACGCCAGATCCATTACGTAATATTCAAGAAGCTTGAAAGATGCCTCTTTCCTTTGGTGGTAGGAAAATATAGACGATTCAAAAGTACTTAATAATTAAGTTTATTTGAATAAAGCTTATTTGACTTTGACTATTTGACTTTGTACCCACTTGTGAAGAAGCGGCAAACGGCGGGTCGCGAGCCGCATGCAGCTCTTTGGCTCCCTCTTTGCGGCTCTGCCGAGGAGGACCCATAGCTAAATAATTTATTATTCTTGCCTATATCGCTTCGCATCGTGTTCTGGCAGCGGGGATAGGGATTTAGAATGGATTTTAAGAGTTTAAATCGAACTCCGCTCGGATTTAATTGGAGACCTGGGGCCCTATTTTTAAATCGTTCTTCTGATTTTTCAGCGCGCTTGGACAAAATCATTGCACTATCATCCATTGATTGTAATATTTTTTCCAAACATAATTGCCGCATGTCCCGGAGCGCGCGGCGCGCTTCGCACGCCGCGACTAGAATTCTAATTAAGGAGTGAGTACAAAGATAAAGGTATCGTAAGGTTCTAGAAATCACCCACTTTCGTACAATTTTACAAAAAACTAAGCGCGGCGAAGAGTTAGAATTATGTTTAGCTCTCGAAAGAAATATTTTTTTTCTGACAAGCAGGTAGTCGTAGCGTAGTAGGGGGGGCGGCATAATCGGTCTTGCACGCGGGCGCTCAAACAGCTAGCGGCGGGCCTGGAAATAGGTACCTAAACTATGTCGGTCGGGATTGACACCATTTACCTGTTTATTTTTGAGGCTTATTTCGGCGCAGTTGCATGCATCATGATCACGGAAGAACTGAGGAAGAACTTGTTTATTCTAACGTCGATTACCATGGAAATTTAAAACAACATATTGTTGAGTTGAATCCTGAACCCAAAAATCTTGAAAAATCGGAAAACTTCTCGTTAAATATTGCATAAAATATTTGATGTGCCAGCGAGTTTTGAAAAAGTCGTGACTGTAACAATCTGATGAAACTGAATTCTCATTTCTTGTTGAAATGATTTCTTTAAACCCAAATTGCTGACTGTATGTCACGTTCAGATGACTATCGCACAGTTTATTATTACGAATATTTTATGATGCAATTCAGTTTATTTCAAATATTTTTTTTAAAGTCTAACTCATAAACAAGTCTAACTCTTAATAAGGTAGGCTTGTTACGTCTCCATTAATTTGATATGTTTTCGGTCCCAGAATAAGTCGTTTGAATGTGAATTACTTATTAATTACGCTAACAATTTGATTAAATTACATCTTAAATTAAAAACCTATTCAAATACTACCTTCTTCATTGACAAATGAAACTGGACTTGAAATTATAGTTAAGTAAGTACCTAAGTGTTATTTAAAGTTTTAAGACAAGTCAAAGTAAAAATAATCTTTATTGAAATCAATTTAAAAACTAAGCGCTTTTGAAACTTTTCAGCTTTACCAAGAAATCAGAAGTAACAAAAAGTGTTATATTATAACAGACATTGCAATAATGAATCATTTTATGCTTGCTCTTGAACTTTCATACTGTTCAGTGGTCCGAATTCCGGAAAGTGTGATATAAAAGCTCATATCTTGACCCTGCCAGACCTGCCATACCAGTTCTGGCTTGTAACCCTAGCACTCTAAGACAAAAATGAAATTGGCGCTACTTTCAACGTCCATAGCTTCGCGTTCACGTAACACCATAAAGTTGGGTAAAGCTCAGACAGCGATGTATGTACAAACAATATTTTTAACGACAATTGTTTTAGTAAGATAGTAAAGATATAATTTGTGATTGATTCAAATTGAGCACACGTTCGAGTTCACGCTATAATTGGGATGCGGTCATTGGCACAACGAAATTAATCGTCGATCTTATTGCTAGGATATAAAGTTCATTTTATAATAAGAATTTTAGCTCGCATAGCTCATTTCTGTACGTGGCGTAAATCCAAAGAAAATAGAACCTTCGATATAGATAGGTAGGTATAGTTTTACCTAATTAAATTGCGTATCACAGAAAAAGACACGTTCAGTTAAAAGAAGGTGAAAATTTTATTATTGTCCGTCTAATTTTTATTAAGGTGATATCGGTTTAGAGAAAATCTTTACTGTATGAAATGAAGATACAGTATACTTACTGCTGTTTTATAAGCCAAAAAAAATATAAATAAATGCATCCAGAATTCGTGCTTTTGACCGTAAATTAAGGCGATATGTGCGTTCATTTATAGAAATATAGAGACCCATAAAACTAGAACAGACTTAATGCCATAAAGATTAACGATTAAGAATGTGCAAAACGAATGAGACCTTATTGTTTTAAGTTACGTTTAAAATTGCAGTGCGTGCAATTTGAAGCAAAGTAAAGTCAAAATACTTTCTCTAGATTCTATCGCAATAATGTACCAAGTATATCAGAACTTGATTATTCGGGGTAAACAAATTGCTGACAGCAAATAGCATAAATTCTGAAGACTACTTTTTCTCCTTTAGAGACTTACCAGAAATCTGATTAAAGGCCTCGATTACGTACGCCGATTTAAGGAACCAATTTAGAGTTGCCACTCGTATAAATAAGTTAAATTTTAACAGTGAATTTGCACAAATGACGGAAAGGTCAACATTTTTTATGATTTTTTATTTCAATTCTCATCTCCAATCTTAAACTATGTTTACTTTTCCGTTATAGTGAGATTCGATTTTAAAATCGAACTTATTCTACAATATTTTATTGTCAAGTACGGGTGGCAACCCGAAATTGGATCCTAAAATCGGCGTATGTAATCGAGGCTTAACTCATAAGTCATAACTCATAAAAAAAATAGAACACTATACGGATTTCATTTATGAGTGTTATTAGTTGCAGTCTTGCAAGAAGGTATAATTTGTTTTGTGGCACAGAATAGATATAATAAGTACTACCGCTTTGTAGAACTTATATCGGCACCCTGATTATCTAAAAAGAAACTATTTAGCGACCGGTTGCATTTGACATACATTGCCACTTTTCTTTGGTATGTTTTTTTTTAACCCAAAAAAAAGTAGCAATGGATCACGACCAGTCGCTAGGTGGTTTTTAATTAGATAATCAGCCCGCTGGTCATTTTGTATTCACCATCCAAATTTTGAGGATGTGTTCAGTCCAAACTGAACAACTTTCTCTAAGGAACACATGGTCAAATATGTAAAAAAATCTACTATCCATACAAATCAAAGACACAGAGAGAATTTAGTATGGGATGACCAAAATTTTGTGGCGAAATTCGACATCATGTTTCTTAGAGAAAGTTGCTTAGTTTCATGGACTGGACACATCCTTGAAAGGATCATGCCGCATTCTGGGCCATGATGCGCATTAACCATACATATCCGTGACAGACTCATGTCATGTCAAAAAGGGGTAGATAACAAAATGTCATATAATAGGAAAATGTCAAACAGTTATAACCCCAAACGGCTCCTTGAGGTTGAGATTTCTCTTTTTTCCCGCATTATATTTTAATGATATTCTTCCAAAAAAAGGATTTCTTAAAACAAGAAAATATTCTTAAATCAAGATATTTTGTGTCTCATAATATAGGGAAACAAATATTTTCTTGGTTCAATGCAATTCACTTTCGTTCAAAGCAATTTACTCTTGAAAGAAAGTAAAATTGCATTGAACCAATAATATATTTGTTTCCCTATATATGAGACTTGTTTTAAGAAATCATATTTATCCGTGTAGCAATCACTATAAAATTACTATAGTATTTTAGTAATTTCATCAAAGCGCATCATGGCCTAGCTTGTATAGTAAAATCGGCATAATCCTTTGGATGGTAAGTTCAGAATGACCCGATATATCTATTCTATGGTAGATATAATGATGATGGTCTATCTATATTGACCCATGATTGAGAATTCTATGTTCACGGATTGAAATCCATCACTGCAAGTGGTAAAATATTAGTATGATGAATGGCTATTAAGACCAAAGTGTAAAACCTTCGTTTATTAGGACGTATTAGGTGTTAATAAGCAAAATGTGCTTGTCCAGCCATTATTATCACTTGACTACATTGACAATTCTATGATAATTGGCTGCAAAAGCATTGAGAGAGAATATTTTATTAAGGTTTAATGTCGGGACTTTGTTAGTCAATTACTACGTTAACGGGTTAATAAGGGAATTAATACTTTAGCATACCAAAAAACAACATTATGTTCTCCTAATAATTATTAAATGCTCACCAAATCCTAAACGGCCCAATAAGATTTGGTGAGCATTTACGAATTCTGGGTTAGGTTAGGTTAGTACCTATGGTGATAATTTAAACATAAGCTGTTAATAATTTTAAACGTATATTTTAAAAAAATCCAATCAGAATGAGTTTTTGAAAGTTTTTTTTTCAATTTTTGGAATGAGGGCTTTTCAAAGTGACATTAAAAAAATAAAAATTATAACTATTTGCCTCACTAGATAGCGTTGATGGAAAGAGATGAGTCAAAATTGGCTTTTAAAAATAAACGGCCTGTACCAAAGACGAAAGTAAGCGGTCGCTGGCTGACATCTGCCCAAAGAGATACATTTTAGGATTACATCTGCCTGTCTACCTGAGTACTCCTCGAAGATTAGTTAAAAAAAAATACATTGAGACATAATAGTAATAAATCAGTCTGCGTTTGCGCTTCCCCCCGCGCGCACGCGTTGAAGTGCTCATAGCTGCTAGCTGCTATATAATGGCGTCCGGCACGGTTAAATGTGTGACATGTAACATTGTGATTAACGAAGTGTTATGCTTTATTCAGAATAAAATTGATGTGATGGATGAAGTGTCCCTTGTGCAAATTTGCGAATCAGCTTTTTCGGAAGCTGAGATTGAGAAGGCGAAAACGTTGATGTTTGAATCAATAACGACATCAACAAAGAAGAAAGTAAGAAAGCGAGCAGGAAAAACACTTAGAAACCTAAACGATGTTATTGCATTGTTTAAGGAGACTGATCCAAATGAAGCACCCGTTTTTGTGGCCAAAGATATTCATAGATTGCCTCCGGTATGTTTCGACCATGTCGATGTGACCAGATTGTTAAAAGATATTTTATTGATACAGAACGAGCTTAAAACTATGAGAGAAACATACGTGACCAAGGAACACTTAGAACATGTTAAAATGGATTTGGAAAATCTTAAGAAAGCCTCTCTGGTGAACAATTTCAGTAACATTAATACGCGAAGAGGTGCGTACTCGTATTTTAACGAAAGCGACTGTGATAGCGGACCTTGTGGATTTCATCCAACCGATCCCCATAAGTCGCAAACACCTAAAAAGTCCAATGTTTTGTCGAATCGTCAGTCTGCTGATGTTTTTTCCCGGCCACCGTCATTAATTGTTTCGCCCGACAAACCGCAAGCGCCGCAGGAACCGACGAGCGAACATCTTGAGCAATCGCCGCCGCCGCCCGTCTCCACCTCACCCCCGCCGCTCTCGCCGCTGCAAATGAGTGCCCACCGCGAGCCGAATACCACCGAGAACGAACGAATTGGCGCGCCTGCGAAGCAGACTGTCGCAGCCGGTGAATCGCTCGCGCCGCTTACTTTATTTGTAAACAATAACTCGGCTGATTCTGATAACGCGTTAAAGCGACCACAAACAATGGCGAAAATGGTTAAGTCGGGAGAATGGAAGCCGGATAAGGCTAAAGACGAATGGATATTAGTTCAGAAGAAAAAACTACGAAACCGGTTCATGGGAAACAAAGGAAAAGCTATGGTTAGCTCGGATACAAAATTTCGAGCGGCGGAAGTCTTTATACCGATTTACATCTACAATGTTGCCAAAAATATTTCTGTTAATGACATTTCTGAGTACATTTGCGCTAAAACCGACCTTAATGTAAAGGTGGTAAGGATGGAGATGCGCTCTGCAAAGGACTATGACTCTTACAAAGTGTTTGTACCAAAACAGAAACTCGCAAATTTCCTACAGGATGATTTCTGGCCGGAAGGGATTTCCTACCGTCGTTTTGTGGACTTCAAAAGAAAGTTCGATGGAGACAAAAATTGCTCGGAGAGAAATTTAACCTCATAAATGGATGCTCGTAATACAAGGCTTATTACATTTAACTGCCAAGGAATATATCGTTCTGCGGACTGCGTGAGACGGTTGTGCCGCAGTGCCGATGTTATCGCTCTTCAGGAGACGTGGCTGCTCCCTCACGACGTGGCGTTCCTGGCGGAGCTGGATGGAGATTTTGCGTACACCGGGAAGTCAGCAGTGGACACGGGTGCGGGCGTACTACGCGGCAGGCCCTATGGTGGTGTGGCTCTGCTCTGGAGAAAGAGTTTGTTCCCAGCTGTGAGTGTCATTGAGTGTGTTAGTGTGCGTCTGGTGGCAATAAAAATAAGTCTTGGTGATCGTCAAGTGCTTATATTTTCGCTTTACATGCCGACAGATTGCAGTGTAAATTTAGTGGACTTCACGGCATGCTTGGGTGAGATTAGTGCGATTGTAGAAAATAACAATGTGGAGAACATATTTGTGCTCGCGGACTTTAATGCACACCCAGGTGAGTCTTTCTGCACTGAACTACTGAACTACTGTAATGAGCAAAATTGGACATGTGTTGACTTATTATTGTTACCTGCGGATACTTATACATTTGTGAGCCAAGCTAACGGTGCGCGGCGCTGGCTAGACCATATTACCGCCTCAGCCGCCGCCGCTCATACGGTCACTGGAGCGCAAGTGCTGGACGATGTATATTGGTCAGATCACAAGCCACTTCTAATAGAATGCGACTTAAATTTAGTAAAACCTAAACTTGTACATGCGAATAAAGAGAGTACATATAAAAAAGTGGTCTGGGGGAATAGGAATTCTGTTGAAATAACTAAATATCATGACTTATGTAACACTATGCTTAGGGAGATAGACTTTCCAATTGAATTTAATAACTGCTGTGACCATATGTGTAATAATGTTGACCATACTGTAATTATTGAAAAAATGTACAAAAATATTGTGACGATCCTAACTGAAGCAGCTGAATGTACCTGTACCCCTAGGGGAGGGGGGAAAGGAAGGGTTGTGGCTGGTTGGAACCAATATGTCAGGGAGGCTCATGCTAAGGCTCGGCTTGATTATGAGATCTGGTTACTAAATGGACAACCTAAAACGGGCATCTATTATAATAATATGTTTAATTCTAGAAAAACATTTAAATCTAAATTAAAATGGTGTCAAAAACATGAGGAACAAATTAAAATGAATAATATAGTAAGTCATCATAAAAAGAAGGAGTTTGGAAAATTTTGGAATGCTACAAATAAACTGAACCCCAAGCCTAGCTTCCCCATGAGTGTTTCTGGCAAGCGTGACCCGGGTGACATTGATAACTTATTTAGAGACCACTTCCACGTAGAGTCTCCTTTGGATGAAACTACTACAGCCTCTGCAGAGTCAGTTACCACCTCGGGGCTGGCGAACCTCCCGGTCACATTGTCTGTTAAGGACGTTAAGTCTACTATTAGAGGTATGGTTCGTGGTAAATCCCCGGGGCATGATGGGCTCAGTATAGAGCATTTACAACATGCAGGTGTCCATCTTCCGAGAGTGCTATCCATGCTGTTTAACTTTTGTATAGGGCATTCCTACCTTCCTCATGATATGTTGAAAACAATTGTTACACCTATAATTAAGGACAGGACAGGAGACAGTGCGGATCCTAACAACTATAGACCAATATCGTTAGCTACAATTATAGCTAAGGTGCTGGACAGTTTGCTTGATCGACAGCTTAGTCAACACCTAGACATACACGATGCACAATTCGGCTTCCAGCCCAATTTATCTACAGAAAGTGCAATCCTGTCGCTCAAGCATACTGTTCGGTACTACACAGATAGAAAAACGCCTGTCTATGCATGTTTCCTGGACCTGTCCAAGGCATTTGACTTGGTATCATACAGCATACTGTGGAGAGCGTTGGTGGGGTCGGGTGTGCCTAGCGAGGTTGTAAACATCTTTAAGTTTTGGTATAGCCATCAGGTCAATCATGTGAGATGGGCTGGATCGCTCTCGGATGAATACAAGCTGGGGTGTGGCGTAAGACAGGGTGGGATAGCTTCCCCGAGGCTGTTCAACCTCTACATTAACCGGCTGCTCGTTGAGCTGAGCAACACACAGATCGGTTGTCATATTGACGGAGTGTGTATCAACAACATAAGTTACGCAGACGATATGGTGTTGCTCAGCCCATCGATCGCAGCGCTGAGGCGCTTATTGTTCATCTGCGAGCAGTTTGCGGAGGCTCACGGGCTCAGATATAATGCAAAGAAGAGTGAGATAATGGTCTTTAAAGCTGGTACCAAATGTTATTCCGTAGTACCGCCGGTGACATTGCGCGGAACTCCTCTAAAACAGGTTACAGCATTTAAATATCTGGGCCATTGGGTCACTGACGACCTCAAAGATGACATGGATATAATGAGGGAACGGAGGGCGCTGGCTGTCCGATGCAATATGTTGGCTCGTAGATTTGCACTGTGTACACACCAAGTTAAAGTGACGCTTTTCAAAGCATACTGCCAGTCCTTTTACACGTGCAGTCTATGGGTCAACTACACGCAGAAGACATACAGCGCGCTTCGTGTCCAATACAACGATGCGCTCAGGATATTGTTGCGAAGGCCTAGATATTGCAGTGCATCAGCAATGTTCGCGGAGGTTCGAGCTGATGGTTTCCACGCCGTGATGCGTAAACGCTGCGCCTCGACACTGGCGCGTCTGCGTGCCTCACGCAACTCCATCCTGAGCACCATCGCCGACCACTGGGACTCTCCTTTCTTGCGCCACTGGGTTCACCTGCATGCTTCCACCTAGCCACCCCTTGAGCGGATGGATGTTACATTACTTAGAATTTTTATTAGGTAATTTATTAATAATAATGTATATATTACTTTGATTAATTTAAAAATGTTTAATAATGACATTAATTTAATTAATTTAATAATGTTAAATAATGAATAAGTAATTTAATAATATTATGTACTAACCTAGCTTTTAAGTTTCATTGTTACTAAACATTATGAGTCTTTGTGTCTCGAAATAAAATTGAATTGAATTGAATAATTTTTATCAACGCCATCTATCGAGCCTACATCATTTTGAAAAGCCCTCATTGCTATGCCGTATTGGGGGTAATACTTACATTGTACCACCACAAACAATTGAGTATTGTAAGAAACTTGAAACTGGCTACGGGTATACTCTCTAATTATGTGTACGCTCTCTATGGTTCAACAAAAAATGAATACAAACAACAAGCAGACGAATAAACACCGGTCGGGGTCAGATATGACCCGGGGCGGCCATTTGTGGGTCAACCGGTCTGAGGCTATGCTTTCTTTGTCGTGCTTTAGTTGTTCTACTAGCCATTCTAATATGTGGGTTTTGAATTAGTTTTTGCGCTAAACTTTGCTTCTCTAGAAAATTTAACAAGCTAGTTTAAAACAGTTGTTTTGAAAAACTCTGACTGCGAAATTGCGATCTCAAGTTTAATCATGAGTTAGAACTCTGCAGAAAAAACAGCCAGTGTCAATATATATTCTTTATTGCACTAAAACACAGTTAAACATTCAAGTTACAAAAAAATGTGAGCAAAGGTGTGCTTATCTCTAAAAGAGATCTCTTCCAGCCAACCCAGAACTTGTTGGAGAATTTATAAGTCAGCGGTGACACAAAGTGCAAAATTGTTAGAATAAACAAATAAAGAGAACAATAAACTTTTAAATACACTTACTATAATAATATGAAGACAAATAAAAAAATGTGATGGCAATGTGATTTTAAGAAAAAATAAACATTGGTAGCCATGTGTTGTTTTGATATTATGTATTATTATTATTTTATGTGGCGTTATTTTAAGCGCGAAATGTTGGCGAAATGGTAAGCGGTCGCAAAATCTAAATGTTTGAAATTATATTGCAACTTCTTCGGTCACCCATCCAAAGCTTGACCTTTGCGAACATCGCTGAACTTTTATGATCGCAGACCGTTTCTATTCGCAATGCATCGAGGCTTAAGGCTAGTAACATTGTGACCAGAATATAAATCGTAATGATTCATAATGTTTCGCGAGGGCCGCCCGACACACCAAGTGGCGCAACTGACCTTTTTACAATTTTATGTGTATGTGGATATACCTACTTTAATAACGTTAGGTAGATAATAAGTAAGTAAATTAAGAAATAATATTAATATTGTTGCGCTTTTCGTGTGATACTCATACAAGGAATTTCTTATCAAGGGTAGCCGAAGTGTTGCATTTTGTTTTAAATTGTGTAGGTAAGTAATATACAGAATTGTAATTTAATTTTACGGTTTTCACTTATTGATCGAGCGAGCGCAAAGCGTCTCTGCTTCAGCTTGGGAAAACATCTTTCTTATGGCCTTATTTCCGGCTGTCCGTTTGTTCTCCTCTACAGGTCGCATTTCTCATCCGATTCTCGTGAATATTTGTGAGCAGGTTCGATAATTATATAATTTTTTTTAGTTGAGCCAGTTTTTCAATTTTTTCTAAATGGCGGAGTAATGTAAAAAAACAAGTATTTCAGCCGTTTCGAAAAATTACCAAAAATTTAACAAAACTTTTTTTGTTAGCGGTAATATTAACTAAATCTATTCTTTGTTATTTGTTTTTTAAAAAACATACAGTTTGAGCTCTTTTTTAACCCGAGGTCTACTAGTTATTGTATGGTCTGTTAATCATACATAAACAAATTGCTACCGATATTTGATTTCATTAGTATTGAAAAATTATTCGATTGACATCGTTTCTCACAGCGCTGACAGTCTACGATGGTGATAAAATGATTAGATGTTGTTATAATAAGTAATTTATTGCTACTGATTTAAGATAGTCGCGCCTTATAAAGTACAGTACCTAATAAGATAATGACATCATGACTTTTGTTGCAGGTAATAAAACAACATTATTGTAAAGTTTCCATTGAAAATGATGAAATACCTAATGTAAGTACTTGTATCTATGTTTTTTCTGCGATCAGACCCAAAGTGCGTCCGCTGCGTGAAGCGGGATCCCGGCGCGGGGCGACGTAGATTAGAGCTTACTCATGCACTGCAAGCATCTGTCCGTCAGAAAACCAGCAATCTATATTCCCGCGCCCCGTCTGCCTGCGGCGGGATCTCATTTTAGCGCAGCGGACGCACTAATAAAAAAGTAATACAATATTTTTTCTCTGTGTTGTTATTCAGTATCAAATGAATCGAAATTAGGTTATCATAAGTAATCACGTTTGCTTAAAGCAGAGTCCTAAAAACTTTAACATCAACTTCGTGTTTCTCCATTCTATAAATACGACATGAAAACGTAAATTTTAAAGTTGCGCCCTTTTTGCTGGCGATCGAAGTGAGAGTGTGCAATGATTTGAGGCCGCGGCCTTGCGCTGCGATAACCGGCGAGTCATCGGCGTCTGCGCTGATGATGATTTTGTAATGACAAAGACAAACCTAACTCAAGATAGGTAGTTACATTTTTAGAATAATAACACCTAAAAGCAGAGTCTATGGGTCTCATAAGGAGGCTCAAGGTCACCCAGCGTGCAATGGAGAGAGCCATGCTCGGCGTTTCCCTGCGTGATCGAATCAGAAATGAGGAGATCCGCAGGCGAACTAAAGTAACCGACATCGCTCGAAGAATTGCTCAGCTAAAGTGGCAGTGAGCTGGACACATAGCGAGAAGAACCGATGGCCGTTGGGGCGGAAAGGTTCTTGACTGGCGACCGCGCACCGGACGGCGCTCCGTGGGTAGGCCCCCGACAAGGTGGACCGACGATCTGGTGAAGGTTGCCGGAAGCCACTGGATATGCGAAGCGCAGGACCGATCGTCGTGGAGATCCTTGGGGGAGGCCTATACCCAGCAGTGGGTGTCGTGTGGTTGATATGATGATGATGAGAAGCAGAGTTTTTGTATGTAAAGTGAGGCAAAAAACTGAGCCAAAATCGCTCAGTTTTCAGATTTATATCCTTCATACGTTACCCAATCGTAACTAAAATCTAATAAAATAGTAACTTATCAAACTTTGTAGGGAACTATAGTTCTAGGTTGTTATTAATAATTATTATTCTTAGGGCACATTTAAATTCATTAAAGGGTAGAGATACTAAATTTGGTGGTGCATCTATGCTAACAGGGTGAGCTTTACCATCTTACCTGTTAAAAGCACGGAAGTAAAGGAGTTTTCACACCTCCTTTTGAAATATAACAAATTAAGTAAAACTGTAGTTAATGCAAAATAGTTCTTAATATCAATTTCAATATTATCGAAATAGAATAAATAGGTACTGTAGTGTTTTTGATAATTTCTAGATCACCGTCTACCTACATCATGCCTTATTCATGTGTTATATTATGTATAGTTATTGAATTTATAAGCTGATATATTTTTATAAAAAACTCGATTTAACAATACTTTTGTAAACATAACAAAAGAATATTACTGGCCATACAAATTATGCCATAGATTTTACTCAGAATGTTAGTCATACTAACTGACTCAAGGAATATTATTTATTATTCAAAGGCCAAGGTTATTTGTAAAATGTCAGACTGGGTTGTTTAAAATTAATCAAATTAATTGTACGTTTGTAGACAACTCTGAAAAACACCTATTTTGTTACTTTGACGTAGTTGCATTATATTAAAACAGAGTTTTCCCGTCCGAGAATTGATCTGGTGGAGTCGAATTTTGTTGATTTTAATTTGTGTTTTATGCTTGCTTATAAATAAACTAAATAAGCTCATAAAAAGTTCTAAGTGTCTAGCTCATCGGGAAGTTAGTAATAAAATCGATTAAAAAGCAGACACACAACGAATAAACAAAAACCGGCCAAGTGCGATACGTCGCGCACGAAGGGTTCCGTATTATTTTAATCTGTTTTTAGTATTTGTTGTTATAGCGGCAACAGAAATACATCATCTGTGAAAATTTCATCTGTCTAGCTATCACGGTTCATCAATGACACAGCCTGGTGACAGACAGACGGACGAACAGTGGAGTCTATCCTGTTTTTACCCTTTGGGTACGGAACCCTAAAAAGCGACTTAGTAAAAAAGTGTTAAAAATGGGTCCCATTGCAAAATGAGAGAATGTTCGCATTGAGACATCAAACGTGTAAGAATCTGCAAGATTAGATATCTGCACGATATCTCTTCGTCATCTTATAAGTACCCATACCTATATAGGTATTTGAAATACTTATAGATAAGTGAGATGAACGCAGAAATTAAAAAAATAGTACTAAATATCTCTTCACTACGATATTAGTAGACAATCGAAATGGTAGATTAATGTTATTAACACATAAAAACAAATTTTATGTTACCTTGGCAACTCATAAAATCCGAGATAAGTAAGTACCTAATTCACATTTCGTCTTTATTTCGATTGGAATTCCGTAGATATGACGAAACTTGGTAAAACACAGATGGATTCTTCACATATCAATAAATGACATTTTCAGCTGTGATATGAGAACATTATCTTTTGAAAGGATTTCGTCAAAAAATATTATTTTTTATTCTGTGGTAACATACTGCTAGCAATTAACAAATATCCTACAATACGATGTATAATAAAACTTATTTATTAGTTGTATGTGAAAAACCGGCCAAATGCGAGTCGGACTCGCGCACGAAGGGTTCCGTACCAAAAAACTGCAAAAAAACACGTTTGTTGTATGGGAGTTATTTTATTCTGTTTTTAGTATTTGTTGTTATAGCGGCAACAGAAATACATCATCTGTGAAAATTTCAATTTCCTAGCTATCACGGTTCATGAGATACAGCCTGGTGACAGACAGACAGACAGACAGACGGACAGCGGAGCCTTAGTAATAGGGTCCCGTTTTTACCCTTTGGGTACGGAACCCTAAAAATGACTCATCATTATGATCGCCGATCGTGATGATCACATCAAGATCACATCATCATAAAATTAGTTCGTGATTTATTATAATAATATAAAATATCGTAAATAATGCCTAAATAACAATCACGACTCCATAATTTGAGATAAACAAAGAGAAATACTTGCCTATACTCTGAAGTATTAGTTCTGGGTTATTATAATTAAGTACGAGTATAATATTTCAAAAGGAGTGGCCCTAAAATAGAGAATTAATATTCATCATATTTCGCAAACCGGATTTATCTAAGCTAAAATAGGCGTTTGATAATTTATTGGGCTATTTAAGGCTCGGCCCGAAGTCTATTCGCAAAATTAGTATATTATGCAAATTATTTGAATGTAGGTAAATGCTTTGTAGATTGTAGTTATGTAGCATTGAGTTTAAAGTTAAAAAAATGGCTCCTGCAACCGGAAGGAATTGACTCAAATCCTAATGTGAGTCTAAACCACAGACTGTTGTAATGTAAATAGTCTTTAAGCTGGCATTATTTCTTTCGCCCCAAATAAATTGGGATAAGGGTAGGGGGATGATGGATGATTTCTATCGCCATTTCTTTCTTGGAGTGGCCGCTGGCCACCCAATTTTTTGAAATGGTGGTAGTTTCAGTAGATTCTTTCTTTTTAGCATTAATTAATTCAAAAAATTAAATTATAGCATTAACTTAATTCATCAACGCTCGAGCGGTCTCCGGCGACCGGACAACAATAGAAAATCCATTTGTGACTCCTTTTCGGGGCGTTGACGAGTTATACCAATATTTTTTGTTTTCAATAATAATTTCTGAACGTCCTTAAAAATTCATCGCTTGAGGGTAGGCAGCGAGCAGCTTCAGTCCCTCGTGACCACGGCAGCTGCAAAAGTGCCGAAATGTCGGAAAAATAAAAAATCTAACCAAATACCAACTAATGACCAAAGTACTTTCAATAAAACCGCGCTAGTATCCGTCAAAAAGACAAAATATCCGTTAATAACGTTTATTTCATGTCTAGTGAGCGCGTAAGCTTGAGAGGTAAATAATGGCTTGTTTTAATAAAAGCAAGTTAATACGTAAAACACATTATAATTCTTTAATCAATAACATGTATGTACTGCAACGAATCGACAAACCGTTTAGTACTATTAAATTATATAAGCAACTGATTACGGTTTCAATTTCGATGAAGGATCTAGACGGCTAGCGTGCTGCGGAAATAGGGTTGGCAAACGTATTTATCATAATATATAAACGTATTATAGGTAGGTATGCGCTAGTATCAACTGTTTACATTCATACATATACGTTGTATATTACAAAAACCCCTAAACTTAGAGAAGGGAAGTAAGGGGAGCAGGCACCTACGAAAAAAGCGTGCATACCTACTTCATTGTTCTCCATTGTAATGGAATAAAACATGGCGGCTTAGCTTAGTGTACATACACCTTATGTTAACAGCATAAAGTTGAAATTGTAACATGTGACAGGAACAATAAATGACGGACTCGGCACGCGCCTGACGTCACGAATGCTTTGTTATTGCATTTTATGCCTGCTCCCCTTACTTCCCTTCTCTAAGCCCCTAAAGCTCTATATGGAACATAGGATACCATGCATACATCCCCGGATTTTTTTTTATAAACTCTGAAAACCGCCACTTAAAAAATACTGGATGCAATACAACCACTACCACATAAATTACTCAACGGATTAGCATGTTTAACAACAGACTTCTACTTCTGAACCTCTACAACCTGTTAATGAATTAACGCAAAATGAGAAAACCGTTTCTTCAACTGTGGAAATCGCGAAAAAAAATCAGCTATTTCGTACAAAAATTAATAACGAAAATATAAAAATGTATGAAGCAGTTGATTTTTTTTGCGATTTCAGAGTTGGTCACATAGTAAAAGTTGTTCGGTTTGATGGTCCGAAGAAACGGTTTTCTCATTTTGCGTTAATTCATTTACACGTTGTATACATGTTGTAAAACATTATATTATATTATATCAAATAAACATTTATTCATAAATCTGCATGTCTTTATATTCAATCAGATAAGCATTCAACAATGTTTTAACTTTTATCAAAGGGAAACATAAGATTGGAATCGCATTAAAAGATATTCTTTAAAACAAAATGGAAGCAAGTACCAACCCTACCCAACCGAACGTACCAAGCCAACTGCGTATGCGCATCGCGTGTTAGCAAATCGCAGCGGCTAGATTTCACTGCGCTCCCCAAATGTCTAGGGGCCGTGAAACCTACCATTGAACTGAGCACCGACACGGTTAAACACTGCTTTCCGATTCGATCCGATTATAGATGTCTAAAGTTCAATATTGTACGTTTGTAAATCGGATACACTAAATCGGATGGTGTAGCGGCTCCATTAGGTTTTGTAGCCCTGAATCACTGAAAACTCATACCGTAGTGACACGGTTAGGTTGCCTAGTTGAATGACTTGATTTATAGATAGACAATGTTATTGCGCAGTCATTGTTCGGTACTGAAAATCGTTACTGCGCATGTGAAATGCCTGAAAAAATTCAAATTGGTTGATTTTTTATGGGTAGGAATTGTTCGGCCGTGATCAAACCAACGCAGCGTGCGGGGAGCCAGAAAGAAAAAGATAATGGATTGTTTCCAAATACACCACTGTTTATTATAATATTCACAAAATGTAAATACATTAATTACACGGAAACTCAGATTGAAAACGATTATAATTTAGCACAAAAAGCAAAACCTGCCTGTCGGGCTGACGGCCATAGAGAGAGAGAGAAGATAGTGTGAGGGAGACAGAAAACCTGTCAAATTAAAAAGTATGAAATTTTATGGCATTAGCACCTAGGCTTTTTGCCTCTCCAACACTTCCCCTTGCCATAAAATTGCAAAGATGTCATAAGTAAAAATCAGAAACATGTACCCTTATACAACTCTACATGTCCAAAAATAAAACTCTAACTGCACACAGTAACTCTACATCAAAGTTGCATGCACTCTACATCAAAGTTGCATGGACTCTACATCAAAGTTGCATGGACTCTACATGTTCCAATTACATAGGTAAATTATAAATCTCTAAACCATATTCATTCCTTTTACAAATTTTTCATGCTTTACACAACTTAATGGTTTTGTAAGAACATCGGCCAGCATATTCTCAGTTCCTATCACTATCACTAATATTATTATTACCAACACTAATTCCGTTACTCTGCATATTAATTATTCCTGGATCATAAAATAAATCATTAAAATTTAATTTATAATTATCAATGTCACAATTGTAAAACTTCTCCTCTAAAAATTCTACGTTCCTTGCTATAATAACCTCCTTTGGTTTCAGGGGGTCCAGTAGCCTGTACCCTTTGCTGGTCTCACTATAGCCCACAAATAAATACTTCTTACATTTAGCATCTAACTTTTGCCTTTTCACTGAAGGTAACAATGCATACGCCACGCACCCAAATACACGGAGGTGACCAAGGTTAATTTTATTCCCGGTCCACACCTCCTCAGGAATCTGACCACACAATGTTGAACTAGGGGACCTATTATACAAATAAATTGCCGTGCTCACGGCCTCCCCCCAAAATTCCTTTCCAAGTCCAGACCCATGTAATAAGCACCTCGCCTTCTCAATAAGCGTTCTATTCAAGCGTTCCGAAACCCCATTCTGTTGAGGACAGTATGGTACACTAGTTTGGTGCAGTATGCCTTCCTTCCTTAAATAAGTATCAAAACGGCTATTCACATATTCACCCCCATTGTCTGAACGTAGACATTTTACTACTTTGCCCGTCTGCTTCTCCGCCATCACTTTAAAATCAATAAATTTAGACATTACCTCGGCTTTTTCTTTAATGAAATATCCAAACGCCTTCCTCGAATGGTCATCGGTAAATGTGACTAAGTATCTTGCACCTCCCAAACTGCTAGTCTGCATCGGGCCGCAGACATCGGAATGCACTAAGTCTAGAAGATCCTTGGCTCGCTTGCCCTCTCCTGTAGGGTATGGCTTACCACAAAGCTTCCCCTCAAGGCAGGGTATGCAGCCACCTGCAGTGTCAACATTATCCTGAAATGATACACCAATATTAGATTTCTTCAGAACACACATGCTTTTATAATTCAAGTGGCCTAATCTTTTATGCCACAAAGCCTGCCCAGCAGAAGCACTAGCACAAATAGGTCTCTGCTGTGTCCCTTGGCATCCACTATCCAAGGATTGAAGAGAGTACCCCCCATCACGGTGCAATTTGTCACCACATGTAATACCTTTCAACCTATACAGACCATTTTCACAAAAACCTTTTGCAATAGACTCGCCAGAGGTTTTACACAAAATTTGACAGCCCCTATTGTCAAATTTGACATCATATCCACTATCCACTAACTGACTCACCGAAAGCAAATTGGCAGCAAGCTCTGGCACAAATAAAACATTAATAAGCCTTACCTCATTTCCTTCACACATCAACTTAACGTCACCTATTGCATTACAATTTAATTTAACATTATTCGCTACTGTGACATAATTTTTCAGGTTATTTTTCTTTAAGTTCACTAAACAGTCTCTATTCCATGTCATGTGTGACGTGCATCCACTGTCGATGATCCAATCCTTACAACCTTGAACTAGAAACGCTGCAGCTAAGTTTCCGTTCTCATTGGTCTTCTTCCCCTCATCAGCTTTCTTCTTATAACATTTTGCTTGTACATGTCCTTTCTTCTGACAATAATGACACACAATTGACTTATTCAACTTGTTTTTCTTGAAAGTAGACTTCGACTTTGACACCAGTGCTGTGCCACCGTTCAATTCATTTTTCCGGTGTTCTTCCTGTAGCAATCTGGCTTGTACGATATCACTGTTCAGCTGTTTTGTCATCCACAACGTTTCAAGGTTAGACACAAGTGAGTCGTACTCCTGAGGAAGTCCACTAAGCAGAATCTCCGTAACTTCTTCATCTTCAATTGTCTTTCCTATGTTACTGAGTTGTTGTACAAGAGTCGATACCTTTTCTATGTACTCGGACATCGAGGAAAAATTACCAAATTGGATCTGATGCAATTGTTTCAATAGCGAAACGCGACGAAAGAGGCCTTTATCTTCAAAAGTTTGTCCAAGCTTGTCCCATGCTTCCTTTGCTGATTTGCACGTTCGTACATACTGAAATAACGTTGGCCTAAGGGATATACAAATGCGAGCAAACGCACGCTTGTCTTTTATTTCATCCACTTCACTGCCTTCAACGACGTTCCATAAATTTTCCACAGTTAATATCATTTTTGTTATGAATTGCCAGTTTAGATAGTTGGAGGCCCCTTCTAGCCTCTCAAAATGTGATGGCGCAAGCATTGACGACGTCGGCATGCCAGTCCCCGGCATGGTCACACCGTTTCCGTTTTCATTTCCAACAATTACAGTTTCATTACCTGCAGTATTTTCTGGCATTCTTATTATTGATTCCCACGCACTTTATTTTTAGTTATTACTTATGCAATCTTTGCTTTTTGGCTGCAAAAACTGGGCCCATAACCTGTTCGGCCGTGATCAAACCAACGCAGCGTGCGGGGAGCCAGAAAGAAAAAGATAATGGATTGTTTCCAAATACACCACTGTTTATTATAATATTCACAAAATGTAAATACATTAATTACACGGAAACTCAGATTGAAAACGATTATAATTTAGCACAAAAAGCAAAACCTGCCTGTCGGGCTGACGGCCATAGAGAGAGAGAGAAGATAGTGTGAGGGAGACAGAAAACCTGTCAAATTAAAAAGTATGAAATTTTATGGCATTAGCACCTAGGCTTTTTGCCTCTCCAACAGGAATGAGCCCCCTTATTAATAGGAAAAATTATTCATTTTTTTATGCACAACAGGTTAAGCTAGGGTTTCCTAGGATAGCGGTGCCGTCATATTATGGCCGTAATATAGCGGCGTTGAGTGTTGTCTATGTAAACAGTACGGTGACACCGTAACGTCAGAAACCGCGCCGTATTGGTTACATAGACAACGTTCTACGCCGCTAAATTACGGCCGTAATATGACGGCATCGTCATCCTAGGAAACCCTAGCTTTAGTGCTTGGCTAGTAATTTTAAAATTGTTGTTATGACGTCAGACTTAGGTATGATGGTGTTAGCTAGACAGGCGGACTTGAAATAAGCCCTACCATACCAACCAAACCGAGTACAAATTGTACCCCTCGGGAATCGAACCCTCTCCTCCGGACTCCTGGCGTCACACGGGTCAAACCACTAGACCACAGAGGTGGTTGCTTGAAAAAAAAAAGGATTGTAGGAATCTAAATAGCAGAGAAATTAAAAAACACAATGTATCTTGTGAAGAATCACAGACATTGACTGGTCAAGATTCAACTGACTGGATAATTATTTTAAAGTTCGTAAAAATAAGGAAACTAATTTAACAATGTTATGTAAAATTGAGTGAACTACTAAAGACCAATCTCATTTATTAGACCAGTTGAAGTTATTGGATCAATTGTTATGTTGGTAATGTTGCTAAAAGTGCCGACATCAGAATTACCAATTGCTGTCGGTATAAAGGTTTTAAAGGCTGCTATTTTGAGGTATTGTCCGACATTCGACCTCGTATCCAATATTGAAATACATTACATCTGCTAATTAAATCACTAATGTAACATTGCGAATAGTGGCGGTAGATTCAATCGTATTCTCTGTTTTTTTATTATAAATTGATTAGTAAATTTGATTTTCATTGCGAATAATGACTTTTTAATGTACTATATTTTACTCTACAGATTAATACTGTTATTTCCAAGTCCTAATTCAAGGCAGGTTACATATTTTTTATTTTCTTGAGTTATCGATAGTATCTTTGTACAATTTTGTACTTACTAATGTCTTGTTTTCAAACAACAATTCTACCTTTCTTAAACCATTTTCAATAGCACTATCTGATGTTATTTAATAATCATATCATATCTTATAATCTATTTTGTTATTAGTGTCAAAATGTTTCGTATATTGTTTTCAAGAATAAATAATAGTCCAATAGCTATACCTTTCTAACACATGCAAAATTGTTCTTGAAAACACGATGGTCAGTAATGGAAAAATCGATAAGCCGTAGGTGACCGGCTGTGCCATTGAACGTTAGTACTGTTTGTTTTATTGATCGATCACTAACTACACTGGCCTGCAAAACTTAAGTACTACAGAGGTCTATTTTCATACAAACGAGGTAACTTTAAAGCATTGGTTCTCCGCCCAGGATTAAACGTGGTGTGATCTGATGATGGCCATCCAGGGAGTGAATGGAGAAAATTCAGATCCCCATACACACCCAATAGATCTGATCACCATTCTAAGAGCTGTTTGGATATGTTTAAAAAAACCACGAAAATAGCATTAAAATTTATGGAAATGCTGTAACTGATAACTCTTATCCTTACAGCTCTTAGAATGCTGATCAGACCAATTGGGTGTGTATGGGGATCTGAATCTTCTCCATTCACTCCCTGGATGGCCATCATCAGATCACACCACGTTTAATCCTAGGCGGAGAACCAATGCTTAAAAAGTTACCTCGTTTGTATGAAAATAGACCTCTGTAGTACTTAGTTTTGCAGGCCAGTGTATTAAACTTGGATGGATTAATTTACAAACGTTGTTCTACACATCGATGGAAAAGAACATGCATCGTAGGTGTATCGCATAAAATGGGAAGAAATACCTAAGTGCCAACACTATAAGACTTATTCCGTTATCCACCCTAAAACATCCATCCTAAGACGTCTTGATAGTATGATGGGGTGGATAGATAACACGCGTTTTCCGAGTATCCATCTTAGGGTGGCTGTTTCAGGGTGGATAAATGGAATAAGATGGTTGGATGGCATTTAGTTCTTCGTTCGATTCGCGGTCAAAAATACCTACCTATGTAGAACAAAGTAACTTCTTTGTTTACAATCAGAACAAATTTGGGACTATTGTTTCTGATTTCTATATAGTCAAGTGGGGTAAGTGAAACATACTTTATTTTTATTTTTATTTAACAAGGTGTAGTAAAGCTATAAAACTCGCAATTAAAGTAGCTGTAGAGGCAATGTACTCCTAATTAAATCAGCATTTAACGGTATGAATATAAATATCTAAAGACTTGCATTAAGCAACAAAATCACGAAAAAGATAAGAAGTGTTTCACTTACCCCTGACAAGGGGGAAGTGAAACAGTGGCCAAAATAGCTTTAAATATTGTGTCCATTTAATTAAAAACAGGACAAAAGGATCATGTTTAACCGTTAATATCCAAAATATATCAAATTCTCATAAAATAGGGTCCAGTTTTAAAGATTTATCAAAAAAACATCGTGTTTTGCGTTTTGACATCTAATGAATTTCTTTTTGGTTTACTAGCTAGGTTAATGATCGCAGCGATATCTGTGTTGTATTAAGGGAAGTAATTCGTCATTCCTGATTTATCGACACATAGCTATGAGAATAAACTACGATAGTTTCTTAGATATGGTTGGGTGTTTCACTTACCCCGGTGTTTCACTTACCCCACCTGACTATAGTGCTTTATCTACTTTCTTATTCAGTTTATGAGGCTGTTTATCATCAAAATCATAAAGCGCGTCGATTAATTGACCGAGCGAGCACGAAGTGCGAGCGAAGCGTCTCTGCTTCAGCTTGGGCAAAAATTCTTTCGTATGTCTGTATGTTCTCTTCTACAGGTCGCATTTCTCAACCGATTCTCGTGAAAATTTGTGAGCAGGTTCGAAAATAGTATAGAATTTTTTTGTCGAGCCAGATTTTTTAAATTTTTCAAAATGGCGGAAATATGTTAAAAAAACAGGTTTTACGGCTTTTCAGCGCTGTCTGTTCTCCTCTACAGGTCGCATTTCTCAACCGATTCTCGTGAAATTTTGTGAGCAGGTTTGAAAATGATATAGAATTTTTTTGTCACGCTATTTTTTCGATTTTTTTCAAAATGGCGGAGATATGTAAAAAAACATATTGCAGTCCAGCTTTCCGGCTCTGTCTTTTCTCCTCTACAGGTCGCATTTCTCAACCGAATTTCGTGAAATTTTGTGGGCAGGTTAGAAAATCATATAGATTTTTTCTAAATTTTTCGTAATGGCGGAGATATGTAAGAAAAAAATATTTCAGTCCGGCTTTCTGGCGCTGGATGTTCTCCTCTACAGGTCGCATTTCTCAACCGATTCTCGTGAAATTTTGTGAGCAGGTTTGAAAATGATATAGAATTTTTTTGTCACGCCACTTTTTCGATTTATTTCAAAATGGCGGAGATATGTAAAAAAACATATTGCAGTCCAGCTTTCCGGCTCTGTCTTTTCTCCTCTACAGGTCGCATTTCTCAACCGAATTTCGTGAAATTTTGTGGGCAGGTTCGAAAATCATATAGATTTTTTCTAAATTTTTCGTAATGGCGGAGATATGTAAGAAAAAATTATTTCAGTCCGGCTTTCTGGCGCTGGATGTTCTCCTCTACAGGTCGCATTTCTCAACCGATTCTCGTGAAATTTTTTGAGCAGGTTTGAAAATGAAATATAATTTTTTTGTCACGCCACTTTTTCGATTTATTTCAAAATGGCGGAGATATGTAAAAAAAAACATATTGCAGTCCAGCTTTCCGGCTCTGTCTTTTCTCCTCTACAGGTCGCATTTCTCAACAGAATTTCGTGAAATTTTGTGAGCAGGTTCGAAAATTACATAGAATTTTTTTGTCACGCCAGTTTTTTGAAATTTTACATAATGACGGAGAAATGTAAACAAACATATTTCAGTCCGACTTTCCAGCTGTCCATTTTCCTCTACAGGTCGCATTTCTCAACAGATTCTCGTTAAATTTTGTGAGCAGGTTCGATAAATATAGATTTTTTTTAATTTAGCCAGTTTTTCTAAATTTACCAAAAATCACCATTTCGAAAAATGTTTAAATTTAGAAGCGCCATCTAGCTGCGAATATACCAAACAGCACGTAACTACTACCACAGAATACACTACGTGCTTTGAAAAGCTCGTGAACAGGGTGGGAGAAAGAGGTGGCGACATTTTTTAGATTATTTTTTAAACATTTTTTAACGCGAGGTCTACAGCTCACGGAGCCACTAGTTTATAGTCCATTCTTTTACTTGCAAACCTTGGGGTTTATCTGACCAATAATGTTCTCATCAGCTATTTATTTATTAATAAAAAGACTTAAAAGAGGATATATATAATCGCATTTAGCGATAGGACCGCCATGCGCCATGTTTAGTACTCAGTTTTATTGTTAACACTTTTATGTATGATTTTTGGTGTTAAATAAAATATTGTCTATTCTATTCTAATATTAAATTAGCCAATATCTCAGATGGACCCTAAAAGCTAAGATCACTCTGTTTTGTCATGTTTTTACCATTGGGCAAGTTTTTAAAAATTTTGTTTTTCTTTTCAAAAAGGGAAATTTAAATAGCTAAAATGGCGTCACTCTGATGATATCATTGGTCGGTGGCGAGGCTTATTTTCCGGTGGGTGGTTTTTTTATGGCCACCAGCTGCGGTCACAGTTGGCGGCCATGAATGATGTCAGAGACCTGTTCATCTCGAGATCTGGTGAACCTTTTAGCGTGAGCAATCGATCAGATGAATACGAATGTAGCGTATTAGTTCCGGTTAGAAAATACTGTGTTTGGTTTTAGGAATAACGGGATAAGTTTTTACTATGTCACCATCCGTGCCTCATTTAGGAGAAATTTATAAATTTAGATAGAGGAAATAATGGTTAAGGTGACATTCAATCAACGCTTCAACAGGTTCTTGTTTCAATGCTAAGGGCTACAAGTTCTGTAACACTTAATAATTTATTTGAAACTAGCGACCCGACTCTATCTATTAAAAAAAACCGGCCAAGTGCGAGTCGGACTCACGCACGAAGGGTTCCGTACCAAAACGGTAAGAAAATCACGTTTGTTGTATGGGAGCCCCCCTTAAATATTTATTTTATTCTGCTTTTAGTATTTGTTGTTATAGCGGCAACAGAAATACATCATCTGTGAAAATTTCAACTGTCTAGCTATCACGGTTCATGAGATACAGCCTGGTGACAGACAGACAGACAGACAGACAGACGGACAGCGGAGTCTTAGTAATAGGGTCCCGTTTTTACCCTTTGGGTACGGAACCCTAAAAAACCGCATCAAAATCCGTTGTGTAGTTTTAAAGATCTAACCATACATAGGGACCGACGGCGGGAAGCGACTTTGTTTTATACTATGTAGTGTTTCTGTCAAGTAAGTT
This sequence comes from Agriphila tristella, assembly GCA_928269145.1. Lineage (NCBI taxonomy): Eukaryota > Metazoa > Arthropoda > Insecta > Lepidoptera > Crambidae > Agriphila > Agriphila tristella. Next base: position 22,266,353 of record OV743445.1, read on the forward strand.
GTAATAGAAATATATCTGTAATCAATTGAACTCCTCCGAAACCTGTGAAATTCTCTGTTAGTACGTATCAGAATTAAGAAATACTGTATTAGCTAATCTATCATCAATTTTTTTTCTGTAAAACATAATTTACACGACTGCCCAAAATGAGTACTATGTGAGTTTCTTTATTCCACCATAACTTCTATATGTCTCAACGCATTTGGATGTATTATCGTTAGAATCCTTATATCATTCCGAGTGACACTGGCTATCATCATCATCCTCCTGCCCTTATCCCATAGACTTATTATATTACTTATCCCAATTTATTTGTAGTGCTATGTCTACACAAAATAAAATTTTGCGCTCGTAGAACGACCACTATTGGGGTCGGCGCAGCATGTAATACATACTGCATTAGGTTTTGGCAAAGTTTTACGATCGGCCGCCTGCCTGACACCAACCCTCCTTGGGAATGCTGTTGTTGACAGTTTCCTCGCTGCCATTCGAGTGACCCTTTGTGCGATGGTCTGCACCGGGTCCCTAAAACTTCCCTCTATCGCCTTCTACGATACCCACGGGATGAGATGGGACAGTCCTATTCTTAACCAGAACTGTGCGGCAACTGGCTATATAAAAAAAAAAGTCAATATGGCGACTGTAGGACACAATTTTCAAACGTGAAAAAAAAATATGGGCATCAAATGAAAAGCCATAATGAGCACATTTCAAAACTATATAATTTGTCACTAAAATGTGTGAAATAAAAATAAATTAATTTAAAACATATTAAAAACACGACTGCCCTGCCAAAACGAACTAAAAAGGTGTCATTGCAGTCGGGGGACCTCTTTTTAATTGAAAATTGTTCCACAAAACGGTCCCCCGATGACAATGACACCTTGTTATTTGTCTTTTTAGTTCGTTTTGGCAGGGCAGTCGTGTTTTTAATATTTTTAAATTTTTTTTTTTTTTTTTTAAAACAAAGGACGAGCGACTGAGATAGTCTCGTATGTTTTCCTATTTTTTCTTTTGTCAAGGTGTTAATAACAAATGGCGCACACTGTCCATAGCGCACAGCCGACACGGTTGCGCGCGCGCATCTGTTTCCGCCATATGCTATAACTGTTGCTCCCAAATTACTCCTTTCAACCATCGCGAATTATGGTATTGTCGGCTTTTCATTCAGGTAGATTTTTGGATAACCTTTTTGGTGAGTTTATGGTTTTGTGACTTTGTTTTGGGAAGTATAGATTTGAATAGATTATTATTGCTGTGTTTGAATGGTCAGGAATATTCTCTGCAAAATGACCATTATAGCATTTTGTGCGTTTGTTTTATTGTTGTCTATAATAAGTTAGGTACCTATTGTAGTGTTTTTAGTGTACTAAGCGTGGCAACGTTATCAGCTTGTTTATAGTTTCTTCTCTGTCTTTAGTTTAAATTGTTATAAAGCTATGTAGTTTCTTTTGAGATACTTACTTACTCGTAGGTATAACTTTTTCCACCATGCTTTTTTGCGGTTTTGTTATATCATCATGCTATTTTGTTTCTTAAAATATCTACTCATTCAAATATCAAATTTAGTACAGTTAAAGTAAACAATACAATGTTAAACCTAACTAATTCTTAATCACATTCCGCGCCGTGCTTACCCTTTGGTTAGAGCCAAAATTTACAAACAGCCGATTGATTTATAAATCAATCGTTTGTTCTACAGTTTTCATAACATCCAATCAAGCGTACAACTTGCGACATTGCCAACTCACCTATAGTAATAGTAGTCTATCTAACTGTAGAATATTGTTTAAAATTGTTTAACATTTTCTGTCTCACAGATGTGGAGGTAGCTCACGTAACTTTTAGCAGGACGATTCTCTGGTAGGTCGGGTACAAGGTGGACCGACGATCTGGTGCCTAATCTGTTATTGTTAACGTCGTAATCGTGTTTGAATTGTAATGCTTTTTTACACAGTTCTTGTTTCTTAAACCCAAAACCGAAACACAATTGAAACAAGATTATGACGTTGAAAATAGCAGACTGGGCCCCTGGTGAGGGTCACGGGCCCGCGGGAAGACGTTGGATGCCGGGCAGTGGAAAACTGATCGTCGTGAAGACTGGAGATCCTTGGTCCAGGCCTATTACCAGCAGTGGGTGCCATGTCTAAAATGATGATGATATTTTAGCCCGCAGTAGAGCACATGAGACTTCCCTGGTATTACAGACAGAAATACAACACTACATAGATATCAGACTATTTGAATATTTTTAATGTAGATTTGACAGTGAAGTGACAGGAAGGACAAATAAATTGGGATGAGGATAGGGGATGATGAATGAATGTATTTCCCATAAATGGGAAAATAAAGAAAAAGTAAATTGATTTAACAACGTAAGTGGAAATGTAAAAAAAAAATATATGTTTTCAAGCTCAAAAACCACCTCTTGAAGCAGGAAGCATTATAGTTTTCTAAAAGCTCGTGTGTCAGGTCCTTTGCACATTGAAGACGTAAGTAATAATGACGTCGCCGTCGGCGCATGCGTTGGCTTACTATTTGTTTCCTTCCGCTTCGGATGAGCTGCTCGCGATGTTACCACATTGCGTGCGCGCATAGACAGGCTGGTAAGTTGTGAACTATTTTGATGAGGATTAGAAATATAGAATCAACGAACTGTTGGCTAAATCAGTGTGTGTAAAGATTGATTTATGAGTCCACCAGAAGAACCATTTGGAGACTGGTTTATAGCTAATGACTGTGAAGTGTGAACCTTTATGATGATGAATTATTTAGTTAGACAGTGGGCAATTAAGACGCTTCTAACTTCTAACGATACCTCATTTGTCAAATTTTCTACTCTTAGAAGTTATTTTTTACTATAAGAAGTTGTGTATGAGGTAACAGATAAACATAGGTACTTACATACATACCGGTCAAAATCATATACCCTCTATTTTGCTTCGCTGTAGTCGGGTAAAAAGTAATTTTTTGACAAGTCAGTGTACAGTCGTTGTTTTTGTACTATGACACAAATTCTTCAATTAATACCTTAAGACCCGAGCTGATATGGATGTTTTCCAAACCTCATTCCATTTATTGATTACATTAAACAAACATCAGATAACAACTCTCTATTTCCTCCAAAACAAAGTATTACTCATTTAGTTTGTTATGAAAACTGCGTAAAAGCATTTTCGTTTTCAGCGTACCTATCTTGTGTAAATTAATGGAATTTTATCTGACGTGTGACAGTGTGATCCGGGCGTGATACTAACGGGCTAAAATATAGATAGATATTTGGACACTCGAGATAAATGCTTCAACTGAAAACAAAGGTATTGGCCAGGAATGTTACGTTATTTTATATTATGATAGCTAGAAAATTGCATTCGAGTCATACTTCAATTTTATATTTGTAGCGCAGCGCGTGTCAGCAAACGACGTTGTTTTAAATTGTAAATTTGAAATTCTATGGTATTTGACAGTATGTCTCACCGAATTCTGCGCGGCTGCTGCGCTTCAGTGTGACATATTATACTGTCATGTCAGCAAACGACGTTGTTTTGAGTTGAATATTTGAAATTCTATGGTATTTGACAGTATGTCTCACCGAATTCTGCGCGGCTGCTGCGCTTCAGTGTGGCATATTATACTGTCATGTCAGCAAACGACGTTGTTTTGAGTACAAAATTTGAAATTCTATGGTATTTGACAGTATGTCTCACCGAATTCTGCGCGGCTGCTGCGCTTTAGTGTGACATATTATACTGTCATGTCAGCAAACGACGTTGTTTTGAGTTGAAAATTTGAAATTCTATGGTATTTGACAGTATGTGTCACCGAATTCTGCGCGGCTGCTGCGCTTCAGTGTGACATATTATACTGTCATGTCAACAAACGACGTTGTTTTGAGTTGAAAACTTGAAATTCTATGGTATTTGACAGTATGTCTCACCGAATGCCGCGCGGCTGCTGCGCTTCAGTGTCACATATTATACTGTCATTTACATACCATTTCTTACATTATAACCTTGTTTGCCATAACGCTACGCAAGTACGCAACGTAACGCGCTGTGTTGTTGCAACGCACACGCATTCGGTTTGACCCAAGCCAACTATAATTTATTCTGTGCCGGCTTATTAGTTTTTATTTCTGTAACATCTAAAAACGTAGCTCGTAGTTCAAAATAGAGAGCCTATTTTGTGCTCGCAGCCTAATCAAAGCCCGAGCATAATTTAATTAGATTTTTTACTAGGAATAATATTGTGTAATTTACCAATAAGTACATGCCACCGCAGTCCACATCATAAGTCACTTGGTAGTTATTTTCGTCGTTTAAGAATCGGAATGTTTCGTTTTTTGTCGAGGTCGCTGGTTTCAATCGTAGCCTTTGTACACAAAATGCATTATCATGATATAATAAAAAGCCGTTGATGCTAAAAAAATGTGTCATTGAACTGTGTTACATTGAAATACTTGCCGAGGATACTTGTAGTACTGAAGGCTGGGTATTTATTTTAACAATTTTAAACATAAAATGGAAAATACAAATACAATTTGTGTTTGAGATAAACATCCCAAAAATCAAACGTTGCTTTTAACAATATCCGATTTTTTTATAAAGTCCTTTTTTTGTATGTATCTAGTTAAATAAAAGGACAATAATATGGGGACTTTATTTCAAGTAGAATCGCAAAAAAAGACTTGTATGTAAGTTATACCACTTATCTTGTTTTGCATACTCATCTTTTTTTATGTTACCCAATCATAATAAGTGTTACTTCACAATATTATCTCAGTTCATATTGCAAAAGTTCACAAAGAATATTAATTCAACGTGCTACATTAACACGCTGCGCAAGAGTTGGTAACACCGTGTTTTGTTAATCTGTGGTAAAGCTATGATCTATGATTGACCTGTGGTGTCACAGATTAATGTTATCTCGAAGGTAATAACCAAATGTGCAACCTCATGTGTTGATGCATAGACTTCTTTATTTCCAAGCCGTGAACATAAGTTTGGCAACGTCTGTTACTGTCAGTTCGTGGTCATGTCGTCCGCCAGTCTCCATACTAAATGTATGGGAATATTTCAATTTTAAGAGGTCGATATTTTTTTTCATAGTAATCGTGTGAGGTTTAAAATATGAAAATAATTTAGTTCTTTTATTGAAATGCTTTGTATATTAAACAATAAGAAAAATATCAATGTTAACCAGGAAAAAATGGCTGTCAAAGATGTCATGTTTTTTGTTTATTTTCTTCAGCAGGGAGTTGATTAACACGCCCTCTAGCAATAAATGATATATCATTAGAAAATATCAATTGTTAATAATTTTGGAGTTAAAGGTTATTAAAGTATAAAAGTGGTTTATTGTCTATGGGAGTTGATCTACCACACCTATAGAAATTAATGATATATCATAAGATAGGTTTTTATATGACAAATATTTGATGCAAACATACTTTCTATTAATTGTTAGTAATTTCGGAGTTTTAGGTCATTAATGTTAAAAAAATTGGTCAAGTTTAGAGCGTTATAACTCTCAAAGTACTAATAGTTCACGATTATAGTCATACAACAAAGTATTTCAAATTTAAATACCTTTCCAATGATGTAAGATATATTGCTAAAAGAGGCTTAGATCAAAATGCTCATCGTACTAAAGGACCCCCGAAAAGTTCAAATAATTTGACTTAAACCTTATGTTCTAATAAATAAATAATAATAATAAATATAAAACTTTATTGAAATAATCTTACATCACAATTTACAACTAGTTTAAACATAGATAATCTAGGAAAACAAATAATAAATATTTTTTAAAATAATTTAATGCTATGTGCTTGACCACATGCGATGTTGCCGTTCTGCTCAACTTCAGTGCTTGGAAGATATAGAAGGCTATGGTTGATGCCATCGAGATATTCTAAGTTGAAGTCCTAGCTTCATTTCATAACACTTCATAGGTACCCTATTGATGATCTGAGCTTTACAACATTTAATATTATTGATGTTTTGCGATTCTATCGCGGCGGTATTTCATACGCTTTGCCCTTAGAGCATTCAGTTGAATGCTCTAAGGCTTTGGCAATACTGGCTTAATTATCCACCCCTTCTTTATTTTTATTTTCAGTCTGCGTAAACGATATTTTTCCCTTCCTCGGGAACAGTACTTATTTCTGGATGAAGGTACCCTATCAGTAGTTCAGTGAAAGCATAAAAAACCAACAAACTCCCTCCCTTTGCATTTTTTAGGTAGGATATTCCTTTATAAGCCACCTCGGGATATTCAGTCGGTCCGTTTTTTATTTTTATTATAGGGACACGTGCAACATGAGTTTTATACTTATCTCTGTCACCACCAATCCTAGCTGCTTCGAAAAAATCAGATTAGATCTTAACGATTATATTAATGGCTACACTGAGAAAAATTTCCTCTGCCGCACTACGTAAAATAAGGATAAAAATCGACCACAATGACGTGTGTAACCCGCTACATTACGCGTAAGTAGTCAGTCATACGTAGTCGGCATACTGACGATCATCATGGAGCGGGTTACGTAATTTACGAGTGGTCGATTTTTGTACGTACGTACGTAGCCCGACATCCGGCTACGTACATACGTAGTGCGCAAGTCGCACTGAATACTCCTGAAACTACGACTGCGGCTTACGTACGTTACTGTAGCGGGCACAGTAAATAATGGTGAGCTATACGTGTGCACCGCGGCGGCATACGTACAATACTGTGGCAGACACAGTAAAGCACGGTGAGCCGTACGTGTGTACCACGGCGGCATACGTTCGATACTGTAGCGGGCACAGTAAATAATGGTGAGCCATACGTGTGCATCGCGGCGGCATACGTACGATACTGTAGCGGGCTCAGTAAAGCACGATGAGCCGTACGTGTGTACCACGGCGACATACGTACGATACTGTAGCGGGCACAGTAAATAATGGTGAGCCATACGTGTGCACCGCGGCGGCATACGTACGATACTGTGGCAGACACAGTAAAGCACGGTGAGCCGTACGTGTGTACCGCGACGGCATATGAGCGATACTGTAGCGGGCACAGTAAATAATGGTGAGCCATACGTGTGCACCGCGGCGGCATACGTACGATACTGTGGCAGACACAGTAAAGCACGGTGAGCCGTACGTGTGTACCGCGACGGCACACGTATGATACTGTAGCGGGCACAGTAAATAATGGTGAGTCATACGTGTGCACCGCGGTGGCATACGTACGATACTGTGGCAGACACAGTAAAGCACGGTGAGCCGTACGTGTGTACCGCGACGGCATATGTACGATACTGTAGCCGGCACAGTAAATAATGGCGAGCCATACGTGTACACCGCGGTGGCATACGTACGATACTGTGGCAGACACAGTAAAGCACGGTGAGCCGTACGTGTGTACCGCGACGGCATACGTATGATACTGTAGCGGGCACAGTAAATAATGGTGAGCCATACGTGTGCACCGCGGTGGCATACGTACGATACTGTGGCAGACACAGTAAAGCACGGTGAGCCGTACTTGTGTACCGCGACGGCATATGTACGATACTGTAGCCGGCACAGTAAATAATGGTGAGCCATACGTGTGCACCGCGGCGGCATATGTACGATACTGTGGCAGACACAGTAAAGCCCGGTGAGCCGTACGTGTGTACCGCGACGGCATACGTATGATACTGTAGCGGGCATAGTAAATAAGGGTGAGCCATACGTGTGCACCGCGGCGGCATACGTACGATACTGTGGCAGACACAGTAAAGCACGGTGAGCCGTACGTGTGTACCACGGCGACAACCGTACGATACTGTAGCGGGCACAGTAAATAATGGTGAGCCATACGTGTGCACCGCGGTGGCATACGTACGATACTGTGGCGGGCACAGTAAATCATGGTGCACCATACGTGTGCACCATGGTGGCATACGTATGATACTGTAGCGGGCACAGTCAAGCATGGTGAGCCATACGTTTGCACCACGGCGGCATACTTACGATACTATGGCGGACACAGTCAATCATGGTGCGCCATACGTGTGCACCATGGCGGCATAGGTAGGATACTGTGGCAGGCACAGTAAAGCATGATGTGCCCGACGTATTAACTGTCGTAGTAGAGGTAAGGTACCGTTGCCGGTACAGTAAGGCATGATGAACCGTGCGTATATACTACGGCAGCATACGTACGATACTGGTGCGGGAACAGTAAAGCACGGTGAACCATACTTATGTAACACGCCAGCGTACGTACGATACTGCTGCGGGTATAGTAAGACATGGTGCACCATACGTGTTTCGTATGGCACACCATGCCTTACGATACTCGCACCTGTATTTTCCTTATGCTGGCATGGTACATACAAAGGTGTTCAGATAATTAGTATGAATATTAACCAAAGTCAATGAAATTTTGTAGACACGATCGAGAAACTAATATCTAGGTCTATAGTTTATTACATTTTCGTAAAAATGTATAGTTTAAATATTGCAGGGAGTTTTTAATGAAAATATGAAAACCCCCTGTAATATTTAAACTATACATTTTTACGAAACTGTATTAAACCACAGACCTAGGTATTACTTTCTAGACCATGTCTACAAAATTTAATTGACTTTGATTGGTTAATATTCAAAATTATTATCTGAACACCTATGTATGTACGGCCAGCGTCATAAATATATATATACGTTAACAAGAGCTCAAAAATATCTACACACCTCTATGTCACTGATAATAAGGTTGGTGTTTACATATTTTGACTCAATGGCTGTATATATGTATATAAATGACACTGACTGTACCATGCCAACATAAGGAAAATACAGGTGCAATTATCGTAAGGCATAGTGTGCAATACGTAACACGTAGTGCAATAGTGCATCATGCCTTATACCCGCAGCAGTATCGCATGTACTCGGGCGTGAGTCTAATTAGACACACTTGATTTTTAAGTTTCCGTTTTTCCTTTTTTTGAGGCACGGAACCCTAAAAATCAAGTATGTCTAATAGCCGTCCATCTATGTACATACGTATGGTGAATGGTATGGTGCCTTATTGTCCCACACTAGTATCATACCTTCTATTTGTCTTCTCAGCATATATATTTGTCCACTGCTGGAGATATGCTTCTCCCATGGTTTTTCTATGTCGTCCTTGTTGCGGCGTATCTGGTTGAGGTAGGCCCTGACATCTTAGGAATGGCGGTCTGCCCACGCTTCGACTTCCCGTTCATACCTCTACTATAACAGTTAATAAGTTTTATACAACATTATGCTTCTTTGTAGTATAACCTGCACTGATTACATAGATATCTACTTATAAATATTGGTGCGGGTACGATAAAGAATGATGTATCATTTTAAAGCTGACCAGATGTTTTAAAAACCCGCATGCGGCATTTTTCACATTAAATTTCTTTTACTGGCAATAGTTACGTATAAATAAATCACAAAGGTCGCGTCCTTATTGCAGGGTTTTTTTAAACTCTGGTCAAGCTTTATCTACTTTTGTTGAACTTGTACGATATTAGTGCGGCTATTATTATTATTATTATTATGCAAAGTAATTTTATAGCAAACTTAACAGCTGCACCGATATAGCACCAAAGTCCAGACCTGTAAGTGAAAAGCATATAATAATTGGTAATTTAGATAAAATCATACTTCACGATACATATACATTTAGTGTACACAGCCATGATACAACATTTTTTATTTTTTAACTTTTACAAGGTTATTAACAGAAGAAATTCCGTTCTCAAACCCTGTACAAGTTTTATAGCTTAACATGTTTAAAAGGAAATAGACATAAAAGATTCATATTATTTATTTTCAATCGCAAAAATTGAGACATACTTAGTTACAAAAAAACCACAACAAGCTTAATTAATCATACTATTCTAGAATTACATGGTCGTCAAATTGGCGTACCCGTGAAACATTATGCTTTCTTTGAATGATCTTGTTGGATACGTCGGATTCAAAAGCAGCTTGCGATATATAGCCGTCGCATTCCGTGAAAGTGAAATGTTGATGACATAAGCCAGTAACTTCAAAGCAATATTGCAGGATGTCTCGGTTTATCTTCTGTATTCAAAGAAAAAAAGTTTCGGTTAATTTTTTAAAACCTATTTTTATGAAGGTTTAATAATAAGAACTAATATTTGAGAAAATATTCTTACCGTCAATCAGTGCAATTATATTTGCTATTTTTGTTCTCGTGTCTCTATTTTTTCGCAATTTTGATGAAGCATAAGAGGAACATAATTTGTTTTCCATTCCTAGATACAAACGACTGAAATCGTTCATTAGCTGAAAAAAGAATAAGTAACTTTTGTCATTTATATGTCATTGCGTACGTTTTTATAGAAAAACCACAAAGATTATGTAAAAAATAAAGCTGCGGACTGCGGTATATGCTTACCAAGGTATTGCCTTGTGATTGTTTCAAGGCTGGGAAATCCTTGAAGTAATCCACTATATCACTTTTTCCACACTGGATGCGGTTTAGGCAGTTTCCGCCTACTTTTCTTCAACAGATTTCCATGGTTTCCAGATTTCCATGATTTTTCATTTTTCAGCCAGAGTAATGTTTCTTCATAGACAATCCCTGTAATACACACGTAAACCACATATAAATGTTTATGGTGGGATGAGTTAACAAGAGGAAGCGCATCAAGGGCAGAATGAGATGACAGCAGTCGAGCTGTCAAACGTCAAAGTGACGCACAACGAACTAACATTATGAATTTTACATGGCAATCGAAGTTCAGACACTTGTCTTATAAGAAATAAACAAACTTTTGGATATATAGCAGTCGCATACCTCTGCTCTAGGTAGCTTCCACGCTGGCTTTCCTTTTATATTCGGTGCAGGTGGAATGTTGATGACATAGGCCAGCAATATCAAAGCAACCTTGCTAGATGTGTCTCTGGTTCATCTTCTGTATCCAAGAAAAAAGTTTCGGTTAATTTTTTAGACTTAATTTTATGATGGTTTTATAGTAAGAACGAATATTTGAGAAAAACTTCTTACCGTCAATCAGTGCAATTATATTTGCTATTTTTGTTCTCGTGTCTTCGTCTCTAATTTTTCGTAATTTTAATGAAGCATATTTTATAATTTCTTCATATTTGATGGTGATAGGGCAAAATAATTTGTTTTCCTTTCCCGGATACAGACGACTGAAATCATTCATTAGCTGAAAAAAAGAATAAATACAATAAATGTACGCTTAGTTATTTCCACTGGAGAGAAACGTCCGGATCGCAACCACAGAGCTTATTGGGTTGTTAAGCGAGCACTAAAATAGCTTGTCTCTTTTAGTGCGTGCACAATAGCTAGTTCTGCAATGTCGGCAGCGCGCGAGTGTTACTTTTGGTATTACAAGAGTGTAGAGTCTGTGCGAAAAGAGAAGAATCGTGGCAGAAACGGAAACTAACATTATGAATTTTACATGGCAATCAAAATTCAGATATTTGTCTTAAAAGAAATAAACAAACTTTTGTCATTTCTATGTCATTGCGTACGTTTTTATAGAAAGACCACAAAGACTAAGTAAAAAAATAAAGCTGCAGTATATATGCTTACCAAGGTATAGCCTTGTGATTGTTTTAAGGCTGGTAAATCTTTGAAGTAATCCGCTATATCACCTTTTCCACATTGGATGCGGTTTAGGCGGTGATCTGCAGTGTCAATTTTCCTCAACAGATTTCCATGGATCGACATTGTTTTTTAGCCACAGTAATGTTTCTTGATTTTTCATAGTCAATACCTGTAATTTATATGTGTATGGTGGGATATGTTAACAAAAGGAAGGGCATCAAGGGCAAAGTGAGATGACATCAGTCGAGCTGTCAAACATCAAAGTGACGCACAATGAACTGTAAATGTATTTTTTAACTAATAATAATATTTATTACAGTCTGTTTTTCTAACCTGGGGCGTGTTTCATAAAAGTTACTGATTTTATTAGCTAATTTTATTAGACTCATAAAATAATTTTATTAGTTGTCATTTTTCAGTTTCATAAACTTTTTGATAACACTAATGCTACTGCTCCACCTGCGTTATCGTTCACGTTAGTGATAATTTTATTTTATTTTATATTCAAGGAAAACAAACAGCATATAAAAGTAGGAACACTAAAAACAAGACTTTTGTATGAACATGCCTTAGACAGTTTTTATAATGTCCAACTACGCTTTAATTAAAGCGTTAAAAATGCGTATTGGCTACATTAGGTTTTAACGCCGCTAATGTTAATTTCTAGTGAATTATCACTTAACATTTAATGACATTTGTAATGACGTTTGTAAATTAAAGACGTTAGAAGAGAAGAGAAGAGAAAGTTAAGTCTTGGCTACATCTGCGTCACGTCTAGATTAACGCTTTAAGCTATGCGTTAAGACGCAGGTGGAGCCGTAGAGTAATCGCTGCGGCAGGAACAGCTCGGGGTGCGCGTAGTACGCGCGCGTGTGCGGCGGCATGGGGCTGGGCGGGGTTCGCTAGACACTGGGCTGTAGTACAGCACGCTACTGGCACACTCACCCACTGGTGCTGCGGCCGGGCGCGGGCCACCCGCTGCGGCAGAAACTGCTCGGGGTGCGCGTAGTACGCGCGCGTGTGCGGCGGCATGGGGCTGGGCGGGGCTTGCTAGACACTGGGCTGTAGTACAGCACGCTACTGGCACACTCACCCACTGGTGCTGCGGCCGGGCGCGGGCCACCCGCTGCGGCAGAAACTGCTCGGGGTGCGCGTAGTACGCGCGCGTGTGCGGCGGCATGGGGCTGGGCGGGGCTTGCTAGACACTGGGCTGTAGTACAGCACGCTACTGGCACACTCACCCACTGGTGCTGCGGCCGGGCGCGGGCCACCCGCTGCGGCAGAAACTGCTCGGGGTGCGCGTAGTACGCGCGCGTGTGCGGCGGCATGGGGCTGGGCGGGGCTTGCTAGACACTGGGCTGTAGTACAGCACGCTACTGGCACACTCACCCACTGGTGCGGCGGCCGGGCGCGGGCCACCCGCTGCGGCAGGAACTGCTCGAGGAGCGCGTAGTACGCGCGCGTGTGCGGCGGCATGGGGCTGGGCGGGGCTCGCGAGACACTACGCTGTAGTACAGCACGCTACTGGCACACTCACCCACTGGTGCGGCGGCCGGGCGTGGGCCACCCGCTGCGGCAGGAACTGCTCGGGGTGCGCGTAGTACGCGCGCGTGTGCGGCGGCATGGGGCTGGACGGGGCTAGCTAGACACTGGGCTGTAGTACAGCACGCTACTGGCACACTCACCCACTGGTGCGGCGGCCGGGCGCGGGCCACCCGCTGCGGCAGGAACTGCTCGAGGTGCACGTAGTACGCGTGCGTGTGCGGCGGCATGGGGCTGGGCGGGGCTCGCGAGACACTATGCTGTAGTACAGCACGCTACTGGCACACTCACCCACTGGTGTGGCGGCCGGGCGTGGGCCACCCGCTGCGGCAGGAACTGCTCGGGGTGCGCGTAGTTCGCGCACGTGTGCGGCGGCATGGGGCTGGACGGGGCTAGCTAGACACTGCGCTGTAGTACAGCACGCTACTGGCACACTCACCCACTGGTGCGGCGGCCGGGTGCGGGCCACCCGCTGCGGCAGGAACTGCTCGGGGTGTGCGTAGTACGAGCGCGTGTGCGGCGGCATGGGGCTGGACGGGGCTAGCTAGACACTGGGCTGTAGTACAGCACGCTACTGGCACACTCACCCACTGGTGCGGGCCACCCGCTACGGCAGAAGTGACGCACAACGAACAAATAAATATTTATTACAGTCTGTTTTTCTAACCTGGGGCTAACTAACTTTTATTACTGGTCATAATATTGAACTAATATTTTTTTATGAAACACACCCTTGGATACTAAATTGAAAGGTAATATAAGTAGTATGGAGAATATCAAAGAATGTAGGGGTTGCAGTCTCTTTTGGGGTGTAAAATTCAAACCTCGAAGTGAATGCATTCTAAAGATATATAGCCACTTATAAAAAAAACCGGCCAAGTGCGTGTCGGGCCACGCGCAGTAGGGTTCCGTAGTTACCGTATACAATACCATATTGAATACCACTATAATTTTCCGTATGCAAAAATAACTTTGTTTTTCATAGTGTTTGTATGAATGACAATGTTATATTTGCGGTTTTGGAAAATGTGATATATCTCTAAAAATTATCACTATATCTCGTTCCAACCAATTTTCGTTGAAAGTATTTATTACGATCTACAGCATATATTTTTTTTAGATTTTTCACTTTGTTATTTTAAAAGTTAAAGGGGGGGGGGGGACAATCATTTTACCACTTTGGCAGTGTATATCTTTCAAACGGTTAACTTTGAGAAAAAATAGTCTTAGTAAACTCAATGTCATTTTTAAAGACCTATCTACAACGTGTTAATGAAAAAGCGCAAAACCTCTTAGGTGGTGATTGTGCTCATGAATATGAACATCTTTTTCTATGGAGCCAACCTTGAAATCGCGAAAAAAAAATCAGCTTTTTCATACAAGGTGTCAGTACCTACTCGACCAGAATGTATGAAACAGCTGTTTTTTTTTTCGCGATTTCAAGGTTGGCTCCATAGTAAAAGTTGTTCATATTCATGAGCACAATCACCACCTAAGAGGTTTTGCGCTTTTTCATTAACACGTTGTATAGATACCCCGCACGTATAGGTTTGATGAAAAAAAAATTTTCAGTTACAGTTTCATGTATGAGGAGCCCACCCTTAAACTTTTTTTATTTTTTATTTTTATGTGAAAACCTTAAAGCGGTTTACAGAATACATCTACCTACCAAGTTTCACTTGTTTAATCCTAATAGTTTCGGAATAAAGTGGCTGTGACATACGGACAGACAGACAGACAGACATGACGAAACTATAAGGGTTCCGTTTTTTGCCATTAGGCTACGGAACCCTAAAAATAGCAAGAAGCAAGGTCGTCAGCAAATGTAAAGGAAAATCTGAAAATTGTCAATTTCTAGTTTTATCAGATAGAATTGTTTGTTGAATAAAGAATGTTTGTATCAACATATACATAACCGGTACGTCGTGGTGCGAGCCCGACTCGAATTTGACTAGTAATTATTATTTGCTTACCACTTTGCAGAGATTGAAAGGGATGAGGCCGCCTGTCAGAATTGTATTACATTACAATTCTACAATATTGTAAGCTTTTTACTATCAGTGACTGACAATTTTTTTAATTATTGCCCATCTTGACATTTTTTTAATAAATACTTAAAATAATAAATAAAAATGTGTTTATTTGTTTAATCTAATAGGAATCTATTGAAATTTTAAGATGAATCTGAATTAGAAATGAAGTGAATGTTATACCTAGTATAAGTATAACAAGTGATTTTCTTTTTTTTAAGTTAATTAAGTATAGAGTATTGACTAATAACTTTGCGACTGTTGTCTTATCATTGCATTATTGTATTAATTTCTTGTTTGGAATTTACTAAGTAAGGTAATTTTATGGAAAATCTGTAATTGGCCTTGCTTTAATGGTTAGAATTTGTAGTAAAAATAAATGGTAACGCTGTTGGTTTTCAAATAAAATAAAATAAAAATTGCCCATCAGGCGTCAAATTAAAATCTCTATTGAACAGAAACATATAAAATGGTCGCTACAATTCGACAATTTTTTTAATACGTTTTGTTATCAAACTGAGTAATGTCATATGAGTAACTTACATTGTTATTAGCTGCAGTAACAATCTGTAGAGATTTTTGCATTATCACCGACATAAGTGTCCCGTACTTACAGCGTTTTGAGTAGGGTTGTGGTTATATGGTTGACTGAAAAATACAAATACAAATAAAATAATGTTGTATACAAAACTTGTCATGTACCTACCTACTTGTAATTGCCTACATGTTTAAAACTTATAGTTGTCTATATGTTTATAATCTCATGTTTTATACTTTAATTAGGTAGGTATTAAATAATGGAGTAGTCTAAGAAACAAACTTTAGAGCTCATCGACAGTTAGAGCATGTTTATGAATGTTTTTGGAATTGCGAAAATGGAATTTAAAAGATCGGCAATAAAAAAGATGGGGGTCAATTCTGCTAATGCATTATGTTAACGTCGAAATCCTGGTTCAATGTTGTTTGAATGGTAATGCTTTTTGACACAGTTCTTGTTTCTTATACCCAAAACCGAAACACATGGTGTTTTTGGGTTTAAGAAACAAGAACTGTGTCAAAAAGCATTACCATTCGAACAACATTGAAACACGATTTTACGATAAAATTAGCAGATTTAACCCCCTGGTTTAAGAAAAAATGCTGTCCGTTCAGGTTTACAACTTTATCCAACAAGCAATGGACTTATTTGTAATTAGTATTATTCAGATTTTTCAATAAAACCAACAATAATTACGTCAAACACGTTTGTATGTGAAAATTCACTCATTTGAATGTTGACACATTTCGGTGAGCTGTTACTATGGTAAGGGCTTATCTAACGATTTAAATCTTTGGCTTGACAAGCATTCTACAAGTTTTCTATAAAACTAGCCTTACTAATTTAAGAAAACTAGTATTTAACTTTTGTACCTACAACATGAAAAGTGCAATAAACGTTTTGAACTTTACTGACGAGCAATTGGCTTACCTTCAAGAAATGGAAGTATTTCACTTTTAATATCTTTGTATTTCACTTAATATCTTCCTCAATATCCTTAATTTCTTCCATAACTTCGTAACGTAATAGGCACGCGCCGCCGCTGCGTCATGTCACTCACTCGCACTCTCTCTGCCTGCTTGTGCTTGCGTTGCGCGGGGGTCAGTGTGACCAGATAAAATTTTTCGAAACACCGAAGCACCTCAAAAATATATATATAAAACCGGTTTTATTCATTCATCATTACAATAAAACTTAGTATTGTACATAATTTTTAAATTCTATTCGAAGGCAAAACTAGACACGCCACGCTTTCCGGATGGATGCGTCAAGTAAAATAAAAACAAAGAATAAACGCGCTCTTATATGACGACAAAAATGTACTGCAAAGGAAAAATTCCCAAATTACTTATCCAAGGAAAAATTTCAAAGATTAAGTCAAGTGCGGGACAGAAAATCATTTAACTGAATATAAAAGATGACTGAACAAAAAAGTAGGTACAGTTGCCAAAAAATTTTGAAAATTTGTTCCTGGAGAATTTTTCTGCGAGGGTTCGCACTTCGCCCGGCCCCTGTATCTTCGTTCGATTCTTACATTCCAATACTAACTAACTAAAATACAAAATTGTAACGTTAGAAAGTAGCCAGATGGTAGCAATTTGCATCTAACAGAATTATTTAGTTTCGCTTATATTTTTAGTCAACTAAAGTGGTTGCCCACTTGGTTGTAAAAACAGAGCAAACAAAAATACGCTAAATAAACTTATAAAGTAGCTAATGACCACCAAACAACATAATTTAATGTGATGGCAACCCCAAATACGTTAAATGCGCAGTACGACGACGTAAGTAACCGCGCTATTTATAAATAGCGCGGTTCATTATAATGAGCCCGCTTACTTATTTACGTAATAGGGCTGCAGTATAATGCATGCGGTTATTCCGATACGCATAGTGGCTGTTTTTTTCCGGTTCCAGGGTATCTTTTAACTAATGCGACTACTTAAAATGTTTCGGGATATCTATACGTCGAGTTACCTTACCTACTAAGAACCATAGACTTAGAAAATTTTTCGCTATATTAAGTTTATGCTAAGAACATATAATCTAAGATGGCGGCCAATTTGTTTATGGCGCCGGCTAGACGCGTGGTATTTACCGTGATCTAACGCCATAAAGTAAATTTTAACCATTGAAAGTAATTTGTATGGAATATTCAATATTTTACTTTCCATGGTTAAAATTTGCTCTATGACGTTGGATCACGATATTTACCACGACGTGTAGCCGTCGCCTAAGGGCCGATTAAAATGAAACTCGGTTTTTGGAACTATTTTGGCAAGAAAACAACATGCAATGATAAAAAAAAATCGAAGGTGGCGGGCAACTTTTTTATCGTTACTTATGGCTGTTACAGCTGATAAGTTTCTTGCGCCCGTTCTTCTTGTCAGCTAAAAAAGTCTGGAACGGGTGGTAGGAAAATATAGACGATTCAAAAGTACTTAATAATTAAGTTTATTTGAATAAAGCTTATTTGACTTTGACTTTGACTTTGTTTGTGGGCCGATTACCATAAAACACGGTTTTTGGAACTAATTTAACGAGAAAATAGCAACGCAATGTTGAAAATATTGAAAAATCAATAATGGCAGTCAACTTTTTTGTTTGTAGGCCGATTTCGATGAAACTCGGTTTTTAACAAAATTGTGACAATAAAACAGCTACGCAAAAAAGCTACGTAAAAAATATTAAAAATCCAAGATGGCGGCCAACTTTTTTGTTTTTCGGCCGATTTAGATGAAACTTAGTTTATGGTGTTATTTTAACAAGGCAATAACAACGCAATGTTAAAAATATAAAAAAATCCAAGATGGCGGCCAACTTTTTTGTTTTTTGGTCGATTTCGATGAAACTTGGTATATGGTGTTATTTTAACAAGGCAATAACAACGCAATGTTAAAAATGTAAAAAAATTCAAGATGGCGGCCAACTTTTTTGCTTGTGGGCCGATTTAGATGAAATTTGGTTTTTGGTACTATTTTGACATGAGAACAGCGACGCAATGTAAAAAAAGTAAAAAATTCAAGATGGCGGCCAACTTTTTTGTTTGCAGGCCGATTTCGATGAAACTCGGTTTTTGGTCCTATTTTGACAAGAAAACAGAAACGCAATATTAAAAAGTAAAAAAATAAAGATGGCAGCCAACTTCTCTGTTTGCGGGCCAATTTCGATGAAACTCTATTTTTGGTACTATTCTGACAAGAAAACGGCAATGCACTGTTAAAAATGTAAATAATTCTAGATGGCGGCCTACTTTATTGTTTGTGGGCCGATTTATTTACACTTTTTTACATACATCACAAGTACATTTTATTTACACTTTTCTTAATATTTTGGTAAATTTTATAGGCTAAATTTACACCACCACTTTAGGATGAGTATTTTTCGAGATATATTGCTGTTTTAAGATTGACAAATGACAACTTAAAACAACAATTTCGCAAAAAGAAATTGTTGACCTTCACTTGTTTTTCTGAGATTCATTTGTTTACCCGAAATCCACACACGTTGTATTTTTATTAAAATTCGAAAAATTGTACCCTTACCAATATTTAGTGGAACTGATGAATAAGGTCTCACAAAGTTACCGAAATATGAACAAAAGTTATAAAAAATGTTTTTCAAGGCTGAAATAAATAAATTATACTTTTTCGGTACCGATTATAGTAATCAATAATTTATTAAAACTAAAAGTAGCAGCCCTGCTTGCCTTTCCGGTGAAGCGACGTTGACTTGACTGAAACGAGCCGGCGACGCGCCGGTGACGTGCCGGCGCCGGTGATCTGAACTGCTTGTTCAAACATATTTTTGACGTTGACGGACGGGCCGGTGACGCGCCGGTGACGCGCCGGAGCTGTGGGAATGATCCTTTAAGCCGCATACGTAACTGTAAAGAATGCGCCACAGTAATTTAATGATGCGGCTGACGTCATAAAGATTCTACGTACCAAACACAGTCGGTAAGTAAACGGAGTTCGTAAAATGAGCCAGGATACGTAAAAACTGATGATGTAGACGGAGACATTATTAATTATCCCGTGTACGTAAAATGTATCGGCATATCTCCGACCCTGCTCGTGCATTATGTACGTAACCGGGACCATTACTTAATGTGACAGAGACAGTATAATGATTTGGCAACCAGTTACTGTTATAAAGAGCCTGGATACTGAAATATTGCAGCTGTATAACTATTCGTACGTATGGCGCATACATATTTTATGTTACGGGCTAAGTAAATTACGTATGCTGCTCCGTGCAGAATCATTAAGCCGAATACGTAACTGTAAAGAATGCGCCACAGTAATTTAATGATGCGGCTGACGTCATAAAGATTCTACGTACCAAACACAGTCGGTAAGTAAACGGAGTTCGTAAAATGAGCCAGGATACGTAAAAACTGATGATGTAGACGGAGACATTATTAATTATCCCGTGTACGTAAAATGTATCGGCATATCTCCGACCCTGCTCGTACATTATGTACGTAACCCGGACTATTACTTAATGAGACGGAGTCAGTACAATGATTTGGCAACCAGTTACTGTTGTAAAGAGCCTGGATACTGAAATAATGCAGCTGTATAACTTCGTACGTATAGCGCATACATATTTCATGTTACGGGTTAAGTAAATTACGTATGCTGCTCCGTGCAGAATCATTAAGCCGCATACGTAACTGTAAAGAATGCGCCACAGTAATTTAATGATGCGGCTGACGTTATAAAGATTCTACGTACCAAACACAGTCGGTAAGTAAACGGAGTACGTAAAATGAGCCAGGATACGTAAAAACTGATGATGTAGACGGAAACATTATTAATTATCCCGTGTACGTAAAATGTATCGGCATATCTCCGACCCTGCTTGTACATTATGTACGTAACCGGGACCATTACTTAATGAGACAGAGTCAGTACAATGATTTGGCAACCAGTTACTGTTATAAAGAGCCTGGATACTGAAATAATGCGACTGTATAACTTCGTTCGTATAGCGCATACATATTTCATGTTACGGGTAAAGTAAATTACGTATGCTGCTCCGTGCAGAATCATTAAGCCGCATACGTAACTGTAAAGAGTGCGCCACAGTAATTTCATGATGCGGCTGACGTCATAAAGATTCTATGTACCGAAGACTGCCAGTAAGTAAACGGAGTTCGTAAAATGAGCCAGGATACGTAAATGTTTATGTAGGCGGAGACATTATTAATTATCCCGTGTACGTAAAATGTATCGGCATATCTCCGACCCTGCTCGTACATTATGTACGTAACCCGGACTATTACTTAATGAGACGGAGTCAGTACAATGATTTGGCAACCAGTTACTGTTGTAAAGAGCCTGGATACTGAAATAATGCAGCTGTATAACTTCGTACGTATAGCGCATATATATTTCCTGTTGCGGGTTAAGTAAATTACGTATGCTGCTCCGTTAATACATATGCGGCATCATTAAACCGCATACGTAAACGTTAACAGTGCGGGCACAGTAATTTCATGATGCGGCTTACGTATTAAGGATTCGGCCTCATTACAAGTAACTCGTTTACATTGTCTTTACAGGGCATTATTCCGCATACTTACTGGACATGGTGTCGGCTCATTATAAGTATGGCTCTTATTTATTTCATGTGAAAAGCACATTATACGTATCTGGCTGCCAGTGCATTACAAATTTGCCAATTTTAAGTAGCCCGTTTTTCTCAGTGTATTGGATACCAAAGTCAATTGTCAACCAGTCTTATTTTTAACAATAGCAGAAATAAGTCCGGTTAATTTCTCACTTTAATCCATCGAGAAGGCCAAGTGAACGTCCATTTTAACTTGAAGTTGGTAAAGTCCACTTGGTTCAGTGGCCAGTGTTGTACTTGAGTGGCCATGAAAATAGCGGAAGGTGTATGTTACATACGTTTTCATTGTTTCATCTATGATTCATAGTAATCTGAATTAGGGGGAACAAAAAAAACGTGATTAAAATTTTGGATAAAATCTGTTGTACTTAAATCGTGACTTTGAGTTAAATAATTCACATCAAAGTTATTAGCTTTTGTCAATTTTATTGTTCTTCGTAGTTGCAAGGTCTGTGATTAACGAAAGAAAAATATATTTTAAAGACTAAAACATTAAAATCTTCTAGTTACGATGTTAATAATTCCATCTACTTACTACTTTTCAAGTTCATTTATAATTATTTCTCAAACTAGCCACCCCTCCCTCGCTTCGGGAGGTTCCTTCCTTTTTTTGCCAAATGCGACCTTCCAGTAACACCCAAAAAGAAAACAAATACCCAGTTGTCACCTCCATTCGCTCCAAAAGTCTGTTTCCTTCCCGTTCGAGACAGTTCGAGTCCCGTCCCCTCATCAGTGTAAGAAACGCGCTTGAATTTATTTCGCACGCGTTAATTTTATTTTTTGCGCCAACTCCTAAGATATTCATCTAAAAGTATCTATGGTGTAAGTAAGGTATTAAATAATATGCATAAAAAGCTCAAAGTGGATAAGGATTAATAATGTATCCTTCTAAATAGCTTTCCAAGTTAATTTTCCTAGTAGTAGCACTTTCGACAGTTTAAGGCCCTGTCCTAATTGGCCATCGGTCGTGCGATGGTGCGTCCGTCCGATGAAACTGGTCGTGCGAGCGTGCGATCAAACCTAGTGATATCTATTGAATGTCCTAATTGACGGTCGTGCGATCATGCGATGCGACCAAATTGTCTACTGTTCAGTTTAATCGCACGATGAAATCGCAACGCATGATCGCACGACCGATGCCAATTAGGACAGGGCCTTAAATTAATAGGAGAACATCCTAAAAAAAGGTAATTACTTTCAAGTGTCACGGATGAGGTAGTGAAGTGAGTTTGTCATTGGGTGATAAGAGCATCGTTCCGGGTTCGACGCAAGCGCAGGATTCAAATTAACTATCTAACTTCCTATGTTCTTTGTTATATGTAATTAATACTTGGAAAATACTTAAACATTCATGGTAAAAAACGGATTTTTTGTCATTTAAGAAGGTAATGTTGATGTTGTACTAAGCTTATTTTATTACCTACTAATCTTCTGCTTTTATTAGGTAGTTTATTTTATACATTCAAATCACATGGTCGAGGTCTTGTCATGGGTGTGAGGATGGGGCCATCCATTACATCTAGAAATAATTATTGAATTAAAACAGCAGTTCCGAAATTTGTTTTATTTCAATTTAAATGATTTGAAATGTGACGTCACGAAATTAAGAACTCCTCCCACCCCCTTGTCACACAATGTCACACTTCGTCGACCCCCTCGGGGGGTTAAGGCCCCCGCCTTAACGTGTGACGTAATTTATGAATGGCCCCTAAACTCGGGTCGGGGGGTATTATTACTAGCTCTTATAAATTATCAGTTTTCTAAATAGCTATGAATGCGAGGCCAAGTATAGTATACCAAAAAATAGGTAAAGACACGATAAACAGTTTCTAATCATCCAGTTTCTCAAAAACATTTTGTTTTTTAGAAGGAACATTTTATCTTGTGCTTTAAAATGATAGGTACATTATGGCGGAAGACATAATTTTTGAGTCAGTTCTTTTTGAAAAAAAAATCTGATCTTTTATTAAAATGTCCGGCTATTTGTCAGGACTTTGAAGATTTTGTAATGGTAACCCTCATACGGGGGTAGGGCTCTTACATTTTCCAAATCGTACTCTACCTACCTAAAGATAATTTGCTTTTCTGTTTGTGTTTTATTTTCGAGGAGCACTAAAGGACATTTTTCCCACCAATTTTATACAGGGTTTGTAAAACACCAACAACCTCGCAGGAGTAGATTACTAACATCATATACAACAACATTTGTTTTATGACTTTTCCAAAAACAGACAAAAAAAAACGACTTTTCATACAAAACTCGATCAGCTGTTCGGACATTTATATGGAGAGTCGACTTTTTTGTCTGTTTTCGGAAAAGTCGTTGAACAAAATATTGTTTATGATGCTATTAATATGCTATTAATCTAGTCCTGCGAGGTTGTTGGTGCTTTACAAATAACCCTGTATTGTAAGTGTGAAACAAGTAATTGAATATCGTCAGGTCCAATAACTGGTCATATTGAGATGCGGTTGTGCTGTGCGGTTTTGGTATTTGTTACGATGAAAGTGAATAGATATAGAGTTACAGGGCTTGTAATGAGGGCTAGATTATGGGTAGTGCTCAAACCTTTTGTAGGTATATGAGTGTTTAAAAGTATGCATCTAAGGAGCTTAATGGTTTTTGAGGGACTCTTGGCGCCTTGCACCAAAAATGCATGTACCTATATGAACTTCAAAAGATGGGGATATTTTTTTGTTTGAGATACTTTACAAATTAAACACTTATTTTGGATTATGAATTCGAATTATTTAGTTTGGATTTATTGGTTTTTAGATTTGCCGACGTTTCACCACGGGTACTTCTTGAATGTCTAAAGTTAAAATGTCTAAACTTAAAATGGCAAAGTTTAAAATGTCGAAAATCATTATGTATAAATTCAAAATAGCGAAATTCAAAGTATCAAACGTATCAAATACTTGAAGAGTTAAAATATCAATGGTCATTTAGTCTAAGTTCACAATGATTTATTTGAATTGGTTTGGATCTTAGAACGAATCGCCTTCTTTGAGGTTAATTGAGTCTGTGGGGGTGTCTTTGAGCTTCGCCTGAAATGCTTCATTGCAACTTTAGCTCCCGGAAATGAGTCTGAACTAGTCTACTGGGACTTAAAAACCGTAGACCGTAGATCACGACATAGGTGCGAGGAGCGTAGCGACGAGCATGTTAGGTTGACATGAACCCAGCTCGCGAGCCGAGCGAGCGAAGCGAGCGTGCCGCGGCAGCGGCCGGCGAAGCGCCAGAAAAATCTAATCTATTTCAAACTCAGTTGGTAGATTTTGTTCGCCTGCTACTGAATCAGTGACCGGCTACCGAATCAGGGAGCGGCGCAGCTATGGTGATGTGCGGCGGAGGCACAGAGGTTAATACGCAATTATTTAACCTAATTAATTAAGTACCTTAATGAAAGAAAGGCATAAGTAAATTCTATACGTTATTATAAGTATGTGGACTATTAGACATTTTAAGTTTTGATCATTTAAACTTAGACATTTTTATTTAGGACTATCTGACCGTTTGACATTTCCGTTTTTGACATTTTGAACTTTGCCATTTTAAGCTTAGACATTCTAATAGGTACCCTTCACCACCTTGTGGTCAGTCATCCCGTGACCACGGCCCCTGGAAAGGTGTTTAAGCATCGGAAAATAAAAAAAAACAATAAATTCAAACTAAATAACACTTGAAATAATAATATACGCGCTGTAACCCGTAAAAAGTGTTTAATTTCTAATGAACTGTAGGTACGCGCGGAAGTCAAGTGTATAAATGAGATACCTTCGTCTAATTGACCTTTTAGAAGTATTAGCGTTTTTTTATATTTTAATTATAACAATGTTTTTTTTTATTTCAGGTAAATATCCAAGATTAGAAAAAAACATACTTACATATAAACGCAGCTATGTAAGTATTGAGTAGTAATCAAATTTGACCATCAGCTATTTTTAATGTCCCCACTGCTGGGGCACAGGCCTTCTTTTTTGGGTGGATAAGGAGGATGAGCCTAGCGCCCATAACCCACCACGCGGGCTCAATGTGGATAGGTGGGTGTTAACGACTGCAAATGCAGCTGGGACCAACGGCTTAACCTGCCTTCCGAAGCACGGAGGAGTTCGAATTAAAAAAAAATTGGTGACCCATCCCATTACCGGCACTTACGAAAGTTGCTTAACCTTCGCACTCGCTGGGCCAGGCGCTTAACCACTGCGCCTTCGAGCTCCTCTAATAATATTTATCTTTTTAGGGTTCCGTACCCAAAGGGTAAAAACGGGACCCTATTACTAAGACTCCGCTGTCCGTCTGTCTGTCTGTCTGTCACCAGCCTGTATCTCATGAACCGTGATAGCTAGACAGTTGAAATTTTCACAGATGATGTATTTCTGTTGCCGCTATAACAACAAATACTAAAAACAGAATAAAATAAATATTTAAGGGGGGCTCCCATACAACAAACGTGATTTTTTTGCCGTTTTTTGCTCGATATCAATAACGACTGCAGGTAGACAGTTGAAATTTTTACAGATGATGTATTTCTATTGCTGCTATAACAACAAATACTAAAAACAGAATAAAATAAATATTTAAGGAGGGCTCCCATACAACAAACGTGATGTTTTTGCCGTTTTTTGGTACGGAACCCTTAGTGCGCGAGTCCGACTCGCACTTGGCTGGTTTTTTTTAATAAGTATCGCAGAAGAATCTCAATGCTTACGAGTTACACTATTTATTAATTACCTATTTGTTATTTATTATACCTTGAGTAAAATCTCTATAAAATAATATTAATAATTAATGAAACCTAATAGGTTTCGCTTATAAGTCTTATAACAGCTGTATTTAATTATTTTAAACGTTAACTTACTTGAAAAGCGATAGTTCAGCTCCGATTTCAAGTAGCTGATATCAATTAACAGACATTAAAAAAAACTCAATACGAACGTGCCGTTACTTCGGCCACTCAATACAACCTTCAAGGATGACTTTTGTAATACTTTTATTGTTGTCAAATTCAATAGTAGCCTTTTAATTTAATATCGACGCATTAAAACAATTAAAAAGTTAGGTTAATGAGAAATGTTTTGCTTGAAATACCGTCGGAAACTTCTGTCCCCGACGTATAATTGTACTATTATGTATTCTGTGGTATAAGTAGAAATAGTTCTCGACTTAGGTACTAGATTAGACACACAATACACGCTGAAATTTTAATCATTTGGTTCCCGCAGTGGGATGGTTCCACTATGATTAGAAGCAACTTTTACTACGGGGCCAACTTTGATATGGCGAAAAAAAATCTGCTGCATTCCATATATTAAGGTCGAATAGGTATTGGGATTTTGTATGGAAGAGCTGATTTTTTTTCGCGATATGAGAGTTACTGAGTCCTATAGTAAAAGTTGCTTGTAAACATGAGTGGAACCACCTCTTTTCGGGAACCAAATGATAAAAAATTCACTCTGTATTTATTTTCATAACCTGTTTTTCACTCTTGATGTCTGGATAAGTATCAATTAACTTACTATACAGCTGAAATTATAAAGTTAATTTTTTTTTATAAGCATCTTAAATGTTATGTTGTTAAAAGCATATGATTTTATTTAGTGCCATGGTGGTGGTATTACCGATCTCCTTCCTTATTCGCTGGAGGGCAATTTCTCAAAACGGCAAATTTTCATATGGTCAAATTCTCATAAAGGCAAATTTTCATATGGTCAAATTCTCATAAAGGCAAATTATGATATGGGCAAATTCTCATAAAGGCAAATTATCATATGGGCAGATTCTCATAAAGGAAAATTCGCATATGGACAAATCTAATACAGCCACCTACACAAATCATTAATATAAATACACATCACTAATGCATGTTTTAATGATTATTTCTTACTTCGTAATAATTTCAGACGTTGATTGATTACATGAAACAATTTCACAATTTCAATGACTTGGACGTAGACTTATCAGTTACAAAATAGGTATTGTAAAGGCATCCTATTTTTATTAGCTGAAGGTTATTTTTCAGTGTTTCTATGTTTCTAATCCATTCATTAACATAACCTTGGTTTACAGATCCGGTTACAAAAGTCGCCGATTGTTCCGATTGTTGGTTTTGTAGAAATTTGATGCGATTCGTTATTTCCAAATTGGTTTCATTCAGCTACTGAAATATGAGATGTGAATGTGACATAGATATTAATAGAAAATAAAATATACCTACAGGGTTATTTGTCACTTCTATAAGTGAAAACTGTCTAAGGCATGTTCATACTTAAGTTTTTTTTAAGGTTGCTACTTTTATATGCTGTTTGTTTTCCGTGAATCTTTACTAATATTATAAATGCGAAAGTCCGTTTGTTTGTTTGTTTGTTTGTTACGCCTTCACGTCTTAACTACTGAACCGATCATCATGAAATTTTGCATACACGTTCTAAGGGGTACCTACAGAGAAGGACATTGGGTACTTTTTATCCCGAAAAAGAATTTTTGTCTGTTTTCAGAAAAGTCGTAGAACAAATGTTGTTGTTTATGATGTTCATTTAGTCCTGCGAGGTTGTTTGTGTTTTACCATAAGAATTTATTTAAGTAGGTATTCTTATGAATTTACTTAGAGCAACGTGGCGTCTGTCCGGAACGGAATGTATTGGCCGAATACTCAAACGTTAATTAACTTTGAGGGGCTCTCAAACGTCGTCCTGTTGCATTAAATGTCAAAGATATGACAAAGACAGCATGCTGTTTGAGAGCCGCTCAAAGTTAAGTAGCGTTTGAGTATTCGGCCAAATCTTTTAGAGAAAACCAAACCAAAACGAGAAAATGGTGTAAAGCAGCTTACCGAGTGTACTTATATTTTTAATGGTTTATATTACTAAGTGTTAGAATTAAGTAAAAATCAAACACTTACCTAAGTGGAATTAAATTTTCTAGTAAACACCTACTAGCCAAAACACCTTTTTAAATTTGGGTAAGCAGAAAATAACAGTAAGTAGGCCTGCGAATACTAATTTAGTAATACTAAATTAGGTAAAATGACTCGAAGTGCGAATCACCTAGTAAAATATGTTAATTTATGTACAAAATCAAACAGGAATAATAAAATTAATATTCTGCATAGCTAACAATATTAGCATACAATTCACGCCCTTGTAAAACCCTGTCCGAGATTACTAAATAGTTACAGGTACCTACTTAAACAACGATATATCAATCATGTCGTACAGTACAATGTAAATTACTTAATCTTTATTATCTTGTTAGAGGCCTATAATGTAATTAATTACGACATAGTTATTTTACAACATTTTATTTTACGTGTAGAAAATAATTTTGTATGTCTCAAGGAAGTGGGCGCTTTGCCACTTTGCAATTAAAATGCTTTGCACGGTTTTTGTCTTTGCGACTTATTTTTCGAATTCCACTTAGAGCAACTGAGCGAATAGCAACTGGGTGTAGAGCAACTGAAGTAATCTATTTTGAGCAACTTTCAATATTTTCGCAAGTTGCTCTAAGTATTGAAAAATATTGACAGTTGCTTTAAGTGGAATACTCCGATTTTAAGTGTCAAAATCACATAAGTAGGTAGGTACCTAATGGTTTGACTAAAAAAACACTTGTCTAATCAATAAGACAAAAAAAACTGAGTACTTATTTTATTTATTATTTTATTTTATTTTATAGGAAAACATACAGTGACTTAATAGCTTTATAAGTAAATCCATGTAGGAGTCTATGCACCATTATAAGTTTTCGCATATAACTTAATCGATATGCTCCTCAAAAGTCTCACTTTAAAACAAAGATGTTATGTCCGATAATCCGTAAGAACTCGTGCGATGGCAAGCTAAGTAATTGATATTTTTCAGGATTATGAATAAACTACTAGCCAGGTCTCTGTAAAAAATTCATGGGACCACACACGATGTTCTTTGAGATAGAAAAAGAATTTAATAAATCGGTTAACAACTGACAAAGTTATGTTAAAACATACATAAAAAATACCGTCGTCGACTTGATAACCTCCTCCTTTTTTTGAAGTCGGTTAAAAAGTAACAACAATAATAAAAACGAGACCGACTTGTTTAAAAAAAGGTCTCTTATTTTGTTTTATTAAGGTTCGCAATAAAACAATAGTGCTGTGATGATCAAACGAAGCGAGTCGCTTAGTCATCGTACGCTCTTACTGGGTTAAAAGTGAAATTGTTTTCGATTTTTCTTCGCGTACAGTTTGCATTAATGTAGTCCGCTTTATAATAACTTAGTGCCAGATGATAAAATTACTCTGCTTTGTTATTACATATAATGTTAAATGTTTTCTTATAAACAACAGCGCATAAAAATTTACATAGCATCAGTCACAAATTCATAATAACTATTTATTAAGATATCAAGGATCCATAAGTTAGTAACTTTGAGTTAGAGTGCTTTTTAATTGATTTTTAATGTCCCCACTGCTGGGGCACAGGCCTTCCTTATGGATGGATAAGGAGTATGAGCCAAATCGGCGAGCCCAATGCGGATTGGTGGGTGTTAACGACTGTAAATGCAGCTGGGACCAACGGCTTAACGTGCCTTCCGAAGAACGGCTCGAGCTCGAGATATTAAATTATTGGCCACCCATCCCATGACCAACCCTTGCGAAAGTTGCTTAACCTCCGCAATCGCTGGACCAGGCGCTATACCACATCGAACTCCTCATCGAGATGGCTGGTGGTCACCGATACGAATACTTGTGAACTCAATATTCATTTTCATCTCTATGACATGTCATTGTTCTCTGACATAAATAATTAAAATTATATTAAAGCTCAAATAGTCTTCAGGTCAAGCCAATTCCATCATCTGTATCTAGGAGTAAACCCATTTAATTACAAACAAAATAATTACAAATGCCCAACTTCATCAACACCTAACATTGCAAAACGATATAACGTAACAATACTAGTCTTAGTATGAGCTATGTATGACTAATAATGACGTAAACGCATAGGTTAAGTTGCACGGTATAACGAGAAAATGTTTTCTTAACAATCAGATAATGTTATGACTTAACCAGGCATTGCCACTTCAATGCAGTTAGCATTTTTGTCTGCAGTTAAATGTAAGCTTTTTTTATTTCACGAGTTGACATTTCTCACACAGTATTAAGCAATGCCCACTTTCGGTATTGCTTTATAATGTGTGAGAAATCTGAAGTGTCAACGTCACTTTACCCGGAATCCTCAAACATTAAGGACTACAACCATATAGACAAACATTAAGGACTACAACCATTACAGTATCAGACGACGAATTCATTCATATAAAGAAAGAAAATGCATTTGTTTTATTACTAGCTTCCGCCCGCGACTTCGTCCGCGTGGACATTCGGAAATTCTCTAATTTATAACGACGGAAGATAATTCTCAACTCATCTTCCTTTTAAATGCTCACAGCTAAAGAGTGGAATTCCTTGCCTGCGTCTATAGGTAATCCCGCAAGCATATAACCCAGCGATATTTAAAGCCCTTATGGTTCTCGAATGTGGCCAAGAGTAAACCCTTTTAATGTGAAAAAAAATTACTTCAATGTATTACTTCAACCAGTAAGTTTTTCTTAATGTTATATTCAAGTTTTTTTACAATGCAGTTAAATTGACAATTGAACTTCACTCGAGAATTAATGGCAAAAAGTAATTTTGTATCCCAAGTGCTCTGAAGTTGCTCACTTCTGTTGTACAAAGTTAAAATAACATAGAACCCATAAATTCTGGTACACCCAGTAACTTAAACTACGTCGTTACAATTCTTTGTTAAAACCTCCTTTGAAGCTTTCAAGTTGCAAGTAAAGTGGTGAGTAAGAAGCCTGATGTCATTGACGCTCATGAGTCAGACAGAACCGGACCTGTGTTGATCGTGATGCTGCGTCGGGGTATGAATAAATATGGATTTACCAGTTGCTGTACATTTATTTTGTTGAAAATATTACATGAATAATCCGAGTTAGCATGTTAGTGCAAAATCATGATTATTGGTTCGCAGTACACATAATATACGAATGTAATTTAAACAATTAAGTAAGTAAGTAACAATGTCGAGACGAAGCTTTTTGTCATTTATCATGTTTTCTAAAAATCAAGTGTAAAGGTCACAAATACAATATTTACCTTCTCTTTACTTATGTTATGTTAATTATTATTTTGAAGGAGAAGTATATTTTGAAATAAAACATAGAAGATTTCATGGCACTTAAAATGGTGCACGAAAAATCGGGATAATTATGCAAAACAACGTGTTAATATCTGTAAAGTGTTAATATCTATTTTACTTAATTCAATGTGAAAAGTTACTTGATACTTAGTTTTACTTACTTACTTTAATCTGACTAGGTATGAGTTGTCTGAAGTATTATTTTATTTATATTAGGCTTTTCTAGAATTCGCGACGAAATCGTCATTATTTGATGTTTAATGCCGGCTTAGTAGCTTTAGTGCCATTCTGTCCAGATGATCGGTTCCAAAAGACGGTTTAACTTAATCGGGTAATCGGCTTAAGTGAAACCTTACTAAGTTACAGCTCATAAAGTGTAAAATCTTGTTTGTAAGTGCGTTCATGTTAACAAACTATGATGTTACTTACTTAGGGTGTCGAGCGGTTCAATAGTTACTGCAAAATTAATGAATATAGCTACCTACCACCATCTTACCTAAGTCTGACGTTATATTTAACAGCAATTTAAAAAATATTATACTCCGACAGTTAAGAAGTAAGCAAGGGCGTCGCCAGCCCATGGCCCAGAGGGGGGCAAGTTAATAAGAGGATGATAAAAATATGATGTCAAATTATCAAAAACTTTTAAGATTTTTCACAGTTTGCACCATTTCTAACTTCGATTAGGGTGATGTCAAGAAAAAACCTTAAGTAATATTGCCATTGCCAAAAGCACCGATTAATGTTCCAGGATAAATCTTCAGTCTTAAAAAAAGAACACCTGGAGGAAATAAAAAAATCGGAAGTAGTATACAAAAACTACGGATTACGGGAACAACGTGACAGCTGCTGTTATACAAAAATAAACCTTATGTACTTATTACATTACAAATAAACAGAATCAGTGTTGACGTAAGTATTATCTTCAATGTCTGTGAGGTGCTAGGTATAGGTAGTCATGTAGAATACCGTTTATAATAAGTCTTAGTACTAAAAATACTTTGTACTATTAGAGAAGTTTATGGTTAAAACATTGACACAGAAACATGGTACTAAATCTCATCTTTGACTTTGAGGTTTGTTCGCGGTAGAGCCACTGTAAAAAAAATGATTTTTACTAAATTCGGATTTTATAGCTTTAGTTCTTTCGCTTTTTGTGTTTCAGACATAAGCTATACCTCAGTAAAAAAAAACAGAAGCGTTTTTATTATATTCGATTCAAAAAATAAAGTTATTTTTTTTGTATCTACAGTATGAGTATACTATTTAAACAGAAGTTATGATATAAAGAGTATGTTATTTAATCGCAAAATTTAGTATGTAAAACGCAGATAACCACAGTCATATTAATTCAAGTGGTAGGTATTCGACTTTTCAACACATCGCCATGTTACATAAACTCTCACTCAGACACAACACGAAAAGTCCGCATTTTTCACGCTCGCAGCCAGTTATTTGGAAGCGCACATTTGCATACCTAATGAATGGTTTACAATATTAATTACTATGAACGAGTTCAACACAATACATGTAAAATTAAAATAACGATTTGTTTACTTTTAAACAATGTTTGGAATAGGTTAAACAGCATTCTTTTATTTTCATAGTTTTAATTGGCCTTTGTTAGTAGAAACGTAACTTTTTGCCTATTATCAAATTTCGTTTTTGCAGTAACGAAAGCTCCACGTAATAATATCTTAAAAAATCTTGTTCACTTCTACTAAAGTCGGATACTTGCCAAAGTTTGTCAATAATAAGTGCTGTCGAAATTAATTTAAATAAGGATCTTAAAACACTTTTTAATTAGTATAATACTTAGGTATGAATAAAACTAGTGCATCTGTGACCTGTGACGTCTTTTTTTTCGAAAAATATTAAAAAAAATGATTCGAATAAAATTTATATAAGTATAAAATTATCGAACCTGCCCCCAAAATTTTACAAGAATTGGTTGAAAAATGCAACTTGTTGAGGAGAACAAACGGACAGACATACGAAAGCATATAGAGACGGACAGACATATCATAGAAATGGGCAGACATACAACTTTTTGCCCAAGCTAAAGCAGAGACGCATCGCAATGATAAAACTACAGTGAGATATCATTATTAGAAGATCCTGATTATTACAGTTACAGTCTGACAAAAATAGCACCCCAAAACAATTTAACCAAAATAGGTGATTAATTAAAATAAAAAAGATGTCTAATTTTTCTCAATCCGGAAGTATATTAATAGTCAAGTATACCGGAACCGGGTGGCCGGAAACCGGATAATAGAAGCTTTCAACTTAATAAGCCCGAGGGACGTGCTTTATTTAGC
Source organism: Agriphila tristella (assembly GCA_928269145.1). Classification (NCBI taxonomy): domain Eukaryota; kingdom Metazoa; phylum Arthropoda; class Insecta; order Lepidoptera; family Crambidae; genus Agriphila; species Agriphila tristella. The sequence continues at coordinate 22,300,222 of OV743445.1, forward strand.
TTAAGATTAAGTGAGCACATCCATTATTTGAGTGGGGGATAAGTGGTGTTTTCGAAATATCTTTGTCTATGGAACATAGTTTCAGCTATCCGTACTGAATTAGATTGATAGAAAAAAACACTACATTATATTTTGTTTTGAATTTGCTGTCCAAAATGCGTACGTAATATTATTTTGATAAGTTATCAAACTTCAATAATTATATCGTCGAGTTTTCAGAAGAAATAAAGCAAGATGGTCGTAATAACACATGCCGCTATTTTTAATTAAAGAACCGCAAAAAACCACCAACTAGTTGCAGCCAACAGCTGTCTGCGCACGCGCCGACATTTGACGGAGGATGCAGCCTCTCATCTGCACCTGGTTTTAATTGTGATCATATGACATTTAGGGCGTTTACAAGATGTTTGGCATTTTGAAAACACGGTATCTTTTATTAAAAGTTATTGTAGGTAATAAAATTCCATTAAAAGCGTGTACAAGATGCTTGGCACATTAAGTATTTATTAAGTACTCATTAAGTAAAGACTTTAAAATGAAGTATTCCATTTAAAGCAACTACGCGAATAGCAACTAGGTGAATAGCAACTGAAGTTCTCCACTTAGAGCAACTTTCAATGTTTTCCAGAAGCAAACATATTTTTAGAGCAACTTACGAAAAAATTAAAAGTTGCTCTAAGTGGAATACTTTGTAAAATCAAATCCTAATGGAAATTGGGTAAGTTATACTTACAATATTGTAATTGAATAAGAATGGAGATAAATAACCTATGTTCCACCATTGCAGTACCTTATGAGGGCTTTTCGAAGTGACATTTAAAAAATAAAAATAGTAACTATTTGCCTCACTAGATGGTGTTAATGGAAGGAGATGTTTCAAAATTGGCTTTTAAAAATTCAACGGCCTGTTAAGCGCTTGCTGGCTGACATCTGCCCAAAGAGAAACATTTTAGGATCATATCTGCCTGCCTGAGTAGGTACACTTCGAAGATTACCTAGTAAATAGTAGATTGTTATACAAGACGCTAAAATGACCCATTGCATACGAGGTAGTTTTATTCCCGAGCTTTAGCGAGGGAATAAATAGAAACCGAGTTACAATGGGTTTTAGCGTCGTGTGTTACACTCTACTTTTCACTATGATTGCGAGAAAATAAAATACAATATTAAATAGTTTATTTTATTAAAACCTAAATGTACAATTGTAAAATTATGGATGTGGTAAGCCAGTTCTATCCTCCTGCGTGCACCGCTTATCTCTCAAATTAAGGCAACCTGTAAAACAATAATTAAGGGTATTAAAACTGTATTTTGGTTAGATTTAGTTTAGTTGATGAAAATAATAGTAAAATGTTTGGAAATGTAAGTAGGTGTTGCCTTTGTTGCCAAGTGGTGCCTATTATTTACGAAATTCTACATATCTTCTCTCGTTAAAACTTTGGATTTCTTGTAGTGGTGGATAATTTCATGAGAAAAGCCCTCTTTATATTGACATTATGCCTTGTCTGTATAGTTAGTTGTTATTCTAACATTGAATATCTCCAAAAGGTTGAACTTTGATATTTTTTGGAAAGTTCATCAAAATTCGTAAGAAAAATTCCTTCCGTAAACGAATCCACTCGTTTTTCTATCCTCCACTTCATAAACTTTTCGTATAGTAGATATAGTATTTAAATAAATACTTTGTTCTTGACGGCAAAACATTAAAATTATTTCTACAGATTTCGCGCCAGTGCTTTTTTTTATTTCTTCTGTAACGCACGTAACACAATGCACGCATTCTACTTTTTAAACTTAGAGCTCGTTCACACGAGCGATTTTTTTCAACGCGCGATATTTTTACCGCCTACGGGAAAGACACCTTATGGCCAGGTCATAAGGTAACTTTTCCCGTGGAACGTCGTCATCGTCCGTGCGAACCCCACCTGAGAAGTCTTCTAGTACCTTTTCCCGCCGGGCGGTAAAAAAAACGCGCGTTGAAAAAATCGCACGTGTGATCGATCCCTTATAGTATAAATAAGTCTATGATTCTACTGAAGAGATCGCTGCTTTAAGTTCCATTTTCAAAAATAAAATGTGTGATTCTATCTATGAATAAAAACAAGAAAAAACTTTATCCCTTAGGGCTAAATATGCTATTTTATCCTAGCTTTTATACGTTACAATGACGGACTTTTTGAGCAAGAGGAGTGAAAAAAAAATTGCGACATACATTTTTATCAACGCCATCTATCGAGCCTACAGCTCTTTGTAATTTTGAAAAGCCCTCATTAAAAAATAACGCTTCGAATCGAAAAATCGCGTTCCTCACACATCATTGCATTACTGTTAATGCTGTCGACCTTTTTGGCAGACTGGCCTACTTGGGTGATCGAATTATTCGTTTCCGTTCAATATTGAAGCCTCACCACTAGGCGATACGGCCTACTGAATACATGAATAGATCACGTATTTGTGAGTCATACTTAGTCATTTGTATGGTTTTGGATGGAAAACTGTTTTTCATTGTTATACCCGACCGGATCTCTCACAGATTAGGTAAATATGTATTTAGACAGACATATTGCCCGAGGGCTTTCGTTTTACTAAACAATATTATTTCAGAAAACTTTCATTTAATAATTATTATAAAAGCTTTTTGGTATTTATATTTTTTGTGCATTTAAACTTAATTGAATTAAGAAATAATGTTAATACTTACTTACATAATTCTCAATCAAAAAAGATTAAAAGTTCAATATTTATTAACCCTTCAATTCTTTATTTTTAAAGTGCATTTATATATTCCCCCTAACTTACCTATCAGTTTTAAGCCTGGCCACAAACTATACGCAATTCCGAATCGGAATGATTCCGATCCGAACGCAGACAATCTATACAAATCTATAGACCTACCAAATGCGTTATTTTGCCGTTTCGGAATTCATAATCAGATTCCGTCTGTATGTGGCCACAATATGGATTGCTCATGAAGTTGTTCTATCCCCGTCAATTGGTAATACGCCTGGCGGCCATTATTTAAACCACAAAAACGAAAAACAATTGTAAATTTTTTATACATCTAGACCCTATCTTATTAAAAATAATAATTAAATAAATATTATATTAGATTACCTATTAGAATTTTCTTTGTTTCATGATATTTTTAGTTGCGGTTCACGTCAACATGGATGTTAATTTGACAAGGTTCCAGCGCATTACCAATTGACGGGGATAATAACCCATAGTAGAAATAAAACACTTTTTACGAATTACAGCACGTATATTGGTTAATTCATATGTTAAGAATTATTTAGTTTTGATTTGCTGGTTTTTGGGTTTCACTAAAGCAAAAAGGCTGCTCATATTTTTATGAAATTACACGCTCGGTACTTTGGCAAGCATTTAGAGCCAAACCGCACTGTCGACTAGTCGTCGAACGACTGTCGACAGCGACTGTAATTTCTACTAGTTTATATGGACGCGTACGCACTTGGTCGCCCGGTCGCTGGACGACTCTGAGTCGTCGGGAGACTAGCCACGCCCCCCAGTCGTTCGGCGACCGAGAGATACACGGGTTAATATGGAAGCGTACGCACTGCGAGCGACTGTCGCGTCGACCGGGCATCATCGCGCACAAAATGACTTTCGATACTAAAGATTTTATATTATAAACAACAGTAGGAGGAAATAGTGGAATTATTTGAAGGTGAAGGATTAACAAGAGTTAGTTCTTTTGGGTCGGGTTTTATTTTATTTTATTATTATTTATGAATTCTGCCCCTGCTATCTGCTATGGCAATTGGGTCAATTCTCAGTGCTAAAATAATCAGCAAACATCTTAATATATAAAATCGTAAACTGAATGACTGACTGACTGACTGACTGACTGACTGACTGACTGACTGATCTATCAACGCACAGCCCAAACCGCTGGACCTAGAGACTTGAAATTTTGCACACAGATACTTTATACAGTGAAGGCATCCACTAAGGAAGGATTTTTGAAAATTCCATCCCTAAGGGGATGAAATAAGGGATGAAAGTTTGTATGAAAGTCCCTCAGTTTTGAAGCTAGAATATTCAAATTTTGTGTTTAGGCTGACGATTGAAAATTAATAAATACGGGTCTCAGCGTTTTTCAAAATTCTACCCCCGAAGGGGTCAAAAGGGGGATGAAGTTGTGTATTAAAGAAAATCCTTCATTTTCGAAGTAAAAATCGCAAAATTTATTATTTAGGCTTATGGATAGAAATCTAAAGCAACGTATATTGTTTTTTTTAGGATTTCAACTCCAAAGGGGATGAAATGGGGGTGAAAAGGGTTAAAAAACCCTAAAAATAGATATGGATGTCGTTATCGGGGTTTTGTGGGATGACGATTGCAAAAATGACATTTATTTCGAAGTCCAACCACGGTGGACATGATTTAACCCCTAAAGGGGTGAAAATGGGGTCCAAATTTTGTATGGAAAAATAATATAAAATAGACATTACAACTTTAAACTTCTTAGGAGCACATCTAAAAATAAATAGGCAAATATATATTTTGTTATTTTGAAAATCAACCCCTTAGGGGGTAAATGGGGTGAGTAAATATAAAAATCGATATAGATGTCGTTATTGGGGTTTTCTGGGATGACGATTGCAAAAATGACATTTATTTTGAAGTCCAACACGGTGGACATGATTTAACTCCTAAAGGGGTGAAAATGGGGTCCAAATTCTGTGTGGAAAAATAATATAAAATAGACAATACAACTTTAAACTTCGAAGGAGCACATGTAAAATAAAATAGGCCAATATATATTTTGTTATTTTGAAAATCAACCCCTTAGGGGGTAAATGGGGTGAGTAAACATAAAAATCGATATGGATGTCGTTCTTGAGGTTTTATGGGATGGTGATTGCGAAAATGAGATTTATTTTGAAGTCCAACGCGGTGGACATGACACATATGGACCTGGACCTGGACATGCACATCCAGGGAACGGGAACGGGAACCGGAACGGGCACTGGCACGGGAACGGGAACGGGAACGGAACGGAACGGAACGGACCGGACCGGACCGGAACGGAACGGAACGGAACTGAACGAAGCGGAGCGGAGCGGAACGGAACGGAACGGAACGGAACGGAACGGAATGGAACTACAACGGGAACGAGACGGTAACGGGAACTAGAACGGGACGGGTACGGGAACGGGAACGGAAGGGGTACGGGACGAGTACGGAACGGGAACGAAACTGGAATGAAACGGGAACGGAACGGGAATAGAACAGGATGGGAACGGGAACGGGAACAAGAACCGGACGGGAACGGAACGGGAACAAGAACGGGAACGTAAGGCGTACGGGACGGTTAGGGGACGTTTACGGGACGGGAACGCAGCGGGAACGGAACGGGAATGGGAACGGGAACGAAATGTGAACGGAACGGGAACGAAACGGGAACGGAACGGGAATATAACGGGACGGGAACGGAAACGAGAACAGGATGGGAACCTGACAGGAACGGGATGGGAACGGGAACGGAAACGGAAACGGAAGGGGTACGGGACGGTTACGGGACGTTTACGGGACGGGAACGCAAACGGGACGGGAATGGAACGGGAACGGGGAACGGGAACGGGAACGGGAACGGGAGCGGGAACGGGAACGGGAACGGGAACTGGAAGCCTTGTGCGAGGCCCGCCACACGCGGCAAATGTCTTGCCTCGCGAGGCAGCGCGCTTGATGGGGACTCGCCAAATCGCGTAAAAATGACTGGCCGAATCCTGGTTGAAGGTTCCTTAAAAGGATTTCGTCTAATATCCACGCGGACGAAGTCGCGGGCAGAAGCTAGTAGGTATATAGTCATCATCATATCACTGTATGATATACCACGTCGCGTACAGGGTTACCAGATGGTATATCTAAAAATCCTGACAAAGAGCCTGATTTCTACTAAAAGGTCCTGACATTTTGCTAAAACGCCCACACCGCTTACACATTGTAGATCAGCGAACTTGTAGATAAACCTACTTAATAAATTAATACTTTTTCTTGTTTCAATGACGTAAAAAATCATATTTTAAATACTTAGACGAAAAGTATTCGTTGTTAAGTTTTAGTTTTTGATTGTTCATAATTTTAAATGTGGTTATTTTTAAATTGATTATTTATTGCAAAGTTAGTTGATTCTGTACGACTGTACCAAAAACACTACAGGCACAGTTTAACAATCCATACAGTGGTAAAACGAATGTACTTGTGCAGAGGCAAGATTACAAAAGCCTGTTGATTTCGGCCAAGTACCTACCGGACCGAAATCAACAGGTTATTAGAGTAACGTTTTTGAAAAAGCGAGACTACAAAAGCCTGTTGAACTTGGCCAGGTACTTGAACGAAATCAACTATTTATTAAATATTACCAAAAGCTATAGCTTTTAAAGGTATTTTTTTGGTTGAATAAATAAATTTAACTTTTTTTCCATTATACAATGTACTTTTTCGTCTACCTAATTATAGCAACCAATACTTTATTTAAAACAAAAAAGTGGCAACCCTGTTTGCGACCGTGTAAAACGCCAACGTGCATTAAGAGCCCGTAGCGATTTTGCCGCTGACTGCAGCTCTCTCGCTCGCACATTTAATGTTTTCTCAAGATTTCTTAAATCTGAGTGCGCAATTGAAAAATGTGTCTCGGCCACTTTTCGCAATATAAGATTACAGACATTTTAAAATATATTTCAGTTTTTTGTTGCTAAAGTACAAAAAGTTATTGTTTCTAACAGTTATTTAAACTGGCAAATACGATAACTTTTTGTACTTCAGCAACTCGAAACTGAAATATATGTTGAAATGTCCGTAATCTTATATTGCGAAAAGTGGCCGAGACACATGTTTCATTTACGCGCTCAGATTTAAAAAATCTTGAGAAAACATGAAAAGTGCGAGCGAGAGAGCTGCAGTCAGCGGCAAAATCGGTACGGAGCCTTAATACATTATTATTCCCGTCAATTGGTAATGCGCTGGAATCTTGTCACATTAACATCCACGTTGACGTGATCCGCAACTAAAAATGTCATGAAACAAAAAAATTCTAATAAGTACCTTGTAATGGGAAAAATTTTACCCCGGGGTATAGATGGAATTTACCCCACTGAAAATGTTAGTCGGTAGAGCAAAGGGGTTGTGTGGATTCGCGTGGCTCAGTCATCCATGGAACAATTATGATTTTGGGCGCCGTTAATATCAATGAAAGTTAAAAATTAAAAGATAAATTGTCCACGGATCGAAACAAAGTGAGTTTAATAAATCAAACCAATATTTACGTTGATATAAACATTTATTTAACACGTTGTATAATTAATACCAAGTTAACAACGATTCGCAGAAAATAAGTCATAAAAATATTTAAAACCACATGGGGTATAAATGGTTTAACGAAGAATCCGAAGGGTTAAGATGAAGTCACACATTTTATATTAATACATAATACCTTGAGAACCCATTATAATGTTAAAACCGCACGAAGGGCAAATGGTTTAACAGGGACCCTTAACAGGTTAAAGTGAGACCATACATTTATTACAAAAACAATACCCTTGGGTTCATTATAAAATTAAAACCATATAAAGAAGTAGGGATTTAAAATATAAACCCTTAAAAGTAAAGGTGAGGGCATATCTATTCGTTTCCCGTTAGTCAGACAGATTAAGAGGCCGGTTCCGCATTTGAAATAAGTTTTCAAACGTCACCATATCTCTCAAGTTGGATGACCGTCAAGAACCGAACACATATGTACTCAAAAAACTTATGCTAAGATACCTATTACTTATCATCTTAACACAAGACATTCATAGTAAAATAGAATTATTTATACTTTGTGGCTCATGGACCAGAGTTACGCTGAAGCTAAATAAATTTGAAACATGACTATAGGTACATTTATTGGCTGTAGACCTGCTCCGGGTTGAGTCTGAACATGTCATCAAAACACCATTTTGTACTAGATATGAACGTTAATTACTTCACCGGGTACATACTACAGAATCACTGCCGCGATGATAATATAAGAAGGCTGCGGAATACCTGGATTACGTTGATAAATCCATGATAATGGTAAGGTTAAATACATGCTCGTCTCGCTGATATTAATGAGACATCATAGCATGGAATTCTCGCTAGGCCGCTGCACGGACGACGTTAGATCGAAATGAGCTTAAACCATAACCTTGAAAGATTTCCTGGACCAAACTGGGAACCACTTATATCTTGAAATTTTGAGGTAAACCTGGCAACAACCTGGGAGCCCTGTAATAAAAAATCAAAGTCACCAAATTGTCCTCATTGAATATGAGGTTTTCCTCACAACTAACATTATAACAAGGTTGAGAAACTTACCAAATTTGGGCTTTAATTATCACAGGTTATCATCTCGAAAGAAACATGGTACAATATACAATTTGAGCCTTGAGCCCTGAAAACAATACACAAAGTTACAATCTTGATACCACTGGTAAAAACGGACAAATAATTAGATTCGTATTAATATAACACTCACCACTTAAAGGGATGCTCAACGCATCATTAAATCAATAGCGAAACCACTAAAAATCGCCAAAAGCCGTGGCTCACATATTATTCAATTCCTGCATCTACACGACACAGGCGAAATATCAAGAATGACAAAGACTTCCGTCCGTCGAACCGTCGAACTACGTCGGTCCTTGTTGAAACGACTCGAAAAGTCTAGAATGCCATAGACAACAAACTACCCCCCAGACAAAATACATTCTATGAACATACTTACCTTTTGTCTGAATATTAATATTAAAACGCTTAACTAGCATGCGAGACATGGGTATTTACTTTATTTAATTAAAATAACAAATAGGATTTATTTGATTTTATCACCAAAGTGTAAATTAATTGGTCCGAAACGTTCAATTAGCTGGAATCGGAACGCCAAACGTCACATCTGACAGTTGTCACTTGTCAATTGAAAAGACAGCTGTGAGATATGTAAACAAGAAAGTTTATCTGCTTTAATTATTGAAAAGTGCTAAAGCTCTTTATGAATGAGGTTTTAAAGTGAATTCAAGTGAATGCCCGAATGCCGAAGTGTGTAGTACAATCACCGACATTCGTTAAACTACTGGAAATTGACCCAAATAAAGGTAGAAATTTGCATGCAATAAACTAACACTAAACACATCAAAAGCTATGTGAAAACACTATGTGTGTTTTGTAAAACCTATCTAAACTCTTACCTACACATAATACCTAATGTTCCTTGTCCAACCTAGAAGACTATAGCGAGAATTTCGCTATAAAAAGTACTTTAAACACAAGTGCTTGCTACCGTAAGGATAGGTGTAAAAAAAAGTGTTACAGTACCGTCTTAGTTGGAAAAGAAAAATTTTATTCAAAATGAATATTTTGAATAAAATTTTTCGTCAGGAGGAACGACGAAATCTAAAACTACAACCTAAACTGAACAAAACAGACCTTAATCCTACCTTACTTAACGATAAACCACCTCAAGACTCAAAACTTAGACAAAGAAAGCTTGAGTCATATCAAGAGAAACGTAACAAATAACTCACAAGAGTGAATATGGAAAAAGGTAGAACCGTTTCATAGACCCAATAACACAAAAGGAGAGCTAATCCAGGTACTAACTATAACCAGTGTTAAACACAGGTTGGTTAAACAAAAACCAGCACGTAATTTACCAAACTACAAACATGGGTAAATTACATGTAAAGTTTGAAGTATGCAAAACAGTGACTTCTAAAAGTAAAGCGGGAGGAGTGGAAATCCAACATCCCTTAAAACACACAACAAAGGCAAAAGCAAATCATCACACAGGACGACACGCCATCATAATAAAGAAAACAGAAATGTTACCATCCTTGGTATCATTTGCGGTTTACACAAATGCGACAAGACCTACGGATGTAACACGGATAAAATATACCCTAAAAAGTAACAAAGTTATAATTTACTTAACAACAATGATAAACCAGCATCGTGCTAAAGGTAACACAAGGGCAGGCTTGAAACTAAAGCCATATAAAAGGGTTTCAAGCGCCACTACTGTGACCCTGCACGACAAATGAACCACCGACAGGAACGCCATATGCCCAAACGGACTAGTATGACCTAATGTCTCCCGAATTGGGTTAAAAAAAATTTGAACGCAGTATAAATACACCAAAAACCAACAAAAACATAACCCACCCAACTAACAACGACGAAACAGCATCATGCTAAAGGTAACACAAGGGCAGGCTTGAAACTAAAACCATATAAAGGGGTCTCAAGCGCCACTACTGTGCCCCCGCACAACAAATATACCACTGACAGAGACAACATATGCCGAAACGGATGTCCGAAACGGAGTGTCCCCGCAACCTGGGTTGAAAATTTTGAATACAAATATATAAAACACAAAATTGGGTGAGATGCATTGCAACGAGACGTAAGGTGCTCATTATCTGGCATATGAAATAATATATATACAGAACCCGTCTTATAATTGGAATTCTAAACTAAACAGACGCGAGCGAAAACTTTTTAATAAAAGGTTAACAGTAATTTTAAATTTGGAACTACTAAAAACAGCCGCAGAAGGAATTTCTAAGCTACCCCTACGAGCTAGTATCAAGGTATTCATTAAAAAGTGCCGTAATTGGTCAGCACTACTATGCTCATCAAAAGAGACTTTAAGAGCGGATAATTCATGTTCAAGTTCTTCCCCGAGCAAGAAATCAACGTTACAATTAAGTTCAGCCATAATGAAAAAAAAAAATTAAATTCACGTTAAATACAGCACTAAAATATTGAATTATTAATCTCACTTTTCTGGGCCACACGTTGGGTACGTCACTGTAATGGGAAAAATTTTACCCCGGGGTATAGATGGAATTTACCCCACTGAAAATGTTAGTCGGTAGAGCAAAGGGGTTGTGTGGATTCGCGTGGCTCAGTCATCCATGGAACAATTATGATTTTGGGCGCCGTTAATATCAATGAAAGTTAAAAATTAAAAGATAAATTGTCCACGGATCGAAACAAAGTGAGTTTAATAAATCAAACCAATATTTACGTTGATATAAACATTTATTTAACACGTTGTATAATTAATACCAAGTTAACAACGATTCGCAGAAAATAAGTCATAAAAATATTTAAAACCACATGGGGTATAAATGGTTTAACGAAGAATCCGAAGGGTTAAGATGAAGTCACACATTTTATATTAATACATAATACCTTGAGAACCCATTATAATGTTAAAACCGCACGAAGGGCAAATGGTTTAACAGGGACCCTTAACAGGTTAAAGTGAGACCATACATTTATTACAAAAACAATACCCTTGGGTTCATTATAAAATTAAAACCATATAAAGAAGTAGGGATTTAAAATATAAACCCTTAAAAGTAAAGGTGAGGGCATATCTATTCGTTTCCCGTTAGTCAGACAGATTAAGAGGCCGGTTCCGCATTTGAAATAAGTTTTCAAACGTCACCATATCTCTCAAGTTGGATGACCGTCAAGAACCGAACACATATGTACTCAAAAAACTTATGCTAAGATACCTATTACTTATCATCTTAACACAAGACATTCATAGTAAAATAGAATTATTTATACTTTGTGGCTCATGGACCAGAGTTACGCTGAAGCTAAATAAATTTGAAACATGACTATAGGTACATTTATTGGCTGTAGACCTGCTCCGGGTTGAGTCTGAACATGTCATCAAAACACCATTTTGTACTAGATATGAACGTTAATTACTTCACCGGGTACATACTACAGAATCACTGCCGCGATGATAATATAAGAAGGCTGCGGAATACCTGGATTACGTTGATAAATCCATGATAATGGTAAGGTTAAATACATGCTCGTCTCGCTGATATTAATGAGACATCATAGCATGGAATTCTCGCTAGGCCGCTGCACGGACGACGTTAGATCGAAATGAGCTTAAACCATAACCTTGAAAGATTTCCTGGACCAAACTGGGAACCACTTATATCTTGAAATTTTGAGGTAAACCTGGCAACAACCTGGGAGCCCTGTAATAAAAAATCAAAGTCACCAAATTGTCCTCATTGAATATGAGGTTTTCCTCACAACTAACATTATAACAAGGTTGAGAAACTTACCAAATTTGGGCTTTAATTATCACAGGTTATCATCTCGAAAGAAACATGGTACAATATACAATTTGAGCCTTGAGCCCTGAAAACAATACACAAAGTTACAATCTTGATACCACTGGTAAAAACGGACAAATAATTAGATTCGTATTAATATAACACTCACCACTTAAAGGGATGCTCAACGCATCATTAAATCAATAGCGAAACCACTAAAAATCGCCAAAAGCCGTGGCTCACATATTATTCAATTCCTGCATCTACACGACACAGGCGAAATATCAAGAATGACAAAGACTTCCGTCCGTCGAACCGTCGAACTACGTCGGTCCTTGTTGAAACGACTCGAAAAGTCTAGAATGCCATAGACAACAAACTACCCCCCAGACAAAATACATTCTATGAACATACTTACCTTTTGTCTGAATATTAATATTAAAACGCTTAACTAGCATGCGAGACATGGGTATTTACTTTATTTAATTAAAATAACAAATAGGATTTATTTGATTTTATCACCAAAGTGTAAATTAATTGGTCCGAAACGTTCAATTAGCTGGAATCGGAACGCCAAACGTCACATCTGACAGTTGTCACTTGTCAATTGAAAAGACAGCTGTGAGATATGTAAACAAGAAAGTTTATCTGCTTTAATTATTGAAAAGTGCTAAAACTCTTTATGAATGAGGTTTTAAAGTGAATTCAAGTGAATGCCCGAATGCCGAAGTGTGTAGTACAATCACCGACATTCGTTAAACTACTGGAAATTGACTCAAATAAAGGTAGAAATTTGCATGCAATAAACTAACACTAAACACATCAAAAGCTATGTGAAAACACTATGTGTGTTTTGTAAAACCTATCTAAACTCTTACCTACACATAATACCTAATGTTCCTTGTCCAACCTAGAAGACTATAGCGAGAATTTCGCTATAAAAAGTACTTTAAACACAAGTGCTTGCTACCGTAAGGATAGGTGTAAAAAAAAGTGTTACAACCTAATCTAATAATATTAATTATTAAATTATTTTTTTCAATAAGATAGGGTCTAGGTAAGTATATATAAATTTAACAAATGTTTTTCGTTTTTTAGGTTAAAATCATGGCCACCAAGAGCATTACCAATTGACGAGAATAGTACCTCTGCGCGTGATTTTTTTGCGGGCTACATACAGGGTGTCCGGAAAGTCAGTTAATTTCATCTTGGATCATCCTGCTATCTGGATACAAGAAAGTTACAGATATCCTCTATTAAAGACCTAAAATTTAGGTCCAAACTTAAAATTTTCACTTACAATATTTTTTTACCTTACTTTTGATCGGCCCTGGTGAAAAAAAAATACTACATGGAGTGTCCAAATTATTTTAAAAACTACTTGATTTCATAAGGATTTAAAATGGTTATTAATAACTTTTTCTTTTAGACTTTTTTTTTACAATTTTAATCTAAAATGGTAATTTTTGGCAAGTGTTTGAAATAAAGTTGTAATAGCAAAACATGTTTATTTTTAGGTGTGTGGACGTAAATAACAACAAAATAACATATAAATAAAATTATTTCTTTGTTTTTCATTACAGCAGGTGCTAGCTAATGCACATTCGGCACCTTCTGATAATGATTTTATTTACATGTTATTTTGGTTATTTACGTCCACACACCTAAAAATAAACATGTTTTGCTATTACAACTTTACTTCATAGAGGATATCTGTAACTTTCTTGTATCCAATCAATAGCAGTATGATCCAAAATTAAAATAAAAAAACCGTTATCGAAAAAAAAAAATATAGAAATGACATGAAAAAAACCGATCAAAGGTAGAAATTTTCCAAAATTGCATAAAACATCAAAAAACTCGGAAACCATAAGACTTTTACTAAAGTTATAATTTTTTTATTTGTAGATCTCAATGTGGCCTATCGGCAGATAAAAGGTTATCTATGACTTCCCGGACACCCTGTATACCTCTTGATTTTATTGATTACTCTAATAAACCAGAAAACCATTTAAGGTTTAAATTTAATTAAAACCCTTGCAAATTTGCGACTGATAGCGTACCTAAGTCTATAAAATACAACAAATGGTTTTTCACACATAGATTACGAAATAAACTGTTAATAATTAATGATAATTTCATAAAGTCATTAACATATTTTTAATTAACGATTTAAGTAAGTATAAAACACGTATGACAAACTGTCAAAAACTGTTTACATAGGTACTTAATAAGACAAGTAAGGATAGATAGACTTTAGGCACCATCGTCCCCATATCAAAGGCGCTTAACAACTGTATGGATTGTAAAACTGTATCGAGTCGCTGGCTTAGTCGTCGGCAAGTGCGTTTTGAGTTGCAGTCGCTGGGAGACCGAGTCGCTCGTCGACTAGTCGACAGTGCGGTTTGGCTCTTAGAGTTTCTGATCGAAGTTCTAGTAGACAATACCATTATAGTCTTATTTCCCATAATGTACCTAATAAGGTTTTGCACAAAAATATAATCAAAATTCCGTTTACCTCCACCAGTGAGATGATTAATCCCTCTGACTTCACCTTGTGAATGTCGACACAAGTGGCCAGTTAAACACCTGAATCCAATTTGCGTTTTCCAATAAGCTATCGGCGTTACAAATTCCTTTACAATTATCGCAATAATAGCGCAGAAAAGGACACGGTGTATTTAAGTCTGTGCCAGCTGTGCAAAATACCCAGTTATGCCCAGTTTCTGTGGTAAGTATACTATCGGTGGTTTATCGGAGGGTTTAACTTTTACTGTCTTATTCAGAGTGCGTTCGTTAAACTAGGGCCAAAGTTAACATGGCGTTAGACTGCGGACTAACGCCATTTTAGCGCAAATCGTATTCAGAGTGACAGTTTAACGTTTAGTCCCACCGTTTAAGGATTAAAAGGTGCATTGTGATTGGTTTACAACCATTAAACCAGGTTTTGTTAGAACAGTCTTGCACCCCAGTCTTGTGAAACATCTCTGAATAAGAACGGGAGGGTTTTATCACAGAGGTCTTCTACATAATCTGGTTTATAGTTTTTTTTTTTACTTAATACCAGATAATGTGGACTGCTCCGATAAATTTAAACCTCCGATAAAGTTCCTCAGAAATCGGGAGTTAGTGTAGTCAGCAGCACATTAATTTATTATGAACTTTAATGTCTTCACATTTGAGTTTTTTTTTTTATTGAAATTGATTACCCTGTTGTAGTAGCCCAGCCCAGCAGCGTGCCGTTGACTGTACATCCTTACTAATATTATAAATGCGAAAGTCCGTTTGTTTGTTACGCCTTCACGTCTTAACTACTGAACCGATCATCATGAAATTTGAGACGTTGTCAGGGGTATAGAAGAGGACATAGGGCAAGGACATACCTTTCATCCAGAAAAAAACGTACAGTTCCCGAGGGATAGCAAAAAAAACTGTCCACTCAGGCGAAGTCGCGGGCGGCCGCTAGTATTTTATAATGTTGACCCTTAAAAGCATATAATATTACAGATTTCATTACACTAAGCTTCACTTCAAGATCTATTCTTAATACAAAAAAAAACACTTCTTAGAAGGTATCGAGATCAGAGAATGTCAAGTACCATTTCAAAATAATTATCCAATGAGTAATTTTTTAGATATCTAGTGAAGGGCCTGACATTTAATTGTTAATCCATTAACTCTATAATGGCATAAATAATGTCATTTCAAGCAATTATTGCCAGGAAAACTAGCTTGCTTGGGAAATGTCAAGTTGCTTGACCTATCTCGAATGAAGGCCGTTTGCGAATAACAAAATAATAATACAAAACTCCTTAGGTATCAGGACTAATTATATTATCCTCCATTTAATAAAATCATCCAAAAAAAATATTTTTTGAAAGTAAATAAAAATGTTAACCCTTTAGAACTCTACTTACTGACTGAGAAAATGATCTACAATACTTATATTATATTATAACAATCAGGGCCCTAAGTATTAAATAAACGTGACAACAGGGAACATGTAAGTATCTTTTTTGTATCAAAATCAAAAGTATAATGCATGAGAAAATCAACTCTAATATTAAAACTTTTCTCTTGCGTTTTTTTCTCGTGATATACCTACCTAGTTACTTAAGTACTTTAAGTTAGCACGCATCAGCACCCGCCGAAAACGCTCTTTACAAAACGGTCAACATTTGTGACGTCACTTATACCACGTTTCAGGGGAGTTAACCAAGATTTTTTTAAATATATCCCTAAATATTGCGTTTCAGTACATAATAATATGTGTCATACAAAATATTATTTCTTATTCGATATTCTATCCGACTGATCCGAAAATGAAAAAAAAAATATCCTTATTTTCTCCTGTGTGATAAAACTAAAACTAAAATAATTCATTTCTTTATCATTTTTCTGTTGCATCATGTTTCTATACGTGTCCGCAACGATCAAGCTCAAAATTGGTGTCTTATGCATGTTCCCTATTGTAAATTACGTTATACCATATTTCTATGTGAATTTTCATCAGTATATTTTCTAATTTCAAATTGGCTTTACGCAATGGACACCAAATTGTCACAATAATTTACAAATTGTCTATTAAATCGACCTATCTAGAGTAGAGAGCCATTCCATTAAAGTAATGTACCAAATTCATTTACTTGATTCTTGATTGCTCGTACCGTCGTCGTCATTTCCGATTTATGTTATAGCAAAAATCTAATCTTAGCTGACATTGACACTGTTTATTAATAAATCCATAATAATATTTCTACCGATGACCCATCAAAAAAACTCTGCAACTTAGCCTGTATTTGCTGACAATGACATCAAAACTACCAACCGCATAACGAACTGCCCTCGATACAATTTGCGTAATCAGTGCATCTATCAACCAAACAGGAAGACAGAGACGGACAGACAGTCTGACCCGCTCTATCTTGAATTGAAAAGAATGCAACTTTTGACGCAACTACAAAAGAAGTGACCGCGACGCGACGGGCAAGCTTAATTCCGCGTTCGTGTGGACTTTATTTGGTTTTATTAAGGTTGGGTTTGGTTTGTTATGGTTTTGTTAAGTTGGTATTATCGTGAGAACATTATTCGGCTATACAAAACTCATAAACTGGGGCAGGCGAAAGTGATCTAAAGAATATGCGGTTTAGAACTCTTTGACGCAGAAAGTAAGGGAAAATTTTATTATTATGAATAATAATGACAGATTAGTTTTTTATCATTAAAAAAAACAAAGTTTACAATTTACTATCTACCATGTTATACTTAAAAGTTAAGATTGCCCTAGTTACACTTTATTAGCTAGCTAGCTGTTATAAAAAAACATTTTTAGCACGTAATACTTAAATCACGCCCATTCTTCTTGTCAGCAAAAAGACGTCCCGAATGGGTGGTAGCACAAAATATATACTGTAGGGAAAAAAAAGAACTTTTAATAAGTCTATTTAAATAAAAAATATTTTTATTTAGGAAGGTTGATTTCAATCCGCAATCAAAACTTCATAGGAAAACATCTGAGGGCCTAGCCAAAGTAACATTGGCAAATCTTCGTTATCGCTTCGCTTTCGAAACATGTATGGGATTGACATAAGGTTTCGTTAACTATCGAATTTTAAAACGTCAAATCCATACATGTTTCGAAGCGAAGCGATAGCGAAAATTTGCAAATGTTACTTTGGCTAGGGGGTCTGAGACGGTACCTATCGGTAGGAGGAACATGTTTGCTTTTCACATTTTCCTACCCGAATCGCTGACTCAATTTTGATGAATTACCTATAACAAAGATATAGATTGGACACAGGCTACTATCACTGCTGAATTTGCCTCAGAAAACGGGCAAACAGACAAAGTCACGGGCAAAGTCTAGTATTCCAAACATATTTGACTCTATGGTGCCAATCGTTTATGGAAGGAAACGATACTAGAACCGAAGGGAAGTCTACATCCTAAATCAATTAGTAGTTAGGGCATAAGTTAAGAAACTAGATTCTAGTCAGACATGCTTCTAGCCGGTTCGGTGTTTCTCGACCTAATTGCTACATAAGGATTGGAATCATAATAATTTAAATTGAGCTGATAAAGGACATGTCCCATCGCGCCTATGTCATTTGCCCCACCATTCTCAAAAAATGAAAGTTTATCGCGTCTTAATCAAAGTAGTATGTCAGAGTAGGTATTTTACTCTAAAATCAGATTGATAATTATTTTCTGCATTAAAAAGTGGGATTTTTATGTTTAAACGCTTTTAAATTTCAATTTTTTATCATTAGAGTACTATTTACAAAATACTTCAGAAAACAACTTAATGTTTTTGTAATTGTTTTTCTAAATATAAAACAATTCTTGACTGATACTATACTTAAATAAAATGTAGGTAATTAGCATTTTTTTATTATGAAAGTAAATAAATAAAATGAAACTGGGGCAACGCTGGGACATCACCTTTGCTTCTACAGGGTAAACCTCGCAAGAGGGGATTACTTAAGTACATCATAAACAACAACGTTTGTTCTATCTACGACTTTTCCGAAAAAGACAAAAAAATGACTTTTCGAACAAAACTCGATCAGATTTGTGGACATTTGTATGAAAAGTCGTCTTTTTTTTTCTTTTTCGGAAAAATCTTAGAACAAACGTGTTGTTTATGATGAAAGTATCTATTCCTGCGATGTTGTTGGTGTTTTACAAATAACCCTGTATAGATATAAATTACTTTTTCACTCCTCTTGCTTAAAAAGTCCGTCATTGTAAGGTACAAGAGTCAGGATAAAATAGCATAAATACCCCTAGGGGATAAAGTTTTTTCTTTTTTAATGTTTGTCTATTACCAATGAACCTACTAAAACGAAAAAGTCTTCATTCATAATTACGAATAAAAACTCGCTGGATTATTGAAAATGGAACTAAAAGCAGCGATCTCTTCGGTGAAATCATAGACTTATTTATACTCTGTGACTTTTAGTTTAAAATGCGTGCATTGTGTTTCTTAGCTGCTACAGTAGAAATTAAAAAAGGCACTGGCGCGAAATCTTTAGAATTTTTCTGATTGAATTGTGTGACTGCAAGTAAGTAACAGGATAGAAATAATTTTAATATTTTGCCGTCAAGCACAAATCATTTATTTAAATAGGTACTGTGTGAAAAGTTTATGAAGTGGAGGATAGAAAAACGAGTGGATTCGTTTACGGAAGTATAAACTATAGGTATTTAATATTGGATTTTATTTTTTCGCAATCGTAGTGAAAAGTAGAGTGTAACACACGACGCTAAAACCCATTGTAACTCGGTTTCTATTTATTCCCTCGCTAAAGCTCGGGAATAAAACTACCTCGTATGCAATGGGTCATTTTAGCGTCTTGTATAACAATCTACTATTGAAGGTATTTAGAAAATCAAGAAAACATTATGACTGAACTCTGTAACACATTTTACACTTTTAAACTTTTAGATTTTATGCATTCACAATGCTATTTTTATATTAAGGATATTAATATAATTGAAAAATATTAGAAAAAATCGACTCACCCGTAGCAAGCAGCTCAGACGGGACTCGAACCCGCACCCTTAGGATTCCGGCCCAACGCACTAACCAGTTACAGTTTACACTACCACAGGCTTCAGTGACACATTGTTAATGTACAACTGAAGTTTATAAATAAATAAATATGATTATTATTATTCTTCAATTCATCCAAAGAACTTTGCATAAGTATTGTATATTAATAATGATTGCGAAACTATCAAGTCCTTACTGAATGGTAAGTAAACGGTTAGTATTATACAATTATCTGCATGTCTGGTAGTTACGATAAGGATCTGTAATTGTAGTTTAGCTAGACAAGTTGCAAAATCTGTAGGCTTGCTAGGCTTTAGCCTAGCAGGGTTTTGATAATATTAACAACATTTCTAAACCATGACCATCAGCCATTTTAATGTTCCCACTGCTGGGGTACAGGCCTTCCTTACGGGTGGATAAGGAGGAATCTAAACCTTATATATAGTTAATTGTATTTTTATACCTCATAAAGACTGACATATCTAAAATATCTGACTTCAAAATATTAAGTAGTTAAATTTCTATGTTGCTTACGGCTAAGATCGAATTTCTACAAGCTAATATTAAAATAATTTGTTGACATATAATGTTATTAAGGTATCAACTTCAATAGTGATGAAACTAATTGCAACAATTAAAGTAAAAAAATGTAAAACATTGAACAGATAAAAACCATGGCTCCTCATTATTTCATTATAGTCAAATCGTTTGCGATCTTTTCATTATCTTATAGTAAAACAAATCGGGGCCTAAAATGTAACCTTGTAGAGAAGTACAACATGTTCCAAAGATGCATAACAAATTCTACATAACCAGGCACGTATCCAAGGGGGGGGGGGTTAGTTGGGATTTATCCCCCCCCCCCGAAATTCAGAACACACAGTACAGGACTAAATTCAAATTTTGCGGGCGAGGCACTCTCCGGTTTGCGGGATGCAGTTGTCCCCTCCCCGAATTAAAAGTCTGGATACGTGCCTGTACATAACCCTACTAGCCCCAGTCGTAGGAGGTAAAAAAACCTAGAATACGGCTATCCATGAATCAAAGATTTCCTTCGGTAGGATTGATCCTTGGGTTCCTAAGATGGGTTTACGAAGTGGAGCCACCTGGATTTTTCAAGCAGGTGAGGGGGAGGGGGGAATTCTGCCTTAACGAAGTCCGAGGTTAATAACTGCCTAAGTTTAGATACTAAGCCAAGTTTGGTATCATTTTCGGATAAATCAATGACGTAGAATTCATTTCTGGTATAAAAAATGCAATTTATTAAGAAGTTTCCTGAACATTACACAATAACTAATATTTTAAACTACATTTTTTGTACTTTAAGTCGCCGTAAATATTAAACTGATGTTCTTATTTGCAAACAAAAAATACGTTAACAAAGCTTATAGAATGAAGATTTGAAAACATATAGCTTACAAATTCCTTTATTAACAATAAATAGCGAAAAAAAATTTCACTGTCGCTTGCCGTCAATTTCTTTTACACCTATGAAATATAATTATTTTTTATTATAACAATATGGGTATCAAATGAAAGGTAATAAATAGCCGATTCCAAATATATATACATTATAACACTTTTATGTAACTGTTTTGAAATAAACTTAAAAAGTACAACGCAGAATTAAAAAATATCAGTAAATTATTAGAAAAACAAAAAATGCCCGTTAATATCGACAAAAAAGGCAAATATCACAAGTGCGCATGTAACTACGATTTTTTCAGATGTTGTTAGGTACCTTGAGAGTAGTTTTACCCAAGTTTTAACCCTTGGAAACTCTGTACTGCTGGAAAAACTTGGCACTTGTTTCAGTATTTTCGAAAAAACTGCCTTAAGGAAGCGTTTTCAGGTATCTCTACTCTATACATTTATAAAGCTAACTAAATTTGCTAGAATTTGAGCCTATCACAAACAAGTTTGGATTTGATTTTTAAAATTTTGATATTTAATAAAAAAAATAACTTCCTTACAACGGTAACGAACTTATTTTTTTTTATTAACCAAACAAGAATATTTTCTTTTATTATTATTTTAAAAATAAAAGGATAATAGAGCTCTTACGAGGTATTTTTCTTTTTCAAATATTCCAATTTGTGTATTTAATGGATTTTTTTTTCTTTAATCAAGTGCGTAATTATTTTTGTTTATATTTTTTTTTAAATAGTTTAACAATTGAATCGTACAAATATAAATCCAAAAATGAATTCGACACCCTAAATTCATACGAATATGATATCAAACTGAGCATAGCAGCTTAACTAATACATCTATCAAGATTGGACTGAAAGCCAAAACTTTAAAAAAAAAACTACAAAAATCGTGGTGGCTCCACTTCTTATATCCATCCTAGGGTCCTAAGGACCAATCCTACCAAAGGAAATCTCTGGTTCACAAAACGCCGTATTTTTCACCCTACTGACGCCACTATACCTTTTACAGGTCTTTAAAGAAACGGTGTAATAAATATAATATTTGTTGTTAACCTTTCATAAGCAGCAAATCTTTGATATTACCTACATTTCAATTCCGCAATGGCAACGCGACCTTCATCTCATATGATAAGATTGAAGATAAGTATAAACCCAGTTCTTCTACTATTTTATTTATTTGGGAAACAAACAATACAAATTAATCTTACAAATAAAATATTAACTAGGTTTACCATAAATCAGCAAAGCTTCCACTTATTACTAACTAGTTAATATAAATTCTTATATTCCACCAAAGAAATTCTATACTCACTCTTCATTCTTACACAATAAGATAACTCGATCCACTTTTCCTGGACGCCAGATATCTACTCTGAAATGTGCGTCTGCGCCGATTCTGATACCCACGCAACGCTGGCCTTATTCCGTAAACCGATATCAGTTGGGCAACCCAGTCGGCTTATGGTTATCTAATGATGCAGTGGACTGCAAATAATGCAGTCGGTAAAGGGGTTAGTTAATCAGTTAGACCAATCCTTAGGCCACAGATTTTTTGTTTTACTTCTAATATGACTACAAATACTACAATAGTATTCCTTAAAATTGTCTCTGTTGTAAGGACTATTAATCAATTCATAGGAGGTGGTCCGCAGAATGACGTTGTCTTCTTTTTATCTTTAAAGTGTCTCAAATCAACTTTGTTTTCTTATGAGTATGTTCCTAATAAATGGAGCATTGCCAACCGTATAATTATATTATGTCAATTTTTGTTTGAACAACATTATAATTATGAGATGTTATGATAGCACTGGTTACATGCCGCAACCAGCTGTTAATCTCAGCTGCTGTCACTTTTTGTGTCGGATTGACGTGAATTAATGTGTGCGACAGTCGTGCGCTTTGGTAATATTGTGGTTAGTTAACGACAGCCTATTAGTATGTGGTTACGCATGTCATTATGACGTTAGAAGGGCATGTCCGTGTCTGGCTTTTCAGTGCCGGTTTAGAATTTTAGGATAGCACTAAGCCCTATCCCGCGGGTGTCATAAAGAAGCACAGTTATCAGAATACGGTCATCTTCATACTCAAGACGCTGATCTCTCACTGCGATCGCCAGTTCTCTTACCAAACGTGGTGATTATGGCAAAATTTAGGAAATTCTTAGCCTATCCCCTTTTTCATCAACATCACTAGCTGTTTCATCAACATCATTAGCTGCTCTTAAAATGTCGTCATCATTTTAATCCTTATCATAATCTTTACAAGGCATATAAGCCATTTTTAATATCCCCAACTGCTGGGCACATAGATCAAAAGCACAATATAATAGGGCCCTATTTCATTTACATCACTACGTTTGATGTTCATTGCGTCGCCAATTTGAAACTAGAATATTAACTACTTACAGATACCTACCGCATTACTGTAGTAAATGTAAGTATATGAAATAGGGTCCAGTCACAGCCGTGACACACTCTGTACGTGAGAGTTCGAGCGCCAGCGACCTTGAGCCAGAGCGTGTAAGCGCTAGGGTTGATACCGAAATGGAATTTAGACTTGTGGCAAAGGAAATTACATAGTAGGTATGTTAGGAAATAAACTTGTGCAAGGACATCTTAATGAAAGATAGGTTTGATTTATATTATAATAAGTTTTTGTAATCTTTTAATTATATTAAGTAAGTACACATCATAAATTGCAACCCTTATACTTTATTTTCTGTTATTTATCATATAATCATTTTTTTAATCTCTTAACGTGTTAATGAAGGAAAGGTTTGATTTATAATCATTTTATTAGGGTTCCGTACCCAAAGGGTAAAAAACGGGACCCTATTACTAAGACTCCGCTGTCTGTCTGTCTGTCACCAGACTGTATCTCATGAACCGTGTTAGCTGGACAGTTGAAATTTTAACAGATGATGTATTTCTGTTGCCGATAAAACAACAAATACTAAAAACAGAATAAAATAAATATTTAAGGGGGGCTCCCATACAAGAAAAGTCCTTTTTTTTTTTTGCCGTTTTTTGGTACGGAACCCTTTGTGCGCGAGTCCGGCTCGCACTTGGCCGGTTTTTTTTTATTTATTGTCAATTTTACCTACTTGCAAGTTTACGAGGTTTAATCGTCTGAAATCCTTATTTTCAGAGCTTTTTGTTATAATTAAAGTCAGGTTAAAGGAACGGTAAGGGCATGAGGGGCATGACTAATATTTCGTATATTTTAACTTATAAAATAGTCGATAAATATTTATTTTATTAAAATTCAAAATATGGTAAAGTTGCAATAGTAGGTCCCATCAACTATGGCAACTTTGACATACTTTTGTTATTTTAAAATAAGATATAAATTTATCGCTTACTCTATAGGTACTTACTTTTCTGGATCACTGGGCAATACGAAGATACTTTTATCAGGATTTTGTTTTTGGTTGTTGCCACAGCCATAAACACAACAATAACGCCCGCCGCCGGGCATGATTAATTATCTAACAATTAAATAATGTAAATTAAACGCGTAGTCAGTCCGTGCGAAATGCGGTACAATACGGATTGCGATGGGACAAGCGAGCGGCGAGCGAAAGTAGAAAGAACCCTTCCCCCCTAGCCAAAGTAACATATGCAAATTTTCGTTATCGCTTCGCTTTCGAAACATGTATGGATTTGACGTTTTAAAATTCGATTGTTAACGAAACCTTATGTCAATCCCATACATGTTTCGAAAGCGAAGCGATAACGAAGATTTGCCAATGTTACTTTGGCTAGGCCCTCTTGCCCGAGTAAGTCGGCGACTAGCGGCTGCACTCCCCGTGCGCCGCGCGCAGCCCCCGCGCGCCTCCAGACACGCACACATAGCCGCGAGCGATTTTACGAGCATACATGCGCGAGTGTCGTTTCTTTTCGCGTTAGAGTATATTCTGTGGTCCAGTTCTGTAAATACTTCCTTTAT
Organism: Agriphila tristella; assembly: GCA_928269145.1. Classification (NCBI taxonomy): domain Eukaryota; kingdom Metazoa; phylum Arthropoda; class Insecta; order Lepidoptera; family Crambidae; genus Agriphila; species Agriphila tristella. The sequence goes on from OV743445.1 coordinate 22,325,295, forward strand.
AAAACTATTTCGTAGTAATCATTACTCGTTAATCGGATCGTGCAGTTTTTAGCAATGTAGCATTCAAGTGTTCACTAAGTGGTGATTAAGCATCAATGTCGACTTCCGAGTGGCCACCGGCACGGAGCGTAATGGCGATAATTGGCCACAGACCAGTTTGGCCAGATTACGCCCACCTTCGCCTTTGGCGCTAAACTTGGCCAACTTTAACTTCAATTGCAGGTTACTAATATTGAATAGCATACCTAGATAGACTATAGTATGGACAATATCATAATAAATTGTGCTGTTCTCAAATACAATTGATTATGTTCGTAATTTTATATCAGCGCAACTGGAAAACAAACACTCAACATCAAAAATATCGACATCATAATATTATATTATTTGTTTTTACCTTTGGTACTAAACGATACATTAAATTATCAAAATTAATAGCGAAAATATCAAAATGTATGAAACAGCAGATTTTCGTGATTTCAGAGTTGGTCCGATAGTAAAAGTTGTTCAGTTTGATGGAAGTATCATGATATCCAGAAGTTACTTTCAACGACCATCTTTTTGTATTTTTATCGAAATTTTTTCCCCGCTTTGTTCAATCAAACGAATTTTATTGCTGGTCTTTAAATTTTGTGTTACAAAGTACCTACTTATTATCGTTATTATTAAGTTTGAAATATTAGTGGACCTGTTTCTTTGAGAAGAGTTACCGCCAACTCCATTTCATCACGTATGCCTACTATCACAGCCGCAACTCAAAGAAATAGCCCGTGAAATTGTTATGACTTCCTTTGCCGGAAAAGAAAGCCCTTTCAAGTTTTACCGGGATACGTACTGTTGAAGCTTAATTATACTTAGTGCCGAGTTAAATTTAGCCATTGAGTGAAACTTTGTTGACGGCAACAACTTAGAAAACTTGACTTCCGGCTAAGTCAAGACTTTGAGCGTTTGTATAGACATCTCAAGTTTCAGGTTTTAGTAGGTATTAATGAATACCTAAGAAGATTTAACACAATATCATGCAAAAATCTCACAGTTTGCGTACCTAATGTCAAAGCCTGTAATAACAATGTAAGATATAGAGTCTATTTAGGTAGTATCGGTTACATTTTAAAAATTACTTACCGATAGTATACCTATAGTAACTCGAATTTTAAAATATACTTTCATCATAGGAAAAGTAGTTAGTTTTACCACAGAATAAATTATAGTTTAGTTGTTACACTTCAAATTCTAAACTCCATCAATGTTCAAACGCACGGCTTCTTTATTACTCGGAACAAATTTGGGATAAAATTCGTTTGGTAACCATTGAGTTGGTGAAATCTTATGGTGGTGTTTTGATTTTGTTTTCAAAATCACACGAATTAATTGCAAATGGGTGGGGGAAAGGTTCTGGGTGGTCCAACATTAAACTCGTTAAATGGCCATCATCAAATCACACCACATTTAATCCGAACCAAAGCTTCAAAGTTACCTCATTTGTATGAAAACACCTATGCCTCTGTAATACTTACTTTTACTGGCGGTGTATTTCCTAAACGTCAGTGTCTCAAAGTCGACCTCCTCCAGACGCAAAAGATAAAGCTCCAGTTTTTTTTTCACTAATGTTGACGGAGTTTGGTCACGAGCACGAGCGACATTGCACGCTGTGCCCTTTCGCAACGGTTATACAATGAGCAGACGCAGCGAGGCTGAGGTCATGCTCAGGAGTTGAGCAGAGGTCGTGAGCATGATGTATTCGGGTATTATCTTGCCTTTTGTGAGTGCAAAAAGGCCTTTGTGAGATTACGTCTATTTTTGGTACAACGCATGGGAACATTAGCTTGGAAAAAAGATTTGTTTTAGAATAAGTAGGAGAGTTATTTGGCAGGCTAGTCAAATTTAGCAAACCCCCAAACCGATCCAAAGACTGTTGACAATAAGATACATGGTTGACTTGAAAATGAGGTATTCATGGTATTTTTTATGAAAAAATTACTCAGGTGATTGTAAAATACAAACTCAGATCAATATGTCACAGCTTTCCTGAATCATATTTTATAAACTCATAATATTTTTTTGTTTTAGGTAAATACTGAAATTGACATCCGTGAACTACAGACACTATGAAATAGTGGAAAGAAAGCGTAAGTACGTTGCAATTTGCGTTTCTCTAAAGCAAATACATTTCTGGATTTGGCAAACATTTTCGCACAAGATATGGGCAACTTCCGTATTCTCAATTAGCCGTTGGTAATCTAAAATTGGTCATAGCTCATATCTGCATGTGATCGTGTTTTGTTTTGGCGTTGCCCTAACAAAGGTATTTCGTGAGAATATTCGGATTGGTCGGAATTCCTCATTGCTGCGTAACACGAACTTATATTAGGGTCAGGTGTTACGTGCGTTTACGACATGTATTGTTATCTGTGGGATATATATTGGGCGGGCAATTTTGTAGGAATTGTCGGTCGATGTTTTTACATGGGTGCCAAATATACGACCAGACTGATTTTGTGTTACTATCCTACGAATACTTTTAACCTAGTTACAATCCAAAAAGGCACGCTGATTTAGTGTGTCGCCAATACCCATCCCATCCATATTTCTACCCTTAAAATTTGTTGTTGACACTCCAATATTCCACCACATAGAAAACTCTGATAAGTCTGTATATCCTGTGTATTACTGCGTACTGGACATTGAAATAAAACATTTTTAATTCATCAATGCCCGCGGGGAAGCTGGCGTCTGGAGAACAATACAAAATCTATTGTGTCTCTTTTGCCGGGCCTTGATGGGTTAACGTATGATTTGTTGTATTGTAGTAGAGAGACGTTGTAGACACGATAACTCGGGCAGAAGTGGCGGGTCACCTAGCCAGGATGGATTGAGATCGGTGGACCAAGAAACCATTGGAGTGGCGACCATGGTCAAACACGCGTGGAAGAGTTCACCCGCCACTACGCTGGGTGGACGACGTCAGGCAGCACGCTGGCCGAAATTGGATGCGTGTGACGCGAGAGAGACAAACATGGAAGGATGTGGAGGGGTCCTATGTCCAAAGGCGGATATTTAAATGCTGCGATGATGATGATGAGTAAATTGATTAATGACAGTATCGTATCTAATGTTAACATCTTATTTCTCTTCATTGTCGTACACATGTTGTGTGTGAACAAGTTTTATGCATTAAAGTTTTTTCGTTAAGTCTGCATTATTTATTTCTAGAATGTCGTGGTTCTCGTGGTAGTCACTTTTTTCTGCTAAACAGCAAATGTCAACATTGAAAAGGTTGCTGACTTCGAACGACCTTTCGTCGTATGACATTATCTGCAGTACCTTTAGGTACCATTATTTTCTTGTGGAGTTAATCAATAATTTATTACAGTTCAACTTTAATTCTTCATATTCATGATCGTTATTGATTTTGTTTCGAGGTCACCACTTCTATTGTACGTCATTCCAATTTGATTATTGATTAGGGCAAGTTGATGTTCGATTTGTAGCTAGTAAATTGAGGGTTTGTGTCACAGGTTTCGAATAGCGCTATCCTTTGGTTTCATTTCATTTAGGAATGGAACAGAATTTTTACGAAGTTATCATCGATCAAGTTATTAATTTATACTAAACAGGAACCTTACTTAATTAACATAATATTTTTTATTACAACATGTATTAGATTACCTTAAATGCTGTTTCATATATTTTCTTTGAGGAGTTCAGTGGCGCAGTGGTTTAGTGCCTGGCTCTGCGATTGCGGAGGTCAAGCAACTTTCGCAAGGTTCGCTCATGGGATGGGTGACGAACAATTTTTATCTCGAGTTCCCCTTGCTTCGGAATAAGGCACGTTAATCCGTTGGTCCCGACTGCATTTGCAGTCGTTAACACCAACCAATCCGCATTGGGCCTGCGGATGCATCTATAAGGAAACCCTGTGTCCTAGCAGAGGGGACATTAAAAATGACTGATGTCAAATATTTTCTTTGCCACTATCAACAACATAGGTACTTACATCAAATATTCCAGACTTTACGTTTATGATCTATTTACTATGTCTCAGAAAATATTGCCCTTATGTCTCGTGTAGAACCTTGTACGCAAGTTTCTCCACTTTCCCTTTATAATTATACGTTATCTACTCGACGCATAAGCCCGTTGTTTTTGGTTTCTGTAAGTATGTATATTAGCTACGCTCCAAGACTTTTTGGCGTCAATTAAAATAAATGATATAAGGAAAGGTAAGCACAATAAGTATATTTATATCACTGCGATCGCAATCACTAATTAGACAAGATATACTTGTGTATTACGACACTAAGTTACGTTGTTTTATGTTGTTTCTATAGGATTATGGCGTTTTAGGGAAAAGTGAGAGAAATTGTAAAATACATTGTTAATGTATTTTAGATTTTTAATGATATGATTTTATGATAGTGGGTTCTATGTTTTTTGGTTAAAACTAAGCTAATAATTATTAATTATAGTTTAATTAAACCTTAGTGGGTACTTATACTATTGCAGAACTTCGAATTTATTATCTACTAGCGGCCGCCCGCGACTTCGTCTGCGTGGAAAGATTTTATGCTACCTCTCGGGAACAAAACTTTTTTTCGGGATGAAAGGTACCCTATGTCCTTCTATGTACCTCTGACAACGTGTATGCAAAATTTCATGATGATCGGTTCTGTCGTTAAGACGTGAAGGCGTAACAAACAAACAAACAAACGGACTTTCGCATTTATAATATTAAAGTAAGGATAGTTTAAATTAAACTTTAGTGGCTACTTAATACTATAGAGAAAGTAATCTGTATAGAAGGGTCACTTTCAGGAAAATATGCTTAGGTATGTCATTAAATAACTGAAACAAAAAACACAAACAAATTGGTTGAAATTAGTGCTTATGTAATTTTTTTACCATCAAAAGATTGCATGTTGTAATTAGTTAACACTGGAGTTTGTAATATAACGATTAACCAATTACGCAACAATCGCTGCACTCGCACGCAACGTTTTGACAGATTAGCTATAGCTAATGACATCTGCATGACAGTTCTATGAAACAAAGCCACAGAATAATTAACATACAGAGGCGACAAAAACGTCAGATCTTTGTTGATCTGTTCAATAACCTGTCGCAAAAAGAGGTCCCACAATTGTCATTGGCAGGTGAAAAATAACACGATTGAAACTCTTTAGTAACATTTGAATGGTGTTTTGCAATATGCGAAGCCAAAACTATTTGCCACTGTATTAATATTAAGGCTTGCTTATTTAAATTGGTAATAATTTTTATAACATGCGAAGTACCTATGTGATTAAACTTAGAATAATAACAAAGCTTAGAACGATAGTTCCCTACAAAAAGCTCTTCTTCTTCACACTGAGCCATTTTGGGTCAGTTTTTATGCGTCACTTTACATATAAAGACTCGGCTTCTAGGTGTAATTATTCTAAGTTATTAAATGTAAACAAACCTTGTACATTGTCAACGCCTTGTAGTTAGATTTTCTTCTGAACTTTAGTTAGGGATTCATTATTTTCACAAACATTTCAAGTTTCTAAATACACTGTTTTTTGAAAGAAAAGAAACAGATTTCGATCCGGTTCGTGAAAATTTTCTAAAAATGAATAGATTATCTAATTTATGATGATGCTGCTAGAAAAACATTGGTAACATTTTACTTCTGCATCAAAGTGCCATCGTGCGTTGGATCCCAAGTGCAAAACTTGCATTTTTGCGAACATCTGGCGGTCCTCCGAAATGCAAAAACATTGCCTAACATTTAAACCCATTTCGTAAACAACTGAGTTGCTTTTCGCTTTATTACCGCAATAAACGACAAGGACTGCCACAATGAACCGTTCAGACGATTAACCTTAGCAACTCTTGAAATGCATCGTCTTTTTGTGGATTTGCACTGTTTTTTTTTTCAGTTTCATTATAACAATGATGTCAATTATCAGATGTAACTTCGTGTTACTGCATGATCAGAGGATTATCGCTAAAGAATGCAGTGAGTAAAATTTTTCACATTAGGTATTACTTACATTATCTTTTGGCTCAGATAATTACAAACGTAGCACCGTTGAGTTTCTCTTTTATCTTTACCTCTATCTACCTATACAGAGTTTCAAGTTATTCATATACTTAAGCCTCAAATATTTTTTTTACAATTTCTGATATTGTTAAAATGGCAGTTTTTGTTCACCATCATTGGCGATTCAACGGATTTTTTAAGAGCCAGCAGCCCTTAGCCTTTTATTTCTTAGCCTTGGCTTCTAAGAAGAGGTCCGTTTATATTCCCTTATAAATTTTAAATCTATTTGCATCTTAACTTCAAATGGCCAATGGAAAGGTACCTTTGTCACACTCTCGAACGTAAACGATTCGAAGCGCGAGAGTACGAGGTAGATTAGTTCGCGGTAATTTCTCGTTCATATTTCACACGTCCACGTAGACTAATGCTGCTCTCAGGCCATCCATCATACGAACACTTTTACGATGCTACAATTTAATGTGGAATGCTTTGTTGAGGGATTGCTCTGTAAAGGCTTGGCTTTGAGTAAGCTGTGTAGAAAAATGCAGTGGGACGACAATTCTGTTCAGATAGACGTCTAACGAACCTATTCAAATATTTAGCTTCGGTATATAAGAAGCAAATTGGAAATGATTTAAGCTAGGCTATTTAATAAGTGAATTCTTTGCCACAAAAACATTAACAAGAGCAACAGTTTCGATCGCATCGTCAATCCTATTTTTCCATTCTGCAAGAACTGTGCAAAGTTGACTTATGAGAAAGCTATAAGTTCTTGAAAGGCTTCCAAAGTTAGACGAGTTTTGTAGTCAAAGAAATATGTTTTCAGTCGGCTTATTCCGTTTATACACTCTAAAACAGCCATCCTAAGACGGATACTCGGAAAACGCGTGTTCATCTATCCACCCCATCATACTAAACATGTATGATGCACTATCAAATCAAGTATGATGGGTTGGATAGATGAACACGCGTTTTCTGAGTATCCACCTTAGGGTGGCTGTTTCAGGGTGGATAAACGGAATAAGCCTGTCAATCTTCTTGAAAGGCGACCACTGGTTCGTTCTTAAAACGAATAAGTTTTACCTTAGATCGGTGCGTTAGTTCTCTTTTAACAATACTCTGATGTGACGCGATTCAATCAAGAAGTTACACTACAATAAAAAGTTACGACACTAAAAAGTACATTAGCTTGAATTAATGATACGTCGTCGACGCCAAATTCTTGCACACATCGATTGTTCACAGATTATGCAAACTCATGGAAATCTAAAGAAAAACTGCTACAATTTTTCCCTCTAAGTAATGACGTATAGTTATTATTTCGTACAATGTAGTTTTCCCATGATTTTCTTTTCCCCGAACGCCGTGTTTCTCGTTTGCAATGAATTAACCTCGATTACCACGTTACCCAATAAATGTTTCGAAAAACATGGAATTGCGTTGCGGAAACAAATGTAACAGAGGTATTGATGTACCTGCTTTGTTTAACTTCTTGTTTGTAGAGAACAATGTTTAATGTTATGATATGTGTGTGAAGATTTTGTTTTGAGAAATATTGCAACGTCTAAATGCCGAGTAAATTGGTGTTTCATGTTCCTGATCATTTTTATAAAGAGGCAAGGAAATGACGACAATCTAGATCTGAAGACTGCTTGAGAAATAGAGTATAAGTGACGTACCAACTTTTTTCGTACCAAAGCTTGGATGAAAAGTGGTTTATTCGTCCAAGTACCAAAGCAAAGGATGAGCCATGAAAGAGTAGAGTGAAATACCATTATCTATCAAAGACGGACAGAACTATAGATGAACAATGGGAACTTGAGCAGTGACAATACAAAGTGGAGAGTTACCGCCGAGAAAAATTGGAAATTGGACATGGAATCGGTCCCTAATTCCCTACGTTTGGCAAGAAAGAGGAAAGGAGAACCATTTTTATAGATATAGTAATAGATAAGGATATGAGTATAAAACAAACTTTATTGTTCTTGGTACAGGTTCGATCGGGAACGCCTGATTTCCCGATGTACACATGTTTTCTTTAGCTTACGCCTAAAAACTGTAGAACCATAGAACAGCGAATGGTAGAACTATTATCGTTAACTTGTTACAAAGCGATTAAATTGACAATAGACATGATCCACTGCAACTTCACTCGAGAATGTATGGCAAAGACTAAATTTTACAGATTAAAATACGTCGTTGTGTCGCAAGTGCCCTGAAGTTGGTCACTTCTGTTTTACATTGTTAAATTAATCACCTCACCGCTACCGTTACACCAAGCGATCCATACGTTATTTGTCTATTGGTGGTTGACCACGTACGTTTTATTAAACGTTTTACCATCAGTAAAATAATTACCAAAACCAGCTTTACTGTTAAAGCTGAGTTAACAAATCTATCCAATCGCATCAAAATCCAAATTGGCACCAAATTTTAAGATCCCTAAACTTCCACTTTATAGCAGGTAACCCAATCTTTTCGGCACCAATACGCATTGACCTCGTGACTCAATGACTCGTCCGTCCACGTCCCTGTATCTTATTTCACGGCTATTTGAACAATACGTAATGCAGGTGAACCTTCAAGATATGGCGAATAATAAGCCAGTTGCTCAATATTAACTTCACAAGCCATTAACCATTGTGAGGCAGTAGCTTGGCAATTAATCCACATAGGCAGGTCGTTGTAATAACTGTGCTGATGGTGTATGAGGTTAGTTGGGGGTAATGATGATGACTGTACTTGACAATATTGCAGTAGGTTAGAGGTGTAAACATTGGTAGAACTTGTTTGTTTTAACAGTTAAGCTTTGATAAGCAGGAGGCGAGGTAACCATGTTTATGTGTAGCTTGCAGTGGTTGGAATCTTGCTTGGCTAGAATACAAAATTGATAAGAAAAGCAGGCCGTTTTATTTCCGCTCTATTTGGAGCGCTCAAGGGTTGTAATTTTTTGTGGTAATGTTTTTAAGCTTGGGTCGACGGTATATTTCTCTAATTTTGATTTTGGAAATGGCGTGCTGTATGTGTATTGTTGGTTGACCATATTCATATGTGTCTTCGTTTTCTTTATCAAAATGCTTTTATTCTTTGTAAACATTTAACTGCTGTTTGACCCGTAGCTCTTGCAATTTCTATTTTTCAATCAATCAAATAAAATGCAGACTTCCATTGCAATTTTTAAGGTTTCTTATGATTAAAGTGCTCGCAATCCTATAGAAAAGCATGTTACTTACTGCGCGTACGGCGCGTGTTGAAACAAAACAATGGGCATTTTTTGCGGAAGTCGTTGCCCAAGCCATTCGTGTGACCTTTGTAGGGTGGGACAAGTATTCTACATTACACTGTCTGAAGCGAGCGCGGAAGCGGATTTGTAAAATAATTAGCGCTTGGTATGGAGAGTGTCTGAATCATCTTATTCTTCTTAAATAACTACATATACTAAGTTATCTTCATGAGAGTTTTTAACATCACCTATTGTCAAATTACTACAGCTTTGACTATAGTGCTGTCAATATCTCGAGTTACCTACCCTGTGTTTTTACTTTTGTCTCTCCATCATTATTTTATGTACCTAACTGGCATCAATACCATAATATGACCTTGAGGTATTTTGTCGTATTACTGGCAAAATAAGTAATTTAACATGAACAGAGTTTAAATAACACAAATTATTATGCTGATATAGATTTAATGATTTTCTGTTGTCTTCTTCGAACCCATTTAAGCCTCTACCAGCGGAATGCCTCTGAATGGCTCTCAGTAGGTACTTCGTCATGAATGATGGACCATTCTTGATAATCCGCTGGCCGCTTATGTTTTGCACCATCTTCATATAATTGTTAAGACTGTGATTGTAATCATTGCTTTGCCTTAATTTCTCGCCCCAACTGGGACGGGAACTCAACTGTGGCAGATGAAAGCTCTGTACTTACTGGGTTAATGCGTCTAATTGTACCTACTTTGTTGATGGGCTAATTGCTTGATGAAATTAAGCAAAATGACCAAGTTTTGTTAGGACACGTGTAATTTCTATCACTTAATAGCGTCACGTTGCAAAATATCATTAACGTCGCGTTGCAAAATATCATTAACATTGCAATACCACTACGGTGACGATACATTGGTTGCATTTCGTTACACGATGAGAGTTTTTTTTTACTTCCTCAAATAAACCGTCTTGTGAGGTTCCCTAAGAACCGGTAAAGATTTATGACACCACAGATTAATATACTAGACTGACACCACGAGGCCATGTAGCATTGGCTCACGACATAAATATGCGGCCTATATTCAGCAGCGATGATAGGCTGATGATGATACGGCGTTTGGTGTTCGAGGGATATATCCTTTGGTAGGGTGAACCTTCTGAACCCTTAGATAATTTTAAGAAGGAGAGCCATCTTGAATTTTTGTATTGGAGGGAGTTATACCACCGTCAAAAAGATGCAATAGGGAGCCCAATCTACTTATCCTGACGGAGGAACTGTCCAAGGCATCCCATTATCATGGAGAAGTCTCCAGAGTTAGCGAAAGAGGTACTTACTATATTACTAAGGATGCTTGTTTGATTATTATTATATGAATCGTGAATAATGAAAGCAATTCGGAGCAGAGCAGCAGTGAAAGTGTAGCGGGTCGGGAGTCTCGCTCGCACGTTGACATGCGTGTATGCGTAGATAATTCAAAGCACGGCTCCAGAGTATTATAGAACAAAGACAATAAAAAAATATTTAATAATTATCGAAATGTGTTATCTTTTTATGCGCATACGGGATAGTGCTTGGGCTTTACTTCACCTGATGTTAAGTGTCGATAAGGCCGAAGGTGAAAGCGCACTACACCCGGAATCCTCTTCACTGAGAACCTGGATATCTTATCGCTAACTGCCGGAACCCAAAAAAAAAATTAAATTGACGTGATGCCGTCAGACTTGGTAAGATGGTGGTAGCTAGCCAGGCGGACTTGAAATAAGCTCTACCACCAACCAAACCCTCCTGGGACTCGAACCCGGGACCCCTGCCTCTTACACGGATGTGTGAACCAAGGCGGTTAAAATTATTCTTATTTTACATCATCCTACGATTTCCCGTAAAAAAAGCAATCAAATTCATGATAAACATGAGCGTCATATCATAACAGACTGATTTTAAACTTTGACTGATCCTTGGGGGAAGCATATTCCCAGCAGTGGGAGTAGTGCTGCTGACTGATATGATGATGATGAGGCTTACGTTATTCATTAAAAATCCAACTTACTCGGTAAAATATAGTATAAATAAGGTAATGAATTGTATAAAGCAAATATGCTAAAAGCGGCGATTTCGAGCGTGGTGCGCGTTTTAAATTTTTGTTTGAATATTGAACGACGTGCATAATAACGTCAGACACGATTTCGTTCACAATGAGACATCGATTATATTTGCACATTGCGTAGTTGTACATATCGATTTACGTAACAACCTCACAACATATTGTGAAGTACCTAATAAAAAATATTGGTTAACTAAAAACAAAGATTTTCAGATGTCCCAAATTATTGGTGAAACTTTTTTGTACCTACATTTTAATGTATGTGATTCTTATGAATAAATGTGTAAATATAAAGTGTCAGTAATTTTAAACAATATTCAGTGGTTATTCTTATCTCTCTATGCTTAGTTAGTTGAACGCTAGTCGCTATGCCTTGTTTAAGTCAGAATCCGTAATATTAAATCGAGTCGCTCGTAACAAAAAGCTGAAATACCAAAGACGCGTTTATGTTAATATCGCTAACAATTCTCGTATCGGAAATGATTCTTAATGAATTCCCATCGGATACCTCGCGTGCGGGCGTTGAATTGGCGAATCCTCGCGTGGTCATGCGATCGTTTTCTATCTCCACCGCTGTTTCATGCAAAATATCTTGTTGGAAACTGTGTCTTAAAATAGAGATTTTTTTTATACTTAACCTTTATGTGGCAAAGAAAAAACTTACAACGCCTCCAAGGTATCGTACCCACTTTGCTGACTTTATAGTTTTGCAGGTCATTGAAGAAATTGGAAAACTATGCAGGAAGTTAAACATTAGTTTCAAAATATTGAAAAAAAAACATGAATTGATAATGAGGGATCATCAATAAATGTTGCACATATTTAACAAGATAATCGTGTGATATTTTGTAACAGTCGCGTCGGTGTTATCGACCATTGGGTAATTTCATTGCCAATTTGTTGCGCCACCCATTGGATAGTACTAAAACATCATAGTTCTAGTATTAAAATATGTACTTCAACTTCGCGTCCCGTCCATGACGAATGGAAGGACAGGACACCATTAGGGTGTCCTCCCATTCGTACACGGACGGGATGCGAAATGTTGCTCATCACATGTCTCTTTGCCACGGTATTTGTTCTCTATGCGCAGGACATTTTCTTCATTTCGTAATAGGTACTTATTGTCGTACGTAGTCCGGACGAACGGCGTTATAAGAATATCGTAGATTTTAAGAATGTTTGTCGTTTCTTTTTACCCTAGAGCAACGCCGGCTTGAAACCCCGCATTGCTCTAAGCTTTTTACAGCAGAATTTTCCCTATTATATTTTTAAGCTTGTTACTTTTTCGATATTTATTTTTCGACTAGCTTTTGCCCGCAACTTCGTTCGCGTGATTAAGATAGATGTGCATTTATTTTGAAAGTCACGTCACACGATTGGTAATCAATAGACCTAGGTATTTATCAGTAGACCTAATTTCGCACATTTTAATTTTCCATAAAAAAATATTCGCAAACTGGAACACTCTGTAGCACCCTGTATATAGGGATTTTCCAAAACCCTTTCTTAGTGCGCACCTAGACCATGAAAGGTATCTTATCTACCCTCCAAAAATGGTGTTTCTATCTCCAGCCCTATACAAATTCCCATACAAACGGGAACACCCTGTAGCACCCTGTTTATAGGGATTTTCCAAAACCCTTTCTTAGTACTCACCTACACCATGAAAGGTATCTACCCTCCAAAAATGGTGTCTCTACCTTCAGCCCTATACAAATCTCCATACAAACTGGAACACGCTGTAGCACCCTGTATAACGGGAATTTTCCAAAACGCTTTCTTAGTGCTCACCTACACCATGAAAGGTATCTACCCTCCAAAAATGGTGTCTCTACCTTCAGCCGTTAGGGCTCTACACCTATCCCAACAATCAATCAATATAGAGTTTTATGTATATAGATTATTATTACGTTATATATATAGATATACGAATCATCTCATGTAGCTTCAACAAAGGTTGTATTTATTATTTTATCATTTATCTCGCTTGATATCCTCGCTTGATTATCATAACAATAACTTCTGCCAGTTTTGATAACAATCCCTTTTTCCTTCTCACGTCTTTTAATGGCATTATAAATCGTGAAACGTGATGCACAATAATGAATATAAGATCATTGAAGGTTGAGAAACTACTTCATAGAATACTTACTAAAAACTTAGTAACTGAGCAGTTCAACCAATAGGGATTGCAAACTGAGGAACTAATGGCGCCACAAACGATTGTACCTAAATCGTTTGATTGGTTGTTTCAAATGTAAAATGTCATTTCTGACATATTTTAACCAATCAAAAGTACTGTCTTAGGAACAAGCGTACGCAGCGACATCTATAATTAGCTTTGCGTTGCCATCCCCATTAATAAGTTTGTAAAGCTGATAGCGTTCCTCGATGCTGGTTTTGCTTTATTTGCTGAAATATGCCTGAAATTCTGAGTTGTACTCGCAACCGAGACTTATTAACGAAAGGTTTCCGGCATTTTGACACCAGCCATTTTTAATGTCCCCACTGCTATGGTTAAAGAAAGAGATAAAAAGAATGGGCCATAAAACCTACGACGCAGGCCAATGCGGATTGGTGGGTGGGAACGACTGCAAATGCAGCTGGGACCAACGGCTTAACGTGCCTTCCTAAGCACGCTCCGATATTTATTTCTATGTTATAATTAATTGTTAATTATGTGATTGTCTCTATTTATGCGTAAAAATAAATCATCTTACGAACATGATATGATAGCGCACTCATGTTATAGGTATTTTTAGTGAAAATAGTTTTAAAGCAAACTACAATTTGTGCCTTTCTATTCCCTATAAAAAAACTTTAATTTTCTTATCAGCTTAACGTAGCTTACTCCTACTCTCTGATGTATTTAAAAGGAAGACCTTGTTCTAAGTCCACCTGGCTTGGAAACACCATCCCAAGAAGATAACATTGTGTTCTGTCAGATAGAACTTTTCCTAACTGGATTCTTCCACTTTCAGCCTATCGTCATTTAACATCAGATTAGATAAAGGCTAAGTGCTTTCCTATTGTAAATTAAAAAAGATACATGATCGAAATAAAAGAACACATACCTACTGTCAAGTGAGTGGTGAAAACGCCCTACATGGCGTGTGCGATCTTCCACGATTCAGGAGCTCTCATGAGTTGACTTGACACTATGGGGACAACTGGGTCACATCTCGTGGGAACAATGTGACAACCCCGGTGCAGTTTCTAATGTCAAACATTTTCACAACTATCATTTGTTTCTGTATCAAATCTTTCAAAGATTTTGCTTATCAACTTTTCCTTTGTCTTGTTAAGATAGTTGTGGTTCCGCCTTTGCTGCTGATTTCTTTAAAATCAGTCGGTGACATTTTTTATTTTCGACTAGTTTCCAATATTCGTCATCTGTATAAACTCTGTTGTTTTTCCCGTGTGCAATTACCTATGCCCTTTGTAAATATTGATTTCGATACAATAATAATTCTTACAAATTCGTAACTTTGGCTCGTATATTCAAAAGGAAGCCTCCAGAGACAGCTAAACCAAGTTTTATGGTACTGTTTCGTTTCTCTAATGGCTATACAAGGTGTTTGGTAAAAGCCTTAAATAAATCTGAATATGGCAGATAGGGACTATCAAACTGAATAACTTTTACTATGGGACCGACTCTGAAATCGCGAAAAAATAAGTACATTTTTGTGCAAAACTGATGCTATTACATCCATTGACATATTAAAAATGTACGTATGTTTTTATTTGTACAAATGCAACAATGTATACGCAACCGTGACGCGCGTCTCGCTTTCATTTGTACAGTCTGGTTTCGATATGCGCGCAATTTGCTTCTATTCACCGATTCACAAAAGAATTAAGTCGTTTGTTTAAACTCATTACTTGGAAAAAACAATAAATTTGCCCCTATGCTGCTCTACTGGGATGTTTCGCAAGCTATTGGAAATAATGCATAAATTGAGGATAAGCTCAGAAGACAAGAACGTAACGTGAAATTGCGAGTATGTTTGACTTTTTCAGAGAAGTATTTCCGGTATAGAACTTATCCAAAGTTTAATAAAAGGTCTTGTCAGACATACAGATAGAATACGAAGTGATTCTACTTAATCGAAGTCGTGGTTCAACAGAAACACTATGAAATTGAGAGCTTCCTTTAAGTTAAGGAGACCGCAGCCGAAGATGTTAGATAAGAAAGCGTTTGAGTTATTGAACGTCAAAAAACCTCGCAAGAACATATTTCTCAATTCTCATTGCGATTTATTTAAAAATACATTTCTAATCAATGTCACTATGTGTAATAATAATGAATCTAATTAGCTATGGTGCTCGGTTAAATTAAGGTCTTAGACAACAAAAAGTACGTTCCGCGCCGGAAGAGGCGCCCGCGTCGTTTCCGTCAACCATTTTGTATGTTTCCCATCTATTGTCTTTGGCGTAATTAAGTCTGTGTGCCACGGGAACCATAGATTGCGAGAGTTAATAGAAAACATTCTACTCGCGTAAAGAATGTGGAGATAAGAAATATGATATGTGCTTTAGGAATTTCGCTACTAAGGCATTTTGCGTTATAGCCGTTCGTTGTGCTCATTTTATAAAATTTACAAAAATAATACGCAAAGGCAAAGAAAATATGTATAGTATTTAGTATGAGAGACGTGAGCTTTAACACTCACATATACCGTCATATAATTTTTATTATTTGTAAGAAAAACTGCAAAGTGACAACCAAATAGACTATTGTTTTCAATAATCAATCCCATAAATGGGCAGAAGCAAAACTCAATTTAGGTCTAGGGTTGCCACTATGCAGTTTATCATGAAAAGTAACAAAAAATTGGCGGTTTTTGGGGTTTATAATAATTTTCCGGGGTTGTATGCATTGTAATGCATTGGGGTTTTTTGTAACACGCTGTATTATGTGTATAAAAGAGACAAAATAATTGGAAAATTTCAATTTCATCTTCTTTTATTGACTCGAACTTTTGCCCGGATTCTGAAGTTTACAAAATGAATCAGTATAGAAATAGCATTGTCAAACCCAAAATCCATACAAATGCCAGAGTTAACTTTAGTTACCTTGAATTTATAGGTAATATATGCATGTTCACGTTAAGATTAATTTATGTACTTACAATAGATCTAGCACAGAAAGTAATAGACAATATAATGCTGCAATATTTTTTCTTCTATCAAATACACGAGACAGGTACTTAGAGAACAATATGAGATCACATCATCCAAATATGAATAATAAATGTTGTCTCAACTACATTCACGACATATTAATCAATAGCACAAATTAAATGCATTGTAGGTTTTCAGGATTACTTAGTGCTCGCTCACAATAGGTTATGATATCCATTGTTTAAGGCCATTGTTTTATCATTTTAGACTCAGACGCAGACACAATGGACGAGTCAAGGCACTAGCAATACTAGCATACTTTACTTTCAATTTGTTTATTGTTTGTCGCAAATATTGCTATTATATTTTGGATTACCAAAGATTAGGTAGGTACTTCGCGTCCAACTTGCCGCAGTGTTTCAAGACCAAAGTCTATGACCATTATGTGTTGCCAATGATGAGATACGGCAGTGAAATGTGGTTGCTAACTATGGGTCTATAAAGAAGGCTCAAGGTCACACAGCGTGCAATAGAGAGAGCCATACTCGGCATTTCCCTACGTGATCGAATCAGAAATGAGGAGATCCGTAGGAGAACGAAAGGAGTCATCACTTGAAAGATTGCTCAGCTGAAGGGCAGTGGACGGGACACATAGCGAAAAGAACCGATGGCCGCTGGGGCGAAAAGGTTCTGGAATGGCGACCGCGCACCGGACGATGTTCCGTGAGTAGGCCCCTGACAAGGTGCATGGGCCGACGATCTGTTGAAGGTCGCGGTGCGCCGCTGGATGCGGACAGCGCAGGACCGATCGTTGTGGAGATCCTTGGGGGAGGCCTATCTATCTATACCCCACAGTGCGTGTCGTATGGCCGGTGATGATGATGATGAAACTGATTGCAAATTAGTGCCATCGAACTACTAGTACTAGTCCACTTCATCATAACGGCCTAGTTTAGTCCATTGCAGGACATACCTATATTTCTTCCGTAGAAGGATGTTGCCATAATCATGACGCTTGGGAGCCGGGTTGAAGTTTGCAATTTCGGATCGTTTTCTTCGGAAATCGCTGCTTCCCAAATGGGTGTCGAAATCCACGTCCCAAAAGAAAGACACTGTGTTCTTGTAGTGTAGGTAAATTACGTAGGTACCTATGACACAATCTATATATACGGTCCCGGTTTCGATTATTAGTGTAGGTATAATGCTGTAGTAAGTGAGATAGGTAGTGCAGGATTGTTGTGCTGTTTTAATGGAAGTCGCCTGAAATCGGGAAAATTCTTCAGCTTTGGTTGGTGTTAGGGCTTATTTCAAGTCCGCCTATACCTTGTTCGCCGAATGAAGCTAGTACGGAAAGGATGCGCTTGCACACGATTGGACGCAGATAAGAGGCTAAGACCGTGTTCACAATGCGAGTCACGATTATTCTGTCGTTGCTCTCCGTACCGTTCAGACGTCTACCGCGTACCTTGTTTGTTGCAACAATTGTGTTAACGATATATTTTTGTGTTATACTTAAACCTAATATTTTTTATTATAATTTTAATTAATGTTGTTACTTAATTATATTATTTTAACATTAAGGTAATGTTTAATTGGAAAAATCCCAATCTATTAACCACAGAACAAGAAAAAAGGTATTGGACCCTGTATTGCAGTATGAACACGCCTTACGATTTTATACCTGTTGCGGGCGCTCGTGGGCGGCGCTAGGTCATTTGTTGTCCTTATCGTTTGTATGCAAATGTGAGAAAGAGACAGCGCTTTGCTAGCTTGATTCAGCGAACAGGGTATAGCTACTACCATCTTACCTAAGTCTGACGCCATAACAACAATTTAAAAATTCTTCTGTTCCGGCATTTAGAGATATGATAGCCAGTTCCTCAGTGATGAGGATTCCGGGTGTAGTGCGCTTCCACCCTCGGCCTTATCGTCACTCCACATCAGGTTAGGTGAAGACCAAGCACTACCTACCCGTTGTGCATAAAAAAGTAAGGTTTTTAGAGGAAGGAACTAGGTAAAGTCAAAGGTTAGCAACGCGTATGTGAAATTCGTGTGTTCTACCATAGCCTTCTTTATTTCCAAGCCGTGAACATAAGTTTGGCAACGTCTGTTACTGTCAGTTCGTGGTCATGTCGTCCGCCAGTCTCCATACTAAATGTATGGGAATATTTCAATTTTAAGAGGTCGATATTTTTTTTCATAGTAATCGTGTGAGGTTTAAAATATGAAAATAATTTAGTTCTTTTATTGAAATGCTTTGTAGCGGGTGATTCATTTGGAGGTACTTTTTTGGATATGGATTTTTTGGCAGATGAAGCGTGAGTTGTGATAAACTTTTATGGTATTTTTGTTCAGTATTGTTTGACATTTCATCAAGGCAAGACTTAGCCCCGCACAGCGTCTTCAAATTATTCCGCTGTATTTTAAAATCAGCTTGCTGCGAGAAATGTGTTTAGAAACTTATGGTCCACATAATCGGCCTACCGAACGCACTATTCGCTGTACCAGCGAAAAGTTTGAAAGCCAATTTACATTATTAGATAATACACGACCAAATAGACCACATCCAAGATGTAGTGAAGAAAATTTTGCGGCGGTAGCTGAGAGTGTACGCGATGACCACAAAGAATCGATCCGGCGCCGTTCGCAACAACAAGTGACTGTTGTCGTGCCATGATAACAGACTATTTGTTTCCTGAAATTGAAGCCCATGATCTCCAGGACATTTGGTACCAACAAGACGGTGCCAATTGCCACACAGCACGTGAAACCATGGCTTTATTGCGTGAATAATTTAGTAAACAGTTAATTTCGCGCTTTGGACCGGTGAGTTTGCCGCCTAGATCGTGTGATATCACACCCCTAGACTTTTTCCTTTGGAGATATGTAAAGTCCGGATTAGCAGGTACGATTGACCAACTGGAAGCCAACATTACTCGCGTTATTCGCTAAATATCAATCTAAATGCTCGACGCATCATCGAAAATTGGGACGGCAGAATGGACCAAGTTAACTGGAGCTACAGCCAACATTTGGAAGAAATAATCTTTAAAAAATAAATGTAAAGAATAGTCCTTTTGTATAATAATAAAAATTACCCGATAAATTAAATTTTATTATTATGTTTTTAGTTTTGAAAAAAGTACTTCTAAATGAATCACCCTTTATATTAAACAATAAGAAAAATATCAATGTTAACCAGGAAAAAATGGCTGTCAAAGATGTCATCTTTTTTGTTGATTTTCTTCAGCAGGCAGTTGATTAACACGACCTCTAGCAATAAATGATATATCATTAGAAAGGTCTTTTAAAGACAAATATTTGCTGTTAATATACTTTATATCAATTGTTAATACTTTTGGAGTTAAAGGTTATTAAAATATAAAAGTGGTTTATTGTCTATGGGAGTTGATCTACCACACCTAGAGAAATGAATGATATATCATAAGAAAAGTTTTTATATGACAAATATTTGCTGCAAACATACTTTCTATTAATTGTTAGTAATTTCGGAGTTTTAGGTCATTAATGTTAAAAAAATTGGTCAAGTTTAGAGCGTTATAACTCTCATATTACTAATAGTTCACGATTAAAGTGATACAATAAAGTGTTTCAAATTTAAATACCTTTCCAATGATGTAAGATTTATTGCTAGAGGTGGCTTAGATCAAAATGCTCATCGTACTAAAGAACCCCCCAAAAGTTCAAATAATTTGACTCAAACCTTATGTTCTAATAAATAAATAATAATAGTAAATATAAAACTTTATTGAAATAATCTAACATCACAATTTACAACTAGTTTAAACATAGATAATATAGGAAAAACAAATAATAAATATTTTTTTAAATAATTTTATACTATGTGCTTGACCACATGCGATGTTGCCGTTCTGCTCAACTTCAGGGCTTGGAAGATATAGAAGGCTATGGTTCTACTGTTTTCCCAAGCATCTATGATACAATATAAGCATTTTACTGTCGTTCCGTCCTTTCTACAAGTCTTCGTTTTTATTTTTCCAGCAGTAAAACGACCCAATTAAGGCAACAGACATTATCATCATCATCATCATCATATCAGCCACACGACACCCACTGCTGGGTATAGGCCTCCCCTAAGGATCTCCACGACGATCGGTCCTGCGCTGCCTGCATCCACTGGCTTTCCGCGACCTTCACCAGATCGTCGGTCCACCTTGTCGGGGGCCTACCCACGGAAGGGCGTCCGGTGCGCGGTCCAGAACCTTTCTGCCCCAACGGCCATCGGTTCTTCTCGCTATGTGTCCCGCCCATTGCCACTTCAGCTGAGCAATCCTTCGAGCGATGTCGGTTACTTTAGTTCTCCTGCGGATCTCCTCGTTTCTGATTTGATCACGTAGGGAAACGCCGAGCATGGCTCTCTCCATTGCACGCTGAGTGACCTTGAGCCTCCTTATGAGACCCATAGTTAGCGGCCACGTTTCACTGCCGTAAGTCATCACTGGCAACACACACTGTTCATAGACATTCGTCTTGAGACACTGAGGTAAGTCGGACGCGAAGATTTTTCGAAGCTTCCCGAATGCTGCCCACCCAAGTTGGATTCGACGAGAGATCTCTTTCTCGAAGTTGGACCTAGGCAACAGACAGTTCATAGTAATATAAGTTGCATATTCTACGCCAAATGACTGTGCCCTTTCGTTTACAAGAACCCAATACTTTCTTCCTGATGTTTAAAAAATACCAGTGCTATAACGCTGTCCCTTTCTTCCCCCAGGAGTTGGAGCAGGAGAAACACCTGCTGCGGCGACGTCTGGACACCACCCAGGGGGAGTACGAGGCCAGAATGCTGGAGCTCCAGAATGACATCCGGGAGCTCACCTCCAAGATTGACTCTAAGGACACATCCGTCAAACAGGTACATAAATGTCAAAAAAAAAATCGTATTAAAAAGTGTTTGGAAATAGCCTTATAAAGCCGAATTTGGTAGATAGGGACCATCAATCAGAAACAACTTTTACTATGGGACCAACTCTGAAATCGCGACATAAACCAGCTGTTTTATACAACGAAAATATCATTTTTTCGCGATTTCTGAGTTGGTCCCATAGTAAAAGTTGTTCTGTTTGATGGTCTCTATCTACCATATTCGGCTTTATAAGGCTATACAGACACTTTTTGAAATTGAAATTATTTATTTTATTAGTAGGTCAGGATTAAATCATATCATAAACAATTGATCTAAACTTACGTGCTTCGATATTTATACAAATAAAGTCGAGATCGAGTATTTTTTCACCGATCACGTTACGAGTCAATAAATTACCGAAGTTTACCAATAGATCAAAAGATACTCGACGAAACTCATATGCAATATTTTATTCTCACTAGTAAACCAGATAAACTAGGTTTTACGACGCCGTCAATTTAATTGAAAGACTAAAATAAAACCATAATGACACGTAACGTGTTTTATCACAGAATAAATAATAGATACTAGGTTTTATTTCAAATAATAACAAACTACTGCAATAAATTAATGAACATTAACACAGGGTGATTTAATTACCTACTTGAAGAACCAATCAAAATTCTTTAAATCGTACAAAAATCATGAATTATGGTTGAAATATTATTGCAAAATAAAAATCTAGTTTCTTTTGGTTTTAATCGATGTCTCAAAGTAATGATTTGTTTTTATTTTTTTTTAAGAAAATTCATATTAAAAAACGTGCTTTCTATAAATTGTAAATTACATAGCAATTAAACTATTGGCTAAACAAATTGGATGCCATGTCAACCCTATTAATTACATTCATTTTTCCCATCAAGTATATAATCATCTTCATAAAGTTGTTAACCCTACACAGCACGCGACGTCTCGTGTCTACGACTAGATGTTAATGGTGATGACTGATGATTAGCGACGAAGGATAGTTTTTACTTCCAGGTTCAGTCAGCCATGTAAACAGAGGCTTTTTATTATAATCATTTCATTAACGCAACCGCATTTTAAATGGTTATGTTTGTATGGCAGTGGGTAGTGAAGCTGACAGAAGATGAGGTTGAGGCCATGCATAGATTAAGATATAATATCTACTTTATAAATAAAAAAATGTGTGTTTGTACATTCCTAAGACATTCATCCCCCAGCCACGCGACATTGCAACGCATGGCTTGTAACAGTGCCTACACTACAGCTAATGTTATACAACGCTAAATCGAACATAGTAGATAGGGACCCATCAAACTGAACTAGTTTTACTATGGGATGGGACCAACTGTGAAAGAGCGAAAAAAATCTGCTGTCACATAGAAAAAATAATAAAAAAAATTATGAAATGTATGAAAACAGCTGATTTTATTTTCGCGATTTTAGAGTTAGTCCCAAAGTTAAAGTTGTTCATATTCACTTATCCATCATACGCGCTCGGAAAAAAAGACGGAGGTCGGCTTTCTCTCCAAGTTTTCTTTCACCATTTCTTTCCTGGAGGGGCCTCCCAATTTTGTGAAAAATGTAGATTCTCTCTTTTTAGCATTAATTAATTTACAAAATTAAATTAATATTAACTTAAACCATTTTTAAATTTTAATTTTTGAACTTCCTTAAAAATTCATCGCTTGAGGGTAGGCTCACGAGTAGCTTGACCACGGCAGCTGCAAAGGTGCCGAAACGTCGAGAAAATAAAAAATCCAACCAAATGCCACTTAATTACCAAAGTACTTTCAATAAAACCGCTGTATAAAATAGAGGTACTTAAACAAAAATACAGGCAACTCCTTAATCAGATAAAACTACTAAAAACTACATACAGCTATAAGGTATGAATGAGATAATAATGTGAATTCAAACAAACCTAATCTCAGAAGATCTCTACAGCCTACGAACAGTACAAACAGTACGTCGAATCGGATCCCGGTACAAAATGGCTACTTAATTACGTTTTATCACATTCCCAGTGAAACAATGATCCAGCCCTGACCTTAGTTAGCACAAAAAACCCGCAGTTGGTCCGAAAATCGGTGTTTGCTCGTAATTAACATTGAGCAGTGGAACCGCGAACTGAGTCAAGGTTTGTAGTTCCCGCTGTGCTGTATGAACGGATTATTAGGTAGGTACTCAATGCAGGTTTTTTTTAAATCGGGGCCTCACTAAAGTAAATCAATAACAGATTGCTATACCCAATCAAATTCTCGCGCTAGTGCCTAGTACTAGGAAAATCTAGTTTGTTCTAAATATCTATTGCAGCTTTCCATTTTCCCCGTTTTCGATTTATCTTTAAAAGCATTGGGCCGGTATCCCTTTAGAGAGAGATGCTATGGGTGACTCGATTTTTTTCTAGTATTTTTGTGGTATTATATTAAAAATATTTTTAATAAAAAGGTTTCAGCCGATTTAACCGAGCCAAGCATCCGTAATATGGATTTTAAAAAAACGATACATACAGCAGGTTAGAATAAATAAATAACTATTTTCTTACTAAACTTAAAGCATACACTGATCACTATAACACAAAAAATCTTCAAGTTTTTCTAGAAAACAAATTCGACAGTCGTAACGAAGCCTTGTTGGATAATAATCTAATTTATACGATTGCTGTTAAACACGTTCTTTACAACGTGAATATTGGATATTGTACTGATTTGTGTAAACTGAATTAAACTACTTAGATCTAATTATATTAGACGAATTTAACACGAAAATGCGCAGTCAGTAGGTACCTATTCCATTTTTACGAATACTCCGCAATTTTAAGACAAAACTTTTATATTATATCACAATAATCACACAAATATAAGCGAAACACAATTGTAATTGAATTAATTACTTTCAGGCAATGGATTTTTTTCAGAAAGTGATCTAATAACTTTTGATTAGTATAAAAAAACCCTAATTAAAGAATGCTAACTAAAATCATTATTTTGCTCATAGAGAATTCAAATGCTGACTTTATCACTTCCCCGAATTTTACCGGTTTTGATTAATTAATTGTAACACTCCTAATTTCACCATAGTTATATTTAGGTACGTCAGTCAAGGACACAAGTCGAATATATCATGGGATGACGTAATTCCCATAGAAATGGTTGATGGTGGAAACTTTCAGGGCCAATTATCCAATTACAGGCGCTCCCAGCCGGCTTGTTTGCTGACTGATGATAAATGGCTTAGCTTTTTCTAAATCAATAGAATGAAGTGCCTTTTTATTAACAGCTTTGATCAATAAGTTGCTTTCTACAAATTCACTAGGTAGTGAGTGAGAGAAATGTCACTTCTACTTGATTGTCGAAAAGCCTAGAGGAGGAAACTAAGTAGGTACCTAACGATAGCATAATGACATATTCCTTCTATACTCTGAAGATATTCAAATTTATTCAAACTTTAACTAAATCCTTTAAAGATTTAGCCAGCTTTGTGAATCAATTAACAAAAACTGAAGCCTTCCAAAATCCTCTTTCTTAAAGGACACATAGTCAAAGGATTCCATTTTTGTATGAAATCGTACGAAACTTAGCTAAACTTTGGAAACTCCTCATTGCAATTTATATGACAGTATATAGGTATAGGACCTTAAAAGATATCCTTGGACGTTCAAATCATTCACTAATAACATCCTCTTTATAAAATCAGATCATTAATCAACATCAGATGTTACAACATCCAGATGCAGTGCAACCAAGGCCAATTCATAAGGCTTAAGGTCACTATACACAGCATTGAAAGGCCAAATATGTATCATTATAAGGAGAGACTTCAGGAAATCATTTGTCGGTAGGCCAGCTATGTCGCCCAGGATACTTGTATCACATGTTGGCTTCCGTTGTTGACACTTCGCTAATTGGTGGTTAACCAGCCGGCAAGTTGTCGAGTGATGAGAGTTGAGCGAAATCTGGGGCGACTTAATGAGCTATAGTTTTTGGTCTTTTTCGTAGTAACAATAATAGACAGTCTCAGTGGTCCGTTTTGATTTGAAAGAAGATTCAATTAGTAAAACAAACTGAACACGTTCGCGCGCGCAAGGTACTTTTGCCTGACAACGTGCTGTGACGCAGATTTTCTTCATATAAAAATGCAAACGTTTAATCACGTTTCTGTCACAAATTAGCCAATTTAGGTATAACACAAAGCTACAACTACAACGTCGACGTGTCTAGACAGTCACATCGACGTTCATAGACGTTACGTCGCAGAAGAGTATTCGGAATTCATCGAATTATACTTAGGCTGGTCCCAGACCTACCGGTTTCATTTTTTTGCTTTGCTGTGCTACCTTGCTTGAAAGACCGCCGGCCAACCAGGGTAATTTTCAATCTATCGCATTTTGGGACTAGACCAAATTGGCAAGATAGCCATTAACTTGGTTTTATCAAATATCATCGCCTGGATTGCGAAGTAGGAAGCTTTTAGGTGATATGCCACCCTGAACATGGACTCCGATCGTTATAAATAAATCGATCGCTTATTTATACAAGATGTTTGGTAAAGCCTTATAAAGCTGAATATGGTAGATAGGGTCCATAATAAAACTGAACAACTTTTACTATGGTACCAAATCTGAAATCGCGAAAAAAAATGAACTGTTTCATACATTTTGATAATTTCGTTATTAATTTTTGTATGAAACAGCAGTTTTTTTTTTAAACTAAAACTAAAACTTCGCATCGCAATCCAGACGACGATATTTGATAACACCAAACTAATGGCTATCTTGCCAATGTGGTCTGGTCATAATATGCGATAGATTGAAAATGAGCCTCAACCGGCGGTCCATAGTAGAACAGCAAAGCAAAGAAATGAAACCGGTAGGTCTGGGGCCAGCCTTATTGATAATAATATTGATGTCGGAATCAAATAAAATTGTGAACAACGTCTTATCACGTCGCGTTTATAGACGTTCTGCTACAGAAGAGTATTCGGAATCAAATAAATAGTTAACAACGTGACGTCTAGTGAATTTCCACCTTAGGCTATCAGTAGGTACATCAGTCTGTAGGTATAAAATAAACAATGAACGTCAAATTCAACTCCAGCTTCAAAATTGCTTTGAAGCCCTTGAGCATAGCACTGTGGATGATCTTACCAAGTTGGTGGTGGATCCTGACCGTACGGTAGCGTTAGTTCTTGTAGGTAAAATTCTGTCCCAAGTTAAATAAACTCGCCGACCACAGATATCTATAAAAGTCGAACTAGAACTCATCGATGCGTCATTGTGTTAACAAATTTGAATGAGCTTCTACCATTTGTTTTGCTACAAGATATAAAAGGTACTTAATTTAATAGGTATTTCAAAATTGGTAGGTAAGTATATCTTCGTTTAGATTAATTAAACAATGGATTGTTAAGCAGCTCATCCCTTGTGCCAACACCGCGTGTCGCAAGAACCGTCGTCGTCACGGCTGCTGACGTCCTTCCAAAACTTCTTGGGAGAAGTAATTTCGTAAACTATCTTGATGGGACTTTAGACTCTAACACCGAATAACAAGCAGCAGTTTCCGTTAAACCCACTCTAGACGTCGTTACACTTATTAACACGATTAACCACGCTAGATGTTTAGATCACAGTGATTTCACGCCGTCTAATACTCTATGAGTAAATATTGCTGTAGGTAGTAAAATTTGATCTGTTATTGTCATTAAAACGAGCTATAACATCGAGATCATTGATGAAACTCCAAGTGGTAAAGTATCCATGAAACATTTATGTGTAAATATTTCAAAATTAACTACTTTAAGAGAGAAATCTTCAACCAGCATGGCTACCGTGAAGTCACTTTTGAACATAAACGAGTAACTTTGTGTTATCTTGATTTAGATAAGGAAGACTTCTCACCTTCATGATTCAAGAGTTTATGAATATTCAGTTATCGTAAGTGACCCTTTAGTGTCCGTCAGTAATGTCATGTAATGTTAACTTTTCCTTATAAATGTATGAATATAAATACAATGGTCAATTAAAAATTATATATATAAATAAATACTAATTTACAATTGTTTAGTTTTAAACTTATCATAGCTCAATAACAGCATTATTACACAAAGTATACGTAGCGGTCGGCGTCGTCGGCGTTTATTTTGTGATTATTACGTGCTTATACACGGAATATTTTATGTGATCACAAATGTCTAAAAAGTTAACACGTTGAACGCCATGGGGGACACCATGTGACCCCCACTACTTTAGTACACGGGGCCAATCAAAAATTATTGAAATGTCAAAAATTTCGTTTCCTTTTTTTTGTTCTATTCGACAGGATACATTAAAATCTATAACGCAATTTAAAATAATAAATTTATTTACTTTTTTCAACGTAAATATAACTGTCACTCAATAGATGTCCCCCGTGGCCTCCCAGGAAAGAAATTCGGTTTTCCGTTACAGGGGGCCGCGCGGGTCGCGGTGTCGGCCACCCCCGACCACCGCACTGTTCCCGAAACGCCCGCGCAGTTTTCTGTTCGTTCGTTAGTCCTGTTGAGTTCCTGTGTCCTTCTTCCGGCTCCATCCTCAGACCCTGGAAACTATTTCCCAACAAAGTACTCGTCAAAACGAGCCCAAACTCGATGGGCTTGCATGGTTTTATTATAGAGTTCCTATGGCTTTCTTCCGGCTCCATCATCAGATCCTCGGATACTTTTCCTATAAGAGTACTGTCAAGATGATTCAAACGAGCCCAAACTCGATGGGGTTACATGGGTTTTATTACAGAGTTTCAGTGGCCTTCTTCCGGCTCCATTATCAGACCCTGGACACTATTTCCCAACAAAGAACTCGTCAAGACGATTCAAACGAGCCCAAACTTGATGGGGTAGCGTGGTTTTATTAAAGAGTTCCTGTGTCCTTCTGCCAGCTCCATCATCAGACCCTGGAAACTATTTCCCAACAAAGTACTCATCATCATCATCATATCACGAGACCCACTGCTGGGTATAGGCCTCCCTCAAGGATCTCCACAACGATCGTTCCTGCGCTGCCTGCATCCAGCGGCTTCCCGCGACCTTCCCCAGATCGTCGGTCTACCTTGTGGGGGGCCTACCCACGGAGCGTCGTCCGGTGCGCGGTCGCCATTCAAGATCCTTTCCGCCCCAACGGCCATCGGTTCTTCTTGCTATGTGTCCCGCCCATTGCCACTTCAGCTGAGCAATCCTTCGAGCGATGTCGGTTACTTTAGTTCGCCTGTGGATCCATTGCACGCTGGGTGACCTTGAGCCTCCTTGTGAGACCCATAGTTAGCGACCACGTTTCACTGCCGTAAGTTATCACTGACAACACACAGTGGTCATAAACTTTGGTCTTGAGACACTGAGGTAAATCGGACACGAAGATTTTTCGAAGCTTCCGGAATGCTGTCCATCCGATTTGGATTCGACGAGAGATCTCTGTCTCGAAGTTGGACTTACCTAACTGGACTGCCTGTCCTAGGTTACATAATGGTCAACAATTTCAAGTGTAGTGTTCCCAACATGAACTGGAGCGGGCACAACATGGGCATACGACATTATTTTCGTCTTATCCATGTTCATCCTGAAACCCACTCTTTGGGAAGCACTACGGAGATCTTCGAGCATTGTGTTCAGGAGACGATTCGTAAGGACTTTCGATAAAGTACTAATCAAGGCAAATTCATGGTTGCATGGTTTCAATATTGAGTTCCTATGTCATGGCCTTCCAGCTTCATCATCAGACCCTGGACCTCGTCTTCCATTAGAGTACTCGTCAAGTCGATTCTAACGAACCCAAACACGATGGGTTTGTATGGTTTCATCATAGATTTCCTGTGGCCTTCTTCCGGCTTCATCATCAGATCAGCTCAATGACACCATAATATTGCATTGCCTTCCAGTTCTAACCTATGCTTAAAGTTTTAAATCTCTAGCTCATTGAGAAGCTAGTATAAAATCGTTCACAAACTTTGTGGAGAAACAAACGAACACACAAACAAACACAAACGAGAAAGCAACCTAATAAAAACGAGAAAGCAAACGTTAACGGGAACGGCCTACTAATATCAGCTCTGAACCCAACCCCAACTTTTCATTAATAACACCAATTCGAATTCAATATTCATAACTAAGACAGGACAACGTCTGTCAGTCAGCTAGTATTAAGTATAGACAAGAAACATGTAATTTTTTTTCTAAGTATAACATATTTTCAAAAACCAACTAGACTTGACTACTCTACGGGGCCGTGGGGGACACGTTCAATACAGATTTGTTAGTTAAACGTATCCACCAGCTCAACAGAGACGTTTGAATTAACCTCTATCGCGCGGTCACATGTTGTCCCCCGTGGCCTGAACGGAACATACATGTGTGGCCCAAACCTTGTCCCCCATGGCCTAAATGGAAATAGTTAAAATATTCCACGGCGTTCAACGTGTTAATTGACGGCCGAATACTCAAACGCTGTTCAAGCTCCTTAAACATTCGAGACCGCCTTAACTCATACTCAATTCAAAATTTGAGAGAACTCTCAATTTCTGAGACGGCCTTAAGTTAAGGATCGCTTATCTGCAAAAACTATCGAAAATTACACGAAGCCGGCGTTGCTTACACCTTCTTTGAAGCTAAGAATAGTGTTTCATTCGGTGAGGTGTGAGGTGTATGGTGCACTTTAATTAAGAGATTTGCTCTCTAGTATTAATAATGTACTCTATGAGATTTGCTAGGTATCATTATAATTTTGAGAATAGGTATTATTGTTACTTCATTGTCGTACGTCATTGCTCGTAACTTCATCTGCATTTATACTTTCGCTTTCATCTACTATTACCTATCATTTCAGATTGAATATTATCTCAGGTTGAATCGTGCATAATAAACAAAGAAACTTTCGAAGATTACTTACTAGTAATTATAAAAAGTGTGAAAGTTTATGACTGTCAAAATTTTGTTATTCAATCATGCAATCGTTTAATGGATACAAATATGCCTTAACAATAGAAAATCGTTTCTTATTGAAAATCATAATCAAATCGTGCCCTTACTAAACGTTTCTGTAATAATTTAATTATAACTCTAAGCGAACGTCTGATATTAAAGGAATATAATTAAAAAAAATACTTAACTATAAAAATAACCATGGTAAATAATAATACTATGAAATGAAACTCAACCCTGCAAAATTCGACAATGATAAACTTTTAGATTTTTGCATTCACAATGCTATTTTTATATTAAGATGAATAAATAATGAAAAATATTAGAAAAAATCGGCTCACCCGTAGCAACTTAGACGGGATCCCGTCTAAGTTGCTACGGGTGAGCCGATTTTTTCTAATATTTTTCATTATTTATTCATCTTAATTCGACAATGACTTTTGCAGGGCAATGAGAGAACAAGCTATTTTTAGTACATACTTTAATATTATTTTGAGTACAAAATATCACCAAAGTAAATAATACTTACATAAAAAAAATTTTCCTAAAGTTCTCTTTTCTTGTCCACAGAGAGATGAGGAGAAAGCCAGCTTGATCGCGGAGTTAACAGCCCAAAATTCCAGACTGACTGTTCAGCTAAAAGAGTCATCTGCGACGGAAGCACAGCTGATGGCACAACTCGAAGGCCTGAGGGACCAGTGCTCGATGAGGAAAACCAGCTTACAGGTAAAAAAAAATTGGACCTAAAACTCATCCTTGTAGTACTCCATTTTTTTAAGAAGTTTATACGTCATTCATCAGTAGTAGTCCCTTTATACTAGGGGTAGGTAGGTAATTGATGTTTTCTTTAGAGAATCCCACAATCTTCAAGATAAAGTTTTCTACGTTAGCCTTATCTGTCAAAACAACTACTTATTTTTTTTTCCAAAAAAATATTGCTAGGATACCCAGTGCCTCTATATTTGACGCAAGTAATGTATGAAGGTGGACCTTCAGCTTTATGTCAGATGAAAGACAAAGTATTTGTAGGCAGTGCACAAATATATTAACGTTAATATCCCTTATTTTCTAACAGGACCACGTCCACAGCTTATCGTCTCTAAAGGCAGAGCTGGCATTAGTGAGCGACAAAAGAGCAGACCTGGAACGACGACTGACAGGCTCCCTCAACGACAAAGAACATCTCCGACAGCAGCTGGATGAAGCCAACGAGAGGATAGTTGCGCTGGAGAGGCAGTTGAAGGAACGGGTATGTTGTAGAGCGAACAGTAGTTTGGTATTAATTAACGACAAGATGCTGGACTTTGAGCCACTGACGGACTCGCTCAACGACAAAGATCAGCTCCGATAGCAGCTGTTTGAAGCCAACGACATGATAGTGGCGCTGGAGAGGCAGTTGAAGGAACAGGTATGTTGTCTACAACATATCCTCTAGGGAACAGTAGTTTGGTTTTAGTTAGCGACAAGATTGTGGACTTGGAGCGACTAACGGACTCCCTCAACGACAAGGAGCAGCGCTGACAGCAGCTGAATAAAGCCAACGACATGATAGTGGCACTGATGAGGCAGTTGAAGGAACAGGTATGCAGAGAGTAACGAAGTCTAAAAATTGTGACAATCGGTCATCCATGGATATGGCATGTAATGGTTCTCTATTCCTATTTATCAAAAGTTTGTTATTTCCCAACAAGTAAAGCTGGATGGCAGTTAATGTAGCCTACGGTGCTTGTAAAACCAGGGCATCATCTGATTGCTCAATTCTTGTAGATACTGAACCTGTAGTTCATCAATGTTATCTAGCTTATTGTTTTGATATTTTTAGGCACACGGTAGGGCAGGTATTCGTTGCAACGATTATACCTAGTCCACTTAATATAGATCAGGTTACAACCTGAATTGATAAAATAAGTGTTTACTTATAATCTGAAAAAGTAATTTCTTTAAGATTGTAACGATGTAGGTTAGGTATTTCAAGTAGTCATGCCATGCAATCTTAATATGATTATCAAGAACAGGTTTTGCAAAAGTTACCGAGATTCTTGTAACATTTGTTCTTCTAGTGGATATTCCTTAAGTTAATACTTTACTTTCTAATCTTTTTGATTAATCGCTTCAATCTTATCTGCTTAAACAATGAAATAAAAAAGGCTGTCGGTTCCTCTAATTACGTACTTCGCAGTATTCACCGGATTTTACGAGAAACGAACAATACCCGAATCGTGCCTTTCACTGTCTTGATTAATATCTGTATTTACATCAAGAACAAAAGTCATCAATTATAAAAATCTCGTAATAGAACGTTCCCAAGCATGAAAATAGCAGACAACTACACGTTCTTTGTTGTGGAGAAAAAAATCAACAACAATAAAAATTTGTAGGAGGTAGTTCTAAACCAAGAAAGGGTTTATTCGCCTGATTTGACTTCCATTCTACAATCAAATTGATGACGCGTGGTTGATGTCTATTATGGTTCAACCAATAATACACACTCAGTACTTACAGTTGTTTTATCTCGCGAAGGCGGGTCGGCTATGAATGTTGTTAGGCGTGCACATGCACATTGTTTTAGTGTGCATCTTTACGCTCTCGTATTACTCACACTAAAGTCACAGTACATATATAAGTTTTTTCAAACAGTATGAGAGCTCCATGGAAACGTTCGAATTTGACGGCTGACGTCACTCTAAGAGCTCTAAGCAAAGTTCGCAGTACTTTGGTCAGGGTTGTGACATCGCGTCGCAGTTGTTTCCATAGCGTTCGCGCGTAGAATTCCACGAGACGGCCGGAAAATGCCAACCCTAGCGAACCGACGGAGTGCAATGACAAAAGGGCCTAAGTGACGTTAGCTCCTCTACTGTTTGAAAAAACTTATATATGTACTGTGCTAAAGTATTGTGCACAGGCACACCTATCAACATTCATAGCCGACCCGCCTTCGTGAGATTAAAAGCGCCTCTGTCCATTTTTATAATATTTCGAGATTTATATCTGGTAACACTCCTGACTTATCACTTGTTTGTTTTGTTTAAGCATTTAGATTCAAAACCGTCTCTATCACATACAAAAACACATTAGAATTTAGAGTTTAGATGCAAAACCGCCTATAATCAATACGTCAAGTGCAGTGCATTATGTTTTGGTCTTTATCTCGAAATTAAAAAAGTGGTCAGAGGCGCTTTTGAATTTATACCCCTCTGTAAGTGACATATACTTGTGACCACTCCATCATCATCATCATAAATGATGACTGACTGAAAATGACCATCAAAAAGGGCAGTATCCTTGTTTGCCAACCTTTTAATCAATCCAATATTATCAGTTTGTTTTTACCATAAACAATATCTTTCTTCCTCTAGGAACACCTATACCAAAACACCCTCAAAGAGCTGGAACGCCTTCAAAGATCTCACGACACCCTCGCGGAGCGGATCGGCTCCCCCGACCCGGTGGACACGGCTGATCCAGCACGGTCACTCCATGCGGAGATGGAGTCGGAGCCAGAGGACCAGGACGACAGCTGGCTGAGGAACGAGGCTGTCCAGGTGTACAAGGAGCTCAGGACGCTGGCGCTGCAATTGAACACCGGCCATGATGATGATTCAGGTATATTTTTTGTTTACTACCAGCTAACGAATGTTTTTAAGGTTCCGTACGCATAGGGTAGAAGTGGGACCCTATTACTAACTCCACTGTCCGTCTGCCTGTCACCAAGCTGTATCTCGTGAAACGTGATAGCTAGACAGTTAAAATTTTCAAAGATGATGTATTTCTGTTGCCACTATAACAACAAATACTAAAAACAGACTATAATAAATATTTATAGTGATTTTTTGCCGTTTTTTGGTATGGAAATCTTCGTGCGCTAGTCCGACTCGCACTTGGCCGGTTTTTTCGTATTCTTCTCCAGATTATGAATAAAATATTGGGTATTAATGGTTGGTGCAACAGGAGAACGACGAACTGTAGCATGACTGGTATTAACGCAAATAACATTTCGTTACGACTTCTACAATTTTACATTCGAGTCGAGAGTGACAGTTCTTAACAAAAGTTTACAAAATTAGTCCAAGTCTATAGGGTAAAAATACGTTTTTGAAACACCTACAACCTCCCATAAGCATTAGGTCTATTTGTAACAAAAACATATGACTATGCTATCATCATCAAGCTAAAAACGCGCAACATATTTCACCAGCCGAAAGAAAAAACGAAAGCTATTTGTCGACTCGCGACCTCCATGTGTCAGTGCGATGGCGTAGCCTCAATACCTAGCTGAGATTTGGTGCTATCACGCAAACCCAAGTCGATAATATTTCAATGTAGGAACGGGCACTTAAATAATACATAACTACAAATCAATATAACTTACTAACCTAGCTTAACTTGTTCTTTTCAAAGGCCTTCAAGATTTGAAGTATAGTCATTGAAGGTGTCTGCCTGCCTAGCATGACCGATTTATATCGCGTGATATATCGTTTTATCACTTTTAACTGTCATAAAGACAAAGGAATTTGACAGTTGATTGTCAATAAAATGCTATATCACGCGATATAAATCGGTCATGCTAGGCAGGCTGGTCATGCTAGGGGGGCTGGAAACAGCCTCGCATATAAGTAGTAGATAAGATATCATGCATACAACCCCGGAAAATTAGTACTGAAAACTACCATGGCTGAGAATTTCGTTTTCTTTATTAATCAATTATCAAATTTCGATAAAGGGCAAAAGAAAAACACAATATCGGTCTAGGGTGGCCACTTTGCAGTTTATCATAAAAAGAAAAAAAAATGATTTTTTTCATCTACCATTATTCGGCTTCATAAGACTATTTCCAAACACCGTGTAGATTGCATAATTACTATGATAACAGCATTAAGAGCCTTCAAAAATAAAGTAAAACTTCAATGTAAATATTGACAAGGAATCTCAATGAGACATAATCATCCCTTCAATAATTTTTGGCGAAGCGATGGAAATCTCTATGAAAATACCTTTTTGCCTGTTCAACCAGCTTCACTATTCTTTACTAGCTTTCGCCTGCGACTTAGTCCACGTGGACATTCAGAAAATCTCTAGAGTAAGCTCCTCTGTTTTAAATTATGTGTGCCAATCCAAAGCCGTTCAGCCGTTTTTGTGTGAATGTGCGTATTATATTTTTTGAGAAATTGATCGAAATAATTATAATAAATCCCTAAAAAAAATCATCTATTTAATTTGTTTTTTTATCATTTCTTATCTCACTCAGGTTAGAAAAAATAGTAAATAAGTATATCAAGGAAAGACATATTTGAAATACTTATAAAACTTTACGTAGATCTGCCGTTGCAACAAAACTGTGTTTAGTTTAAAAAATGATTTCTCACGGTGTAGCACAAGTCACAACCGAATAGCCGCGCTCAATGTGGGCCGTTCGAGTCGCGGTTGGGTGCCGTGCTTAAAGCACCAGTGTTGCGAAAGGTCATGACTTCGATTCCTACGTGAGCTAACAAACTAGTCTCCTTTTGCAATGGGACTTTACTGAGAGCTTATTCAGTTCAATGTTTTTAGTGTGAAGTTTAGATGTTGTTTTTATTTCAATTTCGTAGTCACTTCTTAGTTCACCTTACATTATAATTTCGGTTTCGCTTTATCTATATGTACCTACAAGGGGTAGGAAACTGTGAACATAGGCATGTGAAAGTCTGGAACAGGTGGTAGTAAAATATAGACGATTCAAAAGTGCTTAATTATTAGGTTGATTTGAATAAGGACATTTTTACCTTGACTTTGACTTTGATGTATTAAATGGAAGGTCACAAATCAGAATCGCAAGAGTTCATACTTTAGGAGAATCATATAATAATAAGTTTTCGTGTTTAAATTAAAAGTAAACAAATAAAAATAAATGTTTTTATTTAGGCTTCTTTTCAGAACTGTTAGTCTTCCTCCTAAAGATATATTATTTGATAGCTTTCCTTCACCGCCAAATCAATATAAAACACTAGAGCAAGTAATAAAAACATCATATTAATAAAAGAAAAATAATAAACATTAATGTCCTCTATAAAGCACATCATAATCCAAAGGTCAACAACCGAAAAATAATATTACCTACAAATATCGACTGGGAAGGAAATATCACGACTTCTAGCGAAATAAATACGGAGTTTGCGTGTCCCGTTTATAGGACACCGTCGGAACGACCGACTGAAACGTGATTCAGAAATTTCTATAACTCTACTGAAATATAGACTTTATTTGGCTATATTTTTGGTTTTAAATCGGTTACAGCTAGTTTTAGTGATTGAAAAATGCTTTCTTTAATTTGAGGTAAGTATTTGAAATCTTTTGCAGCTTAACTTCTACTAATTTAGCGCTCCTGTGATGTGGAACACGTAACGTACAAGTCCGTGATGCTTAAAGAAACAAAATGTTCCAAAAATATAGATTAAAAAAATTAGATTTAAGTTAAGGGGTCGTCCATTTATCACGAGATGTTTTTTAGCAACTACTTAACCCTCCCTCCACAAAATATTGTGCTCCCTCCCTCTGGTGATACTTGGTGAGGTTTTAGACTAACCCCCCTTCCCCGTCTCCCAAAGACACGTGTATTTTTTAAAGTTAAACCTTAAAAATGTCGGTCATTTCAATTTAGAAATCGCACGTTCAACGATAAAATAAAAACATGTGATATCTCACTTCACTCCCCCTCCCTCCTTGTGACATTTCGTGATTATTTTCGAACCCCCACCCCCCCTTTCAAGCCTCACGTGATTAATGGACGTTCCCTAAGTTTCCTCGTAGACTTGTGCTTGTGGGTATGCTTGAACAAGCTTGGAAGTACGTGCTAAGTTGGTGTTGCTAACGTAAAAAACTCACCGTAGCAATATCTTACCACTCATAAAACGAAATAACTTCAAATCAAATCAATTTACAGGGCATCTGTAAGTTCTGTAACCCTTTGATACCGCACGTAGTCATTTTCTCAACGCGCAGAGCAATGATCAATCATTTTTTGTTCACATTTCTGTTCTGGCGCAATCTCCTAAAAAAATCAGAAACAGGTATAATTGAACTCCTATGAACTCTAATCGTTGGTCTACGTGCTTTTATCCGAATCACTTCGAAGCATTTAGGGACGGACAAGACTAAGTACCGCAAATCGAATTCACTTGACCGATTTTGTAATAGACGCTGTTGGATGTAGTAAAAAAAGGAGGTATATTGCTTCCATTAATGATTCAAGTTCATAATTCAATACCTGTACTCTTTGAGATTGCAGTTCTTAAAAGGTATGGTAGGTTTGTTGGGTAGAACTTGGTTTAAGTCCGAAAATTATTATTTTGGAGTTGGTATCTACCAAAAATTTTGTATCCCACCAGACAAACTAACTAAACTATAATTTGGTGAGCATTTAAGCTATTCTGGTGGTTAGGTAAGGTGAGGTTAGTATAATTACAGTAAAATAAAACCCTTACAAGATTTGGAGTCACATATAGGTAAATCTCTTGTAAATCTCTACCCACACAATCATTTAGCTAGATGTATCTAGCTAGGTACCTAGTTTCCGACGATTTCATCTGCGTGGACATTCTAAAGAACATATAGAAGTAGAACATAGAGATAGAATTTTAAAATAGTAGTATTTTCTAACCATGTAACTTCACTGTCAGTGATTGTTGCCTCGAGTTCCTGACAGACGTCATATACCCAGGCAAAATGCCATAGATTCTAGAGTTTAACCAGTAATGGGAATATGACACCTGCCAGACAACGCAGCTGCAGTGACGAACTAGACGCTGCAAACTTTAGAGATCATAAAGTATTCCGGCCATTTCAGAACTGATAGACTTATGTTTACTCTCTCTACGATTGAAAACTAAATGAAGCATAGCGAAAAATTTTCTAAGTCTATGATGATGACACGGGTCTCGTCACTGACGTAAATATAATCTTAAAATTTTGACCCGAAGTGAAAGATTTTCTCAAGCTTTCGGCCAATTTTAATTGCGATAATCTTCTGATCCTCGCTCAGCACAACTTTTCAGACCGTGTGCCATGCATTTCATCGTGATGTCATATGACGTAGGCAATACTGTCGCGGGCTCACGGACTATTAACTTTACTTATAAAGGTTATGAACATTATAGTAACTTACCTACCTAAGAATAATACAACTTTCACCTTGAGAAATACCTATGCAAACTGATGGCATGGCACGGCGAGGCACGGCGACCTGCCGACCCGAGGGTTGTTGGTAAACACATTGTGTCCCTTCCTTATAGCTGGTTGTTCATCACTGTGATAAGGAAAACCTGCCTCTATTGAAGTGAAAACATTGGCCGGCTTGGAGTAAGGGTTAGGGAACCAACTTTAGTAAAAAGCTTCACGGTTGTGAATCTAAAATGACTATTGCACTTGTACCTACTATTAATTATTCTGTGCTATTGCGGCATATTAAGCAACTATCGACACAGAATAATTAATAGTAGGTACAAGTACAGAAGCAGCACGCCGCATAGTAATTTAAATAAATAGCGACTTTTGCTTCGACACAATAAAGTGCAATTCAGGTCGCGCAATGGCCTGCAGTACAGTTTATATTCACCTAGTAGTTGCCTCTCTTTCTATCGCGTGCTCTTACCTTTTCTAATGACGCAACGTTAAGGTTGTCTTCTTTTAAATGAACTGCGTAGCGTATATTTATCATAATGTGAAAAACGACAATTTTTTATTGGTTTTTTGATTTTGACATACCTACGTACACGACACAGTAATGTCGATTCGACATTGTTACTATTATAAAGAGGCAATATCTATATACGCAGGCAGTAAGATGCTGCGCTCGTACGGCGGCGGGCGTGTGGCGGCCCTTTGCTCACTTGTTCGTTCGAACGAACGGCTAGCGGTTGGTGCTTATCGCGCGACCTTGAGCGAGTGAAGGAGGCCTGCTATCGCGAGGCTCGCTGCGTGTTTAGTCTGATAAGTCATGAGTCTCCAAAAATTTTGATGCTAAACATTCGCCCATCTTCGGCCCAATTTATCGTACGTTGCCGGTTTTGTAACAAATGCTTCAAAGAGGTCCTTTTAAAAGCATCAACGTACGATAAATTGTGCCGATATTGGGCGACTTTGCTTCAGAAGGCAGGTTAAGCTGTTGGTGGTTGGCGTTGTTTGTTGGCGGTTAGTTGGTGGTTGTGGCTACATTTAAAGTCATTAAGCACCAAGCAATAGGGAATATGCATAAGTCACCGATTTTGATGAATTTGAGCTTGATCGCTGCGGACACTTATAAAAACATGATAGAACAGGAAAAAAATAAAAAAAAATGTATTATTTTAGTTTTATCACACGATGAAATCAGGGGAAAATGACGATATTTTTTTTTCATTTTTGGATATAATGCACTTTACAGTCAGATAGAATATCGGATAAGAAATAATATTTTGTATGACACATATGTACTTAAACGCAAAATTTAGGGAGATAATTGAAGATTATTGGCTAACTCCATATTAAACGCGCCGAAACACTCCTGAAACGTGATGTGTGACGTCACCGTTTTGTATGGAGCGTTTTCGGCGGGTGCTGCTGCGCGCTAACTTCAAGTAACTATATCACGAGAAAAAAACGCAAGAGAAAAGTTTTAATATTACAGTTAATTTTCTCACGCATTATACTTTTGATTAAGATTAAAAAAAAAATGATGCATATTCCCTATTAATATTGGACCAGTGTCGAAGTTTGGAGCCTTTACAAACGACGTTTTTTTTTACCACGCGCGACATGAGAAAAATATGTTGTGCGAAAGTTATTTCTAGATAATTTGCATAATAATTAATGATCTTTCCTTTTTTAGTATTTTCCTTATCGGTCGTCTGGGTATTAGGATTCTTTTACCTACATTTTAGATTCCTAATAAATAGCAGATTTATGCTTAGTTATTGTTTAACAAAAACATGCCTCCCTGTCTAGTGACTATAATAGCTGTAGTCGATCGACTAAAAAGTCCTAGGTTTGGTTTTCTTTTTATGGTCGTTATGAAAACTGGCCAGTATTACTACCTATGCAACAAGTTTTTCGCATAAAAGCAGCTGTTATAACTCTTATGACATTGCTATAACAGTAACAACACTGTAATAAGACAGGTATCGTTATTGTTACGAATGTGTTAAGCTGGTCGTCCAGTCCGTCCACTATAGCGAAACAAATAAGTACTAAGGTAAATATAGGTACCTACTTACTACTTACATATAGCAATAATGTGATTTTGTTTTTTCAAACCTTAAACAATGTGATGCAAAAAAAAAGATGGTTAAGTTTTCACTTTTCTGTCGTCTAGAATGCGGTATAGGGTCGAACAAATTCTGCCTACCGCTATATTTTCCAAAAAAAATCCTTTGTTTTCTTCGTTCAAGAAAACCTTTCAATTTCGTTATGAGAGTACCTAGCTATTTTATAAACAAAAATGTTGTCTTTTATACTTAACTAAATCTTCAAAACTATGTCTGGCCGTACGACCTTATTTCCAGGCAGTTTTCTGACTGGCTAACTTCTAAGAGATTGATTTTTAATTTATTTGCTATAAAGCGAGAAAGAGATGTTACTAACTTAGGCCGTCCGCTGCCTAGAGCAGGATCCCGCCGCGGGTACACGGCGCGGGAATATAGATTGCTGGTTTTTGACGGACAGATGCTTGCGCAGTGCATGAGTAAGCTCTAATCTATGTCGCCCCGCGCGCGTGTCCCGCTCAAGGCAGCGGAGGGCCTTAGGTATACGGCTTTTGGCCTGCTTTAGCGATTTTCTCGATCTCTCATCTTTCACTGGAATGCTAACCTTTCGTTCAATCTGTCCATGTGATTTATGTTATGTTACAGTAGGCACTTCTTGGACAATGTTTGAAAATAATCATAAGAAAAAAGTTTTTGACTCGAATAGAGTACTTACATCCCGTACATGAAAAATAATTGCCAAATATTTTCATAACATCTTTCGTAACAAATTGGCGCCTGTTTTTAGAATTTCTATTTTCCAGATGCCTTTTGCAGTGCGCATTTGGGACCTAATGAAAAGGCTTGTGAATTGCTAAATGCATACCAAAATATAAAAACGTTTTATAGGGCACACCTGTTAAAAAATTACCCTAACAATGATGTTTTGTAAGTTACCAAGGGTTTAATCAAACTTCCGCTTTCAACCCATCTGGTGAGTCTCTCGTTCCATGAATGACTCTTGATTGCATTCAGACACTATAATTTAGTAATACTAGACGCACGCCTATCGAGCGTTTCATTATATCAATCAAACCACGCAACGACGTCACTTTTTGTACAGTTCGCTGCACTGCACTGTGATCGACGTAGTGTCAAGGAGAGCAAAGACCGGTGATGACGTAGCGCATGTTATAATTTTTTTAATGCACAACGTGGTAGTGCTTGTAGAGGTAAAGACCTCACCTTAGGTTAAGTGACAGTATGTGCCGAAGGTGGAAGCGCATTGCACCCGGAATCCTCATCACTGAGGAACTGGCTATCTTACCTCTTACTGCCGGAACAAGACATTTTTTTTATTGTTGTTAAGGCGTCAGACTTAGGTAAGATGGTGGTAGCCAAGCCAGGCGGACTTAAAATAAGCCCTACCATTAACCAAACCGAGTACAAATTATACCTTCCTAGGAATCGAACCCGGGACCCCTGCGTCTCACGCGGGTGGGCGAAACACTAGAGCATAGAGGCGGTTAAAATTGTAATATTATAAGTAGAATACTTGTAGAGCATCTTCGGAGAATCTTGAGTTTAGAGTTTCCAGACTCAATGAAAATAATATTAGTTACAATAAAACAGGTCCAATTAACAACATTTTATTTTGTCCTAAGACTTTCGTCAAAGTTTAACTGAAACACTAGGTAATGTAGTTTCTTCAAAGCAACGCAATGGTCTGTGAACATCTATAGTTCCAGATTTACAACTTTAAACCTGCTCTTTTAATACTCTTCTACTGTACTAGTCCTAATGTTTCTAGTCCTAAAGTTAAAAACGTGATAAAAATCTTATCATAATAAATTCAGTCAGTGTTTATCTGTGCCTAAATATTCCAAGGGTTGAGTTTAAACTGCAACACCAAAATGGATTAATTGCTCACCAAATAAAAGTTCCTATTAAGTTAAAATTGGATTTTCGCACACTCATACAAAAATTTGCTCATAATGATATTTCCAATGGTGCAATACAGAATAGGACAAAACCTTCTCCGCCAACATCTCATCTCAAAACCGTAACATTACATAATACCACACCCGGTAACCGAACCTCCTTCTGCAAGGGCGCTGCGGTGCGCTTGCGTCACCCGCTCACCGCAGTACGGTAGTACAATATTCTGTGCCGCAGTAGTGTAACGCAACCTTATGATCATCGCACGTCATTGTGACGACGCCTTGTGTCTTTTATTTTGCTTTTGTTGTCGTAACGAAATGGTCAGGTAGCATTTCACATCCTGGGATTGCAAAACCTCCAACCAGACTATGAGCATACATACAAACGTTATTCAATTTCAAACAGTAGATATGATTATTGATACTGAATAGTTGTAAAAAGGCATTGTCTAGATCCCTCATCTGGGCTGACAAACGCCTAAGTGCCCCTTTCAATGTGAAAAAAGGCTGTTCTTCGTGGGAAACCTTTGACCCTTAATACTCAACCCGGCAGGATTTGATACACAACAGGCACTGTGGGTCAAACTTAACAGGTTCAAGTCAGGACACGGGCGATCAAATCACACCATCTTCACAAGTGGGGCCTCAAAGACTTTTACCGGCCTTTGAATGCTAGCCCTCAGACCAAACTTTAAATTTACAACACGTTGTAAGGACTACCTACTATAGATACATACTGCTTCTTAGGTGGTGGTTTACAGGAACTCCACCGACTGACACCCGCGGCCGAAGAGAGGCTGAACCACTTAAAATTTAAGGTTTAGGATAATGCAGTTGGCCATACCATAGTAGAACTATGGCCATATCGATGATGTTGTAGATAGGGATTGATTGATTGATAGAAAAGTTATATAATGTCGTATGCCAGTTTATCCAATCTAGTCTAGCCTATGTAATCTTAGGCTTTTTAGCTTTTGGGCCGGTACAACAATCCTGATTTCTTCTCTCGGATTTCTTGAAAGAAAGAAAGAAAGAAACATTTATTGGTCTAAATGACCTTCTTCAAAAAACATCCGAATACTGATCCTAATTTGTTCTTCCAGGGCTACACTCAGACCTGTCCCTAACGTCCCTGGACGGGGACGAAGGGGAGACCCTACGCAGGGGCGCGCTCGCCGCGGCCTGCGCGGACGCGGTCGCCGCCTACGCCACGCTGGAGGGGTCGCGCGTCAGGGACTCGATCGCCGCGCACGCACGACGCGCGCTGGAGAGGGAGAGACAGATCGACGAGAAGAACGAGATCATCGCTGAACTGTCCTCTAAGGTGAGTTGATACCCATCTTCTTCTCTTCAATCATTTCTACGTAGGCTCTCTAGGCAGTTATGTTTGACCATCAGCCATTTTAATTTCCCCACTGCTGGGGCACAGGCCTTCCTTATAGGTGGATTAGGAGGATGGGCCATCCATAACACACCACGCGGGCACAATTTGGTGGGTGTTAACGAGTGCAAATGCATCTGGGACCAACGGCTCAACGTGCCTTCCGAAGCACGGAGGAGCTCGAGATAATAAACTTTTGGTCACCCATCCTATGACCGACGCTTGCGAAAGTTGCTTAACCTCCGCAATCGTTGGGCTGAGCCCTATACCACTGCGTCACCGAGCTCCTGTTCTACCATCAGTTCTGTTTACTACCATCTAAATCAGGGTTTCACAACCAGTGGGACACCGCCAGTTTTCAAGGGCGGCGCGAAGCATTTGATAATTTACAAAAATAAAATTACTAAACTCATAAAATAGACCGAACTAGGATTTTCGCAAGTCGTTACGGAGGCGCGACTTCAAAAAGGTTCAGAAA
This sequence comes from Agriphila tristella, assembly GCA_928269145.1. Classification (NCBI taxonomy): domain Eukaryota; kingdom Metazoa; phylum Arthropoda; class Insecta; order Lepidoptera; family Crambidae; genus Agriphila; species Agriphila tristella. Next base: position 22,369,604 of record OV743445.1, read on the forward strand.
CCCTGATCTAAATGTTCGACTGAATAGTTGAGTTTTTTATACCCCTTTGGGAGTCCACGGAGTTCCACGTGGCCTACTAACGCCTCCAGGGTATCAGTTCACGCCTAGCCTCATGTCTAAAGTACTTGAGGAGTCGCTTATGTCGCTATATGCAAATTGTCTATGGGGGTTTTCATATCGAGTCCAGTTAAAATCGTGACGTACCCCCATCATCTTAGATTACCATATAAAATGATGATGATTAAAAGTGGATGACTGAGAAAGATTAATAAGTTCCAGACTTCCAGTAACCATAATTATGTTCGGGATCGGGCTAAATCTGGTTACACTTATCTCTGCTAGATGGCGCTACCAGTCCCCAAAGCCCCGAACAACATATTACATTAGTTACATTTTCGTAGTCGTAAATTCATGGCAAGTAAGAAAATAGCAGGCAACAGACTCAGATCAAATAAAAAAGAAAGATGGAGCGTTGCGAACAATGAAGTGAGGCCGGTTTTTGATGGTACATGTGTGCGTACAAGGGGGCGGGCGGGGGCCGGGCGGCAGGGTTTTATATGGAAAGCCACTGCGTAGTTTCGTTACACGTGTGTGCGTGAACTGTGTATGGAAGTGTGTAAGCCATGGCGTAGTTTTATAGGCCTCACCGCTTCGTTCGGAAGACTCCGTCTTACTTTTTTTATTTGGTCTGAGGCAACAGACTAAATGTCTGTTGCCTGCTATCAACTATAAACTATTCCAGATCATACAGATACAGGCAGGCAATTTGCTGCACAACCACAGATTACGTTCAGCTGAGCCGCAAATCGGTTGCTTTATCGATAATAAATCGATTCTATCGGCGTATCGCCGCAAACGGTATCGCGATTCAATTTACTAGCACTCTGGCCGGGCTAACTGTTTGACGACTCGGTAACGTTTATGAACTAACGGGCGGTTACTTGATAAACTATGAGAACTATTATCAGGTTACTCATCATACGTCCTTTCTTTTTGTCAGATAAATGTTTGGTATTTAAAAAAAGAACTTTTGAAATCCATTTTATACTTACATTCTTAACTCCAAGATCCTTCTGTACTTATCAAAAAAGTCTGGAACGGGTGGTAGGAAAATATAGACGATTCAAAAGTGCTTAATTAGGTATTGAGTTTATTTGAATAATTACCTGCACTTTGACTTTGACTTTGAAATACTGTGGTAGAGTAGGCCTTTGGGCTTTTTCTAGCTCTTGAATAAATAAATTATTTCGGTTGTGAAAAGTTATACGCGCTCCCTCCCATATAATACACTCTTACTTTGACAACGCATAGTACGAGGGTGGATTGATAAGTCCGTGACTTAGTAATGAAGAAACATTTTTTTTTCGGAATATTTTGTTTTATTTCTCTACATAATCTTAATTGTAACTCTGCGTATTCTCAGTCCAACGAAATTCATACCTCTTTAAAAAATTTTTCTTTTATCGCCTAAAAACTGGTAACCCTTTCAGACACCACCTTTTGGCTTGATGAAAATGTTTGCCCGCCAAGACATTTAGGTATACATGCCCGCCATACGGTAAAACCGTCGATTTCCAGAAAAATGGTACTGTTTGTATGCTTTTTGCCTGTACACAAGATATCCACAAGTTATTAAGAAGTCCCAAGTCTTCGTTTCCGGATAATCTGTAATCCGAATCCAAGGCCCGAAAGCCTTACACCCGGAAAAGAACCACCTAACGAGATTGTGCAGCTAATCTCGTCGACTCTCCGCCACTCGAGGCTTCGTTATGTCTCACCTCACTAATTTCCTTATCTTCAAGTCGCCCGTTAAAATTCTTATGGCTCATTACTTTTGTATATCGGTAGTTAATCTTAAATGGAATAGCCACTAATTGAAACTAACAGAAGTGATGAAGCGTCGCGTAATTTTTTTCGTAAAAGTCAAACGTAATCTTGTTCTATCTAGGAACAAATGACAATAGACACTTTGACAGTTTTACCAAATTTTAAAGTGCGTATTAACTACCCTTTAACACGGACCAAATTCAAAAGTACCCAAGTATGTAAATACCCTTTGGCAATGATCAAATTCAAAAGTACCTATATAACTAACCTTTGGCACGGTAATAGTATTTTTTGGTCACAAAAATGGTGCATTGATAGATCGGTAACTTTAGTAATGGTGCCATGCGCCAAAGGTCCTAAATCCCGCTAGAGACAAAAGTTTCTGTGACAAATGAGCATAAGCGCATCTTACGAGTGAGTGTTTCACATTATGTTTCCTAGTCATGTATGTTTATAATTTTTATTTTTGGCGAACAAAAATTGACTGTTATTTATTTGCTGTCGTAGAAACTTCTAAGTTAAGGACCAAAATGTTCAGTGAAAGTTCTTTCCAATTATTTATTTACTAACCAAACCAATACCAATATTTACTGTTCTTGCATTTTAGTCACGAATTAGCACACTCTTCATTCTAGGTCAAAACTTTAAGCTTCACCATTCAATTGACGTCATCAGTTTAGATCATTTCCATGTTTGTATCAAAAGTGTTCAGCTTTATTATCTTTTGTTCATATATGGTTGAGGTCAATTGCTTTTTGCCAAGAACACGAAGGATATCTGGTACCAAACCACTTGTCAAGCAAAACTGGGCATCTGAGTCAGTGCGTAGGATGTTCTGAATCAGATTGTGTTGTCATTTGGAAGCATAAAGCGAAGCTTTAAAGACGTGAAAGTTTAATGGCCGTGGAAAGTTTCCGTAGCATTCCTTTATTTGTTGAAGCTAATAAACGGATTATGAACACTAAGGAATATATTTAAATTGTCATTGAAAACAATCCGAATCGATTTGGTGATGTGAACAAAAAAATGTGCGGTACCTACCTACCAACAAACGGGTTAAAGGTGTGGTCTCTGGTAGATTAGACCAGATAGCATAGCACTAACTCTACACAAGGAGGGAGCGACTAGTACAATAAATTGGAGGTATTACACCTACGACCTAACGTAGTCACGATCACGATGTACTTAGTAAATCTCCTTGGACCACAAAATGGTCAGCAGCTTTTTCCGATGACAACACTGCTATTTCCAACTCGCCTGCCAAACGTGGAGTGCAGATTACTCCCACGACTCATGAGCCACGAGAGAGGCCCACTTGCAGTGAACTATTATAATGGGCTGTTATTAAAATTATTATGCTACACAAACATTTGCCGGTTTGATACGAACCATGAACCTCGTTTCACAGTTCATGACAGTTCCTTTAACTCTCAAAGAAATACTCCTCATCGGGGTGGCGGTTGGCACTCAAAGCACAGAATACATAATACTTAGTAACCTTCAAGCTTTCGTCACCCCGATGCCGATGGCAAGCTCAAAGGAAGCAAATGGAAATAAAGGGAATGTAAAGTCAAAATCAAAATATTTTTTTCTCAAATAAACTTAGAAGCGCTTTTGAAGCGTCTATCCGCCATTACGAAGCGTTCCCCTATCTCGAAGTAACAATCCCAAATTGCTCTGATGTATTGTATATATGTTCCTTCCTACCACCCGTTCCAGACTTTTTTAACTGATAAGAAGAACGGGCGCAAGAAACTAACAAATTATACTAATGTAACCTTAGAGCAAATATTGCTCTAAGAGTCTAACTAATGACCATACATACATAAGTACAGGAACGCAAATGCGAAGTCATTGACCGGGAGTTGACCGCAGGCAGGTCGGGCCGGCGAGTCTAGATCTCTGCGGCAGATTGCCTAGGTTTAGTCTAAGCTAAGTACTTGGTAGCTGACCGAAGCTGAATGACGTCATTATGTTAAATAATTAGTCACCTCACAGTGCTGTTCACTCAAAGTCAATACCTTATAGCAAATGATAATATTAACGAGTACTTTACCTTGAGGTAGATGCACTTAAGCTCAGTTTTCCAGTATCTTTAGTTTCCTGTGATGAGGATGTAATGTGTAATAAGAAAGTACTTAACTGTAATTATGAATGAACTACTCGTATTGAATAGTAAAGATTTTTATAGCTCGATAAATTATAAAATTACACTTAGGTAGCTTCCTTGAACATCTTGATTTCCTGTAGCTATGTAAAGTACGAGTCTACCTAGGTACTTATATAAAAATGTGATCAAATTCAAGATGACAGTATACTTACTTCTAAAACTTGACAATCTCTGAAGTCAAAACTTTTCGCGGTAATAAATTGTCGCTCGCGTCACATTTTTTTTGGTGACGACTTCAAAGACGTCGGCATCGTAAAACGACAGCCTTGCTTAGATTCGTGAAAGTACTAACCTTGGTTAAGTATACCTTTTGTCTTCAAGGCCAAGTTAGGTGTTTAGAATTAGAAAAATGGCCACTTAAAGCTCCACCATATAAAAATAACCGTGGTTGACGTAAAAAGAGCCCTTGGCCCTTTAATTTAATGAAACTAGAACGTTCTTTGCGTGGTGCTATGGCCGAACTTAGGCCTAATGGGAATTACCAACGATGGCTGGTGATGGTCGAACAAATAAATCTTAGCCTTAGTAATTTTAATGCGGTATGTTTAACTCGATGGCGCAGTGGTTTAGCGCCGGCCCAGTCAGCGATTGCGGAGGTTAAACAACTTTCGCAAGGGTCGGTCATGCGATGGATGACCAAAAATTTAATATCTCGAGGTCCTTTGTGCTTCGGAAGGCACGTTAAGCCGTTGGTCTCGGGTGCATTTGCAGTCGTTAGCACCACGTTGGCCCGACCTTCTTATCTACCCATTAGGAAGGCCTGTGCCCCAGCAGTGGGGACATTAAAAATGGTCCTGTTTAGTTGTTGTTAGATACCTATGTTTTTTGTATAATCCGAAATACCATTTTGGATTGATCCTATGATGGCTCAAACGACTTGTATTGTTCGAGAAAACAGAAAAGGTCGTCATATAGTCCTTAGTTGCCCATGAAATATTATTATATATTCTGTGCATGAGCACACTGCGCAGTCCTGCTGGTAGAACCTGGGCATCGCTGCATTATCAAAAAGGCTAAAGCTATCTGATTTCGCTGCCAAATGTAGGACAACTCCAAAATTGCTTACCCACCAAGCATAAACTGCCGGCATTTGTTTCGCCACAGATCTCAATTTTTAACAATGTAAGTGTAGAAAATCTGTCAAAATATGAAAATTACTACGACCTTGTATTACGGAGAACAATGAAGACAGTATTGTGTGATCGTGACACTCAAAAACGAAGAAAGCGATGCATCGCGTGCTATCTAGTCTGTTGGAGATTCGTATAATGTGAGAAACTACCTTAATGCATAAATTAATTTGCCTATTGTTAAGCTGAGTTTAGACAGCGAAACAATGTTGAAAGCAAATAACTATATCATTAACTCGATACCTAGCTGCTTACTTATGCAAAAATATATAATTTTAATATATATTAATGACATGCCAATATCCATTGAATATCCTATGACATTATTTGCCGATGATAGTACAATATTGATAAAATGTAAAAATAACTTGACGTATGAAAATGAAATCAAAATGACATTAGCAAATATAATTAAATGGCTTGACATGAACAATTTGAATTTGAATATTGACAAAACAAAAATAATGCATTTTCGACAGTACACTGAGGCACCGAAAGTTACAGTTCGTCAAAATGGTACTACAATAGAACCTGTCGCCGAAACAAAATTCCTAGGTCTAAACATAGACTACCAAACTAACTGGCTCAGTCATACCAATGATTTGTGTACACGTATTAATAAATTTGTTTATGCACTAAGAGCTCTATCTAGAGTAGCTAATATAGAGACAGTTTTAACTGCTTATAATGGATATGTCGCTTCTATCTTGCGTTACGGAATTATGTTTTGGGGCAATTGCACAAACAAGGAAGTGATATTTAAAAGCCAAAAAAAATGTATCAGGGCTATCAAATCCTTAAAACGAAGGGATAGTTGCAAACAACATTTTATAGATTTAAAGATACTTACAGTACCATCCCTTTACATATATGAAACTGCAATGTTTGTCAGGGGAAATCCGCATCTTTTTCCAACAATATCCACTGGCCAATTGAAAGTAAGCAAACGTCATGGAAATACATTACGAGCACCGGATAGAAATACCGCGTTGAAGGGAAATAGCTTTTTCTGTATGGCACCTAAAATTTATAATAAAATACCAAAAAAACTGAAAGAGGCTAACTTAACAACTTTTCGCAGGGAATTGTTATCTTTATTAATTAGAAAAGCTTATTATACCCTGACAGAATTTTTTAATGATAAGATATAGTGCCTTTTTTATGTTTATAACTACATTAATTTTTATTGATTACTGACTTCTAATTGTTTTCTTTTTATAATTTTAATATTGTTGACATTTTTATTGATATCAATTTTTTTTATTTGTATAGTTTTTTGACATTTTTTTTTTATATTTTACTGACATAACTGTTCTATTTTTTTAATGACAATTTCTAAAACTAAAATTTGTACGCCCATTGATGGCCGAACATAGTGGTACATTATATTTTTTCACACCAGCTGTTTAACTTTTTACCTATGTTTACAAATAAATGATTTGATTTGATTTGATTTGATTTGAAAATATGATTTATAACTTTTCTTCTCGATTTTTTTCATGAAACTTTGGTGTTAAGACTTGAGACTGTCTGACTGTTTTGACTCAATAGAATGCTTCAAATCTTTAAATACAACTACCCGTTGACTTGTCAAAGAAAATTATTTTTTGTATAGTAGGTACTTAATGACTGTTCTTTAAAGCTATGAAATTCTGAAAAAAAACTCTGCAAGCATAATCAACACGCACTTGTAACTAAAACAATTTCGTTAGTATTTCGCACATCTCGTAATCTTGGGTTGATTATTTCCTAGAGCGTAGATACTCGTATTTTTTATGTGAAATGATCCTTACATTATCTTACATTAGCGTTAGTCTGCCACTTCGCCGCCAAGTCTGTAATCACCTTATTCAAATTAACGGCAACGCACAAGAACGTAATTTGATTTTCTTCATGGAGTTTTTACAAGAAAAATTTATTGCAATATTTTAGAACATTTAACTTTTGTTACTAAAGCGCGTTTATTTACCGTTTCTTGTAGGTAGGCTAGAAGAATTCGAGAAAATCTTAAGGGAACTATAAACCAGGATACTATATTTATCCTATGTTATTCTATGTTTTAATTTCATCAAAATCCGATCAGTCGATGAATGCTTTGTATTGATTTTTAACTTTGCTTAAGTCAAGGAAAAAATAAGTTTTACGTCTGGTTTATTATATTTGAATTTTGGGGTTTTAACCAATGCGGAAATATAAGTAGAGACATGAAACTTACAAAGTTCATGACCACGTTGAAATGTCTCACATTTAAAGAGTCTCTCTTTGTCCATTAGAAATGTTTCACGACATAAGTATCTCACTTTCTTTGCCCATAATTTACAAAAATCGTGAGACTTCTTAGTGAAACCAGAAATCATATTCTGAGTTTATGCTGCGAATTCAGAATCTTTAACATAACAAGTAAATAGATTTATTTCTCGTACTAATTCACACGTTCAGCACTCTAATCCGAGACTTTTAATTCGTTGCAATAATGAAGATTTCGTCTAGTTAACCCAAATATTTTATCGGTGTAGCATAGATCTCTCTTGCTTTTGTATATTGCAATAGTAATCTCTGAGATTTTATCTTATATTATAAGTTATAACTTCTCATCTCTATTATTAGGAAAGTATTCGGGTCGATTCTGGATCCCAAACCTGAGAATAATAGCACCTAGAAGGCAAGTCCTCGTATGTAAAGTGAGGCAACTATGTCATAAATGCCATAATGTCTCAGTTTTCAGATTTATACCCTTCATTCATACGTTACCCAATTGTAACTAAAATCCAAAAAAACCGTTACTAATCCAGGTATGAAAAGTTTTATTTGCCTAGGCGCAGAACATCCTTCTGTGCCTCACCTGGCTGCCTCAGACCTATCCATCTTTTTAACCGTTTTTTTAAGTCTCTTTACTTCTTACTTCCAGCTCTCCGTAGCCGAGGTTGAGCTACGCGCGGCAGCGGAGGAGCGCGACAAGCTCCTCAACGACGCAAACTACAACAGCCTCCAGAACGACGAGGCGGTGTCGCGGGCCAGGCAGGAGCGCGACGAGGCCCTCGAGAGGAAGAAGGCCGCTGAGGTAAGGGACTGGGTAGACCGGAGTAGACTTAGGGATGAATTTTGCTAGACCGTGGCGGGCTCATGCCCGCCATGAACGGGTCATCCCGTTCATGGTATACCGTACGGCGTTCGAGCATGGTATATTATGAAAAGCTTCATATAAAATATCCGTGAATTTTGAATCCGTGCCTCGTCCGTATAATAAGCATAATTCATCTATAGAAGTAGTAAGTTAAAAGTAGAACGTAGGTGCTAGTTAGAGGAAGAGATAGGAAAAAGCCAGGAGTGTGACGACTCCCTTGAGAGAAAGAAGACCACCGAGCAAATAACTGGCAAGACCGCGGTAGACTAGAGTAGACCATGGGCTCTTGATAAAAGAAGAAACAGAAGAGTGGGCCAGGTATTAGCACGAGAATGCCCTGGAATAAGACTGTTGAAATAAAGTACTGGGAAGAACTAGAGTAGACCGTCGACTCTAAGTTATAATAAGTTACATGCCAACTTGACAAGACAAGGCAACTTTAGCAACTTTTGTCACTAAGATTATCAGTTAAATGCTTTTAATAGTTGAATTAGTTCAATGGTCCGGTAACCCAAATAGTAGGTACCAACTACTTAGTTAATATCTATTCTGTACCCAAAGATCAAATTACATCGAGGATTATTTTTTTGACAAACTATTTTGACGTTTTTATGTGTTTGTTTCCAGGTGGCCCTGGCGAAGACTAGAGTGGAGCTGATGCAGGCCAACAGCCAGCTGTACGAGGCCGTGCGCCAGAAGGTGGACCTGGGCCAGCAGCTCGAGCAGTGGCAGGTACGTGTCATTCTGCGGTTTATACCATGTTTTTTTACATCATCATCATCATATCAGCCACACGACACCCCCTGCTGGGTATAGGCCTCCCCTAAGGATCTCCACGACGATCGTCCTGCGCTGCCCGCATCCAGTGGCTTCCGGCAATCACCAGATTCACCAGTTCGCCAGTCCCCCTTGTCGGGGGCCTACCCACGGAGCGTCGTCCGGTGCGCGGTTCCAGAGCCGCCCCGCCCCAACCAACATCGGTTCTTCTCGCTGTGTCCCGCCCACTTCAGCTGAGCAATCCTTCGAGCGATGTCGGTTACTTTAGTTCTCCTGCGGATCTCCTTATTTCTGATTTGATAACGCAGGAAACGCCGAGCATGGCTCTTTGTTTTTTTTTTTCAATACTTTTTTAATCGAAAAGGATTATAGAAAATTGGCTTCTAAGTTCATTCCTTGATTAGCTGAGTCATGCTTAGCTGAATATTTCATCATTGTGTTTATTTATTAAGGACGTTAATAGGCGTAAAGTCAAAAATAATGTTTTAGATTTCGATATCCATTAAGTGCCTACTTAATTTTATTTGTGCAGTGGCTATAATTATAAGTATAGTTCACGAAATCATTCCTGACGATGTCTTTTAAGGGGCTATTTGTGGGTTTTTAAGCCTCAAACTGCTCAAACGAAGAACATATATCCGAATTCATAGTCATGAAGAGGCATATCTTTAGCAGAAATACCTATATCCAGAATCTTACATCAAACCCTGGTTCATGTTCATTGGTACTCCTTACCTGAGTGTGTATCCCGATAGGTAGAATCTGGGGACCTTCAAGTCGCCAGTGAATAGGGATCTTTTAGGCAAGCGCGCTCTATTGTAGATTGCATCATCGCTTGCCATCAGGCCTGATAGCGGGCAAGCGCTGGCCTATCTATAATGAGGATCAGTAACGATTTTTATTTAGTGGCTTATCAGAAAGCTTATCCCACCAAATGATTAACTGTGAAGATATTTTTACGATATCTCTTAAACCTGAGAAATTTTATGAGCTAAAACATGCTAAAACACTGTTATTTTGGGGGGTCCTTATTTATGACGTCATCGAGACGTACGCGAACCTTATGACGTACGTGATAAAGCACATATTACCTTGGCATTTTCTTCAAAACCCTTATAAGTTAAAACTCAACTATTTCTAAACAGATTTCAAAAAATCTTTCACTGAGTTTCATAGCTATGAATATGTTTTTAAATTATACCCTTAGAATAATAACACCTAGAACGATACTCATTAGATTTACATGCAAGATTGTACGTCATAACTGGGGAAGTCACTGCGGTCTGTAATACAGTTTTACTACAACAGACGCAGAGATTCATAAAAATGTGTACATGTTTGTTATCTAATAAATAAATTATTATTATTATTATTAGATAATTCCCTACAAAGCGAGCTGTCAAAATTAAAGCAACTAAAACAGCCAAAATGGCGCCGTTTTCAGATTTTTGTTGTCCATTAATACATAATCATACCAAATAAGTACAAAACAGTTTCAATTTACCTACCTTAAGGAGATTAGTTATTTTATTATTGGATTTTAGTTACGATTAGGTAACGTATGAAGGATATAAATCTGAGAACTGAGCCATTTTAGCTCAGTGTTAGTTGCCTCACTTTGCATACAAGGACACGGTTTCTAGGTGTTATTATTCTAAGATTATACCAATAAAACTATAGGATTCAAACCTGTTACTGATCCTCATTAAGTTTCTTGTGCCCGTTCTTCTTGTCAATTAAAAAAGTCTGGAACGGGTGGTAGAAAAATGGACGGTTAAAAAGTGCTTAATTAGGTAGGTATTGAGTTTATTTGAATAAAGCAATTTTGACTTTGACTTTGAAAAAATTATGTTCACAGATGGACATGCAGGAGTTGATCGAAGAGCAAATGAAGCACAAGCTGACGTCAGAGAAACGCCGAAAGTTACCGACGCCCGCGCCGCCGCCCGCCTCGCGGACTTCTCGGCTGCTCGGATTTTTTCAGAGATGATCACCTCTAACCAACCCTACCCATCCCTGCGTGAGTTCACATTAATGATTCTCCTTCTAACCCCCGATCCCATCGCGGCAGGAATCGCGCTCGGTTTATTTTTAATTTTGTACAAAAGTTTGGTTGTCGCCGCCATCTTTGCGGCGCTTAACCCTCGCGCGGCCGCGGCGAGTTTTTGCTGCGTTTTGCTTTTAGTTCTCAAACCGTTCGATTCGCATACCGCGGCTGCGCTCATAGGTTTGCTGGTAAGAATTATCGTAGTTAATTTACGTGTCACTTTCGATTTTGTGATGAGCTTTTTTTAATCTTTCACTGTTTTTTTTTCTTTGTGTATTGTGAAAAGTTAAGTAGGTAAATTTAGTTTTGGAATTTATCTTGCAGCCTTATTATCAGAGTACAAATTGTCGGTATACAAAACTATCATTGTAAAAACAGTCGGATATTCTTACTTATAAAGTGCGAAACACACCGGATCCGTGCACATGGACGTATACGTTGCAATGTCTTAATCTTTATGAGACAAGGCACACCGCTTGTATGACTACGTACACGTATACGTCACGTAATGGTAAGTCAACATGCACGTGCAAGAATACGTGTGCACAAATCCAGTGTGTGTTTAGGCCTTAAACACTGTATTAATTGAATTCAGAATAAATTCTCTATTATACCCTTCAATTATTTGATTATTACAAAAAAAAATACTTAATTCGAATATAATTATTGTGATACTTATGTTTTTTTTTCATAATTATTGATACATATTAATTATATTTTTACCGACAGGTACATTTGCTTTAGATTAACTGACAAAACAATACCATCAGTGCCTTTAAACGGTTGTCTATTACTTATGTAACATTCCAACTTGAAACTCATTTTCATTGGTCGATTGGCTACGAACTGTAGTACCTAAATTAAAAGTAGTTTAAACTAATATAACGCCGCCGGCCGCCGCCATTGCAGATAAATCACTCCATACAACATAGTAGGTTAAAATTGTGAGGAGTGGCCGAAACGTAGCGACTAGAAAAGCATTAAATAAGTGAAATGAAATCGTGTGCGATGTACAGTTTGCAACTAGATTGTAATTGTAATCACAGAGAGTCACAGTTCCATCATTTTTCAGTAGCTCCGAGACGCAGGCGACGACGCACAGCGCAGTACAGATTTTGTAGAATAGCAAATTAGAGCAGCCCCTAGCCAAAATGAAATTTAAATCGCGATTATGCTTTATTTTGATACGAAGACCCGAAAAAATTTCTTTGTGCCGTGGCCGACCAATTTTCTCCTTATCGAATGAGGATTAATGGCCACCTCTAGTGTTAGAGTATATCAAGCCGCCTGTTAGGCCTCTAACTTGGCTTAAAGACTGTTATCACATGACAACAGCCGGGACCGACGACGGAAGCGCTCAGTTGTAATACCACCTAACGGTCACCCATCCGACACCTGACCAGACCGAGCGTTGCTTAACAAACATGATCGAGTACGATCAGTCTGTCGAGTTCCGCCATGAGTGCTTCAGCCGACCATTGAAAATGATAATTATATAATAATATTTTTTATTTCAATATTTCATAATTATTCAGCAAATATCATTTTTTAACTAAAAACCTCTTTGCAACTAACCATTGCCGCTTTTAAAATGTAAATACACATAAATAATTAAGTGAGATATACCTAGATATAATAATTATGTTTAATTTTATATATTCACTTTAAGTGACCATGGTGCACCTATTAAATGTAGAAATACCTAGATTGTAACAATAGATGTTTGGTAGCCATATTATGAAGTTATTTTTACTGTACGAGCGATTTTGTCAAGATCTGCTACAATAAATCGTCGAATTATTTCGATTTTAATAAAATTACATTATTTACTTACACAGGCAATTTTTTTAAATTAAATTTACAACTGTAATATTTATAGAACCTTCCGGTTCATAAAGTCCATAGTATCATTACGTCTACAGTATCATTTCGTCCATAGTATCATTACGACCAGTATAATTTCGTCTAGTTCATTAAATGGACCATAGTATCAATTCGTCCGTAACATCAATTTGTCTAGCTATTATGTATATTATAGATATGCCTCAAAATGAATACACTTTTAATAATTTCATATTTTTATTAAGTAACTAAATGTAGCTTACATTCAAGTGAAAGAAATAAAATCGCTTATATTTCTTCTATAAATAAAAACTCGTAATAATTATTACATTTTAAGTCTTATGTATACAATTTTTTCAGAAAATTTATTAAGGTTTTAGAGCCACGGTTCAGTTCTATCAACAATTCTTTATCAAAAATCTCCTATCAACAATACAAAAAACTAGACGTAATGATACTATGGACATTTTGATACTGTAGACGTAATCCATACTAATATTATAAATGCGAAAGTAACTCTGTCTGTCTGTCTGTCCGTTAAGCTATCACGCCTAAAATAGTAAACCGATTTTAATGAAATTTGCCACAGAGATAGAGTAAAGCTTGAGAAATGACACAGGCTACCTTTTATTACGAAATAATGGTGGAAAGAGTTAAAATAGCGGATGAAAGTTTGTATGAAAGTCTGTAGGTGTCAAAATAGGGAATGAAATTTTATGAGAGGAAAAAGCGGGTCAGCGCGCTTGGTGGGGACCCGCCTAATCACGTTAAAACAGCTGATAAGATTTTGATGAAATTAAAACATTGAATACTATTTATCCTGGTTTAAAGTTCCCATAGGATTTTCTCGAATATCCACGCGGACGAAGTCGCGGGCAAAAGCTAGTGATACTATAAACGAGATGATACTGTAGACAGACGTAATGATATTATGGACGAAATGATACTGTAGACGTAATGATACTATGGACCTTATGCACCGGTATAGTCAGTGGCACGAATCATGAATATTTTTCGACGGAGTGGGGATAAGTTCGCGCATGTGCTCTTGTGAGCAACCAATAGCGCGCGCCCCTCTCCCGCCGCCCGCGCCCCTCACCGCAACGCATACCCAAAATACGCGTTCCGCGCAATCCCCACCCAATTTCATGATTCGTGCCACTGACTGTACGTTATAGAATATCTTTATGGCGGATCTTTTTTACAAAAATGAAAAATAAGTGGCCAATAATAAAATTTTAAACCTAAAAAATATCAATTTCAAGTTTAATTTGCAAGTTTTCATGCAGTACAATCAACAACAAAATTGATAAAAAAAATGTAAGTATTATAAATTAAAGTTCACAACCGCCATTTTGATATTCTGTTTTTTATAAGAATCAGTTGCATTATCATTATATTATGTACTATTTTATTATTACTTACTGTTTTGAAATTATAACTGACAGTTATACTGTGCCTTATTAAAACACGGCCTTAGGTAGTGCCTTCTTAGTCAATTATGATTCTTTATTGCATTGGAATCTGGACTGAAATTTTAAAGCCTTTAGCTGACCTACTCTTACGGTAGAAAATATGAGTGAATAATAAAAACACAGATTACGTCATCTGTTTTTGAGGTTTATTTACGCCAATCCTTCATTCCGAATCAAAAAACAATATTAAATTCTTGAAAAGACTTTGATTTTTGTTTTTGTGTCAGATTGGTCAGTTTTTACTTTTTATATAAAAAAACTAATAATAATTTTATCTCACATTTGAAAGCGTAATAAACCCATTGGCTGGCTCGGCTCACTTGATGATCATAACGTAGTTAACATTTCACGTTATCAGCCGATCAGCTATTTTATTTATAAAACTATCAGTACCTATGTTAGTATGTAGTATGTTATTAAACTATCAGTAGTTTAATAAATGAACATTTTTATACCGTGCAATAAACAATCACATTGATTTACTACTCTTTACATAGTGCAACTTAGTACTTACAACAGATGCTCAAATAATACACTATAATGAGAATTTTGAGCCTGAGGGTTGCCACGTCAGGTTACCGAATTTCTTCTTTATGGCGGAATTGAGCTGATGCATTGTGTTCATTTAAATAGTGTATCAATATCAGCATAAAGGTAGACAGGAAGCGTTTAGCGTACGTGAGTATCCACATAGTAGCTTGTGGACACTTTCACCCTTTTTATTATCTTATTTTGTGAACGTCACGCGTAGAAGTAAAAGAGATTTAATGAAATTAAGCATCTGCTAAATGAAAACTGATACATTTAAGTCATAAATATTATAATTATCATCGTTTTCGAAATATAATGAAAGAAACTTGTTATAGAAAAGGTATATTCGTTCAGTAGGTAGGTACTTACTTAACAATGAGGTGTATCACGAAAAGCTAATCGCAGATGGCGCCAGCGGCGACCTGCCTTTCTATTGTCTAATTTCAAAATCTATCGCAATCGCTTTCAGGATGTAACACATTGATGCTTCTTTTTGGCACAAATAAAAACTTACCAACGAAATGCAGCAATGTGTCACATCCATCTGTCAAATGAAAGCGATTGCGATAGATTTTGATGTTAAACAATTAGTCCCCTGGCCTCTATCAATGGTTTTGATTGGTTAAAATACGTCAGAAATGACATTAGACATTTGAAACAACCAATCAAATTATTTTGGGACTGTCGCTTGTGGCGCCATTAGTTCCTCAGTATCACACCCCATTCCTACCTGTATGACCGTTTTCATTATTGGCATGATACTTAAAAGTCATTATTAACAGTGTTTTACAACATTGAGTTAAGAGAATTGGCATTAGTAACCGACGATATATTAGGCGTCGATTACCGAATGTATTGCATGTTTAGAATATTATATAAAGTGACGTTCGATCACATTAAAAAAATAAATTTATATTATTTCAATATCTTATTTATGTGACCGAGTGTACTTTTTGTCATTCAATACAATGTTTACCTCGAATAAACTATGGCACAGGCGTAATAATTATGTATTTTATATCGAATTATTATAATTTAGTTAAACTTTGTAATTTTCATAATGCATAATTCATGGGAAAAAGACATTATTTTATTAATTTATTGTTAAGACTGAACTAATTATGGAGATTTAAAAGTATAATTTCTGCAGTTGTATTTGTTAGTACTTAGGTATTCATTTATCAGTTTGTATCAATCTTTAATTTTTATCATTCATATTTACCCTCGTATTTTCATCTAGATTAAAAAAAACATTCATAATTCAGAAAAAAATTCATTCATACATTTAATTTTGGTTCTTTTAAAATTAATACAGATAAATGAATGCAAAAACACTAATACTTATTGTAAAACATAAAATACTAAATTTCTATGATAATATTATTTTCCTATAATATCTAAGCACAAAATATTTTTTCTCAGTCATTCCATTTTATTTCAATTTCTGGGGTCTCAAATATTTTTTTAAAGATTTCTTCACTTTATCCATTGAAATTTTAAATGCAGTTGGTTAATTTTATATATGTCTTAACATTAAAAATTTTTTAAGTATAAAATTGATTGAATTTTATTACCCTGTCGTGGTAGCGTAGCGTGCCCTTGACTGTACCAAACACTGCCCTATCAATTCACATAATAATTATATTTTTTATTAATATAATATACCTAAATATTGCTGGACGTGACTGTACACGAATTAGTAAAAGGAATAGGTTCAATAAATAAATATATAATAATGGAAAAATACGCTTCTCTTTGATGTAAAAGTGTGTTTATAGTGCAATATAATTTATGTATTAATTAATTTCAATATAAGTTTGTATTATGATTATCTAATGTATATTGGCCCCAGAAATGATTTTTATACATGAACATCGTCTTATTTCGTGCGGTTGTACTTAATAAGCACTTTGTAAGTAGGTACTTAATTATTGTAACTTAATGTGTAAGATCTATCATGACTAGCTACTTACATTATGGATAATTTGTTTGTGAAATCAATAAATAAAATATGAATTTTATTTTATCGTTTTATTTGGACATGGGTTGCAGGATCAAAGAATCATCTTTCTTCCTGTTACTTTAAAAACCGGCCAAGTGCGAGTTGGACTCGTGCACGAAGGGTTCCGTAGAAAAAAACGGCATGAAATCACGTTTGTTGTATGGGAGCCCCACTTAAATACCTATTTATTTTATTCTGTTCTTAGAATATGTTGTTATAGCGGCAAAAGAAATACATTATCTGTGGAATAACTGTCTAACCATCACAGTTCATGAGATACAGCCTGGTGGCAGGCAGACGGAACCCTAAAAAAATAAAGTGATACAGCTATGGAAAGTTTTGGAACTGAATGGTCAAATGTAGATGAATCCATAATAAACACAACTATTCAGCGAATCTAAGATAGGTAACTACCGAGAGATGTTAAGCATTCACAATGCTATTTTTATACGATACAATACTGAGCTACCGAATCAGTTGGAAGAGCAACCGGATTTCCAAAGGTCGCGGGTTCGATTCCCGGCTGATAATTATGATCTGAGGCCGTATTACAAGTTCTTAAATCCTGCCAGGTTTATAAATTGCTGTAGTTACATCTCTTTCTCTTCGTATAGCAAATAAAAGAGATAGATTGATAGCTAGTCAGAAAACTGTCTGGAAATAAGAGGTCATAATACGGCCCCTGGTGACGATGACGAGTCGATTTTTTTTCCAGTATATTAGTTTTCTAATAATCCTGTTCTAACTGGAGGGTACCCAAGGGTGGAACTGCCCTACCGAGCCGTGGTCACACCAACTTACCGCACCAGTTTGACCTGAAAATAAAAAAAAACTAATCAAGAAAAAGAAGGATATAAAAATTAAATATTTCTGCATTAGGTTTATGATATGACTGACGCAAAGCCATGACTTAAAAAATAATAATCTTCTTAAAAAATTAAAAAGTAATTTGAAAACAAGTTGATTGATAAAATTCTGTCAATGTCCATTTGTGAAAGTTTATCTTCTCTAATCTTTTTATTAAATAAAATAATTTATTGATAATTTTTATTGATATAGTTTTAGATTACCTATTAATCTTGTGTTATCGTCTACAAAATGCCTGCTACAGTTGAACAAAAAACTATTGATCCAGAGGCGGAGCTCAGCAATGTCCAAAGAACGGTAAATGAAATCCTTACCTAATAATCCGTTTGTTTGTTTGTTTGTTTGTTACGCCTTCACGTCTTAACTTCTGAACCGATCATCATGATATTTTACATACAAGGGGTACAGAGAAGAACATAGGGTACCTTTCATCCAGAAAAAAGTATAGGTAGGTACTGTTCCCGAGGGATAGCAAAAAAGCTTTCCACGCAGACGAAGTCGCGGGTGGTCGAAGATAGCGATCTTACATAATACCATCTGCCTGCAGATAAGCCTGCAGAATACCAAACCAATAGAATATGGATAGATGCAAAACGGGATTCCCCTCACCTGATGTTAAGTGACGATAAGGCCGAAGGTGAAAGCGCACTACACCGGACACCCGGAATCCTCATCACTAAGGAACTATGGCTATCTTACCTCTAACTGCTGGAACACAACAACTTTTAAATTGTTATGGCGTCAGACCTAGGTAAGATGGTGGTAGCTAGTCAGGCACAGGCGCGGTCCGAAGGGGGGGGTCACGGGGGACATGACCCCCCCCCAAAATCGTACACGTCAAATAGAAAAATCCTTACTAAAATTATAAATGCGAAAGTCCGTTTGTTTGTTTGTTTGTTACGTCTTCACGTCTTAACTGCTGAACCGATCATCATGAAATTTTGCATATACGATGTCAGGGCTACAGAAAAGGACATAGGGTACCTTTTATCCAGAAAAAACGCACAGTTCCCGAGGGATAGCAAAAAAACTGTCCACGCAGACGAAGTCGCGGGCGGCCGCTAGTCTTCTATACAGTACCGACAGTAGGGCGATGCAAGCGGTGCGACTGCACTGGGCGCCTTCATGTGTGGGGCGCCGAAAACGCCCGACCACCGGTCGACTATCAATCGACGAAAGCGACGAATGAAACTGACTAAAAATTACACTACGCGGCAATTTTTTAATATAAACAAGCAGGATTAGTCGATGAAACTGACTAAAACTCGCACTGCACGGCCATTATTTTTCTAAAAACAAGCGAGATTACAAGATTAGTAGATGAAACTGATTAAAAATCGTGCTGCGCGTTAGTTTTTTTTCTGTAATAAGCAAAATTAGAAGAATAGCAGATAAAACTGACTAAAAATCACGCTGCGCGTCCGTTTTTCTTTACTATAAACAAGAAAGATTACAAGATTAGTAGATGAAACTGACTAAAAATCGTGCTGCGCGTTAGTTTTTTTTTCTGTAATAAGCAAAATTAGAAGAATAGAAAATAAAACTGACTAAAAATCGCGCTGCGCGGCCGTTTTTCTTTACTATAAACAAGCAAGATTACAAGATTAGTAGATGAAACTGACTAAAAGTCACACTGCGCGGCTGTTTTTTACTGTAATAAGCCAAATTAGAAGATTAGCAGATGAAACTGACTAAAAACTGCGCTGCGCGGCAATTTTTTTCCCGTTAACAAGCAAGGTTGCAAGATTAGTGGTAGAATCTTAATTAAAATCGCGCTGCGCGGCCGTTTTTTGACTATAAACAAGCAAGATTACAAGATTAGTAGGTGAAACTGACAAAAGAAACTCGCTGCGCGGCCGTTTTTTGACTAACAGACAAAATTGAAAATCTTGGAATCGCATAAAGGGGGCGCCCCGTAGAAATATCGACCAGGGTGCTGGTAGTGCTAAAACCGGCACTGCTTGTATAAATTTACAAAATAAAAAACAATTGTACCTATTATTGTGTGTATAGTGACCCCCCCCCAAAATTTCAAGCTGCGACCGCGCCTGGTCAGGCAGACTTGAAATAAGCCCTACCACCAACCAAAACAAATTGTACCCCTCCTGGGAATCAAACCCAGGACTCCTGCGTCTTAAACGGGTGGGGAGACCACAGAGGCGGGACGAAAATATATTATTTCGTCCATGGTCGAGATAATCTATCAATATATTTTTTAATGGAGCTGTTTTCTTATGTAAATGACCTTAGCTCGTACGAGGCAAACATCTTGAAATTGGGTGGGGATTATGCGGAATGCGTATTTTGGGTACGCGTAGCGTGAGGTACGCGGGCGGCGGGAGAGGCGCGCGTGCTTTTGGTCGCTCGCATGCGCGAACTGATCCCCACTCCCTCGAAAAAGTGTCAAGATGCTTGCCTCGTACTTGTAACTCGCTTTATTTATAAGGTTTAATCATGTTACATCCCTCCATTTGCCGCACCAGTTCCAAAAGCTGGCGCCGATGTGCAGCGTGGAGAAGCGTGCGCTCGGCGTCCCACAGCTCGCGCCACAGGAGAAGCAGCTCGGCATCCTAGCGCACGAGCTCAAGGAGACCCTGCTCTGCATCACTGTGAGTCATCCATCACCTACATTATATCCCTCAATTTGTGGCACCAGTACCTACCAAAAGCTAGCACCGATGTGCAGCGTGGAGGAGCCCGCACTCGGTGTCCCACAGCTGGCACGAGCTCAAGGAGACCCTGCTCTGCATCACTGTAGGTCATCACCTGCATTACATCCCTCAATGTGCCGTACCAGTTCCAAAAGCTAGAGCCGATGTGCAGCGTGGAGAAGCGAGCTCTCGGCGTTCCACAGCTCGCGCTGCAAGAGAAGCAGCTTGCCGGCAACCTGGCGCACGAGCTCAAGGAGACCTTGCTCTGCATCACTGTGAGTCATTACCTTCATTACAACCCTCAGTTTGCCGCACCAGTTCCAAAACCTGGAGCCCATGTGCAGCGTGGAGAAGCGCGCGTTCCGCGTCCCACAGCTAGCGCCGCAGGAGAAGCAGCTCGGTATCTTGGCGCACGAGCTCAAGGAGGCCCTGCTCTGCATCACTGTGAGTCATCACCTACATACATCCCTCAATTTGCCGCAACTTGCGCCGCAGTAGAAGCAATTCGGCATCCTGACGCACGAGCTCAAGGAGACCCTGCTCTGCATCACTGTGAGTCATCACCTACATTACATCCCTCAATTTACCGCACCAGTTCCAAAAGCTGGCACCTATGTGCAGCGTGGAGAAGCGCGCACTTGGCGTCCCACAGCTCGCGCCGCAAGAGAAGCAGCTCGGCATCCTAGCGCACGAGCTCAAGGAGACCCTGCTCTGCCTCCCTCTCATCCCTCAATTTGCCGGTGCTAGGGAACATCAATCTGAACAACTTTTACTTATTATGGAACAAACCCTGAAATCGCGAAAAATAATCAGCTCTGTTTCATACAACATTTAATTACGAAAATATCAAAACGTATGAAACAGCTGTTTTTTTTCGCGATTTCAGAGTTGGTCCCATAAAAAAATTCGCTTTTTTTTGTAACACGTTGTAAATGATAACTATAGTGACATCAACATAAAGCTGAAATTGATATTTTACAACTACCCTCAGATCTAATAGTTAGGTACACAGTACTTTAAACCAACCTTTGCCACATCAGCTCGCCACGAAAGGGCAGCACGCCCTCCGAGACAACATGGTGAAGAGCGGCACCAAACACTCCATCGTGGAATACGAACACCTGGAGGCGGTGCTGAGGGACGAGAAGGCTCAGCAGGCTGAGCTGGACTGCCTCAACTACCTCGCGCAGAAGCAGCTGGTAGAACTACTCAAGAGGGTGCCTACGGAGGCTGATGTAAGAGGAACACCTCTCTATAAATATACAAGATGTTTCGTAATAATCCATAAAATGTTATTATTTGAATGGAAAACTGTAAAGTGACAAGTTGACAACCCTTACCGCAACTATTGTTTTCGATCCTAACAAACACAATTTAGGTTTAGGGTTGTTACTATGCAGTTTATCATGAAAATAAAAAATATTTTTACAAAAAAGTGGCGGTTTTCAGGGGTTATAATAAATTACGGGATTGTATGCGTGTACCCTATCTACCATATTCGGCTTTAAAGAACGTGTTAAATAATTCACAAACGTTGCTCTAACCCTTTCAGGGGCAAGTGTTCCAATTCACATTTGGTCCAATGATGAAAAATAGTTTAAGTAGCTAAAGCACTTTTGTTATGGAAATAGGACAGAACGACGGAACCACTCCAGCCAACAAAAACCTTACTACTGCAGCTAGCTCAGTAGAGACTAGAGAGGGATTACACGATCATGCAGACTGGCATCAGACTGATACAGGTACCATTCGTACGTTAGAATGGCAGTCGTGTATCAGACTCCCCTCTAACCCCTCTCGTACGGACTGAACAATCAC
This sequence comes from Agriphila tristella, assembly GCA_928269145.1. Lineage (NCBI taxonomy): Eukaryota > Metazoa > Arthropoda > Insecta > Lepidoptera > Crambidae > Agriphila > Agriphila tristella. The sequence continues at coordinate 22,391,865 of OV743445.1, forward strand.
GATGTCGAGGAACTAATGTGTTTTATTTGAACGGCTAAAAGGAGCTGGCGATGATAGAGAACGCAAACAACTGCCTGCGCCGCATGGAGAACCGGCTCGACCTGGCCACCAAGCGGTTCTGCGTCGTCAACGCGAACAACAAGCACGTCAGGGAGGAAATACATAGGCTTCTTGTTGAGAGGTACCTATTCTTCGTAGTTAGTTTGATTGGTGTCGGACGTATAGGTCCTCCTTACCACCCCACCCATAAGGAAAAATGGCTTGTCGATGTAGCTGAAACTTGTCTAAGTCCTCATGTGGAGGCATACTTAACTTAGTATGTGAGTGAGGCAACAGATAGAATCCTTATCCACCCCACCCATAAGGAGGGTCTTCAGGCCCCAGCAGTGCTACTGGATTTATTGAAAATGGCTTGTCGAGGTAGCTAAATCTTGTCTAAGTCCTAACGTGGAGGCATAGTATAAAAGGCAACAGTTATAATATAATCCTCCACTCCACCCATAAGAAAGGTCTTCGGACTCTTCAGACCCCAGCAGTGGGGATACTGGATATATTAAAAATGGCTTGTCGATGTAAGTAGCTGATTCTTGTTTAAGTCCTCATGTGAGGCAACAGTCATTTGCCCTAATAACATCTAGATGTAAAGTTCCAGTACCTTGATACCTTAACTACCTTAATTCACATTAGTTTACTTGTGACCTGAGGGTCTAGTGCGAGTTGATGTTTTCACTTTTCGCTATCGAAAACTATCGTTTTCTCTCTTTCACTCGCATTGACTATGAGCAGTAAATCCGATAGTTTTCGATAGTGAAATGTGAAAACATCAACTCACACTAAGCGTTCTGAGGGCCTAGCTCCGATAACTAAATAAACCTTGAAAATCGCATCGCATAACATTCATTCCGCTTCTCAACAAATAGGTAACTCAAGACTTCAAGAGTCAAGACTAATGTCCAAAAAGTAAATCATAGTATAATCATAGTAATTGTCAGTAGAGGAGAGGTAGATCCTTTGTTTGCTGTTGGCATTGGTGTTGGTGTTGGTAATCACCTCCACTTCAGAATGATATAAGACTTATTAAAAACCTTCATGTTTGTATTTTACTAATCGAAACCACAAAATACTTACATAATATTGTGAAAAAAGAAATAAATGTAGCTTAGGTACTTTCGCAAAAAATATAATATGAAACATGCAACGACCTCCCGGCCGAAAAAAAATGCACCAAAATAAAAAAAAGAAATATATGTAGCTTAGGTACTTCCGCAAAAATATATGCAACATGCAACGACCTCCCGGCCGAAAAAAAATGCACCAAAATACCAGTAGTATAAGACAGCAACAACACACCTTGCACCTTTACCAAATAGACTACTCTACACCTATTTCACCCCAACTCGAATTGGGTGATTGAAGTAAGCTCTACATATATTTCTTTTTTCACAATGGTTTGAGACTTCCGCCAAGTGACGCCTGATTCAATCAAATACTTACATAATAGTTTGTAACAGAGAAGGCTTCAACATCCAATGGAACCGCACCATAGGCAAGCTGGTGAAGGGCAAGGAGTACCTGATGGACATATTCGAGATCGCCGCCGTCGCCTTCGGGAACAGGGACGAGTGCTGCAGGAAACTCGAGGCCCTCAAGTGGAAGGGACTCTTCCAGTTGAACAGAGATATATCAGTTAGATATTTTTTGTTTTTTTTTCTATTTCATTTATTTCTATTATGCAGTCAACTAAGTGTCTTAAGAGTCAACTACGCTAGATGCCCAAAATGTTATCCAATGAGCTCAAAAGAAGTAAGTACTAACACATGCACTATTTGCGTAAATCCCAATATTGATTTACAAGTTTAACTGTAACGAAATAGCTAAACTACTTAATAAATCTACTTAATTAAAACCTCCCCAGCCACTCACCAATCTGCATTGGCAAACCCGTAGTGGGTTATTATCACATTTATCACCCATCTTCTGCTGTGCGCCAGCAATGAGCCATAATAATAGATCATGATGTTGATGATGAATTAGAAACTATAATTCTTACTTATATATTATACTTATTGGATCTGTAAACCCGTTATTGTTCATTCGCTATAGTTGTTCAAGTCAATTATCCCTGCCATTTCAGGAGATGCAATCGTACGAAGGGGAGCTGAACCACCTGGCCAAGTTAGAGGAGTTCCTTCGGGTGAAGGGCTCCCGCAGGATCTGTGAGGCGGACGAGAAGGAGGAGATCAAGCGCCTGGAGGAGATCCAGCGATGCGAGCAGGAGATCTCCAGACACGATGCGTTGTTGGAAGCTATATTTGTAAGTAGAGTTGAACTACCTGGCCAACTTGAAGAATTTCTTGCGGGTGAAGGGCTCCCGAAGGATCAGTGAGGCGGGCGAGAAGGAGGAGATCAAGCGCCCGGAGGAGATCCAGCGATGCGAGCAGGAGATCGCCAGACACGACGCGTTGTTGGAAGGTATATTTGTAGGTCGAAGCCTTATGTCGAATCAATGATAATAAGTAGTAATCAATGAAAGTAGTTCCCTTCCTACGGCCAAATACTATCTTATATTTTCACATGAATACTTAGCCAGATTTGATATGAACACAAGAAACTGACAGTGATGCTGTCTGTTGATCTGGTGCGAGTCAAATTTTTTCTAGTATATTATTTAGTATTATGACAGAGATGTCTTACAATTAAGTAGACCTTAGCTTAGCCAATGATTTTAGCAAAGAAGCCTTTGAGTAACCCAATCTACACCATTCGAATTGTCTTTAGAGTCAAATATTGATATTCTCTCAAGTAAGCCAATTGGAGCTTGACCAGAACTTGGTAACCTTTAAAGGCCCGGCCACAGCTAGCGTAGCAGGCGGCGTGCAATAATCACAGCGCGCTATCTCGATGGCGGCCTCTCAGCTCGTCGTCACGACCGCGCAGTGATTACCGAATTCGCTTGCCGCGCCGCTTGTCTCACCGCCTGCCGCTTCTTTGCTTGACTCCTACGCTTTATACAGGGGTACACGGGGACAGACAGTGCGACGACCATCATCAACCGCTTCAACACCGTGGAGATCGAGAACTTCTCCACTTTCGTGCTGCTGTGCGAAGTGCTCCAGGAGTCCATCATCGTTAGAAGAGAGCTGGACCTACTGCGGCAGAGGATAAGTGAGTCCTACATGGGCGTAGCGAGGGAGGGAATTTGGGGGTTCAAACCCCCCGAAATGAAGACATGCTTAGTAAAATCCTTTTTTCTGTCAGCGTTTTTTAACATACCTATAGTATACCTAACTATTTTGTGGCGTGGACTGCAGTATTTCTCCAAAGTTTTGCTCGATCTAATACTTTTGCTAGTGGACCAGCGAGACATAAATGAAGCTCGCGAAGAGAAAGAAACCAAGCGGCTGGCCAGTATGCAGCTGGAGCTGGCGCAGCGGCGGGAGCGCACGCGGCACGCGCAGGAGTTGAACACTGCTGCTGACCTTACTATATTTAAAGTGCTGAAGGGCATCGACGATCTCGTGAGGTTAGAATTCATTTGTAGCCATTCTAAGGACTGGTTAGGTATACGAGGTCAGTGACTGGACCCAGTGATTCGGAATTTCTGACCCTGTAACTGGGTACATGTAGACTGGATCGGCAGTAATGGTGCGGGCACATTTTTCTGACGCAACGTGTTAACACGCCGTCAGATGACATCGGTTATCGTAGTAAATGTATGCACTAGGAGCACACTTATTTTATAACACGTCCATACAAATACGGCGTGTTAATTCGTGGCGTCAGACAAATGTGCCCGCATCTTAAGTGTAACTGTGCCCGAAAATAAAACGGGGGTGGTGGTTGGCCACTTCTGTTGTACATTGTTAATTTATTCGCATTGTATGTACCTAAGTAAGGTACTTAAGCCTTAAGGAAACAAAAATCGCAACGCGTGTGTGGGCGTGCGTGCGTGCGTAGGTATATTTGCGCAGTATATTTGACATATGCAAATAAATTATCTTTATCTTTATTTATCATAAAATATAAATAAAGATAAAGATAATATAAATAGACTCGGGCCAAGGATGCTGCCTTGAGGAACTCCATAGGTTACATATTCCTCATTGCTAATGTTAAGTAAATGGAAAGTGCGTTACCCCTACACCCAATCCTTTCCAATTTGTCCACAAGAATCGAAATCGAGACATTATCAAACGCTTTAGCCAGATCGAGAAAGAAACCAATACATTTGTGTTTAGAATCTAGGTTACTTATATTATAACAAAATCAGTAAGTTTTCGTACTTACTTACTTACTCTCACACACACAGAGTTTTTTATTATCTCTCACTTTCACTTTAGACTGGCAAGATGTGACTACTCCCCGTTGCTGTCGCTTCTCGGGAACCACAAGGATGTGACCAAGTGGAACGTGTCCAAGTTCCTCAGGATTCTGGAGAGTGAGGTCAAGAGCCTCATTGAAGTCGCGTATGGAGCTGTTAAGGTCAGTTTATTTAACATGATTTGGACTTGGCAAGACAAAGATGAGGCAAAAGTTGCACCGTTAGTGTTTGTAGTTGCTGTGCATCTTTTGTCTCATCGTTGTCTTGCCAAGTTAGATGCCATAGTATCTGTAAACAACCAAGAATCACCCATACTAAATAACGCCGAGTCAACAACTTTAATGCTGGTGGGTTGGGAGAGTATATCTTATAACTAAGTAGTGCCCAAAATTTTTCGGAAAAAAATTCGTTTCAGTCACAATATCGTTGATACAATAAAATACTTGAATTTTTTCGATAATCGAGAGACTTTGTAGGATAAGACATTGTAGGTAGTTTTTTTGCATACATTGATGTTTTAGAAATTATTACAAGCTCTGTTTAGTGTATGAATAAATACTCAATCCCTTTATTCCCATCTGCCCCCTTCGAGCTTTGCCATCGGGGTGGTGGTTGGCACTGTAGCGTTTACCACCCCGGTGGTCAATGGCACCATTTATTCCCATCTGCCAACTTCAAGCTTGATGGCAAGCCTCCACCGCCCCGGTGGCAAAGCTCGAAGGGGACAGATGGGAATTAAGGTGCTAGTTCGCAGCGAGCTGCCAACTGCAAACGCCGACTGCACGTGTTTTTTATATGAAGCGATCACGCTTGGCCGCAGCACGTGCAGCCGCGCTTCATAGAAAAAAAACACGTGCAGTCGGCAGTTGCAGTTGGCAGCTCGCTTCGAACTAGCACCTTGAAGGAAATAATGTCGCTACGCGTGTGTGCAGCCGCCCGCGCCGACCCCGAAGGCGCGCGGCAAGGGCCCGCCGGCGGCCGCCGCGCCCAAGCTGGTGGCCGACCCCTACGTGCAGCCGCTGCGCCCCAACAGGATCGACAAGCTCGTGCCCTACCAGCCCTGCGCATAGTGAGATATACCTATATATACACTACACTTAGGGTTTCCAACGCACCGACAGGTGCCTATATAAATAGAATACATGGTGACCGCACTGGAAGGTGGGTGGCAACCGACCGCACTGCGCGCTAGGTGCTTCGATACATGCAGGCTACTATTACAATACCCTTACCCTGATGACCAATGCCCGCGCCCAAGCTGGTGGCCGACCCCTACCTAAGTGCAGCCCCTGTACCTTAACAGGATCGACGAGCTTGTGCCCTACCAGCCCTACGCATAGTGAGATACAGTCAGTGGCACGAATCATGAAATCGGGTGGGGATTGCGCGGAACGCGTATTTTGGGTATGCGTTGCGGTGAGGGGCGCGGGCGGCGGGAGAGGGGCACGCGCTATTGGTCGCTCACACGAGCACATGCGCGAACTTATCCCCACTCCGTCGAAAAATATTCATGATTCGTGCCACTGACTGTACCATGGAGATACCTACAACCCGCTCAGATAAAGATGGGATTGAAAATGGCGGCTCACGCTCACCGCCGCGCATTCACAGAATACATAATAGTACAAGTGCGCATTCTACAATCAGTGGGCGTGAGACAGCGAGAAGTGAATTTGAACGACGCCATTTTTAATCCCATTCTTTATCTGCGCGGATTGTGGTAATTATATTCTTAAACAGGGATTTAAGTTTCAAAAAATTGTTTCATAAAGTGCCATCAAAATTGCCATTTAAAAAAATGATGGTTAATATTTGACACTGTTTATAGCGCCATCTATGCTGAAAGCATTATAAAGCTGAGCTTTATAATGCTCTCAGCATAGATGGCGCTCATCCGACAGTCAGTTGTAGGTATTCGGCAAATACTACGAACATATTACATTTAATGAGATAATTTTGCTTTGATAAAATAATTCATAGTGAAGAATTGGATTGTCGGACACGCTAACATAAAGCTAAAATCCTGGGAAACTAACGCCATGATTAATCAGTGCCATCGTGGTGCCATCTATTTGGCCTATAGAGTCTGGTCAACGAAAGATGAACCGGAAATGGAGGCGCCACTTTCCCTGTTAAATTAACGTTTTAAGGTTGTTATTGTAAACTGGACTTTAAACTTTTAGATTTTTGCATTCACAATGCTATAATGAAAAAATATTAGAAAAAAGAAATAATGAGTTGCTACGGGTGAGTCGATTTTTTCTAATATTTTTTCATTATTTATTCATCTTAATATAAAAATAGCATTGTGAATGCAAAAATCTAAAAGTTTAAAATTATATGACTGTTTCACCTTAATTGATTGTCTAGCACCTGCAATGGGGCTGCCTTCGAATGTCGAAGTAATTCTCTTCACATTGGTGAGATGGCGCTGATCTTCAGCGGAAACGTAAAAAGTATTAGAAAATTTCGCCAAATTCATTAGTGGCTCGGTAGCATAATTGGTAGTGTATTGGGCCGGAATCCCAAGGGTGCGGGTTCGAATCCCGTCTGAGTTGCTACGGGTGAGTCGATTTTTTCTAATATTTTTTTATTATTTATTCATCTTAATGTAAACTGGACCTTAAAATAAGGTTCAAAATTAGTTCCATTTTCAACCGAGACTCATCTTTCGTTGACCAAACTCTAGTTTCGAGTACGTTAAGGTCATCTAAAATATTAATAATGATTCCAGTTGCGTTGAGGACTACATAATGAACCTGGTGTTCGAGACGCCGGCCGTCCCCGCCGACAAGGAGTACATCGAGGGCATCTTCCACCTGGAAGATATCAACACCAAGTTTGGCATTTATACGCTCACTATACCCGCGTGAGTTAACGATTTATTTTTAAGTTGCATAAACTTTCACCTACCTAATTTATAATACAATACACGTGTCGTGTCATCAAAGAGTAAAATAATAATATAATTATGCGTATCGTAATGTTCCAAAAAAAATGACCTGCTATTTCAGGTGCTTTTGCTTGCTACATGCTTATAAGGTTGCGGGTGCATTTCTCTAACGCCACGTGTTAACACGCCGTCAGATGACATCAGTTTTCAAAATCGTTTTCAATAATCGGTTAGTACCTACGTATCTTACTTATAACACGTCCATATAAATACGGTGTGTTAACACGAGGCGTCACGTCAGACAGATTTGCCCGCACCTTAATAATAACAAGTAAAATAAGCCGAGTCCTCGTATAATCGTATGTAAAGTGAGGCAACTAAAACAGTTTTCAGACTTATACCCTTCATAATATTACCTAATCGTAACTAAAATCCAATAGATTCGTTACTAATCCCTTAAAGGTAGGTAAATTGAAACTATTTCGTACTTATATAGGTACGATTATGCAACGTATGAGGGATAAAAAAAAAAATATCTTACTCTATGTCTGAATGGCTCAGTTTTAGTTGCCTAACTATGTGTTAAGGCTACATGTTTTAATTATTTTTACAGAAAACGTCATCCATACAGAGGACCTAAGAAAGATTAAAAATGTCTTTCAAAAGAAGATCGGTGTACTATCGCTTTTTTGTACACTACCGTCTCGTGATATCGTCGCGCTGCCGTCGATTCATGTATTTATTTCCTGAGATTAAAAATATTACAACGTGTACGAACTGTGTTTTATTATGGTTTCATATCCTATCCTCATTTTATTTTATTGCGTAAACTGTAGCTTACGGCACTGAGCAAGTAATCACATCACTACGTTTCTTGTATCGTCTTTTATTATTTCTCTTATCCATCCTAGGATTTGATCCTCGCCGGGGCCGCCGCGCCGCGCCGCCGGTAGTACTAAACTACAAAAGGTATAGGTACGATCAGTGGCGTAGCTAGGTAACCAAGGGCCCTGGGGCAAATAAAAAAATGGGGCCCCACTGCAGTGGCGCAGCATGTGTTTGTGCCGCCCGGGGCGGACCCGAATTTTGCCGCCCCCTATTTTCATTATAAGTCAAGAAAACCAGTACCTATTTTCTTTAAAAAAATAATCATTACCTAGCTTATTTATTTACTAAAAATTAACTCTTCGGGTTTCTTTCGGTGAATAATCTTTTATGTAGCCGCGCGCTCCGCGCCATGTATGGCGCGTATATACGGTGATGATAGTTTGGATAAAATCATACGCACGCGCGCTCCGGGTCATACGGTGATGATGGCTTGGTCGGCCCGGCGATGATGGTTTGGTCAATTCAATTCAATTCAATTCAATCATTTATTTGTGTTAAAAATGGTTTTACAAAGATGGTACTTATAAGTTAGGGAGATCTCACATTTAGCCAACATTTGGCATACAAATAATATTAGGTACATAAATTAAGCTTAGGTCTAGAGCAGCTACTTTAAGTCTAATTAAGAATCCAATACATTTATTTAACATTTTAGATATCGTCAATCGAGTAAAAGGTATTTCGAATCAACCATTTCCTTAGAGTCATCTTGAACTTATCAAATGGGAGCACTTTAATAGATTCTGGTATCTTGTTGTAGATTTTTATGCACATTGAGTAACAATTTCTATTAAAACACACAGTTCGCGGCGTAATATCTAATATGAGTCTATGAGGGTTTCTAGTGTTCCTTATATAGTAGTCCTTTGCTTCAATGAAAAATCCGTAGTTAAGTTTGACAAACTTTGCTATCTCAAGTATGTATATAGAAGGCAGCGTCAATATGCCCAATGAGACGAAACAAGGTCGGCATGATGTATCCGGTGTTATACCACATAGAGAACGAACGCACCGTTTCTGAGCCAAGAATACCTTTTTAGCGTCTACACTGTTTCCCCAAACTATGATGCCATACCTCAACAACGACTCAACGTATGCGAAGTAAGCTGTGAGAGCGGTCTCTCTACTAGCAATTTTCGTTAATTTGTAAAGAGCATAAGAAAAACTATTTACTTTCTTTCGAATCACCTCTGATTGTGACTTCCAATTCAATTCTGCATCCAGAAGAATACCTAAAAATTTTACTTGGTAACTGCTTTTTAGTAATTTACCATTATAATTTATTTCTACATGTCTATTTTTAAAATTATTAAAATTAATTAAATTAGTTTTATTAATATTTATTTTCAAATTATTATTATTTAGCCATTCATTTATTCGTTGTAATGTAATTATTATGTCAAGATTATGTTGCTCAATCGAAGCATTTTTGTCAGTCGTAACTATGACTGATACGTCATCGGCGAACAGAATAGACTTATGCATTATATTTTCCGGGAGGTCATTTATATAGAGCAGGAACAAGAGGGGGCCTAGTACGCTACCCTGTGGCACGCCAAGTGTGTTGCTTTTTGAATTTGATCTACTACAGCGTACTGTGTCATCAGGCCCGCCGCAAGCGGGCGTGCAAGGCGTGCACCGCACGCGGGCGGCACGTCTAGGGGGGCGGCAAATCGACCGATCCAAGCGTCGAAGCTAGGGTCCAAGAAGGGTCATGACATATCATGCGCTCATAAGCGCTCCTGGCAAGATTTGAATTTTGCGCCCCAAGGCTTATTTCTAAGATCTTGAGCGACACTTGCAAGATTTGAATTTTGCGCCCAAAAACTAATTTCTAGGATAATGAGCGCCCCTGGCAAGATTTGAATTTTGCGTCCAAAGACTTATAGAGTATTTTCTAGCTATGGGTCAGCAAATTGAGGGTTGCGCCTCTGGCAGACGCCCCCCTTGCCAGCCCCTAACCTAGCTACGACGCCAGATCCATTACGTAATATTTAGAAAGCTTGAAAGATGTATATATCTTTGTACCCACTTGTGAAGAAGCGGCAAACCGCGGCTCGCGAGCTGCATGTATCTCTTTGGCTCCCTCTGTGCGGCTATGCCAAGAATGACCCATAGCTAAATAATTTATTAGAAACAACGAACTATAGATCTTAGTTCGTTGATTAGAAATAAATAATTTATTTCTCTCGCCTTGCTTATACCGCTTCGCATCGTGTTCTGGCAGGCAGCGAGGATAGATAGGGATCTAGACTGGATTTTATGAGTTTAAACCGAACTCTTCCGCTCGGATTTCATTCAACCCCGTATATTGAATCCTTCAGCTGGCAAATTTAATTTAAAGATTACCCCTTAAAATATAACTTTTGAATTAATTCTATAATTAATTAATTCATATAATAGATTAAAAGTTAAATTTTTGGCGTCGAGCGCTCTTTTTACCCGACTGCAAAGAAAGGGTTATGTTTTCTACTGATTTTCGTTCGACATTTTACTCAAATGAATGAGAAAATCAGCCGAAGGATTCGAAAATAGGGCCCCTGATTTTTCATCGCGCTTGGACAAAATGATTGCACCATCCATTGATTGTAATAATTTTGTCCAAACATGATTGTCGCAAGTCCTGGAGCGCGCGGCGCGCTTCGCACGCCGCGACTAGACTTCTGCATAAAAAGTACCTAGGTACAAAGATAAAGGCATCTTTCAAGAAACCACTTACTTTTGTAGAATTTTGCAAGAACTAAGCGCGGGGAAGAGTCAAATCGTTATATGTCCTGGAGCGCGCGGCGCGCTTGGCACGCCGCGACTAGACTTCTACATAAAGAGTAGGTACAAAGATAAAGGCATCTTTCAAGAAATCACCCACTTGTAGTAGGGGGCGGCAAAATTGGTCTCTTGCACGCGGGCGCCCAAACACCTAGCGGCGGGCCTGTGTGTCATGCTCATCAAGATATGTAATTTCTACACATTGTCGTCGATCTCTCAAGTATGACTGAAGCCATTTTTGTGCTGGTCCTCTGATACCGTAGTACTCTAGCTTAGATAAAAGTTTTTCATGTGTCACAAGATCAAATGCGCTTGTCATATCTAGGAACAGCACTGAAGTGTATCTTTTGTCATTAGTGCTTCGCAAGATTTCATGTACCATATGGAACATGGCCTGGGAAGTGCTTTTGCCCTTCTGAAAACCGTATTGTTCCTGTTTTATTATACCATTCTTATTAAAGAAGGACATTAATCTGTCATGCATAATCTTTTCAAAGATTTTTGATATTATTGAGATCATAACTATTTGCCGATAGTTTTCAACATTTGTTCTGTCACCTTTCTTAAACAGTGGCTTTACAATGGAGATTTTAAGTTTTTCTGGAAAGGATCCGGTTTGAAAAGAGAGATTTATTAGATGGGCTAAAACGGAGCTAATTTCCTTTCTGCATGATTTGATTACTTTGGTAGCAATACCATCGTAACCCTCTGAGGCAGTATTGATTAGTGACATTATAACTTTTTCAATTGTATCTGCATCTACTGGTGATATGAACACAGAATTATATTGTCTCTGTATGTCAAACCTATGGCCACAATCTGAGATTTTCTCCTGTTTTTTATCAACAAAGTGGTCATTAAAAATTTCAGCAATAAGAGTAGGATCATTCACTATATTATTATCATATTTTATCTCATCAATGTAGTTAACGTTTCCTTTTGAACTAGTTTCTTTTCTTATTACGTCCCAGGTAGCTTTACACTTATTTTTGCTTTCTAACACATGTTTTTTATTTACGTATCTTTTTGCGTTTGCCATGCAAGATTTTAATAACTTATTATATTTGAGATATTTGATTTTGTCAGACTTAGATTTACTTGTATAATATTTATATCTATGAAATCTTTTTGTCCTACAACTTTTCTTGAGTCCTTTTGTTATCCATCGTTCTTTGTGAGATATATTAGATTTGACCTTGCGTATGGGAAAACATAGTCTATACAAAAGACAAAACAACTCATGAAATTCTTCGAATGCCATATTTAGGTCTGAGCTATTAAAAACATCCGAAAACGTGAGACACGACAGGTAATTCTTAAATTTATCTATATGTTCATCAAAATAGCACCGTTTAAACGCATATGTTTTAGTAGGAATCATACTTTTTTTTGCTACTGAAAATTTGAGCAATTGAGATGTGTCATGATCAGAGAGCCACAGTGGTACGACTGGTCCTTCAGCATCTTTAATGTTACTTATAATTAGGTCGATGCATGATTTTGCTCTAGTTGGTTCCTTTATATGCGTTTTTAGTTGGTATATTTCTAATATTTCGAATAATCGCTGGGTCTTATAATCTGATTCAAGAGTGTTTACATTAAAATCACCCAGAACAATTATTCGCTTTTCTGGGTATTTCGACAAATACTTGTGTAGTAGTAGTTCAAACTTATTGAAAAATAGGTCGATATACTTTCGCTTTTCAGTTGGTATTCTATAAAAGCATATTATAACTACATTACTTACTTTAATATGGATGGCACAATGTTCAAAATAGTAATCCTCAGCAAGGTCCTCACAACAGTTGATTTTTTCGTAACTTAAACCGGTTTTAACCAGGATACAAACACCGCCTCTCCTTTCAGGTCTGGAGTAGTAAGATGCAACTGTATAATTATTAAGGATTATGTTTTTTTCGTCTCCCTTCTTAACAAATGTTTCAGAAAAGCAAAGGACGTCTGGGTTAGATAAATAAAAGGCTTCTCGTAAAGTGACTTCCAATAGTTTGATGAATTTTCTTCTTTAATCATTTATTTTTATTTTTTGGTCTAAAGAGGTAATGTGAAAAAATAGTCGGTCCATTTTTATACGTTTATGTATAAATATGATTAAAGAAGAAAATTTATTGGCTTACTGAACAAAGCTATATATTAAAGTTATAAAAACATATTAAAAAATAATAATCAGCAAATAAATTTTTCAACAGAAGATATATTGAAAAATATTAAAATTTAAATTTGGGGTATCTCTGAAACCGAAAAAATGTTGGATTTCTTTACATAATTATTCTAACTAATACATAAGTACGTATACAGAAAGTATTTTAGCCCGAGGAAATATTCACAGAGAGATATAAGCGATTTTCATGTTTAGGTAAAAATACCTAACTTCTCGTAACAAAATTTATTGGATTATTGTTCATCTGTAATCTGTATTACCTAACTTCATCACATGCCAAATTTCATAGACGGGAGAATTATTCGGGTTGCATAAGCCCCGTTGATTGGACTACAACTAGGCCATGCACCCGGTTCTACCTGGTTCCGTCAGAACCGGGTATACCCGGTTCTTTGAAGGTATAAACAGAACCGGTTCCGAAAGGAGAAAACCCGGTTCCCCCGGTTCTTGAAAAAAACTTAAATGATCACATTTTTTTTTTCAATATAAACTGTGAATGTGAAGAAACCACAGGTGGGTGAAGCTTAATAATAATATTTGGCAAAGAAATGAAGTCTTTGTACCAAAAATTCATTGCGCATGCAATTCAGCTAGCCCTCTCAGACGTATTTTACAAGAAAACCACGGTGAGTCGTTGTACACTCCGTAGCGGATTCCGACTTCCTTGGCCACCGTCCTGCTTCATTAGGGACCAACGCCTTTCATAAGCGTTTTTAGGCGCCTTAACACTCTGTTTAGTTTTCCCACAGCGCCAGTTTCTGCTTGCCAAAATTTGCCACTTGGCACCGTCATCAGATCTCCAGCTTCATCGTTAGAGTAAGCCGGAGTTCTCACCCATTTATAGTTTGAGAATAGGAATAGCTTGAGGTCGTGTCAGCAACGATGCCTCTAATCATTCGCTTTACCCGTCATGAGACTGTTCGATTCGACGAAATCTATTCTGAGGGAAACTTTGGACGGAACCAGCTACTAGATACTAGATGGTTCGATTAGTCTTTCGCCCCTATACCCAGTTCCGACGATCGATTTGCATGTCAGAATCGCTACGGTCCTCCATCAGAGTTTCCCCTGACTTCGAACTTACCAGGCATAGTTTATCATCTTTCGGGTCCCAGCATCTGCGCTCAGAGCATGGTCTACATTCGCGGATTGGAAACGAGACGTCTGGGGAGTCCAAGAGGTCAACTTAGGCCGGCGCTCCATTCTCCCTGAGCACGTGACAAGCGCGCGCCTTCACTTTCGTTGTGTGCCTTTCAGTTTAAAATCTCAATGACTCGCATACATGCTAGACTCCTTACTTTTATTATCTTTTATGTTGATTCTTATACTAAAATATATAGTACTAGCTTCTGCCCGCGACTTCGTCCGCGTGGATGTTAGAGAAAATCCTAAGAGAACCTTCAACCAGGATCTGACCAGTCATTTTTACGTTTCCCGTTCCGGTTCCGGTTCCCGTTCCCGTTCTGTTCCCGTCCGTTCCCGTCCCTTTCCTGTCCCGTTCCCGTACCCCTTCCGTTGCCATTCCCGTTCCCGTACCGTTCTCGTTCCCGTTCCCGTACCGTTCTCGTCCCGTTCCGTTCCCGTTTCATTCCCGTTCCATTCCCGTTCCCATTCCATTCCCGTTCCGTTCCCATTCCGTCCCGTTCCTTTCCCGTCCCGTACCCCTTCCGTTCCCGTTCCCGTTCCGTTCCCATTCCGACCCGTTCCGTTCCCATTCCGACCCATTCCGTTCCCGTCCCGTACCCCTTCCGTTCCCATTTCCGTTCCCGTCCCGTTCTCGTTCCCGTTCCCGTTCGCATCCCGTTCTCGTCCCGTTCCGTTCCCGTATCGCTCCCGTTCCGTTCCCGTTCCTTCCCCCTCCGTTCCCGTCCCGTACCCGTGCCGTTCCTTTCCCGTTGCCGTCCCGTTCTGGTTGCCGTTCCGTTCCTGTTTCGTTCCCGTTTCCTTCCCGACACGTTCCCGTTCCGTTTCCGTTCCGTTACGTCCCATACCATTCCCGATTCGTTCCCGTTCGCGTCCCGTTCCCATCCCGTACTCCTTCCGTTCCTTTTCCCGGTACCGTTCCCGTCCCGTTCCTGTCCCTTTCTCATTCCATTCCCGTTCCGTTCCCGTTTTGTTCCCGTTCCGTTCCCGTTCCCATTCCGTTCCCTTTCCGTTCCCGTTTCCTTCGCAATCCCTTTCCGTTCCGTTCCGTTCCGTTCCGTTCCGTTCCGTTCCGTTCCGTTCCGTTCCGTTCCGTTCCGTTCCGTTCCGTTCCGTTCCGTTCCGTTCCGTTCCGTTCCGTTCCGTTCCGTTCCGTTCCGTTCCGTTCCGTTCCGTTCCGTTCCGTTCCGTTCCGTTCCGTTCCGTTCCGTTCCGTTCCGTTCCGTCCCGTTCCGTCCCGTTACGTTCCCGTCCCGTTCTCGTCCTGTTCCCGTTCCCGTTCCTGTTCCCGTGCCCGTGCCCTTGCCCGTTCCCGTTCCCGTTCCCTGGATGTGCATGTCCAGGTCCAGGTCCATGATGTGTCATGTCCACCATGTTGGACTTCAAAATAAATGTCATTTTCGCAATCACCATCCCATGAAACCTCAAGAACGACATACACATCGATTTTCATGTTTGCTTACCCCATTTACACCCTAAGGGATGATTTTCAAAATAACAAAATATGTGTTTGCCTATTTATTTTAAGACATGCTCCTACGAATTTTAAAGTTGTAATGTCTATTTTATATTCTTTTTCCATACATTTGAACCTCATTTTCACCCCTTTAGGGGTTAAATCATGTCCACCGTGTTGGAGCTTTAAATAAATCTCATTTTCGCAATCACCATCCCATAAAATCTCAAGAACGACATTCATATTGATTTTTATGTTTACTCACCCCATTTACGCCATAGGGGGTTGATTTTCAAAATCACAAAATATATGTTTGCATATTTAATTTTAGATGTGCTCCTACGAAGTTCAAAGTTGTAATGTCTATTTTATATTATATTTCCATACAAAATTGGAACCCCATTTATTTATTTATTTATATTTATATAGGGGCTAAGTCATGTCCACCGTGTCAGACTTCAAAATAAATCTCATTTTCGCAATCACCATCCCATAAAACCTCAAGAACGACATCCACATCGATTTTTATGTTTACTCACCCCTATTTACCCCCTAAGGGGTTGATTTTCAAAATCACAAAATATATGTTTGCTTATTTATTTTTAGACGTGCTCCTTCGAAGTTTAAAGTTGTAACGTCCATTTAATATTATTTTTCCATACAAAATTTGAACCCCATTTTCACCCCCTGAGGGATTAAATCATGTCCACCGTGTTAGACTTCAAAATAAATGTCATTTTTGCAATCTTCATCCCAGAAAACCCCAATAACGACATCCATGTCTATTTTTAGGTTTTTTTACCCCTTTTCACCCCCATTTCATCCCCGTAGGGGTTGAAATACTAACAATAACAATATACGTTGCGTTAGATTCCCATCCATAAGCCTAAATTATATATTTAGCAATTTTTACTTCGAAAATAAAGGATTTTCTTCAATTCATAACTTCATCCCCCTTTTGACCCCTTCGGGGGTAGAATTTTGAAAAACGCCGAGACCCATATTTATTAATTTTCAATCGTCAGCCTTATCACAAAATTTGACGATCCTAGCTTCAAAACTGAGGGACTTTCATAAGAATAAGAATAAGAATAAGAATATTTTATTTTGCTCGAAACACGGTGTGTATACATGTCAGTTGGAAAAACAGTTATCGATCTACATGTTTCGCTGATTGTTCATTCAGCATGCAAAAAAGTACAAAAAAAATATAATTAATGGAATGTCAATCTAAATAATACAATTCAAAATGTCAATAATTAAATATAAATCAATTAATGGAATGTCAATCTAAATAATTCAATCAAAATGTCAATTAAATTAATTATACATCACTATATTATAACAGTCAATCACAAGTCAATTTAAATTAGAAATAGCGTAAGCATTAATATCATATTATAATTATTATAAATTAATTTTTTTATTATATTTTTTACTTAATCTTTATTTTCCATGAACTCTTTCATAGAGTAGAAGCATTTATCAATAAGCCATTTTGTAAGCCTGTTATTGAAAAAATTAAATGGCAACTCCCTTATATTTTTTGGTATCCGATTATATACTTGTATAGCCATGAAATAACAATTATTATGATAGAGATGGCTAGCACTCATAGGGACCAAAAGCTTACTTGGGTCTCTACAGCTTTTTTTCTTGAAATCGACACTTTTTTGGAAAAGTTCTGGATGTTTTCTCACAAAAACTCCTATTTCCAGAATATAGAGTGAAGTCAATGTTAATAATTTGAGTTTTTTAAATAAAGGCTTGCAAGACTCCAAAGGACCAGCACCACATATTGCACGGACACATTTCTTTTGCGCTATAAATACTTTATTAATGTGGGTAGAGTTCCCCCACATTAACAAGCCATATCTTAGTACAGAGGCAACATAACCATGATATGCGACAATGGCAGTTTTTTCACATGCTAGTCTTTTCAATTTTCGTAACGCGTAAACAAATCTGTTGATTTTGCTACATATTGTTTTATGTGTGCTTTCCAATTGCAGTGCTTGTCAAGTACCACGCCTAAAAATGATGTTTCAGACACCTCCATTATATGTTCGCCATTACAGTACAATCATACAAACTTTCATCCCTTATTTCATCCCCTTAGGGATAGAATTTTCAAAAATCCTTCCTTAGTGGATGCCTACACTGTATAAGGTATCTGTGTGCAAAATTTCAAGTTTCTAGGTCCAACGGTTTGGGCTGTGCGTTGATAGATCAGTCATTCAGTTTACGATTTTATATATTAAGATTTTCGCAATGACGAGTTAAGGCGTCTGCTGCGTTAAGCGGGATCCTGACGTGGGGCGACATAGATTAGCGCTTACTCTTGCACTGCAAGCATCTATCCGTCAGAAAACCAATCTATATTCCCGCGCCGGCCGTGTACCCGCTGCGTTTTAGACTCTTTCGTTAACTTTAGTAGTACGAGTATGTTATACACCGTTATTTTGTAGTCGTTTTAATTAACTTAAGGGAGTGCTCTACTAATGAAAATAATCATTTTTGCCAAAGAAACATGGGTCGAAAAACGACAAAAATTTTGGACTTTCCCATACAAATACAATGTTTTAGCTGTCTAGTTAGTATGGGAGGACCAACATTTTATGTCGTTTTTTGACCCATGTTTCTTGGGAAAAAATGTTTATTTTCATTGGTACAACACACCCTTAAGTTAATTAAAACGACTACAAAGTGACGGTGTAATAAGTTTTTTATTTTATTTTATTCTTGTATTTGTTTTGTCAAATAAAAAGATTATTCGGAGATTTTGGGTTTCCAAAGCTGATAGTTAATATTTTTATTTTTTATTAGGTATTATTTTTATTTAGGTTCACCAATATAAGGAAATTATAAATAAAAGTAACTAAATTGAGACTGATTTGTTACTAAATGAAGACTGAATTAATGTAAAAGTTCTAAATATATGTTGATTAGACGAGAGTTTTGAAAAAAATCGGTTTTTGAACCCCTAACCGCGGGGCCACAGCTGCGTTAAAGTGTTGCTTGGTTTGAGAATTTAAATATTTTTTTTTTTATATTAAACTCTTTATAATATTTGCTTATCCTGTCAAATTACCTATGAATAATTACATTTTAATGAAAAATTAAAAAAAGTATGCTGGAACCGGGGGAACCGGTTGTAACGGCCTGTAAGAACCGGGTCTCAAAATCCTGGAACCGGACACGGTTCTGCATGCCCTAACTACAACTGAGTTGTCATGATTAAAGTGTGGTTGTCATATTTATTTTGAAAATGGGAGAAATTTCCAAAAGTTCAGTTCGATCGAGATTTCTGGGAAGGATTCGAGGGCCCCCTGAGCTAGAGGGCCCCGGGGCACTGCCCCGCCTAGCCCCTAGGTAGAATACGCCACTGGGTACGATCTTACGAGTTTTTACTGGCAACTTTTTACATTTTATTAGTAAGGCAACTTCAAGCCATGAATAATTAAAAAAAAACTTTTTGTGTTGCCCCTTAATAAAATTTTACCCGTTTAAAGGGGAAAATTAAAAGCATTGGCACACATTGGTGGACAAATGAAAAAAAAAATTGATAATAGTAGATTATTGCATCGAGCACAAAGTAATTTATTATTGCACCGAGTGCCTCGTGCCTGCCTCGTGCCTGTTAGATTAATCTAACGAGGGCAATATAAATTACTTAAGGCGAGGTGCATAATCTGCTTTTCTTTCAACTATTACCTATAGGAATAGTACCTAGATAAAAGAAACTCATATCAAACAGTCAAAATAGAAGTTTAATTATTGAAATTAAAAGTTATGCTTGAACAATTATTACGTAAGGTTAAGAGTTTTAAATTTGGAACAAGTAGGATAGAAACGAATAATACGTACGTAAAAAAAGTATTGATATCGGCTGGCTGAATAGAGCTAATCCATTGAGATTGGCACCTTTTGGTGCGATAAAAAAAAACTGTGCAATAATGAAATTCTATACATTTTTATT
The DNA here is from genome assembly GCA_928269145.1 of Agriphila tristella. Classification (NCBI taxonomy): domain Eukaryota; kingdom Metazoa; phylum Arthropoda; class Insecta; order Lepidoptera; family Crambidae; genus Agriphila; species Agriphila tristella. The sequence goes on from OV743445.1 coordinate 22,411,490, forward strand.
GCTCTAGGAGCATTAAAGACTCGCTTTGTACTGAGTTTTTAGTGTGATTGTGATGAAATTAAAGCATAGTTTGAAGAAAAACTCTTTATTGCTCACACATTAAAAGAAGCATAATATATAAAACGAAATCTTAAAACAACTGTGGGCAAAGATGGCCATCATGATGGTGTAAACAGCGGCAATATGGCATCTACATTGACGTGCGGGGCAATTTGTTCCGCAAACCGCGCGGCTCAACTGAACGGGTCGATGCGGGTTTGTAGATTTTGAACCACGCGGTATCGTGCGCCACCGTGCGGTCCAAGATTTTGCGCTGTAGACGTTTAGTATAATCTTGTAACCCGCGGTTAGTAGTTCCGCGTGGTAGCACGCGGAACTATCTGTCAACCGGAACGCTCTGTCATGTGAACTTAGCCTAAAATGCAATGGCCATAAAGAGATACTAATTATTATCTATTGTGATCTATTCTGATTAACTAAGAGATTCAGATCGCTATGCACACACAACTGATCGCGTTTAGAGATCTAAGAATCAAAGTTTTCAGTTTCAGGATTTCCAAACACTTTAATGCTAATTTTGCGAATTTTTAAAAATAATTCTTATATCTCTGAATGTTCTTCAGCAGGCAGGCTGATTATCTAACTAGAAACCATTTAGCGATCAGTAATAATTACGGAATTGTCGCTGTCAAACCGTTTGACAGAAGAAATCGTGAATTCGTCGCGGTCACGTCGCGGTTACTGAGTTATTGTACAAGGAAATGCTCCAAAATTCGTATTATCTAACTCGGTAACCGTGGCGTGACCGCGATGAATTCGCGATTTCTTCTGTCATACGGTTTGACAGCGACGATTCCGAAATTATTACTGGGGCCGTATTATGACCTCTTATTTCCAGGCAGTTTTCTGACTGGCTATCAATCTATCTGTCTTATTTGCTATACGGCGAGAAAGAGATGTCACTACAGCAATTTATAAACCTGGCAGGATTTAAGAGCTTGTAATACGGCCTCTGATCGCTAAATGGTTTCTAGTTAGATAATCAGCCTGCCGATCAGTTAGGTATGTATCTAAATCTGAATCTCCTCCATTCACTCCCGGGAAAGTTTCAGGATTTCCATGCATTTTTATGCTAATTTCGCTCTTTTATCAGGCTAGGCGCACTCCGCGGTTTAGGTACAAAGCTACAAGTAGCCAGCGGGTCCGTCCGGACGGACTAATTTCAGAGGCTGCCGCGTGCCGGCTGGGTCCCACGTTAGCAGTTCGATTTCGATAGTCACGTCACTCGCCGCGTTCGCATATTGCCGCCTCGGTCGTTCGTTCTCACGTTTGTGATATTATAACCAAAATGAAGGCATATTACATCGCAATGGGTTGCCTTAATACTAATAATAAAATGAATCCGAACCTCACGTTTTTCACACTTCCAAAAGTTCCAAACGATATCGAAACGTAAGAATAGTGCTTGTCTAACTACCTAGTTAGTATTTACTATCCGCTACGTAGTACTGCGTATTTGTCTTATTTGCTAAAAATAATCATCACCCAACTATTTATTGAAATAATAATTTATAGATTGCGAGTAGGTAGGTACTTACTTACCTACTTTCAAAATAAAGTAAATTATTAAGGATAATTTTGCTTTCGTAAAAAAGCAAATTGCCTCAAAGTTAGCATGTATAGTTTGACGTGGCGTTGACTGTACCTAGTCTAGGTTTTTTTAAACGTATTTAAGTACCTACACATTTTATTTCACAAACACATAACTTGTAATAAATTAAGTACCTATTATTTAATTATTATTTATAAGTAGAAACCCTAAAATCGTTAGAAGAGATAAGAGCTTCGCGATAGAAAGAGAGGCAACTTCTAGGTGAATATAACTGTAGGTGAGGGAGCGGTGTGCGACCTGAATTTCACTTTATTGTGTATGGGATAGAGTCGCTACTTATTTAAATGTCTTTGCGGAGTGGATCTTCTGTACTTGTACTATTATGTATTCTGTGCTTTTATTTTAAAAACAATCCTGATATACCTACGTTTCTCTAAGAATGTTGATTAGATCAGTTGGATGTGTATCTGAATATGTATTTCCTCGACTCACTCCTCGGATGGCCATCCTCAGCACAGTTTGGTCATTGGCGGAGAACCAAGCTTTTAAAATTTAACTTTGGTAAGGTTTTATTTGTGCCAAAAAAGAAGTTGTAATGTGTCCTAACCATTTGTCAAATGAAAGCAATTACGATAGCCATGTAAGTAAGCCGGTAGGGCCACCACAATATTTTTTTTCAAGACAAGGTTCATGAAAATAAAGAAATCCAGGTTGATATAATTTTATAAAAGTTTGTTTTATTCGACAAAAATCTCTGTTAAGGGTATCAGCGGGGCTACTCAAATGGCCACTTTTCTATTCGTTCGCTAACTTAAAAGTTAAAAATAAGCCATAAACACCAAAATAACGTGTCGTAGGCTTGTCAATTCTGTACAATACAACAATGTCTGTAATTTACATAAACTTGCGACGTCTGACTTGATCATTAATTGCTTATTTTTAAGATTTAAGTTAGCGAACGAATAGAAAAGTGGCCATTTGAGTAGCCCCCCAGGGGCCCTACCGCCTAACTCAAAGCTTTAGCCAGAGCGATAGCTAGGCTCTATCTGTCATTGTCATATCATAACACGATGACAAGGACGGACAGTGCACTGACGTCATAAACCAAAGCCAGAGTCCAAGCGAGAGAGTTAGGCGGTAGACCCGCAGATCACAAACACACATTCCGCCGCAAGGCCGCGTTCCGAATCAAGGTGGAAACAAATTATCGGATGCGGCTTATGGACGCGGCTTACTGCCGCGGCTGATAGGTATCTGGGAATTAGCGTATAGTTGGCAGACTCACCATGGAATTAGAAGGTTTTGACTAGGTCAAAAAATTGTTAATAAATAGTGATAAATAGTGAACTATAGCATATAAATAGTGATACTATGATTCAAAAGATATTTGAGTATCTTGGTGAGGCTGCAAACTTGACGTCAAGTTGGCAGACACCTTAAGAAATACAGTTCGTATCATTATGATTTATATGCCAAAAAATTGTTAGAAAATAGTGAATCGTATACGCAAAATTTCAATAACATTGCTTCAATACAAGCCGAGATATTACGGTCTCTAAGTGGGCTGCCAACTTGACGTTTCAGGCAATAGCGATTCCAGAGAAACGGGTACAAGTTTTAAACAAATAAATATATCAAAAAATTGTTAGTGAAATTGTGATTCCTACGATATAAATAAAACAAGAATTCTTCATTGCTATTTTCTAAAAATCGAATGTTAACTTTTACATAATACTCTGAATAGGATGTCGATCAATATTGAACTTTGCTCCACAGGAATAAGGTTCCAACTTTATTGCAATCGTGAGGTGAGTACTATCAAGCAAAAAAGTGAGATTTATATTTTTAGCCATGTCCTCCAAGTATTATTACACTTGTTTTATTAATTAAGTGTTGGTATCAAACAATAACGATATTCATTAATAACAATAATATTCATTACAATAGCGCCATCTCTCGGAAAAGATTGTCAACTTCTCAGTTATAATTTAAAGTTAGGTGCCTATATATGTATTAGGTATTATTTTACTTATTTATTTTTGAAATTCAAAAAGGCAAATCATAGCGTGCCAACCACTTTTATTCGTTGCGTCAACTGTCTATTTTTACGAACGGTGGCTTTTGCGCCAACAATAAAGGCGATGATCGACTGTATAAAGACTACTCTTTAGTAGGCTGTGTTCAATACCCTACTCTTAATTCAATATTATTAATTCAGGAGAAACTATTAATAATTTCTACTTATATTACTTCCTACCTACTCACATACCAACTGATACTCATCCTTACTAATATAATATTATAAATGCTAAAGTCCGTTTGTTTGTTTGTTTGTTACGCCTTCATGTCTTAACTACTGAACCGATCATCATGAAATTTTGCATACACGTTGTCAGTGGTACAGAGAAGGACATAGGGTACCTTTCATCCCGAAAAAGAGTATTGTTTCCGAGGGATAGCAAAAACTCTTTCCACGCAGACGAAGTCGCGGGTGGCCGCTAGTTTTACTATAAATCTCACCATATAATAATAATAATATCTTTATTCGAACTCATACATAAATAGGTACCTAACGTTAAATTATAACTGAGAAATTGACAATCTTTTCCGAGAGATGGCGCTATTGCTATGATTGTTATTAATGAATATCGTTATTGTTTGATACCAACACTTAATTAATAAAACAAGTGTAATAATACTTGGAGGACATGGCTAAAAATATAAATCTCACTTTTTTGCTTGATAGTACTCACCTCACGATTGCAATAAAGTTGGAACCTTATTCCTGTGGAGCAAAGTTCAATATTGATCGACATCCTATTCAGAGTATTATGTAAAAGTTAACATTCGATTTTTAGAAAATAGCAATGAAGAATTCTTGTTTTATTTATATCGTAGGAATCACAATTTCACTAACAATTTTTTGATATATTTATTTGTTTAAAACTTGTACCCGTTTCTCTGGAATCGCTATTGCCTGAAACGTCAAGTTGGCAGCCCACTTAGAGACCGTAATATCTCGGCTTGTATTGAAGCAATGTTATTGAAATTTTGCGTATACGATTCACTATTTTCTAACAATTTTTTGGCATATAAATCATAATGATACGAACTGTATTTCTTAAGGTGTCTGCCAACTTGACGTCAAGTTTGCAGCCTCACCAAGATACTCAAATATCTTTTGAATCATAGTATCACTATTTATATGCTATAGTTCACTATTTATCACTATTTATTAACAATTTTTTGACCTAGTCAAAACCTTCTAATTCCATGGTGAGTCTGCCAACTATACGCTAATATCTGGGACTATGAAAATACACTGAGGTGTGCAAACTATCGGACGTAAGTCGCGGACGTAACCATAGACTAATATAACGTCATCGGACGTCCGATAGCTATCTGGCACGCCGGATGTTATTAGAGTGTGCACACTTACAGTTTGACCATAAAGAGTTGAAATTAAATGGAACTAAAATTTTTCAGTACAAAATTTAGTCAGTGTTGCCAAATTATTCGTGATTTTGACGTGTTTACATAGAAAGTGGTGCCCTCAATTTTTGTCAACTCTTTATGGTCAAGCTGTATCAGCCGCGGCAGTAAGCCGCGTCCATAAGCCGCGTCCGATAATTTGTTTCCACCATCACGCTCACAGCGCTGTTAGCGCGAATCCGACCAAATTAAATAGTCACAAAATATTACACAAATAGGGTATTTGTGTACCTACTTAATTTAATGGAAGTGCTGTTGGCGTGATTTGGAACAAGGCATAAGTGCTTGCTACATTGCTGCCAACCACGTCCCACAACCAATGTGACCTTAGGTGGCAACCGCAGCTTGTTTCGGAATTTGGTCGTAAACATCCATCTACACGGCTGCAATCCTTCAAGTTCACCTTGGCTGGAACATCATGGTTGGCACTTTGGCAGCCGTGACGTGAATGAACCAGAGACTTTTATTTTTTATTTTCAAGCTAGGCAAAATGGTCAAATTGTGTGGAAATTTAATTATGATACTGGCCACACTGATGATGTGTTTCTCTTGAGTGTGTGTGTGAGTGATGTCTCCCTCCGCCATTGAAAATAAATTCATTTTAGCCGAGAATTGAAATAGGTTGTACCTTTTATAAATCGGCAAAAATCTTCACAATCTTTATTCTTTTGCTTGTTCTATTTAGTCATATTCCGTGCACAAAAATTATATCCAATGGCAGACAGAGACACAGATGAGTTAAACATCGATAACGTAATAAAAAAATTATTAAAAGGTAATTGTTGATATTTGTTGAAGTAACCGAAATACTTGGTGATTTCTGTGATAATAAGTGAAATGCTCAGCAAGACGTGAAAATTGTGATCGCAATTGTGTTCGGTGGTGAAGTAATTATTGTGAATAAGTGTTGGTGTCATGTTTTTATTTGGCTGTTTTCAGTACGGGGCGAGAAGCCTGGTATGAATGTTCAGCTAACAGAAATAGAGATCAAAGGGCTATGTTTGAAATCGCGAGAAATATTCTTGTCACAGCCAATATTACTTGAACTCGAAGCTCCGCTGAAAATATGCGGTAAGTACAACATTAATGACGAATTAATTTGATGGAAGTTCAATGGTATCCAGGCTACTTTCGAATTCGAACCTGACTCTCCGACCGAATTTTTCATTACCTCACATTTTTCCTAAGATCAACCAGTTACAGCCGGCCTTTACGTTACGAATTTGAATTGTGATATAAAATTTTGGTGGGCGGACTAAAAATTGTATTGTTTTGTTATTTAACTATCATGTAGAAACTCGTATCTTGCAATAACTCAAATGTTATGGTGTTAATCCTAGTCAGTCTTCTAAAAAAGTAAAAATCTAAAACCGTAAACAAATCTTAAAACATACAAGTTTACTTTTTTGATCAATGACATAAATGTTATTAAAAGTGTCTTCAGGATAACTATGAACAGTTTGTTTACCAACAATATCTCCATAATGTTGTCTGTATTTAGTTTTATTGTCGTTGTGCATGCAAAAGTCGCTAATGTGTTTTTGAGTCACTTTCGGTTTTTTATGCAGTTTTAATTGTTATTCTCATACACACATACCGTAAAAACAGCTATTACATATATATGTGATAAATGCAATATTTGAAGAATTACGGAAAGTAGCTATGTGACATTGAATGTTCCATGTTCCATGAAAGTTCCACGTTGTGTTATATTTCACATTTACCAAAGCAGAAGCAGAAATTGCGCCTGATATGTGCTTCGCTATGCACATAGCGAGTTTTTTGGTCAAGTGCAGACTCGTAGCTTTTACTTAACCCTAGAACCCTACACATATTCAGAGTGGACTTTTCCTATCCAGGCTGCTGGAGCACCCATATTATTTATATAGGGATATTTTAGTAAGTAAAAGTTCTTCAGCATATTTAATGATTTATTTATTATTATTTAGGCCTAATCAACATAGAAAATTAATAAATTAGTAATATGTTATCTATTTTACAGATTTGGCACAAATTTTGATTTGGTGCTCCCCACAGATAGGCATTTTGCACTTGTTGCAAAAACTTTTAATTTCGCGGTTATTTGTGAATGAAAAAAAATTGCTTCGCCTCTGTTTCAAAAGGCTAGGTAGTAAAGTTTCAGAAATATTTGTCTTTTTCAAAATTTCGCATATAATTTGACAGATATTTATGTGTAAAGTAGTTCAATGTTTCCGTTCTTCGAGCCCAGGTGTTATAGCAGCATAGCTTGCTCGTCGCTGATTATTATTTCGCAAACTTGATAAGGTTTACCATCTTCTGAGTCTGGTGACGATGTTACATGAAAATCTTGTATAATTTAATACATCTCGTTGTCAGGTGCATCACTACAAACATATAGTTCATTTTTATCGTTCTTTTCGCACAATAACCGCTCAATAATTTTGTCGTCGAGAAAAACACCGCTAGTAGTACTCATCTTTTTTTATATGCACTGCATAATATAAAAAAATATTTCTGACTAATAAAAGTCAAAATCAAAACTAATAATCACAATAAACACACGCTAAACAATTATTTAGATTATGACCCATTTTACTACCCATGGGTGCTGGAGCACCCTGCACTAATTATTTAAATTACTTGCTGGGATAGTATCCAATTGACAACTTACACAAAATAATACACACAAACTGATAGGAGAATAGAAAAAAAACCATAACAGTCAAGCTAATAATGAAAAAAATATTAGCATTTAAAATTACAACAGGGTGCTACAGCACCCAGGGTAGGGTTCCAGGGTTAAGACTCTGATAAATATAACCATGTGTCAAATTTGCTTATTTTGTTTAATTAGAACATTATTAATACTATTATATATTTAAAAGTAATCTAAAACTATGTGAATTTGTTATATGTATTTAATTAAATATAAATTATCTATATGCTCTGAATTTTTTTCGAGAAAATCAGTTTTTGCGTCTCTTGTAAAGTATGTAAAAAACACATAGCTACTTTTGCATGCGCAACAATGTTATATTGATTGCAGTATTTATGGTTAAACTTGGTATAAACTTCATCATCATCCTCCTGTCCTTATCCCAATTTATTTGTAGTGCTCTACACAAAATAAAATTTTGCGCTCGTAGAACGACCACTATTGGGGTCGGCGCAGCATGTAATACATACTGCATTAGGTTTTGGCAAAGTTTTACGGTCGGCCGCCTGCCTGACACCAACCCTCCTTGGGAATAAAACTTGGTATAAACTTATTCTACATTAATTAGTATGGCATTAACAGCTATTATACTTTAATTGCGAGCAAAAATATGGAATCACAGGCTTATTTTCACACAAACAAAGTAATTTTGAAACTTCAGTTTTCCACCCAGGATCTGATAAAGGCTATTCAAAGAGTAAATGGAGCAGGCCCAGATTGCTAAAGAAACCCAACCAATCAAAAGAGTTGCTTAAACCAGAGACGGTATAGAGTTTTTAGTATTACATTTATCATACTTTTGATGTAATTTAGCTTATTTTTAGGGTTCTGTACCCAAAGGGTAAAAACGGGACCCTATTACTAAGCCTACGCTGTCCGTCTGTCTGTCACCAGGCTGTATCTCATGAACCGTGATAGCTAGACAATTGAAATTTTCACAGATGATGATGATATTTCTGTTGCCGCTATAACAACAAATACTAAAAACAGAATAAATTTATTTAAAGGGGGCTCCCATACAGCAAATGTGATTTTTTTCAGTTTTTTGCTCCATATTGATAACGACTACAGGTAAACAGTTGAAATTTTCACAGATCGTGTATTTCTATTGCTGCTATAACAACATATGCTAAAAACAGAATAAAATATATATTTAAGGGGGGCTCCCATACAACAAACGTGATTATTTGCTGTTTTTTGGTACGGAACCCTTCGTGCGCGAGTCAAACTCGTACTTGGCCGGTTTTTTTAAGCTCAACCCTGAGTTAAACGAGTCATCTAATCTGTAAGGTCTCTTTGGCATTATGGGCTTCCAACATAATTTCTTTAAATCGCCATCATCAGATTACCAGCCATTTAATCCTGATCAGAGAATCAAAGCTCCAAAGTTTTCTCGTTTGTATGAAAATAGGGCTATGATTCCATATTTTTGCTTGCAAGTGTAGTTCAGCGTCACAAAAACTATTTTAAATTGGACGAAAGTTTTTCACCATTGTGATAGCTGGCTTTTATCAGATTCTTGAATAATATGTCAATAAACACAATTATTGTGTGGGTGCGCTAAAATGCTAACTCCTGTATATCTTTGTAGGTGATATTCACGGACAGTACTATGACTTGCTAAGGTTATTCGAGTACGGTGGATTCCCTCCAGAGTCAAACTACCTGTTCCTTGGAGACTACGTGGACCGCGGGAAGCAGTCCTTGGAAACAATTTGTTTATTACTCGCATACAAGATTAAGTACCCAGAAAACTTTTTCCTTTTACGAGGGAACCATGAGTGCGCTAGCATAAATAGGATTTATGGGTAAGTGAACTTATAGTTATTAATTTGTCCATCTTGTTTTTATTTCTTGATAATTTTCTAAGAATCATTAATGCAAAACGTAATATTTAATTATAAAGAACCCTCGTCCAAGTTAAGGCCCCATGTAGACTTCAGCGTTATTTTACTGTAACATCTGACTGACGGTGCGGTCAGACTGCCTCTTGTCTGCACTGAGCTATCATGTTTAAATTAAAACATTACATCTTGTACCAGGCCCTAAAAATGGATATGTGACGGATATGTCTTTTGCATCAAATATTTTTTTCCATGACCAATTTTATTTATGTATTTTACGTTTGAACCCTTTTTGTGGTAGGTACTTACACTTACTCACATTAACATTCATGATGGGATCTGCAACTAAAAATTACATGAAACAAGAAGATTCTAATAGGTAATCAAATATAATAATTATTTGAATTATTATTTTCAATAAGATAGGGTCTAGGTATATAAAAAATTTACAATTGTTTTTCGTTTTTAAGGTTAAAATCATGGCCGCCAGGCGCATTACCAATTGACGGGGAAAGTAGTTAAAAATATGTTGTTACTTTTTTATTTTGAAATTTTATTATACAAAAGTTAAAGATTTTTTTCCTCGGAATCTGGTTACTATAACCATATATTTTGAATTTTGTTAAAATCAATTTTATGATGCCTAGCTTATGTAATATCTCTCCACTACTAAATAAACTTCGTAGTCAAATGAATTTGCTAATCAAAAATTATCATTAATTTTGGTCTATCTAATTTAATCAGCATTCCAGCTATGATTATATGTAGGTATATCTATTCTGTAGTTTTCATTACTTTATGTTTACATTTCTAATTGAATATGACTAATCTAAAGTTATTACATATTGTCAATACTTTATAGAGGCACTGAATGTGGTAACAAAACAAATTAAATATTAGTTTATTTCATTGCTTTTTATGTACTGGTTGTGAACCAAAGATTAATGGATATTTGAATCAGATTCCTTTAATTCATTAGATTAAATGGCACATTACAGCCAATTCCCGCACTAGTGCTGGAAGTAAATTCAAACTCATTACCGCTCGATAAATGTGGCACACCCTTTTCAAATGTAATCATCATAGAGCATGAGTAAGAAAAAATATGAAGAAACAATTCTTGATTTTTTATTTTTAACTTAAGACAGTGTTTCCCTTATTAACATTTTACTTCAATCACGATTTTTATATAAAAAAAGCTTTTAAGATAACCTTTAGATCTACTTTCTTAATCTTAATTACCTGCATTTACTCACTGTCAAGTTAACTTATGTATTGTTTTCAACTGTTTTTTTTTGCTGACAAAATATTTAAGTCATGGGAAATGCACACGTCCTGGCGCTGCGGTCTACCAAACACGAACAAAAGGTGACTCCTGCATATGGGGGTGTAAAGTTTCGTACGTTTTACATTTCGTACAATCTGTTACCTTAAGAAATATCAACAAGTTGCCATTATTTATTACTAGTTCAGTAATAGTACATTACATCCGAGAACGGGAAGCTAGCGATTGCATTGTCGAGGATGGTTTGAAGCCCGAGCCGCAGGCGAGGGCTTTAGTCATTCGAGGCAATGCAAGTAGCTTCCAGTACAAGGTTTGTATAATACTTTACTCACGAAATGCGAGGAAATACAATTTTCCTTGTAAAAATGTGATATTTAAATTGGTTCGCGTGGCCATGTTTACTGACCGGTCATGCAACCATAAAGTTTCATAAAAAGAATGCTAGCTGATAAGTTCTACCGATTTGAATTTGGAACATTTACTTCCCGCACTCAGTGCGGGAAGTAAGTATTGAATTTCATTTCCGCACTGAATTTCAAATTTAGAATGTGATGAACCAGACCCCCACGGAAATGTTGAACGCCCCGCATTCTTTTTTCAAATGGAATGATAACATTTCAGAGCATAAGTGAGTAAAATAAAATTACGGATTCGCAAAACATTAAATGCTAATAAGCTGTGTTTTGGCATATCTGATTTGATTATAAAACACTATATTAATGAATCCAACTATATTTACGAATACAAAAAATACAGCGTAATTGTTACATTTTCTTTGTTGGATTTACATTCACAATCAAATTATAGTTGCATATCAAGCAAAAAGTAAAGAAAGTATGTAATTAGCAATTTTGCTAAAGCAACCAAATAAATTAAAAAAAAAATTGTGAAAATTAGTTGGATTCATTTACAAAATGACAGCTAGCCATTTAATCTTACGATCAAAAGGAGAAAGACCGCTATTGCAAATTATTTCAATTTCGTCATACTAGCTCCCGTAATTTTACTGAACTATACCTTCACAAACAGTCAAAGGCCAACGTATTTTATAGTATTTTGTACCTTTAGCATCTTTTAAAAAGTATGAAATAGATGTGAAATGTCTTTAAGATTCTTTTTGTTAGCATGCCCGCCAGCGCCTATACGGATATTCATGTTTTTTTTTAGAAATTTATAGTTTTGTGTATTATCAATTAATAAATTAGCTAAGCCCAGCTGAGGAGAACAATAACCTGTTTAACACAGCTGTGTAAACTTGGACACATCTAGAAAGTTATTGATAGATAGCCTACAATCCTACATTAACAATATTTCGTGATTCATTCAAGTTAGCATTTTCACAGAATCAAATAAAAATTGTTGATATTTTGCCTCTACATCAAGTAATGTTTGCCTTAAATCACTCTTTTATTTTATTTTTGTCAATTTATTTTATCAAAATGTACCTAGATGACTAATATCAGGTACAATGGTCCACACCAGCGCTTTCATATTATGTTTAGTACGCGTTGGGAAGAAGTGCGTACGCGCATGAATTTTTCTGCAAAGTGGCAAAGCACGTGATTGGCCGATTGTACATAATCCTAATACATGGTAGCTATAGTAAATATGATTCAACTTTTCGTTAGGGCTCCGAACACAACCAATTTCGGTTGTTAATTTTTATGACGAATCCGGCCAGATGAGGCTTGCTGATTGTAACATGATTCATGAGTCATTACTACCTGAATCACTGCAAGGCCGATAACGTTCAAGTTCGCGTTTATTAGATCGATTGTGAAGGGAAACAAAAACAATGCATTATAAGTTAAAGTAATGGAGCTAAAATCTTTGTTTGGAGGTCGTTTTATATCACTCATTGACTATTTCGATAGACCAAAATATACCTCAATTTTCGGGAAAGCCGTCAAGAAAATCATGGTTTTGCTAAGATGCAGTTTGTGTGTCTGTTTATAATTCACTTAAGACCTATACGTAGGTAGTAATAAATCTGTACCTAACTAATATAGCTGTTGGTTTTCTGAATATAAAAATAAATAAATAAGAACCTCAGATCAAATAAAAAAGTAAGATGGAGCGTTGCGAACAATGAAGTGAGGCCGGTTTTTGATTGTACATGTGTGCGTACAAGGGGGCTGGCGGGGGCCGGGCGGCAGGGTTTTATATGGAAAGCCAAGGCGAAGTTTCGTTACACGTGTGTGCGTAAACTGTACATGTACACAGCCAAGGCGTAGTTTTACAGGCCTCACCGCTTTTTTCGGAAGACTCCGTCTTACTTTTTTTTATTTGGTCTGAGATAAGAACCAGCAAAGTATGATATATTATACTATGATAGCGACTAATACATTGTTTTAAATTTGTGGTACAAACAAAGACCACCGTATCTTAATGTGACCGTATGCTGATCGTACCCGTGTGCGTGTACACACGGACTGCATACGTTGTGGCGGGTCCTCACAACTGCATCTGAAATCTGAATGCACACTATGAATTTGGGGTGCTTAGAGTAAGTTAAAGTAAGTTAAGTATTAATTTTAGATTTTCGATATTGAATCAGAAAAGAAGTGGAAATTTTCCTATCTGATGCTTGATGACATCACAGTAGTTCACAGTTTCACACTCAATTTTGGTACAATGTTAGTTATCGGTTCGCTTATTGTATCAATTGGAAATGTACATAAATCGAGTAAACACAGTTGATACTATTTTATCCAATAATCTTTTCTGTTGATAAGCGTCTTAGATGAGATCATGACAGATCTATATTTAAAACTTTTATAATGTCGTATCGTACTTGATCTTAGGCTTATGTATATAATGCGGTATTTTTGTATGATAATATAAACAAAGCCGAATATGAAATTATTATTGTAAAACATCAATAGTTGATCCATCCGTGACAATATAGTAGACAGAGGTGAAGACTACAATCCACGATAAAAACAGTATCGATGTTAAAATTTAGCGTCACTACTTTATCTCCGGTCACCGTTAGTGTTATTGAACTCTCGATTTGCATCTGTTGAGATCTGCCATCGATAAAGATGTGTAGACAACGCGTACAAAAACATAAACATTTAATATATCTTTTAATCTCTTGAATCGATATGAAAATATAGTTTTTCGACATGCATCTGTTTAGAATGTAATTACGAACTTGATGGCAGAATGTTCCACATATTGGGATTACTGGGAAAAGATGTAATAAAAATTTTATAAATTCCATTCATTGATTATTTTCTAAATATGTTGATAAAATAGCGAAATCGAATCACCGTTTTATGATTACTTTTCCAAGAATAGAAAGCGGAATCCCAAGTGGTTTTCTTATGAATAAGCAGTTTTCGCACAAATAGGATCATTTGTATCTTCGATGAAATCTTTGAAAGCCATTATAGTGAATAGTTTTGTTACAATAACCACTTTAAAATCCAGTATCGAATAGTGCCACAGGATAAATATTAGTACAGATACCGGCACATAATTAACTTGGCAAGACAAAGATGAGACAAAAGATGCACAGTAGCTACAAACTCTAAACTCGGCGTATTTTTGTGTCATCTTTGTCAAGTTATGTGCCGGCACCTTTACCAATGCTGGCTATCCTACAAGAGTCTCATCTCTTTATAAGCAACAATAAATACGTTAGTAAGTTAGTATCCTAAAATTGTATTTTATGACATTGTGTTTCAATCTGACTTACTTATGTTATGATACTCATTTATAATTTTCTGTGGGCCTGCAAATTCTGATCGTTTGTTTCATATTGCTTACAATAGAATTCCTCAGGGAATTTTTTGACTGTAATTCATGAAAGAAATAAAGAGACACATTTGTAACAATTTACATCATAATATGTCTGTCATATATCCACATTCATTACACTTCGTCTCGCACCTATTTAGCCCCTATTTCACCAAACTATCATTTGTCAGTGACATAATTATGTCTGTAAATTTCACAATATTGTCCTTACTTTATTAAGGGACAATTATGTTGTGAAAAATTTATAATTTAAACAAGTCGTCAACTGTCACGCTAACTTAACCAAAATCTCGTTATCAAAAGTTAGTGAGAAATCTACAAATAAGTCATAAAAAAATTACCCTGTTTCACAACCTTGTCCCTAATTAAAGTAACGACTTCACCGACATTATGTCGCTGACAAATGTCGATTTGGTGAAATAGGGGCTTACTGTGTAGTAAATTCGTTATTTCACGTAACTGTCGTGTGTTGATTTTGTTGTTTTTAATTAAGGACATTCTGTTGTAGCCATGGGCATTATTTTAAAAGTTGAGTAACAACAACCTACTATTACATATAAAAGTTCTGAAGTTTAACTTGTATTGTAGAGAGTATTACGGAAATAACAATATTTAAACAGGATTAGTTCATTTGTAAACATGGTTAAGTAAATATTGTGTTTGTCTACAGGTTCTACGATGAGTGTAAACGAAGGTATAACATCAAGCTATGGAAAACCTTCACAGACTGCTTTAACTGCTTGCCTGTAGCGGCGATAGGTAAGTCTATTAAACTATCTCTCTTATTTACATTATTTTTTGTCGTGACTGACATACGGCTCGAAGAACCAGCTGAAATACTTGCAAATGTTTATCGTTTTCATAAATAACGTTGAGATAGTGGGTAAAACTGTACGTTAAGGGCCGCGAGGTAGGGGAATGGGAGGGGGGATGAAGGGGGCGCCCTTTGGTACCCTCCACCCTTGAAGCAAGCCCTTGGTTTCCACGATACTCATGGTTGAAGTTTGTGGTTTGACTGTACCAGTGGTAAACCTACCCTTATAGGAGGAGGGAAGGGGTACAACCCCCTCCTCTAACCTCCATCTGCCGGAGATGCGTAGTTTTCGAGAAATATATTTTTTTGTAAATATAACCTCAAAACCAAAAAAGTCATAAGCAACCAAGTAATTTGGCGATGTTTAATAATTTATTTCTTAAAAACTACTAAGTTGCTTCAAAAAAGAATTTCACTGAAAGACTTCTTGCATCGTTAGTTTCTGTCATAAAATTATGAATCTCCAGACCAGCGGCTCTTACAGTTTAGCCCGATAATGTGCTATAGTTGCATCCATAAAATGAACACTTTAAATTATCTCCTTGAATTCCGCAATGCTGACGAGGCGGTGCGTCTGCACTTCTAAACTGGGTCGAATTCTATCGCGAAATGTTTGAAACAACACCTGCAGTGGTGAAATACCATCCAAATACAAGTTGTTTGCTCTGATAGGCTAATGCGTGTTTTTTATACCTACTATATTGTATCTATAGTTTTCGTTTTAAAATCAGTATTAAGTCTCGTCGAAACTCACAGGAAGCGAGTGAGTACAAACATAGCGTCGTAGGCTAACGCACTTAAAAGTTTTCAGGGTCCGGAATTTCGGAGTATTAAAATTTTGCTATATCGTAAATGATTTCTCGAGTTCTCGACTTTTCTTGAGCTTAATTCCCCAACGATTTCCCGGTAATTGTCGGCTCGGGAATTCCCGGGAATGAACCTACATTCGTAAGCTACTAAGTGAACATTTTTTTCTCTTGTTCTTTGTCCATTTTCATTTATCATTGTTTACAGCCCCCGTCAATTTAAAGTGCACTTATCCAATCATCCATTTTTGTCGACAATGATTGAAAGCTTATAAAAACCCGGTACTTAGTGTTTAGTCTAGCTATTCTATTCTTATGCGTTGTGTTAAATCAAGTAACTCCATATCTTAAATACAAAATACGTTATCTCGGAGATGTAGATGGACTAGTCTGGAGTCTTCTCCAGACTCCTTAAATAAGTATTTAATAACTTCACTTCAAGAGTTCTTGTGGGCAACTAATTTTAACTTTCCAAAGTTTTATGAAATCCGCTTCAGCAAGTATGATTTCTAAATAAGTATCTATGTATCTCTTATTCCAATTTATAAAAACCCAGCTTACTTAGTGTTTAGTCTAGCTATTCTATTCTTATTCGTTGTGTTAAATCAAGTAACTCGAAATCTGGGGGCTAATTGTCTAATTTAAAAATCTATCGCAATCGCTTACGTTTGACAGATGGATGTGACACATTGCTGCATTTCTTTGGTAAGTTTTTATTTGTGCCATCCATGTATTACATGCTGAAAGCGATTGCGATAGATTTTCAAATTAGACAATAGAAAGGCTGAATGGACTAGTCTAGAGTCTTCTCCAGACTCCTTAAATAAGTGTTAAATAACTTCACTTCAAGAGTTCTTGTGGGCAACAATTTTTAACGTACCAAAGTTCTATGAAATCCATTTCAGCAATATTTAGTATATGATTTCTAAATAAGTATCTGTCTTTCTTATTCCAATGTGGTATGTGATGTAGAATGGCTTAAATATTTAATCCTTTTAATTGATCAAAATATCATTTAATTAAAACATACTTTCACCGAGCCTAAGATCAAGTATGGGGCATGCATGGGTGGTAATTTTAAATTTACATTTTTCTGTCCTCCCGTATTTAGGTTGATTCGCCCGTCCGAATGAGCAGCCGGCAGAGCGTTAAGGGCGAAATCGCTCAGTCCATGCTAGATTGATGAACCCATGTCAATTATGTGGTTATGAACATGAAATGTTTTGATGATGAAAACATGTCAAAAAATAACTGATCGCTTCTTGAGATCAACATGAGATACCTATGTGAATTTAACAAAATATGGCAACATAGGTACACGAATTAACAGCTTTTGAGCTAAACTCAGCAGAAGCTTTTACCAGCTTCTTCAAACGTTTTTTTCCCATAGTCTGATGATGTCTAACTTGAAGTATCACCAACTCCAAATAACGTAAGACTAAAGCGTTTTCTAGTGCAAACTTGTGTAGTGCAGTGCATCCATCGCAAATTCGCAACGCAACATAAAATATGCCATACATGTTTCTTTATCAGATAATATACCATGCTACAATGAGGATCAGTAACAGGTTTGAATCCTATAGTTTTATTGATATAATACAAATACATATTCATAGCTATGAAACCTAGTGAAAGAATTTTTGAAATCCGTTTAGAAATGTTGAGTTGAAAGGGTTTGAAGGAAATGCCAAGCTCAATGCAATATGTGCTTTATCACGTACGACGTAATGTTCGCATACGTCGCGGTGACGTCATAAGGACCCCTCAAAAAACCAGTATTTTAGCTCTCATAACTTCTCAGGTTTAAGAGATATCGTAAATTTTTTTTCACAGTTAATTATGTGGTGGCCTCAGACCAAATAAAAAAGGGAAGACGGAGTCTTCCAAGCAATGCACTGAAGCCAGTTTTTTTATGCATTAGTGTGTGAGCCGGTGTTGCCATAGTAATTCATATTACCCCAATGTAATACGAATAACGCGTTATGAAATAATAACGTTATATCACATATTAGAATCAAAACGCTATATCACGCGATATAAATCAGTCATGCTAGGCTGGATTCAAGAGATCATAATACGGCCCCAAGAGGGGTATTACAAGCTCTTAAAACTTGTCAGTTTTCTGAATGGCTATCAATGCGTCTCTTTTATTACTGATAAAAGATACGCAGACGATGATAGCCATTCAGCCATTCTGACTCGCGGTGTGGACTTGTGAGGCGACGGCTACACGCCTGGTACTACTGTGATCCATCAGTATTAAATCAGGGCCTATTTCATAAAAAAATAGTTTAGAATTATGTTTCTTATTAATTATAAAACATAATTTTACCCCAATAAACTACTACTATGGTAGATTACTGTACTTTTTCATTCTTTTATGAAATAGACGCCTGATAAAATAATACTGATGGATCACAGTATTCACTACGCGTGTAGCCGTCATTCACCTAATGATAGATCGATAAGGTGAGCTTCTCAAAGCCCTGCATGCAGGGCTGTGAGTAGCCCGCTTTAAAAGTAGTGGCGGAAGTAGCAAGGAAATAGGAAAAATGTAAAAAATAAAACTACAGAATAACTAAAGTTTCGTGTATTTAAAGCGAGATGTTTGTCCTGACATGTTAGGCTTTTTGTGTCAGCATTCCGGCCGGACATAGAAAATGTCAGGCTCTTTTGGCTTATTCACATTATAGAAAACAAATCTTATAAATTAGCTTTAATATAATTATTTTTCTTTTTTGTACCTAACAATCAACTAGAACATTTTCAGTAAAACAATCAACAAATTTTGTAATAAATAATCAATTTTAAACTAATTAACATTTAAAATTATAAATAATCAACTGTACAACTAAAGCTTAAAATACGAAAACTAAAACTTTATTTTTGTCTAAGTACTTGAAATTTTAATTTGACACGTCATTATAAAAGAAAACAACAATAAAATACTTATTTATTAAAAAAATGTGTTGTCGTGATTACGTCGCTCCGTGTGGTTGCTTTAGCAAAATGTCAAGACTTTTTAGTAAAAATCCGGATTTTTGTCAGCATTTTTAGATACACCAACTGATTACGAGATACACGAGGGAAGTCCAAAATTCAATAAAAAGGATAGCCGTAGTCGCATGCCACTTTGTCCTAGACACGCATGACACGAACAAGCTGGGGCCTATTACATAACAAATTACAATCTTCTATTATTAGTGATTTTCTATGGAAAAATACTAATAATATCACCTTGTATTTTGTTATGCAATAGGCCCCTGGAGGTCATTTACATTTAACATTTACAAAAATGTACTATTTCACACACACGGTCATCTGAATTACTAGCTAGGCGAAGCCTGTACTATGGGTAACAGAGGCTAATAATTTTAGTTTATTTTTATGTTGATAGATGGCGCTATTCAATTAGGGAGGTTTTTTTTAATTTTACTCCCAGGGGCCCTACCGCCTAACTCAAAGCGATAGCCAAAGCGACAGCTATGCTCTATCCGTCCTTGTCATATCATAACACGATGACAAGGACGGAGAGTGCACTGACGTCATAAACCAAAGCCAGAGTCAAAGCGATAGAGTTAGGCGGTAGACGCGCTAAGAGGAGTAGATTGCCAAACAAAAATAAGAAGAAGAAGATTAACTGTCAAATTGACAAAATCCTTTGCTTTTTTCTTAAAAAGTTACGTACCTACTTAGTTGAACAACGACATCTAGCCGTCTTTTAGGTACTACTTTTGTTTTTAAACTGCCTTTTGAAAACCGCTCATTATGTTTTATCATTATTAAGAAATAATTCTACCCTAATAACTAAAAATTTATTAAATAAATAAAAAATAAAATAAAAAAAGAATGAAAAAGTACATGTGGTAATATACCATTGTAGTAGTTTATTGGGGTAGAATTATGTTTTATCATTATTAAGAAATCATTCTACTCTAATAAGAACAATGGTAAATTGTTGTAGTAAATTTACTATTTTTTTATGAAATAGGCCCCTAATTAAATACTGATGGATCACAGTATTTACCACGCGTGTAGCCGTCGCCTAACCCTGATCGCATATACCGCCTCCGTTCCGTTCCGTCCGTGTCGTGGGTAAAAACGTCCAGAAACAGAAATAATTAACGCGCTATTTTTAACAAGAAACAAATAACGTTATGTTACGTTCCATGTTACCCAATAATAGGTTTTAACTATAACGTCTGGCATGGCAACACTTGTTGAGGTTTTGTGTTTCAAGTAATACCTTAATGTTTATTTAGAAATTAGTGAAAATAATAGTTTCGAATTTTACTTCCGTGTGAAATGTGATTCCATCCTGCTTTTTATGTGTTGAAGATTGACTTTTACACCCTTTCACTACACAATTCGCCATTTTCGTTGGTGAAATTATATTTTATTAGTACGTCCTTGGTACGTCCGCTTCGCACGGTGGCTGTTAAGAAAAGGCATAGTTTCGTTACATGTGTGTGCGTGCAACTGTGTATGTACATGCCAAGGCATAGTTTTATCGGCTTCACTGCTTCGTTCTATGAAGACTCCGTCTTCCCTTTTTTATTTGGTCTGAGGTGGTGGCATACGCTTTCTAATTCGCCACTAGACAAAAATCGTTACTGATCATCATTGGTCGCCCAAAGATCGATGATGCTATTACACATTTTATTCAAAAAACCTTATGAATACTCTTATAATAACATTAAAAATACTTTATTCTCGGGAACGATGTCCCAAATAATGAATTGACCTCTTTCGCGTGAGTTCGCTTTGAAAGTAAAATGTATTATTAACATATTTCGATGTTCAACATAATTTAGTTTAAAATACATTTGTGAATTAGAACTGTTCAGTTATGCTTTTGGTTGGTATAATGAGTTATTTATACTTCTGTGAGTTTTATATTTCTATAGTCAGGATCAAACAGAATAATAAATATCTAAAAGTATTAGATAAAAATGTTGGTAAATAGCACGTCATACATGTGTTATTGCGGTTTGGAGATTATTGTGAAATATTCCTGACGACTTAAGTCCGAATTAGGTCTCTCTATAAATACACAATGGCTGCGCTAATTATGACATTTATGACAGTTTCTGAAATGGGTCTGGTTAGTTACTGAAACAGCTCCCACGGGAATCACGTGAACCCGAGAAAGGCAAACCTTAATGGTCGTTGGTATACATACTGCAGGTCACATTATATCGGTCTTATTACAAGCAGACAGTATACAAAGAAGTACTTAATCAAAGCATGTTATGTGAGGTTATCCTATAACGCATTTCTTGATAAAAAAAAAGCATCTCACGCATAGCATAGTCGACTTTTGAAAACTAACATCGTAAATCTTAGTATAAAGTATAAATTTTGCAATAGATTATTTTGTGTTTGAATAATTCATAGCATCACAGTGAAAGCGAAAGGAGATAATGTTTCCTGTCCACCGGCCAAGTGGACAGCGAATGCTGATGTTGGTTGTTAATTATTTATATAACCTATGCCAAAAATAAAATATGCAATGCAGGTACATTAGCAAATACCTAATGTTATTGTTTTTTCATAGTAAAAATAAGTTATCCGTGACTGTGACTAAATAAATGTTCGATAACAGCGATTGAAAGCAAAAACATTTGTCTAAAAACGTGTTTTGAAAGTTAAATTATGATTTGAATTGAGAATATCGTAAAATTGAAGCCAAGTATAACGTGTTTTGAAATTTAAATTATGATTTGAATTGAGAATATTGTAGAATTGAAGCCAAGTATAACAACATTGCTATTAATAAAATAACTCTGATTAATTAATTAGAAATGAAATTGTTCGATGCATATTAAGTCAGAAACTGGTGGTAGAAATTAACATAAGTAAAAATACGTTTACATAAAATGTATAGTGTGCCCACTATACATTTGAAGGTTAGGTGCTTGAAAAGTTGATGTGCAGTAAACAAACCACGATCCACAGCTTAAGTTCACGATAAATACGTAAAAATAGATTAATTCGCTGTACTTTTCTCTATAATGAAATAAATATATTGTTTTAAATTTCCATGGCTATTGACGTTAGTAGAATAAACTATGTCGGGATTTACACCATGTACCTGTTTATTTTTGAGTGTCCGATATTTCGGCGCAGTTGCATGCGCCTGATCACGGAAGAACTGGAGACTCAAAAATAAACAGGTACATGGTGTAAATCCAGACATAGTTTATTCTAATAATGAAATAAATATGTAAACAATCCGCGCGGCCTCCAAATACAGGGTCATTTTTGGACCCCTTTTCAAAATTTGTCAAGTCATACTATAACAGCAGTACAATCGATTTGTGAAGTAAAAAATTTTTTTTTTTTTACATTTTTGTCCCAAACTTTTCCCTACACAAATTGAAATTGTTGTCACTGTTTGCGCATCGCACGGTCGACCCGCGCGAGCCCCCCTCCCGCCACCCGCCTTCCCCCGCTCGCGTCGCTGGCGCGAGGGTGAGCGTGCGCGCCTAAATTTTTTGGACATAAAAAGTGGCTGAAAACTTTGAATTAAAAAAGAAATAATTCATAATTATCTCACCAATTTTTTTTTACTTCTTCCTTGAACTAATATTTGATTTTGTAAAGAGGTCGCAAAATTACCCTAGCGTAAGCAAAAAAGGTATGTTTAGTTATGTACAGTTTAGGAATGTACATAAAAAAATACTGATTAGATATCATTATCATCACACTATCACCCGAATATCCAAATATGCACACAACATGCGTTTTTTTTATCAATATTGAAAAGTAAAAATAAAATTGAACTTCTGAAACTTTGTTAATATTAAAATTGTCATAATAATATGTGGAATGTATTGGCAAGTCTCAAGAGATAAATCAGATGCTTATTGTCAATGTATGAAGTGTTGAAATTCGTCAGGCAATTTACGTGAGACAGCGATCATACTTCTTGTATGATATATTTATTGCAGTATTTCTCGAATAGCTACAAACCTAAGTTATATTAATCTATTTTTTTTATCGGGATGAATGTTAGAAAATCAATAAGCAGTGTGACTTTATGGAGTAAATAATGTTGAATAAAGATATACATCTATCAACTAACGGCCAGAATTAATTAATAAATCAATCCACAGATAGGGATAGGCCCGATCTAGATCAATTCAATTAATTAATAATTAATTTGATTGAGGCAACACCTTAGGCATTAGGCAACTGTCGTACATTATTTAATAATATCCTCTGAAAGAGGAAACCTATGGAAGTGACATAAACTGCAATAATAAACCATTCGTGACGTCAGGCGCGTGCCGTGTCCGCCATATTGTGTTACGTTTACATGTTACAATTTTGACTATGCTGTTTACATAAGGTGTATGTAATTAAGCCACATGTTTAGTTGCGTTTGAATGGAGAACAATGAAGTAGGTATGCACGCTTTTTTCGTAGGTATGCCAGGTCCATAGTATTACTTCGTCATTGATAATATCAAACGTTGCAGTTGCAAGTTGCATAGTAACTAATAAATCTGGATCAGGCCCAAGGGCGTCGCCAGGGGTGGGCAGGGGGGGGGCGCTGCCCCCCCCCCCTAGAGGTTCAAAAATGTAGCCAACTGCAAATAACCAAAGTCGTGCAATTGACTTGCTTTTCCGATAAATCCTGCCCCACCTCAAAACTTGAATAAATTCACTAGGTGCTGTTGACTGTACCTACAATTCATATCATTCTCATCCTCTTTAATATTAACTTGCCCCCCCCCCCCCCTGGGCCATGGGCTGGTAACTTGCTCCCCCCTGGGCCATGGGCTGGCGACGCTCTTGATCAGGCCTATCACAATCTGTGATTGATTATTTATTCTGGCCATTCAAAATCAAACCAGGAGGTGTCTGCGAACAAAATCGTCTTAAATCAAATAGAGTATTTAAAATGTACAGGATATCCCACTGCATTCACTCACACATACAGTCAGTGGCACGAATCATGAATATTTTTCGAC
The DNA here is from genome assembly GCA_928269145.1 of Agriphila tristella. Taxonomy (NCBI): domain Eukaryota; kingdom Metazoa; phylum Arthropoda; class Insecta; order Lepidoptera; family Crambidae; genus Agriphila; species Agriphila tristella. Next base: position 22,435,784 of record OV743445.1, read on the forward strand.
GGAGTGGGGATAAGTTCGCGCATGTGCTCTTGTGAGCGACCAATATCGCGCGCCCCTCTCCCGCCGCCCGCGCCCCTCACCGCAACGCATACCCAAAATACGCGTTCCGCGCAATCCCCACCCGATTTCATGATTCGTGCCACTGACTGTACAATACATGCATATACGACTGGCATAGCAACTCCATTCAAAGGCACTGCAGTAGCCGTGTAGGTAAACGACCTAATTTTCATTGCCTAAGCCAGTGTTTCTCAATTAGTTTAACTTGAGCCCCCGGGGATCCGTGCGGTTACGAGGAGTACTACATAGGATGATCTCCACCAATACAATTTTAAACGCTTTTGGAAGCAAATAAACAAAATAGTTGCGCAAAGGATGATAAAACTAATTTATTAACTATTTCATTTAATCTCGTATGAAATCGAATTTTAATTGTACTGATTTATTGTTTTTATTTGTATTTGATTTTATATTGTTGTGCCCTCACAGGGCTCATGTGCTGGACTAATTCTATTATAAAACCTATGATTAACCTCAAGAAAAAACAATAAATGAATTATGAAAACTAAAAGCTGTCCAAGCCAACATTATTTCATAATTTGACGTATTTTATCCCACTTAAAATAGCCTAGCTAGGGTAAAAACTAATATTTATTTATGGTTTGGTGTTCTGGTATTCAGACCATTTAAGAACCACTGGTCTGAGAGGAAATGCAGACGTCGTACTGTTCATGTAAATGGAGTACTTACTTTGTTTCCTGTTTTTTGATGCAGCTCAATATTGTGAATTTTGGAGTACGTACCTACGTATTCGAGCTTGGGCTGAAGCTATAAATTTTAGCTTATGAAAAAGTTGCACAAAAGTGCAAAAACTTTACTTATCGGACTAAAAACAGACCTCAAAATAATTAATCCTCTCTATAAAGACTACCATCCTACCATCTATTGCAAGGGTCTTCAACCTTTTTGAAGTCAAGGGCCTAGTATTCTCTGATAAAAGTTTGGTGGGCCGCAACACAAGAAAATCGGTAAATAGGTATAATTTGAAGACATGTGAATTTAATTTTTTCAATATAATGACAGGCCGCAAAGAATGCAACCTGATCTATTGTCTTACCATGTCTAATCTAAGGAGTAAAATGAAAATTTTCAAAGAAAATTGTAGCTATATTATTCGCTAACTTCCAATCTCTACCCTCAAATTAGTTGAATATAGAAAGCAAATTATCTTCCCCACGCGGCTCAAAAATAATAAATCGGAGGTCAGACATTCTGTATTCCAGCCCAGAAATAGAAATCATTTTCCTTATTAATTTCATAGAGGGATGGTTTTTGTCGTGTAGGAAATGTTACTATAAGCTTCTAGATCAGTGGTTCCCAATTAATTTTTTGTTTGACCCCTCTAAGAAAGTCCTCAAGGTCGCGTACTCCTTATTGCACCTCGTAGGAATGATTGCTACCTTTTACCATTAATTGGTAAACCCTGTTTTAGATATTTGAATCATCATTTTTTATAGAAAAGTATCTAAGTAAACAAGCAATCTTTGCCATTTCTGAAACTCGGAAAGACCATTGTAGCTAAAGGAAAACCCAATTTAGGTCTTGTTATCTTTGCTACCAAGAAATTAAAATCATCTTTATTTTCTTAAGCAGTATGTAATGTAACTTGTTCAAGCTATTAGTTTAGTAAGTATTATTTTAATAATGGTATTCTTGTTTAAATAATTTGGCTGCGCGATGTTAAGTGACGATAAGGCCGAAGGTGGAAGCGCACTACACCCGGAATCGGAATCATCACTGAGGAACTAGATATTCCTCAGTGATGATTCCGATTCCGGGTGTAGTGCGCTTCCACCTTCGGCCTTATCGTCACTTGAACACAACAATGATTAAATTGTTGTTATAGCGTCAGACTTAGGTAAGATGGTGGTAGTTAGCCAGGCGGACTTGAAATGAGCCCTGCCACCAACCAAACGAAGTACAAATTGTACCCCCCTCTGGGAATCGAACCCTTATACTTACATAGGGGTGGCTCATTTATGGTATGATATTTTCTTTTCAATTTTAGGAAAGTCCGTAAACTTAAGTGGGAGCATCATAAAGATGCGCATAAACTTCCCTTCGCCATATCGATCGTAGTCGGCTATACGAGAGAGTGCGAAGATGGCATTGTTAAGAAATGCCAGTTGACAAAATAGGCCGAGACGAGAGCGCAATCAGGAAAGTTGTCTAGAGTGACACGACGTCACATCGCGGAGAAATCTGAGCTTAGTCCATTCCTTTTAAAGCGGTATGTGAAACTGCATTCGTCTAGTGCACTTAAAACCTATTTCTTGGTCTTCAGCCTCTCTGAAACCTTATTGTAACAAAGAGTTTTGAAATGTCGTTCCAAGAAGGAAGAAAGTGTCGTAATCAAAAACTAAAGGCTATTTTAATGTCTTTTGCAATAAGTCAGCGAAGTCAACGATAACTTCCTTTGAAATTTTAATTTCATTGTAACTTTACAAATAAAAATCTTTCTCATCTCAACCTTTCGAATGAGTTTTTGACTTTCGCAATGGGAATACTTTCAAGTTTTGTATTGGATTAAATCTGTTCCTATTAAAATTGACATACATAAATAATCCTTATTTTCATCCTCCTAAAAATCATTTTATAACTATGCTGGTTTTTAAACTGAGTTCATTCAGACAGAAAGCAAATGGTCCGATCTGGTTCTTCGGTGACAATGTAATCTTGACAAATGCTCTTAGGCGCTGGACCTACCTACATATAGATTGTTAGATCGCTTCTACTGGGGTTGATGTCTGAATTTATTAACTGTACTTTTATACATAGCTGGTTCCTTAGTAAATCTTTCGCCTTCTATAAAGCACTCATTCTTCCTCATTTGCGTTTCCATCGCAAAACTATAAAACTTTCCCAATCCCTGAAGAATGTCTAGAGGTATCAAACAGGATAGCGAGTCACGTTCTTCACTTTCGTTTCTTCGAGACAACTGGCCGGAAACGACGCGCTGCGAATGCTGAGGTTAACCGGTCCCGCAGAATCGAATATCTCGGCGACACGCGAAACCTTCAGAATGCAACCTTGTTGATGGTGCTGTTGCCCTCTTGTCCATCGCTAACATTCTGTAGCTGATTCACATACCAAACTAAAAACTAGGTTGAAGCCACAAACTGTATAGAGTATAAAATGTAGTTCAAATTCGTCGTGTCGTGTAGGCAACTATCCAGGAAAACCAAAACTGTGCAAAAGTAATCCCCGGGTGAAGGATCATTTCACGAATTCTCAAAGAATTTCCCGGATAAGCTTAACCTAAAGTAATACCTTAATATCCTAGTTAAGCACAGACACGAGCGAAACGGCTCTGGTATTAATTAATTAATTCTATTCGTACTACATCCAAAAATGTTACTTCCTTTTGCGTCCTTATATCTTCGCGTTAAGCCCCTACATGTTCAATAAATACTCTGAAATGGAAGTCTGTTTGGTATTAACGGTTATGTTACTGCCATTATGTTGAAAGCATGAGGAGGAAAAAAACGTTAATGCGAGGGCATTGACATCGTGATTAGCTGTTACGCAAATTAGGGTTTGACAGATGATAGATTATATCACTTGTTGAAAAATAATGATGCTAGCGGTACTGCGAGGCGGCATTGTTTATGCTTCAAGAATTTTGGCAACCGCTCTTTATTTGGAACGGGTTTTCTCGTCATTGGTTAAGGATATTGTAGCAATCGCTAACTTTCTCGTTTCGTGGAGATTACACAAACGATAATGACCAGTTGTCGACTACTATGTTATTCTAGCGATGACATCTTCATTGGAAGTATTGAAACTAAACAATACTGTGTTTATGTTGAAATGTTCAACATTGCCATCGATCCGGTTCAAACCCGTAGCTCTAGAATTTCTTTAGACTTTAGGGTTCTTCCACAATTGAAGACTGGTAAGTAATTGAATAAATTTGTCCTCAAATGCAAAACATCCAAAACAACAGTTACTCATGAAGACCATGGAATCCAGTTGCTACAAAAAATGTTGAACCATAAATTCTATCCGCAATAGTAAATGGTGCTTCTAAATATTCATAAGCTTGAAGAATAGTAAAATAAATTCCTAAAATAATTGTTAGAAAAATTCCTTGAGTTATTTGAGAATAATTATTTTCTATAATTGCATACTACTTACTAAAAACCGCATTTCTAGTCTTAAACGTGTCAAGATGTTTCAAGATACGAGACGAGATAAAGCGTGTAATGTTAAGGTTACACTTTATTAGCAAATATTTGCAATATTATCTCTCGAGGAAGTAAACATAATCAACTAGCACTTCTATCATTACCTCCCACAAAATCGCGTGACATGTGCGTGTCTATTTATTTACAAATGTATGATCCTCTGATAAAAGTACGACTGTCCGTTCGTTCTATATAAAGAGATGAGATCCTGATCAAAATTCAGTCAGTAAGATGAAAACCCTACTTGTAGGTAGATCGCAGTAGACTGGAGAGTAGTTAATCGGTCTTCTTATGCGAAATGCGGCTGTAAGTCAGTGACATACTATAGAAGAAGCATCCGGGATTCTAAAACTTGATATTGACATTGCGAAAGACGAAGAAACTAACATTTGGTCATCAGTCCAGTGGCAAACTTTCTTCAAAGTTTGCTAATCTAATCAAAATTTTATTTGAATCAATAACATTGACTGATCTAGCGCTGACTGAACTATTCCATACGAAATACGAAAACAAGATAATATCCAAAGTTCTAAACCGTTAACACTAACCACACATTTTTTCGTTACCCTTCCTATTCGATTCACCTTAACCCAAAAACGGAAAGAATCCGGGGTCACGAAAAGTATTCATATTATCTCAAGATACTTGGAACTTGCAGATAACGGAAGTTAAATTAGACAGTGAAGATGTAAATAAAGTAGTGGCCGTGAAAGATAAAATTGGCAAATATTAAATTTATGATATCAATCAATGTAATGATCCTTCGGATGATGTTTTTAACGAAACTGTTCAAATGTTTTTCAACAATATGGGTTACGTTTCGAAAATTAAGAATCTTTTTCTTTATTTGAAGTTTATCAACGATGATTGTTATAACGTGGTGTTCTATCGCTAATTATAATGGCTATATTTTCCCAGACTATCAGTTTGAATAATGTCGAAAGGCTCGATGAAATTAATAGCAGCCGTTAAGCAGTAGTGTCGTAAATGATATCATTAAGGCTGGGGCTGACAAAAGGCGGGTTTTCAGTTCAAGGGCGGATGTCGCAACACGCTTTATTAGCTTATATTACACCTACTTTTGGGAATTCAATTTAGCGACAATGACTGAACGTTGGTTTTTATTTGATGTTTATAACATCTTCACTATTAAAGTTAGTATGTGAATGATTTGCATAATTTAGGAATTCGTTATACACATGAGACAAGATTTGATGCGTTTTAAATTGAAAAACATGAAAACTTTTCCATTTATAATTTCCAAACCCTACTTACAAGGGTAGTAGAAGTTACACCTCAGTGTGCTCTGACTTTAAAGTCGATGATATTCATTATCATTTGTATAGCTATCAAACTATCTAGTATTTGTATAATCTATCTACTGAAATTTATGTTTCTACGTTAATCTATTTCATAAATGGTTATGTTCTTCGTGCTCAGACCAATATATGCCAATTACTGTTAAGTACTTGATATAGGTATGGTAGTTCCCTCATAAAAGAATTACGGGCGATAAAGTTACTTGTAGATACTTTTAATCAAGTAGTCTAGAATTCAAGGTCTTCTGGAGTTAATAACTCAGACAGACTATTTCTAGAGCTCACGTGCCAAGAAACACCTGCTTTTTCAAGATGTGCTCCAGACATTTGTAATTAAGATGAAACCTACGTATGTTTGAGAAATACTCAAGACTTGTTCTATACAAGTGTCAAGTATAATGCAGCTATCTATAGCAATGAAGTCCTATTCTATTCATAGTTATTATTTTGATCAACCTTAAACCAAATAGCTCGTAAGAAGAACATAATCTGGAAAAACATTATCTATTTTTAGTTTATATTCTCTCTGTTTCGGTGGTGGTGGGTGGCAGGCATTGTATTTTTTTTCTGATTTTCAATGGATCAGAGTATTCAGAATAAATGTATTGTATGGTCGGACGTTATGTGGATTTCTATATCTGGTTCGGAATCGCGACTGATGTATTTGCAGACGACAGAGCATTGGGCCTGATTGAATGTATCGGTTCACTTCAGTTCAAGATCTCGACGACAATAAACTATTTCTTTTGTATCGATATGTCTAGAATGTTGACGGTGAAATGAATACATTCTTCGCTGAAATTGAACCTGTATAAGAAACCTTATAAGTAGTAGTGAAGTCAGAGTAGACGACAAAAAATATCATATCTTTCCTTTGTAGTTATTTTATTACAATTCGATCTACTCGATTTGTATCCAATGGTTGTCGTTAGATGATCGATTTATCACCGATCAACTGTTGTTTGATGATTGAATTAAATTAGTATGTTCGATCAGTCTGTTAAATGTTAACTTGAATGTCAAGTCAATTTAGTTAATATTTCATATCGACATCGTACAACATGAAGTTCTTAGGTATGCATTTTCGAGTAATAGACAGTAATTTCTCAAGTAGTTAAAAGTAAATTGCTCTCACAATTACCCTATGTCCTATCCTATATATACGATTAGTAATAATTATTGTGATGGAAAATGTGAATACTTTAAATGCTGAGGTCATTTTTCAATTTTTGACGACGTATATGAAATATAAAGGGAGAAAAAAGCAGCCCTCGAGTCTCGACGAGTTTCTTGCCGGTTCTTTTCGTTACAAAATCTCCCGCTTAGGGTTTGCGAATCAATGGCGTAGCTTGTTTGACATTCACAAGTCCTTGTAACAGCCTAGACTGAATAAATGATTTGATTTCGAATTTAGTAAAAGCCAATACATCAATCCTTCGAGCAACAAAAGGCTTCGTTTGTCACGAAGGGAGAAGCCTTAGCGATATTACTCTATTCAAATTATTCTGGCATTTTTTGCGGGGGGGGAAAATGCACACAAGTGCAGTTCCGCATACCCACATACAAAAACTACACTGTAATGACGACACTCACACATAAAAAATAAAACAAAACAGCAAAAATTTGTGTACGGATGAGTCACACATCAAATATGACACGTTTTTGACATAAAGGGCTGGGTTCAACTGTCGATGCAGCAATATCGATACGGAAAAAGGAATAAAGGTTACAAACTCAATCATTTTACGATGGGGTGAATAACAACAAAGAGGTCATTTTTATACGCTCGAGCTTTATACAAAAAGCTCGAGAGTGTAGGTGATTGGGTTGGGACTAATGTGTACCCAGGGAAGTTGGGCTCAGGCTGCTGACACTGAACATCGCTCCATGACAGTACTGCCATCTGCACACCCAACAATTTGAATTTACAACAATCGGTGATCGTTCCCCGTCTTAACGTTGATCACAGTTACATCATTGAATAATTGCTTTTTTACCATCGCCACTCTAAAAAGTGCGTTTAATTCAACGATAAGAGTGAATAATAAGCGATTTTAAGTTGAGTTGAGTTAAGTTGAGTTAAGTTAAGTTTTAAGTATTTGAATTTGAATTTGAATTTGGCGCAGAATCAGGGCCAGATTGACCAACACTTTATCGACAAAAATTATTTAACGGTAACATCACTAAGTTGTCCATCGGCGAGAACTCGGATTTATCTAGCGACAGATCTGAAATTTGTACGGAAGAGCCATGGACTAGCAGACCCGCCCCCTGATTATCTAAACAGAAACTATTTAGCGACCGGTTGCATTTGACATACATTGCCACTTTTCTTTGGTATGTTTTTTTTTAACCCAAAAAGAAGTAGCAATGGATCACGATCATCTGTGAACTGCAACCAGTCGCTAGGTGGTTTTAAATTAGATAATCAGCCCACCGATGTCACTGAACAAATCTGACAACTAATCAAGAATAAAATATACGAATTTAATGTTTTAATGTAAACAAATAGCAATAATATGATACAAATTTACTTTCATGTGAAATGTAACACCATCTTTTTTTATACTTGATGTTCGAGACCTCTTTTAACAGCAAAAACCTCATCGAATCGACATTTTAAACAGAGCAGCGTTCACATGCGCGACTGGACTCGGTCTAGAAAGAAATCCGGGCGCAACTGGTTTTACTAATGCGTATGCCCATTTGGGCTTGTACTTCGGCAGAGGGGAACGCTTCGTATGGCTTCTCTTTCTGTAGAAGCCCGTCTTACTCTAAGCATCAATCGATGCACGTCGTCCGATGTCAACGATTGACATCAGTCCAGTAATAACAAATATTGTAGCTGTAGATGACTTTAGGTTCAATAAACTCAATACTTGCTGTTGGTATCCTATTCATCCTATACCAACTTTCATATCAGTAATGTATTCCATTAATACGCGGCTGTTATGATTATCGGTTATGACACAGAGTTACTAATAATATTAGCACATAAATTGGCAACACACTTGCAGTTCAAGGCTCGCGAAGGTTACATAGGCGCCGGAATCTATTCTGGGCCGCAGGGCACGTGCCACGAGACATCTGCTCCTCTGAACTAACGTCATGTCATGTACACATACTGTACTGGACATATTATAAAAATAGATACACTTACATTAACACTAGTGACTTTGACCGCGGTGGGGTGTATGTCTGTCTAGCTAAGACATCCCAAAAAAAAATTATGACAAAAGTTTGGGATTGATGGATTGCGAAGCTTGTTTATAAGGACAGTTGGAAAGCTATGTGTTATTTTTGACGTTAACTAATAAAACAAGGCTAATTTGCAATATGAAACTGAAACACAAATCTGTAAAGTTATACTAAAATATTATGTCGTCGGTGTAATCTAAAAGAGCTTGGAGATTGTAATATTGAAGCGAGAAAGCGAAGTTTTGATGAGAAGACGACCCGACGACGGATTATTTATTATTAAACAAGTAATAAAAACCTCTCCCTTGAATGGAAACAATAAAGCTTGAGACCTCTTTGTGATTTCTTTGAAGATCTTTTGATTCAAAGAAAAATGGGTGTCGCTTCAAAAGGATATTTTCTTCGTTAAAATGATAGTTGCATTGCATTAAAACCGTATTATTTCTTTATTTTTATCAATGGTTGGCAGTTAATGTAGTCTTGACAGTAAGTAGTGGAAAATTTAAATAAAGTGTAAAATACTTCTCATCAACCTTCTGCGTTTTACAAAACAAATAAACTATGATATGTTTTTATCGTACCAATTTTTTGGCTCTCATCCAAACGTAACTCATGCTACTATAAAATTTTCATTTTTGACACAGTCTATGAATTTAAGAAGCAATTTGGATTTTGTTGATTTCTTATCTCAATGTCCATGCTTCTATGTTGAGATCGTTCCAAGCATTCTTTCTAGGTCATTTAAAGTGTCGTAGTTTCAATCAGTACACAAACATTACTGTTTACTGTAATATCAGAATCGTTTTCAGAATTCGAATTGTAAACGTTAAATATTACATAAATTGCTGTCTGTTCGTGTGATTCATCAAATAACTTGCAGGCAATCATTCGTCACAGAACAACATTTATTGTTAGCGTACAATAGACAGTTTACAGCCCAACGATCAAACATAAAATGTTGGGGCCGGCGATGTCGACATCATTACGGGACTTAGCTCCACTCAAATTGACACATTCTGCCGGGAAACCTCTTGGCCTGCTTCTAATCCACTGTAAATGCCAACGTTACCACAGAATATATAATAGTATAAACGTACGTTACGTTACGATGTGTTGATCGATCAAGCTGTGTTGAGAATAACTAAGAATTCGGCGAATTCTTCTCACAATTTATGTAAGCACTAAGCATTAATTCTTGAAACGAAAAATTCTTCTATGAAACGTTAACAGCTCACATTATTTTCACCGATCCCTTTTCCAAATAATTAATTCGATGACATTTATCCCTAAAGGAAGTCGACCTTCACCCTATTAACTACAGTTGGAAGCGATTTCATTGGTTGATTGATAATTTGAGATGAAGATCGAGAGACGTATCTTTGATTTGAATTATTTTGGCCTCAAAATGGGTAAATCAACTCAGTTGAAGTAACGGCCCGCGGGAATGATCTGCGTACTAAGTTAAATGAAATCAAATTGTTATTTACCCTAGATAATGAAAAATAAATTCGTTGATAAAGTTCGAGATACCGACCTAACTTTAATCAGTCCAAAAGATATTGTTCGTAGGTAAATAATATAATGGATATTATGATTGTTACAAAATAATAGATTTATAGTTAGATAGACATACCCATGTTGGTATGTATGTTACCGGCCAAACCCGATTTCAGAACATACGTATATTCTCTACGTACGTTGAGAATATAGTTTATCCTACTACGACTTACTCCCTTTAAACTAGATAATGAGGACCCCTCCGATAGACCATCGATGATAAGTATTTCAGTCCGGGCATTAATTAATGCTATTGAACAATACGACAAACCTAAAACAACTGTATATCTTAAATCTATAAACAGGACGCGTGTTTCATATGCATGAGAAAATAATTAGACAAGAAAATAATGCACTGACTTTGCATTGCCTGAAACACTTAAGTTTCAGACAGCTGGAAAACAAAAGTTTGCAGTACGCTCTACTAAAACAGATCTATAAAAAGAAGTGAAAGATACCGCAAAACCACCGGTACGAGAATTAGGTCACGTGTTAAGGAAAATCAACTTAGTCTAATACAAATTAATGAAGCTAAAGTTAAGCTACCTGATGAGAATAGTTCAGAAATAAATAAAGCTGTAAAACCAATTAGTGTAGAAGTATCAAAATCTCCACATGTTGGTACAAAATTGGCTGCAGTTGATCTGGTAGCTATTGATCAAGTCTGGGGTCGACAACACAATTTGGTAACGAATACGCTTCGTCAACGTCGTTATACCGTCGTTGTTATGAAACGTGTTTCGAATCGAAGCACGTGCGGGCGAAAATAACACAAAACAAGCGAGATAGCGGATTATGAATATGATACATCTGTATTCGAATTCAATTTTACGTTTGTGCCAATGTTTCTTGATTTTCATGTAGGTAATTTATGCGAGATTGTTATTACTCTGAAGGGCTTGCCAACTTAATACACACATTTACAACACCTATTAACACATACTTATAGATAAATATTGCAAATTCCATCACGTGCGAGCTACATTTTCTTGCAAAATAACTGTAATCGCCTATCTTCTACCAATTTGTCATTCATGTCGGTTAACCGTATTACTTTCGAAAAAGGTTAAAATATATTGTGGACAGAATACTATTAGTGTGATAAAGATTTCGATTGTTTTAGTAAAAACCGATATCAAAATTGGGTAACTTTCGACAGTGAAAATGCTACTAGCTTTGATCTTTTGAAGGATATATCTGTTGACAGGACTGGTGTTGATCATGAAATTTTGTTTAGGCAAGGAAAATTAGTATGTAAACATAACTACAACTGAGCCGAAAACATGATTGATGACGTTTAATTTAAGGAAAACACTGAACCCTAAACTGCACGAGGAAAGGAAGATAATTATCCCAAAACAAGCATCGATGTTTAGGTATGTTGATCAAAACAGCAGACTAGTCGCAATGTAGGACGGCCGATAGTCTGGCAGCGGCTCGTTTCCGTAGCCGTTGATAGTTAGGCTTGCCATAATATTTGAAAGGATAGTCCGGACGGATAACGCGAAAATTTTTTTGGGTCTATCTTCTAAATGTACGTTGAAATCATTAAAACACGAGAGAGCGAGCGAATCTACAGTAGTTTTACTGTCTTATTCAGAGATGTTTCACAAAACTGGGGTGCAAGACTGTTTTAACAAAACCTGGTTTAATACTTCTAAACCAATCACAATGCACCTTTTAATCCTTAAACGGTGGGACTAAACGTTAAACTGTCACTCTGAATATGATTTGCGCTAAAATGACGTTAGTCCGCAGTCTAACGCCATGTTAACTTTGGCCCTAGTTTAACGAACGCACTCTGAATAAAACAGTTAGTCTCTACAGTTACTACTGTAGAGTAAGACTGATACCTACCTAACTGGTAGGTAAATGAATGACATTTTGAATGTTTGTGGATGTTTGTAATCAAAATACTTACAAACAAAATCAATGGAACAAACGGGCGGGTCAGCAAATTATGAGTAAAATAAAAAATGTGAATTTTTAATAATTAAGTATTTAATTAAATTAATGTTCAAGCTTATGCACTTCATACTTATTTATAATAAATAAAGTTATTAATATGACTACATATTACTTGCTCCTTCTCCATCCCCAGCTTCATAAACGCGACTTACTACTTATATCAATTAATAAGTGATTATCACCGGAAAATGGCCTATTCCTTTTTAACTAATGTCGAAACATACAATAGGAAGATATTTTGCTTAAACTTTTCAGTGATTATTCTTTAGATACGAGAAAACTTGTCGAGTCGCTGTCTATGTCACCTCATAAGTTGTGCTAGCCGTGCAGTACCATAGCGCGCGCGATGATAAATATTAAAATCCGGACGTCATAACAAGCCCGGACGAAAGTCCGGACATGGTTGTCAAATCCGGACAATCCGGACTAAATCCGGACGTATGGCAAGCCTATTGATAGTGCTTGTTTACAATGCTCTCAGCTAGCGATTAATCGGAAACTAGACAAACATCTCGTTAGAACCGAGTGCTAGCGCTAAATCGTGTTACGTAGGAACGGCAAGGCAAGGAAATCAGCTTGCGTTAACGATCAGCCACGTGATTCGAACGAAAATGGAAATCAAGTTACGTGGGTCACTTCAGGTGACTTTCATTTATTAGATTTACCTTTTAGGATAACGTATTATTGGAAAACCTTCTGAGTTTACCAGATATGTATACCTAACCATGTTTCGATATGTCAAGTCGATACGTAAATATTTGGCTTGTTTACCTTCATAGTTCATTTTCAAACCAACCGATCCTTCTGAGAAGGGGCGCTTTACAACAAAAATATAACTTACTGAAAATAAAACGTACGTATCTTTGATGGTTTTAATATTTAATTCCATAAACATGTTTCATGCTGACAAGGAATTTTCCCAAGATAATGAGATTACCCGGTCCCATGCCACCACTTATGTCAGGTAATGCAATGACGTCAAGCGATGGCTATTTTTATATGAACTTGAGCAATCAGTCGTGTAAGCTCAATTTAAACTGTCCAATCAATTACCAAGCTTTTAATTCTGAAAGACTAATTATTCGGACAAAACAAGGACATTTTTCTAATCTTTAAGTTCGTACTTTATTTAACCTATAAATTATTCGCGGTTTTGCTTACTGATCATTAATTTTAGAATAAAATCAATATTTATTGACACACACATGTTTAAAAAAAAGATTTTGTATGTGCCGTAAAAATATAAGATTTAGTTTCATAGAATGATAAATGAATGCCTACAGAAAGAAAAGTACCTACTAAAAAGAAGCTATTTCGCGATATACCTTGTCCTATACATCCTCAACGAAAAGTCTCGTATTGATTTTCCAATAATAATGGATAATCCAGCTCCTTGCACTTAAAGTTTAAGCAAGACTCTTGGTCCCGAAATATGGCTGCCAAGAATATTGACAGTTTTAATAAAACTACTGCGTGGTTTTTAGTTCATGAAATTTTTGTATTTGCATTCATGATCATTGAAATATTAATATAGGCGACTGCAAAGGAAAACAATAGGCTCATATCAGTGATCAATCGAACTTTAATTAATTGATTTAATTAACCCGTAGGCTCTCCGCAGACAGAGCAATTTTGACCTTCGTATTGCGGCAACAGGCAACTCGCAACTAGCTGTTTATTTACACGTAACTTAAAGAAACTGCACAGACATAGCAACTCTAGATGTAAATTTCAACGATGGAGAATAGTTTCGCAGCAACCGTAAACAGGGCACTTATTGTCTAATTTCAAAATCTATCGCAATCGCTTTCATTTGACAGGTGGATGAGACATTTTCCTATATTAATTTATGCCAAAAAAAGTGTCAAAGTTCACTTCTCAAGCTTACGCGCTCACTAGACATGAAATAAAAGACTTTTTAACGGATACTAGCGCGGTTTTATTGAAAGTACTTTGGTAATTAGTTGGTATTTGGTTTGATTTTTGATTTTTCCGACGTTTCGGCACCTTTGCAGCTGCCGTCCCCCGTGACCACGGCAGCTGCAAAGGTGCCGAAACGTCGGAAAAATCAAAAATCAAACCAAATACCAACTAATTACCAAAGTACTTTCAATAAAACCGCGCTAGTATCCGTTAAAAAGTCTTTTATTTCAAGTGTCAAAGTGTCACATGCTGAACGCGATTGCGATAAATTTTGAAATAAGACAATAAGAGCCAATTTCACCATTGATTTTAAACGCGCTTTGTCAAAAAACAAGTTTAAGGCTGTCAGTGTCATAATTACAAAGTAAAATTTGTTACAAAAATGTACAATTATGTTATAAACAATGCCTTGTTAAATCTTGATTCAATTTTTTTAATGACCTGGTGAGATTGATTTTTGGAATAAACGGGGAACGGGGTATCAAACTCGACACTTAAACTACATTACGTAAAACGTGATCTTAATCGCGTTTAAAATCAATGGTGAATTTGGCTCTAAGTAGGCTGGCCCTTTTGTTGCTATAACTAGCAACCTTGAATGAAACTTTTTAAAAGTTGAAAAATTTATAGTTTCTTCAATTTAAGTTGATCTGTCTTCGAGGTGCTTTAAGCTGCGCCTATGTTTACTAGAGCGGGTGAAAGTTGCGTCACCCAGGGCGGTGTTTGCTCTAGCCCTGAGTCAACATGGCGTCCTTCGTTACATGCCAGAACCTTTAAAAAGTTGATACTTCAACTAAATTGATAGTTTCTTCAACTTAAGTTGCTCTGTCTGCGGAGCGCCATAAGCTGCGACACTTTGTTTTCTAGAGCGGGTGTAAGTTGCGTCACCCAGGGTGGTGTTTGCTCCAGCCCTGAGTCAACATGGCGGCCTTCGTTACCTGCCAGCTTTGCTTCCGCTGGGCAAGGTCGCTAGACTGATTTAGAACCACCTAGCACCGGTTTAGGTTTTGTCGATACTTCACTTTTAACTATGTACTTCTCGAAATTGTTGCTTTTAGCTATAAAGATACCAGCGATATTGAAGTGTTTAGTCATATTTTTATGTTTCAAAATATTGGGATGTACCATTATGACGTTTATTTATAAAACAGTAAGAAGGATAAATATTTGTTTATTATTATTCAAAAGCGAGCTTAGTTCTTTGCTAATCTGTTTATAAATGAAAAATTGCTGTTTGAAATGAAAATTCCATAGTTCCAAACATATCATACCTTCGAAGGACCAAATAAATATGTTAGAAATCAGTTGAAGCTAAGGTCGGTAAAATATAGTTCTTTGTAGTAATAGTAGGTAAAAGAGCAAAATAGTTAAATATTAACCTGGGTTGCTAACATTCGACAGAAACTTAAAATTAAACCACCCTTGTTCCTGTTGATTATTTTATTGTTAATCAACCCCCTCTTGCCTAACCACCCTGGGCTCTAATGGTTGAGTTCAAACAGCCATTTCCCTAACGTCTGTCATACGAAAGCGAATGCCAGGGTCACCACACCACACCACTGTAGTTAGCTATGCTATTGGCTTTAACCTTGACCTTAAACAAATATCCATTAAAATCGTCAATCTTCACGACACGACATTTGTCGGGGATCAGAGAGGGCATAAAGCATAAAGAACTATTACGTCTGCAACGAACGGGCTTAACTTAAAAGGGCTTTTGAAAGAGCTTTCGCCAAAAGGACCCCTTATAATTCTTTACATAATATGAAAGAAGAGATAAAAAAATAATTTTCGTTGACATTTTTTTTGTAGACGACCAGTCTGATAAATATTTATGTTGTTTAAAATTTCTGAGAAAAGCAATACATGATGATAATATTATGATTAAGATATGCAAATCTTTGCAACTTCGCCAAACCAATGGTTTAATATAATGTCTTATAATGTGGATTTATCTGAGATATGAAAAACACTAATGTTATATTTTATTATCTTAATATGTAGTTGAACTTCGAGGATAGGCTCTGGGATATTTGGACAACGTTAAAATATTTACAAGACCCTTTTGACTGGTGGGTTATCTCATGGGTCGCCAAACTTTTTAGCCTAAAGACCAGACTTACTCCTCCATGAAGTCCCAAGGGCCAGGACCTAGCTAGCTCATCGTACCAACATAATGTAAATTACAGTATGTTGAACCCTGGGTTATCTGATAAAATATTCGTGCTATTTGTAGAACTTAATAAGCACTTTATTTAATTTCTAGTCCATTTGGGTTCAGAGGATCTGTCCCAATTAACCTTATGACAAATAATTTTATGAAAATTCTCTTCGTTTTTTTTTTCATTAAACCAGAACATGGTGTTATCTAGCACTTTTGAAACAGCCTGAATTACAATTCAAAAACTTAGGGGTGGTTTCTGAATACACATTTGTTGTTGTCGCGCGTCAGTCGCTACGAGTGCTGCTCAAAGAGTGAAGAGGCCGAGCGAGGGTAGCTTGTCTAGGGTGCAGCTCTTCACTCCCTGCTCGAGAATCTAAGTCGGCAAATGAGACACGTCGGGTGCTGACACTGAAAAACCTTTCATATATTTATATTGCATATGCATGCATTTGCAATAATTCATTGAGTGTTGTATTGTTGGTTTCACATCGTTAACGGAATATGAGCCACTTCTTTTCCTGTTATTTCTCTGTCTTTTGTTTATTCATCTGCGCAACTGATGGCGGCAATAAAAACATTCCGGAGGCACTAAAAGGTTCCTTCCGTATCCAGCGACGACTTGTATTTTCTTGAGACCGTTCCAGGTTTTAATTTAAACGATCTTTCCTTTTGATACTTTCATCTGTTTTCTACATTAATGTAGCTTATGTTCAAGATTATTTTAGCAGCTGCATCTTAACGATTAGTCCACATCCTGCCGCACGTTCGAATGACGTCATTGTTGTGGAAGAAAGTCCAAAACCGTCCCGGTAGGAGCCGCCGACGTCATACGAGCGACGCGTCGTTCCAACTTTATTTATTCAACACAACCTCGTTCTCGTATCGCAGTTCCTTCCTTTTTACTGTATGTGATGTAATGCGTTCAGGTTATTTTTAGCTTTGCTTCGAAATTGAATTCGGTTCTAGATTCTTTATTTACCCTCGACGTACAATTCCGCTGGATCAATCGATCCATCGTTAGTTGGTTTAGAACTCCTTCAATTGTAGCGTTTTCTTCTTCAGAAAATAAAGGTTTATTGATACGGCTTACTTTATTTGTTAAGGTTGTGATCCTTTTCATACTTATTTTTTCTTCCAACCTGAGCATTATCTACAGATTCTACAGTTACAATAAAATTGCCTGAAGCATCTCTAATTACGCGATCAAATGTCTCAAAGATTAAACAATTCTATTCTCATCTCAATTGCCTTTTATTAGTTCCCAGCAATTACGTTGACTCTGTTGAGTTTATTATAGCATTAAACTGTAATGTTTCACGTGTCGTGCACATGGTGTGCGTACGCGGCGCCCCGGCGCATGCGTGATTGTCTTCCGTGGATTGAAATGCGAGTTCCTGATCGTTGAGACGTTGATTTGTCAAAACAATACAATACTATAATCATAGTGTAATAATATACTATCATATATAGTGAGCGAATTCCTTTGTCTCAACCGCGACGATGAATGCAGGCAAATGATACTGTACTACAATACCGCATTTACAAAAGGGAAAAGTAAAGTAAAGCAATGATTATTTATATCCTTAATCTATGAACATGAACTCTAAGAGACTAGTGTGTAGTATTGTAAGTGGATTAATGCTTTATTATAAGTTATCTACGTTTACTTTACAACGCAGCAATATTGCTAATGGTAGGGATGAGGGCCCCATTGCGATATCACAAACTATGACCGTTAATTGGATTAAAAACGTATGATGGTTTCTATGATACTGGTCACACGCAATATTTCAATCGCATTTAACTTCTGGCATACACACCTATCAATATAAAAATCTGTTTTTCTACCTACATACACCTCTGCAACAATTGTTTGAAATTCAATCCGCCTTCAAAACAATAAACAATGAAAGTATACTGATATTGCGCGAAGATATGGACTTTCGCACAACTTCGGGCGTAGATAAAGAAGTTTGGCGTGAGATGAGACAACTGTATGGGAACAGCTTTGTTTTTCGTTGAAAGTTGGAACTCGTATTAATGTATAACGTTGGCACCTTAGTTTATAACTTAATTAAATTATACTGTTTGGACTTTGGTTGGAGGTATTCTGATGTCAGCTAAAAATTCTCCAGATGGCAGTGTGTGGCTAAAAGCTACTTATGCCCAATTTCACCAACGTCCCCTAAATTTAACAGGACCCGCAAATCTGTTAGGGGACCACATAACCGCGTTCATGCGTTTCACCAACGCAGATGGGACCCCTATGGTGCTAAAAGGACTGCTAAGTTTAGGGGGTGCAATATTCAATCCATAACGTTATGTGCCAGTTTAAAAATCTTTTTTCGAGAGTAATATAAATATTACTCTTTGTTAATTACTCATGAAAATGGATAGGTACTTTATTGAATTGTAGAAAGCTTTAAAATTTTTGAGTTAATTCTGGGAAATACATTATTTACACGACATTGAATAATTCGACAATGACTGGACTATTTTTAAAAAGTGATAACGTGGACTTTTAAAAATATATAGTTATATAAAATATAATATACTTACAATATAAAAAATTAAACAAAAGTATTCCAATAGTAATTGTGATTATTTGGAATACTTACTAATTTTTTTTTTCAAAATACTATTTAATAATTTATTTCTTATTTGGATAATAAAATGAAATACGGCTTAATAAATAATAATAAATCAACATAGTGATTATTTACATTTCATTGTGATTATTTTTTGAATACTTACTTTATATTTTATTAAAAAATATTTTCAATATTTTATTTCTTATTTGAAAAATATAGTGAAATACGGCCTTATAAATAAGAAGAATCAACATGATGATTTCAGACTTTCTAAAGGAATATCCGAACACATTTTGTTCTACGGTAGTCCAAAGGCTTCAAACAGTTTAAAAAAAGTGTTTTTATATTTATATTTTAATCTAGGGTCAAACATTTACTACAATAGATCAATAGTATTAAATTAACGTAATAATTACTAAGTTAAAGGTCAAAAGTTACGGTTAACACATCCAAAATGATGAAAAGACTGTCCCCTAGCTATGGTCTCATAGTTAAAGGGCTGTTTAGTTGGTGAAACGTATTCTAAACAAGGGGTTCGTTTGGGGGCTCTTTTATTTAAAGGGGCACATAGTTAGGTAACGGTTTAGGGGATGTTGGTGAAATCGGCCATTACTCTCCTAGCATGACAATGGAAACACGATATGATATAGCGATTTATCACGTTTAACTGTCAAAAGACAATGGATTTTGTCAGTTAAGTGTCGATAAAACGGTATATCACGGGAGATATACACTGGCCTGCAAAACTAAGTACTACAGAGGTCTATTTTCATACAAACGAGGTAACTTTGAAGCATTGGTTCTCCGCCCAGGATTAAACGTGGTGTAATCTGATGTTGGCCATCCAGGGAGTGAATGGAGAAGATTCAGATCCCCATACACACCCAATTGATCTGATCAGCATTCTAAGAGCTGTAAGGATAAGAGTTATCAGTTACAGCATTTCCATACATTTTAATGCTATTTTCGTGGTTTTTTTTTTCGTGTTTTTTTTTTTAAATATCCTTACAGCTCTTAGAATGCTGATCAGATCAATTGGGTGTGTATGGGGATCTGAATCTTCTCCATTCACTCCCTGCATGGCCATGATCAGATCACACCACGTTTAATCCTGGGCGGAGAACCAATGCTTCAAAGTTACCTCGTTTGTATGAAAATAGACCTCTGTAGTACTTAGTTTTGCAGGCCAGTGTAATATCGTGTTTCTGTGGTCATGCTAGGGGGATTGGTTTAGAAAGTTTATCCTAGAGGTTGAGCCATGACGATCATGAGTTGCATTAATCACAAATAGATCATTTAATCTTGCTAGGCGCAATCCTAGACCACGCCCGTTTGCCGCCGCACCATGGAGCTCCTCCCTTGTATTTCAATGCCTATCTAATTTTAACCATGTTACCCTTGAACTGTCAGAGATTATATGTAAAGTCGAGCGATCTGACGTAAACATACAAATTATGCCCTCCATGGAGGCAGGTGAGTCGGGCTTGGCTGGCTGCCAACCTGCCATCGCACGCCAAATCGAAGAGGTGTCCGCTTTTCACTCCAGACGTGTAATAAAAAAGTGTAAAGCATACCTAGTTGTATGTCTTCAAAAAGTCGTTTAAGCATTCTGTTGGTTGTATTTTCCTCTTTAGGTACCTAGTATTAGTTTATGAAATTTGCCTACGAAATCAATTATCAAAGTATGTAAACTATTCGCAACTAATTTCACGGTCTTGAAATTCCGGTTCCAAATATTCCCACTTGCACTCAAATTATAGGGAAACAATACAAACAAAACACATCATTTATTTGAGGGATTCCTTTCTTGTTACGTAATGGTAACCAAACATTATATTTCAATAAATATTTAGGTACCTTAGTTTACTGGCATTCGGTAGGTTCTCATAAAAAAAGAGAGTTCGCTACAAAATATGCATGACTGGCGATAAATATTGCTGAGTCATTCTTTCTTATCACATTGGTTAATGGACTGTGTTGTACTGCAAAGAGTTATGTGATTTCGACGTAGGTATCTCATTCATTGGAATACCTTTGAACCAGGGCGTTTATTTATGTTGATGCTTTTAAATAAATAATATTTTGCATATTTATCATTTCTTCAATTTCCTTATCAAAGAACTTGATCCAGATCCCCGAACAAGATAAGCGTACCTAACCTAATGTAGCGA
The DNA here is from genome assembly GCA_928269145.1 of Agriphila tristella. Taxonomy (NCBI): domain Eukaryota; kingdom Metazoa; phylum Arthropoda; class Insecta; order Lepidoptera; family Crambidae; genus Agriphila; species Agriphila tristella. The sequence continues at coordinate 22,456,922 of OV743445.1, forward strand.
AAATTCTATTTTGGATTCATTCGCAATCAAGTACGAATAATGTACATATTATACAAATCTATACCTATATCTACCTCTCCAATAGAAGTCCCAGTTATTGTCTATTCTCACTTTCCAAGAAAAGAGTGTTTTCCTTCAATTCCTTCCAACGCATTAAGGGGGCGTTCATTAATCACGTCATGTTTTTTTTTGGCCAATTAACCCCGCCCTCCCCCTGGTGATACATGGTGAGGTTTTACGTTAAACCCCCCCCCCCCCCCCCCTTTCTAAATCACGTGTATTTTTTTGGTACAAAATAATCTCAACAATTTTCAGTACGAATATGTCGCGGTGGGCGAGGAAATCGTCCTGGTAACGGTGAGTCAACAATCACACAGTTATCGGTTAGTTAGTTAGTCACACATGTTCAACGAAAAAAATTAATACACGTGATATCTCACTACGTCCCCCCGTCCCCCCTTGTGATACTTCGTGATGTTTTGGACTAACCCCCCCCCCCCCCCTTTCGAGGCTCACGTGATTAATGGACGACCCCTAACTTGCACATCATTTGTCCAGAACGTTCTTGACGTAATATGCTCTCAGTTATCTTAGGCGCCGCGCAAACGCCAGATATACCTGGGGTTATCGGTTCGCCTAGGGCGCCAGAGTCCATGTTTGATTGCTGCCTAATTAGGTTGACGGAAATTCTGTCTGAGAATGAAGTAGAAAATCGTGGCCACCACAAACAAATGTTTTATGCAGAAAAAATACACATAGTTATGTCCTTTATATCGTTTTTGTTTAGTTTTAGTTTAGTATGACTATACGAGAATAAATAAGAGCTAAAGGGTAATGGGTAATTAAGTCTGCGTTGGCTAAAGGCACTAGTGATGTCCCTGGCTGGTATAGAACTGAATACTGCATGCAGCATGCCCCGCATTTTGTTAAAGTAAAAGAAAATAAATATGGTTCTCTGATTGTTACAGTGGATGAGAAAATCTTCTGCTGTCATGGGGGTCTGTCCCCCGACCTCCAAGCCATGGAGCAGATCCGGCGGATCATGCGACCCACGGACGTGCCCGACCAGGGGCTGCTGTGCGACCTGCTGTGGTCCGACCCCGACAAGGACACCGCCGGCTGGGGCGAGAACGACCGCGGCGTCAGCTTCACCTTCGGCACGGAGGTACGTCATAGTGTGGCGTCACAGTATAGGTGATGCCCGACCAGGGGCTGCTGTGGGCCGACCCCGACAAGGACACCGCCGGCTGGGGCGAGAACGACCGCGGCGTCAACGTCATCGTTATAAGACATTTTAATGTTCCTTTATAGACTTTGCTAATGGATCTATAATAAAAAGGACAGGCCATAACCTACCACGTGAACCGTATGCGGGTGGGTAGATTCCAACGACTGTAAATGCAGCCAGAACCAACGGCTAAAATACAGCTAAACAAAATGTTCCCTCAAACAAATTCTCAGCAAGAAAACAATTTCACGTTTGATACAGTAGTGATGATAATTTACTGTTTGTTTACCATTCCTTCCAATGATTTAATTGCTACCCAAATTGTTTACTTGACTAGACGCCAGTTATCGAGTGTTTACTTGACCCGTGGATAATCTCACTCATTTTAATCACCTCAGGCAATCTTAGGCTCGCTCTACACACATTTTGTCTCATTTATATAAGTCTGTCTCTTTTAAAAACTATTTGTTAATGGTAACACTGTGAATTAAATTTGTTTTATCTACTCCACGGTTCGCTTAGGCTTTATCAAAACTTTGACAAGTAAAATTGTTACCATTGTCCTCAACCCGTCGTTTCATACTGTCACTATAGATAACCACTTTAAGATTTATAAAGAATCGTTTTTAAAGAACCTCAAATAAATGTAATATTAATTTTGTCAGAAGTGTGAAAGCATGATTGATATAATTTCAACCAAATGATAAGTCTTGAAAAGACTATGTTTAATTTACAATAGCTTCGGTAAAAATCTTCTTTGATGCTGAATTTTAAAGGGGGCAGGGCAGACGGTAACAAATATATCTGAAATTCGAGTAAGATGGGTCAAATCACAATAGTTTATCACATTTTCCAAACAATAGCAATAGAATCGCAATAGTGACACGTCACCGATCAATAACAGATAGTGTGTGACACTATCGGCCACTGATAATAAAACTAAAGAAAAATATATCGACTGTGGAAAGGAAAAAATGCTAAAGCGCCACTTTGGCCATTATGAGTTATATATATCATTGGATAGGGCTTTTTTTTCTGCGTCGATCTGTCTAGGTTTCAAAGCAATCGGAGCACTTTTTTGGCGCTTTAGCATTTCTAAAATTCGATGTTTTTCTCAAATCTACGCTGTCAATACGACTAAAGCGACGCATTTTTATTATTTTTGTAACAAATGTAGCATAAGAATTTTTATCCGGTCCACCTTTATTTCATTTGTACCACTTAAGCAATTTTCGTTTTTTCAAATTTGAAAAGTAATGGTGATTTAGTAATTTAAGCATTTTATAGACTGCAATGCTGACGGCTAGGCTCGGAGTTTCTCTGAGAGATAGGATCCGAAACGAGGTGATCCGACAGAGAACTAAAGTCATCGACATAGCCCACCGGATTAGCAAGCTGAAGTGGCAGTGGGCCGGCCATATTAGCCGTAGAACCAATGGCCGCTGGGGCAGACGAGTTCTTGAGTGGAGACCCCGAATGGGCAAACTTAGTGTGGGACCCTCAGACAAGGTAGAGCGACGATCTTCGCAAGGTGGCTGGCATAAACTGGATGAGTATAGCCGCAGATCGTGCTCAGTGGCGTGCACTCGGAGAGGCCAATGTTCAGCAGTGGACGATGATAGGCTGATGATGATAATGATGATAGACTGCAATGGTTTGGCGCTTTAGCAAAACATCATTTGTTTATGAAGTAAGAACGGTTGGCGCTTAAGCAATTTTTATAATAAATTTCAAATATTATTTATTTAAATAAATACTTGTTTGGATTTATTCTACAGCATTGGTGCATTTAAGCAATTTTCCTTAAAGGGTTCGGGTAAGTCATCGCCTCAAAGTAATTTTTTATTATAACATGGGTAATTTAGTAAATTTTTCTTCACTGCATCTGTTAAACTTAAGGTCACTAAGCATTTTGTCATTGCCCTAAAAAAGATCATTGCGACTTATAAGCAGTTTTCACTGACTGGGTTCTTACAATATTGTGGACATAAGTATTTTTTTCCTGACAGTGATTTTTTCAAAAAATTTAGTATTTTTGCTTAAGCGACAAGTATTTCGCGATATAATAGAATTAGAAACCAATGAGTATTTCCTAAATTTGGGGAAAAAATAAATAATATGGTCTTTCATATACATGAATTTGCTCACGTTAATAACAAAAAAGTTATGATTTTTTTTCGAAAAAATGAAACTTAAATCCTCATTTCCCACAACTAGCATTTTGGCGTTTTAGCATTTTTACCTTTCCACAGTCGATATGATTAATCATCTCTACAACAGGAAATTGATAAAAAATAATGAAATATGTATGAATCAGATATCTACACTACTATGGTACGCTTAAGTTATTGTTATTTTAGTAGCAAGTATCTTAGTAGTACCTAGTTCTTGTTGTCATTTTTTCTGATCAAAGTTAGGAACATAAATATAGAGCTCGCTTGTGCAATACTTAGTAAGTTCCTAAGTAAAGAGCAGAGTCAGACGGACTTGTCAAAAAAATGTGAGATCAGCAATGTATCGACGCGGAAAGTACAGCAGCGTCAAATTATCTCAGCATTTAAAAATCAACCTTATTACAAGACCTTTCATTTGTTGTCTGACAACAAATTTAACGGATGTGCACCTTAATGTTTTAGGATAAAGTTGATTTTTGTCAAATGGTTAGGTGTTTTGGTAGGTTTGAAATAGTTTGAATGTTCATCATCATTTTAGCGCTGACTGTACACATTATGATGACCAATCCGCATTAAATCAGTGTAGTTTAACGGCCGATTTTTTAATTATCTTTAGTAAGGATCTGTTACTAGGCAACTGTTGTATTTCCCGTCATTTAACAGAAATACCTAGGCCTCAGACCAAATAAAAAAATAAGACTGAGTCTTCCGAACAAAGCGGTGAGGCCTGTAAAACTACGCCTTGGCTGTGTACATACACAGTTCACGCACACACGTGTAACGAAACTACGCCTTGGCTTTCCATATAAAACCCTGCCGCCCGGCCCTCGCCTGCCCCCTTGTACGCACACATGTACCATCAAAAACCGGCCTCACTTCATTGTTCGCAACGCTCCATCTTCCTTTTTTATTTGATCTGAGACCTAGGCAACAAATTTATAGTACCTAAGCCTATCTCTTACTGGTTATTGAAATCGGCCGATAGTTGTCTTCAGTTAACACTAGCTTTAGATTTCTAAATAGGAAACATTTTTGCGGCGTTTTCGATAAATTTGACAGGAATTATTTGGACGCTTTTAACAATTTGTTGGTTTATCCAGGTGGTGGGCAAGTTCCTGTCGAAGCACGAGTTCGACCTGATCTGCCGCGCGCACCAGGTGGTGGAGGACGGCTACGAGTTCTTCGCCAAGCGGCAGCTCGTCACGCTGTTCTCCGCGCCCAACTACTGCGGCGAGTTCGACAACGCCGGTCAGTACCGCCCGCGCTAATAAACAATGCGACTGAAAATTTCGGTTAATCGCGCTTGCCACAATGAGTGAGAATTCCTTGTCGCATGCGATGGTGCGGTTTCCATACATTCTAAGCACAGAATAGATATAAGTAGGTACTAGGTATTCTTGATCGAAGACTACTGTACAGAAAGGACATTCTTCACCCCGCCCCAGAATCAATTACCTCATTCCACCCCGTGAGTTCGTGTGCCAAATCGTGTGCTCATTTAGTCGTGTTTGTCAACATCAACTTGTTTTGATATTCAAAGCAATGCGTCGTAACTTTTTAGTAGTGTTTATCAACTGTCAACTTATTTTGATATTCAAAGCAATGCGTCGTAACTTTATTTACCAAAAAGATCGAATTATGAATTGAAAGCCGCTCATACAGTACAAACTGCGGTAGCCCTAGACTTACACAGTTACGCGTATACCTGCAAAAACGTCATATGACGTCATCTGTTTATAATGGCGCAGTTGTATGGAGTATCCGGGGTGTGGCATGACGCAAGTTGCATTGCTCCGAAGTCTACCTTGAGAGAGCGGTATAAGTTTAGTGATATGGTGTGAGAGTTGGAGGTGAACATGAAACAAAATGTTCAATCCCATTCTTTAACGGCGCGGGTGGTAAGCGCGGTTATTTGAAATTTCCAGTCCTATTCTTTATCTACGTGGGTAGTACTATTAACACTCTTCAGATGTTCTTTTTGTCCTTATTTTTGCTTTGGCAATTCACTCCTCTTCTGGGAATACTTTTGCTAGTTTCAAGTGATGGTGATGTATAGGGTTCAGTAATATTGTTTCGGTTTGTATTGAAATACGGGTGCATCGCATCCCAATGTTTCTTGGAGCATTTGACACCAACTACATTAGCGTTACGTAATTAAAGACACCAGTTGATTTTCATACAAACGAGGTAACTTTGAAGCTTTGGTTTTCCGCCAAGGATTGAATTAGCTATGATCTGATGATAGCTATCCAGGAAGTGAATGGAGAAGATTCAGATCGCTATACAAACCCAACTGATCTGATCAGCATTCTAAAGGATCAGAGTTTTCAGTCTCAAGATTTTGTATATTTGATCATTCCTTGCCTTTTAGCGCTCCAAAAAATTATTTTAATTAAATCCATGGCATAAAAAATTATCTCTGATCCAGGCTTAAGCAGGGCAAGTGTTTTGAAATGCTCACTAAACCTTTGATGTTTCAGGTGCTTTGATGTCCGTGGACGAGACGCTGATGTGCTCGTTCCAGATCCTGAAGCCGGCCGACAAGCGCAAGCTGTACTCCGGCCTCAACATGGGCCGCCCCAACACGCCGCCGCGCGCGCAGCCCAAGAACAAGAAGAAGTGAGTACGCACCGTGCGCACGCAGACCACGCCATCTCTGCTCAAGCGTTGAATTACGACATACACACGCAAACCACTCAATAGTTAAAGTACGACACAAACACGAAAACTACGCAGTCTCTACTCAAGCGTTGAAGTACGACACACACGCAAACCACTCAATCGTTAAAGTATGACACAAATACACAAACCACTCGATCGTTAAAGTACGACACAAAAACCACGCAGTCTCTATTCAAGCGTTGAAGTACGACACAAACCACTCGATCGTTAAAGTACGACACAAACACGAAAACCACGCAGTCTCTACTCAAGCATTGAAGTACGACACAAACATGCAAACTACCAAATCGTTAAAGTACGACACAAACACGAAAACCACGCAGTCTCTACTCAAGCGTTGAAGTACGACACACACACACAAACCACTCGATCGTTAAAGTACGACACAAACACGCAAGTGTGTGTGTGTGTTTGTGTCGTACTTTAACGTTGAATTTGAAATTGTTGAATTGAAAATTAAGTTTATTAGTCACGCATAAAATATACACAACACTTCAATAACGACAGAATAGACACGAAAAGAGCTATTCTTACTATATTGATAGAAGACCACACGAACAGTTATTGGCTGAAATTTTATTAAGGGCCTATTTCAATCATCTATCTTCAGTAAAAGATAGGCCTACCATGGATCTGTTACTAGGCAACTGTGATTTCCCGTCATGTAACAGAAATAAAGGCAAATCTAGGCAAAAAAAAATTTAGTGAGCCTATCTCTTAGGCTATGTTTACATTAATACAAGTAGACGACCGAGTCGAGTAGCGAGTAGAAGACTAGAAGTACATTGCCTGGCATGTTCGTCGATTTTAAAAGAACGTCAATCACACCACGTAATGTACTTCTACTGGAATGTTTGCTGGGCCGAGCTGCTGGCGTAATGTAAACATAGTCTTACTGAGGATAGTTTATTGAAATCGGCCGTTAATGTTATTGTAAAGTTATTCAATCTGTCTGTTCCTAGAAACAGCAAAAACAGATAGCTAAGTAATAAGTATACTTGATAAATTATTGTAATTACGCTTGACCAATAACCATAACATGTGTGTCAAATCTCTACAAACTAGCACGGTATCTGTATAGAATTGTCCATTGACTTTTGCCTATTAAGTTTAGGCACGTACGATACTTGGTAGGTCTATGGCGTATTGGCGCACCATAGAAACGATTACATTATGTATTTATGGTAAAAGAAACATGGTAACCTTATTTTGCATACCTATTGTTCCTATTTTCGTTTTGTTCCCATTTGTCCTAAGGCAGTTATACCGTAGAACTAATGCGATATTTTTTCTCAATAGTACTACCACAATTAAAAAAAATACTTGAAAAAATCGACTTACCCGTAGCAATCCAAACTGGACTTTTTTCTAGTATTTTTTCTAAAAATCTAAAAATTAAATAAGTATAGTGTGTTTATCATTACTTGTCTTATTATTTGCTAAACAATCTTCATCCAGTTCATTAAGGAGCTCGGTGAGGCAGAGGTTAAGCGCCTGGCCCAGCGACTGCGGAGGTTAAGCAACTTTCGTAAGGGTCGGTCATGGGATGGGTCACCAACAATTTACTATCTCTTAGCTACTCTGTAGTTCGAAAAGCACGTTATGCCGTTGGTCCCGGGTGCATTTGAAGTCGTTAACAGCCATCAATCCGCATTGGGCCGGCGTGGTGGTTTATGGCCCGTCCTTCTTATCCACCCACAAGGACGGCCTGTGCCCCAGCAGTGGGAAGAGAAAAATGGCTGATGGTCATTAACAATAGAAAACAGTTCTCAAAAACTTTACTAAATAAGACGAGGAATAATAGACTATAATAAATCGTAGCACTATGGGGATGGCAACGCAAAGCTAATTGTAGATGTCGCTGCGTACGCTTGTTCCTAAGACAGTAGACGTACAGAAAAAGACCCATTGACCAAAAATGAATATAAAAGACTATTCCACGATGAAAATGCCGGAATTTAAAGCTAAATTAAGACGTTTTTATTCTTACAGAATTTATCAATTTATTCTATATCCAGATTTTTCGAAAATTTGTAAGAGCCAACATTTTTAAAGCCTATAACACAGAATTTAATCATTTTAAAGCTTAAAAAAATGTTTTTTTTTAAGTAAAGTCCTTTGTTTTCATAGTTCTCGTGGAACAAGCGCACGCAGCGCCATTTTGACAGTTGCCTTCCCCATTGAAAAAAAATCGCGATAGCTCTACATTAGAACTTCCCAATAGAACAAATGGGAATAAAACCTATTTTAAGAACAGATTTCCCACTTTCTCTATCTGAAATCATAATTCCCTCTATACGTGTTCTTCTTCAATTTTATGTGTTTTATTTCCTGTATGTGATGTTATCCGCGATTAATGTTTTGGCCTTGATACGTTTTTCTATCAATCAAACACGAAATATTTCATAGACTGGTAGTTCAAATTAAAGTTTTCAAGTTCAACGGCATTTTGTAAGACTTTTCCGAAGTAAAAAAGCCTGCTGAATTCGGTTCTGAATGTTGCCAGGCCCAATTTTGGCTCCTTTGCCCAAAATTTAAGATGGCGGCCAAAATGGAGCCTTATCTTATTAGAACTCGATTCTGGTCGTGTGAGGTGTCCTGGAATAGGTTATGGGGGTCGCTGAACTCAATTTTGATGTATGAGATGTGGCTCGAGGAGAGAAAATTCCGCCACGCGACACTAATTTTTTTTTAACACAGTTACTAGACAAAAATGTTCAACATGTTTATTACTCTGTATAGTGAAATAACTGGGCTATTTACCAGTGTTTATTTTCCGAGGCAAATCTTCATAGTTTTAATTCTATAGAGGATTTTCTGTAGAAAAATATAGAGATATTTTCTTGAATCAAGTCATTATAAGAGAAAAACACGCTTGAAAAAAAAAATCGGTTTGGCAGCATTCAGAATCGAATTCAGCAGCCTTTTTTACATCGGAAAAGTCATGTTGCCCAAATGGTTCACAAAATGCCGTTTAAACGGTAAAGGAAGCGGATATTTAGGATTTTCGTCCAGTCTATCAGTTTAAATTCTAACGGTTTCAATTATAACTGTTATCACAGGTAGAAGTTACTCAAAGATTAAGGATTCCTGGTGAAGTATACTTTTTAGAAGTGAATTTACTTATGTTTTTGCCATATCTTTTATATAACATCTTGCGAAATAAATCTCAAACGCTTCTATAAAAAACAATTCGTTACAAATTTGTTTTTTTTTTACTTTAGAGACATCTGAAGCGGTTGCATTCAGAGGTATTAAGTTACGTGATTTGTGTGATTTCAGGCGCAATATCACTTATTAACAAATCACATTCTACCGTCACATGCGTGTGATTTGAGTGAATGCATCGATAATGCGTGTTTGCACTTTTCTCACCAAAACAGATTAACAATTCACAAAACTATTCCATTAAAAAAATTATAAGATACTAGTGTTGGTTGTGATATGACACTTTACTGATTGAATAAAACAAAATCAATAAAATGTTACCTAAATAAAGTTATGTACTGAATGTTAAATAAAAAATAAGTTATATATTCTAAGATGAATAAATAATGAAAAATATTAGAGAAAATCGTCTCACTTGTAGCAACCCGTCTAAGTTGCTACGGGTAAGCCGATTTTTTCTAATATTTTTCATTATTTATTCATCTTAATATAAAAATAGCATTGTGAATGCAAAAATCTAAAAGTTAAAATTATATATTCTGTTGAAAATCTCGCTCGATTCTGTAGATAATTTTGTTTAGGTAATAATTCCCGATACAGAATGTTACAAAACAACCAGCAAAGCCGAATTTGGTAGATAGGGACCATCAAACTTTTACTATGAAACCAACTCTGAGATCGCGAAATCAGCTGTTTCATACAAAAATTAATGACGAAAAATCTAAATGTATGAAACAGCTGAATTTTTCTCGCGATTTCAGAGTTGGTCCTATCCTATAGTCAAAGTTGTTCAGCTTCTACCATATTCGGCATTGCAGGTTGTTTTGTAACACCCTGTATATTTCACGTGTTTTTTATTTGACTTTACCTCTGTGCCATGTGTAATGTGTTGTTTCCCGCCCGCAGTTAGTCGCCGCCGCGTGGAGTCGACCCAACGACTTGCATGGATTCCCATACTAAAGCACACCCACGTACATTACACCCTACCGTACCTAGAATGTACGCTAAAACATACCAAAATGCTATTCTCATGTTAACAGTTATCATACGAACCTTGCTATGTTTAAGCCTACCGAGCAGACTCTATTAGCAGGCGGATACACTAAATCTAATATAGTTTGGGTCTACAACTTTATTTCGAAAGACGCAAGCTCGATGAACGATTGCTCGAATTAACTATTTACCTAAAATTTGTTAGTCGAGCTGTCATAGTTTCGAATGGCTATAATTAGAATGAACTAATTATAGAAAAAATCCTTATCCTTATTGTCTAATTAAATTATTCTTTATTTTGATTTTCTTATTGTAAATAAATTAATATCATAAAAAATCCTTATTTTCATTGTCTCATTAAAGGATTTTAAATATACTAGCTTTCGTGATGCGATTTTTCCGTATTTTTTTTTTAAGATTTCTTAAACATCACTGCGCGATTTGAACAACGATTTTTCTATAAATAAGTAATTCTAATTATCGCCATTCGAAATTATGACAGCTCAAGTATAACAAATTTTAGGTAAATAGTTAATTCGAGCAATCGTTCATTAAGCTTGCGTGTTTCGAAAGTAAGTTATTCGAAACAGTGACTCCTCGACCAATAGTTTGTCGGTCAATAATTCATTTGAGCAATCGTTCATCGAGCTTGCGTCTTTCGAAATAAAGTTGCAGACCCATATAGTTTCGACAGGTTAAGCTTTCGCTTAAATTAGTAGCTTTCTCGGACATATGGCAACACTGTATGCAGCAAACGATGCTCTGAGATTATTGACTAGTGTTGTAATTTGTAACACTGCGCTATAGGGTCGCTCTTTTATTTCCTTTTTACTATGGACTCGATTTTTGTATGATTTTATAAATTATGAAATTTTATTCAATCAAGTATTAATTTTAATGGCTTTTACCGCTCTCTCGTGGTTTGCGGCCGTTCGCTGCGATAATTGCTGGACAATTCAGGTGCCGTTTCGTGGGCTGATAATTTCAGACTATGATAATTATCCTTTAATATCATAAATTATCCTTTAATATCATATTAAATAAGCCTAAACTATTCCTAGATCAAAATCGTCCCATGTAATAGCACCTAAGGCGAGAGTGTGCGTGCGGCGTTGACATACAGTTCGGCCATCTTGTTATCAAAACGCTCTGCAATCAAAACGCGACGTTTTAGTCGCATAGAACTAAAATCCCCTAATGTGGCAGTTGTCTGTTGAGCGTCATGTAGGATATATTGCACCGATACACTGTACTTATGTTTTGTTCTCACTTGTTCTATAGTTGAACTAATGAGACTTTTCATCATTGGTGCTACGGTTTATTATTTAATGGTAGTACTAATGGGAAAAAGGAATTTTCTGACAAAATGGAATTTTCTTAAAGACAGTAGGTATACTGTCTTTAAGAAAATGCCATTTTGTCAGCTGACTGAGCCGATGTGGATGTTATAAAGGGGATGTATTTAATAGCACTTTAAATTTGATGAAAACAGCTATAAAATTGTACATCAGCACTTTAAAATAATGATAGACCTATAACTTAATCTTATCACTACAAAAATAATGGTTTGCACTTTAAAATAATAATAGATCTATAAATCAATATTATCACTACAAAAATAATGGTTTGCACTATAACTGTGTCCCAACTCCGAAATCATTTAATTTCTGTCAAACCATGTCAGACTACTGAGATGGCAAGTCTCACCAAGTCGGTTCTAGCGTTGTTGGTCGCAATGGAACCTAACCTCCTCCTCAGCTCCCCTCTCGATGCGCCCGCTCGTCGTCGCACCTAGTCGTCTGTTTACCAGTACTAATGTTATAAAATTAATTTGTATGGTGCAAAGTATTAATTTTAAAGCTAAACAATTAAATTGTATAGTGCAAAGTATTAATTTTAAAGCTCAGCATATTTATAGTGGAAACCATTATTTTTAAAGTGCATTCAATAAATTTTGAAGCTAAACATTTTAAAGTGTGATACATTATTTTTAAAGTGCAATTATATATTCCCCGTTATAAAGTATAAAAAATATGAACTGTCAAGAACAATAATAGAGGCATACGTTTATCATAGAGAGTAACGTTTTGTTCCCATTTGCTCTACTAGGCGGTTCTACGGTAGACCAAATGAGACTCGAGACTGAGCAGTCGAGTTCAATAATAATATATTAGAACTTTTCACAGGATGTTGACTTTTATTACAAAGGCATAAAGGTTGATAAACTGTTAAAGGTGCGAAAATATTATTGAACTCGTCTGTACAGTGCACTCAAAGTTATTTTACCTCTGAAAATGGCATTTTTCATAGTATTTCCAGGTAGTAATCGCATTTTCAGAGAAAAAATAACTGCGATTAGCTTGAATTGATTTCTTACTGGTTGCCGTATATCCTATTTACGCTCTACCTCCAATCTGCAAACCCCATCATGTGAGGTTTCTATAACTTGCATCTGTCACATTAACATGTCGATGTCAGCCATTTTATTGTTAGGTCAACTGCCAGTGTTGCAAGCAGTAATTATTATATTTTTTATCTTTTTTTAATGTGGCAATTACGGCTCTGGGAAACCCTGTGAGCGTATAAATGTGGAAGAATGTTTTGAATGCTAAAATATAATGTAATTTGAATGCGAGCGTGTTGCGTGTATGTTCTTCTTGTATGCTTGTTGCATTCGATATCCAAACAATTTAATGTAAGTTCGCGCGGTTTTTACATTGAGGTGTGATGGCGGCCATATTAAATCGATTTTTATTAATCGATTGTTCAATCATCTGTATACGAGACACTAATGTGATCTCTAAACGCCTTATCACAAAAGATTTTAAAGCATTGTTTAATTTAGACACTGTCTAAATGTGATGCCGTCTCTTTCAAACTAATATTGTCAAAAAAGTAATAACATTTAAACAGTTTCTAACTTGTTGAACAATATTTTAAAATCTTTTGTGTTAAGGCCGTATAATGTTTTGAAATAGAAAAACCCACAGCCAATGTAAAAATCGCGCATATAGCTATGTAATGACCGAAAACTGTACTTGATAATATTGGAAGTAAATTAAAACTCCTCTTTATAAGTAGTAAGCATAAATATTGTAAACGAAGCGTAGTGTGTTGATATGAACAAAATATTTGTAAAAACACCGTCCCTGTAGGCCGGGCGTAAGTTAGTCACATGTAGTAGCTTGTCAAAGCGATTTTGAACCTAATGCGACTTAATGTAAGTTATAATATTGATTGGTAACGTTCCGGCTTCTCGTTAATTTGTTTTGATCGCCATGAGTTGCCAAATTAAAATATAAAATCGGTAAATAAGGAAGTGTCGCACTAGACAGTTTTTGTTTGATCGCTGCGATAGGAGTGCAGTGGCCGACGGCCGTGGCGTACGCAAATAATGATTATTATTGTATGAACAAGATAATTGTATATTGATTTCGTAAATAAAATACTTTCTGAGACTTTGTACGTTTTATTTACTGTGCCTTGATACACTGGGGAGCAATCTTAATCCAACTAGCAATTCAAAATGTATCTAGGGGTAAAACAACTGAATAAATCTAAAAAATTAGAGGGCTTCAAGATTAGCGATACCTAAACAATTTGAAATGTGGGGGTAAAACATGCTTACTTAAATGTAATTAATTTTTGCTAATTTAAACTGCTGTTTTAAACAAGTCCCTAATTAACCAAGTGCTTAATTTATTTTTCATTGACATTTACTAACAAAGTGTAATATGAAAACGATGTCTTGATTATCTGAAATGAATGAAAAATAGGTTTAATGATTTCGGCCACAAAAGATTTTAAAACAGTTGAAAAGTGATGCCGTCTCTTTCAAACAATATTATCAAAAAAGTAACAGCATCATATTTAAACAGTGTCTACTATCCGCGTCAATTGGTAATGCGCCTGGCGGCCATGATTTTAACCTCAAAATCGAAAAACAATTGCAATTTTTTCATAAACCTAGACCCTTTCTTATTGAAAATAAGAATTCAATAATTAATATATTATATTATCTATTAGAATTATACTGTTTTTTGTAATTTTTAGTTGCGGATGACGTTGATGTGTATGTTAATTTGACAAGGTTCCAGCGCATTACCAATTGACGGGGATAGTAAGTTAAACACTTGTTTAAAAGTGAGCAAAGTCGCACATACCACGGAAATCAATATAATTTTATTAGAAAGAATAAGGGGATATAGTATTACCAGTAGGAAGGTATGCAGGTTCATAGGCAAGAAGTCTGCTCTCGCAGCGCGCACGGCGACGGGCCGGCGGTTGGCCAGCTGCAGCGTGAGCAGCGAGCGCCGCGCCCGCCCGCCCATCGCCGCCCACGCGCTCTGGTACGCCGCCGTCGACACGCGCCCCGCCTGCGCAGGGGTCGCACATTATCGCATCATCATATCAGCCGCACGACACCCACTGCTGGGTATAGGCCTCCCCCAAGGATCTCCATGACGATCGGTCCTGCTTAGCCCACATCCTGCGGCGCACCGCGGCCGCGCACCAGATCGCCGGTCGCCCTTGTCGGGGGCCTGCCCACGGAGCGTCGTCCGGTGCGCGGTCGCCATTCCAGAACCCCGCCGCCCCAGCGACCATCGGTTCTTCTCGCTATATGTCCCGCCCACTTCAGCTGAGCAATCCTATGAGCGATGTCGGTTACTTTGGTTTTCCTGCGGATCTCCTCATTCCTGATTCGATCACGCAGGGAACCGCCAATCATGGCAACGAGTGCTCTCCGCCATTAATCACCTGATATTTGTTTAGCAAGTTGCAACCCTCCCCATGCCCTCCCCCTAGTGATACGTGGTGAGGTTTTAGACTAACCTCCTCCCCCCTCCCCTCCCTTCCATCAAAAATACTCCCTCCTTGTAGTTCCATCAAAATCAAGTTTCGTTTTCATCACGACGACGCCTACTGCTGATGTTGAGCATAGGATGGGAACCCCTAAGGATTTCAATGACGATATCTTTCGTCACAATTTACCTATTGTATGTTTAGATATGGAACGCATTGTACTAGCCTGTATAATAATTTGATTTCCGTAGTAGCAGTAGATGAAAGTGTCTAAAGCAACAGCCGCCAAGTACTCCACGGTGACCATGTCAAATTTCTAAGAGAAAACAAAAAAAAACGTTAACGCCGTTAGCACACCTCTACTGACTATAGCCACCCGCAGGCCTACCGCCTAACTCTCTCGCTTTGACTCTGGCTTTGGTTTATGACGTCAGTGCACTGTCCGTCCCTGTCATCGTGTTGATATGACAAGGACGGATAGAGTATAGCTATCGCTTTGAGTTAGGCGGTAGGGCCCCCGTTCTATTTTCGGGCACAGTACCGTCAGTACCTACGACTTCTTACTGCCCATATCCTATCTACAAGTACCCAGTTACTAGGTCTTAGGGTCGGAGTCAGGTTCGGGGCGGTTTCTTAGTGCTATTATGTAAATTAACGTAGGTACCCTAACCACTGAATCAAACACATACACACAGGTAGTTTTTAGATACATTTTATTTCAAAAACTTAATCAGTACTGAATTTATTCAAAATGGATTCTTGAGGTATATTTTCATTGCGGTGCGAGCGTTGAGGGCGGCGTCAGCGTATCCTAGGTTGATGCCGAGCTTCGTCATTGCGAGTTTCTTCAACCCGGGAACATGCCGCCTCCTTGTTGGTATTTGAACGCCGTGTCGCGAACGTTCTCCTCTGGTGGGTGGTAGTCCAGCGCTCGGAACGCGACTTCGAGGGAATGCCCAACGATGATAGTGTCGCCTTTCAACAGTTCCATTACCTCACTTCGAACAGAATCGAAGTCTCTCCCTTCTCTGTCGAGTTTAGATTTGCTCACACTCGTGAACGTCGTCCTGAAATCTGTCACATCTTCCTTCGGCTTGGACAATGTGTCGAGCACTACGTTTCCGCCTTTATCCACTATCGCTACACGGGCGAGCCTGTCCTGCCGATAATTACGCCCAACTTCCACTACTTCACAACTCAGTGCCACTATTTTGCTCATATTTGAATTTGATCGAACGGATGATGTAAAAGTAGCTCGATGACTAAGTAATTTGCTTGGTTACCTACTTATCGCGATTTGATTTAACAACAACGCTTTGGTAATTGTATAATTATTTTACCCTTTGAAAAACGCGCACTTCTAGCAGGGCGTAGCGGCGGCTAAGTAGTAACTAGTGACTGGCTTAGAGAGTCCAGGGTTGGTAGATCCAGATTTTGCCCCATATCAAGAATTCATTTCCCCAGTATGATACGTTTGGCAACTTTTTTCCCCATTTTTGTTAAACAGGAAATAAAACGAATTGAAGTTTATTTAGAAATTGAAAAAGAAAATAAAGAAGTATCGGAAGTTCTAAACTGAATCATCTAAAACGTTTAGAACATACGAAACTTCATCGTCGCTTAACATGGTCAGATAAACATTATCGGAGTTAAAATTATACTACAACCAAGATTCTTCCTTGTATATTTTTCTCCCCAAAGATTTCATTTCTCCAAAATTTCGCCAAGGCCGCTATTTTTCCCCAAAAATGCGAAACCCCCCCCAACCTACCAACCCTGAGAGAGTCACAACTAGGGAATGCAATCCCGCATCAGAATCACGATCCCGCAAGCTTGCGGGATTAAGGTCATCAATCCCGCGGATCCCGCGATTTGCAATATATTTTTTCGTTTATAAAGTCTTTTTAAATAGTATGAAACAAAGACAAGTAAATTGCTTCTAAATTAATATTTTTAAGGCTAGCCCCAGACCTACCGGTTTCATTTCTTTGCTTTGCTGTTCTACCATGGACCGCCGGCCAAGAGGCTCTTTTCAATCTATCGCATATTTTGACCAGACCACATTGGCAAGATAGCCATTAGTTTGGTGTTATCAAATATCGTCGTCTGGGTTGCGATGCGAAGTTTTAGTTACTTAAAAAAAACTGCTGTTTCATACCAAATTAATGACGAAATTATCAAAATGTATGAAACAGCTCATTTTTAGGGTTCCGTACCCAAAGGGTAAAAACGGGACCCTATTACTAAGCCTCCGCTGTCCGTCTCTCTGTCTGTCTGTATGTCTGTCTGTCACCAGGCTGTATCTCATGAACCGTGATAGCTAGACAGTTGAAATTTCCACAGATGATGGTTACTGATCCTCATTCCGTTAACGTGCGGGATCCCGCACCTTTTTTTGCGGGATTGGATTCTCTAGTCACAATATGTAGCAAGCTAGGTAGAGTAAATGAACTCTATGGGCGGGCTTTTCCCTTTCTGAGTTTAAAAATCAGTGATGCCAACGACTTGACTAGCTCCACACCCACCAGCGGGGCTACCGCCTAACTCTATCGCTTTGACTCTGGCTTGGGTTTATGCGTCAGTGCACTGTCCGTCCTTGTCATCGTGTTATGATATGACAAGTACGGATAGAGTATAGCTATCGCTTTGAGTTAGGCGGTAGGGCCCCCGAATTAACTTCTATAACCACTAGAAAACGACTTACAAAAATCCCGCCAACTTTCAAAATCGCTAAAGGACATTATGTCCCCCCGACCGGAAAACTTCATTGCTATCGTAATATCTTCGTTCTCGCTAGATTTCGCAACACGTCACATTTTTTTTTCCTTTTAATGCAATGTGCGCCCACTGCTCAAAAGTGTCTGCACAATCTTAATCGAACCTAATTTGGTCACCCATCTTGCTTTTGACCACACAAAATGTGGCTGCATAATTTTTTTTTCGAACCTAATTTGGTTACCCATCTTGCTTTTGACCACACAAAAAGTGGCTGCACGATCCTTTTTACGAACCTTATTTGGTCACCCATTTTGCTCTTTGATAAAGATTGTGCGGACATACTTCGTGTGGCCAAAAGCAAGATGAGTGACCAAATTAGGCTCGATAAATAATGTACAGCCATTTTTTGTGTAATCAAAAGCAAGATGGGTGACCAAATTAGGCACAATATTATGCAGCCATCAGGATTCAGAGTCATTGCCAGCAACTCATATAAAAACGGGCTACGGCCATCCGCCGTTGTAATTTTTTCGAACTAGCAACGAATTAAGTTAAAAAAAACTGTCTTATTCTTTCTGGGCGATCCGTTAAGCTCTACGCTGCGTTAAGCGGGACACGCGCGCGGGGCGATATATCTACATTAGAGCTTACTCATGCACTGTAATGTAAGCATCTGTCCGTCAAAAAACCAGCAATCTATATTCCTGCGCCCTGTACAGTACGAGGCATATATCTTGAAATCGGGTGGGGATTGCGCGGAACGCCTATTTTGGGCATGCGTTGCGGTGAAGGACGCGGGCGGCGAGAGAGGGGCGCGCGCTATTGGTCGCTCACAACTCACAAGAGCACATGCGCGAACTTATCCCTACTCCGTCGAAAAAATTTCAAGATACATGCATGCCTCGCACTGTACCCGCGGCGGGATCCCGCTTAACGCAGCGGAGAGCCTTACAGTCATCTGTAACACGCACAGCGGCGACACAAGCGCTGCAGGGAGCTGTACACTAGTGTGTCCTCACCAGCGTGGCGGAGTACAGCAGCATGCACAGGTACAGCGTCACCTGCACCACGCGCAGCGGCGACACAAGCGCTGCAGGGAGCTGTACACTAGTGTATCCTCACCAGCGTGGCGGAGTACAGCAGCATGCACAGGTACAGCGTCACCTGTACCACGCGCAGCGGCGACACAAGCGCTGCAGGGAGCTGTACACTAGTGTATCCTCACCAGCGTGGCGGAGTACAGCAGCATGCACAGGTACAGCGTCACCTGTACCACGCGCAGCGGCGACACAAGCGCTGCAGGGAGCTGTACACTAGTGTATCCTCACCAGCGTGGCGGAGTACAGCAGCATGCACAGGTACAGCGTCACCTGTACCACGCGCAGCGGCGACACAAGCGCTGCAGGGAGCTGTACACTAGTGTATCCTCACCAGCGTGGCGGAGTACAGCAGCATGCACAGGTACAGCGTCACCTGTACCACGCGCAGCGGCGACACAAGCGCTGCAGGGAGCTGTACACTAGTGTATCCTCACCAGCGTGGCGGAGTACAGCAGCATGCACAGGTACAGCGTCACCTGTACCACGCGCAGCGGCGACACAAGCGCTGCAGGGAGCTGTACACTAGTGTATCCTCACCAGCGTGGCGGAGTACAGCAGCATGCACAGGTACAGCGTCACCTGTACCACGCGCAGCGGCGACACAAGCGCTGCAGGGAGCTGTACACTAGTGTGTCCTCACCAGCGTGGCGGAGTACAGCAGCATGCACAGGTACAGCGTCACCTGTACCACGCGCAGCGGCGACACAAGCGCTGCAGGGAGCTGTACACTAGTGTGTCCTCACCAGCGTGGCGGAGTACAGCAGCATGCACAGGTACAGCGTCACCTGCACCACGCGCACCGCCAGCAGTGGCGACACGAAGCGCTCAAAGCGCTGCCGGTAGTCGTTGACGACGTCGCACATACGCGCGCAGTCACGAAGTGCACCAGTCGTAGCGGATTCGTATGCGTCGCTATAAATGTCTGAAGGTAACATTTTCAATTTAATTTCACATTATGCTATTTTCAAAGAATTTGTGTACCTATAATAGACAATTTGACAACATTTAAAATATACTACAATTTGTGGTCATCGTAACAGATAATGGCGTAAAAAAACATATTCAACTATGATATGGACTAAATTAAGTCCATTAATTGATTAAGTTCACCTAGAAAAATGCAACAATTTTAGAATTTTTTTCTGTGGCGAAAACGCTCTAAGATGACTGATGACGTCACATGCCTGTAAATAAATATGGCTTCAGGCGTTTGACACGACCATAGACTTAGGATCCGCGATTGATGGCTGTCAAATGGCTAAGGATATTAAAATATTTACAGGCTTGTGACGTCAACAAGTCACGTGCCAAGCGCCACAGCGTTTTTGGCGCGGTTTTAAAATTTTAAACTTTAACATAGATTTTTTTTAATTAAATACATTGATTTTTCCTGAAATATCAATGTGGTGCACCTATTACGTGATAAGGAATCATTTAAAATGGTTTTCCAAAATTAGTCAAATAGTCTATTAGTGCAGGCATACTATCAAATCGTATACATATATTACACAATATAATCCTATCAAACTAATTTCATACCGAATTTTGTTATTTTCGGTCCAGTGGTTACCTGCAAAAGTATAAAGCGGTTAATTATAAGAATAATTCTCTTATACTTTGACTTGATTTGATCCTGTATAATGTGGTAATATCCTGGTTTAAGAATTACCATTTTACCATTTTCTTACCATTTTCTCGTCGTAGTGGTAGCTGGATTCTTCCATCTCGGAGATGTTGTAGATATAGTTATAAAGCTCGTCGCTTCGTATGTCAGAGTGAGATGCCAATATTGACCTGAAGAAAGATTGGATATTGCCTTATTAATTTTTTGTTCTAAAGCTACGCGTCTAGTCTAGTTTCAAACAAAACCTATGTTCCTATTAGGCAGGGTGGCACGCAAGTGATTTTGACCCTAGGCATCTACCGCCCGATTGCACTAAACTTAAGGATCGCCCAAGTCTTTGGAAATGTTGACTGGTGTAGTGTATGCAATAATGATGACGTAAATGATTCTAGTCTTGTATTTTCAAACATCCTGTCAAATATAATTCGCAAACACAGTCAAGAAGTTAAAATAAGCAGATCGAGGCTCAATTTGAAACCCTGGATAACTCCCGGACTAATGCGCTGTATGAGGCATCGTGACAGCCTGCATCAAAAGGCCAAGAATGACCCAGAAAATGTGATACTTAAAAAATGTTACACGCGATACCACAACTTTTTTGTAAACCTATTGAGAAAATTAAAAACACAATATGAAAATAAAGAGCTTAACCAAAACAAAAATAACCCAAAAAAGCTTTGGCGTTCTATTAAAAACATCTGCAATCTATCTCATTGCAAAAAAGATCCAACAGAGCTGCTTACACTTGAGGGTTGTCGGGATGCCCAAGACTTGATTGATTTTACTAATAATCATTTTTCATCTGTTGGTCAAAAACTGGCCGATAAAATTCTTTCTGACTTGGGTAAAACAGAAGATGATTTAGCGAGATCGGTACATGTCAAAGAATCTCCAGCAGACTCATTCTTTTTAAGTCCTACAGACTCTAATGAAGTGGAAAGTTTAATTATGAGCATGCAGAATGACAAAGCTCCTGGAGTTGATGGTTTCGATAACTTACTCATTAAAAATATTAGGAGTGAAGTTATGGTACCACTTGTGCATATTTTGAATCTTAGTTTCTCAACTGCGGTACATTCCCACTTGACTGGAAGACTGCGATAGTCTGCCCAATCCACAAAGGTGGGTCAAAACATTCAGTTGACAATTTTAGACCTATTTCACTCCTGGGTACATTTTCGAAGCTCCTTGAAAAATTGGTAAATAAACGCCTAGTTTGCTATCTGGAGTCATATAATTTGATATCACCCCGACAGTTTGGTTTCCGTAAAGAAAAAGGACTGAGGATGCAGTCACATTACTTACTTCCACAGTGAGCTCACATCTAGATAATAAACATAGCTGCGTCGGCGTCTTTTTGGACCTTGCTAAAGCCTTTGACACTGTCTCCGTTCCTATACTTCTAAAAAAACTTGAAGGCATGGGCATTCGTGGCCTAGCCTCAGACTGGTTCAGAAGCTACTTAACGGATCGGAGGCAGTGTGTGAGGATTGGCCAAACAGTTAGCAGTTTGCAATACATTCGCTTTGGAGTTCCACAAGGAAGCATTCTTGGGCCCACGTTATTTATACTATATATCAACGACACTCATGACGTTGATATCGAAAATGCAGATATTATGTGTTACGCAGATGATACTGCAATAATCTATCATGGGTCAACGTGGGCCCAAGTTTGTGCTTCAGCGGAACGTGGTTGTGCAGTCATTTCAAAATGGCTTCATCGGAACCTTCTTACGCTGAATACCCAGAAAACTATGTACTTATGTTTCCATAAAACTGCTGCCTCGGCCCCCGAATCTGGTACAATTATCAAAATACACGGCTGCACCTGCAATCAACAATCATATTGTCGTTGTGTAGCCTTGCTTGACTCGTACTAAAGTCACAAAATACCTAGGAGTCCATATAGACGAAAACCTTTCGTTTAAGAAGCATATCGATGTACTCTCGGGCAGAATAAGAAAAGTGATTAATATTATGCAAAGTTTGCGTTCCGCAGCAAGTTTCAGCACTCTTATATCTGTCTACTATGCATTATGTCAGTCCCTGATAACTTACTGTATAACTAACTGGGGCAGTGCAGCAAAAACGTTTATGATTAGGGCTGAGAGGGCACAGAGGTCTGTACTGAAGGTAATGCTTCAAAAGCCTTACAGATACCCTACTACCCTTGTGTACAAAGAAGCTGGTGTGCTGAGCGTCCGTCAGCTCTTCATTTATAAGACCTCCCTGACCGTGCACAAATCATTATTATCTTCCCCCCTGACTATGAAAGTATTCTGAAGCAAAGAGTATACAGTATAAAACTCCCATGCGTTAAAACTAGTTTTGCTCGACGCTTTGGTTCCTTTGTAAAATTGCGCGTCTATAATAAAGTAGCTAAACACTGCGATATCAAAAACAAGAAAACAGCGGAAGCAAAATGTATCATTTATAAGTGGCTTACTGAACTTACATACGACGATACTGAAAATTTACTTGTATTAATAACTTAATATGCATGCACTTATATAACTAATACTGAATTAAAACGATCCTATAATATATATGATTTTATATGTTTTATATGTATACCTATATAATTTTATTTTATGTTTTATCCATTTAAATTTTGTATTCGTACTATGGCAAAATTTCATGAACTAAATCGATTAAAGGTTACCTCAATACAGGCTTGCCTAGTGAGGAACCGGAAGATATTTCATCTTAGTATTTAAGCTTTGTCTGCAAAAGTGTCTTAATCTTGTGTAAAACGTGGTTTAGTTTAGTTTATAAGCCTTTTGCTGTATTAAATATATTTTTCATTTTTTCATTTTTCATTTTTCCTAACTACAACACGACACAAATTAAAACGGTGTCATAAATTTAGCCGTCCTGTAGCTGTCATTCGCCTAGTTATCTTGGTCGAGTTGTAGATAAGAAAAGACTTAGGCGATTCTTAAGTTTAGTTCTTTTGCACCTACGTCTTTGATAGGTACAAACAGATTCCGGAAAACAACTTGACGCTCTTTCGACGGAGTGGGGATGAGTTCGCGCATATGCACTTACGAGCGAGCAATAGAGCGCGCCCCACTTCCGCCTTCCCCGTACCTCACCGCTACGCGTACCCAAAATACGCATTCTGCGCAATCCCCACCCGATTGCAAGACGTTTGCCGGTTACTATAGAAATGCGATAGCACCTTATCTTTTTTGAAGAAGAACGGAGGCTGATGAAGTTATAATAAATTTGGTCATTACTGTTGATCAGACCTGTAATGCACGCCGCTGCGCAGCAAGGCCGTGTAGCGCGCGTTGCGCAGGCTGCAGCACAGCAGGTCCAGCTGCCCGCACAGCAGGATGGCGTTAGCCGCGAAGAATACTCCTAAAGCCCGTAAGTATGTGCGTTACGGTCCAGTACAGTACGAGGCAAACATATTGACACTTTTTCGAAGGAGTGAGGATAAGTTCGCGCATGTGCACTTGTGAGCGAGTAGCGCGCGCCCCTCTCCCGCTCCCGCCGCCGCCCGCGTACCTCACCGCTACGCGTACCCAAAATACGCGTTTTGCGCAATCCCTACCCGATTTCTAGGTGTTTGCCTCGTACTCGTTTTCACCTTGCTTCGTTTACGCTTCGCTTTCGAAACATGTCAGTAAAACGTCAAATCCATTCACGTTTCAAAAGCAAAGCGACAGCACTTAACGTAGATTTGCAAATATTAGGTAGGTACCTAAGTATTATAATATTATAAAGTATTATTAGTACCTAAGTACCTACTAATATCTATTCTGTGTCTGTTTAGGAATTAGGATAAGTTTTACTATTTAGGTACTATAAGATTAGATGGTATTAGATTGACCATTTCAATCAAAAAAGTTTCTCCTAAAAATCAAAGGGCGTGATGACGCGCTCTTTTAACGACCTACCTATACTGTCAAAAATCATCACAAGCTTATGATTTTGGAGTAATTTCAACGGTTGCATACAAACCTACCTACCAGCAATGATATATTGCCTACAAGCAATTTTTGTAGGACCGATAACCGCATCGCAGATGCACTTTGCGAGATCGAAATTTCAGTGTATATGGGGTGGTGGGGCTATTGGAATTCATGTCCTAATCTCTCTGAAAAAAAAATCGCCCATCGAGTCGAATATTTGTCTCTCTCTTACTTACCGAACTGTCCCATAGCAAGTCCCACGAACGCTTGAGACAAGTAGATGTTCAAAAACGTCAACTCGAAGAACGGAGACTTGGTGACGTCCATGTACATGTAGTTCTGAAGGGGCTTGTTGCTCCACCCTGAAATTAGTCACTTCATTTACATATGTACCTACCTTTCTGCATTTGAAAAGCCAGGAAGTCAGATAAAAATATAAGCAGTAAGTACAACGGCGGAAATGTAGCCACGGATACAAGCTCATCCCTTATTGTGCATTATTCTTTTATCACTAGTCAATTTAATACAAGCAAAAAAACACCATAGCTTCAATTATCAAGCAACAATTTGACTTCTAGGAATCCAGTTAAGGGTAAGTATACTTACAGTTGATCAGCTCCGGAATCACATACATAGAGATGCTGAACATAGTGCAAGCCGTGTACAAGTATCCGAAGTTCTTGGCCGTCCTATAGCTCTCCACCATCGTCATGTTGGTGAGCCCGTTCGCCGACCGGAACTTGAAGTTGTTCTTCATGAACTTGAGCAAATCGTACATCTCGCGACGATACAAGCCAAAATAAACGACGATCACGATGGAAACCACGTAGGGCAGGCAATCGGCCATCTTCCCCAAGCTGGACATCACATCCTCCCACTCAGTACTCAGATGAACGTATAACGTGGCAGGCACGTTTATCAGAGCGAATAGAACCAAACAATAATAAACATTGTTTATAATAATCTGGTACTCCGTCTCTGGGTTTGGGTACCAGTCCCAGCACCCGGCTATCTTCATAGGTATTTCCAGGAAATTAAAGTAATTTTCTATCGGTTTCGAGGTTAAAGTGGATTTCTTCTCATGAGATACATTTCTTCGGAGAATACGGAAACGCATTTTGAAGGTCTTAAACCCTTTAAAAATAATAACGCGAATTCCTCCAAAACTACCTTCCTGCTTACTTTACCTGTATCAAATAATAAAGTAAGTACCTAATTCTCAAACAGTCATATCAGTTTACATTGAAGAGTTCTTTAATTATTCCCGATTGTAAACTAATTAACTCTTTCTAGTTAGAAACAACTTAAAACTGTAGTTAAACTTTATAATTGTTTGGAAATAAGAAAAGTTTTAAACTGATTTTGTAACAATTAAAGATGTATGAAACATTTTGAAGGTAGGTACCTACCTAAGTAGTAGGTAAGAATACTAATCTAACTTTTATCTGATGTTATTTTAAACAACCCTAAAAAAGTAATTAGTACTTCCCAATTAGGTATGTTTTACCTACGTAAAATGTTTCCAGTTTCCGTAATTTAAATAAAACTTGTATATTTTAAATAAATAGTTTTAATAATGACGATAAATAGAAAATACAACATCATTTTTGTTAGAAAATCGTCCGATCCATAGTTGATCTTAAGCCGTTTGCATAGACTCACTGTCCCTGAAAAAAAAATATGGATTGAAGCTTTTCTATTATAAAATGTATAGAATGCCTATTGGGTAACCAAACAATTTATTATTTCGAGTTCCTCTGTTTAGCCCAGTGAAAATCTACATTTAATTCGCAAAACGCGATGTAAAGCTGCATTTTTGGTATGTTATTTGGACCCCTTAAGGGAGTGTGGAACCATGTTTTGCAAGCAAAAAAAAGTTGTGCTAGCTGCTTTACTTTATACGTGAAAAACTGCATTTTTATTCAGTTTTTGCAGTTTTATTAAAAAACTATGAGCTTTTGACATTAGTTGTCAACATTATTGTGTGTGAAGTGAGCATGTTTGTATGAAAATAACGGTGTAGAGTAGACGATGAGCGGTGAATATTTCAAGCATCAGATCTCAAAAACTATTAGACATACAGAGCTGAAAGTTGGCTTTAATTTTTTGAAATTTAATATACTTTCAAAATAATGTAGGCAACTAATGTCAAATGCTCATAGTTTTTTAATAAAACTGCAAAAACTGAAAAAAATGCAGTTTTTCACGTATAACGCAGCTAGCACAACTTTTTTTTGCTTGCAAAATATGGTTCCACACTCCCATAAGGGGTCCAAATAACATACCAAAAATGCCGCTTTACATCGCGTTTTGCGATTTTAGGAAAAACATTTGTAAGAATTTACTGGCCTAGTTCTGCTGATGAATCGAATAATGTTAAATCATTGGTCTGGTCCGGGGTACCCATCATCATAATATCAGCCGCACGCCACCCACTGCTGGGTATAGGCCTCCCCTAAGGATTTCCACGACGATCGGTCCTGCGCTGCCCACATCTAGTGGCTTCCCGCGACCTTCACCCTCCCGCCGGTCCCCCTTGTCGGGGCCCTACCGCGGAGCGTCGTCCGGTGCGCGGTCGCCATTCCAGAACCGCCCCGCCCCAACCAAAATAAGTTCTTCTCGCTATGTGTCCCACCCACTGCAATCCTTCGAGCGATGTCGGTTACTTTAGTCCACCTACGGATCTCCTCATTTCTTATTCACATTACTTACAGCAAATCGCTAACACTCATCAATCTACATAACCATCATGTTACAACATTATACATCCTATAATAATAAAATTGAAAACATTGCGTATTCTTACTTCTCCTTGGACCTGCGCTGTGCGATCCTGTAAATCCTTCTGAGCTCAAGCAATGCCCTCATGATGACCACCAGTTGCGGCTCAAAGTCCTCAGATCCTACGTCGATAGGCAGCCCCTTCTGTTTGCAGATCTTGACGTAGAGCGCCCAAATGGCGGCGCGCACGTGGCACAGCTCCACGTGGCGCTTGGCCGCTGTCTCCTTGAGGCGGTTCAGCGCTAGCTCCCATTTAATCACGCGGTTCCTCACTTTGTCGTATTGCCACTGGAAAGTGGACAATGAGGATCAGTAACAGGTTTGAATCCTATAGTTTTATTGGTCTAATATAAAAACATATTCATAGCTAAGAAACTAGTGAAAGATTTTTGAAATCCGTTTAGAAGTGGTTGAGTTATAAGGGTTTTGAAGGAAATGCCAAGCTCAATGCAATATATGCTTTATCACGTGCGATATAAGGTTCGCGTACGTCTCAATGACGTCATTAGGACCCCTCAAACAGTGTTTTAGCACGTTTTAGCTCGAATAACTTCTCAGGTTTAAAAGATATCGTAAAAAATTCTTCACAGTTAAGTAATCATGTGGTGGCATAAGCTTTCTGATAAGCCACTAAACAAAAATCGTTACTGATCCTCATTGTAATTTACATGTACAGTGGTGGTAAGATAATTAAGGACCCTAAAAACAATGGTGGTTGGTTTTTGTCGCACTTTTATTTCACAAGTCCCAGCTAGATCATCATCACAAGCGTAGCAGAAAGCCAGTGTTATTGGGGTCGGCGCAGTCCAAGTACTCGAGTAACTAAAATATAATGGTGGCCAAATAATAACATACCAGTTGATTTTCATACATACGAGGTAACTATGTAGCCTTGGTTCTCCGCCAAGGATTAACATAGCTGTGATCTGATGATGGCCATCCAGAGAGAGAATGGATGAGATTCAGATCGCTATACACATCTGATCTGACCAGCATTCTAAGAGATATTATACCTAAAGATCAGAGTTTTCATAATTATCATCAAATTACAGCTAGGTCAATCCTTGGCGGAGAACCAAGGCTTCAAAGTTACCTCGTTTGTAGGTATGAAAATCGATTGATGTCCTTAATTATTTTGGCCACCACTATATTTTAGTTACTATAGTATTTGCAGACTGTGCTGAGCCCAACAACACTATCTGCTACGCTTATGATGATGATGTAGCTGGACTTGTAAAATATGATCGCGTTAAAGAGTGCGACGAAAATAAAATAACCAACCACCATCGTTTTTGCCGGAATTGTATCAGAAATTCAGAATTCAAATGCCAAAAGATAAGTCATAAAGACGATAATTGCAGATTCGAAGTACATAGCGTAAGAAGCATTTTTCATCTTCCTTTTTAATGCGCACAGCTAAGGATAAGGAGTGGAATTCCCTGGCGTCTGTAGATATTCCCCACCCAGCGATATTTAAAGCCCGAGTGAATAGGCTTCTTCTGGGCAGCTTGCTTCATATTCGGCCTCTTCTTAGCCTTATGGTTCTCGAATGTGCCCAAGAGTAAGCCCATTTTTAATGAAAAAAGAAATACGTTTAGTCAATTTTCGATTTACTTCGCAGAGGTTCCATCCCATTCTCATAGCACGCGGATCATATCTGAAAATCTTTTAAAGTACGTTAACCGCTCATACTCGGAGCTCGGTGGCGCAGTGGTATAGCGCCAGGCCCAGCGATTGCGAAGGTTAAGCAACATTCACAAGGGTCGGTCATGGGATGGGTGACCAAAACTTTATTATGAAGATGAAGGCACTTTAAGCCATTGGTCCCGGCTGCATTTGCAGTCGTTAACACCCACCAATCCGCATTGGGCCCGCGTAATGGGTTATGTTATGGCCCAACATCCTTATACACCCATAAGGAAGCCTGTGCCCAGCGGGGCACCCTCAAGTTCTCATACCCTCAAGTTGGCGAGCGTGTTGTTGAGGCCCATGATGAAGAGCTTCTTCTCCTCGGTGAGCGCGGCGATCTCCTGGCGCGCCTGCTCCAGCATGTCCAGGTCGCGCTCCTGGCGGTCTGCCAGCGTGCTCTTTGCCGCCGCTGCCCACGTCAACAAACGATATTACGAGGGTGGTTTGATAAGTCCATGACTTTGAAAAGAAGAAATACTTTTTTTCATAATTTATTTATGTATCTTATAAAGAAACTCCTTAGGAATCTTTACACTACATTTTTTCAAATTCGGCAATAGCTTACTTTTGAAAACAAAAAGCTCAAGCGACTTCTAACTTTTCGTAATGACCCTGTCGACCTTCTCGGTGGCACTCATCATGACATCAAAACTCATCGAATGAAGATGCGAATCCTCCCTATTCTCTAGATTCAACCCACTGAGATTTTTTCTCCTACCAAACATGAATAAAATGTCTTGGCGGGCAAAGATTTTCATCAAGCCAAAAGGTGGTGTCTGAAATGGGCCCTCATTTCAGTTACTAGTTTTCAGGCGATGAAAGAAAAATTCATTACGAAGTCATGGACTTATCAATACACTCTCGTAGGTACAGCTCCCGGCATATAAATTGGCAAGAGAAAGTTGAGACAAAAGATGCGCAGTAGCTGCAAACACTGTGTTTGTAACTACTGCGCATTTTTTGTCTCAACTTTCTCTTGCCAATTTATCTGCCGGCAGCTGTAAACATCTTGACACATTTTCGACGGAGTGGGAATAACCGTTCGACCCTACAGGTATGTGCGTGCACTTGCGACCAATAAAGGGCGGATCCAGTATTAAAATTTGGGGGGGCCCTCGGAGACTCGGGTCTAGGGCAGGGTCTATGTTAGGGATCCCTGTCAAGGATGCACAAAATGCCTGATTTAGGAAAAGTTACTGCCTATAAAAAAACGGCGCGCGTTTTACAGCCACAATTTTGTGGTGTTGTCTATGGTAAAAAAACTGCCGCACAGTGCAATTTTTTGTCAGTTTAGTCAATTATATGTACTCTTATGTACTTATAGGAAAAAAACGGCCGCGCAGCGCGATTTTTTGTCAGTTTCATTCACAAATCTTTTCCTCTTGTCGACAAGAAACGGCCGCGCAGCCCTATTTTAAGTCAGTTTTAGCCACTAATTTTGTAGTGTTGATATATTTTTTTAATTATTTATTTAGGACAACCAACACAATAAACGCTATGTACATTCAATATAACAGAACGTATGCTAAAGGTTACATAATAAAGCGCTATCGTACTTACAGGTTGCCACGGCATGGACTAATATTAAGCTATTAGTAAGCAAAGACTAACTAATTACTAATTAATTACCAACTAATTACTAACTAATTAAAATATCGAAAGATACAAATACTACTAATTTGTTAATAAGTTGCAACTCAAAAGTAACTAAAGATATTCATACAAGTTATGTTTGTTAAACAAAAAGAATAAAAGAAAATGTATGATCTTGACACGAATACGTTGGTTAACAATGATTTGAATTTGCGTGGAGGGTGATGCAAGTCAACATCAACCGAAGGAGATGAGGCAGATAAGCGTGACAGGCGACTAAAATGTAGCTGCATTCTATTAATGGCGGAGAAATGACCCAGCTTGGTCTTGGAGCTCCTTGCTTTAAATGGTAAATATCTAGATGGTCGAGCTGATTTAAAAGGGACATTGAAATTTATTTGTTTTAATAAATCCGGACAATCCACGTAATCATTAACCAATTTATAAAAGAAAAAGTGATCAAGCAATTGTCTTCGACTGTCGAGGCTGAGCAGCTTGAAATGATTTAAGCGTGAGTTATATGATGGAAGTTTCCTGGCCATTCCACACTGAAAAGACAAATGCCATAAAAATCTTTTTTGAATGGACTCTAGACGACGTTTATGAACTTCGTAATAAGGTGTCCAAACTACACTGCAGTACTCTAAAGTTGATCTAACCAATAAGTTAAATATCGCGATTTTACTTGAAGCATTTTTTAAATCTCTACAGCTACGTATAATGAACCCTAGCAGTCTAAAGCATTTCTTGGCTAATTTATCGACATGTTTATGGAAACGCAGCTTATAATCTATATATACTCCAAGGTCCCGAATCTCGTCTACTTCATTTATTACTTGGCCATTTAGTTTATAAGATTTAAAATAAGGCCCTTTCTTACGACTGAAATGTACGAAATGGCATTTATCGGTGTTTAGCATCATACCATTTATGTGGCACCAATGTGAAAACCGGTCTAAATCAGCTTGGAGCAAACAACAGTCATTATCGAACTCTATTTGTTTTACAATTTTAAGGTCATCTGCGTATAGATGTATTTGTGAGTGACGGAAACATGACGATACGTCGTTGATATAAAATGTTGAAAAATAATGGAGCCAAATGCGAACCCTGTGGGACCCCGAATGACGCCAAAAAAGCACTAGACTCAAAGCCGTTCACCACTACCTTCATAGATCGTCCTGCAAGGTACGATTCACACCATCTTAAAAGGTTACCTATGATACCACAGTGAGAAAGCTTGCTTATTAAGATTTTATGGTCAACCTTGTCGAACGCCTTACTAAAGTCTGTGTAAATGACGTCTACCGGCGTCCCACGATCCACAGAATCCACCACTCCCGACACAAATCCCACGAGATTTGTCGCTGTTGACCTTAGCTTTGATGAATCCATGTTGCTGAGGCATTAAAATATGTCTTACGTGCCAGGACACAATTGGATAGATAAGAGACTCAAATACCTTTCCAAATATTGACAAGATTGATACAGGTCGATAGTTATCTGCAGCAGACCTCTCTCCTGACTTAAAGATTGGTACAATAAGTGCTTCTTTCCATGCATGTGGGAAAGATCCTGTTGCAAGTGACATGTTGTAAATCCTGGAGAGTGGTTCCGCTAGGACTTCACAACATTTTATTGCAAAAAATGAAGGAAATCCATCAGACCCAGCGCCCTTACTAGGCTCAAGTCTCTTTAAGGCTTTTTCGACTGTTTCTTTTTGAAAAGACAGATTACTGAGCGTTTGTGAGCATTTGTGCTCAGGAGTGGTAGGATGAACTGTTTGACTTGATGCCGATGCCTGGTTGCTGGATGCGATAGTAGAAAAAGCGCCGCACAGCGCGATTTTTTGTCAGTTTAGCCACATGTATGTACTCTTATGTACTTATAGGAAAAAAAAACGGCCGCGCATCGCGATTTTTTGTCAGTTTCATCCACAAATCTTGTACTCTTGTCTACAAGAAACGGCCGCGCAGCGCGATTTTTTGTCAGTTTAACCACTTGTATGTACTCTTATTTATGGTAAAAAACGGCTACGCAGCGCGATTTTTTGTCAATTTCATCCACAAATCTTGTACTGTACTGTCTACAAGAAATGGCCGCGCAGCGCAATTTTTCGTCAGTTTAGTCACTTGTATGTACTCTTATCTATAGTAAAAAAATGCGATTTTTAGTCAGTTTCATCCGCTAATCTTGTAGGTACTTTTGTCTACCTATAGTAAAAGAAATGGCCGCGCAACCAAAGGCGAATCCAGTCAGGATTTTAAATTGGTGGATTTTTTAAATCTTAAAACACATTTTAAGATTTTTATAGAGGAAGAGTATTATAGGACGTAGGTGATCTCCGCATTTTACACACAGCCTTTAATTAAGTAAACGGAAAAGAATAATTTTAATAATATCTCAATAAATAAATTTTAACGTAATAATAACTGTTCCGAATTCGAGCGATAGTCAGCAGGATAGCACGAGAGCTCCATTATTCAGCCTCAAAATTCAATGCAATCCGCAAAGGTAACCAACCTCGTGGGGGGGGGGGGGGGGGGGGCCCCCATGCCCCCCCCCCCCCCCTGGATCCGCCAATGCGACCAATAGCACGCGCCCCTCTCCCACCGCCCGCGTACCTCACCGCTACGCATACCCAAAATACGCGTTCTGCGCAATCCCCACCCGATTTCAAGATGTTTGCCTCGATGCCTCGTAGTGTAAATCAAAACTAGGAATGTAGGTTTACCTACCTACCCAAACAAGAAGAAATAGGCGATGTACACTCAGAAAATAATAATGAATTGAATGAATTAATGACTTGCGCAATATTTGATCTAATCAAATCGGATGATCTCAAGATTCTCAAGGTCGAGGTGATCTTTCTGTTCCCAGATACATTTATTAAGTAGGTAATCAAACGAAGAAAAATCTTACCCAAAGCTTCATATCTATTCAAAACATCCAATGGCTGCTTGAATTCAGGATAAGCGTGCACCACGTCCATGAGATAATCCTGAAATTGGTTAAATAGGTAAATAACAGAAAACAGAATAGGTGTGATGTGACTTACCGCCCAATCGGTTAATTTTGATCTTCCTAATTAAGGTAAAGGGCCATAACTTAGTGATAGTACATTATTTCGTCAGTTTTGTTTCTGGCGCGAAAAATAAGGAATCTATATATTATATACTTATAATATACATCAGTAAAAAAATCTCTATCATTTACACTATCGAAAAAATCATATACCAACATTTTGGCGACTAAAATAAGAGCAATGTGACGTTTGCAACTCTGCGTCAGCCACGGACAGTTGTGCAGCGTGTATTCCTTGTCATTTACCGTAAGGTTAGCGGTCGTACTTCTTAAGCTCATAGAAAGGCAAAGGTAACTCCATTTTGAATAAAACTTGTAATAGTGCTTTCTTGGGTTCCTTAACAATTGATTTGACTATAAAAAAGTTATATGGAAGCATATAATTCCTTTAAAATTGCAATAAATCGACTCACGAAATAGCGGTCATGTTATTTTTCGTGTGTCTCCTAGTTCGTGTCACTACCGAATCAGGGATATTGTAGAGATTTTTTTCTTGCTTGTTTATTTATATAATAATTAACATAATTCGAATGTAAATTAAAAAACAAATAATGTATTTAATTAAGTTTCTTAGGAGCTAAATTCGGTATATGTTTTGTTCACTAGAATTCTTATAAATTCGAGTTTGAAGGTGACCTAAATTTACGATTTTAAGCTAAATTCGCATAAGTAGGTACTACCAGCATAACTTTGGTAGTTATTAAATTGATTGTATTTATTTTCGAAAGTATATTGATATTGTATTATAATATTAATTATATTATTAAAAAACCATAATTTCAAACAAAACAGATACTTATTGAATTTTGTTTTAATTTTTATTTTGTAAGTAATAAAAGCTTTATTTATTGCCGTCAGATCTTTTTTATTTTGAAAATATCTTCATATTATTTCTTATTATGAAACCCTTCAAATATTTATGTTTTTTATTAATAAATTATATTAATAAATCATAAGGAGGCTCAAGGTCGCTCAGCGTGCAATGGAGAGAGCCATGCTCGGCGTTTCCCTACGTGATCAAATCAGAAACGAGGAGATCCGCAGGAGAACTAAAGTAACCGACATCGCTCGAAGGATTGCTCAGCTGAAGTGGCAATGGGCGGGACACATAGCGAGACGCAAAAGATTTCAAACTGATATCATGTTTAGTTACATTTATAAAAAATCTCAAAGTCGTAAGAGCCTTAACATGCCGAAGTATGGGACATTTACCTTAACTCGACCTCCCTGTTCTACTTGGCTTTTAAGCTTGTATCATGGTGTCGCCATCTGAGGTCCCGCTTTCGATCTCTGGCTGGGTCAGCCTACCTACTTTCACAGTTAGTCGTCTTGGAGTGGAGTGTTTGTACTACTGTTGTGTCATTGTTCCTGCTTTCTATACTTACCACAAATGCTTTAGCTACTTACTATGGAAACGGAGCAAAGTGATATCGTTCAATATTATCTAACAAACAGTAAAACTTTAAATTGATTGATTGATAATATCTTTCATGGTGTAGGAGAGCATTAAGAAAGAATTTTAGAAAATTCACCCCCTAAGGGGATGACATAGATGGGGGATGAAACTTTTTATAGACGCATGTTTTGTCTGACGATTAAAAAATTTAAGGGGAAGCGGAACGGAAACGGAATAGGTACCTGCTAATATTTCTGGACCCAATTCTCAAAAACGGGGACGGGAACACCTTCTACAGCATTTTAAGAATTCTTTAGATTTTCTAAAATGTCCACACTGAAGTCGCGGGCAAAAGCTAGTCATTATTATAGCTACCAGGTCACCTCGTAAATGGTGTAGTCCGTGACCTGCTGCTCCATGAGCTGCTTGACCTGCTCCATTTCGAGCACGCGCTGGCGCATGGCCTCCGTCTCGCGCTCCTTGCGCTCCAGCACCTCGCTGTCCGCCTCCATCTTGCGCTCGGCGCGATCGCGCTTCTCCTGGTTCTCTCGGATGAACTACAACAAAGTATCAGCTACAACCACGGCATAATAATAAGACGGCATTTCGGTGCTAACTGGCTAAACATAGCGACAGTGACTGACGATCAAATTTGATCGATTCTATAGGAGGTGCACCAGTTGGTAAGTTTACCAAGCAATGTGTTTACATATTACCTTTATTGAAGCTGATGAATGACTCCTTGAGCAGCATCTCCTTGTTCCGCAGCTCCTGCCACTTCTCGTCCACGAGCAGGCTGTACTTGACCTCTTCCGCGCGCTTCTCCGCTAGTTTCTCGTCGGCCTCCATCAGGTCGCGGCGCGCCTGCTCCATCAGCCCGACGACACGTCCAATACTGGGTATTTCCTCTTCCAACTACCGTAGATGATGAGCTACCCTACCTTATTGAAACTGATGAAGGACTCCTTGAGCAGCATCTCCTTGTTCCGTAGCTCCTGCCACTTCTCGTCCATGAGCAGGCGGTACTTGGCCTCTTCCGCGCGCTTCTCCGCTAGTTCCTCGTCGGCCTCCATCAGGTCGCGGCGCGCCTGCTCCATCAGCCCGATGACACGTCCAATACTGGGTATTTCCTCTTCCAACTACCGTAGATGATGAGCTCATCATCTACGGTAGTTGGAAGAGGGTAGCTACCCTACCTTATTGAAACTGATGAAGGACTCCTTGAGCAGCATCTCCTTGTTCCGCAGCTCCTGCCACTTCTCGTCCATGAGCAGGCGGTACTTGGCCTCCTCCGCGCGCTTCTCCGCCAGTTTCTCGTCAGCCGCCATTAGGTCGCGTCGCGCCTGCTCCATCAACACCTGCGGTGTGGGCCGCGCCACGTCCCATACTGGGTATTTCCTGGATTAAGATGTAAGAAGAAGAAAGCAAAATATATGCAGTATAAATGAAATGCAAGCATTGAGCGTGACTGCAGCTAAATTGAATGATACCTATAAAGATAAATGTAAGAACCTATGAAAAAAAATAGTTTGTAGGAAGAGATGATGGCAAAAATTTTAAAGGGCGAAGAAGGGATGCTCTGATAGCTAAAGGATGATTGAAACGAAGTTTCGGACGATTTAGAATCGGAAGGGAAGTGAGTGAAGTAAAATGTTGGCAGCTGGGAATCTGGTAAATATTGAAGCAGTCACAAATTTGGCAGAATCACTTGACACTTCCTTTTTAAATACTCAACATTATACATTCTGTCCCAAAATACAAGTACGAAGCAAACATCTTGACACTTTTTCGACGGAGTGGGGATAAGTGCGTGCATGTGCACTTGTGATGTGAGCGAGTAGCGCGCGCCCCTCTTCCGCCGCCCGCGTACCCATCTTGTTTCAAGGGTACAGAGGGCCTAGTACGAGTTGTGTTTCTCACCTCACTTTGCGAATAGTATCGAGTGAAAAAGAGGAAATCATGCGAGTGAGTGAATGAGTGAAAGAGAGAAGACGATAGTTTACTATTCGCAAAGTGAAGTGAGTACAAAAAATCAACTCGTACTAGGCTAGGCCGTCAGATTAAATCAAACATCATGACGCTGTCTTTCGATGTGATAAGTTCGCGCATGAGTATTTGCGAAGTTGCGAGCGACCAATAGCGCGCACCCCTCTCCCGCCGCCCCCATACCTCACCGCTACGCATAGGTACCCAAAAATACGCGTTCTGCGCAATCCCCACCCGGTTTCAAGATGTTGCCAGCTACTCTACGTAGGTACAATCAGGTAGGTACTGTAGTGCAGTACAGCTGACCGTAGTCAGCTCAGCAGCATGCAGACAGCTGGATGCAGTGCAGCTGGTTACCTCAAAAACTCCATCAATTTATTTAGGACTTTATTTTCACCTACCTACCTTTTAATGTTAGTGCTTTTGTCTGGAATATTTTAGTGATATGCAAACTTGCAAAACTGAGGAGCTCGGTAGCGCAGTGGTTGAGTGCCTGGCCCAGCGATTGCGGAGGTTAAGCAACGTTCGCAAGGGTCGGTCATGGGATGGGTGACCAAAAATTTATTATCTCGAGTTCCTCCGTGATTCGGAAGGCACGTTGAGCCGTTGGTCACGGGTGCATTTGCAGTTGTTAACACCCAGCAATCCGCATTGGGCCCGCGTGGTGGGTTATGGCCATAGACTTATTGGCCCATCCTCCTTACCACCCATAAGGAAGGCCTGTGCCCCAGCAGTGGGGACATTAAGAAATGGCTGATGGACATGTAAACTTACTTGATCATTCTGGAGCTCTCCATAAGAGATTTGTAGTATTCCGCAGTGGACTCCACAGGTGGGCCATGTGGGATGGCGATAGGCGCCAGGTCTTTCAGATTCTTCTTCATGATTAATTAGCTAATGAGGCGTATAAATTACTAAAACTGTGCCGTACAAATAGAAATTGATTTTGTTTTAAAGATTTATTAACGACGAATATCTTTTTGAAACGTATAAAAACGCAATAAACAAAATTGGTTGCCTAGCAACGACGTCAATAATCTATGGTCAGAGTTCTATTTTAATAGGTAAATCGACAAAAATTCTTAGAATTTTATATTAGCTTTATGTTATTATTTCATTTAAATATTAAAATGATAAGATGTTTAGTTTTGACAAAGTTTGTATATAAATCTTGTGCTTGGAGTATTGTGCCTTTAACCAATTTAAAAAAATAAAATGTCAATATCATAGACAGTAAGCAGGAGCAGGGTTGCCATATTGGGCGATATGTCGCGATTTAGGCTACCTCGCGACTAAAATTGCGACTTGTTTTTCCGTTTTTTGCGACAGTCTCAAATTGGGCGACTTCGCTAATTTTTGCGCGATTATACTCATTGAAACGTCTTATTTTGTTGGAAATTCAAAAGATTCCTAGTAATAGTACAGTAGCCCGTAGTCGGTAGTACATTTAAATTAGGTACCAAAAAGGTTACCGTTTGCCGTTGTGATATAGTTATTTATTACGAAATTATAGATACTTTAACCCAAGTTTTACAGATC
The DNA here is from genome assembly GCA_928269145.1 of Agriphila tristella. Taxonomy (NCBI): domain Eukaryota; kingdom Metazoa; phylum Arthropoda; class Insecta; order Lepidoptera; family Crambidae; genus Agriphila; species Agriphila tristella. The sequence goes on from OV743445.1 coordinate 22,495,402, forward strand.
GCAACCCACCGTAACCTATATTTGTATATATCCAAAAATTATACTTTTTATTTTTCGAGGGTTACCACATGGTTAAGCTATTGTCGTGTTCTACAGCTTTGCTTGATTGCCACTGATAATAGTAAGACTAGATAAAAAGAAACAAAAAATTTTTTTGGAAATATGCAAATATAGGTTACGGCCTCAGACCAAATAAAAAAAGTATGACGGAGTCTTCCGAACGAAGCGGTGAGGTGAGGCCTGTAAAACTACGCCTTGGCTGTGTCCATACACAGTTCACGCACACACGTGTAACGAAACTACGCCTTGGCTTTCCATATAAAACCCTGCCGCCCAGCCCCCACCCGCCCCCTTGTACGCACACATGTAGGTAGGTACCATCAAAAACCGGCCTCACTTCATTGTTCGCAATGCTCCATCTTTCTTTTTTATTTGATCTGAGGTTACGGCAGGTTGCGATCTGTAAAACTTGGGTTAAGTATCTACAATTTCGTAATAAATAACTATATCACAACACAACGGCAAACGGTAACCTTTTTCGTAATTTAAATGCACTACGGGCGACTGTACTATAAGGACGAGTGAGATTTAAATCGATATTTTGATCATGACTTGTCGCTTTTAGGACTCTTTCGATAAAAATGTTTGCGATTTTGGGCTACTTCAATCAGAAATGGATTTGGAGTACCCGAGGGCCAATTTTCTGCGATTTACCGATTTAGACATCTGGCAACCCTCAGGAGAAGGAAAGCTGGAAAGCCGAAAGGAGAGGTTATTTTTTGTTGAACAAGGCTTGTTTGTAATACGATTGTTTTAAAAATATTGGCATCACATTTGAGTTGGTAAAACGCTAGCCTTGACACAAATAATCATTTCTTCCAAACGCAGAATGGAGTTAAATTTTAGTTTTCTAACCGGTCTCGGTTGTGGCTTATGCCTTGGTATTTCATTGTTTGCTCTCAGAAGATACTTTGGTTCCGTTTCTGATACTGTTGAAGCAGTCAAAAAGGTAATTTCCTAAAGTTAAACGGCACACAATATATAAATGGGACTTTTACTCTTCAAAAAGTTAACCTACAAAGCACAGGTCCCTTTGAATTATTTAACTCAGTTGTGTTTTTAATGTATCTCTGAAATCTTACTAATAGATCATAATTCCTTTTGCAGTTCGCTACAAACTCCGAATACAAGCTTGTTTTAGTTGTAAGGACAGATCTCAACATGACCAAAGGTAAAATAGCTGCACAATGCGGTCATGCTGCCGTTGGTGCTTTTGAAAAGGCGCAAAGAAAAGACCCGGAAGGTCTGAAATGCTGGCAAATGACTGGCCAAGCGAAAATTGCCCTTAAGACAGACTCTGTAGATGAAATCAAGCAAATAGCTGACAATGCTAAGAAAATGGGGATAATAACATCAATGATCAGGGACGCTGGAAGAACACAGATTGCTCCAAACTCTATTACAGTATTAGGCGTAGGGCCTGCTCCTAAAGATGTTGTGGACAAAGTCACTGGACACTTGAAACTGCTGTAAAATAAGTTGTGGGTACTGTATTAAAAATAATAAAAAATAACTAACTTATACCACAGAATATATACTCTAACGCGAAAAGAAACGACACTCGCGCATGTATGCTCGTAAAATCGCTCGCGGCTATGTGTGCGTGTCTGGAGGCGCGCGGGGGCTGCGCGCGGCGCGCGGGGAGTGCAGCTGTTAGTCGCCGACTTACTCGGGCAAGGGTTCTTTCTACTTTCGCTCGCCGCTCGCTTGTCCCACCGCAATCCGTATTGTACCGCATTTCGCACGGATTGACTAGATACGCGTTTAATTTACATTATTTAATTGTTAGATAATTAATCATGCCCGGCGGTGGGCGTTATTGTTGTGTTTATGGCTGTGGCAACAACCAGAAACAAAATCCTGATAAAAGTTTCTTCGTATTGCCCAGTGATCCAGAAAAGTAAGTACCTATAGAGTAAGCGATAAATTTATATCTTATTTTAAAATAACAAAAATATGTCAAAGTTGCCATAGTTGATGGGACCTACTATTGCAACTTTACCATATTTTGAATTTTAATAAAATAAATATTTATCGACTATTTTATAAGTTAAAATATACGAAATATTAGTCATGCCCTTACCGTTCCTTTAACCTGACTTTAATTATAACAAAAAGCTCTGAAAATAAGGATTTCAGACGATTAAACCTCGTAAACTCGCAAGTAGGTAAAATTGACAATAAATAAAAAAACCGGCCAAGTGCGAGCCGGACTCGCGCACAAAGGGTTCCGTACCAAAAAACGGCAAAAAAAAAAAAGGACTTTTCTTGTATGGGAGCCCCCCTTAAATATTTATTTTATTCTGTTTTTAGTATTTGCTGTTTTATCGGCAACAGAAATACATCATCTGTTAAAATTTCAACTGTCCAGCTAACACGGTTCATGAGATACAGCCTGGTGACAGACCGACAGACAGCGGTGTCTTAGTAATAGGGTCCCGTTTTTTACCCTTTGGGTACGGAACCCTAATAAAAATGATTATAAATCAAACCTTTCCTTCATTAACACGTTAAGAGATTAAAAAAATGATTATATGATAAATAACAGAAAATAAAGTATAAAGGTTGCAATTTATGATGTGTACTTACCTTATATAATTAAAAGATTACAAAAACTTATTATAAATCAAACCTATCTTTCATTAACATGTCCTTGCACAAGTTTATTTCCTAACATACCTACTATGTAATTTCCTTTGCCACAAGTCTAAATTCCATTTCGGTATCAACCCTAGCGCTTACACGCTCTGGCTCAAGGTCGCTGGCGCTCGAACTCTCATGTACAGAGTGTGTCATGGCTGTGCTTATACACAAATACTTTGTAATACACAATATCCCTTTTTTCCCACCATCCACCTCTAGACCACCTGGGTAAACTGGAGTTTTTTTACAACAGCTCACCTTTGTCCATCTGGGTGTTCATTCTGTTTTGCAAAAAGATCCATCAATGGATTTTTTCAATGAATTTTAGTTGTTCTAGGGAAGCAATGAAGGTATGTAAAAAAATGCTTTCTGAATAAATCTGTCTGTGAGAGATTGCTTGAAGCTGTCATTTTTAAATAAATCCATTTAGTTATATTGAAAAATACAAATTCTTTAAAGCTCCATGAACATTATTCCCATATTATATACCTTAAATCAGTCAGAGATAGCGCATGCATGCCACAATATTTTTATAGATGATTTAATGGCACGTCTGTGACCTCATTGAACATTAACATTTAGAAAAATGGCATGTTGATACACAAAGGTTCGCCATCCCTGCCTTAGGTCACAGACCTTAGGCCACAGGTCTTTCTGATTTTTCAAATTACAAGTGCTGCTACTACAAGTTTTGGGATTATTCTTGTGTTATACGAAATAAAACAAAAAATTATAATCAGAAATTTTATTACAAAATTAAAGATTGTACATACATGTAATTTTAATTTTTTTATGAAGGCGGATATTCGTAAGGCACTTGAGATAAAGCCAATGTGTTTGTACGTGGGGATGAAACAAGTCTTTAATAAGGCCTTACTGTTCTTAAATCTATTTTTAACTTAACATACCCGAATGTTCTTTCATTAGAAAGGTTGAAACTTAATTAGACAGAGACAGACCCTTCTTAAATATCCTTTCCCGTCTCATAAAGTAAAGCTTGTAAACAATTATAGTTTCTAAAAAAGTATGCGTCGATTCGAAATCTTTCTTTTGAAGTCATTTAAATATAGCACACCACACTACAGGCTGTTTGGTAATAGCCTTATAAAGCCGAATATGGTAGACAGAAACCATCAAGCTAAACAACTTTTACTATGGGACCAACTCTAAAATCGCAAATAAAACCAGCTGTTTCATACAAAAAATAATACGAAAATATCAAAATCTATGAAACAGCTGATTTATTTTCGCGATTTCAGAGTTGGTCCCTTAGTAAAACTTGTTCAGTTTGATGGTCTCCATCTACCATACTCGGCTTAATAAGGCTATTACCAAACACCTGTATAATCTGTCAAAACTAAGTAGTATGGACAACAGCATCGCTTAACTTAAGCATATAGTATAGCATAACTTGATGTGCCATAAGTAAAGCGATAAAATACAACAAGAAACCATAACCGTTTCTATACTCCAGAAAAGGATATAGTTAGATTATTGAAGTGTTTCTCGTGCAACTTGGCAAAAACTTGAAACAGAACTCAAATTAATTTTAGTAGCAACACCTTCTGTAAGTAAGCGAGTGTTGCCATAAAAAACTCAAAAGACAGTTTTTTGCCACTGTTAACATTTTTTGACGACTGTTAACATATTTTGTAAAAGCACAGCACAATTTTAAATCAAATTACTTATAATAGGATAGTTTAAAGACATTTACGTCAAGGAAGACTTAAATTTATCTTTATAGTTTGAATTTTAATCATATTCATATTCAAAAATATCCGTTTTTCATTTATCAAAAGCTCAGAATACACTATGAATGTTATAAAAGGCAAAACACTAAAAGTCAAAAATTTCTCTCAAATTATGAGAATAAAAGCATAATATTTATGAATAGGAATTATATAAAAAATCATATTAAATGCTAAAATTAACCACTATTAAATGAACAGACATAAAAATCTAAAATCCTAATTTCAGTCTACAAAAAATAGAAACCATAATAATAATATTGAAAAAAATTTGAAATAATACAAAATTAAAACTTTTAATCAAAATTCAATTCTTACTTAATTTTACCACAATATAATGTTAGTACTACCGCAAAATATATATTATTGTACGTATTACCGCCACTCCACCTTATGTATTGTTAGATAAAACTAATCTTCCTAATATGTAATTTGGTTGACCAAACAATAATAAAGTGAATGACTAAAGGCGGCTCTACACTCTCATGCCCTAGCATACGAACGCGATATAATATAGCGATTTATAACTTTTAACTGTCAAAAGACAGTAGATTTTGACAGTTGAGTGTTGATAAATCACCATATCATGCTACAGGGGATATGCACAAGAGCGAGTATTTCTGACGTTCAGTAAAATCGTTCGCTAAAGAATATTCCTGGATTTGGATCTAGGAAAGATACATAAAATACAAACACTGGTCGTACAACGAAAACACTGGATATAGGAAATATGAAATCTCAATTGTAATCATAAATTTTAAAAGTACTTAATTTAAAATTATCTAAAAGCTGACTGCATAAAGACAAATCTAAAAAAGAATGCATAGATAATATGAACATCGAGTATAGTATACGCGTCGTGTATCGGTGGCTTATTTTGACAGCTCTCCTTTTTTATATAGGTACCTACCGAGAAAAAATGATCTACAATACAAATAAAAAAATGGATAGACTAGTAAATCTTAACTCAGATTATATGCTAAATCCAAAGAGACTTAAATAAAGTATTGATATTCTAAAACCTATAATTAAAACTAGGACTATGTATGTCACTACACTTATCATAAACATTAATACACCATTTTGTAGTCATTTTCTACCAATGAAACTTTTAAACATATTTGCCTGAAACATAGGTTGCAAAACGACAAAAAATTTTGGTCCTCTCATACTAACTGTTTTTTTTGTGTCGTTTGGTAGAATACTGCCTTAAAATAATAAAAATGACTACAAAATGACGGTTAAATGTCTTAAACACAATATTTTGGTAGCCACAGCCAGCTATGTGAATTTAACTGGGAGGTTTGAGCCAATTTATGCATGCTTCCAAAAAACATACTATTTTTAATCTAACTAAACAAACTTGTTACTGTTATATTTTTGTGGCAGTATAAATAGGTGGGTGAGAGTAAAAGGGTAATTAACATTTAAAATTAATGTTCATTTATAGCTTTATATCTATGCATTCTTTAATAATGTAAAATAATAACTTTAACTAACTGTCATACAATTACTGGAAGTACTATCTATTAGCACCACTAAATTCAAGGAATTGAATGAAAATTAGTAATATCACTACGTTTTGTAGCTTTTAAAAATAACTAACACTTAATAATGTCCATAATGTAACTAGCATACTACTTAAAATAAGGTTGCTTATAAACCGTCGTATTCATGATTGTCATAAAATTGAGCGCGTTAAAAGGTTATAAAAATCAAACTTTATTAATTGAAACAACTATTTTTTAAGGCAACAGATGTCAAAGTAAGAATAGTCGTAGGTACCTAAGAAGTACTATTTTAGCAAAGTTTTTGCACTTGATATTGACATAATCAGTGTACTTAATAGAAGAAATGCAACAGCATAATTATACATATTTCAAAGAAAGTAAATTGACTGAATTTTAAAATACCTGCCTTTTTGTAAATAAACCAAATTAAATATAACCATTTTTTACACGGTTACTTCCTGTCGATATTGTTAAACTTAAAGGATACCTTACCACGATTCTTCTTAATTCTATAAAGGTAAAAATTAATCCCTAATTCAATGAAAGTAATAAAAGCCTTATGCATGTATTCACGCCGTATATTGCGTGTCGTGGGATAGAGCGCTCATGCATTTAACAAATGAACCAATTTAAATATGAGTTACAATAATATTTGAGGAGGTCAGGAACAAAAGGCGACATTTACGCATCCGGCTCGATTGTTTTTTTTTAAATCGAACTCAAAACCTTGAATTTTATCAATTACTTAACAGATTTGGTTCAATTAGAAAATGCACTCAAAAAACAAGTATTCGTTACTTTTGTACCGAATACTTCTTTTGAGTGTATTTTCTGGTAACTTTTTGGTAACATTTACCTGAGAAAAAAAAAATGTGTAAATATCACCTTTTGTTCCTGACCACATTTAAATCAATAAACAAAAAAAACTACTACAGTCTGATAGTGACAATATACTACGAAGGTTATAAAAGCAACCACGATTCTCTAATTCTATGTATCTAATAAAGGCACCCTCCCACGATCCTACTGGCCGCCCCTGTACTGCGCTATGGCGGCGTTAAGGGCGAGTACACACGCGGTGCACTGCGCCACGTACTGCGCGTCGTGCGCGCGCGCGCTGGCGCCCTGCTCCATCATGCGCACCATCACCTCCAGCCCGGTGGCGAGCACGTTGCTGCCCACTACTTGCAGCTGGAAAGGTTTGTGTCACTTGATGATGTCGGCCGTTTATTTTCCCACTGATGGGGCACAAGCTGCCTGTCCATTGACGCAGAGAGAGGCGGCGGAGCGGAGAAACGAGGAATTTTAACCAATAGGATTGCGGAGCGGAGAAACGAGAAAATTTAACCAATAGGATTGTGGAACGGAGAAACGAGAAAATGTAACCAATAAGATTGCGGAGCGGAGAAACGAGAAAATTTAACCAATAGGATTGTGGAACGGAGAAACGAGAAAATGTAACCAATAAGATTACGGAGCGGAGAAACGAGAAAATTTAACCAATAGGATTGTGGAACGGAGAAACGAGAAAATGTAACCAATAAGATTGCGGAGCGGAGAAACGAGAAAATTTAACCAATAGGATTGTGGAACGGAGAAACGAGAAAATGTAACCAATAAGATTACGGAGCGGAGAAACGAGAAAATTTAACCAATAAGATTGCGGAGCGGAGAAACGAGAAAATTTAACCAATAGGATTGTGGAACGGAGAAACGAGAAAATGTAACCAATAAGATTGCGGAGCGGAGAAACGAGAAAATTTAACCAATAGGATTGTGGAACGGAGAAACGAGAAAATGTAACCAATAAGATTACGGAGCGGAGAAACGAGAAAATTTAACCAATAGGATTGTGGAACGGAGAAACGAGAAAATGTAACCAATAAGATTGCGGAGCGGAGAAACGAGAAAATTTAACCAATAGGATTGTGGAACGGAGAAACGAGAAAATGTAACCAATAAGATTACGGAGCGGAGAAACGAGAAAATTTAACCAATAAGATTGCGGAGCGGAGAAACGAGAAAATTTAACCAATAGGATTGTGGAACGGAGAAATGAGAAAATGTAACCAATAAGATTACGGAGCGGAGAAACGAGAAAATTTAACCAATAAGATTGCGGAGCGGACAAAAGAGAAAATTTAACCAATAGGAATGCGGAGCGGAGATTTTATGCAATTTTACCAAGAACCTTATGTGTCATAGAATATGAATATAAGATTCTTGAATTTTACTAATTATAGCAGAGAAACTCTGCTCCGCCGTCTCGCTCCGCGTCAATGGACAGTCCGCCTCAAAAGGAGGATGGGCCATAATAAGCCACGACGCAAACCCAGCGATTGAGTGATTGATGGGTGTTAGAACTACAAAAGCAGCCGGACCAACAGTTTAACCTGCCTTTCAAAGCACGAAGAAGCTCATGATAATACATTTTTGGTCACGCTAATGCGTACCTAATTTATGAGAACAGCTCGCCCAATATAACTTGAAACAAACTATAGACAATGATGAGGCTTGCGCATTAAACATTTTCGTACTTAAAATTGCTACTGCGCAAGTCACGTGGTACTAAAATTTGGGCCAAGTTATTTTGCGCGAGCTGTGTTAAGTTGAATGTAGGCATTTGTACACTGTACAGGATGTGTGACCAAAAGGACATCATCCATTTTGGCCCAAATGTGAAAGTGCCGGCCAAAAAGCAAAAGTGTTATATTCTGATAGATTTTGCTCACCTAAGCATTTCTTATTACGACACCGAAGCTATAGCACCGCTATACTCGATTTTAAATAAGTTCAAAAAGTCTGTTTTTTCATACATTTTGGCACAAATCTAAAAAAGTCGGCCAAAAAGAAAATCATGATAGATTTTGTCCGCCTAAGCATTTCTTATTATGGCATCGTAGCTGTAGTACCGCTGTACTTGATTTTAATGAGGGCTTTTCCAAAGGACTAAAAACTGTAGGATCGATAGATGGCGTTGATAAATTAAGCACTGTCAACTGAGGTGCGTGCAGAACCTACGCTCTGAGTGCAACCAAAGTTGTGTCCACCGAACGTCACACTCTAATGTTTGATACGCCGTTAGAGCGAATGGTTCCACTCGGAGCGTAGGTTCTGAACGCGCCTCAGTTGACAGTGCTTAATTTATCAACGCCATCTATCGATCCTACAGTTTTTAGCCCTTTGAAAAAGCCCTCATTGAGTTTAAAAAACCTGTCTTGTCATACATTTTGACACAAATGTGAAGCAGTGCTACAGCTTCGGTGCTATAATAAAAATGCTTAGATGGACAAAATCTATCAGAATAAAGCACTTTTGTCTTTTGGCCGGCACTTTCATATTTGGACCAAAAATATATGAAACGTGGATGATGTCCTTTATTTATTTCTAGCTCCTGTGTGCTTCGGAAGGCCGTCAAGCCGTTGGTCCCGGCTGCATTTGCAGTCGTTAACACCCACCTATCCGCATTGGGCCTGCGTGGTAGATTATGACTCATTCTCCTTATCCACCCATGAGGAAGGCCTGTGCCTTCCTCATGGGTGGATAAGGACATAAAAAATAGCTGATGGTCAATATAGTCTATAATATACCAAATACCGATAGTAATATTTTACCTGTGGCAGCGTCAGTATACGAGGGTGGATTGATAAGTCCATGACTTTTTAATGTAGAAAGACTTTTTTCGAAATATTTTGTTTTATTTCTGTACATAATCTTATTGTAGCTGTGCGTATTCAGTCCAACGAAGTTCCTACCTCTTTAACCCATTATTTTTTTCTTTCATCGCCTGAAAACTGGTAACTGAAATGAGGGCCCATTTCAGACATCACCTTTTGGTTTGATGAAAATCTTTGCCCGCCAAGACATTTATCAAGACATTTATTCATGTTTGGTAGGAGAAAATATCTCACTGGGGTTGAATCTACAGAATAGGAAGGAATCGCATCTTCATTCGATTAGTTTTGATGTCATGAGTGCCGCCGAGAGGGTCGACAGGGTCATTAAGAAAGTTAGAACTCGCTTGAGCTTTTTGTTCCAAAAGTAATAAATTATGCCGAATTTGAAAAAAATGTAGTGTAAAGATGCCTTAAGGAGTTTTTTTTAAGACACAAAAATAAATTATGACAAAAAAGTATTTCTTCTTTTCAAAGTCACGGACTAATCAAACCACCCTCGTATTCTGGTCGAGCGGCCTGGCCTGTTCATTGACCACTTCCACCTTGATCTTCTTGTCCGTCGGCCGCGGTACGGTCTGCAGCCGCCACTTACTGGACGAAGTTACTTCTTCGACTTTTACGACTATTACTTCCTCGACATTTAAAAAGTCACTATATAATAATGACCTTTTGAAAGTCGGAATATATAGTCTTTAATATACCGATAGTAATATTTACCTGTGGCAGCGTCAGTATATTCTGGTCAAGCGGCCTGGCCTGTTCATTGACCACTTCCACCTTGATCTTCTTGGCGGCCGGCCGCGGGACGGTCTGCACCCGCCTCTTGCCGGGTTCCTTACGAGTCACTTCCTCGTCCTTCAGAAGGTCGCGTCGGGGGCAGGAGCAGACGCGCGCGCTCGTTATCTCGCGACCGTATACGTAGCCGCTGGAGAACGAGTTAGGGTGGTGTCAAACAGTCAAGGAAAATAATAGGAACAATAAATAATACAGTATTTAGCGAGTAAAATCTGGTTGAAGAGTTAGAAACGAAATTAGTTGAAGATCAGTAGTTTGTCATGGCAACATTAGGAGCCATCCATAAATTACATAGAGGAGCTTAGCGCCTGGCCCAGCGATTGCAGAGGTTGAGCAACGTTCGCAAGGGTCGTTCATGGAATTTATTATCTCGAGCTCCTCCGTGCTTCGGAAGGCACTTTAAGCCGTTGGTCCCGGTTGCATTTGCAGTCGTTAACACCCACCAATCCGCATTGGGCCCGCGTGGTGGGTTATGGCCCATCCTCCTTACCAACCATAAGGAAGGCCTGTGTGTGCCCCAGCAGTGGGGACATTAAAAATGGCTGATGGACATGAATTACGTCACATGTATATTAAGTGGGGGGGAGGGGGTCGACGAAGTGTGACACTGTGTGACAAGGGGGTGGGAGGGGGCCTTAAATTCCGTGACGTCACATTTCAAAACCAATTAAATTGAAATAAAACTTATTTCGGAACTGCTGTTTTAATCCAATAATAAAATGAATACTCGTTGTGTGATGGTGATAAGGTGCACTATGTTTTGAAGTTATGGAAAATAAAATACATCTCACACTTTGCCTGTTTGTTTAGAACTAGTTTACGACAATCCTTTCACACACATTTAAAGGAAGCGTATCAGCGATATTGACCGAATACAAATACAATTAAACGACACAACACGTTGTAAAATTGTAAAATATGTGACGTCACACTAAGGAGGAAGGGGGGGGGGGGGGGTGTCACAAATGTGACCAGCTGTGACAAAGACGGGGAGGGGGTCAAATATAATGAAATTCGTGTGACGTAATTTATGGAAGGGATTATTGACAGAAATGTCACAGTAGAAACATAAGACAAAAAAGATTGAGGATATAAGGAAGAGCGGGGCAATTCCGTCAGCGGGGCTATTCCGTCAAATGGCTGGCCTTTAATTGGACTCATAATCACTAGTGACATCTATGTACAAATAGAGAATTTCTTTTTACATGTGACATATAATAGGTAGCGCTGTTAGCGTGTGATCTGATCGATTAATATGCATAATTCCAAAGCCACCATTTTTTATGTGGAAGATGCGAAAATGCTTCACAAGATTATTATGGCAGTTTTTATGGCTTTTTCGAAGTCTGATCAAGGTAAATATCGATATTAATAAATAGGGATTCTTTGTAGCCTATTGGTTTAAACCTCCGCTTTAATTTCACAGTGCTATCGAGTCAGAGGTCATAAACCGCGAAAATTTTAAGGTGGGGTAATTCAGTCGGATTGAGTGACTTAATAGCCCCATCGTTTTTATGTGAAGTTGCAAAACACTAGTGATGTCCATAAGGTTCACTTAAACATCGATATTTATATTCAAGTAAGTGATTAAAAAATGTTTATTAAAGAGTTTATCGTACGATTTTTAATTTCGCGCTTTATTTATTAAAATATTTTTTTTTAATGTATAGACCCACTTTGTTTAATGCTAAGTAGTTTAAAAATACTACATTAGTTATAAGACTTATGAAAATATTACTTACTAAGGATTAAGTGTTTATAATTGCTGAAAATGATTCCATAGAATGTTTTTCTTATAATAAACTTCACACAAAAATAATGAATTCTTTGGTTCATTTATCGATTATAACCTAAAATATATGAAAAATTAACGGAATAGTCCCACGAAAACTTTAAAGTATTTTTCTCGAAACTGAACCATAGTAACGCTTCATAAAGTGCAAATTCTAATAATTACTGTCGTCAGTTTTGTCTATTTCTGAGTTTTACCAAAATCGCTTCATAAATGGCGTATACAATGTACTTTGTTTGACGTAATTACCCCACGCGAGGTTATTTATTACATCAGAATTCAGTTTTCACAAGAAACATGCTATGTTTTCAATTTTGCTATGCATTTTTTGAATTGAAAATATGATAAAAAGATTAAAAGATAACGATTTTCTTAGATACAGTTATTAAATTTACAGTAGCTTTATACTGGACGAGATTACAGAATTTTAAACTTTTGACTTCTTTTTTTGTGACGTAATTGCCCCGCTCTTCCTTAAACAATTTGTTTAATTTGATAAAAAACACAGCATTTCATAAATGTTTTCAGACGGGAATCGAACCAGCAGCACCACTGAAACTCCAGAAGTAGGAGATGGAATCTCAGCAATTTAATTCAAACTAAACTAAAGATTGCTGTAATGTGATAGAATTATAAGTATCCGTCCGAGCACACAAATAATTTTGACAAAAGTAACAGTAACAAAAAGTTTGTATACTCACAATCGATCTTCCAGCGTGAAAATGATGCTAATAGGCCTCCTATTGATGCCCGACGAGCAGCTGTTTTTGCAGACGAATCTGTAGGCGTGGTTGGCGGGCGGCGCGGGCGGCGCCGCCATCTCCACCAGCACCGAGTACCAGCTGTCCGGCCGGGCCGCGGCGCCCTGGTAGTGCACCCCGCGCGTGCCCACCTCGCGCGACGACCGCAGCACGTTCATGCGGATGCTCTCCGGTACTAGCGAGCATAGTCTACAGTTAGGGGGACCTAGAGTCTCCTAGCACCGAGTGCCAGCTGTCCGGCCGGGCCGCGGCGCCCTGGTAGTGCACCCCGCGCGTGCCCACCTCGCGCGACGACCGCAGCACGTTCATGCGGATGCTCTCCGGTACTAGCGAGCATAGTCTACAGTTAGGGGGACCTAGAGTCTCCTAGCACCGAGTGCCAGCTGTCCGGCCGGGCCGCGGCGCCCTGGTAGTGCACCCCGCGCGTGCCCACCTCGCGCGACGACCGCAGCACGTTCATGCGGATGCTCTCCGGTACTAGCGAGCATAGTCTACAGTTAGGGGGACCTAGAGTCTCCTAGCACCGAGTGCCAGCTGTCCGGCCGGGCCGCGGCGCCCTGGTAGTGCACCCCGCGCGTGCCCACCTCGCGCGACGACCGCAGCACGTTCATGCGGATGCTCTCCGGTACTAGCGAGCATAGTCTACAGTTAGGGGGACCTAGAGTCTCCTAGCACCGAGTGCCAGCTGTCCGGCCGGGCCGCGGCGCCCTGGTAGTGCACCCCGCGCGTGCCCACCTCGCGCGACGACCGCAGCACGTTCATGCGGATGCTCTCCGGTACTAGCGAGCATAGTCTACAGTTAGGGGGACCTAGAGTCTCCTAGCACCGAGTGCCAGCTGTCCGGCCGGGCCGCGGCGCCCTGGTAGTGCACCCCGCGCGTGCCCACCTCGCGCGACGACCGCAGCACGTTCATGCGGATGCTCTCCGGTACTAGCGAGCATAGTCTACAGTTAGGGGGACCTAGAGTCTCCTAGCACCGAGTGCCAGCTGTCCGGCCGGGCCGCGGCGCCCTGGTAGTGCACCCCGCGCGTGCCCACCTCGCGCGACGACCGCAGCACGTTCATGCGGATGCTCTCCGGTACTAGCGAGCATAGTCTACAGTTAGGGGGACCTAGAGTCTCCTAGCACCGAGTGCCAGCTGTCCGGCCGGGCCGCGGCGCCCTGGTAGTGCACCCCGCGCGTGCCCACCTCGCGCGACGACCGCAGCACGTTCATGCGGATGCTCTCCGGTACTAGCGAGCATAGTCTACAGTTAGGGGGACCTAGAGTCTCCTAGCACCGAGTGCCAGCTGTCCGGCCGGGCCGCGGCGCCCTGGTAGTGCACCCCGCGCGTGCCCACCTCGCGCGACGACCGCAGCACGTTCATGCGGATGCTCTCCGGTACTAGCGAGCATAGTCTACAGTTAGGGGGACCTAGAGTCTCCTAGCACTGAGTGCCAGCTGTCCGGCCGGGCCGCGGCGCCCTGGTAGTGCACCCCGCGCGTGCCCACCTCGCGCGACGACCGCAGCACGTTCATGCGGATGCTCTCCGGTACTAGCGAGCATAGTCTACAGTTAGGGGGACCTAGAGTCTCCTAGCACCGAGTGCCAGCTGTCCGGCCGGGCCGCGGCGCCCTGGTAGTGCACCCCGCGCGTGCCCACCTCGCGCGACGACCGCAGCACGTTCATGCGGATGCTCTCCGGTACTAGCGAGCATAGTCTACAGTTAGGGGGACCTAGAGTCTCCTAGCACCGAGTGCCAGCTGTCCGGCCGGGCCGCGGCGCCCTGGTAGTGCACCCCGCGCGTGCCCACCTCGCGCGACGACCGCAGCACGTTCATGCGGATGCTCTCCGGTACTAGCGAGCATAGTCTACAGTTAGGGGGACCTAGAGTCTCCTAGCACCGAGTGCCAGCTGTCCGGCCGGGCCGCGGCGCCCTGGTAGTGCACCCCGCGCGTGCCCACCTCGCGCGACGACCGCAGCACGTTCATGCGGATGCTCTCCGGTACTAGCGAGCATAGTCTACAGTTAGGGGGACCTAGAGTCTCCTAGCACCGAGTACCAGCTGTCCGGCCGGGCCGCGGCGCCCTGGTAGTGCACCCCGCGCGTGCCCACCTCGCGCGACGACCGCAGCACGTTCATGCGGATGCTCTCCGGTACTAGCGAGCATAGTCTACAGTTAGGGGGACCTAGAGTCTCCTAGCACCGAGTACCAGCTGTCCGGCCGGGCCGCGGCGCCCTGGTAGTGCACCCCGCGCGTGCCCACCTCGCGCGACGACCGCAGCACGTTCATGCGGATGCTCTCCGGTACTAGCGAGCATAGTCTACAGTTAGGGGGACCTAGAGTCTCCTAGCACCGAGTACCAGCTGTCCGGCCGGGCCGCGGCGCCCTGGTAGTGCACCCCGCGCGTGCCCACCTCGCGCGACGACCGCAGCACGTTCATGCGGATGCTCTCCGGTACTAGCGAGCATAGTCTACAGTTAGGGGGACCTAGAGTCTCCTAGCACCGAGTACCAGCTGTCTGGCTGAGCATTCGAATGAATGTGCATTATTCCTTATTTGTTTACAAGCAAATAAAGATTTTGTATTTGTATTTATATTACTTTAAGATTACTTCAAGCTAAATCGTCGTGTTAACTTGTTGTTTGATTATACATCGCGAATTCAAATCGTCAAAAATGGGTTCTCCACAAAGTAAAGTTGAGGAAAAGAAGACTTACAACACCAATTTGGCTGTAGGAGTGGATACCTCCACTCATATGCAAGTAATAAAGGACCACATATCCGTGACGAATTGCATACTAATTGCAATAGTTACGCTCCTGATTATTGGGGCGCTGCTCATCCTGTTCAAGGCCTACAAGAAGTACCATGGCAAATTGGTGCAACGCGAAGTCAATGAATTCGCATTAAAGAGGTATGCCAGCCTGCTACGTCGTCAGCCTGCTGTATTGAGCGGAAAAGCAGAGGCTATCGTCTAATCTGGATGTTAGAATAAGAAAAAGTGCGCGTGTGAAGTTTAAAAGTGTTAAGCGTCATTAGTAAAGTGGAAAAAAAAAGGTGTTTAGTGCGGAAAAATCGTGATGGTTACTGGACAGAACACTTTAGATTAATGGATTAATTTGTAAGTACTTAGAATAGTTTCTATATAACATGCATGGTTAGTCTCTAAGAAGGAAAACAGTACTATGGTATGGCCGAAGTTTTAGAAAATTTAGTAACAGATTTGAAAGAAATACGTATCTATCTAATAAAAATTGGTGAGAAACGAAGAAAAGGAAATATTTCTGTAGTAAAGTTGTGTGAAGCGAATAATTTGTATAGTCAATATGTTTCTATAGTTGACCATGTAAAGGAGGAAATTAAAGGTAGTACGACCACGTCTGTTGATTTAGTAAATAAAAGTTGCGCGGAGTTTTTAAATATATATAACGAAATTGTACAATTGTGCTCAGTAGCAAAGTGTACCGAACAAGTTTTGACAATGGCTCAAGACACTTTATTTGATTTGAAATTAGCGTTAAGTCTTTTGCCCGTCATGAATGATGACGATGGCGTAACCAAGCAATTAATTGAGAATATTGAATATTACGAGTCCACATTGACTAAGCCAGAATGTAAGAAAAATTTAATTACATTTGTGTTAAAGAGTAGGCTTTCAGAGACTGCAAAGTTAAAATTGGGCACTTCCTATAACAGTGTCGGAGATTTAATAAAGGATATGCGTAAACTATTGCTTCCACAGAAGTCTTTTACTGCGATCCAGACTAAACTGCAGCGAGCGACCCAAAACCATAGGTCTGTTGCGGACTTTGGCAAGGACATAAGTGAGTTATTTGTGGATTTAACAATTTCACAAGCCGATGGCAACTCGAGCGCGTATAATGTTCTAAAACCTATCAACGAAAAATACGCCATAAAACGGTTTGCGGACGGCTTGCGAAACCCTAAGTTAAGTACTATTATAGCGGCGCGTAATTACACGTGCCTAAAGGACGCGATACAAGCTGCGCAGGACGAAGAGGTATCTACAATCGAACGCGCGTCGGAAATTGTTGGTTCCTATAGAACATCAAACTACGGTAGAGGTAATAGGTATGGTTGTTTTAGACCTGCGAGAGTGCAAACACGTCGTGGTCAGTGGCAGCGAGGATTTTACCCCCGAGGCGGTCGTGCGCCACAAGGTACATCTACCAATTATTGGTCTAATAATTATAACAGGCGTTATAACAATCAAGGATATAACTGGCGTACTAGTAACAGAGGTAAACCCCGTAGAGGTAGTAGGAGTGGCGGATTATCGGCAAACGTGAACACCCTAACAACAGAGCAAGGTACTCGTGATCGTGAGCGTGAGTCAGAGGACCACACACTCGGAGTGAACTTGAGTCACTTTTTTCGAGCCTAACTATATTTGTGCATGTAACTCTTTAAACAAAGTATCATTTAATGTAGGCAACAGCACTTTTAGTTGGTTGATCGATACCGGCGCATCCATTTCTGTCATCAAATATGATCTTGTAGAATATTTACAGATTCCATTCCATAATAAGAGAGTTGATATAACTGGAATAGGCGGAAAAGTTGTTACGGATGGTTACAGTTACATTAAGTTGAGTTACAATAACAATAATTTCTTACACAAGTTTTATGCATTGAAACAAATACCTTTGCAAACGGACGGTATTTTAGGACAAGATTTTTTGAAGGCATTTAATGCGGTATTAAATTTCGAACGACAAACTCTATCACTAACTACAGAATGTGGTAAAAAGGTCAATATTCCTTTCGATATTCAAGCTGGAAATCATAGTTATTTGACGGTTCCGGCTAGGAGTGAGTCTATCCACTTCATTGAATGTTATGATAATGACGATTTGGTTATTGAATGTCAGGAGTTATGCGAGGGCGTATTCGTAGCCAGTACTATAGTCAAACCGGAAAAGGGAAAAGTACCAATAAAAATAATTGCGACGAATAATTGCAATTCATCAGAATAAAATTGACTCTACAGTCACGGCAAAAATAAAATAAATATTGCTCAAACGAGGGACAGTCCTAGAGTAACTCTATTAGGGCTTATTTCTATTAAAGATACAGTTACAATAAAACAGACAAGATTTTATAAACTAACATAAATTCAACGAAATCATTTTTAAAACAGCTACAGGGGCCGTACCGGCTAACCTTGGACGAATTAACCACTGGACACGTAACGTAAGAAAAATGTATGAAATCACGATCGACCAATTTTTGCGGGGTGAGGGGGGATTAACTTGTCAAATAATGACAATATTATAGGGTGATTTAGCCGGTTTCCGGCCATAATTGCCGGCCAAATATTATGGATTGTGAAACTCATACATTAGTTCTCGGCCTGGCGGCCGAAAAGCAAATGACCTCCCAAAAATGCATTTAGTTACCCGGCCATCAAATTTAAATGTATCACACCGAAAACTTTACGCGTTTAAGTCAAACAGTACTAAAACTAATTTACCATACTCACACTCAATTGCAAGAAGCTTCACTTTAAATCTTCTTTAGCTAATGCCACTTTATAGCTAATGAAATCATTAAAATATTGATTTTATTAGTTTGTTGCATCAAACTACTTTAGGCTAAAAACTTTAACTAATGAGAGCCCTAAACATTGTTGCCAATAATAAAGTTAAAAAATGAATGGGATGACCGAATGGTTGAGTTTTGTTTTGGGAAGTCAGGGAATTTATTTGGACTTTAACAGTGGACACTCTGGTAAACAATATTGTAACTTACGTTCCAAAAAACTCACATGCACATTTTTTGCTACTTTTAACGATACATTTACCCTGTTCAATTTTCGCCCTTCTTCCCCACGACACTACCAAGGCGCACCACTGGTAGTGTCGCGGGTATTTTTTTCCCTTCTACACTACAAAAAATTCCATACATATGCATTCCCCAAGATACTACCATTAAAAACTTAATTGTCTTCTTTAAATTACATTATGAAAGTACCAGGGTAGCATAGATTTAGAGGAGGTCGACATTTTTAAACATAATAAATTGTTAAAGTCCTTGTCCGCGCGACCTTGAGCTAGAGAAGGAGGCCTGCCCCCCTACTCAAATTGCCACTTTTCTATTCGTTCGCTAACTTAACGATTAAAAATAAGCCATAAACCCTAAAATTGCGTGTCGGAGGCCTGACACTTCCTTAGATTATTACAATGTCTACTTGCGACGTGTTACTTGATCGTTTAATTGCTTATTTTCAAGCTTTAAGTTAGCGAACGAATAGAAAAGCCCCCCTGGGGCCGTACCGGCTAACGAATCGATTATCGAAAAGTCTGCTGGGTTTCAAATTAAAACAGATAAATCGAGCCCCAATTGGGCCAAAATGGATTCATGATGTCACACGAACATCGATATCTTCCAAATTACGTCAACAGAAAGTACAAGACGAAATTCCTTACTTTGATTTTTCTGTTTTAAGTTGAAACCCAGCAGACTTTTCGATAATCGATTCGTTAGCCGGTACGGCCCCTGGTTATATTTCCGAAATGGCCGAAAACCATAGGGGGCCGGCAAACCGGCTAGCTCACCCTACTTTGTTTACATACCAAATTTTATTTATTTTACGAAAAATAGCTACTATAATAGGTTGAAATTGTGCTTACGTGTGAAAAGAAACATTTCTAGATTGCCCGCTAATTTTTTTGCTGAACAATATGGAGCATTTTGCCCATTTTTGTACCAATGTTTCGCCACGAGCTCTAGCATCACACTGACAACGCGATATCGTTTACTGAGGCTATCGGTCACAGTAAGTGGCTAAGGGGTAAAGGCGAATATGGCTGTCATTTCGCGTCCAGTGGTTGATTCGTCCAAGCGGCTAACGCATCGGACTTCAAAGTCTGCCGGGTTTCAAATTGAAACCGATAAATCGAGCCCTATTTTGGCCAAAATGGCGAACCCTAGTTCATGAGGTCACACAAACATCAATATCTTCCAAATAACTTTAACACATAGTACAATACTAAATTACTTACTTCGATTTATCTGTTTTAATTTGAAACTCGGCAAATTTTCCAAAGTTCGATTCGTTAGCCGGTACGGCTACGGGCCACTGTTCACATGACACCACAGTGACATTAATAAATAAATAACTCACGGTCAGTCGCGTTTTCGTGGCGGTGCTGCACGCAGCGCTCGACGCGCTTCTCGGCCTGCGCCTCGTCCGTGAACACGACGGCGGCGCGCACGAACACGCGCTCGCGCACCGCCTCCGCGCGCCACGAGAACTGCACCGCGAAGTCGCAGTTCATGTCCACGTAGATGCGGTTCAGCTGGCTCGAATACTAAACACAGACAATTCCTTCTTTTGGAGTGTTTCTCAATTAGTGGTACACGTATTCCCAGGGGTACGCGAGGTTGCATCGAGGGGTACGCGCGGCAATCTCATCTACATGATTTCATAACTGATTTAGTTTCTTATTTATCAATCCTGCAATAAGGGGTACGTAAGTTTGAAGACTTTTTTTAAGGGGTGCGTAGAAAAAACTAATTGGGAGCCACTGTTCTTGTGGAACAGCACTTTTCTTGCCCTTATTACTAGCATGGGGTCTCATTACTAACATCAGAAATGGAATTTTAACATTAGTTTATATTTATCTCACTAGATGGCGGTACCTGCTTCGATTTGTCATTGATGTTTTTGTAACATTAAAATACAGAGAAAAAATAACAAGAAACGTTAAAATTGTTTCTTAATAAAAATCACCAAATGCAAAATTGTAGTATAACATTAAAATAAAGGGTTTTTTAACAAATTTCAATAAATTGTTAGTGACACCTATCGGCAATAATTTGAGCTGATAAGATGCGTGCGTTTTCGTCTTAAAAGCAGTTCTGAGGGCCTAGCCAAAGTAACATTTGCAAATTTTCGCTATCGCTTCGCTTTCGAAACATGTATGGGATTGACATAAGGTTTCGTTAACAATCGAATTTTAAAACGCCAAATCCATACATGTTTCGAAGCGAAGCGATAGCGAAAATTTGCAAATGTTACTTTGGCTAGGGGGGCTGGACGAGTTATTGATGATTTATGCTACTCGTCCATAGATGGCGCTGTTAAGGTCTTAACATGTCTCAATACGAGCGGGTCGATCTGTGAAAGAGTGAAATCGAACGTAACTCTATACGCTTTGGATTCAAATCAGTGCGCGTTCTAACGCGGCGGTTGCGTAGAGGTCGAGCGCCGAATCTTCGATGTTTACATGTTTTTATCTCAGATCAAATAAAAAAGTAAGATGGAGCGTTGCGAACAATAAAGTGAGGCCGGTTTATGATGGTACATGTGTGCGTACAAGGGGGCGGGCGGGGGGCGGGCGGGGGCCGGGCGGCAGGGTTTTATTATGGAAAGCCAAGGCATAGTTTCGTTACACGTGTGTCGTGCGTGAACAGCCAAGGCATAGTTTTGTTGGCCTCACCGCTTTGTTCGGAAGACTCCGTCTTCCTTTTTTTATTTGGTCTGAGGTTTTTATTAGGTACTTTTCTTCGCTTTCAAATTAGTTAAAAAAACTGTTCAATTAAGATTGAAGGAATTAACTTCGCAGATTTTTATGCGTGGTTTTATTATAAACGAATGTTCTATTTCTAATAAATTTTGCAAATAAACCCAAAAACGAGGTCCAAGGGATATTTTTTGAAATCAAAGGTGGTTATATTTTAACACGTTTTTATTAGGTTGCTTTCGCGTTTGTTTGTGTTTCTCCACAAAGTTTGCGAACGATTTTATCCTAGCTTCCCGATGAGCTAAAGACTTGAAACTTTGAACATAGGTCAGAACTGGAAGGCAATGCAATATTATGGTGTCATTGAGCTGATCTGATGATGAAGCCGGAAGAAGGCCACAGGAACTCTATGATGAAACCATACAACCACACACGAGCCCAAACACGATGGTGTTTGGGCTCGTTAGCATCGTCTTGACGAGTACTCTAATAAGAGACGAGGTCCAGGGTCTGATGATGAAGCCGAAAGGCCATGCCATAGGAACTCAATATTGAAACCGTGCAACCCCATCAAATTTGGGCTCGTTTAAATCGTCTTGACGAGTTCTTTGTTGGGAAATAGTTTCCAGGGTCTGATGATGGAGCCGGAGCAAGGACAAAGGAACTATTTAATAAAACCACACTACCCCATCGAGATTGGGCTCGTTTGAATCGTCTTGACGAGTACTTTGTTGGGAAATAGTGTCTGAGGATCTGATGATGGAGCCGGAGGAAGGCCATAGAAACTCTATGATGAAACCATACAACACCATCGTGTTTGGGCTTGTTAGCATCGTCTTGACGAGTACTCTAATGGGAGATGAAGTCCAGGGTCTGATGATGAAACTGAAAGTCCATGCCATAGGAACTCAATATTGAAACCATGCAACCCCATCGAGTTTGGGCTCGTTTGAATCGTATTGACGAGTACTTTGTTAGGAAATAGTTTACAGGGTCTGATGATGGAGCCGGAAGAAGGCCACTGGGACTCTGTAATAAAACCATGCATCCCCATCGAGTTTGGGCTCGTTTGAATCGTCTTGACGAGTGCTCCGATAGGAGATGGTATATTTTTAGTCTTAGCTCGTTAACTAAAAAGCAGAAAATAAAAATTTACTGAAAAAAAATCTTTTTTAAAAACACGTTTTTAAAACGGACTAAATTATTACAAAAAAATCGGACTAAAAACATTAAAACGGACTAGTAAAAACAGACTAAAAAGTAAAAAATATTAAGATGAATAAATAATGAAAAATATTAGAAAAAAATCGGCTCACCCGTAGCAACTTAGACGGGATTCGAACCCGCACCCTTAGGATTCCGGCCCAATGCACTACCAATTATGCTACCAAGCCACTAATGGATTTGGCGAAATTTCATGCTAAAGACAATATGGATGATAAATTTTACAAAATGCGCCTCACGTTTTTAGATTTAAAATTTCTGGTTATAAATATTACAGAAAAAAATATGTTTTACTTTTTAGTCTGTTTTTACTAGTCCGTTTTAATGTTTTTAGTCCAATTTTTTTTTTGTAATAATTTAGTCCGTTTTAAAAACGTGTTTTTAAAAAAGTTTTTTTTTCAGTAATTTTTTATAAATGTTTTCAATTAATTCCATTGTGTATTATTTCAAGTGCATTATATTTTTTCTATGATAGCTTCACGCGCGTAGTCTTTCAATATTTTGAATTTAATATTGGGATTTGACGTTTGTTAACGTCTTAAAAGTGACGACGTAATTTGTGTTTTATGTCTGCCACTTGAAGATCGGCAATAAACCTGCGGGACTCCGACACCGCTGTTAGTTTTGTTTCAAGCTTTGTGTTGACTTGGCTATCACACTTCACAACCAGTGGCCTACTAACTTGAACATCGTTCGAACGACAGACCTTATTGTGAAAAAGGAAAAACGATTAGAAAACAGAATGCCTGATCAGCACTAATTATCATTCAATAAGTAATATATATTTGCTTCTTGTTAAATATTGCGAAGAATAATGTACTTCATCGGCTTATATTAGACTGGGTATGTAACGACCGATTCTACTGATGTCAGCTAAAGTCTGTTCTTTATTGGAATGATTACAAAAAAATATTATGAACATTTTTTTTCTTAATTACCTATTTTTAAGTAGGTACCTATATCATTATAATAAAATAATACGTAAATTATTATTTATTACTTCCCTCGATCCGTTACCGCATGTAGGTGTAGGTACCTACGTAAATATATAATTTAAAAAAATTATTAAAAACAAGACTGTCCTGCCGTCCTGCTCAAAACGAACTAAAAAGTTAAACAACAACTCTCATCAGAGTTTCATTTTGAATAAAGTAACCCAGTATATCATAACGAGATAAGACACTTTTTCGAGATATTATTATTTACACCACACAATTTATCGCACGTTCGACCGCGTTTACTGTCATAGTAAAATTAAAGGAAGTAAGTCTCTAATAAGTATATGTTTCAACGTAGTATTGGAGTTATCCACATTGTAGTTTTTGACTTTGTTTTATTTGTTGTTTTAGTAACCATTAACCATTGTTTGTAAAGAGGTTAATAATAAATATTTTATATTTGCTGTCGTGTCAAATCAAATTGTACCTAGGTTTCCATGTATGGGGAGCACCCCCTTAATCTTTTTTTTTCTATAAAAATCGTAAAGCGATTTACAGAATACATCTACTTACCAAGTTTCAACTATGTAATCCTGTTTTGTAACACGTTGTAGCTCCAAACAGCTTGTTTGGACTCCTTGAGCGACTGCTGACTGCCTTTGTTCCATGACACTGTTGTCTGACTATTATTTTCATAAATTATGCATAATAATTAAGCAGTATACGAATTTTCAGCCTTGAGAAAGCTCTTGTATTATGTCGATCGGCATAAAAAACAGAAAAACGACAAAAATTCACAGATTTCACAGTACCCGCAAGAATCGGGAGCATTGAAAATGAACACAAAAATTTACGAAAAACCAAAATCAAATCAAATTCAAAGTACTATTATATTTTTAACCGACTTCAAAAAAAGGAGGAGGTTCTCAAGTCGACGGTATTTTTTTCTTTTTTTTATGTATGTTTTAACATAGCTTCGTCAGTTGTTACCCGATTTGTACAATTCTTTTTTTAACTCAAAGAACATAGTTCGTGTGTGGTCCCATAAATTTTTTACAGAGATCTGGCCAGTAGTTTTTTCATAATCCTGAAAAATATCAATTATTTAGCTCGCCATCGCACGAGTTTTTATGGAATTTCGGACATAACTTCTTTGTTTATGAACCGATTTAGATGATTATTTTTTTATTTGAAAGGGTATACTTCAAGAGTGGTCACAATTTAATTTCATTGTTATTGGACTTCGAACTTGGAAGATACATAAAGGAACTCTTCAAAATCAAATAGTATAAGTAAAGTGATTTAGGTTTTGGTAAGTTTATGGCAATCCAAAACAAACCAAATCATGGTTTGCGATGCAACGTTCTGGACTAGACTTGGACTACGATGACACAACGGAACTCCTCAAAAACAAACAGCGTAAATTTGGAAATTGAGTTCTGGGCATTTTACCATTGAAAATATTATAATTGAGTTCTGGGCATTTGAAAATATTATAATATAAAGCAAAAAAATATTTACACGCTGCGCTTACATACCTATACCACTAAAAAGTTGAAAATAAAAAAGCTTTTTAAAAAAAAAGAAAAACCGCCTTCAAAAAACTGAAAACAAAAACAGCTTAAAAATTAAATACCTCTAAAAAGCAAGAAATAATATTCGAATCATTCGTTACACAGATCAATATTAATAAAACACGTCTAATGAAGTCGGGTGGGGCTTTAAGAAAAAAATGAAGTTGTCCTCCAGCCCCACCCGACTTCAATAGCCGTGTTTTATTAATATTGATTTGTGTAACGAATGATTCGAATATTAATTCTTGCTTTTTAGAGGTATTTAATTTTTAAGCTGTTTTTGTTTTCAGTTTTTTGAAGGCGGTTTTTCTTTTTTTTTTAAAAAGCTTTTTTTAGTTAAGTACTATTTATTTTTACATTTCTAAGTATTTTTATTTTTAAAAGCGCCCGCTGACTGCCTCGACACAACCGAAAGATTATTACTTAACCGATTTTCAAAATGCCAACGAATGCACTTCTTGTCTGCTTCTGCATCTTTTAACACTATTACCATGACGATCGGTCAATAATCATAAAAGCTACATAACTTTTTATGTTCGGAAACAGCCGTTTTTTCTACAATTCCAAATCTGGTCACAATTATTAACTGATTTTCAGAATTATTTCGCCATTTGGTAGGCTAAACTAATACCCTAGGACCCTTTTTTTATATTTTCATAAGTCGGTTTTTTTTCCGAAATATTTACAATTTAGTAAACAAACACCCCGCAAAAACCCGGAATTTTTGGAATTTTGCAAAATTACAAAAAGTTTGCAAAATTAGAAAAAAATACAATAAATAATAATCCAAAGAATATAATAGGACTTTGCATTTGTTTTGATTTTGGTTTTTCGTATATTGCTGTGTTCATTTTCAATGCTCTGATTCTTGCGGGGACTGTAAAATCTGTGAATTCCTCAAAATTTATCTTTTTTTTTTACCGACTTTCAAAATTCTAACTCAAATGCACATCTAGCCTGCATCAGCATCTTTTAACACCATTACCATGACGGTCGGTCAATAATCATAGCAGCTACATCACTTTTAATATACGGAAATACTCGTTTTTCTACAATTCCAAATCTAGAAGGACCACCTACGGGTCACAATTATTAATCAATTTTAAATTTTTTTTTACCATTTTGTAGCTAAACTAATACCCTAGGACCCTTTTTTCATTTTTTCTTAAGTCGGTTTTTTTTCCGAAATATTTATAATTTAGTAAACAAAGACCCCCCAAAAACCCTGATTTTTTCCACATTTTTCAACATTCCAAAAAAAGTTAGTATCCGATTTTAAAAATTCAAACGCTGCCACGTGTCTCGATAAATTTCTCAACTTTTAGTACTATCCCCATCTCGATTCTCTCAAAATCCTCGGAGCTCTGGCCAAAAACACGTCTCAGGCGATTTGCACCTGATAACCATTTTCAATGGTAAAACTAAGTTAGGAGGTGTTGATACTTCATCGTTTATTTGTATCCTATGCACTACTCAAAGTGCTAGGTATTTAAATCGTTTGCCTGAGTGTCCGACCGAAACTGGAATTTCGGCCGAAACCGAAACTTATTTTCACACATTAAGTTGACGTATTTTTTACACATTCATGGTTGGTTGGTGGAAGGGTTTGTTTCAAGCACGCTAGGAGTGCACAGATAATTAGAAACACTAGTCGATTTTCATACAAACGAGATAATTTTGAAGCATTAATTCTCCGTCAGGAATTGATCGAGCTCTGATCATGATCTGATGATGGCTATCCAGGGAGTTTCGGCCAATATTTGGCCGAAACAGAAATTGTGGCCGAAACTAGATTTTCCTGCCGAAACTGGCCGAAACCGAAACTTCGGTCGGTAACTATATTTGTTAAACAATATTTTGCCAAAAACAGTTTTGCTAACTGAAAAATTGCAATAAGTTGTTTTGACAAACGTTTTTTTGCCAAATGAAGTGTAAAATAATTTGTGGTGTGATTTTTGGGAAACGTTTTTTGCCCATATATTAGTAATCCAAAAATATGACCCCTGCAAACCAGGTTTTCCTATCATGGACCTTTAAGACAAAGAGAGTTGATATTATATTAACTAGCTTCTGCCCGCGACTTCGTCCGCGTGGAAATTAGAGAAAATCATCAAGCGCGCTGCGTCGCGAGGCAAGACCTTTGCCGCGAGTGGCGGGCTTCGTATGAGGCTTCCCGTTCCGTTCCCTTTCCATTCCCGTTCTCGTCCCGTTCCGTTCCCTTTCCATTTTCGTACCATTTCCGTTCTGTTCCCGTCTAGTTCCCGTCCCACTCCCGTCTAGTTCCCGTCCCTTTCTCGTCCCGTTCCCATTCCGTTCCCTTTCGGTTCCCGTTCCGTTTCCTTTCCTTTCCCGTCTAGTTCCTGTCCCATTCCCGTCCCGTTTCCGTTTTGTTCCCGTTCCGTTCCCTTTCTGTTCCCGTCTATTTCCCGTCCCGTTCGCGTCCCGTTCGCGTTCCGTTCCCATTCCGTTCCCGCCCCCGTTCCTATCCCCGCTCTCGTTCCCGTTCCCGTACCCGTCCTTGTTCCCGTTCCCGTCTCCTGGATGTGCATGTCCAGGTCCAGGTTTATGATGTCACATGTCCACCGCGTTGGACTTCAAAATAAATCTCATTTTCGCAATCACCATCCCATAAAACCTCAAGAACGACATCCATATCGATTTTTATGTTTACTGACCCCATTTACCCCCTAAGGGGTTGATTTTCAAAATCACAAAATATATGTTTGCTTTTTTTATTTTTAGACGTGCTCCTTCGAAGTTTAAAGTTGTACCTAATGTATATTTTATATTATTTTTCCATACAAAATTTGAACCCGATTTTCACCCCTTTAGGGGTTAAATCATGTCCACCGTGTTGGACTTAAAAATAAATGTATTTTTTGCAATCGTCATCCCAGAAAACCCCAATAACGACATCTATATTTTTTTTTATGTTTACTTACCCATTTACCCCCTTAGGGGTTGATTATCAAAATAACAAAATATAAATTTGCATATTCATTTTTAGACGTGCTCCTACCTACGAAGTTTAAAGTTGTAATGTCTATTTTATATTATTTTTCCATACTAAATTTTAACTCCATTTTCACCCCTTTAGGGGTTAAATCTTGTCCACCGTGTTGGACTTCAAAATAAATGTCATTTTTGCAATCGTCATCCCACAAAACCTCGATAACGACATCCATATCTATTTTTAGGTTTTTTACCCCTTTTCACCCCCATTTCATCCCCATAGGGGTTAAAATACTAACAAAAACAATAAACGTTGCGTTTTCCGTGTATTCCCGTTGTCCCCATTGACCGTGTCCCCATTAATGGGGACAGCGGGAATTCAATAAAATAATTAAAATTTATTCCCGTTGTCCCCATTGCGTTGAAATTAAAGGAAGAGTGCCTCAATAGTGAGTTAATCGTGAGATTATTATATGGGTTTAGGTAAGGTTGTGGGTTTGATCCCCGCACAAGACAAATATTTGTATGCATGCATATTTATGGTATAATAATAATATATTTGTTATTATGTATAGTATGTAGGTAGGTATGCATTTCAAAAAAGTATAATGTGTGTGGGTGTAGAATCATAGAAACCTAGAAGTAGTTCTCTTCTTTTAGTTAAGTAGTCAATGGGTAATTCCACATTCAACCGGCGATTTTTCTACCGGTGAATATATTTTCCACTTACAACTGGATTGAATTACTTTGTGTTCCACATTCTTCCGGCACATAAAATTCATTAAATTACTTCCAGTTTCGACCGGCAGTTCATACCTTTTTCAACCAGCTATAAAAAATAGATACATAAATACAATAAAATAAGGTAATCTTATGAATTATAGGTATTTAAAAAATATTTACAAATCATATAATAAGAAATGTTTAAAAAATACCTATTCTCCGTACATCAGCAAAGTACCAGGATCACATAAATATAGAGAAGGTTAACTTAGGCAGTGTGATCATGATCAGGAAGGCCTCTTTCTTTTTTCTTTTATTCTTATTACATCACCGAAGTACCGGGATCGCATAAATATGGAGAAAGTTAACTTCCATAATTTTCAATCATTTTTTTCAGTCAGTTCACCAATGTTTTAGGTACGGAGAAAAAAAATTACATGGTGAAAATAATTATAAAAGTTAACCTTCTCCATATTTATGTAAGCCTGGTAAAAATATATTACCTATGATGTATTTTTTTAAGTAATAGATGCCTCTATGTACTTACTTTACATAAATATAGTGTGTATACTTTACTAACCATTTGTTTATTTGAGTATTGGTTAATTAGCCTCGTTTAAAATAGAAATTATGGGGACAACGATACGTGAAATTTTAACTTCCCGTTGTCCCCATTATCAATGGGGACAACGGCACTGAAATTTTTTGACGTGCCGTTGTCCCCATTATGGGGACAAAATCATGGGGACAACGGGAATACAATCCTAAATTATAAATTTAGCTAGTTTTACTTCGAAAATGAAGAATTTTCTTCTATACACAACTTCATCCTCCTTTTCACCCATTCGGGGGAAGAATTTTGAAAAACGCTGAGACACATATTTATTAATTTTCAATCGTCAGCCTAAATACAAAATTTTGAGATCCTAGCTTCAAAACTGAGGGATATTTTACAAACTTTCATCCCCTAGGGATGGAATTTTCAAAAATCCTTAATTAGTGGATACCTACACTGTATAAGTATCTGTGTGCAAAATTTCAAGTCTCTAGGTTCAGTGGTTTGGGCTGTGCGTTGATTTGTCAGTCATTTTGGGCTTTTGTTGCCCCATTTACTACCTAAAGGGTTGATTTTCGGAAAACCACGAAACACGTGTTTACTTATTTGTCTTTAGAAGTACTCCTACGAAGTTTCAAGTCGAAATGTCTATTTAAAATTTTTTTATCCATATAAACTTTGAACCCCCATTTCACACCTTTAGGGGGGGGGGGGGGAATTTCCAAAAATCCTTTCTTAGTGGATGCCTACACTGTATAAAGTATCTTTGTACAAAATTTCAAGTCTCTAGACCCAGCGGTTTGGGCTGTGCGTTGATATGTCAGTCACCTCTTCACTTTTAATCTTACTATAATATTATAAATGCGAAAGTCCGTTTGTTTGTTTGTTTGTTACGCCTTCACGTCTTAACTACTGAACCGATCATCATGAAATTTTGCATACACGTTCTCAGGGGTATAGAGAAGGACATAGGGTACTTTCCATCCCGAAAAACAATATTGTTCCTGAGGGATAGCAAAAAACTTTCCACGCAGACGAAGTCGCGGGCGCCCGCTAGTAAATAAATAAACAAGAAAACGACCACATAAAAAACGTTTTAAAAACCAACATTGCTATTTGAACTGTGGCAGTATCGTCTATCTGTCTCTGTCTGTCACATCATTACTTTCACATGTTGACCTTGAGAACGCCTTTATGCCAAAGTTTGTGTCTGTAGTACAGTACAACTGTTACCCCCTGGTCACGAAAACGGCGGCGGCGGCGGCGCCGCGTTTAAGAATCTTAATCATCTACTGCCTTAAGCTTTGGACAGACTAAAGTGAATTCGCTCGCGTCGCTGCAATTTTGACCACTATTGCTTTGAGTTAGGTGGTCAACAAAACGGGTTACCTACGCCATATCGAATACCAAATAATCGAAAATCAAAATATCGAACACTACATCGAACGCTCAAAACATCGAACGGTTAAAACATCGAACGGTCAAAACATCGAACGTTCAAAATATCGAATTTACAAATAATCGATCGATCAAAATATCGAATGGTTAAAATATCGAACGCTCAATACAAAAAGAATGTAAAAAAACTAGGCTCAATACATCGAATGATTAATTAATCGAAAAATATTAGTCTCCAAATTTATTAACTTTTCAGCACAAAAATACTAAATTCACACAATCATAAACTGATAAAACAAGGCTGCTGCTATGAAGTTATAAATAAACTGCTTCGTATACAAAATAAAAACATACAAAACAAAAATAATACTTATTATTAGGTTAAAAATCTTGGTGTCTTCGATTTCTCGTTAAAAACGTGCGGACACTAAAATAAATTATGAAAATAAAGTATTTCTTCTTTTCAAAGTCATGGACTTATCAAACCACCCTCGTATAGTCTGACGTGCCGTCGACTGTACTTACCCTACCTAGATACCTACCTAATTATTACTACAAAATAGTAATGATTAGTACCTACCTATTAAATAAATACCATTCACAACAGTAGATACCTACCTATCTACTTAGATAGATTAAATATTATGAATTTGAAATCATTGATTAATATTATTAGGTTAAAAATCTTCGATTTCTCGTTAAAAACGTGCGGAGGTTCATAAAGCCAATTTAAAGTTAATAATAAGTAGGTAGCACAAGACAATTGTGTTGTGTGTCGTAAGCATTTTTGAATTTGAATTAAAACTCGAGCGATAACAAAACAAATGGAGCGCGGGCGCCGTGATGGAGGCCAGTGTTTTCTAACGATAGAACGCCATCTATTGGTGCGTAGAATATTTTAATTTATTGCTATACATGCGCCATCTATTGGTGAGAAGTGTGCGCTCGGTACCCCATGCCGTGACGTGCTGCGGTGACAGCGCCGCCATCTAGCGTTCTACGAAAAAAACATTTTTAGTAGCCCACTTAGTCGCCTTACGACGGTCCATTTCTTTTGTATGGGATGAGGTATCTGTACTAGTATAGTATTATATTATCTGTGTTACTAGTGACGGCTCATTGAACTCTCTTTGAAGTTTTATGTCATACTAGCGGCCGCCCGCGGTTTCACCCGCATGGTTCCCGTTCCCCTGGGAATATCGGGTTAAAAAGTATTCTATGTTTTAATCTAGGCTATCTACTATCTGTGTGCCATACTTCAAGCAAATCTGTTCAGTAGTATTTGCGTGATTGAGGAAC
This sequence comes from Agriphila tristella, assembly GCA_928269145.1. Lineage (NCBI taxonomy): Eukaryota > Metazoa > Arthropoda > Insecta > Lepidoptera > Crambidae > Agriphila > Agriphila tristella. Next base: position 22,527,525 of record OV743445.1, read on the forward strand.
AAACATCCAAACCCACAAACTTTCACATTTATAATATTAGTAGGATTGGGTTTTTGCTGCATTTAATAAATATACTCATCAACTTTGTCTAGGGACATAGGTATTATTTTCATACAAACGAGATAACTTTGAAGCCTTGGTTTTCTGCCAGGGATGTACCGTGCTGTGATCTGATGATGGCCATCCAGGGAGTGAATGAAGGAGATTCAGATCGCTATACACAGCCAACTGATCTGATCAGCATTCTAAAAGAACGAGTCAGAGTTCTCAGTTTCAGGGTTTCCATACATTTTCATGCTATTTTCGCGATTTTTTTTAAACATGACATATCCTTTAATCTTTTAGAATGCTAGATATGGGCTCTTCCACCTTGCCATGGCAACAATGATCATCCCCCGACCACTATCTAGTGGTCTAACATTCTAAAAGATTAAAAGACATCAAAGGACATTGCAATCTCGCAATAAAAAAAGATGTTGCATATTGCACCAAACATCTTATTTTCGACAAAAACATAGCACAAAGCAAATGTCTACAATACATTCCTTAATACTGTTTTTCGTCATTAAAAGTTATTGTAATCGATAGTTATTTATTCATCTGTTTGCTCATTGGCAAAGGCCTCCTCCATTTGGTGCTACGATTTCCTTTCTAGGGCGTCTGGTCAAAGCTGATCCCACTCCTGATGTAAATAAGTAGTTGAATAATATTTTAATGTTTGAGAGCAAATCTCAAACTCACCAGATACTTCTTCTTGTTGGTGTCAGCGCTGCTGATCTCGACCTTGAAGTTGCAGGAGTTCTGGATGGGTGTCCGGTCAGGCGGGCCCAAGGGCGGTGGCTGTAAGCAACTCAGTCATATGTAGTGTGTTTCGAACTTAAACAAACAACTTTTATTTTTTTAATCCAAAATTTATCATAAATAAACTACTTTATTAAACATTATGTAACATAATTTGCTACTTTAGTTACTAAATTATACTTACTGCAACTTCTGGGATATCTGGAATGGGCTCAGACGTCTGGAATGTCATGTTTGATTCGAGAGTAACATCATCTTCTAAGATCGGCGAATTCAAAATCACCATCTCATTTAACTCCTCATACCTGATTTAAAAAAAACAGCTAGTTTCAGACAAGTCTTACCCAAGATCCAAATTTACCTAAAGGACATGTCCTAATTTGGGCCACGTCTATGTACACCACCCTCAAAGATGGAGAAAAATACACTGATTCTGAGAAAAATACAAATAATTTTATAGAATGCATGGTTAAATGGTTATTAATAAAAACAGATCAATATTTTTTACTTGAAATAAAGTGTCAAATATGGCAACTCTCCGTTAAAAAGCCGTCAGTGGGCGCGTTCTGCCAGACAAATCTTTGAGTCATCGATTTCCATTTTTAACCATGAAAAGTATAGCGGTAGGTGCTTAGGGTGTTTCTACACGGTGCAAGTAGCCCGCGCAAGTTGAGCACTTGCGCAGGTTACATGCTCCGTGGAAACACGTAAAGCGGGTCCAGCTCCATAGCATTGTACACCCGCGCAAGTAACCCGTGCCTCAACGTGCGCAAGATACATGCACCGTGTAGCACAAGGACGGATAGAGCATTACTATCGCTTTGAGATAGGCGGTCTAGCTGCCGGTATTGATCAATATTTTACTTTCCATGGTTAAAATGTACTCTCTATGGCGATCGATGACTCAAAGATTTGTCTGGCAGAATGCGCCCATTGTCACTGTCATTGAGTTCTACCTACTCTGTGCTGTGGGTTGTTGTTAACACAGACGTATAAGAAGTTGTTAACATCTTCCGCCATGATGCTTTTTTTATGCGTTTTTGCATTTTGTTTAATGTTCCTTCCAGAAAACAAAGCGATTTTAAAGAAATTGAATAATAAGAAACTGTTTATCGTGTCTTTATCTATTTTTTGGTATACTGTACAAAGACGTGGCCCAGACCTCATACATTTTTGGACATCACCTTTTAGTCAGGTTGGGTCTTATGGAAAGCAAATAAAGAAAATTGAAAAAATCGAAGGATTCTGGAATTATACGATTTACTTTATAATACAAGCAGACAGAAGCAGACCCATTCCCACTGGCAGCACCCGTTCACGAGCATGACGCATGAACCAGCCATCGCTTCGCTCAACCATATTTGAGGGAACGTAACGACCCGCCTCACACGACACCACCGCAGAAATGTTTGAAGTGAGCATGACATACTAAAGCTACCCATATTAAGTCGTCGAGTCAGGAAGCCAGAAGTACGTAAGAAGCCGCTTCCCTAATATTAACATTATTATGGAAGCGGCTTCTTAAAACTTTAAAGCTAACGCATAGCAATTGACTTTAAGCATGGACGAAAGTAAATATGCATTTGCTATCCGATATCTAATCATAACTCATGACTTCTTCTTTATGATCTATCATTATGATTTCAGAACTAAAGGTACAGTCACATAATTCCCAACAAAAATAATGAAAATAACATATTTCTAAAGTGCAAACACAAAACAAATCGGGACTACACTCGGAAAGAAGAAAGTAAAATACTTACGCAAACGGAAATGAAAAGGCTCCTTCCAGCGTCATTTTAGAGTTTGGTTTCTGGAACAAATTAAATATCTTAGATATTTACTCAGAATGAGTATAGTAGAGATGGGACGGATACCCAGTATGGATCCGGTACCCGGCGGATCCGGCACTTTTTCAGGATCTGGCCGGGTACCGGGTAATGACGCCGGATACCCGTAGTTAGGTCTAGGATAAAATTTAAAAAAAGTTCTTTCAAGAACGGACATTTATTTCAATTAAACATGAATCAGTAGAAGAATTAACATTCGTAATTAAAAAGAGGTAAATTATGGTGAAGAAATACAAGCTGTTCAGCATGATCTGGTTATACATATAGATCATCATCATCATTATTATATATATAGATCACAGTGGCTTGATATTTTTGCTCGTAAATGTATTATAAAATAAAATTAATTGTACACAACACTTTTATTGATATTCAAAGGCTTGATTTCCACAAACATTAACAATATTGATAAAAACTGAAGAAATTACAAGAAATAAGCCAAGCTTTGTTTAAAAAAGGCTTATAGATGCTAAACAACATCTGCACAGCAGATGGCAGAAGCCACCGGGAATATCATGGAATGCATTGTATGCCCCCGGATTATGGAACTACCCACAAAGATTTTAAGGAGCAAAGAGTAACACCTTAGTCTATGACTTTTTAGATATAGAAAATCATTGAGCCTAGTAGTTTAATATAATAGCTTAGTTAGTTTATACAAGACAATTTGGGATGATGCAAGAATTTGAAATTGCATACATACCTAACTAAATTATTTATGATTTTGCACAGATAAGTATTTAGTCAAAGAAAGTATTATTACACCGACCTAATGTCTAAAGACAACTGTTAAGTAGGTACTAAGTATAATCTAAAGCTAGCCCAATGTACTGTACTGTTGGATATTAGGGCTTATAGTAAAATTTAGGCTTTTCTGTCAAATATACAGAGTTCAAGTTATTGGATACATTATATATCTTACTAGCGGCTGCCCGCGACTTCGTACGGGGCCCGCGTGGACCTTATAATATGGAACATTTGGGTCTAACCACGGTCTAACCTTTATTATAAACCAACTTTGAAAGTACGGGCCATTGACCTGTGATAACCATGTATACATCAACGGGGGTATTTTACCGTTAAAATTACTGCTTTAACGTAGCCTGCATTTCTATCAAATAAACTTTACTTACTTTCCAGTGACCGCAAACAAAACCCCAGTCTTGTAAGTTGTGAATGCAAGGTGATGTGAGGGAATTTGTGTTATTTAAGTAACAACAATTTATCCCATCCTAAAAATACTACTTTATATTTAATGTTTTAGTGAAAAACAACGAGATTGAGGTAATTTATGAGTATATAAAAGGTTATTGTAACTATTTAATAATTTTTCGAGGTTTTCACGGTTTTTTTTCCATGACAGACGCACCAAAGAGCAAGTTTTAATCTATTCTAATCTGTCTATGGTATGTTATGGTTTTGTTCTGACAGGTAGTTCTAGTCCGTGATATTAAAGCCTCGATTACATAGGTACGCCGATTTAGCTTCCTTACTGGGGATCCAATTTCAGATTGGAAACGATGCCCCGAATGGGGAGGCGAAGGCAAAGTGAATTACAGATGGCGCTTCAGTCTTTGGAACAATTGTCAGTTTGAGCTTATATTGTCTTGACAGTGTAATACATGATTTTACTTTCTTAGATTGTATTTTTTTCGGTTTTGCGGACAAACAATGTATTCTATGCTAACTTTAGCTCAGATAAAAGAAGAATTACGGAAAAGAAAAGCCAAAACAACAGGCAAGAAAGTTTATAGCAACTTACAAAAATATGCTAACAAGCATTACATTTCTTTAAATTTCGTGTAAGATTTACAAGTAATCTTTTTATTTCTGATTAGAAGCATATGATTTAAATTTTAACAAAGCAACTGAGTGTGAATTTCCGTGTTTATAGTTGCCTCATGATGCCTTCTGTGCAATAGTAATTTCAGGTTTCTGTACTGGAATTTCTGTACCATCCAAAATTACACGAACCGTTTTATCATATTTATTTTATTATTCTAAGTTTCTTGAATGACTCTGGCATATAAAATTCTATTAATTCTCTGTTTGGCCCCAATATTGGGCTTATTCCATATTTGATATACCTATCAAATTCATCCAAGTTATAAATATGTTAGAAACTGCTGAGGTTGAAATATTAAAGAACAAAGCTGTTATAATTCAAATGTTGTTTTATTTTGGCGAAGCTTCATCAAATTCATGAAACATTCCTTTTGATTTATAATGTTTCTCAGGCTCAGCAAAGGAGAAAATCGAGGGAAAAGCATCTTTTTTTTGATATTTTTTTGCCCACAATTTTTTTTGTTACTGGCAAATCGATGAACTCCAATATTTTACAAGTTACATGCATAACAATGCGGCATTTTCTCAGTATAAAATTAAAAAGTGCAATACTCCAAGAGATTCCCATATGTTTTGACACTTTCTTTGAGGCGGCCGGGTACCAAAGACCAGACGCCACCTATCGGGATAAAATTGCGCTTTTCCTCCCCATTGGATCCTAGTTGGGGAATTTAAGGGTTGCCTCCCTAGCCAAGGCTATATAGGTAAGGCAAATGAAACTTTGATCATGCAGCCAAGTCTTCAGTCATATTTTTTTCTTTAGTTTGCATTTCTGCGGGTCTATTACTACGAGCACGTAATTTGGCAAGACAAAGATGAGACAAAAGATGCGTAGCAGCTACAAACACTAAAGCCTCGATTACATACGCCGATTTAGCTTCCTTACTGGGGATCCAATCTAGGAACCCAAATTGGATGTAGTGATCACACTATGCCCCAATTAGGACATGATTTCACTGATTAGGGTTGTCACCAGTACTTGACAATAACATTATTGTACATAGATTAAACAATGAGTTTTCACTATTAACGGAAATGTAAAGGTAGGTTTTGATGAGTACTCTGATAGGAAATGGTTTGATGATGAAGCCGGAAGGAAAAAGGCCACTAGAACTCTGTAATAAAAAAAATGGCGGTCAACTTTATTGTTTGTGGGCTGATTTCAATGAAACTCGGTTTTGTTACTATTTTGACAAAAAATAACAACGAAATGTTGAAAATATTAAAAATACAAGATGGCGGCCAACATTTTTGTTTGTGGGCCGATTAAGATGAAACTCGGATTTGTACTATTTTAACAAGAAAATAACAACACAATTTTTCAAATACTAAAAATCTAATATGGCTGTCAACTTTTTTGTTTTTGGGCCGATTTCGATAAAACTCGGTTTTTGGTCCTATTTTGACAAGAAAATAACAACGCAATATTGAAAATATTAAGGAATCCAAGATGGTGGCCAACATTTTTTTCTGTGGGCCGATTTCGATGAAACTCGGTTTTTGGTACTATTTTAACAAGAAAATAACAACACAATTTTTCAAATACTAAAAATCCAAGATGGCGGTCAACTTTTTTGTTTTTGGGCCGATTTCGATATAACTCGGTTTTGGTCTTATTTTGACAAGAAAATAACAACGCAATATTGAAAATATTAAGAAATCCAATATGGCGGCCAACATTTTTTTATGTCGGCCGATTTCGATGAAACTCGGTTGTTGGTACTATTTTGACAAGAAAATAACAAGGCAATGTTAAAAATATTTAAAATCCAAGATGGTGGCCTATTTTTTGTTCGTGGTCAGATTTTAATAAAACTTGGGTTTTGGTACTAACTACTTAAATAGTAACAATAATCATCATCATCGAAATCGAAAAATTGAGAAATCGGCCCATAAATAAAAGAGTTGGCTGGTATATTGAATTTATTATTATTTTCAACATTTCGTTGTTATTTTTTCGTCAAAGTAGTAACAAAACCGAGTTTCTTTGAAATCGGCCCATAAACAATAAAGTTGGCTGCCATCTTGGATTTTTTGTATTTGAAAAATTGAGTTGTTATTTTCTTGTCAACATAGTAGCGAAAACTGAGTTTCATCGAAATCGGCCCACAAACAAAAAAGATGGTCGCCATCTTGGATTTTTAGTATTTGAAAAATTGAGTTGTTATTTTCTTGTCAAAATAGTACCAAAAACCGAGTTTTATCGTAATCTGGCCAAAAACAAAAAAGTTGGCCTTCATCTTGAATTTTTGGTACGCACTCAAATGGTAGTGGTGGTGGTAATGCAATGTAAATTATTGACAAGCCATGCTTGATCATCTAGGGGTAACTTATAATGTGATATAGGTACCGGCATATTACTTGGCAAAACAAAGATGAGACAAAAGATGCACCGAGTTTAGTGTTTGTAGCTGCTGCGCATCTTTTGTCTCATCTTTGTCTTGCCAAATTACGTGCCCGTAGTAATACACCCGCAGAAATGCAAACTAAAGAAAAAAATATGACTGAAGACTTGGCTGCATGATCAAAGTTTCATTTGCCTTACCGATATAGCCTTGGCTAGGGAGGCAACCCTTAAATTCCCCAACTAGGATCCAATTCGGGGCATCGTTTCCAATCTGAAATTGGATCCCCAGTAAGGAAGCTAAATCGGCGTATGTAATCGAGGCTTAAACTCGGTGCATCTTTTGTCTCATCTTTGTTTTGCCAAGTTATATGCCGGTACCTATATCACATTATAAGTAGCCCCTAGATGATCAAGCATGGCATGTCAATAATTTAAATTGCATTACCACCACCACTACCATTTTAATGCGTACCAAAAATTCAAGATGTTTTTGTTTTTGGCCTGATTTCAATGAAACTCGGTTTTTGGTACTATTTTGACAAGAAAATAACAACAAAATTTTTCTAATACTAAAAATCCAAGATGGCGGCCATCTTTTTTGTTTTTGGGCCGATTTCGATGAAACTCAGTTTTTCGTACTATTTTGCCAAGAAAATATCAAAACAATTTTTCAAATACTAAAAATCCAAGATGGCGGCCAACTTTTTTGTTTGTGGGCCGATTTGAATGAAACTCAGTTTTTCGTACTATTTTGTCAAGAAAATAACAAAACAATTTTTTAAATTTTAAACTTTTAGATTTTTGCATTCACAATGCTATTTTTATACTAAGATGAATAAATAATGAAAAAATATTATCCCGTCTGAGTTGCTACGGGTGAGCCAATTTTTTCTAATATTTTTTCAATTTTTCAAATATTAAAAATCCAAGCTGGCGGCCAACTTTTTTGTTAATGGGCTAATTTTAAAGAAACTCGGTTACGTTACTACTTTGACAAAAAATTAACAACGAAATGTTGAAAATATTATTAAATTCAATATGGCAGCCAACTCTTTTATTTGCGGGCCGATTTCTCAATTTTTCGATTTCGATGATGATGATATTGTTACTATTTAAAGTAGTTAGTACCAAAACCCGAGTTTTATCAAAATCGGACCACGAACAAGAAAATAGGCCGCCATCTTGGATTTTTTAATATTTTCCATATTGCCTTGTTATTTTCTTGTGTGATTTTAAAGAACTTCGGTTATGTTACTACTTTGACAAAAAATTAACAACCAAATGTTGAAAATATTAATAAATTATGATGAAATTATTTATGATGAAATGATGAAATTATTTATGATTTGCGCGATGAGGCTCATAAAACTTATAAATTGTCTAAATCAGCCATCCATAAGAATTATTACAAGGAAATGAAAAAAATAGTAATAACCAGTGTTCAAAATGAGAAAAGGGCTTACTTTAATCATTATATCAACTCCAATTTAAAAGATAGTAAAACATTTTGGCGGCATCTAAAGCAGAATTAATTAATCCTGGCAAAAATGACTCCCTGCCTGACAGTTTTTGTAATCCTAATGCTATTAACGATTTTTTTCTGGACGTGCCCGGGCATAAGACGATACCTTTGTCAGAGATCGATACTCTTAGGTCCAATAAGTTCTGTTCTTCCACATTTTCAATTCAACCGGTTGATGAACCTGAAGTTATGAGGTACATTATGTCTATTAAGTCTAATGCCATGGGGAATGACGGCATCAGTAGATTCTTTTAACTTTACCTAGAACTCTGTCAGTTATCACCACTATAATTAATGAGTCAATCCGCGCGGGAGTGGTTCCTAGTCAATAGAAAGAGGCCATTGTAACACCTTTGCCTAAGGTGGAACAGCCCTGCGAAAATAAGGACCTCAGACCTATAAGTATACTACCGTTTCTGTCCAAGGTCTTGGAAAAGGTGATATATCAGCAACTGTATAAGTACGTAGAAAACATTAATGTTTTGCCTTCTCGTCAATCAGGTTTCCGTAAGGGGCGAGGCACAATAGCAGCATTGCTTGACGTCACTGATAATATACTTGCAGCGCATGACACTGGTCAAGGCACAATTCTGGCTCTGCTTGACCTTTCCCGCGCTTTTGACTGTATTGATATACCTCTCTTGCTATCAAAATTAAGTTACTATGGGGTAGACCACCTGGCCTTGAAGTGGTTTAGTAGTTACTTAAGTAATAGATACCAGTCGGTTAAACTAGCAAGACGGGATGGAACTAATAATATATCTACACCTAGTCAGGTAAGCCGTGGCGTACCACAAGGCTCTATACTGGGACCACTCCTTTTTATTATTTTCAGTGCTGATCTTGCTAGGGTTCTTAAGCATTGTCAATATCATATATATGCCGATGATATCCAGCTATATATATCTGAGCACCCTGATAATATACAACAAGCCTTACAGCTCCTAAATGAGGATTTAGAGAGGATAGCTGACTGGTGTGACAGAAGCGGTCTTGTGCTCAACCCAGTAAAATCTAAATATATGGTTCTTGGCTCTAAAGCCCAAATAAGGAAAATCCTAAATAAGTCGCCTGTTGTCACTATACTGGGTCAAAACATCAAACGTGTCGATTCTGCGAAAAACTTAGGAGTGACCTTTGACTCTGAGTTACGCTTTGTGGGACATATCGAGGAACTAGTAAGGCCCTCCGCTGCCTTGAGCGGGATCCTGGCTTCGGGTACACGGTGCGGGAGCCCGTCGCGGGGGCCCGCACCGTGCTCCGTCGCGGACAAACAATCCGTCGTGGGGAACCGCGCCGTACTCCGTCGCGGACAAATAGCCCGTCGCGGGCTTGGACACGCAGCGCTGCACTATGAATATACAAGAGACAGCCCCGCTCGCGTGACCCGTCGCGCGGGACCCGCGACTGTGCTCGCCACCCGCGCCACGTGCGGCGGGCATTCCGCCACACGCAGCGCTGCTCTATGAAAATACAGGAAACAGCACCCGGAGCGGACGCCTGCGCCGGGATCCCGCTCAAGGCAGCGGAGGGCCTAAGGCAGTGTTTCTACAGGTTAAAGGTTCTTTACAAGATACGTTATTTTTTGAGCCAAAATGCGCGCATAAATGTTGTTGAAGCACTGGTGCTGTCGAGGCTCAATTATGCTGATATCGTTTATGGGCCGCGTCTCCTATATAAATCACGACGTTTAATACAGCGAGTGTAAAACGCTTGTTATAGATTTTGTTTTAATGTACCACCACGTACTCACATTTCTCCATTTCTTAACAATGAGTCAATACTTAATATGGATTCCCGAAGACATTTACATCTGGCATCTTTATTATTTGATATTATAAATTTTAAAAGCCCGGATTATCTTTTTTCAAAATTTTGTGTTAATCACTCTTACAAATACAGTGACCACCCTAGATCGACACGAGCGCCTTTTAAGACTCAGCAACATCGCACTGTGGCTTTCACTGGTAGTTTCCGCTACCACGCTACCAAATGTTGGAACAACATCCCTCCCCCTATGAGGCAATTAAAATCTAAGAACAGTTTTAAAATACAAATGAAATCGTATCTACTTAATAAACAGAAGAATTCATTGTGATATTGCGGGTAGCGGTTTCTTTTTCTTTTTATTATATTTTTTTTTTAGTACTATTCAAAGTCTTTTAATCAATGAAATGTTATGAACTGTTTAATTGCATGGTGTAAATAATAATGTGAATGTCAAAAATATTAAATATAAATAACCATATCATAAATTATCATACTAATATTTTGAAGGTTTTTTATTTTTATAATTATTACAATATAATAATTAATAATTACAGTTAATATTTTTAATTAAAAGTGAACCAATTCCTTTATTTAATTGCTTTAAATGATGTGTAATTTGGTATCATTCGATTGTTTTCTTTTCTTTTGAGATTAATTAATAGAACCGGTTTAGGTACCGGCGTGCTCACTTAGGTTAAAGCTAACAAGAAAATAATAACCCAAATTTTCAAATACTAAAAATGCAAGATGGCGGTCAACTTTTCTGTTTTTGGGTCGATTTCAATAAAACTTGGTTTTTGGTCCTATTTTGACAAGAAAATAACAAGGCAATATTGAAAATATAAAAAAATCCAAGATGGCGGCCTATTTTCTTGTTCGTGGTCCGATTTTGATAAAACTCGGGTTTTGGTACTAACTACTTTAAATAGTAACAATATCATCATCATCGAAATCGAAAAATTGAGAAATCGGCCCGCAAATAAAAGAGTTGGCTGCCATATTGAATTTATTAATATTTTCAATATTTCGTTGTTAATTTTTTGTCAAAGTAGTAACGTAACCGAGTTTCTTTAAAATCAGCCCATTAAAGCCTCAATTACATACGCCGATTTAGCTTCATTAATGGGGATCTAATTTCAGATTGGAAACGATGCCCCGAATTGGATCCTAGTTGGGGAATTTAAGGGTTGCCTCCCTAGCCAAGGCTATATAGGTAAGGCAAATGAAACTTTGATCATGCAGCCAAGTCTTCAGTCATATTTTTTTCTTTAGTTTGCATTTCTGCGGGTGTATTATTACGGGCACGTAATTTGGCAAGACAAAAGATGCGCAGCAGCTACAAACACTAAACTCGGTGCATCTTTTGTCTCATCTTTGTTTTACCAAGTTATTTATCACATTAGAAGTAACCCCTAGATGATCAAGCATGGCTTGTCAATAATTTACATTGCATTACCACCACCACTACCATTTGAGTGCGTACCAAAAATCCAAGATGGCGGCCATCTTTTTTGTTTGTGGGCTGATTTCGATGAAACTCAGTTTTTGCTACTATTTTGACAAGAAAATAACAACACAATTTTTCAAATACTAAAAATCCAAGATGTCAACCATCTTTTTGTTTGTGGGCCGATTTCGATTAAACTCAGTTTTCGCTACTATGTTGACAAGAAAATGATAACACAAATTTTCAAATATAAATCCAAGATGGCGGCCAACTTTTTTGTATATGGGACGATTTCAAAGAAACTCGGTTTTGTTACTACTTTGACGAAAAAATAACAACGAAATTTTGAAAATAATAATAAAATCAACATACCAGCCAACTCTTTTATTTATGGGCCGATTTCTCAATTTTTCGATTTCGATGATGATGATTATTGTTACTATTTAAGTAGTTAGTACCAAAACCCAAGTTTTATTAAAATCGGACCACGAACAATAAAATAGGCCATCATCTTGGATTTTTAATATTTTTAACATTGCCTTGTTATTTTCTTGTCGAAATAGTACCAACAACCGAGTTTTATCAAAATCGGTCCAAAAACAAAAAAATTGACCGCCATCTTCGATTTTTAGTATTAAAAAAATTGTGTTGTTATTTTCTTGTTAAAATAGTACCAAGAACCGAGTTTCATCGAAATCGGCCCACAAAAAAAATTTTGGCCGCCATCTTGGATTTCTTAATATTTTCAATATTGCGTTGTTATTTTCTTGACAAAATAGTACAAAAACCTAGTTTCATCGAAATCGGCCCACAAACAAAACTGTTGGCCGCCATCTTGGATTTTTAATATTTTCAACATTTCGTTGTTATTTTTTGTCAAAATAGTAACAAAACCGTGCTTCATTGTAATCGGCCCACAAACAATAAAGTTGACCGCCATCTTTTTTATTACAGAGTTCTAGTGGCCTTTTTCCGTCCGGCTTCATCATCAAACCATTTCCTATCAGAGTACTCATCAAAACCTACCTTTACATTTCCGTTAATAGTGAAAACTCATTGTTTAATCTATGTACAATAATGTTATTGTCAAGTACTGGTGACAACCCTAATCAGTGAAATCATGTCCTAATTGGGGCATAGTGTGATCGCTACATCCAATTTGGGTTCCTAGATTGGATCCCCAGTAAGGAAGCTAAATCGGCGTATGTAATCGAGGCTTAACAAAAAAGTAGGGCGCCATCTTAGATTTTTAGTATTTGAAAAATTGATTTGTTATTTTCTTTACAAAATAGTACGAAAAACTAAGTTTCATCGAAATCGGCCCACAAACAAAAAATATGGCGGCCATCTTGGATTTTTAGTATTTGAAAAATTGAGTTGTTATTTTCTTGTCAAAATAGTATCAAAACCGAGTTTCATTGAAATCGGCCTAAAAACAAAAAAGTTAGCCCCCATCTTTGATTTTTAGTACGCACTCAAATGGTAGTGGTGGTGGTAATGCAATGTAAATTATTGACAAGCCATGCTTGATCATCTAGGGGCTACTTATAATGTGAAATAGGTGCCGGTATATAACTTGGCAAAACAAAGATAAGACTAAAGATGCACCGAGTTTAATGTTTGTAGCTGCTGCGCATCTTTTGTCTCATCTTTGTCTTGCCAAATTACGTGCCGGTAGTAATACACCCGTATAAATGCAAACTAAAGAAAAAATATGACTGAAGACTTGGCTGCATGAAAAAAGTTTCATTTGCCTTACCTTATATAGCCTTGGCTAGGGTAGGGAGGCAACCCTTAAATTCCACAACTAGGATCCAATTCGGGGCTTCGTTTCCAATCTGAAATTGGGTCCCCAGTAAGGACGCTAAATCGGCGTATGTAATCGAGGCTTACCTACAATGGAGCTTGCACAGGCGCGGTCGCAGCCTGAAATTTGGGGGGGGGGGTCACTAATAATAATTATTACTTTTTTTTTAATTACTTTGAAGCTTTTTTTATGTGACATGTACGATTTTGGGGGGGGGGGGGTCATGTCCCCTGTGACCCCCCCCCCCCTCGGACCGCGCCTGAGCTTGCACGCCTAGTATCATAGTGAAAAAATCCTCTTTAGTGACGTCACAGCTTATTGCTATCTCTTTCTTTTCGTTTTACAATACGTTTTCGATTCTCACGAACGACGAACAACGAACACGTATTGTAACACTAAAGGAAGAGGTTGCAATAAGCCGTCACGTCACTCAAGGACCTTTTTTCTATCTTCACTATGACACTGGCCGTGAATAAGCTTCTTGGTGGTCAAGAAGCTTAAATCCACAATGGAGATTGCACGCCAAGTATCATACTGAAGATTGAAAAAAGGCTCTTTAGTGACGTCACGGTGTATTGCTATCTCTTTCTTTTCGTTTTACAATACGTTTTCGTTTCTCACGAACGAACGAACGACGAACAATGAACACGTATTGTAACACTAAAGAGGTTGCAATAAGCCGTCACGTCACTAAAGGAGCTTTTTTCATAATATGGCCGTGCAATCTCCATTGGAGGGAGGTATAAGCTTCTTGACCAACAAGAAGCTTATACCTCCCTCCAATGGAGATTGCACGGCCATATGTCATATTGAAGATTGAACGAACGAACGAACGAACGAACGAACGAACGACGAACAACGAACACGTATTGTAACACTAAAGAAAGAGGTTGCAATAAGCCGTCACGTCACTAAAGGAGCTTTACAAGAAGCTTATACCTCTCTCCAATGGAGATTGCACGGCCATATGTCATAGTGAAGATTGAAAAAAGCTCCTTTAGTGACGTTATTGCAACCTCTTTCTTTAGTGTTACAATACGTGTTCGTTGTTCGTCGTTCGTTCGTTCGTGAGAAACGAAAACGTATTGTAAAACGAAAAGAAAGAGATAGCAATACGCCGTGACGTCACTAAAGAGTCTTTTTTCAATCTTCAGTATGATACTAGGCGTGCAATCTCCATTGTGGATTTAAGCTTCTTGTTGTTGGTGGTGATATTCGTGTAGTGCTGTCAACTCTACGAGGGAAAGAGATTAGTCTGTCGCAATGAGCGGTTTTCACAAGAAGCTTATAGGTACCTGGGTTTAAGCTTCTTGGGTTTTCAAAAGGCAGTTTAAGAAAAAAAAGTAGTACCTAAAAGACGGCTAGATGTCGTTGTTCAACTAAGTACGTAACTTTTTCAGAAAAAACCAAAGGATTTTGTCAATTTGACAGACAATTTTGGCATGGTTATGGCAAACTACTCCTCTTCAGGGAGTAATTTTTGCCAGTATCGAGTGTTATATACTCAGTGGTATACTCAGCCGCTAAGAAAAATTAAAAAAAACCTACCTAGTTGAATAACGTAAAAGTATCAACATAAAAATAGACTTAAATTCTCAGCTGTCAGAAAACCGCTCATTCCATTCCATTGATGGCAACCGAGGAACTAACGGCGCCACAAGCGTTAGTGCTTAAATCGTTTGATTGTTTCTAAATATGTCAAATGTCATTTCTGACATATGAATATAAGATTCTTGATTTTAACCAATCAAAAGGATTGATAGCGGTCGGATCGCCACTGGCGCCATTTGTAATTAGCTTTGCGTTGTCTTCCCCGGAATGTTTGCGCGGTTTCATTCCAGACTGGAGGCTTACCATCAGCAAATAAGAATCCGTTCAGTTCAAATGCAGGCCTTAAACAGGACTGCTTAAGGCTTGCTTTAGAACTAACCTTTGAGGTCATAGTACGAAAAAGTAAAGTAGTAGTTCAATTTAAGACCCGCTATAAGAGCTCATAGTGAGGCCCCTAGTCGATTCACATTTTTTTCTATTCAAGCTTTTAAATTTCCTTGGCAAATAATTTATTTTATTTGTTTCTTTCATTTAAACGCGAATAGACATTGAGAGAACTCTAAATGAATTGAATGGTACGGACAATACAGTAGTGGTACAGTACCATAGATGTAGTAAATCCCTTTACAGTACAAAGGGTATGTGCTACATCTATGTACAAAGTACAACACTATGAAAAAAAAGAAAAAAAGAAAAAAGAAAAAAAAAGAAAATTATCCTCGTCTCAACTTCGCTTCACTTGTGTTTTTTTCCAATTTTACTGTCATTAGACCGATAATTTGATGCATATTTTGTATGCAACAGTTACTTTGCCTACATATCGTGTACTATTATGTTTCAATTCATCGCAGGGAGTGCTCTAAGTGCTTCTAATAACTAAAATCAATAACAATCAGTGACCAACAAAGGTACGCTTGTGTTTGCATTTGCTGAACATATAACCTGTGTTTTGTGCTAGCGTCCGGTTGGCGTCTTTCATACTTGGCGAATTACAGCCGATTACGCTTCAATTCACCGTATTACTGACGAGAAAATGTATATAAGTGGGACATATTGTATGCGTTACTAGGACATGTTTGTTTTTAGTTACCAAGATGAACTATGAAGCGGAAAGAGCTATGAATCAGAAGCGGCTGCGTATGGAGGGCGAGCCGGGGCACGGACTCGTTCAGGGGAACGGATTACCGCTAAATTACATTGGTGCGTGTTGCTCGGTGCGTATTTAGTGTTATGAGAAGTGTTTAGTGTTAATCGGTTCTATTGTTGTAGATAATGGTCACCAGATACCGTACCAGCCGTACGCTGGAGCGTACAACACGCATTATCCTCCCCCGGACGCGTTCGCGGCCTATGGGCCTCCGCCCCCGGGCGGCTACGCCCCGCAAAACTTGTCTTACGCGCCGCCGGCGCATCAAAACTATCCTCATCATCAGAGCTTTCCTCCACAACAAGCCCAAGCCCAGTTGCATATGCAATCCCACATGGGTAAGTTATGTAAGTAATCGCCAATAATTTTTTATTTTTGTTTACATAAATACATCGTACAGTCATAGTGCTACAGTACGAGGCATATATCTTGAATTTTTTTCGACAGAGTGGGGATAAGTTCGCGCATGTGCTCTTGTGAGTGCGCTCCCCTCCCCGCTACGCATGCCCAAAATACGCGTTCCATGCAATCCCCACCCGATTTCAAGATATTTGCCTCGTACTGTCCCATTGTAAATAAACTAGCTTAAAAATTGCTGCCAGACAGATTCCTTACAATTAGTACAGCTAAGGAATGGAACAGGCTGTCTGCCAATGTGTTCCTCAATAGTTATAACTTGGGCCTTTTCAAGGCTAGAGTGAATAGGCTTTATCTATTTATTTAGAAGGGGGACACCAGCGAAGCCGGATGGGTGATCAGTCACCTTGATTGGAACCATTTCACCCATTTCCTTCATTTCCCCAAGGGAGGCTTTATCTAAGTCTATCTAAGAGCATGCTCCATTGTAGTCCGAATCATCACTTAACACCAGGTGTGATTGTGGACAAATGCTCACTTATCAAATTCTGACCATGCTTATAAAATTGTTATATCTTTCAGTCCAAGGATACGGAGATGTGGGCATCCATAAACCAGCGTGGCCGCCTCAGCCGCACCTCTTGCCACCGCTTGAGACTCAAAAGCCACTGGATGTGAAACAACTTAAACCAGAAATCAAACTTGAACCGACAGATGCACATAAACGACCGCACCCAGAAAATGAGATGATGGTACGATACAGTTTATAATACTGGTGATTAATTCATCAATGCCCGAGCTGTCTCCGGCGACCGGACTACAATAGAAAACTTATTGCATCTCGTTTTCCGGGCATTGATGAGTTACATTATACAAAACAAATCTTTTAAAGCCTATGGTGTTTGTGATAAGATCTAAACAGTTCAGATCTTAGCATATTACATCGTAAAACACCATAAAAATACAAAGAAACTGTTTATTTCAAGATTTATGAATTGCGGGTGTATATTTGGTTGTCTGATTAGTGTAAAATCTGAAGACCTTAATGAATCAATCCCAAAAAATACTTTATAAGGGTAAAAAAATATATCTTAGAATGTTGCATAATATAATTTGATAATTTTGTTTTAGGGAGGAGATTTAGATCAACCTAAAATTAAAATCAAGACAGACATATTCAAGCCTGATGATTTAGCCCAAAGGCCGATTGTGGAAAAACCTCTTGGTGAGTGGATTTAACGAGATAAAGAAAAAACCTAATAAGAGTGTACTGGATGGGTAACTATTAAAATGACACTGGATTGTCATAAAAAAAGTAGTAAAAAAATTGGTCAAAACTAGTTTAATTCTCAATTTGAATAATTAATGTTAAGTCAAGTTCCTTATTTAGTCTCAAATAAGATATACAATGAATGCTTATCAAACCCAGGACCTTTGGGCCAAACTCAAAACCAGGCTTTGGTTCAAGAGGCAGGATTTTTGTTTCCTACTAGAACTAATGATACATTTTTGTGCTACAATGTAGTACTGTGTGGTAGCACTTGAGAAAAAAATCTCATTAGTGATACAGTAGAACTGCTCGCTCACTATAACAAGTGGGAAAAAAACTGTGCCAGCAGTCATCTAATAAAGTTTAAGTACAGGCAATATTTAAAAAAATCTAAAAATAATGCCTTGAATAGTTCTTGCAATGAAAATATTACTCTTGTAATGCTACTAATAGGGGAAGGGATAAATGGCGTACATTGTTACGCGGTAATACCCCAGAGAGGGGCACAGAAGGAGAGTTGACCACAAAAAAGGTGGGACGACGATATAAGAGAAGTTGCAGGAGTGACTTGGAATAGAGTGGCAGAAAACCGGGTTGAATGGAAAAGGTTGGAGGAGGCCTTTGCCAACTGGCAATCAGACCTGCGAAAAATAAGCAAAGCCCAAACACTAAACTAAAGACAAACAATGTCAGATGCCAAGGCTATTATTATTAATGCTACTAATAATGATTTACATACATGAGCATAATAGGCTATTTTCCGAGACCAAATAAAAAATAGTACCTACATTATGAGACAAGTTAGCTTAGGTTGCTCATTGCACACAAGGCTGTGGGTTGCAGCCCGAGCCGCAGGCGAGGGCGTAACTCAGCCGAGTGTGCAATAAGCAAGAGCTCACGAGATCCATACGACGTTTTTCAACACATTTGCGAGGAAAATATTAAAGTAATTTACCACACAGCAACAAATACGACAAAAACAAAATATGATAAATGACGGGAAAAGGCGCGCAGGTTTTTTTTTGTTTTTTTCACACGCCCAATGCAATGCAAGAATATTTTGCGAACAAAGGGGTGAGTGAGCATACAGCCACTTCAAAATTATAATTTTAAGTGATAAAAATGCAAATATCTTAATATTTTATAACAAAATATTCTGAATTATGATTAATTTGATAATAATCAATATTTGTTTGATTTAATTAAGGATTTACACATTTATTTATTCCAAAAATGTATATGAATTTTCAGCGGCATAAAATCTCTTTGTTGTAACTAAAAAAATAACTGTATTACCCCGTTAAATTGGGAATGCTCTGTTTACTCGCACAGAACTTGCAGTAAGGTACTTATTTAACTTTGTAGGGATAATTCTATAACCAACTAGTGTTTTATATATTATTGCACGCGTTTGTTAGAGCTCGGTTTATGGCCCTAAAAGCGATGTATTAGGACTCACTTTACGAGCAAGTGTGTTGAAAAAATATCAAAAAATCTCGATAGATGGCCCTTTATGAAAGCCGAGCCGTCGTAAAGTTGCTTATATGTCTATCGACGTTTTAACTCGCCCGCCTCATTTATCACTCCAAGGCGGAGGGGTACCTACAGCATATGCAATGAAAATTTTCGAAAAATTGCATGCGATAAATTGCTTAGTGTAAAGGGGGTTCAACTTTACGGCTTGGCTTTCATAAAACGCCATCTAACGAAATTTTTCGAACTTGTAAATAATAATAATGAAAAGTTTGTTTTTTATTTTTATTTGAGCTGTCAGAAAATCGCCTAAACTAACAGCCATTTGCACTAAACCATAGCCTTCTCTATTGTTCTACAAGCCATGCTATTAGGTTTGGCAACGTTGCGCGTGAACCTATAGGCTGTTGATTTAAGATGGTCAAAAATGCACTATGACTTCTAGTAAACGGCGTCTTTTTAATTTGTCGTAGTTGCTATTTGTGTCATGTGATTTGTGTCAAATCAGTTCACGCATAGTACCGAAATGCGACGTTGCCAAACCTAATAGCATGGCTTGTAGACAATAGAGAAGGCTGTGACTAAACTCAAGCGTGTCCTACTTAAGGTATTTTGTAACTTAAGAACAGCCTAGAACAGGCGAGCTGAAATTTTTGTTTGCACTAACAGTCTACCTACGTCGTAACTTGGGCATCGCCTTGCAAAGAGAACGAATGAATGAATGTAAATAATTAATTGTTTATGGATTAGTAAACTGGCGAAGTAATGTAGGTCACGGGATATTATTTTAGTTGTAACTTGTCATTGATTCATTCGTGAGTAAAAAGGAGATAAAAGCTAAGGCGTTGTCTATTTTATTTGGTAAAATTCACAGGGAAAAAAAAGTCAAGTCAGTCAACTGTCAAAAAACATAAATAACTATTTATTTACTCTTTGCTCACAATGCCACAGACTATAACCACTGATATAGGAATTTCTTAAGTTAGGCGCTCGATATTGGGCCCGTAAGTTAAGAATAGCCTAAAGTGCATTTAGGAACGTCCTAAAGTTAGTGCAAAGCATGTTTTTGATAAGAATGTCTTAAGCTAGTTAGGAAAAGACGATTCTTAAGTTTAGAGCAAATGGGTGTAAAAGTATATTTCAAACTAAAAAGGTTTACATTTTTTACCTATAATTTTATCTATGTTGTTCCTACAGATATTGTTCAGAAGCCATTGGAGTCCCATAAACCGCCCGAACATCAAGTACGAGGTAAATATAACCTCCTTACAAGTATATTATCATAAAATTGGTGAAGAAGGATGCCCATTTCTGACCTGTCAAAATGTTTGTTATATAAATTATCGTGTATGGGGAACTAACATAGCTTAAAAATTGAATTTTTATTGCTATTTATAAATTGCTAACTAAAATTAAAATCGGCAATACATTGGCAATAATTACAAAGAATTTTACTAGAAAATATTGATTTAACCATTACCATATTTTTCTGTATAAATTCAATTTCAATTTCCATAATTTTCTGATTGCCAAATTAAAATTCAATTTTAGCTATGGACATAGCAACAACTGTTCAAATACAATTTTATTATCTTTATGCATCAACTTAAAAAAGTTATTTGACAGGTCAATGCTTGTACGGGAAGTGGTTATTGTCCTTTCAAATTATAAAAAAAACCACTTTTTTTGTTTTTTTGTTTTTTACAGATGATGTGCAAGCGAGTGGGGAGATTAAAGCTACCGACAGTACTGGGGGTAAATAAATATTAAATGAACTGTTTTTTATTGTGTCTATTTGAGGAAGTATTGAGTAGAGTGAACAAAACTTCTTCAACTGAACTTTTGTTCATTCCATCTCCACATATATTATCTCCGTCAATTGGTAATGAGCTGGAACCTTGTCACATTAACATCCACGTCGACGTGATCCACAACTAAACATGTCATGAAACAAGTAAATTCTAATAGGTAATCTAATATATTAATTATTGAGTTATTATCCTACTAATATCCTACTAATATTATAAATGTGAAAGTTTGTGGGTTTGGATGTTTGGATGTTTGTTCCTCAATCACGCAAAAACTACTGAACGGATTTGGCACACAGATAGTAGATAGCCTGGATTAAAACATAGGATACTTTTCATCCTGATATTCCCACGGGAACGGGAACCACGCGGGTGAAACCGCGGGCGGCCGCTAGTTTTCAATAAGATAGGGTCTAGGTTTATAACAAAGTATCAGTAGTTTTTGCGTGATTGTGGAACAAACATCCAAACCCACAAACTTTCACATTTATAATATTAGTAGGATTTACAATTGTTTTTCGTTTTTGAGGTTAAAATCACGGCCGCCAGGCGCATTACCAATTGACGGAATAGTACTTGTGATCGTGACTGACTTCAGAGCGCGCAGTCTGCCCACTAGCGCCACCATTGGAACTAGAATCATAGTTTTTTTATGCACAACGTGTTAGTGTTTGTCTTTCACCTCACCTGGGGGGTAATTATGTAACTTTGTTGCAATCAACTCTGACAGAAATCGTAGTTACATTGCTGCTCTAGTTATGAACCGATGTGACAACTATCTTACTTAAAGCAGCAATGCAATTGCGCTTTCAATCGATTTCAATCGAGAATTGTTAGCAACAGCCTTACGTGATCAAGGTACTGATATTAAGTGACGATAAGTGTCCTGTTTTCAATAGGCTAGTTTCTACTAAGAATAAATCGGCTAGCATAAGGTTTCTAATGATTAATCGTGTTGAATAGTAACCAAAAAAACACTTTTTTCATTAAAATAAATAAAGATTACCAATATTTACGGAAAATAAAATCGGCAAAATTGGCCATTTAATCACGTGACATTGAACACCAATCAGAGACGCGTGACGTCACGCCTCGCGAAACCTTTGTTATTGCTGTCATTTTCACACACACACAAACACACAGAGGTGTATGTGTGTAGGTGTTAAACACGAATGTTTCGCGAGGCGTGACGTCATTCAAGACGCCATGACAGTTTTGGCCTTTTTCGATGTCATTTTGAATTCATTTCTTAAAACGCAAAATTCATAGGTAAAATGACTTATTTTTCTTAAAATAATATATTTTTGGGGTAAAATAGATACCAAACTTTATTTTTAAACTGTTTTCCAAATTTTGTCAACTAGCCTATTATAACACCAATTTCTTATAAATGCTTTATTAATGAATACGCACAATGTAGCCAACTATTTTCACCAAAACGAGAGAGCGAGGTAGATGGTGCGAGCGAGACGTAATATTTATAGCTGCGTTCAGATACCACACTTTATGGGTGCATTCATATACCACAATAAGGCCGAAGGTGGAAGCGCTTTACACCCGGAATCCTCACCACTGAGGAACTGGCTATCTTACCTCTAACTGCCGGTACAACCATTTTTAAATTGTTGTTATGGCGTCAGACTTAGGTAAGATGGTAGTAGCTAGCCAAGCGGACTTGAAATAAGCCCTACCACCAACCAAACCGAGTACAAATTGTACCCCCCTGGGAACCGAACCCGGGACCCCTGCGTCTTACAAGGGTGGGCGAACCACTAGTCTACAGAGGCGGTTAAATGTATTCTTAAACCAATGTTAATATTCCAGAATCATGTAAACCTGATGGTGCCAAAGAAGGTTCCGTTGATCCTCAACGCCCTGCCGAAGCGACCGCAACCCCTGAAAAATCGTAAGTTTAAAATATTATCTGTTAGGTTAGGTATAATTTCTCATAGTAGGGTAAAAGAATTGACGATTTAAAAATGCTTATTATGTGAGCTTATTTAAATAAAATATATTTCACTTTCATTTCACTTTCACTTTCACATAATATATTCAAAAACAGAAAGGAGACATTTCGTTTTCTTAATTTCGAAAAAAAGTATTGTGGTTTATGTAGCCTTGTTTTTTAGATTTCGTAGTGATATTTCTGCCCTTTAAAGCTCCGGCCAAACCGACGCGAGCGAATCGCGCGCGTCGCTCATTTTGACAGATTTTGATCACGTAACTCAAAGCAATAGCCATTGCCATAGCAATTTCTTTGACAATGGCTATGGCTATCGCTTTGAGTTACGTGATCGCACTCGCGAATTTCGCGCGGAATTCGCGTCAGTTTGGCCGGAGCTTTAAGATAAGGCTCAGTTGCACCATCTAACTTTAACAATAACAAGCTTGTTAAAGTACCGATTAAGCACAAGTTAGCCAAAAAAAGAGGTTGCCAGCCAGCATGATGTCCTTTGACAAGTTTGACGTGACAAATAGGTAGCATTATCATTTGACGATAACTTTAACTTTGGCAGCGTTTTGGTGCAACTCACACTTAATGTGGATAACGGAACGTTTTTAGATGAGTCGTTGTTTCCGTAGTGTTTCCAGATCATTATTGAATAACTCTTTTTCTACATGCGTTAAAAATAAGACAGAACTAGATTCATGAAACCAATATTATTGGCTATATTTTGCAGGGACAGGAATACCGGTATTTTTTGGGTACCGTTATCATATAACGTTATCAGTGACGTTATAACGTTATACAAATAACGTTACTGATAACGGTAAAAAATACCGGTATTAGTATCGGTAATTATTAAGTTGTCTCTTTCTAGTAACGTTACCCTATTAACGTTAGAGATATCGGTAATTAAGTAACGGTAATGGTAACGTTACTCAAGTACGTAGCCGGCCGGCATGGCTTTGTCGGTCGCCTAACATCAGTTCAGGTTCAGTTCGCCATGCGTGCGCGAGTGTAATATTTTTAATATTTTGATTTTTTCGCACTGTGTTGTGAAGTTTTGCGAAAACTTGAAAGCAATCCACCGGCTCTAAAATGAGCAACGGTAAGTGTTTAATTTCAATTCGGTTGTAAAGTGAATGAGAGCTCTTCAATTTAACGGTTTAAAAAAAACAAGTTGTGTTGTGTACTATCCCCGTCAATTGGTAATGCGCTGGAACCTTGTCAAATTAACATAAACATCAACATCATCCGCAACTAAAAATGACAAAAAACAATAAAATTCTAATAGGTACCTAATATAATAAATTAATTATTGAATTCTTATTTTTAATAAGAAATGGCCTAGGTATATGAAAAAATTACAATTGTTTCTGTTTTTGAGGTTAAAATCATGGCCGCCAGGCGCATTACCAATTGACGGGGATAGTAGTTGTGTGTTTAATGAAATAATGAACATCAGTGGAACTTCGTTATATAATAAATAATCCTTACTAATATTATAAACGCGAAAGTGAGCTAGTTAGATACCTACCTATTAGATAGCGGAGTTAAGTGTAGGTACCATGGGCAACAGCGTCGTTTAACCACAGCTAAGGTTAAAATCGCTTGCACGCCGCGCCATCACTACATACGTTTAGTTCGTGCAGGAGCGATACGCGCGCACACGAATTTTGTTGCTAACTGGTTAAGCGACGCTGTTGCCCATAGTACAATGAGTTATTATGTGGTTAAGTCGTCTCGTCAACTCGCCCTAAATTATCTCGCGTCTAGGCCTGCGTCTCTAGACCAAGGAAACAAACAAACAAACGGACTTTCGCATTTATAATATTAGTAAGGATAGTTATATAAGTAAATATGTATAATTATTCGTTTTTGGTATTGGAAAGAAATAGATCTTGCAACAAATAGCCGTTATCTGTCAACAATTCGGGAATTAATCGCTAATCACGTTATTAAAGTTCCCTCAAAAAACATTAAATACTTAAAAATAATTAAAAAGGGAGTTTAATTTATTTCTAGATTATTTAAGTTGTTGCCTTACAGACATTACATTAACCAAAGGCTAAAAAAATAGTATACATTTATCGTGTATGTATGGGCCCCAAAAAAATATCTGTTACCTATGGTATATATTGGTTTTTAATTTACATCTCTGATTGTCCCAAGAGAAAATTATTTACAGGGTAGCAATGTCGTCGTCATCCGACGCGCGCGGTCGACTTATGAACTTACTTAATTGCCGAAGTTAATTCCTTCTACTTACTTACTTAATCGGAAAACGGCAAGTTGCGTCCAGCAAGTAAGTAAGTTCATATAGGCCGATTTACACAACCATAAGTAAGTTCAACTGTGCTTCTACTTACTTACTTAATCGGAAAACGGCAAGTTGCGTCCAAACGGTGATTAACTTCGGCAAGTAAGTAAGTTCATAAAGGCCGATTTACACATCCATAAGTAAGTAAGTAAATAAGTTCAACTGTCCTTCTACTTACTAAATTAATCGGAAAACGGCAAGTTGCGTCCAAACGGTGAATAACTTCGGCAAGTAAGTAAGTTCATAAGTCGACCGCGCGCGTCGGATGATGACGACTTGCTACCCTGTAAATAATTTTCTCTTGGGACAATCAATCATGTAAATTAAAAACAAAATTATGCCATAGGCAGCAGATATTTTTTTGGACCCGTGCACGATCAATATTATACGGTTGCGCATTTTGTTTAGCCTGTGGTTAATGAAATGTCCGTGAGGCAACTACTTATATATCTAGAAATAAATTAAACTCCCTTTTTACAGATTTTTAAGTATTTAGTGTTTTTTTGAGGGAGCTTTAATTACGTAATTAGCGATTAATTCACGAATTGTTGACGAATAGCGGCCATTAGTTGCAAGATCTGTTCCTTCCTAATACCAAAAACTAATACTTACCAAAACATAATACCTATACTTTATATGTTATTATTTATATGTATATACAAAGTGTTTGGAAATAGCCTTATAAAGCCGAATATGGTAGATAGGGACCATCAAACTGAACAACTTTTACTATGGAACTCTCAAATCGCGAAAAAATCAACTGTTTCATACATTTTAATATTCTCATTATTGTTTTTTTGCAGATGTTTTCCCGAATTCAGAGTTGGTCCCATAGTAAAAGTTGTTCAGTATGATAGTCCCTATCTAACATATTCGGCTTTATAAGGCTATTTCCAAACACTTTTATATTATTCTAATAATACAAAAAATAATACCTATACTTTATTGTCGAAAGAAATTTTCTATACCTAAATAATAACAAATTAATAAATATCTCAATGAACTTCAAAATCTATTTATTTAACTTGTTTTAGGATTCTTTTATGAATGGTATTCGTTCTAAGCAGAAAATTAATTACGATATTATTACTTTCTTACTTATGGATTTGAAAATTGGGTTTAACGGTACCTACCTACACTACATCAAGTTTTTCCATTGTCTTTATGTATCTCAAGATATTTTTAACATTTTAGCAAAACGACCCGCATCGCCGGACGTTTTTAACTCGGAGAAATGGTCCGATCCAGATTTGGCATCAAGAATAAAAAAAAATATAAAGCTTCAAGATATGAAAGAAGAACTTGAAAAAGAATGTTCAAGTTATACTAGGGACCAGCGGAAAGAATGTAAAGATTTTGAAAAGTTTGAAGAAATCAAGAAGAGACATGAAGATTGTAAGCCTACGCGAAATTTGTATGAAAAATACTGCAAAACAAAACGTTACGATTTGACAGCACTCACTAATGCAACATTAGTGAAGGGCTATGTGAATTGCACTGCAGAAAGCACGGCAGTGAGTTACTATGCCAAGTCGATTGACTATTTTTATTCCAACCTACTTCGTTTTTTATCATTAGTTAGAATTGGATTTCTCAGAAGTTAAAGATTTTTATTAGATTAGATAGGTATTGATTACTATGACCTAAGTAGAAATAGGTACATTGTCAGAAAATGGTTAAAATTTGTTTTTTGTACAATTATAACGTGCTTAATAAAAATATAAAGCTTCTTTGGTAAACTGGATAATGCTGTATAAAATTAAAAAAACACAAAAGTTATTTAAGTATGTAAGTATAATGATAATGATTTGATTATGATGTAAAGCTTTTATTAAGATTTTAACAGTAAGAAGTAAGTACAATTTGACAATGCACAAGTTTTGGTGCATTGTCAAATTCCTGTCGGGGATTTTTAATTTAATTTTTCCTGTTTTCTATGATCAATACCTAATCACCACTGAAAATTTGGTATCTACTTGTTTTAACACCCTGTATGTATAGCAATACATGATTACAAATCTTTGCATTTTTATGACTCTTAAGTTGGTATAATTCTAGCTTTCATTGAATATAATAAAAGAAATAGGAAAGGTAGATAGGTACAGTCAAGTGTATAAATACGTAGGTATCTGAAGAATAGATTCACAAAATATGAGTACATATATGGTAAAACCTTTATATTATAAGTAATGTTAAATATCTGGGTGAACCAAGCTTTGCTCGGTTATTATTTATTGTAATATGGTGGTGTTTAGGTGATAACAAAAGTGCTTTAGCTACTTACTTTGGGATCAGAGCAATGTATGTGATGTTTTTCGATATTCGTAATCTCAACCTTACAGGACTTTACACAGAGTAACGCCATCTATTGTCAATTTCTCTTACTATATAACTCGTAAGATGTAGTTAATACATAATAATTCCGCGAGGCGTAGTAGTTAGTTTTTATGGCATTATCCGAGAGATGGCGTTACAAAACGTACCTGAAAAACTGTGTTTAAAATTTGTATTGGTAAATTTTTCGTTTTGCACTATTGCTTCATAAGTCTCAATAAAATAAAAACCCGAAAGCAACATTAACTACATTTTTTTAAACTTGTCTAAAAACAATAAAAATTAAAAATATTTATATAAACTTGAACATTATAAAAAAAAAGTAAGTCACCGAGCGGGATTCGAACTCGAAACACTCGTTTCTTGCCACCGGCGTTTTAACCCGCTAGACCAGGTGACAGTGTCGCGGCGGCACGAAATTAGCAACCATATTCTGCGTCGTAAGAAAAACGCATGAAAACGCGAAAACGCGCGTTTTCCCAAACGTAAGACTAATCTAGATCGATTGTTTACCCCCGAAAACCTCCATATACCAAATTTCAACGAAGTCGTTAGAGCCGTTTCCGAGATCACAGAAATAAATTTATATACATGTATACAAGAATTGCTCGTTTAAAGGTATAAGATTATAAACACTAATTATAAATATTTAATATACCTAATAACAGTTATAAATATGTCACCAAAAATGTTTCAAAATCATAAGTAGGTAGGTACGTAGGTAAGTAAAAATAATAATTTAACTCTATGGCTGTGTAAACACATAATTAAGATATTCCTTGGATACATATTTTTGAAACATTAGCTTTTTACCCGACTGTAACGGAAGGGTATTGTTTTTAATGATGCGAAAAGTATAGGTACTCCTTCAGGTTTCTTACATATTATATTGCAATACATAATTTTGCAATAGTTTATATATATACCTACATAATATTTATTTATACATTTGACTGTTTATATTTATTTAAATTTTAATTGTTGAACTTCAATCACTCATTTTTTTATAGGTACTTAGAATCGATTATTTCTTTTGATTGCAAAATTATATTGATAGAAAAATAATAATTATGTTCATATGTAGAAATTGTCTTTTTTTTCTCGCCGTGTACTCGGCAACCAACAACAAGTTCCATTCATTAAAAAGATATTAATGTACACACGACAGCACGTCAGGTTATACAGTTAAATTGCGAAAACAGCTTTCATTACGTAGGTCATAAAGGCGGTCTCAAGGTCAACATGTATAGTCTGAGATGCCGTCGTGTGTACTTAAAACATACAAATTATTTCAAATAATGTAAGGCTACATGGTGTTTGCTCATGTATTGTACAAACTTTAAGTTAGAGTACAACACTCAGTTCTAAATTCTAAATTTTCTATAAGTACCTAAATAATACCAAATTAATAAATATCTTAATGAAGTCCTTGTACTATTAGTTATTCTGTGATGAAGTTCAAAATCTATTCATTAAACTTTTTTAGGATTCTTTTATGAATGGTATTCGTCCTGAGTAGAAAATTAATTACGATAATCATTGACATGTATTATTCGATGACGATAATAAACAAATACCTTTGGTATTAGTTTTTGTTGTTAGAAATTTTAGAAAGGAATAGATCATTCCGCTGTGACAGATGTCAACTTATGACTTACTTACTTGCCTGGGTACAGTGCCGTTTACACGGCGGCAAGTAAGTTGGCGGGGAGCG
Source organism: Agriphila tristella (assembly GCA_928269145.1). Taxonomy (NCBI): domain Eukaryota; kingdom Metazoa; phylum Arthropoda; class Insecta; order Lepidoptera; family Crambidae; genus Agriphila; species Agriphila tristella. The sequence goes on from OV743445.1 coordinate 22,556,833, forward strand.
GAAGACGAAGCGGGAGGGAGTTGCGCGCGACTTGCCTGTCCAAAAAATAGAACCCGATCCTATCCAGCGGCATGTTGCTACTTACTTACTTGCCGGAAGTTGTCCACACGTGGTTTCTACTTACTTACTTACTTATGGATGTGTAAGTCGGGCTTAAGTGCGACCTGTGCAATTTTAGCTCTTATGTGTTTAGGATAAAAAGGTACAAAATCTAATTTGTTAAGCTTGGTGTGCTCTTGACAATACATGTACCCTTTGTGCGCAGTGAGTAAGACACTTTCTCGATTCGTCACATGAGATATTGGCTACCTACTTTATCAAATAGCAACATTAGGTTTAGGACACTTTCAGAATTGGGCACAATATCTCGTAGTCGACGTAGTCACATAATACATATGTCACACACCCTCACTTATACCTACTTATCTAATAAGTATTCTAGGTGTAAAAAAATAAGCAATAATATTATAGGAAGTCATTCTACCCATGAAACTGCAAAAACTGCAAGATCGTGCGAATTAAATATTATTCTGTAAACTGCAAGATCGTGCGAATTAAATATTAAACTTTATTCTGTTTCTTCCGTCCCATTTTTCGTAGTTAGTTACCACAAACAGAACTTTAATTAAACAGATTGTAAACGCAGCGCGATGCGCGTGCACTTATTTATTTATTATAGACGTCGAGTAAGTAAACAAGCAAACACCGCGCGCGAGAGGGGCGGGGGGTGTCATGCGGGCGGGCGGATGCGCGAGCGGTCGGTAACGTTAAAAATACCGTTATCAGGTCGCAACATTAACGTTAAAAATAACGTTATCATAATAACGTTATGGTATCGGTATTTTAGTAACGCTACTTGATAAGTAGCGGTATTTCGTGAGTAACGTTACGATAACGTTATGTTTTGGTAAGATACCGGTATTATTTGGATAACGGTATCCGTCCCTGATATTTTGAGACCAATTTCAGTCGTATATAGGTACAAGTTAAGCATTTTTTCTATGGAATGTGCCAGTTCTCCTTTTCTGTATACCCACTTCAATTCAAATTTTGCACTAACATCTTATAACCTCACCATAAACAAAGGGGATATTCGTTATTGCCAATAAAACAAGAGGTTTATTTTGTCTATCAGAAAAACTCGTGTTGATCAATGAGGTACAATGCGAATAAATTGGCAATAGACAGTTATTAGCGGTTATGTATGGTGCGCACAGATTTCAACAGATAGGCTGCCTGTCTATTGACGCGGAGTGAGGCGGCGGAGCGGAGAAACGAGCAAATATTAATCAATAGGATTGCATAAAATCGCCGTTCCACAATCCTATCCCTACTAATATTATAAATGCGAAAGTCCGTTTGTTTGTTACGCCTTCACCTTGTAACTACTGGACTGATCATCATGAAATTTTGCATACACTTTGTCAGGGGTACAGAGAAGGACGGTACCTTTCATCCCGAAAAAAGGTACTTACTGTTCCCGAGGGGTAGAGAAATGACTGTCCACGCAGATGAAGTCGGCCGGTAGTTTTATATAAATTTGTAAATAGTTTTTTTTTATTAATTTTTAATACTTAGGTTTAATTTTATAGGTAAGTTTGTTAAACGGCCGTGTATAAACGTAACAAGCATGCCACTATCTATTAATGCCAAAATTGATATTTTGTTTCCTAAATTTAGAAAAAGCAAAGGTATTGTGGTTCATGTAGCCTTGTTTTGTTTTCATATTTCTGTCTATTGTCAATGAAATCGCATTGCATATGTGTCCAGCAGGGAAGAAGACCGCAAGCCGTTCAGCAGCCCCGACCTGGGCAAGCCGGGCGCGACCCCGAAAACGCCCTCCAGCATGGAGGTAACATTATTATATTTATATCCGGCGCGAAGGACCATAAAGTATGTAACAACGTGTTACAAATAAACCCCTAATGCTGAATATGGTAGATAGGGACCATCAAACTGAACAACTTTTACTATGGGATCAACTCTGAAATCGCGAAAAAAATCAGCTGTTTCATTAATTTTCATGTTTTCGTTATAATTTCTTTTATGAAACAACAGAATTTTTTCGTGATTTCAGGGTTGATCCCTTAGTAAAAGTTGCTCAGTTTGATGGTCCCTATCTACCTTATTCGGTATTGGGGGTATTTTTGTTGCTCAGTTTGATGGACCCTATTTACCTTATTCGGTATTGGGGGTATTTTTGTAACACGTTGTATATTAGGGTGGCCACATAGTGATGATAAAACAATGTTATTAAGTATTTATTATTTTAATAATATGAAAATGAATATGCGCGGCGTGATTGATTTACCGATGACTGATGATAAGGAGAAGCGACGGCAACTAAAGTCTGTCTAATAAAGTGGAACGTGGTTAGAAGAGGAACTTATTTTGACAGTTGCTTACGCCTTAATATATGGGTCCAATAACATATTCATTTAACAGGGAAATTGGCGCCACCATTTGGATGCCAGCTTTCGTTAGGCCTCCATTATACTTATAAGTTTTACTCACATAACTTATGTAGAATTTGCAAATGTAAACACTCTTTGTAAGTAGCTTTCCGTATTTTATTCTTACTACTTGCGTATACAGTCTTAAGTAACTTAAATAAGTTATACGTAAGCAACTTAGAAGTGTAAAGGTGGCTTTAGTTAGATCATTATCATCAATCGTCAGCATCAGAGCCAAAACGAACTGTCGACCGGTCACTGAGTGACTGTCGACAGCGGCTGTAATTTCTACTACTTTATTTGACGCGTATGTACTTGCTCGCCCGGCCGCTGGGTGACTAGCGACGTAAAGATGGTTCTTATTTATTTATCTGTTTTTGCAACAAAGGACCTGCCTTTATTTGATCAATGTACAGGAAACATTACCCATATTTAAGTCGTTATGCCGGCTCTTATGCCGGCTCGGTCGCCGGCATCGTGGCCCATGTTGTCGGTCGCCGGGAGATCGAGTCGCTCGTCGACCGGTCGGCAGTGCAATTTGGCTCTTAAGGATTCCCTGAACGGTCGAGCATTTCTCGTCAAGCACGTACACGTAACCTACCATTTGGGGGCGTGGCCTACTTTTGATCGGTCACGCACGGTGTGATATAGTAATATAATGTTATCATCACGTCCTAAATAGACGTGATAATAACTTCCCAGAAAACCTTAGGTGACCTTCTTGTAGCACGTATCTCTAGATAGTAATTAGTATATAAGATGTTTTTATGATGAACATTCTACACATGACTGTCTTTCATTCTGGACGACACCATAAAACCACTTCAACGGTGATCACCAACAATAGATAGATCTATCTATTCTGTGGTGCTCGTCAAGCATCGCTCCTAGACGATCAAAATGTGATCGACAAGCTGAAATATTTACGTACTTGACGGAAAATGCTCGACCGTTTTATAGGGGGTCCGTTATCGCTTTCCGAAACCGTACAACAAAAAATCGTTTATAACGTGTGATTTGACGTGGTTCAGCCGAAGAAGCGCGGGCGGCCCAAGGGGTCGACGAACAAGCCGAAGCCCCCCGGCGCGTCCCCCCCGGGCCGCCCCCCCGCGCCCCGCGCCCCCGCGCCGCGCCCCCCCGCGCCGCGCCCCGCGCCCCGCCCCTTGCCCTACCACTACGCGGTCCGGCCCTACAGGAAGGACTTCTCTGGGATACAATTCCGAAGGTAAGGAGAGTTTAGTGCGAGATTCCGGTGTTAGTTTTAGATTTAAATGATAAAGTTTGATATATTTAAAAAGTTTATTAACTTAATAACTTAGTTCAAATTTCATATTTCACTTATTGCATCTATAAGTACATTTTGGTGGAAATCATACATTTTGGATTCATTATAGACCCTGTTGGGCACAGCAATTTAAAAAGAGAGGAGGATGCTTTATTATTTTTCATTTAAAGTTACAGTGAAGTACATTTACTTGAATAATATTGGTCAATTTAATAACAATATGTAACTATATTTATTATAATTATAGTAGTTAGTACATAGTATGTTACAGAGCATACATGGCATGCACAATATTTTCTGAAATACTTTCACGTACTTTTATACTTTCAAATACTTCAATTTCATGTCAAATGTTATTTTAAGATAGTCCAAAGTAAATATTTATTAAGTAGTCAAAAAGTTATATAAAATGGTGGTTATATTGTTTTAAATTTCCATGGTTATTGACGTTATTAGAATAAACTATGTCGAGATTTACACCATGTACCTGTTTATTTTTGAGTCTCCGATATTTCGGCGCAGTCGCATGCGCCATAATCACGGAAGAACTGTCGATTGTTGCGGCGGGTAGATGTTATTGGCCGACGAATCGGTCTACCCTCCGTCTAGTTCTTTTATGGTATCATTGGTATCGAACGTAATAAAAGAACTAGACGGAGGGTAGACCGATTCGTCGGCCAATAACATCTACCCGCCGCAACAATCGACAGTTCTTCCGTGATCACGGCGCATGCGACTGCGCCGAAATATCGCGAGTCCCAAAAATAACAGGTACATGGTGTAAATCCCGACATAAAGATAGTCATATTTACGTTTGTTAAATGAATGAGATATCAATACAGGGTCATTCTAAACTTACTATCCAACAAGGATGTGTCCAGTCCATAGAACAAAACAACTTTCTCCAAGAAACATGTGTCGAATTTCACCACAAAAGTTTGGGCCACCCCATACTAAATTGATCAGTGATCTCTTTGATTTGTATGAATAGTTGATTTTTTTACACATTTTGTTTCATGGATTGAACACATTCTCAGAATTTGAATGGTGAATACAAAATGACCCTGTAAATTTTTCCAGTGTCGCCCCTTTCCTTATAACCCAAGAAATTTAAAAACTTGACGAGGTTACGCCATACATAATCTGAAAGAATTTCTTAACTTATTTATGCTTTATCTGATAACTCTAACGCCCGATTGCACTAAACTTAAGGATCGCCTAAGTCTTTTCCTAACTACAACACGACCAAATTAAAACGGTGCCATAAACTTACCCGTCATGTAGCTGTCATTCGCCTAGTTATTTTGGTCGAGTTGTAGATAAGAAAAGACTTAGGTGATTCTTAAGTTTAGTGCTTTTGCACCTAAAGCACTTTTTTGTTCGTATCAATATCCTCCCAGTTTGAAAGTGTAGCGTTATTTTGAGGGTCGTATTTGAGACTGACCATACATCTAGGGTATTCTTGATCGAATTTTCAAACATAAACTTTCCACAAACTAAAATAATAGTGTCGTCATTCCACCTGATCCACGCCTGTAGCACACCGCCTTGAAACCGTACCAGCGGCACCGCGGCAATACCGCCATAGTTCCGCTATGAGTTGCCTTCTATCGACGACGATATATGAAGATCACATCTACGTAACGGTTTTGCGTCATGTGTCAACGGCCGAAGCCGATCGGGTGGAATCGCGCGTGAAAAATCTGTGCATTAGAACAGCCTGTTCGCATTTGTTTCGCTTGTCGAACTCATGGCGGAACTTACTGTGGTGTTCCGCTGGCGGAGGTGTGCTACAGACGTCAGAGTTTGATTAAAAACAAATCTCAGGCGATTAGGGTTACCAGGGGTCAAGTCTGTTATTGTTAAGGTTATAATCATGTTTGAATGGTAATACCACATGAGTAAAAAGAAAGGACCAGAGACAAAGCTTCTTAAGAACGTGAAATTCAAACTTGCAACTAACAAAACAAATGATGCCCTATGATTGTCCACTGGCTGCAATTGTCAAAACAGGTTTTTTCCGGTTTTTCCGCGTACGCGACAAGCGGTCAGTTGACACGCACACATGCCCCGCGTGCTTGTAGTGGTGCAACCGATTCGCGCGGTTGTATGAAGCTTGGTCTCTGGTCCTTTCTTTTTACTCATGTTGTTGATGCGTTTAAATACATTGTAATGCTGTCTCATAAAGTAGTGTGCAATAAACCCCGATAACGTAAAGACGTGTATCAATTCGCTCCTTACCCATACAAACAACATTCAACCTTAATCACCCGAACATATGGTCCTTAAATGCCGGATCGAGAGATACGTAGCAACACAAAGGACGACCCAGCGAGAACAATAGACTGCATTCCAGTGCCGGTTTTTTGTGCGTGTTATCGGACTTCGGCGACAAAAAACTAGTAAACAAACTGCAAGGTCGCTCTCTAATGCATCTGTTTTGTTAAATTACGTGAAGTGAATTACTTACATCGTATTGTGTTTGGGTTTGGATTTATAAGCAAATAATAACAATGAGTGTGTTAACCAGTGAACAACAACAGTTAATTAGTTTATTAGAAGATACATTTGTGCTACTACAAAAAACACAAACAAACTTAAAGAAATGTTCCAAGCAAAGATTAACGAGAGGTTATTTAGAAACAAAATCACTGTGTATAGAAGACTATTGGAAAACGTTTAAGGCTACGCATCAGCAATTAACGAAGTGTACTCCGAAGGAAATGAGAGGACAGATTCCTTATTTTCTAAACGAAGATTATTTTATTGTGGAAGATTTGTATACATGTTTACAAGCAGATTTAAAGGACATGTTGATTTCAAAATCATCTTCGAGTAGTGATACGAATACGAATCAGTCTACGAGTAGTACGAATACGTCACAAGTACATGAATCCTTTGTGAAATTGCCACGGATTGAACTGCCTAATTTCAATTCTAATTATGAAGACTGGCCTACGTTTCGTGATATGTTTACATCACTGGTACATAACAACACGTCTTTAAGCAAAGTTCAGAAATTACAATACCTAAAGTTGTAATTTAATAAATAAATAAATAAAATAAATAAAGTCTAGCGTCGTTGGCGAATGCGAGTCATTACTGAAACACATAAACGTTACAGAAGATAATTATACAGAAGCATGGAACATACTTACAAAAAGATATGGAAATAAACGTTTGATTGTCAACTCGTCACTTAAGAAATTATTTAATCAGAAGAAAATTACTACTGTGTCAGCTACTCATTTGAAGAATCTTTTGGATACAACCAGTCAGTGTTTGAATAACCTGAAAAATCAAGATATACCTATTGAGTCATGGGATCAACTAATCATATATAATGTTGTACAAAAACTGGATATTGATACTCACCGTGCTTGGGAAGAATATTCTTACCATGAAGACTCGGAAGTACTTCCCACGTGGTGTGATTTGAAGAGGTTTTTGGAGATTAAGTTTCGAACACTGGAAATGGTGAACCCTGTTGCTGTAAAAGAAAGAATATTAGTTAAAGAGAAAACATTTCATGCTTCATCAGACGAGAAAACATTTCATGCTTCATCAGACGAGAAAGGGTATGACTGTGATATGTGCCACGCCGACCACACTTTATGTCACTGCAAAGAGTTCTGCAAACTTCAACCGAGCGAGAGAAGCGAGTTCATCATGAAGAATAAATTGTGTTTTAACTGTTTGATGTCAGGTCATTCCGTATCAAGGTGTCGTAATCAAATGTCCTGTCGTAAATGCAACCGTCGTCATCATACTTTGCTGCACCAAACCAACAACGACGGTCAGTCTAACACAATAAGAATGCATCACAATCAAATTCAACAAGATGAAGGTGACCAATCAGCAGATCAGAATGAGAATCAAAACAGCAGTGAAGAACTAGTTACAATATCCACACATTTTGCATCGCAGCAATCAACAGCCTTACTGGCAACTGCATTAGTTCCTGTTAAAGACACCAGTGGGCGATTGATTACGTTACGGGCTCTGATCGATCAGGGCTCTCAAGCCAACTTCCTAAGCGAACGAGCAGCACAACTGTTAAGGGTGAAGAGGTCATCTTTTAATGGAGTTATCACTGGAGTTGGTACTACAAAAACTACAGTCAAGCATGTAACGCAACTAGAGATTCATTCAACTTGTGATAACAAGTTCAAGCTTGCTATCAAAGCATATGTTATGTCAACACAATTAACATCACAATTACCACCGAAGACAATACCGAGTACCCAAACCACTTGGCAGCACTTACAAGGTATCTCCCTGGCCGATCCGAGTTTTAATTCACCAGGGCGAATAGACATGCTGTTGGGGGTTGAAGTTTATGCCCAAATCTTGAAACCAGAGATTCTAAAAGGTCCGCCTGGCTCTCCATGTGCCCAAAATACAAGCCTAGGCTGGATACTGTTTGGAAATATACAGGCAGAAACTTCAGATGAAAGAATTGTGGTAATGCATCATCAGTTCGACATAGATCACACGTTGAAAAACTTATGGGAGGTCGAAACTGACACAAAAGGGAAATTAACAAAGGAAGAAGAGATATGCGAAAACATTTACAAAGAAACAACAACAAGAAATCAGGAAGAAAGATATATAGTTCAACTACCATTCCATACTGAGAAATCATTATTAACTGAAGGAAATATGAAAGAAGGAGCTTTAAAGAGGTTACAACATTTAGAAAGACGTTTTCACAAAAATGAATATTTGAAGAAGGAATACACTAAAGGAATGGAAGAATATATCGAACTACAACACATGGAAGAGATTTCACAAAATGAGCTCAAAAACCCAGCTGTCTTTCCACCACATCACGCAGTAATCAACGAGGAGAGTAAAACTGCCAAGATCAGACCTGTATCCGACGCATCCTTTGAAGACATCAATAATATTTCACTGAACGATGAGGTACTAGTCGAACCTTCACAGCAAAATCCAACTGATATTGCATCTCGAGAAATGCTGGTTCACGAACTGAAGAACTGCAGCATCTGGTGGCACGAACCGGAACATCTGAAACACAAAGAAATCAACATGGAAAGATTATTAATTGAAAATATAGATTTAGAGAAAAATAAAACTATAAACACTTACCTTAATCTAGATAAACCACAGAGTAAAACAATGAATTATAAAAATGAAAATTTAGAAACTTCAACTGAATTATTGAAACCAAAGAGGTTTTTATATTACAAGTCGATTGGTGAAAATATCATAGACTCTGCTCTCACAACCACGGAGATAGAAAAAGCATCGATGTACTGTATTAGAATTATACAAGCACAGACATTAGCAGAAGACAACATCATACACCTGAAAGGAAAGAAAAGAGTCAAATTAAGAAAGTCAATAAAAGATCTCAATCCGTTCCTTAATAAAAAGGATTTCCCCAGGGTGGGCGGAAGGTTCACTAAAACTAATATGGAACTGGAACAGAAACATCTCTTCACATTAAATGCTAAAAACTCACTTACCTTATTGATTACAGCGGATGCTCAAAGAAGAACATTTCACGATGGCAATCAGAATATCTCACCAGACTCCAGTAGATACCGAATTGAGTCAAGAGGCAGGAGGTGTTTCAAATCAGGCAGATCGTGTTTATTAAAACGGAAGGTTCTAGGACGCATTGCAGACAACCATCCAGGTTCTGATGGGTTTACTAGGGTTATGTGTAAAAGTGGGAATAATATAGTGAAAAGATCTTATGTCATTTACCCCAAAGAAATTATGTCATTTACCCCAAGATAGTCTCAATAGAAATTAAATAAATATTTTCTTAAATCTGTAAAACACATTCCATTATAATTTTCATATTGTAATGTAAACAAGTACAAAAATCTAAACTTATTAATTTAATCAAAATTACAGTCCGTTTGAAGTTTGAAAATGTTTAAAAATGTAAATTGAACTTGCAATTAATTTTACTTAGCAAAAGCATTATCTTGTAACAAAATGTATTTAGCACTTAGCTTAAAGGTATCGACTACAGCTTTATTCTTATAAGGTATCTGTTTGTGACACTCAATTTGTTTTTTAATCAAACGAATGTTGTAGTCCATCATTTTATTTATTTGCTCAAGCATGTTATTATATTTTATATAGCATGTTGATAGTACTTTGTTACTGTGTTATTTGCAAGAAGTTGCATTATATTAACTGGTCATTTTACATTTGAGTTTTGTTAAAAGGTCTTTAAGCCCTTTTGGTGGGCGGTATGTTGATGCGTTTAAATACATTGTAATGCTGTCTCATAAAGTAGTGTGCAATAAACCCCGATAACGTAAAGACGTGTATCAATTCGCTCCTTACCCATACAAACAACATTCAACCTTAATCACCCGAACACATGTGGTAATACTTTTTGACATAGTTCTTGTTTCTTAAACTTAAAACCGAAACAGATTGTGTTGACACTTCAACTCACATTCACTTCACGTTCAAGATCGGTATTATTAATACCAAACACATTGTCACATGCAGTAGTAGCAAAATAAATTTCATTGAAGACATACTTTTTTACTTGTGCGAAATCCACGCAATAGAAAACCGACCTTAGTACAATCAACAGATTGTAGGTATTTCTTAAACCCAAAACCGAAACACAAGTGTTTCAATTTTGGGTTTCAGAAACAAAAACTGTGTCAAAAAGCATTGCCATTCAAACACCATTGAATTGAAACACGATTATGACGTTAACAATAACAGATTTAACTCCCTGATGGTATATCTAAAAAATTTGACAAAAGCTTGATTTCTACTAAAAAATCCCGACATTTTCCAAGTCCGGCCGGAATCCTGACAGGGACCCAAAAAGCGTGACATGTCAGGACAAATTTTGACGTGTGGTAACTCTATAGGCGATGGAGTGACGACTGCCTGGACTCGTCGCACATCCCCAACGAGGTGTACTTCGGCGACGTGCCCGTGTCCATGGAGGTGCTCTACAACTACTACGACGCCAACGCCGAGCGCGAGCGCCTCGCCACGCAGGCCGCGCACATCGCCGCGCAGAAGGCCGCCGCCGCCAAGCTGGCCGCCGCCAAGCAGCGCCCCTTGATGACTGCCGAGGTAGGTAACTACTGTAGAGGGAGCAACAGTGGCCGCGCACATCGCCGCGCAGAAGGCCGCCGCCGCCAAGCTGGCCGCCGCCAAGCAGCGCCCCTTGATGACTGCCGAGGTAGGTAACTACTGTAGAGGGAGCAACAGTGGCCGCGCACATCGCCGCGCAGAAGGCCGCCGCCGCCAAGCTGGCCGCCGCCAAGCAGCGCCCCTTGATGACTGCCGAGGTAGGTAACTACTGTAGAGGGAGCAACAGTGGCCGCGCACATCGCCGCGCAGAAGGCCGCCGCCGCCAAGCTGGCCGCCGCCAAGCAGCGCCCCTTGATGACTGCCGAGGTAGGTAACTACTGTAGAGGGAGCAACAGTGGCCGCGCACATCGCCGCGCAGAAGGCCGCCGCCGCCAAGCTGGCCGCCGCCAAGCAGCGCCCCTTGATGACTGCCGAGGTAGGTAACTACTGTAGAGGGAGCAACAGTGGCCGCGCACATCGCCGCGCAGAAGGCCGCCGCCGCCAAGCTGGCCGCCGCCAAGCAGCGCCCCTTGATGACTGCCGAGGTAGGTAACTACTGTAGAGGGAGCAACAGTGGCCGCGCACATCGCCGCGCAGAAGGCCGCCGCCGCCAAGCTGGCCGCCGCCAAGCAGCGCCCCTTGATGACTGCCGAGGTAGGTAACTACTGTAGAGGGAGCAACAGTGGCCGCGCACATCGCCGCGCAGAAGGCCGCCGCCGCCAAGCTGGCCGCCGCCAAGCAGCGCCCCTTGATGACTGCCGAGGTAGGTAACTACTGTAGAGGGAGCAACAGTGGCCGCGCACATCGCCGCGCAGAAGGCGGCCGCTGCTAAACTAGCAGCCGCAAAACAACGCCCCTTGATGACTGCTGAGGTATGTTTGACTCCCTTACAGTTTGACTCTTGCAGAGTCTTGACTCCCTTGCAGAGTCTGACTCCCTTGCAGAGTTTGACTCTTTTGAAGAGTTTGACTCCCTTGCAAACTTAAATTTTCCATAGAAAAATCTTTGGCAAGCGTTTATGTTATAGATAACTTGATGTTGTGGCTTACATTACATCCGAGAACGGGAAGCTAGCGATTGCATTGTCGAGGATGGTTTGAAGCCCGAGCCACAGGCGAGGGCTTTAATCATTCGAGGCAATGCAAGTAGCTTCCAGTACAAGGTTTGTATAATACTTTACTCACGAAATGCGAGGAAATACAATTTTCGTTGTAAAAATGTGATATTTAAATTGGTTCGCGTAGCCATGTTTACTGACCGGTCATGCAACCATAAAGTTTCATAAAAAGAATGCTAGCTGATAAGGTCTACCGATTTGAATTTGGAACACTTACTTCCCGCACTCAGTGCGGGAAGTAAGTATTGAATTTCATTTACGCACTGAATTTCAAATTTAGAATGTGATGAACCAGACCCCCACGGAAATGTTGAACGCCCCGCATTCTTTTTTCAAATGGAATGATAACATTTCAGAGCATAAGTGAGTAAAATATCTTTCATAAAGGGTCTTGAAGTATTATTGTTTTGATCAGGTAACAACAGTGGACTCTTCATCAGAAGACGAATCATCAGGGTCATCAGGAAGTGATTCAGAAGACAGCGACGAAGTGAGTGTTGCAATTACGAAAAAAACGATGATTTATTATTACTTAGTGTGATTTAAATTTATTTTTCAATTAATTTTTAAAGTAATTCTTATTTTCAAAGTATCAATCAAATGAAAATATCTAATTGACAAACTTTAAGTACCTATTGAATGAATCGATGTTGATTATTAGGCATACAATGAATCTTTGTATTCAGTTTTGCTAAATTGTTATTGTATTATTTTTTTAAATAACTTCTAAGATGAAATGTCACTTTTAGATTATAGTCAAAAATATGTATACAGTTTAGAACTTTGTCACTTTGTGGTTGTTATTTGTCATTGATTTTTGCTCCCCTACTCTCGACGGGAATAAACGAGATCGGGTTCACACCAGCCCGCCTAGCATGACCGATTTATATCGCGTGATATAGCATTTTATCGACACTCAACTGTCAAATTCCTTTGTCTTTTTGACAGTTAAACGTGATAAAACGCTATATCACGCGATATAAATCGGTCACGCTAGGCAGGCAGGATCGAATAAACGTCAAAAATCTGTTATTTTTGAACATTGAAAATGGTTGCCATGGTTTTCATTGTGTTTTGACGTTTACTCGATACAAATTCGATTTCAAAACCTCGTTCGTGTTTCGAGAGTAATCCCCCTGTTTAATAAAGTAATAGCTTAAGACTCTACCGAGCTTTTGCCGGTCGTCGATTTCAGGTATTCAATGCGCTCCGTGGATGTGTGCGTGATGCACACATACGCGGAGCCAGAGAAAGCAAACGCACATTGACAAGAGCGAGCGACTACGGTCATAGTGTAAAAAATAAGAACTTAGCCGATCGTGAAAGTTATTTGTTATACTAAGGCCCGTATTTATAAACCGCTCTCAACGTTGAGAGCTATCTTGAGATCAGACTCGAGATGCTGTTCTAATTAATAGATCATACTTAAGTACAGGTTTAAGTTCATGGTATCAACTGAGATCACTCATATTAATAAACAAAACTCTGCACTTGAGATCACTCTTGAGATGATGATTGAGCGCCTGTTCGCCAAGTACTGCAAAACCGTGACTTGAGAGCGTGCGCGCGCGGGAAAGTTATTAGCCCCCGATGCAAAAAGAGTGGGATGTAATTTTATTTTGATCTGCTACGTATGTGTTTGTACCTATGTACGTGGATCTACGTGGATAAAACTATAGATTTTCAAAATCTAATAAAGGAAATTAATCATTATGATGACATTGATTACTATACTACATAAATTACGAAATATATTAGTCATAATAACAATTACAATTTCCCGCCAATTTTTTACCGTTTTTTTATCATGAAACAGAAAAGGCAAAGGCACATTTGTAACATACAGCCACAGAATAAATAATCCAAGACTTCAGTCTTCTTGAACTGACGTAGTAAAATAAAGTGATATTTTATTTGTGTAAATAAAGTAATATAAATAAATATTACATTTTACCACTTGTCTAAAATGATTTGCACTAATTTATGAGAGTACAATTATAAAATTATTATATTTTGTAATTTGAGCTAATTTTAAACTTTTAGATTTTTGCATTCACAATGCTATTTTTATATTAAGATGAATAAATAATGAAAAATATTAGAAAAAATCGGCTCACCCGTAGCAACTTAGACGGGATTGAGCTAATTATTCTACACAGCTTAAACGAAACGTTAATCATTCAATCTTTGTCATGTACTGTATAAAAACCACCGTGAACTTAAGATCCTGCTCTTAAGATTGATCTTAAGAGCTGAGATCGATCTCATTTGATACGCTCTTGATATTTGACTGTTAATTAATAAGCAACTTAAGATGCTGCTCACATCTCGAGAGCGTATCAGCTGAGATCGCTCTTGAGACCGGTATTGAGAGCGGTTTATAAATACGGGCATTAGTTACCATCAAATGCTTTTATTGAAAATATTCACGGTTACATTTTCAACAAACTTTTTCCAGATTTGCGATTTTACGATTTTTTTGTCATTTGAACTAAGAGCTAGCCCCGGAAATAGGTGGCCAATTTACAGAGCGACGGAATCCCTCTTTTTTGTTTGCCATACTATCTTTATTAACAGATCCGGGCACCTCGCAGATTTACAGTGGTGAGGGTGGGAGTGGTTGAGCAACAAAGGGGCTGAAAAGGGGCACTCAGATAATTAAATAAAATGAATCTGGGGCAACGCTGGGACATATCCTTTGGAATCATCCAATAAAGCCTACAAAATAGGTTTTCATTAAAATATTTTTAAACCGGCCAGCAATTTTTGAGTTTAAGAACTTTGAACAAAATATCCTTAGACGGTGTTGATGTGTGTATTTGCCTCACTAGATGGTGTTGATACTCTTCGAAGCTTAGTAAAAAAATCACATTGACTCACATTTTTATCAACGCCATCTATCGAGCCTGCGGTTTTTGTCATTGTGAAAAGCCTTTATTGAAAACAAAAATAATGTGGTACTTACCTACCTAGCCCACCTATTGGTGCATTTACCCTGTAAATGTATTAAGTCTACTCAAGAATTTTATATTCATTTATTAAATTAGGTAGGTACTTATTGAATGGTTTTTATAATATTGAATTACTAGCGGTCGCCCGCGACTTCGTCTGCGTGAAAAGGTTTTTTGCTATCTCTCGGGAACAATCCCTTTTTTGGGGATGAAAGGTACCCTATGTCCTTTTCTGTAACCCTGACAACGTGTATGCAAAATTTCACGATGATCGGTTCAGTAATTAAGACGTGAAGGCGTAACAAACAAATAAACATACAAACAAACGGACTTTCGCATTTATAATACTAGTAAGGACTAGTAAGGATAATACAGGCCAATAGCATAAAATATTGTATACGAGTTTATTTTGACGACCTCCATGATCGAGTTGGTTGAACATAGGTTTTCACCAACTAATAGAATATTTTTACGCTATGGTACTAATGGCTGTGTCAAAGCTGTCAGTGGATTTAAATTATTTTGACTTTCATTATGTCTTCATGTAAATATTTAATATTGTTTTTTCGCCAATTTCGTCTCTTCTTTGTATGGTTTTTATTGTTCTCCATTCATAAACAAGTGAAATAACAAAAAACGTATTTAAAACCGTACGTAAGAGCTACGTGTACAAAGCAAGACTAATACGGATAGGGGAACTCTGTTTAAAATGGACAAAACACGTGTGAAATCTGGTTTTTCATTCCTATTATTACAACAAATAATTATTTTGAAAATGTAAAAAGTATAACGACGAGAAAACATGGTGTTTTATTATTATTGAAAAGCCGACTGAATTTCTGTGAAGTATTTAAGCCGTACTGTGGTTTTCTATAAAATTTTGGACTCAACTTTGGATTTTTTTTCTATCGAGGAAATTGTAAGTAATCGTGTTTCTAAAAAATATAATAGATAGAGTGAATCCTTAAGTATCTTACAACGTAACCGCACAAGTAAATTTTTAGTAATAACGGAATATCAAGGCCTCGAACGGACGCAATTATCCATCATATAGACGATAGGCCCTTAAGATTTTAGAGTGACGAGTTTCTAAATTGTATACATATTATAGACGTGACTGTACATACATTAAGCCGGTCACATACAGACGGAATCCCGATTCGGAATTCCTAATGTAATGAAATATCGATAATGTATGAAAATTCGATAAGGTCTATAGATTTGTATGGATTAGCTGCGTCCGGAATTACATATGTACGGAATTTCGTCTGTATGTGGCCTAGCCTTAGTCTCTTTAAAACAGTTTACAGTATAGAAAACATTTAAAATACAAATAAAATAATTCAATTTGTTCCCCAGGAAACCCCCCTGAAACGCGGCCCCGGCCGGCCGAAGGGGTCGAAGAACTCGAGCCCCAAGCCCACGACCCCTGGGTCGGGGCGCCGCGGCCGCCCGCCCGTGCCCCCCGAGTTGAGGCAACCGGGGATTACCGATATGAAGCGGTTCTGCAAGGCGGCCGGCATACGGTTCGACTACAAGAAGCTCGTCGAAGGTATACAACGTGTTTTTTTTATATCCCATTCCCATAACTCTAGGGTATTGACCAGACCGTGAAACTAAACAACTTTTACTATGAGACCAACTCTGGAATCGTGAAAAAAAATATCAGCTGTTTTATACAAAAAATAATAATAAATTAATAAGCCAATTAGCATCTGTAAGGCAGCAGGCATACAGTTTGACTACAAGAAGCTTGTTGAAGGTAATTTATCCTCTAGGAAACCCCCTTATAACGCGGCCTCAGTCAGTGTTGCCAGATGATCGTCTCGCGATCTCCCCAAGCCTCACACAGAATCCTCCCAAAATAATACTATTTGTATGGAAAGGTGAAAAAAAATGCCCCAAAACTCCGTTTTCCCCCCAAAATGATACTATTTGTATGAAACGGAGATTTACTATTCCCCCAAAAAACGAAAAAAGCTATACAACGTGTTTTTTTATATCCCATCACTCTAGGGCAGGGATGGCAAACCTTTTTGTACCAACGTGCCATTTTTCTAAAGAAATCTTAAATGAGGTCCTAGACGTGCCATCAAAAAATAATTTTGACTTTGTGATTATTGGGAAAATAAGAAATAATAATAAATACTATCAACTGAAAAGTCTTTATTTACTAGAAAAAATAGGTATATTTTGCAATATTTTAATTATACGCGTAATTTAAATTAATTACTTACTTCGTAATTTTTTTTTAGTGCATAACGAATTTTGTGATTAGTGACGTGTCCAAAATATTATTTCGCGTGCCATTGGTTCGCCATCCCTGCTCTAGGGTATTGACGAGACCGTGAAACTATAGTACATTACTGCAGCGGCAGGCAACTCAGGCATTGACATGTTACCGGCCAAACCCGATTTCAGGACAAACTAGTTTGGCCTAGGCTAAACTAGTTTGTCCTAAGCTCGATAGGATAAACCAGTTTAGCCTAGGCCAAGCTAGTTGATCCTGATATAAATACGCACATTCCGGGATAAACTAGTACGGCCTAGTCTAAATTCATTTAGCCTTGTCGAAAGTAATGAAATAGAATAATAGGAGTATAATTATTGTTTCTTAAACATAAATCAATATTCACAATTAAAAAAAAATAGGTAACTAATGTCATAAAAAAATCTTTAATATTTGTTATAAATTATTGTTTTTTTAAAAACACTTCATTATTTTGTTACTAGCTTTTGCGCAACTTCATTCGCGTGGAGATTTTAGAAAATCTTTAAAATTCTTAAAATGCTATAGAAGTCATTCACGTCCCCGTTTCCGTTCAGAATAGGATCCAGATATATTAATTATCCCGTTTCTCTTCCCGTTACCGTTGCCGTTTCCATTCGCGTTCCCGTAACCACTTGTGACTTGCCACTTCACTTTTCACTTCACGCTTTTGTTTCCGCTTCCGCTTTCACTTACCGTCACCGTGACCATCAATCTTTATATCTATCTACCTTTTCTTTTTAATGCACAACGGGATAGTGCTTGGCATTCGCTTCACCAGATGCTTAATAAAAAATATGCAAATTAATATAGGTACAATTTATTATTGTACTCTAATGTAAATGATGGCATATTTTTTATTTATTCCTTGTGATGCATTGGATTTTTAAAACTTTTCGAGTGCCGGCAATGACGCAGGAAGTAAAAAAATTCGGAGATTCATCCAGTGCGCTTCCACCTTCGGCCTTATCGTCACTAAGCATCTGGTAAGGTGTATGCCAAGCACTATCCCGTTGTGCATTAAAAAGAAAAGGTAGATAGATATAAAGATTGATGGTCACGGTGACGGTAAGTGAAAGCGGAAGCGGAAGCTAAAGTGGAGGCAAAAGCGTGAAGTGAAAAGTGAAGTGGCAAGTGACAAGTGAAAAGAGGTAACAGGAAAGCGAATGGAAACGGCAACGGGGACGGGAACGCCTTCTACAGCATTTTAAGAATTTTAAAGATTTTCTAAAATGTCCACGCGAATGAAGTTGCGCAAAAGCTAGTACCAAAATAATGAAGTGTTTTTAAAAAAAAACCGACCAAGTGCGAGTCGGACTCGCGCACGATGAACCCATCGTGCGCGTTTTTGCCGTACCAAAAACAGAAAAAAAACAATTTGTTGTATGGGAGTCCCCCTTAAATATTTTTTTCTGTTTTTAGTATTTGCTGTTATAGCAGCAATAGAAATACATCGTCTGTGAAAATTTCAACTGCCGAGAACATTTGCCGAGCGCTCTTAACTCGCCGCGCGAGCTGTACCTGCATTCGTTATTAATAGCGAGCAAAAAACGGCAAAAAAATCACGTTTGTTGTATGGGAGCCCTCCTTGAATATTTATTTTATTCTGTTTTTAGTATTTGTTGTTATAGCGGCAACAGAAATACATCATCTGTAAAAATTTCACCTATCTAGCTATCACGGTTTATGAGATACAGCCTGGTGTCAGACAGACAGACGGACAGCGGAGTCTTAGTAATAGGGTCCCGTTTTTACCCTTATTTGGGTACGGAACCCTAAAAACGATAATTTATAACAAATATTAAAGATTTTTTTATGAAAGTAGTTACCTATTTTTTTTTAAATAGCGAATATTTATTTATGTTTAAGAAACAATAGTTAATTAATTATACCTCAATTATTCTATTTCATTACTTTCGACAAGGCTAAATTAGTTACTAGGCCGTACTAGTTTATCCTGGAATGTGCGTATTTATATCAGGATCAACTAGTTCGGCCTAGGCTAAACTGGTTTATCCTATCGAGCTTAGGACAAACTAGTTTAGCCTAGGCCAAACTAGTTTGTCCTGAAATCGGGTTTGGCCGGTAACATATATAAGAAAATATAGAATACGTAAGTCCATTAATGCCCAGTTGCTGCCAAGGCTTGTATAGTACTTTTCTCAAATAATGCGCGGAAATTCAAACCAAGTAGTAACTTTCCTAACATTTTATTTTTATTTAAAATTACAGTAATTAAAAGCAAAGATTAAATCTTAGATTGAAAGTAAAATCGCACTGTCTTGAGTTTCTACGTCTTTTACATAAATACTCTATTTATGTCGTTGCATATTCATGCACCGAAAATGCCAAAAATCAAACCTGCAACAAAAATAAAGAACGTGTAAAGTTGTGATGTTAGCTGTTTGACTAAAACAAAGTGGTAAATAACTCGTAGTACCTAGTACCTTATCAATACGAAAACTTACTTTAGGATCCAAATACACACTGTCTGATGCTAGACAAGAAAATTTGCACGTTTGATGCAGACTTCCTGCATTTATACCCTTGTGATTGTCTTTTGTGCATTGCAGTTAGGTTTACATCTGGTTTACATAATGTTTTTTGATTTTGGAGTCAACATGTTTTCTATTACAGTTCTCGCCGCTTCTTGAATTTCAGGTGGCGTCAAAATATCACTTTCGTCGCTTGAACTCATTTATATAATAGATTAATTACTTAATTTAAATCGAATATAAAATATTTGACAAAACAACAAACAATTTCAACAAAATATTCTTCCCGCGCCAAGATCCATAGATAATACAACTTTATTTTTATGCCGCCTGTCCGAATTGTATGTTTCACGTAAGTTTTGTAACCAGGAATACGGATTAATGGGCGGGCGTTACTGCCACAGTACATATATAAGTTTTTTCAAACAGTAGAGGAGCTATCGTCACTTAGGCCCTTTGGTCATTGCACTCCGTCGGATCGCTAGGGTTGGCATTTTCCGGCCGTCTCGTGGAATGCTACGCGCGAACGTTATGGAAACAACTGCGACACGATGTCACAACCCTGACCAAAGTACTGCGAACTTTGCTTAGAGCTCTTAGAGTGACGTCAGCCGTCAAATTCGAACGTTTCCATGAAGCTCTCATACTGTTTGAAAAAACTTATATATGTACTGTGTTACTGCGCTCATGACACTCTCTTACCGCGTGATTCGGAACTTTCCATTTACAAAGCCAGCTCTAATTTTAAATATTGATAATGATCACAGACCTCATAGGCTGTCGTGTTTCATTGAAAATTTCGTTCCATTTCTGAATTACACGTGTATAATGAGTTTCAGTACTAACCTTTACGGACAGACGCAGGCAATTTTAGTATGAAAATCCATTATTACACGTTAGTAATGGATTTTCATACAAAAGTTGCCGGCGCGGTTTAGGTCTGTCCGGAAACTCCGATTTAGCAAGAAGAAGGTTGTCAAAATAATGTTTGAATTTCCAAGCATGTTTGAGAAAAACAACTTTTACTATGGGACCAACACTGAAATCGCGAAAAAAAATATCAGCTGTTTTATACAAAAATTTATAACGAAGATATCTCAACATGTTGTATACCATTATAGATACACTTATAGTTGAGCCAACTAGCGTCTATAAGGCGGCAGGCATTCGGTTCGACTACAAGAAACTCCTCGAAGGTAATCTATTTTTCAGGAAACCTCCCTAAAACGCGGCCCCGGTCAGTGTTGCCAGATGACCGTCTTCCGATCTCCCCAAGTCTCACTAACAATCCCCCCAAAATAATACTATTTGAATAAAAAGGTGAAAAAAAAATCCCCCAAAACACCGTTTCCCCTCAAATACTATTTGTAATTTATGATTCCCCCTAAAAGACGAGAAAATGCAACCTTCGATCGAGACCCAAAAAGAAAACAAATAGCAACCTAGTCGTCATCTATTCACTCCAAAAGTCTGTTTCATAAATAAATAAGAAAAAGGGGAATATATAAGTGCACTTTCAAAATAATACACTTTAAAATGTTTAGCTACAAAATGTATTGAAGGAACTTTAAAAATAATAATGGTTTCCACTATGATTATGTTAAGCTTTGAAATTAATACTTTGCATTTTACAATTTAATTGTTTAACTTTAAAATTAATACTTTGCACCATACAAATTAATGTTATAACTTTAGTACTGGTAAACAGACGACTAGGTGCGACGACGAGCGCGCGCAGCGAGAGAGGAGCTGAGGAGGAGGTTAGGTTCCATTGCGACCGACAACGCCAGAACCGACCTGATGGCGTGTATGCATTGTGCTACAAGTTGTTATCATCATGCCATCTCATTTAGTCTGACATGGTTTGTCAGAAAATAAATGGTTTCGGAGTTGGGACACAGTTAAAGTGCAAACCATTATTTTTGTAGTGATAATATTAAATTATAGGTCTATCATCATTTTAAAGTACTGATATATAATTTTACAGCTGTTTTCATCAAATTTAAATTGCTATTAAATAGATCCCTAAGAAAAACTATGATAGTTGTCATCGAATTATGTTTGCCCCATCAGGTTGCACAAAGAACAAAGAGCGCGTCCAGAAGATGATGGACCTCCTGACGGCGGCGGGGCTCGAGGGCAAGCCCACCGTCGACAAGTGCAAGGCGCTCAAGCAGGCCAAGGTGGACAAGAAGGAGCAGGAGAAGCTGGCCAAGAAGGAGGCCCGGGCCAAGCACAAAGAAAAGGACGGTGAGTACACACACATACACACAAACACACACATAATTTTATAAGAAAGTTTGTTTAGATACTCCTTTAGATTCAGATAATTTGTTTGTGTTTAACTGTTACAAATGGGGAGGAAAAGCGCATTTTTATCCCGATAGGTGTCGTCTTGTCTTTGGTACCCGACCGCCTCAAAGAAAGTGTCAAAACATATGGGAATCTCTTGGAATATTGCACTTATTAATTTTATACTGAGAAAATGCCGCATTGTTGTGCATGTAACTGTTAAAATATTGGAGTTCATCGATTTCCCAGTAACAAAAAAAATATTGGGCAAAAAAATATTAAAAAAAGATGCTATTGCATCGATTTTCTCCTTAACTAAGCCTGAGAAACATTATAAATCAAAAGGAATGTTTCATGAATTTAATGAAGCTTCGCCAAAATAAAACAATATTTGAATTATAACAGCTTTGTTCTTTAATATTTCAACCTCAGTAGCTTTTCTAACATATTTATAACTTGGATGAATTTGATAGGTATATCAAATATGGAATAAGCCCAATATTGGGGCCAAACAGAGAATTAATAGAATTTTATATGCCAGAGTCATTCAAGAAACTTATAATAATAAAATAAATATGATAAAACGGTTCGTGTAATTTTGGATGGTACAGAAATTCCAGTACAGAAACCTGAAATTACTATTGCACAGCAGGCATCATGAGGCAACTATAAACACGGACATTCACACTCAGTTGCTATGTAAAAATTTAAATCATATGCTTCTAATCTGAAATAAAAAGATTACCTTGTAAATCTTACACGAAATTTAAAGAAATGTAATGCTTGTTAGCAATTTTTTGTAAGTTGCTATAAACTTTCTTGCCTGCTGTTTTGGCTTTTCTTTTCCGTAATTCTTCTTTTATCTTAGCTAAAGTTAGCATGGAATACATTGTTTGTCCGCAAAACCGAAAAAATATAATCTAAGAAAGTAAAATCACGTAATACACAGTCAAGACAATATAAGCTCAAACTGACAAAGGGTCCAAAGACTGAAGCGCCATCTGTAATTCACTTTGCCTTCGCCTCCCCATTGTATTAAGTTTGAGGTGAGCGCTACTAATTACGACAGTCTTCCGTTAGTAAAACACCATAAGAGCAATATCGCACTTACGATGTGGCCGCAGCGGGTATGGAATCGCCGTGAAGCTTGCGCACCTGGCCAAGTGGCGGCCAGTGATGTACAAGACTCGAGTCCTCCGAGTATTTTTGTCTAGAGCTCGGAGTCGGTTTACAGGGCTCGTCTTGTTTTTTTGAAGGCTCGAGCTCTTTTGATAGGCTGGAATGGAACCCTAATTATGTTTCTGTAAACTATTTTTAGATTTTTTTTATTGTTTTGTATTTAATTTTATAGTTGTTGAATTTATCTGAAATTTTTTGTAGCCTTTCTAATTTTCTTATTTTTCTTTACCTCTGAAATGCTGATTTGTATGGAAAATTTAAAAGAAGTTTTTTCCAGACTAACATTTTTTATTTTTCTTTAACAATCGTGAACGCTATTCTTTTTACTTACTTTAAAATACACCGTTTTGTTGCACCACAAGAGTTCTGAAGTTGGTTATCGTGTACCTCATGGATACCCGTCCAGTGGGGCGTGCCCCATTTGAGGGGGCGTTAAGTAATCCAAAGGGGGACGCGGCGAACAAGTTCAGAGTTAAACTATAGTCAGGTGGAGTAAGTGAAACACCCAACCATATCTAAGAAACTATCGTAGTTTATTCTCATAGCGATGTGTCGATAAAGCAGGAATGACGAATTACTTCCCTTAATACAACACAGATATCGCTGCGATCATTAAACTAGCTAGTAAACCAAAAAGAAATTCATTAGATGTCAAAACGCAAAACACGATGTTTTTTTGATAAATCTTTAAAACTGGACCCTATTTTATGAGAATTTGATTCATTTTGGGTATTAACGGTTAAACATGATCCTGTTGTCCTGTTTTTAATTAAATGGACACAATATTTAAAGCTGTTTTGGCCACTGTTTCACTTCCCCCTTGTCAGGGGTAAGTGAAACACTTCTTAGCTTTTATATTATTTTCGTGATTTTGTTGCTTAATGCAAATCATTAGATATTTATATTCATACCGTTAAAGGCTGATTTAATTAGGAGTACATTGTCTATATAGCTACTTTAATTGCGAGTTTTATAGCTTTACTACACCTTGTTAAATAAAAATAAAAATAAAGTATGTTTCACTTACCCCACCTGACTATATATATATTTAACATCAAAAATCCGCCCTTAGCTATTTATTAAAATTCGTTGGTTACTACTACCAAATTTAGTTGATTACCTAATTGCCATTTGAATAAAAATAAACACGTTCATTTATATTTTCATCGTTTTGTCGGGACGTAAATTGTCAAAGATTTGCATTCTAGACTCCTTAGACATGCTAGGCGCATTCCGCACTTTATTAGGTATGAAGCTACAAGTAGCCGGCGGCTCCGTCTGGATGGAACAATTTCATAGGGCAAAAGTCGTTAGAAAAGAGTTACGCGGTAGAAAGAGAGACAACTTCTAGGTAGGTATAATTGTTAGGAAGTGTGCGCTGTGCAACCTGAATTGCACTTTATTGTGTCGGAGCAAGGTCAATATTTATTTAAATGATTTTGCGGAGTGCATCTTCTGTATTTGTACTATTATGTGTTTTGTGGCATAGTTTTCAATAATTTTAACAAAACTAAAACGAGTTTTAAAGTAAACTAAAACTTTTTTGTAAAGAAAAGGGCTGTGTCTTGCGTTGTTCCAGCTTAAGATTTTTCGTGTTGATGCCTGTAGCACACCTTCGTCTGCGGAACACCGTAGTAGGTTCTGCCATGAGTTCGACAAGCGAACAGCATGTTCTAATGTATAGATTTTGACCGTTGACACACGCGAAAGCAGTGATGCGAAACTGCTAAACATAAATGTGATCCTCATATATCGTCATCCATAGAAGACAACTCATTACGGAACTACCGCGGTGCAGCTGATACGGTTTCGCGGCAGAGGTGTGCTACAGAACGATTTAGCTTTAGTTTTATTGTAAAAATTCAGCGCGATCGGGTCCCAGTCCCAGGGCCGTGTCACGCGATTTTCCAGTTTAAGATTTTTTTCGTTTTCAATTTTCGTTAGCGCCCGAGTCGGAAGGGAAGGAGGGCGAAGCGACGTCGCGGCGGATGACGCGCGGCGCGACGGGCGTCAAGCCGCGACAACGCATCGTGATCTCCTCCGACGAGGAGGACGACACGCCCGCCGCGCGCCGCACCATCTCCAAGCTGCGCTCCAGCGTCAACTCCGACTCCGACGAGTAGTGAGTGCGTCATGTATGTTGTACCTAGCATCGTGATATAGGACGACACGCGCCGCACCATCTCCAAGCTGCGCTCCAGCGTCAACTCCGACTCCGACGAGTAGTGAGTGCGTCATGTATGTTGTACCTAGCATCGTGATATAGGACGACACGCGCCGCACCATCTCCAAGCTGCGCTCCAGCGTCAACTCCGACTCCGACGAGTAGTGAGTGCGTCATGTATGTTGTACCTAGCATCGTGATATAGGACGACACGCGCCGCACCATCTCCAAGCTGCGCTCCAGCGTCAACTCCGACTCCGACGAGTAGTGAGTGCGTCATGTATGTTGTACCTAGCATCGTGATATAGGACGACTCGCGCCGCACCATCTCCAAGCTGCGCTCCAGCGTCAACTCCGACTCCGACGAGTAGTGAGTGCGTCATGTATGTTGTACCTAGCATCGTGATATAGGACGACACGCGCCGCACCATCTCCAAGCTGCGCTCCAGCGTCAACTCCGACTCCGACGAGTAGTGAGTGCGTCATGTATGTTGTACCTAGCATCGTGATATAGGACGACACGCCCGCCGCGCGCCGCACCATCTCCAAGCTGCGCTCCAGCGTCAACTCCGACTCCGACGAGTAGTGAGTGCGTCATGTATGTTGTACCTAGCATCGTGATATAGGACGACACGCGCCGCACCATCTCCAAGCTGCGCTCCAGCGTCAACTCCGACTCCGACGAGTAGTGAGTGCGTCATGTATGTTGTACCTAGCATCGTGATATAGGACGACACGCGCCGCACCATCTCCAAGCTGCGCTCCAGCGTCAACTCCGACTCCGACGAGTAGTGAGTGCGTCATGTATGTTGTACCTAGCATCGTGATATAGGACGACACGCGCCGCACCATCTCCAAGCTGCGCTCCAGCGTCAACTCCGACTCCGACGAGTAGTGAGTGCGTCATGTATGTTGTACCTAGCATCGTGATATAGGACGACACGCGCCGCACCATCTCCAAGCTGCGCTCCAGCGTCAACTCCGACTCCGACGAGTAGTGAGTGCGTCATGTATGTTGTACCTAGCATCGTGATATAGGACGACACGCGCCGCACCATCTCCAAGCTGCGCTCCAGCGTCAACTCCGACTCCGACGAGTAGTGAGTGCGTCATGTATGTTGTACCTAGCATCGTGATATAGGACGACACGCGCCGCACCATCTCCAAGCTGCGCTCCAGCGTCAACTCCGACTCCGACGAGTAGTGAGTGCGTCATGTATGTTGTACCTAGCATCGTGATATAGGACGACACGCGCCGCACCATCTCCAAGCTGCGCTCCAGCGTCAACTCCGACTCCGACGAGTAGTGAGTGCGTCATGTATGTTGTACCTAGCATCGTGATATAGGACGACACGCGCCGCACCATCTCCAAGCTGCGCTCCAGCGTCAACTCCGACTCCGACGAGTAGTGAGTGCGTCATGTATGTTGTACCTAGCATCGTGATATAGGACGACACGCGCCGCACCATCTCCAAGCTGCGCTCCAGCGTCAACTCCGACTCCGACGAGTAGTGAGTGCGTCATGTATGTTGTACCTAGCATCGTGATATAGGACGACACGCGCCGCACCATCTCCAAGCTGCGCTCCAGCGTCAACTCCGACTCCGACGAGTAGTGAGTGCGTCATGTATGTTGTACCTAGCATCGTGATATAGGACGACACGCGCCGCACCATCTCCAAGCTGCGCTCCAGCGTCAACTCCGACTCCGACGAGTAGTGAGTGCGTCATGTATGTTGTACCTAGCATCGTGATATAGGACGACACGCGCCGCACCATCTCCAAGCTGCGCTCCAGCGTCAACTCCGACTCCGACGAGTAGTGAGTGCGTCATGTATGTTGTACCTAGCATCGTGATATAGGACGACACGCGCCGCACCATCTCCAAGCTGCGCTCCAGCGTCAACTCCGACTCCGACGAGTAGTGAGTGCGTCATGTATGTTGTACCTAGCATCGTGATATAGGACGACACGCGCCGCACCATCTCCAAGCTGCGCTCCAGCGTCAACTCCGACTCCGACGAGTAGTGAGTGCGTCATGTATGTTGTACCTAGCATCGTGATATAGGACGACACGCGCCGCACCATCTCCAAGCTGCGCTCCAGCGTCAACTCCGACTCCGACGAGTAGTGAGTGCGTCATGTATGTTGTACCTAGCATCGTGATATAGGACGACACGCGCCGCACCATCTCCAAGCTGCGCTCCAGCGTCAACTCCGACTCCGACGAGTAGTGAGTGCGTCATGTATGTTGTACCTAGCATCGTGATATAGGACGACACGCGCCGCACCATCTCCAAGCTGCGCTCCAGCGTCAACTCCGACTCCGACGAGTAGTGAGTGCGTCATGTATGTTGTACCTAGCATCGTGATATAGGACGACACGCGCCGCACCATCTCCAAGCTGCGCTCCAGCGTCAACTCCGACTCCGACGAGTAGTGAGTGCGTCATGTATGTTGTACCTAGCATCGTGATATAGGACGACACGCGCCGCACCATCTCCAAGCTGCGCTCCAGCGTCAACTCCGACTCCGACGAGTAGTGAGTGCGTCATGTATGTTGTACCTAGCATCGTGATATAGGACGACACGCGCCGCACCATCTCCAAGCTGCGCTCCAGCGTCAACTCCGACTCCGACGAGTAGTGAGTGCGTCATGTATGTTGTACCTAGCATCGTGATATAGGACGACACGCGCCGCACCATCTCCAAGCTGCGCTCCAGCGTCAACTCCGACTCCGACGAGTAGTGAGTGCGTCATGTATGTTGTACCTAGCATCGTGATATAGGACGACACGCGCCGCACCATCTCCAAGCTGCGCTCCAGCGTCAACTCCGACTCCGACGAGTAGTGAGTGCGTCATGTATGTTGTACCTAGCATCGTGATATAGGACGACACGCGCCGCACCATCTCCAAGCTGCGCTCCAGCGTCAACTCCGACTCCGACGAGTAGTGAGTGCGTCATGTCTGTTGTACATCAAAAATATTAAACAATGTCCGTAATTCGTATCAATTAGCCTCAAACTAGTGGTAGTGGTCTGAAAACAAACATACAGTAGTGGTCACATAATTAAAGACACCAGCCGATTTTCACGTCTTTTGAACTCTTGGTTCTCCGCCAAGGATTGGCATAGCTATAATCAGATGATGGCAATCCACGGAGTAAATGGAGGAGATTCAGACAACCAACTGATCTTTCAGCATTCTAAGAAATATAAGGATCAGAGTTTTGAGTTTCAGGATTTTCATAAATATTTATGCTTTTCGAGGTTTTTTAAACATATCCCCTATATCTCATAGAATGTTCATCAAATCAGTTGAGTGTGTGAACGATCTGAATCTCCTCCATTCACTCCCTGAATGGCAATCATCAGATCACGGTTAGGTCAAATTTTGGCGGAGAACCAAGGCTTCAAAGTTACCTCATTTGTATGAAAATCGACTAGTCTTTATTTATGTGACCGCCACTGTATATCAATTTGAATTGTGTTCTGTTGTCTTAAGGTTTAGATGTTTGTGGTACCGTAGTTGTTTCATTTACTTTTAGAATCGGACCAATGTATACCGGGTGTAACAAGATCCTCAACGAAACCGAGGTCTACGTATCATCAGGCAGGACCATTTCTGTTGAAAATTATTGCTGGGAAACGATTTAAAATTTTGGTGTTAAAAAAGCATTGCATACATTGCCATGCAATGTAACGCGTACAACAGACTGCGCCTGCGATTGTATGCTACGCAGCTGCGTGCGGCCGAGTTGAAAGGCAGCGTTTATGTGCGTGCTCATGAAATACATTGAGTGATGACGTTTTTAAGCCATTGTTTGTTACGAAATACTTAAAAATTTTATAGTGTTTCTTTGGTCAAAAATTAGGAAATGACGAATAAAATAAGATTTCATAAAATTTTGTCTTTTTTTTGTTTTTACCTTCAATAACTTCGTAGCTATTGGTTTCCCAGGTATAGTTTAAAAGACAAAAGTGATCCTGATGATGGGCGCAATGCGTGGACTTCGGCTTCGTTGAGGGTCTTGTTACACCCGTTATAATGTGATCTTGTACAAAATTCAAAAGAATAACCTTACAATTTCCGTCATCAGGTATTCAACAAGTTCGATAGTCGGTTGACAGTGCACGGACTAACCCGGCCCTCTAGAAAGTGCTTCGACGGAGGTGCCGCGGTGCAATCAAGGTACACTGTCGCCATTTCCTACTAATATTAGGTTTTACCCCAAAATTCCGAGCGACGGAGCGAAATTGTGGAGTTGAGCGAAAGTCGCTAAGTCAAGAGTCAGTATATTAATGAAATGGAACGGACTTTATAAGTCGAAATTAGTATTAGTTGGATTTTGTTTATGGCAACACCTTTGATTAACTACTTGGCCAATTGGTAATTTTGACCGTAAAAAATATCTTTTGAACTACTGTTTAATGAATAAAGATTTTATAAACGATTCAGAATGTCTAAAAAATATAATAATTCTGAAGCAGGTAGTTAATCAAAGTAATATATTTATATTTTACTTGTACTTGCTAGTTGTCATAAACATTCACTTTGTAATGAAACCGTTTTACAAAATGTGTATGACAATTTATTGGGTAGTATTGTATCAGTTTTTTTTACCCATATTTGTATTTATCTTGAGTTATATCCCATTAAAACAGCACTTAACTGATTAAAATGACATATGGCCGAATACTCAAACGCTACTTAACTTTGAGCGGCTCTCAAGCAGCATGCTGTCTTTGTCATATCTTTCACTTTTAATGCGACAGGACGACGTTTGAGAGCCCCTCAAAGTTAATTAGCGTTTGAGTATTCGTCCAATAGAGTGTCAAAAAACTGTTCTCGAGTGAAGATGTAAGTTGTTCCTAAAATGACTAGTGATGCGTGAATGAGCCAGAAAAGGTCCCCTACCATGAGTTTACTTCTAGAAAACTCGCTAGCATTAATATTTTTTTATTAAAAATAACAAAAAGCGAGATTCGTAAACTCATAGTAAGGGTCTTGTGTCTAGTGTGAGTACAAACTTATTCGAACGCGTTTTATTGTAATACAAAGTAAAATAAACTTTACCGCGATCGAATAAGTACTTAAATCGCACTAAACACAGTATAGAGAAAGTCGTTGACGACAATAGATCGTGCTTCAAGTAAACATAGGTATTTTAAATAATGTTAAGTGTCGAATCGGCCAATAAAGTAGGAAATGTATTAAAGTGTAATAAGTACACTCCCCAGATTGTGTGTAAGCTAGGAAAACTATTTACATTGTAAATAAATCGTTTAGTGACGTCCTGTAAGCTAAAGGGTTGTTCAGATCGAAAGCGGATACGCGTTAACTTAAAATAAGCGTTATTCAACTGAGTAAAAAATTAAGGGTTCCTGAATCGTCAATATTCTTTTCCATTCGATTTGTTTTATGCACAACGGAGTAGTGTTTGGTGTTTACCTCACGATAAGACCGAAGGTGGAAGCGCACTACACCCGGAATCCTCATCACTAAAGAACTGCATTCCTTACCTCCAACTGCCGGAACAAAACGATTCTTTAATTGTTGTTATGGCGTCAGACTTAGGTAAGATGGTGGTAGCTAGCCAGGCCGACTTGAAATAAGCTCTACCAGCTTTGTTTTGCGTTAGCTTTCTGCGTTTGTAGCATGGTATCACTTTACAACGACACATTAAGTAGGATTTTAAATTCGAGTCAGTAATTTGACATTGAGAACTGTCAATATGTATGAGCAATGGCGCCAGCTCATACATATCTGAGAGTTCCAAACGTCAATTCATTGACTTAAATAAAAAATCTATTATTTGATTGTCCTCGCGCGAATGGGCTTTTGTACGTTTAGTACTATTATACACACATCAACTTTGTCTAGGGATACAGGTGTTATTTTTATACAAACGAGGTAACTTTGAAGCCTTGGTTTCCTGCCAGGGCTGTACTGTGCTGTGATCTAATGATGATGGCTATTCAGCGAGTGAATGGAGGAGGAGTATACACACACACCCAACTGTTCTGATCAGCATTAAATCTTTTAGAATGGATGGCCATCATCAGATGTTAAAGTTACCTCGTTTGTCTGAAAATAACGCCTGTATCCCTAGACAAAGTTGACGAGTATATATTATGTGGCTATAGCTTAATAGGATTCGTCGAATTGAAGTTGAATTAGATTCGAATGCTGTATACAGCACTTGAATCGAATCGCGAACGCGTAACCGCTTTCTGTCCAAACAAACTCAAACGTGCGCAGGATTGAGATGCTCGCGGGTCGACGTTCGATGCTAGACGCAATAATACTTATATTTTATTATGAAAATATGCTTTGGTACTCGTATTTATCGATGTGACTTTACAGTGATTGAACTTGAAAAAAAGTTTGCATTTATTGCCGTTGGTTATAAAACTTTGGCGCTAGACGAAATGAAAATCTACATTTACAATAGAATTAACGTTGTTGATGACTGCCGAAATGTAATACTAGTAGTATGCGTTGTGTTCTAAAATGTCTCAATACTGATAGCGATCGTATTAAATATTTAGCGTTACGTCACTAAAGTCCATTCCACGAAACGAGCTCTCAAAGAAAATCGGTCGGTGTGCGCTCATTGGTTAATGCGCGTGACCTTCAATAGCCTATCCACGCGTATTGACCAATCAGCTGCAAGTATTTAGTTCCCTAGTAGTTCGATTCGTGGAATGGAGTTTGTATAGTGTTGCGGCAGCTATTCGGTAATATATGCATAAAAATATTTAATGTGACAAAGTTACTACCTAGTTTCTAGTAGTAGTCTCATTACAAATAACTTATTTTTTGCTAAATCTATTTCCATACACGATGCATGAACTATCGCTAACCACATAATTTTCGTCTAAAAAAACGTAGAAATGCCAGATACGTAGTAATCAGCGTTTTAAATCATAAATATCGCCAACATAAGGTGCCTGTAGGTTTTTATTCAATACAAACGTGTCTTGTACTTTAGCAGTTTCCTTATTACTGATATAGTAGTTTTGCTAGTGTAGGGCAACACTGACTTCGATCATATTGAAGTCTTAAGAGTGCATCGTGCATCCACTTGCGCCGCCAATCAGGAAAAAATCATTACAACGAAACAACTACACTCGAGAGCAGAAAAATCGCACCACAGGCCTATTTTCATACAAACGAGGTAACTTTTAAGCTCTGGTTCTCCGCCCAGGATTAAACGGGCTCTGATCTGATGATGGCAAATTAAAGAATAAATGGAGGAGGCTCAGATAGCTTAAGAAACCCAACGGATCAGAGGCCTTGTTTACACCAGAGCCTGTATGGAATTTTTAGTGTTGTATGTAAAATGTACATACTTTTAATGTAATTTTAGCTTGTATTTTTTTTTCAGTTTAACCCTGAGCTAAACGACTCAACGAATCCGTTTGGTTTCCTTAGCATTGTGGGCCTCCACCATTTATTCTTTAATTTGCCATCATCAGATCAGAGCCCGTTTAATCCTGGGCGGAGAACCAGAGCTTCAAAGTTACCTCGTTTGTATGAAAATAGGCCTGTGGTGCGATTTTTCTGCTCTCGAGTTTATGTTTCATAAAATTCTTAAAAAAAATATAAAAACTAGTATTAGTTGTAAGCGATTTTTATGCGTTTATTTTTGGTTTAAATTGTGTTTGTGTAGTCACAATCAAGAAAACTGCCTAAAGTGGCCACTTTTGCGGGTTTTCTTGATTATAACTACATAACACACATTTAAACATATAAAAAGAAGCATGCAAAAATAAAATAGTTTGTAGCCAATATTACACTAGTTTTTATATTTTTCAGAATTTTAATAAACATAGTTATCTTTGTTGTAATGATTTTTCTTGATTGGCGGCGTGGCTAGTGGAGGCTCGGTGCACCCTTAATGGAAAGCTAATTTGTGGAAAATTATATTTAAAAAAACATGTTTGTCGGTAACTTAAGTATAATATATTTGTGACAGTGACAAATATAAAAACGGGAATTCCGTATAATAACGGAAATTATGCGACATAATGATTTTTATTATTTTATTGGCAGCTTTTCCCTTAAAAAACAGCATATTGATTTTATAAATAAAAATGACAATACGATAAATAAAAACTTCTTCGAATTTATTTACGCTTTGCTTTGCTTATGTATAGTTGTCCCAGTGATGGTAGAAATATACCACAGAATGGTAGAATCTGCGATGTCGATGGTAGAATTTGGCGTTCGAATGTAGGACTGAAATCCCTCGCCTACTTGGTAAGTAGTGATAGCGTGAAGCTTACGGCACTCATATTGTTCATTTGTGCCTATAACATTTAATAATAATTACTATACATGTAAATGTGTGTGTTTTAATTCGTTTACTTTTACATTTTGATAGCCGAGTACTTGTATTTTGGATGGAGTCAAATTTTTATAACATAAGCGAAAAATTTATTAAAATAGTAATTATATTATTAATAAACTGGTAACACCAAGAGGTTAATAAGTTTAATAGTGGGTGTATATATTGGAAAACGTGAAATTTATAGACGTTTGTGTCCTACTTATTTTTGTACAGGTGTCAAATTTAATTTGGAAGCGTCGAGCTTTGTATATAATGCTGTGGGTCGATAGATGCAGTTATTTAACTGATAGTTTTTTTCATAGATCCCTTACATAGTATTATGTATAACCTACTTTTGATTTTTATGGAACTATCCTGACGTTGTCGGTAGACAGGGCTATTACAGTTTTTTCTTATACCATAGCCAAAATGTTCTAATGATATCTGGAAATTTGGGTTTTTGAGTCAATATTGTGTTGATTTTGATTGGAAGTTGCCCTGCTCTACTGATAAAATATTATTTATTTATTAATGAGTCATCATGAATCTCGAGGTATAAATAAAGTTATTCGTAAAATATCTAGCAGGAATAAATAGTTTATTTTATGTGTATGTTCCTAGCTCAGGTTTTTTGGGTTGAAGAACATATACTATCAGGTCAAAATAAATACGTTTTATTTTCGAAATTTTGTACATAAGCAAGCAGTTAGGTTCAGTGAGAGAGAGTGAATGAATACAAAAGAACGAATTGCAGTTTATGGACC
This sequence comes from Agriphila tristella, assembly GCA_928269145.1. Taxonomy (NCBI): domain Eukaryota; kingdom Metazoa; phylum Arthropoda; class Insecta; order Lepidoptera; family Crambidae; genus Agriphila; species Agriphila tristella. The sequence continues at coordinate 22,591,228 of OV743445.1, forward strand.
GAATGGGGATCGAATGAATGGACGTTCATTGCGGACCGTTCAGCAGCTCCGTTTGATTCTGTAGTCGCTAGATGGCGCCAACATACCGCCGGCCTTGGAAGCTTCTACCTAGGTTCCAAATTATAATCGTTTGTGGACTTGTCTAGGTTTTGGATTATGAGGTCGTCTTAGTCGTAGGGCTCGTCGTTGGTGTCGACTGGGCTGATGAAGATTCCTCTTCTTGTGCAGGGAGCGGACATATCTTTGAAAATGCTCGCTGCACTGTCCCCGTTGATGTTCGAATTTCAGCTACTCGTGCTACTCCATCTTTCCCAGGGAAAACTCGTACAATTCTTCCCAAACGCCACTTGAGAGGGGGTTGATGCTCTTCTTTGAGTAAAACGAGACTCTCGAGTTTGATATCGCTTACATTGGTCTTCCACTTCGTGCGAACTTGAAGATCCGTCACGTACTCGGATGACCAGCGCTTCCAGAAGTTTTGACGCAGCTGTTCCACCCGATCATAGCGTGCCAAGCGATGAGTCTGCACGCCTGTGATGTCTGCTGCAGCTGGAGCGGTTAAAGGTCGGCCGATGAGAAAATGGGCAGGAGTAAGGGGTAGGTAATCTGAAGGGTCTGTGGAAAGAGAAGACATGGGACGGGAATTTAGGACGGCCTCGATTTGTACCAATACCGTACCAAATTCCTCGTATGTTAGTTTCGAATTACCTAATATGCGTCTAAGGTGATGTTTACACAATTTCACCCCCGCTTCCCAAAGGCCACCAAAATGAGGAGCGTATGGAGGTATGAATCTAAATGTTATGCCATCATTAGCGGCTAAATCGATAACTTTATTACGATTATGTTCTGATAAAAGCGGAAATTCTTTTTCCGCTCCGACAAAGTTTTTTCCGTTATCGGAAAATATTTCTAATGGCTTTCCCCGCCTTGAAATGAAACGTTTTAAAGCAAGTATATAATCGTCTGAAGACAAGCTACTTACAAGTTCTAAGTGAATACATCTTGTCACGAAACAAACAAATAGGCAAATGTAGCCTTTTACCAATTTTGCACCACGACCCTTTCGATTTAATATAAAAACTGGTCCTGCAAAATCCGCCCCTGAGCGGAGAAAGGGGAAGCTAGCCTCTAAGCGTTCAGCAGGTAAATCACCCATTATAGGCTTAGCAATATTACCTCGCCAGCGTGCACAAACGACACACTGATGTACGATTTTCCGCGCAAGATTCCTACCAGCTAACGGCCACCAACTTTCACGTATAGTGCATAACAGGAGTTGCGGTCCAGCATGAAGCAATTTCGCATGTTGATATTGAAACAAAAGCATGGTAAGCCGACTTTTACTACATAATAATATTGGGTGCCGTTTACTGTGACTAAATGTAGACACATTACTTAATCTACCACCTACACGAATTAATTTTTGTTCGTCTAAAAATACGTTTAAACCTAAAACCTTATTAGCTTCCTTACAATTTTTTAATGATCCGTTTTTTATTAAACAATTATACAATGAAGGAAACGATTGCAATTGGGCGAAGCGTGCCAACAACTGCTCAGACTGAGTTAACTCGGTGCTTAATAAACAACCGGTTTTGCGCGCTTCTTTGTTGCGTGCGTTATGAATGAATCGAAGTAAGTATGCACCTGTACGTATCAACCTATTGTATGATGAAAATCTTTCAAAGTCGAATATATTTTCCGGGTTAATACACAATGTATTTACGGTTTTACATTTTAATTCAGGCAAGTTTTTACAAACAGGTGTAAGTTGATTATTAGGCGCCCAGTCCGATGAATGTAAATAAGTAGGACCGTGCCACCACAAATTACTATTTTTAAGGTCGCTAACATTAAGGCCCCTTGACACTAAGTCAGCTGGATTATTTTGACTTTCTACGTGTAACCATAACGCATCGCTAGTTAAATCATTGATTTCTGTTACTCGATTTTGCACGAAGGTTTTTAGTAAATGTTGTGACATACGCAACCATCCAATAACGATAGTTGAGTCGGTCCAAAAATAAACATTATCGAATTTTAGTGAAAGAGAATCGATTATCATTTTATACAGTCGTGCACTAATTAAACTGCCACACAGCTCTAATTTTGGAACACTGATTGTTTTTAAAGGTGCTACCTTGCTTTTTGCACAAAGTAAGTGAATTAAGACTGAATTTTCGTTTATTGTGCGAACATATGCACAAGCTCCGTAGGCTTCCTGTGAAGCGTCCGAAAATATATGTAATTCTAATCGTTTACCGTTAATATTTCTAACAAATCGCGGAATTTCAATAGTGTGCAAATATTGTTTAATTGAATCGACGAATTTACAAAATTTTACTAAAACGTCGTTAGGAACCGGGTCATCCCAGTCAATTTTACTTAGCCACAGACTTTGCAGAAGTACCTTTGCTACAATAACAATGGGTGCTAAAAGCCCTAAAGGGTCATAAATTTGTGCAATAATCGACAACATCTTACGTTTAGTTATTGATGACGTATCTACTTCCGTTAATTTAGTGGAAAAATAAAATTGATCGGTTTGATTATGCCAACCCAACCCCAACGTTTTTGTTTGTGTGTGTTCGTCTATTGCTAAGTCCTTTGAGGACGTCGAAGCTTGAAGGTCACGGTTGAATGTCCATTTTCGCAACGAATAACCATACTGAGCCAAGGTGTTAGATGTTTTCTCGCAAATACGAATTAAAGTTTGAGGATCATCGTTCGAAGTCAATAGGTCATCGACGAAAAAATCTTCCCTAATAACCCGTGATACCTCCTCATCATCGCATTCCTGTGCTACCTGATGTAAGCAGCGTATACACAAGTACGGAGACGACGCGTTACCATATGTAACGGTATTTAAATTATAAATACCTATCTGATCTGAAGGATCTTCCCGCCACAGTATAAGTTGCAAATTCCGTTGGTCGGACTGAATAAGCGTTTGTCTATAGGCCTTTTCAATATCAGCGCATGCGACCGCTTGATATTGCCTGAATCGTAACAAAATTTCAAAAATTAAACGTATTTATTTTGACCTGATAGTATATGTTCTTCAACCCGAAAAATCCTGAACTAGGAACATGGTCCATCTCGCCGAGTGACGGGATTCGAAGATACTATACGAACGGAAGTCGATGCCCGCCGTATCAAGAAAACCCGTAACGAGAAATCAGCGCCAGAAACGAGAAACGCGAAGAAAGCTAACAGGTCAAGTCATCCCTCCAGTTCCTTCCCATCCCAGGTCGATTTAGTGCTAATATCGTGCCATATTTTTCAAATTCCAGTTCAAAGTGCAACCGTTACCTTGAACAACCTTCAGGGACCGCGAGTTGTTTGGGCTGCTGAGGTGATCTTTATACGATTGTAAGTACTCTTTGCTTTCTAATTTGCCACTAAAATGAGTGACAGTGAGGAACATTCTGAAAAATCGAAACTTAATGTGCCAAAATCTTCTAGGGAAGGTAGTCGTTCGCCTTCCAGGGATTTTCGTAGATCTGATACAAATTTAAACCTTGCGGATCTTAAGAAACAGAGAGGTATTTTTAAAGCCCGTGTAACTTTATTCGAAAAACATATTTTAAAATTTCAAGATCCGTTAGAAAAATGTCAGTTATTCGAGCTGAAATTAAAAGTTTCTCAATTAGAATCAGTGTTTCAAGAATTTAACGTGATACAGAATAGAATAGAATTTTTGGCTGATGAAAGTGAGGTTTTAACGCAAATCGATTACAGGGAAAATTTCGAAGAGCAATATTTTAAATGTATTTCATTAGCAAAGTCAATTTTGGACGATCATAATCATAATACAGTAAATTCAATTAAATCGAGTGCAGGAAATACATCATCACAAATCAAACTTCCTGATATAAAATTACCCTCCTTTTCGGGTTTATATGACGACTGGCTCGAATTCAAAAATTCATACACGACCATGATTCATGATCGTAATGATTTAAATGCAATTCAAAAATTCCACTATCTACGGTCATCACTTAGCGGTAGTGCATTGCAGGTTATAAGCGCCTTAGAATTTTCCTCGGAAAATTATATTCATGCATGGGAATTATTACTTCATAGATTCCAAAACGATCGACTTTTAGTACATAATCATGTGAAAGCTCTCTTTTCTGTGCCAAATATTAATAGGGAATCGCCATTATTAATTAGGAAAATGATAGATTCTGTCTTACGTAACTTACGAGCATTGAAATCATTAGGAGAACCCACAGAATCGTGGGATACTCTAATTATGTATATGATTGTGTGTAAATTAGATTCGTCCACCGAACGAGAGTGGGAGAATTATAAGGGAACACTTATATCCGGCTCGAAGGACCATGTTCCTAGCTCAGGTTTTTTGGGTTGAAGAACATATACTATCAGGTCAAAATAAATACGTTTTATTTTCGAAATTTTGTACATAAGCAAGCAGTTAGGTTCAGTGAGAGAGAGTGAATGAATACAAAAGAACGAATTGCAGTTTATGGACCGAATGGGGATCGAATGAATGGACGTTCATTGCGGACCGTTCAGCAGCTCCGTTTGATTCTGTAGTCGCTAGATGGCGCCAACAGTGTATAATATAATAATGGATAAAATAGCATTTTAAAAGACATTGTTTCTGAAGTATTATTTAGTTCCCAAAAACCTAAAGCTTCTTAGACAGTATGTTGAAAGCACAATTTAGAGAATTTAGTTAAATAGATGGACTAAGTATGCCCCAAACAAAACACATAGTGAATATCAATTCATGTCGAACCGTAGACTGTAAGTAAAAAATGATAAATACAAAGTTACGCCTTCAGCAAAACAAATTCGTAAATATATTATTGCCTGTCACGAAACTTGTGAGTTAAGTGTATTTTTCATAATGATCTCTTTCTTGTTTAACAATGATTTTATTTTAACACTAAAATTATAAATTTTTGGCTTAATATTAAATAAAATATACAACTGGCAGCTCATGTTCGTGTGGGTCACCTTAAATTCTATGTAACGAAGTCGTTTTTTCTGTGACTATTGTATAATTTGCATAATATATGAAATTCCACAGGCACTAAAAATTTTATTGAAATAAATTTTATGAATAGGATTTTTCTTTTTTTGTATTCTTTTGTTTGATTTTGTATACGACTTTTCGGACATATTTGGGGGTTACATTTTTGTAAATAACAACGCTCTTGTATCCGAAAAAGTTTGAAAAATTATGATTCTTCCTTACCCTTAGGGTAAAAGATTTGATTTATTAATAATAAATTTACTATTGAACTTGGAGGCATTTAATTTGTTTATCACACCAATACTTTTTCCTCACATGATTAATTATTCAAACTTGGGTTTTATTAACATGATATCACTTAATATTCTAGGGTTCCCAACCATACTGTTAAAAATAGTATTATACTGTTTTCACTACATTATACTTTTTACTGTTGAACAAAAAATAAAGTATACAAAATACTGTTACCAATATCACTTGCATGGTAGTAGTCGGAGGAAAAACTGATTATTTATCTAAAATACTGTGTATTTTCCTTCTCAGACCTAAATATACTTTATTTCTTGTATAAAAAGTTGGAAATCCTTTTACAACATGACATCAGTATGATTATTATTACCAATACCTTATAATTTATTAGTAAAAGTTGTTTACGTGGGAATTATTTAAAATAGGACGATTAAGTTTTTGGTATTGAATGACGTAAGGAACTTTGTATGTGAATAATATTCAAATGATTCATTTGAGTAAAATGCACATTACTTTCGCATAAAATACATAAAATGACAACTCTCTTTTAGCTACTTAAATCTCAAACTTAGGACAACATAGATTAGAAATGGACTCTATATCACAAGGTGTGAAATTTCTTATGTGATCATCAGCGATCGGAATTAGGTGTGATATTTAGGGTCAATGAATTCAAACGCTGACGTTAGCGTGGATATGCTTACGGAATCCCGGGATTCTTATTGTTAATACGACACGTACGTAAACGTATAATGTACCTATCAGTAGTGGCGAGGGGTGAAATTATGGCAAAGGTAAGCCGTTCTACAAAAATGTTGTGATCTGCATAGTGGATCGGTGGGGTAGGATTTCTAAAAGGTAAGCCGATGGGAATCGGCAAAATCGCCAATGGGAAATAAAAATGAAAAGCATTATACCACATTCTATATTCTCAAAAAAAAATATGGACGTTACTTGAAGATTATCCGATTTCATATTTTTTACAACTGAGGTTATTTTAGAACAGTATGTACGGAATAGCGGATTGATTGGTAAAAGTCGTTATTCATTATTCATTTTACAATCCCCGAAATCCCGAGGCGGGAGCATATCCATATGATTGTAGCGTTGGAAAAATACATAAGATTTCATACCTAATTCCGATCACTGGTGATAATGAAGAGGTTTTTTTAAGTTTAAGATTTAGGTGGCCACTTTAGTAAACCCTTAAATATAATTTAGTTAAACATGTGTAACTGTATGGAAAGCTGCAGAATAAAGCGCTTGCATAGTTTGTGTTAGTCGACGTATAATTATTGTGAGTAAGACTTAATTTCAGTAGCGAGGAGATAGATCACAAAATCATTTCTTATTAATACGAAATAATGTACATACTAGTTGTAACATAGAACTAAGATTTATTATCATTTTAAGATAATAGACTGTATTTGTAAGATTATTAGATGTGTTTGTTTTACCATATATTAATAATATTCGACTATTTTACGAAGGCGTCTAAAAGCTACAAAGCAATAATAAAAAGGCGTCTATATAAATTGGTCGAATTATATTAGTCATTCTTTATATTATGATATTGTAATATTAGGTTAAGGGAGATGCTTTTTCACCGACATATCTACTATATTTTTAATTGTATGTGATTGGTTGACATCATAATAACTTGCCAACGAACGAGGCATATAGAAAAACTATTTTTTTATTTACTCAGTTATTATAATTACTATTTTAATCATGCTTAAGAGAACATAAGAGAAGAATTTATAATTGATCTTGTGTTTAGTTAATATTCGAAGTAATTTGTATTTAATTTATGAATGATCAACAATATAGTTTTATAAGATCAAACTATTATGTTGATCATTTGGTGATTGTCAGAAAGAGCAGGCAATTTGTAATAATTTAATTGAATAGAAAATGTTGTAAGCACAATCACTTCAAGTGACATAAAATGTATAAAAACCTAAAAAACATGTTTTTTTGACATTTTTAAGAATCTGTGAATAAGAGGCGGGTTGCTATGACGTTTCGTTCTACACTACATAATATTCATTGAATTATTAAAAAAAAAATGTGGAATTTTTCAAATAATTTATTAACGAAGTCTGTCTGCCTTCTTGACGCTCTGCGCAGTTTTATTAAATTTTATTTATAAGTAAAAAAAAGAATTAAATGTGATCACTTTAAATATTCTAAATTCTGCGATGTATATAGGGCCTATTTTATTAATCATTATCTTTTTTCTGGTAATTGATAATTTCTAATAGAAGCATGTATTAGATACACAGCATTTATAAGACTCTGACATTCAGCTGATAATAAAAAGGATGACCTTACTCGCTTTTTTAGATTCAATTAAAATTAATTATTCAAAAAACTATAATTTCTTGAATGACGCTTTTTTTTAATATTCCTGCCTTTTTTGTGGAAAAGACATCGTATTACCTGTTAAAAAGATATTGATTAATAAGGTAACTTTATATGATGTAAATTGTGCGATGTATATAGTCGCGTAGCGTGTGTGAGTGGCATTACGTCGGTCGGTGGCCGTGCTGCTATATTTATTTGCATTAAGTGAATTTTGTAAAAAAAACTATTGGGAAGTAGAATGCCATATTGTGATTAGTTTGTTAGCTACACGAAGTATTTTTCAAATAAAAATATCTATGTATACATGACACTTTGTTGTTTTATTGCTATTATTAAACAAATCATTAATTTAACCGGGTATTTCTTATCGAAACAATTTTAGTTATAGATTTTCGTTTTTGTTGTTTTTCCTTAGTTTTTGTAATGCCAAAGTTTTGGCATAATTTTGAAGACTGGTATCGAAAACCGGGCTCTACGGATATCGGTACCCGGGATATCGGTACCAAGATTTTCTAGTTCTATACTGTAAACTCGTTAAAGTTAAAAATGTGATAGGAAAACTCGTGTTTCATATATAAACAATTTATTAAATGATAGTTTACATGTTGTTGGGCCAATTAAATACATATTGCCTTGAGATAGGTCAGTGTCAGTAAAGTTGTAAACATTCATGATAGCTACGATATCTCATAGATTACGTAGTTATAAAAATGTAGCATATATAGTAGATTTTTCTAGTTATTACATACTTGAATTATTTATTGACCACTGTCAATGGACAGTAAATTTGAAAGCGGGATATCTCTGTCTCAAAAGGATCATGTGATTTTTACTCTTATTTAATGTTATTTCGCCTTTAAATATTATTGCCATTTTGCATTTTTCAGATTAGGTCTAAAAATGTAAAGCTATAAAGCAAGCGATGTCTGCAATTCAGCTTGTTATAATGGCACGCTCTGGGGCATTAGTGGGTCATGCGGGGTGCTTGAACCTGATCCCCGCCGAGGCCGGTTACGTAAGCACCGACCCGCTGCGAGGTTAGGGTTTACCACGTGGGTATTGATATATTATTGGGGTTTAGTTGAATAAAAATTTTAACTGTGTAAGAAATTTGTTTTTTTTTACATTAGACATAGAGAATCGTGTCATTCAGCCTAGAGTGCTGGCCGGTGCGAGAGCCAATGGCGGCGCGAAGCTGTGACACACCTTCGTGAAGTTTTAAAATTGGAACGGTGCGCGCGCCGGCCGGCGGCGGTATCGAGCGGACGTCAGCCGCTGTCAGTTGTCAGTTGCGAGCTAGACCGGGCGAGTGCGTGTCGTGTTGCTGAGCGATCGCGATGGCTCTGCTCAGACGTTTAGCAGTGAACGCGCCGCGGAATGTTCGCGTGCTCTCCGCTTCTCCGCCGCCGGCGCGCGACGAGCTGGACCTCAACTTCAACAGCCCCAAGGATGCCTTCAAGAGCAAGACCACCGCCGAGCTCGTGCGGGCCTACTTCGTCTACCAGATATGCTCCATCAACTGGCTAGTGGAAAACAACGACATGGTGAGCCGATCGATGTTGGGACTCAGCTGATCCGTTATGTAACAAACTAAGGTGATGTTTATTCGGGCTCGGAAATCTAGTGGCCTTGGCGATTTGCTGATGGACGATCGCCTAATTTAGGATGTTCTGTTTTTCTATTCGTTTACGGTTGAGTCACTGCGTTATAACCGCGGTAGAATGTTTCGCATCGGCGTGATTTGTTGTCATTGATTTTGCGATACCAGGCTGTTATGCAGTCGAAGAGATCGTTAAAGGCTCGTGCCCAATCGTGGATGAATGGGAATTTTTGGGCAGCAGACGCATGCGTGGCGCGGCGCCTGACCAGACACCGGACAGACACCTGTCTGCAAGTCTGCGACCGGTTCTAAAGATGCTAGACACGACTTGAAATTAAATAGTTTTTGTTTTTCATTGAGCTGTATTCACATACCCTCAGTCTTTTTAGCTGTTCCGGATCGATGATAATCTTGCTATGTATGATTTAACATGTATGTGGTCGGAAAATAATGCGATTTTCATTGATGTGGGAAAAGTTATGGCAGATTATTCAATGGGCATGGCCGGCGATTGTTATGATTTGTGAAGCGTGTCGCTCGGCGTGTCGCATTGTTAGTTTGTCGGTAGCTGGAGATAATTATCGTTTTACATTTTAACGTATTGCCTATTCTTCCAGAGAAGGTTATAGGTTTTACATGTCAATAAATGGTTATATGCAACTCTTTAAACAGGGTTATTTGTGAAACACCATCAACCTCGTAGGAGTGGATTACAAACAAATAAACAACAACATTTGTTCTTGTTTGTGCATTACTTTCCGAAAAAAAACGACTTTTCATACAAAACTCGATCGGTCGTATCGAACGAATGTCGATTTTTTTAGGTAGGTAGGTATTTATACGTATCCCCAAAGTCAAAGTCAAGGTGGCCATCGATTTTCCAAGAATGTAAGTTGGTACCTATATAAATAGACACGATAGCATAAGCAGCCAGTTTGATGGTTTTTCCACATTTACGAAAGGAAATCAAACTTTGCATGCACGTCAGGAGTATAGAAAACGACATCACCTTTTATCAGAAAAGTACTCTTTCTACCTGAGGGATAGAAAAGTAAGTATCCACGCAAACGAAGTAGGTAGTAGGTAGGCGGCGTATAGACGCAGTAGGTACCTAACATATCTCTTTCGGTGATTGAGCAGAGATTTGAGCGTTGACGAAATACGGCATTTGATACAAAGTTTCCTTTTTTTCGAAATGAATAAACCGATTTTAATGAAACTTCATAAAAAAGTTTTCTATATAAATAGCAAAATAAGACCGATTCTATAAAAACAGCCAAATATCTTTTTGTAAATAAGAGACTTCAAAAATATTCTTAATTGAATTTTTAGACGTATGTATCCTGCTTATGCGTATAAGTTTCATTAAAGCCGGTTCATTCATTTCAAAAAATAAGGACTTGAAAGTTCGTGTGAAATGCCGTTTTCGTCAACGCCCTTAAAAGACGTGCAATAATATCTATACTTAGTTAGCACAAGTCGTGATTTTCGAATAAACAATAATACTTAAATTGGTTTTTTAAATGAAATTCAGGGGTGATAATTGATTCTTCACACTGACAAAGATATTGAAATGGTAACTAGATATATCCACTTTTATAAGGTAGGTAGGTATGTTGTTTGAGTACCGTAGTAATAGGGGTTACCTACGCCATATCGAATACCAAATGATCGAAAATCAAAATATCGAACACTACATCGAACGCTCAAAACATCGAACGGTTAAAACACCGAACGGTCAAAACATCGAACGTTCAAAATATCGAATTTACAAATAATCGAACGATCAAAATATCGAATGGTTAAAATATCGAACGCTCAATACATCGAATGATTAATTTATCGAAAATTTATATTTTACCTAGTTTCTTCCATCATGAACAACCAGTAGATATTTCAACGAAATTTCATAAAACTTAATTTCCGAACGAAGCTATTGCGTCAAATAATGTTTGTTCTACCCACTAACGGAGTAATATCTTTAAAACCCTCAAGCACGTAGCGGACCGCAAAGTTATCAAGACGGTATACTTTGCGCTATGTCAGTCACTATTGGAGTACTGTATTGTGATATGGGGTGGTGTTGCAAAAACTGATCTCCTCGAAGTAGAGAGGGCACAACGTGCTATTCTTAAAGTGGCCGCTGGTCTTCCTTTCCGGTACCCTACAGTAGACCTCTACAGAGAGTGGAAAGTACTCACAGTCAGACAGACCTACATTCTGAACACCATCTTAAAAAAAACACACTCAGTTGAACTATGATCCTGATTTGTTAAAGGACAAGCGTAGAAAGGGCACCGTTTGTCAAACTCTTTCTCTAAGGACAGCTACCTCACACAATTTCTTTGTTTTCATGGGCAACTACCTTTATAATAAGTTAAATGGGATTCTTAATATCTATCCCCTCCCCAGAGCCAGGTGTAAAGTAACGATCACAAACTACTTAAAAGAACAGGACTACGAAAATACTGAAAGTTTACTTATTCCTCTAAAATAAAAATGAAAATCACCTTCTGCACACATAAAAAATAATAAATACTTAAATAAAAAAAATAAAAAAAAACGAATTATAAAATAAAAACTTAATGAATAACATTGGCTTCTCCTTTCGACTCCTTTCGACTCGAGTTATATCGGCAAATATAATAACATTGGCTCATTATACACACACACATTACACAATCACACACACTTACACACACAAGCACTCATACACACACAACCACAAAATTCTGCTACTATTTAAAATGTTTAGTATGTACTAGTTCTCTAAGTTATCTTTATTAAGATTTTTTTTTTCTTGCAACAATTAATACCACCTATAAAGACACATAGGTCTACAAATGCGGTTAACTGAACACATTTTGTATCCTTTTGCGGGGGTGGCCTGGTGACCTGTGTAACCGGTTTTTCTTTTTAAACCTATTGCGGGCACCAGCTTCTCACACTTCAGGTCTACATGTACTCAAATATTATGTTCTAGTCTTAAGCTACCTATTGTGAGAAGAGAAATAAATGATTTATTTATTTATTAATATTTTGTATACAAATCAGTTTATTTATAACTTCATAGCAGCAGTCTTGTTTTATCAGTTTATGGGTGAATTGAGTATTTTTGTGCTGAAAAGTTAATAAATTTGGAGAATAATATTTTTCGATAAACTCATCATTCGATGTATTGAGCGTTCGATATTTTAACCATTCGATATTTTGATCGTTCGATTATTTGTAAATTCGATATTTTGAACGTTCGATGTTTTGACCGTTCGATATTTTGATTTTCGATCATTTGGTATTCGATATGGCGTAGGTAACCCGTAGTAGTAGTAGGTAATTGAAAGTCAAATAAAGTAGGTAGGTAGGTAGATACTAGATATATTCACTTCTCAAGCTTACGCGCTCACTAGACATGAAATAAAAGACTTTCTAACGGATACTAGCGCGGTTTTATTGAAAGTAATTTGGTAATTAGTTGGTTTTTGGTTTGATTTTTGATTTTCCGACGTTTCGGCACCTTTGCAGCTGCCGTGGTCACGGGGGACCACGTGCTGTCCTTAAAATAAAAAATCTTTTATTTCAGATACTAGATATTTTATTAATAAACCTAATTTCGTCAGCCTTTCACATTCACACCTTACTTATACTAGGTAGGTACGTACAAAACTTCGGTTTTGGTTTGAAAAACCCAATTATGTTTTTCGGTTTTAATTATGAAAGTAAGTACCTAAGTACCTATAGGTAAATGTTTTTCCTTCTATCAGTGCATTCAGGAAAATTAATTTGGCACTAAATGGAATTCGTCTGTTTTTTATGGAATGAGGATAATAAGCGTCATTTTATAAAATATATTATGCGCTTTAATCGATCTTGCTTGTTATTAGGTAGGTACTCATAATAACCATAATTCTATTTAATTTTAAAGGACTCATTTTCAGTTAATTCCTAATTAAAATTGAAAGTTTCCGTTATCCTTAACTTACTTATTTTCGCAATAAAATAAAACTTTATATTAAAAAATGCAATGAGGCTTCATATTTATCAAGTAGATTTTATACCCGACTGCAAGGAAAGAGTTATGTTTTTCGCGCGTATCTTGCATGCAAATAGGTATCATCTATGTTTGTTTGTATATCTATCTATTCTTTTTACCCGACTGCAAAGAAAGGGTTATGTTTTTCGCGCGTATCTTGTATGTAAGTATGTTTGTTTGTATGTGTGTTTGTATGTAATATTCTTTTTACAGCATGCATTTCGTATTTCGTACGCTGCAAAAGACATCAACGAGCTGAAAAGGCACCACAAAAACAGTTTTTTTAAGAAATTTTCAAATGATTTTTATATACTTTTTGCCTCTGTATTATTTAATCATTCCTATGAATACATACATATGCAACAATAATAAAAAATATCACCTACAGTCGAAATCGAAACGCCATCTAAAACTATTCTGCAACAAAATTGCTGACGTAAAGTTTATCGTAAAAATTCGTGTTTAATTTTATTATGTCTCTTATACAAACTAACAATCTAGGTCGTAAAAAATCGTCCTAGGAGGAAACTCAGTCAAGTTTACATTTACAATTTTTTTATTAGTACATTGTAAGTACACGTAATCAAGTAGGTACTTATTATGTAATCTGTGATTGTACTTCTCATTATTGTAATTAAGTATTACCAGTAGGTACACCTAATAACATATTGTATTCTAGTTGTAAACTATTTACTGGACTATTTTAATTTTATTATCTCTAGGTACCTATCTAAGTAGTAAAACATGTTTAATGTAGTGTAGGTAGGTACTAGGTACTTGAATGCGGAAACAAATAGGTATAATATTTTCAGCTCTAGGTATGTAAGTATTTTGGAATTGAAGATGGATTAAAGATCCTGATGCAACTCGCTATTCTCAGTATTTCTCTAAAAGCCTACTTTACCGACCTACTTTTTTTTTGCTAAAATACTTGCTCTTTCCATAAGTTGTTTGTTCGTCAAACCAACTCGTGTCGTGTGAAAACAAGGTAGTGAATCTTGCGTCGAAGTCAACGTCCTCTAATTCATCAATACGGATAAAACCGGTCCCGCAAATTTACAAAATTTTAAGCCAAATTATACTTTATTGTGTAATCGTAAGGTGTAAAGTACTTTAGCAGACACGATACTTTTAGGGGGAGATATTCCACCAATTTGGAACAAGATGGGGGAAAGGAATTTTATTTGGTGGGAAATAAAGTTAAAACTTTGAAAAGATTCGACACTAAAGTTGTCGGGTAGGTCGTCGCGTGGTTTGTCCAGGGTTTTTGATTTCGTCTGTGATTCGGAATAATTCGGATCTCCTTAGGATTGTACAAGAAAATGATTTTTCTGTGGACGTCTGTCACACAATGTGACGTAGGTATAACTGGGCGTCAGTCGTCACATTCAAATGAGACCAATATTCCTGGAATACATATAGTTAGGTGTTGATTGTTTTTTTTTCTCTGAAACTTTTCTCAGCTATTGTCACTAATGAAAATGTTTTGAAAGTACGCTCGTAGGTATACACCATGTATCAAAAAACCCTGTCAGATCTTGAAAAAGGTGATAGTTTGCTAAAACTAAACAACATTTACCAAGGAACATAGGTCGAAAAACTATTTTTTTTTCGCCTTTCCATTGCTTACTATTCTCTTTCTACTCGGTCAGCTGACCAATACATTTTGTATGGGAGTATGAATTTTTTTTTCGTTTTTCGACCTATGTTCCATTAGTGGCGTCAGTAGGATGAAAAATACGGCGTTTTGTGAACCAGAGATTTCCTTTGGTAGGATTGGTCCTTAGGAACCTAGGATGGATATAAGAAGGGGATGAAATTTAATGACCACCAAAAAAAACAATCGTTACCCTAAAAAGCCTCATCCAAAAAAATATAATATGTACAAATAAATAAAACCTGAACCAAAATCTTTCGGGATATTTAAGTCATGCCTGCACTACAAAAACTTTTCATAACCCAAAAAGGCCACGCGTGCACCAAATTTTTACTAGCAAAGTTTTGTGTCATTACTACCCAAATATATTACTACGTTTGCCATAAAATGTATGCATATAACCAAATATATTATATTGAAGGCAAATTGGTTGAGTGTCGCGGCATAAGAATAAATAAAACTGACTAGAACGGACTCTACTTTGTCCGCGTCCCAAATGCCTCCATTTATAATGACTACTTCCCCCTTCACGTTCACGTCGCTACGCCCCGGTTAATAATATCGCTAAAATTATGCTAAAATATGAGTTTTTCTTTAGTTTGGAATCATTATTTTAGTCTAGTTAGTAGATACAAAAATAAAAATATTCACTTTTTCTGGGTAAGTACTTACCTACTCCTGAGGAGCTCTGTGGCGCAGTGGTTTAGCGCCTGGCCCAGCGATTGCGGAGGTTAAGCAACGTTTGTAAGGGTCGGTCATGGGATGGGTGACCAGAAATTTATTATCTCAAGCTCCTCCGTGCTTCGGAAGGCACGTTAAGCCGCTCGTCCCGGCTGAATTTGCAGTCGTTAACACCCACCAATCTGCATTGGGCCCGCGTGGTGGGTTATGGCCCGTCCTCCTTATCCACCCATAAGGAAGACCTGTGCCTCAGCAGTGGGGACATTAAAAATGGCTGATGAACACACCTACTCTTGAGTTTGTATAAATAGGCTTTAGTAAAAATTTAACGGTAGTATCGGTAAACCTTTAGAACTTCATTTATATTTTTTGGGTAAACAATGATTTATTAGGATAAAATTGTGTAACATATTTGGGTGAAAATTTTAAATAAAATGCGAGTACATATTTGGTGCATGCGTGGCCTTTTTGGGTAGCTCAGCGATTATTCTGAACATACTTGCCTTTTTTAGGTAAGCGAACTTTACGTTTATTGGTGATAATTTCATATTAAAATGGGGATTAAATTCTGGTAAGTACTTACGATTTTTTGGGCGTTATATTTCATTATATCTGGTGATTGCTTAAACCTAAGCCTATAAGAAGTGGAGCCACCACGATTTTTACGCCAACTATCAAGGGAACTCCCATACCATTTTCTACGGAAGCCAAATACTTGGGCGTTAAAGGCTAAAATTGCCTTAGGAATTTGCTGTCGTTTAGCGGGTGCAAGGTGGGGCTTAAACCCCAAGATTGCCCTGTGGATGTATACTGCCGTAGTCAGGCCAATGATAACGTATGCCTGTGTAGTATGGTGGAAAAAAGCAACTCAAACGACAGTTATAAACAAGCTAACTAGCTTACAAAGATTAGCTTGCCTTATGGCAACGGGGGCCATGTCTACAACACCAGGAGCAGCACTAAATGCTCTGCTAAACCTACCGCCACTTCACTTGTTTATTGTGAAAGAGGCGAAAGCAGGGATCTACAGAGTGGGCAATACTGGTAAAGTAGGTTGGCACTCTCAAGCACTGAGATCTCTACATGAATCGCAGTGCTTGAACTCAAACCGCTTGCAATGACATCTGATGTCATGCTTCCACTCTGTAACTTCACTAGAAATTACTCTGTGGAACTGCCTAGCAGAGAAATGTGGTCTGATGACCAAGGCTCCTGCAAGGCTGGAAGCCTAGTCAGGTTCACGGACGGCTCCAAAATGGGTCACGATGTAGGCTGTGGTATACATGGCGTAAGGCCAAGAGTCAACCTTAGTGTTAATCTTGGTAAATACGCCACAATATTCCAGGCAGAGGTCTATGCCATCATAGAATGTGCAGAAACCAACCACCAGCGAAACTACACAAATCAGACTATTTATATCTTCTCAGATAGCCAAGCAGCACTTCACGCATAAACTCGAACGTAATACGATCGAAATTGGTAAAAGACTGCGTAGACAAACTGAATGAACTGGGACAAAAGAATAAAATTATTCTGAAATGGGTCCCTGGTCATTCAGGCATCATCGGTAATAAAAAAGCCGACGAGCTTGCTAGAACTGGAGCGCGAGGCCAACAGTTTGGTCCAGGGACCCTATTTTTGAATCGCTCGGATGGCTTCGAGGGCTCGTTTCTACTGATTTTCGTTTGACAAATCAACTCAAATGTATGAGCTGTCGAACGAAAATCAGTAGAAAAGAGCGCTCGACGCCAGGCGAGCGATTCAAAAATAGGGCCCCAGAACCTTTCTGCGGCATCTCAAAAAACCAGGCTATGCAACTCCTTAAAGATAATCTTTTGGACGAGTCAAAAAAATTCTGGCTAAAACAACCAGGACTAAGACACGCCAAATCCTTGGTGTTAGGCTCTCCGCTGCGTTAAGCGGGATCCCGCCGCGGGTATATGGCAGAGACGGACGAATGAGCTCATACAGTTCAGTAGACCGAACGTCAGCGCGACTATTAGAGTCTTAACTTGACACTGCAAACAAAACAGACCTATTTCATATGAATTTGATACTGACGTCTGCAGATATTGCAATGACGAGCAGCAAACGCCCAAGCACCTCTTATGTGAGTGTGAACCCCTAATCACAGAATAGGTAATAGTACAAGTCCCTAATCCACAAGCGTAGTATCCTACTGGAGCGACACGTAATTATTGACCAACCAAGAGGGAATAAAAGGCTACTCGCGAAAACGGACGAATGAGCTTACACAGCTCAGTAGATCGAACGTCAGCGCGACTGTTAGAGCCTTAACTGGACACTGCAAACTAAACAGACACCTGTTTCATATGAAATTGAGTGATACTGACGTATGCAGATATTGTAATGAGGAGCAGGAAACACCCAAGCACCTCTTATGTGACTGTGGACCTCTAATCCACAGGCGTAGCATCCATTTGGGACGTTACATAATCGACCCGGAGGAAATAAAAACTTTTAAAACCAGGAAGATTCTAGACTTCCTGGAAGCCGTTGGGCTTAAAGAGTTACTATAACTAGGTGGCGAGTTACAATAGATCTTTTAGGTCGCAGTGACTACAGCTTCATCTTGAGCTGCATAGCCCCTAACACTCAAATAATAATACCACGATTTTTGTAGTATTTTTTTTGAAATTTTGGCTTTCAGCCCAATCTCGATAGATGTATTAGTTAAGCTGCTATGCCCAGTTTGATATCATATTCGTATGAATTTAGGGTGTCGAACTCATTTTTGGATTCATATTTGTACGATTCAATTGTTAAACTACTTAAAAAAAATAAAAACAAAAAAAATACTCGCTTGATTAAAGAAAAAAAATTGCCATTAAATACACAAATTGGAATATTGAAAAAAGAAAAATACCTCGTAGGAGCTCTATTAACCTTTTATTTTTAAAATAATAATTAAAGAAAATATTCTTGTTTTGGCTAATTAAAAAAAATAACTTCGTTACCGTTGTAAGGAACTTATTATTTTTATTAAATATTAAAATTTTAAATATCAATTCGAAACTTGCTTGTGATAGGCTCAAATTGTAGCAAATTTAGTTAGCTTTATAAAAGTATAGAGTAGAGATACCTGAAAAACGCTTTCTTAATGTAGTTTTTTCAAAAATACTGAAACAAGTGCCGAGTTTTTCCAGCAGTACAGGGTTTCCAAGGGTTAAAACTTGGGTAAAACTACTCTCAAGGTACCTAACAATATCTGAAAAAAATCGTAGTTACATGCGTGCTTGTGATATTTGCCTTTTTTTGTCGGTATTAACTGGCATTTTTTTGTTTTTCTAATAATTTGCTGATATTTTTTAACTCTGCGTTATACTTTTTAAGTTTATTTCAAAACAGTTTCATAAAAGTGTTATAATGTATATATATTTGGAATTGGCTATTTATTACCTTTCATTTGATGACCCATATTGTTATGATAAAAAATATTAATATTTCCATAGGTGTAAAAGAAATTGACGGCAGGCGACAGTGAATTTTTTTTTCACTATTAATTGTTAATAATAAAAATTGTAAGTTATATTTTTTCAAGTCTTCATTCTATAAGCTTTATTAACGTATTTTTTGTTTGCAAATAAGAACATCAGTTTAATATTTACGGTGACTTAAAGTGAAAAAAATGAAGTTGAAAATATTGGTTATTGTGTAATGTTTAGGAAACTTCTTAATAAATTGCAATTTTGATACCAGAAATGAATTCTACGTCATTGATTTATCCGAAAATGATACCAAACTTGGCTCAGTATCTAAACTGAGGCAGTTATTAGCCTCGGACTTCTTTAAGGCAGAATTCCCCCCTCCCCCCCACCTGCTTGAAAAATCCAGGTGGCTCCACTTCATAAACCCATTTTAGGAACCCAAGGATCAATCTACCGTAGGAAATCTTTGGTTCATGGATAGCCGTATTCGTCGTTTTTTTGCTTTCTACGCTGGGGCTACATGGAGAAAGTTCTTCAGTTTCAGCAAATAGGTTTTTCAGGATCTCACAGGGTTTTTTGATACACGTTGTATACATGTGTAAAATATGCAATTGATCCGTGCTTCAGAAGGGACGTTAAGCTGTTAGTCCTGGCTGTATTTGCAGTTGCTAACACCCACCAATCCGCATTGGGCCCACCCACGTGGTGGTGGGTTATGTATGGCCCTTCCTACTTATCCACCCATAAGGAAGGCCCGTGCCCCAGCAGTGGGTCCATTCAAAATGGCTGATGGTCATGCAATAATTGAATTCAACTAAGTGAATACTTATAGGGTGAATATAATATGCCTAATACCAGCCCCCCAAGGATTTTGCAACTTTGAATCTCTGTTGTTGCTACAATTGCGGTCTTAAAAATATTGTTCATGTAGCTTAGGTAGGTTGATTAAAATAGTACTTAGTTTTACGTAGTTTTGTGGAAAAAAATAGGGCGAAAACCCCTAATTCCAGCCGTCTCAGCCGCTTTGTTCCCTGCCGATGCCGATTATTCCCAGGAGTCCCCTCTAACACTGTCACCCGGGGTGACAATGTTGTTGTTGTGGAGTCGTCACCCCCGTGACGAATGGGACGAAAATTTCCCAGATGTTCCCTTCAAATTCGTGCCAGAGGGGACAACTGGAACTTTTTTGTTGCAATTGTCACCCGTGACGGACCTACCGATTTGACCTACTGGTAGGACCACGGTATACCACTATGTATGTACTCGTGGTCCTACTGGACTAGGGCTTTTTAGAATATCGTAGTGTCCGAACGATATCCACCCTACTTAGGTATTTTGTTCAGCTTGCATATTGTATGTCGTACGTAGTTTCCTATTCTTTGTAACGTGTAAGGTAAGATTATAAATAACTTGATTACAAGGCAGACAGCGCGTCGCACCCCCGCTGTAGCTATTACCCCATGGTATTTTTAGTTGCGTGCGCGCATACCAGCAATTCATCATGGATGAAGGATGACATGACAGCTTGCCAACAAGACTTATGTTATTTTTGTTGTAATAATTATGTTCGCTTGTTCCTAAGGAGTACCTAAAGCAACATCAATGCTTAAGCCGATTTGAAATGATAACTAAACTAGTAAAAGTAGTTTTATAACGGAAATTGAAACGGTATCGCTTACTTTTGGATATAAAAATATCGCGTTTCTTTGACTAGATGATTTATAATGCTAAATTCGTACTGAATCTGCGGGATTAACTGTATTGTTTGTAGCTATACCTAGTTTAGTAATTATGTAGGTCCCCAACTACTTATTGATGTAGCTTTATCAACTTTGGCTTCCATGTATGCTTAAATATACCTACTAAACAAAAAGATCACGTTTTTCAAATACACTGGCCTGCAAAACTAAGTACTACAGAGGGCTATTTTTATACAAACGAGGTAACTTTGAAGCATTGGTTCTCCGCCCAGGATTAAACGTGGTGTGATCTGATGATGGCCATCCAGGTAGTGATTGGAGAAGATTCAGATCCCCATACACACCCAATTGATCTGATCGATAAGAGTTATCAGTTACAGCATTTCCATACATTTTAATGCTATTTTCGTGGTTTTTTTAAACATATCCAAACAGCTCTTAGAATGCTGATCAGATCTATTGGGTGTGTATGGGGATCTGAATCTTCTCCATTCACGCCCTGGATGGCCGTCAATCATCAGATCACACCACATTTAATCCTGGGCGGAGAACCAATGCTTCAAAGTTACCTCGTTTGTATGAAAATAGACCTCTGGGGCCGTATTATACTTCGAACCACGAAAGATGACCACAAAGGGCGCCCATCTTCACGTCGTAACTCATGAAGAAAAGACTTAAGACAAAATAATATTTCATATTCATATAGATATATCGATATTATTTAAATATATGAAATAATATTTTGTCTAAAGTCTTTTCTTCATAAGTTATGACATGAAGACGGCCGCCATTTGTGGTCATCTTTCGTGATTCGAACTGTACAAGCTCTTAAATCCTGCCAGGTTTATAAATTGCTGTAGTGACATCTCTTTCTCGTCGTATAGCAAATAAAAGAGATAGGTTGATAGCCAGTCAGAAAACTGCCTGGAAATAAGAGGTCATAATACGGCCCCTGTAGTACTTAGTTTTGCAGGCCAGTGTATTTATTTATCCTTACTTAAATATAATAATAAGAATATTTTATTTGGCAAGCATTAATGTGAAAGTAAGTTTGTTTATTTGTTACGCCTTCACTTCACTTCTTTACTACCTACTCAACTGATCATCATGAAAATTTTGTATACGTACCTACGTCAGGTTGTCAAGGGTACAGAAAAGATCGGGTAAGAAAAAATAGGGTACGTAGGTACGTACCGTACCTTTCATTCAGAAAAAATATACTATTCCCGTGGGGTAGAAAAATAACTGTTCATTCAGACGAAGTGGCGTGCGGCCTCTAGTTTATTATATTTCGAAAATTTGCTAGTGTAGGTAGACAGGTTTTGTCGCACAAATATCAATCTTTATTTACCTACTAGATGAATTCAAGCGCGCGAGATAATCTAGGTATAATTTAAATCAATACTTAACCTTGCAGAGGTCACCTACACTTTTTTTGCAAGTTTTTACGTTGTTACGTTAGCAAATTTGCATGCACCCACGATCGCAAAAGACGATTATATTTAAGACAAAACTGATTATGTTTTTCGCGTATTGCTACGTTATTAGGTACCGTATTTATAAGAACATTAAATCTGGTATGGCGTCCTATCAAAGAGTTAGCTAATTCGGTGTTAAAAACCGGCCAAGTGCGAGTCAGACTCGCGCACGAAGGGTTTGCCGTTCTTTGGTACTTACGGAATAGGGTATTTTCCAAATTTATGAAAACTGCTTATATTTAAAGATTGGGACGAACAATTTAACAGAAAAATAAAAATAAATTAAATAATGTCTTTTTTCTCCATTAAACCAATTAAAATCAAATATATTTTTAATGCTTTTGAATTTACCGCCAAAACGCTCGGTTCGATGACGTCTACTGCGTGACGTCAACTTTGTGTAAACACTTTCAACATCTTTGTAGTCTGTGTTACAATTTACTCTATACTTTACACAAAGTTGACGTCACTCAGTAGATGTCAGTGAACCGAGCGTTTTGGCGGTGAATTCAAAACAATTAAAAATAAATTTGATTTTAATTGGTTTAATGGAGAAAAAAAGACATTAATTAATTAATTTTTATTTTTCTGTTAAATTGTTCGTTCCAATCCTTAAATATAAGCAGTTTTCAAAAATGTGGAAAATACCCTATTCCGTACCAAAAAACGGCAAAAAATTACGTTTGTTGTATGGGAGCCCCCTTAAATATATACATATTATTCTATTTTTAGTATTTGTTGTTATAGCGGCAACAGAAATACATCATCTGTGAAAATTTCAACTGTCTAGCTATCATGGTTCATGAGATACAGCCTGGTGACAGACAGACAGACAGACGGACAGCGGAGTCTTAGTAATAGGGTCCCGTTTTTACCCTTTGGGTACGGAACCCTAAAAATTGTGTTTTAACACATCCCTAGACAAAGTTGATGTTTGTATATTACACACCAACTTTGCCGAGGGATGTGTTTTTTCATACAAACGAGGTAACTTTGAAACCTTGGTTTTCTGAAAGGGATGTTCCGTGCTTTGATCTGATGATGGCTATTCAGGGAGTGAATGGAGGAGATTCAGATCGTTACCTACACACACCCAACTGGTCTGATCAGCATATCAGGTATTATTACCACACAAAGCTGGTTAACTTCCATCGGAAGATAGTAACTGTAACAGTTCCTAAAACATGATAATCCTAGTTAGAAACAAGCAAAAACATCACATCGATCATATTGCCTTACGTTACACAGATTCGGCGCTACCAAATTGGTTAGACTCGCCGTGACCTTGAGCTAAAGTGTTCCAAATTACGACGCGTGACGTTCCTGAACCACGGACATAGTTCGTAATGGCTGCGCGTGATTGTTCTTCGGAATTGGTTACTATGGAAATGAGATGGTCCGTTTGAGATTTTGCTAGTCTTAATTATCTACTGGTAACCTAGTTCTAACGATGCTTTTGTGTCTTTTGAGTCGTTATGGTAATTCTTGCAAGAGATTCCGTCAGACACTAAAATTATACAATTTAGGTATGACATTTTCTTGGGAAAACTTTGACGTGATGACCACTTTGGCACTTTATGATAATCTTCAATTTCTTCATGGTTACCGGATCAATTTCCAGTTAGCCGCCCACGGTCATAGTGCATATAAGAATATGCCACGGTCCACTGAGCTAGGTGAAAGTGAAAGTAAAAAAATATTTTTTCAAATAAACTCACATAATAAGCATTTTTAAATCGGCAATCGTCGTTGTTTTAGGCATCGACATATTTGAAGTCCCGGATTCGATTTCCACAGGACGGACTTGGACTTGATACAATACCCAAGTAGCAAAGTTCTCCTGTAGTGCACAGTTTATAGGCTCACAGCACTAGTACCTCTCTCTTAGTGGTTCCAGGTTTTACTACCAAGCTTATAACAGGTTACACGGAGTTCGTTTGGGTTTATAGTACATCTATTCTTATAAGTTGACTTATAATCGTATACAGAACGAAATTATAGGCGCAATAAAGGCTAAGATGGCCTATAAAAGTGTTGCATATGTGTAAATACACTTGAGAAAACTTGCTCCAGTAAGTTACACTTATAATCGCCTAGAAGAAGTAATTATAAATCCGCTATAAGTATCATACGCCAGTAATAGTAATTTAGAGAACTAAATGCACTTAGAACCATTTGCATTTGTTACTTGACCTTATAGGGGTGTATGAGTCAACTTTATGTGCCAATTATAAGTGAATTAGTTCTACAGTGGTTTCTTCTAAGAGTAAGTGTACTTGGTATTATTGTGGACTCTCGAATGCTGTTATAGACTTGATTTCTATATAAAGGTTTCTTGTAAAACTGTTAGTGTCCAAAGATATCTCCGTGAAGTCCATTTAAGCTTTTAATATTTATCGCATCTTTACGGCCATTTTTTCGTCACAATATGGCGCGACAATGCTGTTAGAATTAATATTATTTTTAAACATTACTTAGTAAATACGCCATGTTCACAAGGCGAACAAAAATTGAGATGTAAAACACAATATACTTCACCGAAAATACTTACGCGTTTGCCGTGCAAACATCTATGCACGTATAATATTACGTGCGAAATTCTTACTTGTTAATACATTATATTATATGAAATACTTAGATAAACTTTACTTTATTTTTTTATTTTTTTCTACAACTGACACAATACAACAACAATTCACAAATGTTTGAAGTAGCTAGTAATAGAAGCGTGGAGTACGTTACACGCCTGCCTGGTTCCATTAGATGCTCATAGCTGGCTTCGCAGGAGCAGATAGTTCTGCCTAGTCCAACTATAAGTGTATTATTGGTCTAAAGGTGCCTTCCGACGGTGCGTGCTACCACGCACCGCACCGAGCCGCACGAGGGCGAGCATGGGCGCACCGTGGGAAACGCTGGCACGGGCCGTGCGTCGTTCGGCCATGTTCGGCGCACGGCCCGCTGTACCGTTCCCACGGTGCGCCCGCGTCCGTGCAACGACGCACGAGTGATGATGGCACAGTACAAATAGTCAACAATTCATTAGGTACTATTTAGTTCAAGTTATTTGGTGCCATATAGTACCATTAATTTGTTACTATTTAGTATTATTCATTATAGGTACTATTTAGTACAAATAATTTAGTACCATATAGTACCATTAATTAGTTACTATTTAGTACCATGCATTAGGTACTATTTAGTACAAATTATTTGGTACCATATTTTACCATTTCTTTGTTACTTTTTAGTACTATTCTATTTCTAAAAATCTGCTGTTCTATACATTTTGATATTTTCGTTAGGTATTAATTTTTGTATGAAACAGAACAGCTGATTTTTTTCGCGATTTCAGAATTGGTCCCATAGTAAAAGTTGTTCAGTTTGATGGTCCCTATCTACCATATTCGGCTTTATTAGGCTATTACTAAAACCCTGTATAGGTTTTACGCAATTTTTTGTTTTTGTTTTACTATTAGTTTTGTAATTTGCTAACCTAGGTATTTTATTGCTTAGAATAGTATTTCGCGTTGAAGGTAGACCCTATATAATATGGATTCTATAATATTATTATTAATAATAATAATAAAGACACTTAATTGCTCACTAACACAGGACATATTCAAAGAAAAACAGCAAAGCACACAAAAAAGCGGCCTTATTGCTAAATAGCAATTTACGTAATACGTACAATCACAAAACTAGAAAGATACGAAAGTACTTAGATGAAATTAAAATACTGTAGATAATTATTTATAGGACAGGGCCGATTGACTACTGATAGATATCATACTATGACGAGCGGCATATTGACAAAGGCGACGAGCCGCCACGAACGCGGACGCACAGCGCTACGCACCGCCACGCACCGATCCTTTGAAGTTACCGACGCTCGATGGATCGTACGCACGACGACGCACCGCGGCGCACCGTCGTTTCCCACGGTGTGTCGGTTCGGCCTGGTGCGCTCTCGTGCGTCTCAAGACGCACTCGTGGGAAGGCACCTTAAGTGGTGCTCGCCAAGTCTACTAGGAGTGTTTTATTAGCAAAAGTACGCGTATAAAATGGGCCCTTTTCCGTGGTTATAACTTTTTACTAGCCTGTTATAGACCTGGCCCCGGAACCACTACAAGACCACATTTTGTTACTTGGGTAGATAAGTAATTTACCAACTTACCTATGTTTTTTATTTAGATTAAGTAAAAAGAAAAAACTAATGAATTACTAATGAAATTAACGAATTTATCTTATCCCGCGCAGACATTCTGCAGACAGGTTATTTGCGTGATTAGTTAAACACACAACGGTAACTCCAAAAAAATATTATTTCTTCCACACATTCAATTCGTTACTGGGCATAGAATAAATAGCCTAGTAGAGGTACTTAGTTACAGTGCTTTGTGTGATATATATACTCACTGTTCTGTCAGACATTATTACATAAAAATCATAATCCTCCTTTTTGCTTCGCCGTAGTCGGGTAAAAATAGGTAGTTTACCAGTACCTATTCTAAAAGCCTTTTGCTGAAGTAAATGCATTTTTCGACGACCTCCGTGGTCGAGGGGGCTTCATGATGTCGCGGGTTCGATGCCCGGCTGGGTTAATTTTGAAAACGAACAATTTCCTATATTGTCTCATGTCTCGGTGTTTGTGGTACCGATGTTCTTCTGATTTCCATAACACAAGTTCTTTAGTTATTTATTTTGGGATCGGAGCAATATGATTGTTGTCCAATTGTAACGTAATGTTCTGGGCCTACCTACCGGCTAACTTAACATGGCTATCGTAATCGCTTTCATTTGACAGATGGATGTGTGTGACACATTGCTGCTTCTTTTTGGCACAAAAAATATCTTATCAAAGAAAAGTAGCAATGTGTCACATCCGCCCCTGACAATCTACAAGTTTGAATTTTGGCACGAGGGCGCATGATAGATAGATTTCAGGTCATTATAGGTTTTTGGTACCGCCCCTCTAACATCATTAGCTGTTCTTAGCGGCAGCCTTTTCAAAATTAAAATTATTTTGATAGGGTTTCGATTTCGAAAATGGTGATTGTTGAGAATACTTACAAATAAAGATTTTCGAAATTTTCTTCAGTTTTGCATGAAACGTCACTTTACAGGATGGCGCATAAGACACGTGCTGATTTGGACCAATAACAACAACGTCCAAACGCAACGTGTCTTACGCGCCATTCTCTAAAGTGACGTTTCATGCGAAAGAAACGTAGTTTATTATAAGTAGGTAACTAAGTAAGTATATCTATTTTTTTGTGTTCCAGTTGATGAAGAGGATGCGGCAGGTGATAGGCACGCGGCTGTTCGAGATATTCATGAAGGCCACCTTCTACGGCCAGTTCGTCGCTGGCGAGGACCAGAACAAAATCAAACCCACCATTGAGAGGTTAGTCTATGTTTAGATGATGTTCTAGTTGATGAAGAGGATGCGGCAGGTGATAGGCACGTGGCTGTTCGAGATAATCATGAAGGCCACCTTCTACGGCCAGTTCGTTGCTGGCGAGGATCGGAACAAAATCAGGCCCACCATTGAGAGGTGAGTCTATGTTTAGAAGATGATCACTGCTCGTTGGGTCATAGCCTCACAGGTAGGGTTGATGAAGAGGATGCGGCAGGTGATAGGCACGCGGCTGTTCGAGATACTCATGAAGGCCACCTTCTACGGCCAGTTCGTCGCAGGCAAGGACCAGAATAAAATCAAACCCACTATTGAGAGAGGTGAGTCTATGTTTAGATGATGTTTCAGTTGATGAAGAGGATGTGGCAGGTGATAGGCACGAGGCTATTCGAGATAATCATGAAGGCCACCTTCTACGGCCAGTTCGTCGCAGGCGAGGACCAGATCAAAATGAAACTCACTATTGAGAGGTTAGTCAATGATTAAATGATGTTCCAGTTGATGAAGAGGATGCGACAGGTGATAGGCATGCGGCTGTTCGAGATAATCATGAAGGCCACCTTCTACGGCCAGTTAGTCAGACCCACCATTGAAAGGTGAGTCTATATTTAGATTATCACTAGCCGTTGGGTCACATCACAGCCTCACAGGTCTTAGGCCCCTTGTTAGCCCTGTTAGGCCAACGGGTAGCTGTCTCAGACTGTCATGTGTTACAGCAGTCCTAGGAGGCTATCCAGTTCCTCAACGGTTAAGGATTTTGTAAAAACTACACTCAACCTTCATAGCTATCGTTATAACATAGAAGATTAAGGCCAAGGATTTTCCATACCAATAATTTACTGTCTTATTCAGAGTGCGTTCGTTAAACTAGGGCCAAAGTTAACATATGGCGTTAAACTGCGGACTAACGCCATTTTAGCGCAAATCGTAATCAGAGTGACAGTTTAACGTTTAGTCCCACCGTTTAAGGATTAAAAGGTGCATTGTGATTGGTTTAAAAGCATTAAACCAGGTTTTGTTAGAACAGTCTTGCACCCCAGTTTTGTGAAACATCTCTGAATAAGACAGTAAAAATTATAACCAATTTTCTCGCTTAAACTGAAGCTACGAGTATTACCTGAAATCAGATAACATTCTATTGGTATTGAATCCTACCGCATTTTTTTAAATAAAATGTTTATTGATCAGCTTGAACACAGCCCAGCATCCCGTGAAATGTAATCTCCCACCGAGCGATCCTTTTCTAAAGTTTCTGGGTTATCTTTTCAGCCGCTTTGGTGTCAGTAACTTTTAAGGAGATAAGAATTTAGGACGACAATGGAATTAAACAACAATTTAGAAATAATCCATTATAATCTCTTAGCGACACGTGTGACACTGAAGATGAATTAGAAAAATATTGAGTTGATACGCTCGTGCACAAATTTATTAGCCAGCTTTTTATTTTATAGGGTTATTATTATGGTAGTTACCACATTGACAGATTAAAGATTTCAAATAGGTAGGAAGAGCAGTTCTTAACTTAGAAAAGTTATGGTGTCCGTCCCGTTCGTCCTAATTGGGTACGATCGCAGCATTAGTTAGGTACCTACCCTATTCCCTTTCTGCGGCATCTCAAAAAGTAGGCCATGCAACTCCCTAAAGATAATCTCTTGGACGAGTCGAGAAAACTCTGGCTAAAACAGACAGAATTGAGACACGCCAAATCCTTGGTGTTAGGCTCTCCGCTGCGTTAAGCGGGATCCCGCCGCGGGTATATGGCAGAGACGGACGAATGAGCTCATACAGTTCAGTAGACCGAACGTCAGCGCGACTATTAGAGTCTTAACTTGACACTGCAAACAAAACAGACCTATTTCATATGAAATTGATACTGACGTCTGCAGATATTGCAATGACGAGCAGCAAACGCCCAAGCACCTCTTATGTGAGTGTGAACCCCTAATCACAGAATAGCTAATAGTACAAGTCCCTAATCCACAAGCGTAGTATCCTACTGGAGCGACACGTAATTATTCACCAACCAAGAGGGAATAAAAACTATTAAAACCAGGAAGACAGTAGTAGACTTCCTGGACGCTGCAGGGCTTAGAGTTAGGTACTATAATTAGGTAGGTGAGGAGTCGCAATAGATTTTTTAAGTCGCAGTGACTTTCTGAGCTGTAGAGCCAGTAACACTCAAATAATAATAATGGCGCATTAGTTGGGTGTAGGTACTGTACCTCCACAGAGTACTCTTTACTACCTCTGCAAAAACTGACCACCAAATTGATAAATTGTTTGTTTCCCAGATTGCGGTCCTTCGGAGTGAAATCAATCCTCGACTACTCGGTGGAGGAGGATCTGTCCCAGGAAGAAGCGGAGAAGAGAGAAGTCAGGTAAGATACCATTTTGTATTCTTAAACGAGTGTAATCATTAGCAACTGACACCTGTTTTTGGCCGAAGAGAAATTATTTAATTTTGCTATAAGGTAAGTATGTCTATTATGCAACGTGTTACAAAATAATCCCTAATGAGTATGGTAGATATGGGACCATTAAACTGAACAACTTTTACTATGGGACCAACTCTGAAAATGAGAAAACAAATCAGCTGTTTCATACATTTTGATATTTTCGTTATTAATTTTTGTATGGAACAGCTGTTTTTTCGCGATTTCAGAGTTGGTACCAGAGTAAAAGTTGTTCATTTTGATGATCTCTATCTGCCATATTATTCGGCATACGAGGTTATTTCATTGTATATTCTGTGCTATAAGTGAGTATGAAAAGAGATCTTCACGACAATCGTAAAATGCGATAAATAAAAAAACACATTCCATTTCTAAGCAAAAAGCTTTCTCTTTATTAATTGCAAAACATGGTCCAATGCGTTTTGATTGTGCTTTTTGAACAGAAAATTTACTGACTGCAATAGGTATGCCATTATTGTTAGGTACCGTTAACTTCGATGGTTCTGCCGCACTGCCGTCTTTATTGATCTTTGCGAAGTTTGATTCGATTGCGATTCAGGTTTCTTTCTAATAAAATATTTCTGTAGTTATGTTATGAAGTAAGTAGGTAGGTAGTGCTGATACGATGCACGGCTACAAAAATCTTTAGACGTTTGTAAGCAATAATGTTTAACAGTCAATACAGAATGGGACAGGGCACTAGGCTTACACTTTTTCTAGTAAAAAGTATTCAATATTACTTTTGATAAACTGTTAAATATTTTCTTTTTGATTTGGTGTTACCGGTGAACAATTACTTAAATTAAGCCCCATCGTCGACCTACCATATACGAGGGTGGATTGATAAGTCCATGACTTTTTAATGAAGAAAGACTTCTTTTCGGAAAATTTTGTTTTATTTCTGTACATAATCTTATTGTAGCTCTGCGTATTCAGTCCAACGAAGTTCCTACCTCTTTAACCCATTATTTTTTTCTTTTATCGCCTGAAAACTGGTAACTGAAATGAGGGCCCATTTCAGACATCACCTTTTGGCTTGACGAAAATCTTTGCCCGCCAAGACATTTATCAAGACATTCATTCATGTTTGGTAAAAGAAAAAATCTCACTGGGGTTGAATCTAGAGAATAGGAAGGATTCGCATCTTCATTCGATGAGTTTTGATGTCATGAGTGCCGCCGAGAGGGTCAACAGGGTCATTAAAAAAAGTGAGAAGTTGCTTGAGCTTTTTGTTTCCAGAAGTAATAATCTTTTGCCTAATTTGAAAAAAATGTAGTGTACAAAGATTTCTTAAGGAGTTTCTTTTTAAGACAGAAAAATAAATTATGAAAAAAAAGTATTTCTTCTTTGCAAAGTCATGGACTTATCAAACCACCCTCGTATTATATTACGATGTAAAAAATTATCTACTATGATTTATTTGTGTCACGACTTTACCTCTCTGTAGTTGCAGTTGCAGTATTGTATACGAGAAAAGTTAATGAGAAATCACATTGACTGTTGTGTCGTGTCGTGCAGGATGTTTTCTAAGTTTAACCATGAATAGGTACTTATTCTGAAGGTGAACCGTCTGAATAAAAGTAGCAATAGATTAAGTATACAAGAATATTTTTTTGGTTCGGTCTGATATTTCGAAATGGTAGTATTTTTTTTTAACACGTTTTTATTTTTATCCTTAACCAACTTCTGCTCGCGACTTCGTCCGCGTGGATATTAGAGAAAATTCTTAGCGAACCTTCAACCAGGATTCACCAGACGTTTTTACGCATTTTGGCGGGCCCCCACCAAGCGCGCTGCCTCGCGAGGCAAGACGTTTGCCGCAATAACCTTTAGCAATTTCTACTTCGAAAATGAAGGATTTTCTTCTATCCACAACTTCATCCCCCTTATCACCCCTTCGGGGGTGCAATTGTGAAAAACACTGAGGCACGTATTTATTAATTTTCAATCATCAGCCTAAACACAAAATTTGTAGATCCTAGCTTCAAAATTGAGGGACTTTCATACAAATTTTCAAAAATCCTTTCTTAGTGGATGCCTACACTGTATAACGTATCTGTGTGCAAAATTTCACGTCTCTAGGTACAGCGGTTTGGGCTGTGCGTTGATAGATCAGTCAGTCAGGCATTCAGTTTTCGATTTTATATATTAAGATTTCAGATCAGCGGATTTACCGGCTAAAACAATAAAGTTAATGTTAACTGTAATTTGACAGATGGATGTGATACATTGCTGCTTTTCTTTGGTAAGTTTTTATTTGTGCCACAACGAAGTAGTAATTTATCACACCTACATCTGTCAAATTACATTTAACAATAAGGAACTTCATTGGTTTTAGACGGTAGACCCGCTGTAGGATCTTTCAGCGACCTATGGCATTACTTATTTAAAAAAAAAAACATTTTTATTACATCAAAAAAATGTCAAAAGTGTCAAAATGTTTCGTCCTTTTTCAGAGCCTGTTCGCCAACTAGTGAGTCCGTTAAGCCGAAAGACACGAAAGGGTCGCAGGGACCGAGCCCCGGGTTTTATTTATTTTTTGTTCTTTTGTAGCATCCAGTAGCTAGCTATCCTGTACTTATCAAACTTTGAATCACAGCCCTAGATTACGACCTTTGGCCCATTAACAGATGACAAATTTAAAAATATATCAATTTGACATAAGGGTCCTTGATAGGAAAACATGGTTTGCGGGGGTAATATTTTTACATAGAAAACGTAAAGTCGTAGCCACAAAAAAAACATCCGACACGCTAAAGAGATTATTTAGTAGCTACAATTATTAAATTGCGTATAAATAATACAAATATTAAAATACGATGAAAAAGAACGATAAACATCGAAAAAGTGCATAAGTGAGGTTATTTTCCATACTCTTTACACGTAAAGAAAAAGACAGAGACAAATGTTTTCGTATAACCGAGCCATAAGGCGTTTGTTATCCACATAGCGTTTTCAGACCGACGACACGGACGGACGGACAGACAGTTTGGTTATGATTTAATTACAAATGTGTATTTTTTTTTAAATTTGTATTTGTAGTATAAGATTTCATAATTCATAATTCTAATCACTTTTAATATCATTGCTTCTATAAGGTGATTCTATAAGGGTTCTGTTTTTTCCTTTTGAGATACGGAAACCCTAAAAGGGCTTCATTTCAAGACGCTTCTCTTTGGTTAACATCTAAATGCACTTTGTCAATCAAATACTTTTGAATTGATAGTAATACATTTCGGTGGAATTGATCTGTTTTATTTGTCCAGGGATTTGCATTGTAAGTACTTAAGTATCCGCACAGTAAATCCTCAGTAGACGAAACTTTACAGTATGATAAAGTTTCATAAATGAAACATATTTTTTTAATGATCCAATTCATTTTATTTTTATTTTTAGATATTTGTACATAGGTTTTGGTTCATACTAAATTTATTTATTTATTTATATAAAAGCACATGTTACAGTATCACTTTCACATCAATAATTGAGATATTAAACAATGTGTGATGGCCTGAAAAAACATACCCTGCTAGAGTGTTGCTTATTAAGACTTAATATTAAATTAAAACATCAAGTATTATGGAGCAAATTAATTAACATAGATTGATATTTAGAGAGCTTCCCGAGGATTAATATAATCATTTGAGCTTATCGCACATATATTCTTCTACTGAGTAATAACACTTTTTAACTAGAAAGTCTTTTACTATATTTTTAAATTTATTTTCATTTTTTTCTATTTTTATGTATTTCGGTAGTTTATTATATAATTGTATACATCTATAGTAAGGGCTGCATCTATACATTTCAATTTTTGGTTCAGGAGGAACAATATCATGCAGACGTCGGGCATTTTTATTAAATTGAAAGTAGTTCAGATGTTTTCTCACAAATAATACTATTTCAAGGATATATATGCACGGGAAAGTTAATATATTTAGTTTAATGAAATGAGGTTTGCAAGATTCTGGCTGGCGAATATTTACAAGTATACGTATACATTTTTTTTGTTGTATGAATATGTCGTGTGAGTCTGTGCTATGGCCCCATAGTATAACACCATAGCGTAGCCATGCGTATGCATAAGCATAGTAGACATTTAATGCGCAGGCTGTGTTTGTATTTGTTTTTATAACCCATAATGCATAAATAAATTTAGAAAACTTTTTTTTTATTTCACTGACATGACTTTTCCAATTTAGGTGGGTGTCTATATTGATGCCTAATAATTTAAGATTTGGTACTTCTTCAAATTTAAGGGATTTCTTTGTAACTGTTAGATCTGTTGGTTTCTTTTGGTATGGATGGAATTGTATGAGTTTGGTTTTTTTTATGTTTACTTCTAAATTATGTGCTATGAGCCAACTATTAAGTAATTTGTATGTGGATTCTATGTCACGACTACAATCAGTATTATTAGGACATTTGAACAGGATTGATATGTCATCTGCGAACAGTACAGTTTTATTTTGTGTAATTTTTGGTAGGTCGTTAATATAAACGAGGAATAATAAACATCCTAAAACGCTGCCCTGAGGGATAGAATGATTGATAGTGATAGTTTCGGATTGTATTGTTTGCTGAGTTCCGGTATTTTCATCTAAGTGTTCAATCTGTACATATTGTTTTCGGTTACTTAGATAAGATCTCAGCCAGGCCAAGACACATCCGCGTATGCCCATTTTGTCAAGTTTATTTAATAGGACTGAGTGGGATACCTTGTCATAGGCTTTGGACATATCTAGTAACAATCCAACGGCATAATGTTTATCCCTTATGTTATTCAACACTTCCTGAATGAAGGTATATACTGCAAGAGTGGTAGAACGTTTTTCCCGAAAACCGAATTGATTTTTGTCAAGGAGATTGTATTTTTCCAGAAATCGCTTTATTCTATTTAACATAGGTCTTTCAAATAATTGAGATAATGTGGATAAAACTGCAACAGGTCGGTATTGGTTTGGATCATTGCTTTTCCCACCTTTTTTGAGGATTGGTTTTATTCTTGCTAGTTTTAATGTGTCTGGGAAAGTGCGCTCTTGGAAAGACTGATTGATTATTTCTGTTATGACTGGCGTTAGTTCTTCACGGCATGCTTTAATTAGTATTGGAGGAATATTATCTGCGCCAGAACTGTATTTATTTGGAAGTGTTTTTATAATTGTATTTATCTCAGTTTGAGTGACGGGTTCAAGGAAAATTGAGTTTATTGATCTTTCAAGTTGTAGTGGGCCATTGTATTGATTTGTCTTTGTTAAATTATCATTGTTTCTTGCACCTACAGACACGAAATGTTTATTGAATAAGTTAGCTACAGTTACAGGGCATTTATGTTCAGAATTCTGAGAGTAAAGAGAAATGTTTTTATGGTTGGAAGACATACAATTATATTTCGTAATTTTATTTATTATTTGCCACATTGTTTTTGATTTATTGCTGGATTTATTAATTTTTTTGACATAATGTTTATTTTTAGATAGTTTTATACATTTCTTTAGTGTGGCAGCGTACTTTCTGTAATGGTGTTTAAGGGTTTTATTTTTAGATTCATTGGTGATTCGTTTAAGAGCTCTTTTATTTTTACAAGAAACTTTAATACCTTGTGTCAACCATGTGGATTTGTAATTTGGTTTTAAAGTAAAAGTTTTTTTTGGTATACATTTGTCTAAAATTTCCTGTAACTTATTGTGTAGTATGTTAAAATTTACATTTACATTTGTTTTGGTTATAAAATCGTTCCAATTAATTTTTTGAAGTTCTTGTTTAAATAAGTTTATATTTTTTTCATTATAAATACGTTTCGTAATTATTTTTTTACCATTAATTTTAATTTCTTTTGTTATTTTATAGATGAGACCTTTGTGGTCAGATATACCTAAGTCTTTTACATTAGCATTAAGTTTACACATATTGGTAAATAAGAGATCAATACACGTTGAGCTAGTAGCTGTTACTCTTGTTGCCTCGGTTATTAATTGATAAAGATTAAGTTCAAGCATCATATTTTTTAATTTTTGATTCAAGTTACAGTTCTCGAACATATCCATATTAAAATCACCTGTAATGATAATATGTTTGTTGCTTTCGGTTCTTATTTTATCTATCAGTTTGTCTACAAAATTAAAGAATGTATTAATCTGTCGGTCTGCTCTATAAATTATAATTAAAAGAATGTTAGGTTTCAATTCTACTGAACAGCATTCAATTACAGAATCTACAGATAAATTTGTGATATCAGGACGTTCTTTGTAGCAGGTTCCTTTCTTTAAAAGAATAGATACTCCTCCGCCTCTTTGGTTTTTTCTACAGTATGATGCTCCAACTACGTAGTTTGGTATTTGCATAACATAATCCTTCATACTTTCAGTAATCCATGTTTCAGAAATTCCAACTGCATCAAATTTCTGTTCATTTATTATTGATTCGATTAAATCGATTTTGTTTCCTAAGCTTTGAACATTTTGTATAAGTATGTTAAAATCATTGGTTTGGGGTTTACTAATTGCAGGCGAAGGTAGGACTTGGTCTATTATCTTGGTGTGTTTAAATTTTCCTGGGGTTCCGAAAGGAGTAATTCTGGTTAAATTTTTCATTCATTTGATTAAATTCGTTGTGGAGTTCATTGTTATTTTCTATGTAACTTGTTGTTGTTTTTGTTGAATCTGTGTTTCTATTAATATTTATTCTTTTCCCTTGTATATAAAGTTGATTATCACGTATTACTGCGTGAAGACCTTTCTTTCTGGCAGATAGCATTTCTTCCCGGATTATCTTTCTTTCCTTGCGCATTTTTTCACTTAATAGTGGAAATATGGCAATGCCTGTTCCTTGAAAGTAGTGGCTATTTTCTAGCAAGTTTTTGACCATTCGTTTACTTATTAATTCTACAATTAAGGGTCTACTTTTGTTCTGATATTTTCCAATTCTGCGCGTATCTTCTATATAACCCGTGAGGTCTATATTATGAATGTCGTAGAACATGTTGATTATCCGTGTTTGTAGAGCATATTCAGGTTCTTTGTAAATTTCGTCTATTCCATATATCACAAAGGACTTTGAGGTATCTTCAGTCTTAGTTTCTATTCCGGAAGTTTTAAAGTTGTCTCCTAGTTGCGCAATTTCTTTTTTTAGGGTTTCATTTTCTCTTCTCATGGATTCTATATTTTGAGTGAGTTTGTCAATTTCCATTTTGCGTTTACAATTTTCTTGTTTTAGTATATCAGTCTCGTGTTTCATATCTTGTTTTAGTTGAGTAATAGCTCTGGTTATTTCTGTTTGAATAGTGCTTTGAATTTGAATTATAATGGACGAATTATTTTCTTGGAGTTTTTCTGTAATTATGCGGCTTAAGTTTTGGAGAGTAAGCTCAGCTTTTGGTGAGTTATCTTTAGGAGATGCTGTTTGACAGATCGTGTCACCAAAAATGCTTAAATCACCAACACTTGCTGATGTGTCTCTGCGTTTCCTTAGAGTGACATTATTTGCGTCTAAATTATTCCGTAAATCAAGGTGACGAACAGGAGTGTCAGTATTGTCTATTTTCGGCCTTTTGCAGTGGCAAGATTGGCAAATCCAAGTTTTTTTATGTTCTTTGGTCATTGTGTTGTAGAATCTTTGGCAAGAAACGTTTGCACAGTCCAAATCGTATTTATCGTGGCACTGTGAACATGATAAATACTCTCGATGTGATATTTTTTTAAGACAACTAGCGCATTTCAAGTCTTCCATTTTCATTTAGCGCCCTCTTGTATTATAAATTAGCACTAATAAGTTTGTTTAAAAATGTACCAAATGTTCATAAATGAATTCGCAAATTCTAATATTCTGTAGTTTTGTTTTTCACTTAGTCTTTTAGTCTTATTATAATCATAATTTAGATCACTTCTATTTCTATAGAAGCACAATTAAAATATTGTCACACACTTTCATAACAATTGTTCAATTAGCGCCCTCTATTGGTACAGGATTAATTAATGAATGTTCAGGTGTGCTTATTTTGAGCTGGATGCTAAACTATTTGTAACGCGGAGCTATTGTTTGCATTCAATAGATGGCGGTAAATCCGCAGGGATTAGAGAAAAAGTTAAAACACTGAAAAATCTTGCCGCTGTGAGGATCGAACTTGGTTTTGCAACCGGTTACAGTCATAGCAGTGCAGTACAGCGCCGTCAGAGCATTATTTGGAGTGGCGAAATATAGATGCACTTTGAAGCTTAACAACAGTCTTTGTTGATATTTGTACTTAGCACCGAGTTCAAAGTTCAATTCAATCGAGTGGCTTTGCACCAAAAACCGTTGATAAATTTGCACGATTTGAATTTAATTGCACTTTATTCAGTTTGTTTATAAATATTGTTTCACTTTATTACTTGTTCATTATATTAATGTATATTTTTGTAAAGTTCTGACAGTTTACAGTGTTTTTTATTATAGTATTCTTGGAAATACGCTGCACAGTTTTAATTAGGAATATTTCACTCAATTCATGGTTTTTCACTTCACTAACAACACTGCTTACTAATTTTATTAGCGACAATAGATATTGAACACTTTCAACAGTTTAAATAAGCTTTTACTATTTAGTTAGAATTAATTTTATGGAGCCTATGTTTACTGCACGGCGCCATCTCGCGAAAAAAAAAAAAAAAAAAAAAAAAAAAAAAAAAATTACATTCCTGCAAAGTTTCGTCGACTGAGGATTCAATGTTGCGGTCTTCATATACAAAAGATCGCTTCATTTCCTACACTAAAATCCTTTAGAGCTTTCCTTTAACAGCTAGAGGGAAGAAATAGCTAAACAAATTTATTTAGTTAGGAGGATACCTATTTATACCCTACCATACTTTGTACTATTATTTATTCTGTGACCATACT
This sequence comes from Agriphila tristella, assembly GCA_928269145.1. Classification (NCBI taxonomy): domain Eukaryota; kingdom Metazoa; phylum Arthropoda; class Insecta; order Lepidoptera; family Crambidae; genus Agriphila; species Agriphila tristella. Next base: position 22,630,193 of record OV743445.1, read on the forward strand.
ACATACATTTTGACGAACATTACCAATCTTAGTTTGGAAAAAAATGATTTTCCAAAGGATTAAGAGCTATAATCGCATTGGACCATGATGGTCGAGAAATTACCTAGGTTATTTATTAATTAAATACCTAGCTAGATTCATGTATCTTATCCAGAGTTAGTAAATAATTAAGTATTATAATACCTAAAGTTGATGTAGAACTCTATAAATGATTTAAAGTTATTTAAGTATTAAAAACGTGTTACAAAAACCCCTAAAGTCGAATATGGTAGATAGGGATCATCAAACTGAATAACTTTTATTATGGGACCAACTATGAAAACGCGAAAAAAAATTGCTGTTTCATACAAAGAGGGACCAAGAGTCTAAAAGTTGGTCCCATAGTAAAAGTGGTTCAGTTTGATGGTCCCTATCTATTATATTCGGGTTTAGGGGTTTTTTGTAACACGTTGTATTTGTAATTTAGATTAGAAAATGTCGTTTGGATTCTAGATATAGTCCGTTATACAAGAAATTTTATGAGCGGACTAAATAAATCACAGAAGAACAGGGGAATCATCCGTATTTGATTGAAGCAAACTCCGTCACATATGTATATGTTACCAGCAATGTGTATTCTCCGGCATTGTATACAATGCCTAGGCATTGTATACAATGCCTGAAACGATCAGGCAATGTATGAAATGATATTCATTTTATACATTCCCTAGGCATTGTATACAATGCCTGCTGGTCCACCGGCAATGTGTAAAATAAATTTATTTCTGTTGTCTGTTATAAAAAAAATAACCTCAAAATTTAAGGCTCACGCTCCGCTGCGCTACGCGCTCGCCTTAAATTTCTAACCTAACCCGGGACCTACAGTAGTAAAGCAGGTTCGGTTCCAAACTCAATAAGCCGCCCTAGAGCCCCCCTCGAGCCCCCCCTCGATCAAAATCCTTTTATTTTACACATTGCTGGTGGACCAGCAGGCATTGTATACAATGCCTAGGCATTGTATAGAATGCCTATGTAATGTGTGAAATAGACAATAATATTCATTCTATTTCGTACATTGCCTAAAAGGGCCAGGCTGGTATACAATGCCTGCGTTTCATACATTGCCGGTGACATACTATACATAATACAGCTAGTACAGCTCCCGGCATATAAATTGGCAAGAGAAAGTTGAGACAAAAGATGCGCAGTAGCTGCAAACACTGTGTTTGTAGCTACTGCGCATCTTTTGTCTCAACTTTCTCTTGCCAATTTATCTGCCGGCAGCTGTACCTATAACCTTGATTTAGTCAGTTTTGTTGCCTGTTGCAAATTGCAATACTGTTATATGGGTAGTCCACACACAGGTCTGTGGGTTAATCTCACTCAGCTCAGTAACTACTTTAAACACTTTACGAACTATGCCGCGCCAATAATCCCGCTTATGTAGTAGAGTTGTAACTTCCCTACTTAACACTTGCTTGCTGTGACAAGGTACTTAGCTGTTCAGCTAGTTATAAGGCCGCCTGCACAAGTTCAATGTCGTGATAGCCGTGATTCGGTACGGCTTCGCGTAGTAAATGATCAACGTCATTCTTTTCGGCAATTACACGTGCACTTACGTCATTTGGCCAATAAATAGTAACGAAACAATTAATTAGAAGTCTTTCAGTTGTCCACTATATTTCTGCTATTGAAACAGTACTTAGATATTTATTTTTGGCAATAAACTTCATTGAACATCAAAGTAATCCACTTTAATGTTCTATGAAGTTTATTGCCCAAAACAGAAGTGTAATCTTTCTCTTGTAAGAATGAAAAATTTGTGTTCTTATTATTTATTAAATTACCTAATCTAAAGAGATTATAATAAGAAGGGCATCAGCAGCACGTTTCGTTTAGTATTTCTGGATCAAAGACTGCACTAAAAATAGGTATATACCTACTTTATATTTTTTACCAACCTAATGGTTACTTACCATGCAAAAAATATTTAGTTCAAAGGAGCACCAAGGCCATATCGTCAAGTTGACGGGATCTCACTGGATGAGGCTGGCACAGGACCGTGAGGAATGGCGCTATAGAGAAAAGGCCTATATCCAGCAGTGGGTGGATATGATGATGATGATGAAACGTAATCTTCTTTGGTAGTCCACTGTTTAAAGTATATTTGCATTTTTACCGACTTCAAAAGGAGGGAGGTACTCAATTCGACCCGTTTTTTTTTGTTTTTTGTATGTACACCGATTACTCGAAGACGGCTGAACCGATTGAAATGATTCAAACGTTATTGGATCAGGTTTGCTCCCAAGTTGGTCCCATTTTTTAAAATTTTGAAATCGGTTCAGTACTTTTCAGGAAAACCTGAAAATACTGTCGTTTTCGTTACCATTTTGTGAACTTATACGGATAATCGACCATATCTTCTTTGTTTATATACCGATTTAGACGATTCTTTTTTTGTTTGAAAGAGGATACTTTAGAGATGATACCATTTTGATTTCATTGTTATTGGAGTTTGGATTTAAAAGATACATAAGGGAACTCCTCAAAATCAAATATGAACTGTATAGTACAGCCGCGATTACACTAAAAAGAATAAAATAAAAAATTGTTTAAAAACAAAAAAAACCGACTTCAAAAAACCTGAAAATAAAAACAAAAACAGCTTCAAAATTAAAAACCTCTAAAAAGCAAGAAATAAATTTCAAATAACTAGATACCTACGCATATCACTGTAATAAAACACGTCTAATGAAGTCGGGTGGGGCTGGAGGACAACTTCTTTTTTTTATTCTAAGAGCCCCACCCGACTTCATTAGACGTGTTTTATTACAGTGATATGCGTAGGTATCTAGTTATTTGAAATTTATTTCTTGCTTTTTAGAGGTTTTTAATTTTGAAGCTGTTTTTTCAATGGTCTATTGTTCTACAAAATTCCAATAAAAATCCTACCTATATACTTACAATTTGTTACGAAAATACCCCTAATGCTGAATATGGTAGATAGGTAGGGACCACCAAACTGAACAACTTTTACTATGGGACCAACTCTGAAATCGTGAAAAAAAAATCAGCTGTTTCATACATTTTGATATACAGGGTAATTTTGCGACCCCTTTACAAAATCAAATAATAGTTCAAGGAAGTCATAAAAAAAAATTTGGTGAGATAATTATATATTTTTTTTTAAATTCACAGTTTTCAACCACTTTTTATATCCTAAAAATCTAGGCGCGCACGCTCACCGTCACGAACGGGACGCGAGCGGGGGAAGACGAGTGGCGGGAGGGGGGCTCGCGCGGGTCGACCGTGCGACACTATGTATTCTGTGGTGCGACGCGCAAACGGTGACAACAATTTCAATTTGTGTAGGGAAAAGTTTGGGGTAAAAATGTAAAAAAAATATTTTTGTTTTACTTCATAAATTGATTGTACTGCTGTTATAGAATGACCTGACAAAGTTTGAAAAGGGGTCCAAAAATTACCCTGTATTCGTTATAAATGTTTGTATGAAACTGATTTTTTTCCGCGATTTCAGAATTGGTCCCATAGAAATTATGGCGAAGGTAAGCCGTTCTACAAAAATGTTATGATCTGCATAGTGGATCATTGGGATGGGATTTCTAAAAGGTAAGCCGACGGGAATCAGCCTGTATAGACCCTTCGCCACTGCCATGTACTGTACCATATTAGGGTTATTTTTGTAACACGTTGTATTGTATAGGTAGGTGGGGTCTTATTTCGTTCGTCGAAAACCTTTGTCGCAATTAACACACATAATTACAGTTGTATTCCATCTAGAACTAGTGAAAGTTCCGTTTGTGCCAAAACGTCTCACCAAAAATAAATCTGTGGCCTAGATTTGATGGTTCCCCGATAACACAATAGTGACGAATATGATCTGTCGGACATGGGAATTTAGTCCTTATTCTATTGGTGTTACGGCGCTGGGTTTTAACGCTCGTCCTCTTTGGCACGGCGTTGGTTTATTATTAGATTCTATTAAATGAAAGTGAAATAGGTGCATAGGAATGGGGAGTATGAGTGATTTAGCCTGTGAGCCCGCGACAGTTTTGCCTACGTCATATGACATCACGATGAAATGCATGGACACGGTCGGAAAAGTGGTGCTGAGCGATGATCAGAAGAATATCACAAATAAAATTGGCCGGAAGCTTGAGAAAATCCTTCACTTCCGGTTAAAAATCACTTTTGAAGGACATCCGGCCAGATATGGCTTGGCAGACTAATTTATTCTCAAACACACTATTATTAGAGAGAGTTTACATATTAAGTCTGTAGTTCTGAAATGGCCGAAAGTAATTGAAAGACGGTGCCAAATATGGTCACGCACCGGATACCTTTCCCTACGTCATGTGACATCTTGACGAAAAGTAAAAATTGCTTAATTTGCCTACCTATGGTGGCAAATTATTTATGGTTATTATGAAACATTATTGAGATGGAGACCTGTAGAATTTATTCTGTGAAATTGAGTAAGGAAGTACTCTTTTCAAGTCTATCTATTTAGTATCATAAGTTGTGTGTGTTAATAAATTTATTTAAGTTAATAATGTACTTACCATTAGGTAGGTGCTAATAAGCACAAAATATTATGTGCTATTTGCTAAAGTCAAACAGGTAAAATCGGTATATTGATCATTCGTTGAGATAACTAACTATAGGATTGTGAACTCAGGATAATTTTACCCTAGGCATGGTGTTAGTCAATTCTACAATTTTGTTTTTCTTTTATATTTTTTTTCAATTTTTTTCGAAAGTGCCCCCCTGCAATGTCTGTCAAAAGTAATATCGAATCGAAGCGATGTTGCCATTGAGATGGCACTTTACGCAGTGTATAGTTCTCATCTAGTCTCGTCTCCTCCAAAACATCACTCTGATGTTGCTATAAGAGCTTAGAGTACGGCCAATGGGCATGAATTCTATAACACAGCGTGTGCGTGAGCATTTAGTGTAGACAGAACTGCTTAAGTATCTACTTTGTCTTTCAAAAATGTATCTTTGGGCTATCATGTTTTTTAATTTTATTATGTAAAGTAATGAAAACGGCGTCGTTGCAGTGCATCAGTATCGACGTACGGCGACAAGCAAGAAGAAGGTCAGCTGAAGCAGTACCACGTGGAGCAGCGGTTCGCGGACCGCCGGTACAAGGTCACCAGCGCCAGGACGTACTTCTACCTGAACGAGGCCGCCTGCGAGAAGAACGCGGAGGCTTTCCTAAAGAGCATAGACGCCGTACACGGTCAGTGCTCTCAAACTTTTAAATTAGCCTACTAGCTAGGGTTACCAGATCTAATAATGAGATTTCCTGACTTTTTCCCTGACTTTTCAGTAAATTTCCTGACATTTTGTACACCTACATCTTCATTCTTAATTTAGTCGTCGTTTGAATTTTTTTTCTCACTAAATTGATTAAAAAAAATATATGTGTTTTCAGTAGGTACTTAGGTACACTTTTTGGTTTTTAAAAAATCACTGACAACTACAGTTTTTCCCTGTTTTCCTGACAGATGCCTAAATTCCTGACATGTCAGGAAAAATCCTGTCCTCTGGTAACCCTACTCGCGGCTGACTCAGTCGAGCCAACGCAAGAGGGATGTCATTGGTCCCATTTGTTCCACTGCGCACTGGGCAGTTATTCCGTAGAACCACAGTACATATATAAGTTTTTCAAACAGTATGAGAGCTCCATGGAAACGTTCGAATTTGACGGCTGACGTCACTCTAAGAGCTCTAAGCAAAGTTCGCAGGACTTTGGTCAGGGTTGTGTCATCGCGTCGCAGTTGTTTCCATAGCGTTCGCGCGTAGCATTCCACGAGACAGCCGGAAAATGCCAACCCTAGCGATCCGACGGAGTGCAATGACAAAAGGGCCTAAGTGACGTTAGCTCCTCTACTGTTTGAAAAAACTTATATATGTACTGTGGTAGAACTAATGAGACTTTTCCCATTAGTCCTACGATTTAGTATTTTGTGGTAGCACTATCTGGAAAAAAATTTTCATTAGTTCGACGGTAGAACCGTACCAGTAAAACACGTAGGAACAATAAAAAAAGTTTTTATCTTTGTCTATTCTATGGCAACTGACTTATTACGTCTGTTTTAGCTGGCAAAAAGTTAGTATAGGTATTTTTTTTTTGCAGGTGTAACTAAAAGCACAGGACTTATGGCTGTTAAATTAACTGCGTTGGGCAGACCACAGTTATTGGTAAGAAATAGTTGTTGATGTCGTAACATTTCTAATTACTAGAGACAAAAAAAATTTTTTTTATAATTAAATGGAATACTAGGCTAGGCTTTCATTTAAATTAATCGTTATCAACTCAAAACAGAAAAAAATGTACTTGATGTTAAAAGATCTAAGGTGCATTATGCATAGGTACCTATGGTAGGATTTTTAGTTTCTTGATGCAAGGGCGTCGCCAAGGGTGGGGAAGGGGTTCAGTTGCCCCCTCTAGAGGTTAAAAAATATAACCAACTGCAAAATAACCAAAGTCCTAGGCCGTGCAATTGACTTGCTTTTCCGATAAATCCCGCCCATCTCAAAACTTGAATAAATTCACTAGGTGCTCTTGACTGTACCTATAATTCATATTTTTCTCATCCACTTTAACATTTACTTGCCCCCCCCCACCACCCCTGGGCCACCGTCTGGCGACGCCCTTGCCTTGATGGCTTAGTCAGACTCAGAAGAATTAACTATCATTTTTTGAACTTGCCAAATAACTGTATAGCAATCAATGGTAACGCCAAGTTTTCAATGTTCGGAAACCACTGCGCGCTATCTTGATGTCGGCCTCTCAGTTCTTCATCACGACCACGCAGTGGTTGACAAACCGCAAGACACAGGACGCGCGCGCGGTAATATTTTCAATGTGTATAAGTAAAGTACTTATTGATTCCTCAAATCTAGTTATTAGGCAAGATAAAAAATGTTGGATAAATCTTCAGAGGAATATAAAAAGCCCCTGTTTGTGTGAACAGCTGCAGCTGTCGGAGGTGATAATGCGGGCGCGCAGCTACATGCAGCAGATCGCGGGCGGCACCGGCAACGTGCTCACGCACCACAAGACCATCGAGGACCTGCAGCGGTACTTCGGCGACAACATCTCTAAGCCGGAGGTGCAGGACTTCATGAAGAAAATCACCTCCGACAAGGAAGGGTGAGTCTGCTTCGTGACAAGTTCAAGGAACATTATGTACGGTAGTTATAGTAGCAAGATAGACCAAGACTGCGGAACTTCGTCGACAGCAGCTCCAAGCTGGAGGTGCAGGACTTCACGAAGAAAGTCACCTTCGACAAGGAAGGGTGAGTCTGCTTCGTGACAAGTTCAAGGAACATTATGTACGGTAGTTATAGTAGCAAGATAGACCAAGACTGCGGAACTTCGTCGACAGCAGCTCCAAGCTGGAGGTGCTGGGCCTCATGGAGAAGGTCACCTTCGACAAGGAAGGGTAAGTCTGTTTGGAATCCATCCAGTATAACATCAACAGTTTTTTATTCAGCTAATAATAGGACGAGCTATCTTCCTAAGTGTATGGTACGCCTAACAGTATGGCACTTTGATGTGACGTAACTCGCCTATGCATTGGTCTTACTTTGTAAGCTTTTTGGAGACCCACTCCTACACTCTTACAGATTGATGGTTATCTTCCATAGACATGTGCTCCGGTTCTAGTAGACAATATTACTATTTATGGGGTATCTAACTTACCTCTCCTTAGTGTTTACCAGAAGACCGCTGCAACAGCTAGCCTCTAAACTTGCTGACAGGTTGACACAAACTTCCCGATAGGTCCTTATTGTCGCTAATATTGGAAAATCATTGTTAATCGGGTAACATAACACCGGTCAAAACCATTGATTATCAATGACAATCATCATCATTCATCATCAAATTTTATAAATGTGAAAGTTTGTGGGTTTGGATATTTGTTCCTCAATTAGGTACGCAAAAACTTGTTATCCCGTTCGAAAGTTTCCTAGGGATTATCTGACTGTCCACGTGGACGATGTTGCGGGCGGATACATCTAAGTAACTAAGTGACAGCAGCTATTTAAAAATGATTTGTTATTTCAACCTAAAGTTGGACCAAGATTGGCCAATTTGCCAAGAACCTGCAACAACGTTACGTTCATTATGACGTGCCACTACAGACGTTACATAATTGACATACAACAGGCCTTTTCACGAGGAAGCAATTTCGCGCATCAATCACGCCTGGCGATCTGCCAGCTGTCGTGACAACACTTGATCCACTTCAAATACTTATGTTTGGGATATTTAAGCTTATAATACCCGCGGCCGTTTTAAAAGCTCTTCCGAATTTGATCGGAAGAGAGTAAATTTTGTCTTTGATTGGGGTCTTTCTGAACTAAACGAAACGATAAATCTCTTATATAAAAGCGAAGGGGTGACTGACAGACTATTGCCCAGCCCAAACCACTGAACCGAGAGACTTGAAATTTTGCACATAGCTTCTTTATACAATGTAAACACCCACTAAGAAGGGATTTTAGGAAATTCCACCCCTAAAGGGTTGAAATGGGGTTAAAAAGTTTGTATGGAAAGCCTAAACCATTGAACCTAGAGACTTGAAATTTCGCACATAGATACTATACACAATGTAGACACCCATTAAGAAAGGATTTTTGGAAATTCCACCTCTAAAGGGTTAAAATGGGGTACAAAGTTTGTATGGAAAAGAAAAATTAAATAGACATTTTAACTTGAAACTTCGTGTGAGTACTTCTAAAAACAAATAAGCAAACAAATGTTTCGTGGTTTTCCGAAACTCAACCCTTTAGGGGGTAAATGGGGTAAAAAAAGCTCAACATCGATATGGGTGTCGTTATCGAGGTTTTATGGGATGTTGATTGCGAAAATGGCATTTATTTTTAGTGGTAGACATTATTCAACCCCTTAAGGGGTCAAACGGGGTTGAAAATTTGTATGTAAAAAATATAAAATAGACATTACGACTTGAAACTTCGTAGGAGTACTTCTATAAACAAATGATCAAACATATATTTCGTAAATTTCTGAAAATCAACCCCCTAAGGGGTAAATGGGGTAAAAAGCCCAAACTCGATATGAATGTCGTTATTGAGGTTTTATGGGATGTTGGTTGCGAAAATAGCATTTAATTTTAAGTCCTAAATAGTGGCTTTGTTTTAACCCCTAAAGGGGTAAAATGGGGTTCTTGCTTTGTATGAAAAAATAATATTAAATAGACATTTTGACGTGAAACTAAATTAGAAGTACTCACTCCTAAAAACAAATAAGCAAACAAATCTATATGGATGTCGATATTGAAGTTTTATGGGATGTTATATTATATTGCGAAAATGGCATTTATTTTAAGGTCAAACACGACACGGTGGACATTATTCAACACCGAAAGAACTGAAACTGGGGTTCAACTTTTTTATGAAAAAATAATACGGGAACGGGAACAGGAATGAGAACGAGAACAGTAATAATTATAAATGTGAAGTTTAATGTTTTGATGTTTGTTACTCAATCACGTAAAACCGGCTGAATGGATTTGGAATAGCACAGATAGTAATAGCCTGTGGTAAAACATGGTTACTTTTTATTTCGGCCAAAGGTTAAATAGCGAACTTCCGAATGTCCACGCGGACGAAGTCGCGGGCAAAAGCTAGTAGGTAATATAGCCTAAATAGGCCACATTACTTTTAATGGCAATTGTATTGAATTCACCCGCCTAGTATAAGCGGTTTTGTGTACTCAAAAGCGAATTAAAATATAATTAATAAAGTAAACAAAAATATGAGCGGTGTTGAGACCACCGTACAAGCGTTGTGGGAAAAAATGTGCTTTTAGCTCTCAAAGATTCTCACTTACAGAGCCTGTCAAAAACCATGATGTTGCCTGCCGATGATTTGTAAATAATTATAGACTGAAATACAATTTTATGAGATGACTAGTTAAAGCATAATATTTTTTGGCGATGGACAGCTGGTGTTATACTTAATTGACGTCTGTTTCTTGTTTCTGTATCTGTGGCATATCGTAAAGCTCCCAAACAAATGAAGCATATTATTATTTTGTCGAACAGAATAGAGCATCTGTTCCCATGGTCGATGATCCTGGGAGGACATGGAGATTTCGTTTTATAAGAAGTGTATAATATCTGTGTCTCTGGCATCGCAAAGCTCTCAAGTCCCAAACGAATGCACCGTGGCCGCATCTACCGTACGCCGCACATACCGACACACGGTTACAACAAGATTCATCGCCGTGTTACTAGATGGCGCTAGCGTCGAAGAAAATGAATATCAGTATGGAATAGCACCCCGTAGTATAGAAAACCTACATCACGCTTACGGAGTTATACAATTTCCATTAATCATCAGTTGGACCGCGGTCTCCGGGTTAATACCTATACCACCCGGAGGAAGATCTTCCGTTTGGCCTTCCTATCAGTACACTGGCTACCAGTGGCGAAGGGTCCATACATGCCGATTCCTATCGGCTTCCATTTTAGAAATCCCACCCTTGCAATCTACCATACAGTTAGGTGAATTTTTAGAGAAATTATTGGTCCGGCTTACCTTTGCCATATTTCGACTCCTCGCCACTGCTGGCTACCTACCTCACCATTCCTACCCTTCCACATTACCTACATTCCTAAAGAACAATATTATTATTTTGTCCAACAGAATAGTGCACCTGTTCCCCTGGTCGATGATCCTGGACGAGGACATGGGGCTGTCGGACACGTTCCGCGTGCCGGACCCCAAGACGGGCCAGATGCGGCGGCTCATCTCGCAGATCTCGCCCAAGGAGGAGGAGATGTTCCGCAACATGTTACGTCGGCTTAACCACATCATTCAGGTGATCTGCTGACCACATACTTTGTGACTACACACGTCAACGTGATACCTACACCTATACTACACAGTTATACAGGGGTAATACACGTTTACTGGGGGGTAGTACTCAGTTAACCGGGGCTACAAAATAACCACTAATACCGAATATTATGGATATCAAACTGATCAACATTTACTATGAGACGAACTCTGAAATTGCGATAAAAAATCAGCTGTTTCATACCTTTGGATATTTTCTTCATAATTTTTTGTTTGAAACAACAGATTTTTTTTTGCGATTTCAGAGTTGATCCCTTAGTAGAAGTTGTTCAGTTTGATGGTCCCTATCTACCATATTCGGCATTAGGGGTTATTTTGTAACACGTTGTATACTGTGTGGGAGTTATACACATTTTCCGGCGGGGACAGAAGATTAAGAAAATGTTCTGCAACATAATCTGGCGGATGAACCACCTTTTATGATATTGTTCAAGTGATTACAATTCAATACTCTTACACAGGGGGAAATTATTGTAACAAGGATGACACATTGTTAAACCAAGATAATAAAATAGCAACACAGTGATAATACGTATTGAGAATTGAAAAAAATATAGGTATTCTAAGTGGAACTTACATTGTTTCAGGTTGCAAATGAGAAAGACGTAAGGATAATGATAGACGCCGAACAGACATACTTCCAGCCGGCCATATCGCGCATATGCGTGGAGATGATGAGAAGATACAACAAAGTGAGTGTGTGACGTAATCTGAGAGGATCAATTTGAATAGGTATTTGTTTGAACGATAAAGCTATCTTATCATTATGACTGCCCTGTGAGTTTTAATTTGACTATTGTCTCCTAGTACAGTCTTTTATTATGTCTTCCGGTCTGTAAGCCCGCGACAATACCTAATTGCCTCCGTCGTATGAAATCACGATGAAATGCAGTAGCACACGGTCGGAAATGTTGTTCAGAGCGAGTATCAGAAGATTATTGCAAATAAAATTGGCCGGAAGCTTGAGAAAATCCTTCACTTCCGGATAAAAAACACTTTGAAGGACTTCCGGCCAGATATGGCTTAGCAGACTTATTTATTCCCAAACATACTCAACAACGTTTGGCTTTTTGAGTGTTGTTGGTCGGTTGATTAATTGGTTGTATGGTTAATATAAGTTGTTTGTTGTTACAGGACAAGTACTTAGTGTTCAACACGCACCAGACGTACCTGAAGAACACGTACAACGAGATCGTGACGGACCTGGAGCAGGCCGCGCGGCAGAACTTCTGGTGGGGCGCCAAGCTCGTGCGGGGCGCCTACATAGAACAGGTGCCGTATCAACTTTAAACTTAGTTAACCTTATATAAACCAGGGATTGATTGAAATACCGTTAAAAAAAAAACGATAAAAATACCGTTAAAACATTTTATTGGTAATTTTACCGGTAAAAATAACGTTAAAATATTTTACCGGTAAAATTAGCGTTAAATATTGCGTTAAGCTTTACTGGTACAATAGTACCGGTAAAATTATCGCTAAAAATAACGTTATAATTTGGAAAAACGTTAATTGTAAAAAAGTAAGAAACAACGTTAAAATTAACGTTATTTACTGAAATAACGTTAATTTCAATGTAACGTTATTTAAATTAACGTTATTTATTGACATAACGTTAATGTTAAAATTAACGGTAAGAAAAGAAAGAAATAACGTTACATTTAAAAATAACGTTATCATTCCCTGATATAAACTATATTTTTACGTTTTCCTGTCGGACGCTATACAATAATAATGCAATCTGAGCCGTTTCATATCTTTCTTCATAAAAGTTAGCATACTTATTTACCTACATGCAGTTTTATCATAATTTTAACATAGCCATCTGACACACCACTTTTGTTAATTTCAACTCGCTCTCTTGAAACTGCCGTGGTTTTTCTTCTGACAGACAGACAGACGTCGGGCACTTAATAGTCATAGGATGTCGTTTTCATTTCACCCTTTGGATATCGAAATATGAAAAAAAAATGACCCAGTAGAATTTAACACTTTTCCGCGCGTCTTGGATGCCGCCTGGCATTGTTTTTCCACCAACCAAAACGCCTGGCAATGTCATATTCGAATAGATGCATGATTGGCTATAACACCACACCAAATCCAGAGCTCTGTAAATTGTATACCTTCAATCGGGTTTTCAGCCCCTTTTATGGCGCCTGGCACTACTTTTTCACCAAACAAAATGCCTGGCAATGTTATATTCGAATTAGACACATGATTGGCTGTGATACCACACCAAACCTAGAGCTTTGTAAATTGTATAACTACCTTCCAGGCGCCAAGCTGCCAGGCGCTCGGATCCACTAATAACGATAGAATGGCACACTAACAAGTGGAATTTGGTCGCTCTGTAAATTGTATACCTGTTTCCGGGGCCAGCTCTTAGTATACAAGGGCCTTTGTTCGCAAAATATTACATTCGCAAAATATTATATATTATATTATAGCCTTTTATTTTAACCAATAAATAGTTACATGCTTTTTTTATAAACTAAAAATTAAAACATCATTTATCTTAAAAATTATAGAAAATGACGCATTACGAAAAAAAGAAAAACAACGAAAAGTGATTGAATATTGTAGAAATAAACCTTCTCCATATTTATGTGACCCTAGTACTTTGGTGACATACTCGTACAACGAAGAAAATATGTAAGTCTAAGTACCTATATAAAAAAAATCTAAAAGTGATTGAAAATAATAATTTTCCACATCTACTAAAATCTGGCATTTGCAGAAGCAGAAACTACTTTGACTGTGATTGTACAAAGCCAGGTACAAGGGTCGGTCATGGAATGTGTGACCAAAAATTTATTATATTGAGTTCCTCCGTGCTTCGATAGGCACGTTAAACCGTCGGTCCCGGCTGCATATCGACGTCTAAAGAAAACTGAAAAGTTTCTTCTTTTTTACACTTACGAGTAAGTGTAAAAGAAGAAACTTTTCAGGAAGAAGAAAAACCTGCGTGCTGTAAAATTTTTGTACGGAGGCTTTTATGTTTTTTATAACATATTTGCTCGTAAAGGGTCTCTTATTACGCCAATTTCAATATCGTATTGTATCTCATTACGAACTTGTGCGGTAATGTAAAGTAAAACGCACGGTTTATCAAGATGCTTCGTCTAAAACGAACGGTACTTTTTTAAATCTTAGCAAAGAGTTTTGATATCAGAAAAGAGGTCAACATTTTATGAATAAAATTTATTTTATATGTTTTTTTTTTCAATAAAAAATTTTTTGAATATGGGTATCAAATGAAAGGCCTTGATGAGCACATTCCAAAATTATATAATTTGTGACTAAAATTTAAGAAAAAAAATTTGTTTTTTTTTCGATTTTTGAATATGGGTATCAAATGAAAGGCCTTGATGAGCACATTCCAAAACTATATAATTTGTCACTAAAATTTAAGAAAATTTTTTTTTTCGCTTTTTGAATATGGGTATCAAATGAAAAGCCTTGATGAGCACATTCCAAAAAAATATAATTTGTCACTAAATTTAAGAAAAAAAAAATTTTTTTTTTCGATTTTTGAATATGGGTATCAAATGAAAGGCCTTGATGAGCACATTCCAAAATTACATAATTTGTCAGTAAAATTTAAGAAAAAAATGTTTTTTTTCAATTTTTGAATATGGGTATCAAATGAAAGGCCTTGATGAGCACATTCCAAAATGATATAATTTGTCACTAAATTTAAGAAAAAATATTTTTTTTCAATTTTTGTTTTTTTACTTTATTGTTGTTTGATTTCCTCACAATCGAAGTGAAAGGCAGAAAAATCGACCGATAAATACTTACAAGTGTATCAAAATTTCATCATTATGGAAAACAAGCAAAAATGCAAAGACCGAGTTTTATTTATTTCCTCGCAAATATGTTATAAAACGTCGTATGACATACGTGCGATTTGATAATTACAGCCTCTGCTTTCTTGTAGCCCTCGCCTACGGCTCGGGCTAGCAATATCGCCTCAGCTGTAATTTTCAACTTACCGCACTTATATCATAATGTACTATTATTAAACGATGTTGTTACGAGTATCGAAAGAACAAATTAGTGATTTTATGCGTTGCGAGGTTTTCTTCCTAAAAAAGCAATAAAAAAATACCAAAAATGCATTTCCGAGGTTTTCACTCTAAGGCGTCGTTATGCTGTCGTTAACACCCACCAATCCGCATCGGACCTATTGGACCTGCGTGATGTGTTATGGCCCATCCTCTTTATCCACTTATAAGAAAAGTCTGTGGTCCTGTAATTCATTATCATCAGCCTATCTTCGTCCACTATTGGACACAGGCGCACGCCACCGAGCACGATCCGTGTCTATTCTCATCCAGTTTATGCCATCCACCTTGCGAAGATCGTCGCTTCGCCTTGTCTGAGGGCGTCCCACACTACGTTTGCCCATACGCGGTCCCCACTCAAGACCTCGTCTGTTCCTGTCCGTTCTACGGATAATATGGCCGGCCCACTGCTACTTCAGCTTGCTAATCCGGTGGGCTATGTTGATCACCTTAGTTCTCTGTCAGATCAACACGTCCCGGACCCGATATCTTAGAGAAACTCTGAGCATTGTAATTTGTATGTTTGGTTTGCAGGAGCGCGCGCGAGCGGCGGCGATGGGATACGAAGACCCGACGTGCGAGAACGTGGAAGCCACCACGGCTTCCTTCCACAAGTGCTTGGCTGAAGTACTGGGCCGCGTCAAGGTATGAGTCTACGATTCCCACTAGTTTCACTGGGCTGTTCTTTCGTAGAACTAATGATACTTTCTCCCATTAGTCCTAAGATTAAGTACTTTGTGATAGCACCAAGAAAAAAATCTCATTAGTTCTACGGTGGAACTGCCCAGTAGGACAAGTGGGAACAAAACGTGTGTACTGTACTATATTGTATACTTTATATTAGGACGTGTGAGATAGTGAAAAAGCATGATTACTTATGTAACTTATACGACATTTATAGGAAGTTATCAAATCTCTTCACGTTTTTCGGCATTTAACTTAGTATTTATGTTCTTTGTAGAAGTCAAATGTCGGCATCGGTATAATGGTGGCATCACACAACGAGGATACGGTGCGGTACGCCATCCAACTGATGAAGGAGCAAGGGATCAAGCCTGAGGATAAGGTGGTGTGCTTCGGGCAGCTGCTCGGCATGTGCGACCACATTACGTTCCCGCTCGGTATGTACTCGCTTGAGGAGCACTTGGCCCAGCGATTGCGGAGGTTAAGCAACTTTCGCAAGCGTCGGTCATGGGATGGGTGACCGAAATTTTACTATCTCGGACTCCTCCGTGCTTCGGAAAACACGTTAAGCCGTTGGTCCCGGCTACATTTGCTGTCGATAACATCCACCAATCCACATTGGGCCTGCGTGGTGTGCTGTGGCCCATCCTCCTTTTTAACCGACTTCAAAAAAAGGAGGAGGTTCTCAAGTCGACGGTATTTTTTTTTTTTTTTTTTTTTTATGTATGTTTTAACATAGCTTCGTCAGTTGTTACCCGATTTGTACAATTCTTTTTTTAACTCAAAGAACATAGTTCGTGTGTGGTCCCATAAATTTTTTACAGAGATCTGGCCCGTAGTTTTTTCATAATACTGAAAAATATCAATTATTTAGCTCGCCATCGCACGAGTTTTTATGGAATTTCGGACATAACTTCTTTGTTTATGAACCGATTTAGATGATTCTTTTTTTATTTGAAAGAGTATACTTCAAGAGTGGTCACAATTTAATTTCATTGTTATTGGACTTCGAACTTCGAAGATACATAAAGGAACTCTTCAAAATCAAATAGTATAAGTAAAGTGATTTAGGTTTTGGTAAGTTTATGGCAATCCAAAACAAACCAAATCATGGTTTGCGATGCAACGTTCTGGACTAGACTTGGACTACGATGACACAACGGAACTCCTCAAAAACAAACAGCGTAAATTTGGAAATTGAGTTCTGGGCATTTTACCATTGAAAATATTATAATATAAAGTTAAAAAATATTTACACGCTGCGCTTACATACCTACCACTAAAAAGTTGAAAATAAAAAAGCTTTTTTAAAAAAAAGAAAAACCGCCTTCAAAAAACTGAAAACAAAAACAGCTTAAAAATTAAATACCTCTAAAAAGCAAGAAATAATATTCGAATCATTCGTTACACATATCAATATTAATAAAACACGTCTAATGAAGTCGGGTGGGGCTTTAAGAAAAAAATTAAGTTGTCCTCCAGCCCCACCCGACTTCAATAGACGTGTTTTATTAATATTGATATGTGTAACGAATGATTCGAATATTATTTCTTGCTTTTTAGAGGTATTTAATTTTTAAGCTGTTTTTGTTTTCAGTTTTTTGAAGGCGGTTTTTCTTTTTTTTTACCCATAAGGAAGGCCTGAGCCTCAGCAGTAGAGACATTAATATGGCTGATGGTCTTAAACTACCAGGGGTCTCACTCCGCGCTTAAACTTTTATATTAGTCTACTGTTCGTGGCTCACTCAGTCGAGCCAGCGCACGAGGGTTGTCGTGTGTCGGTTGAGACAGAGCTACGCGACAGAAAGAGAAGCGCTTCGAAGGCGGTTATAATAATAGCAGGGCTCTGTCACTCGACGCGTGAGTATGAAGCGCTCGGTGTCCTCTGAGAGGACAAATTTCATACGTCAGAAAAGATAAGATCTACGCAATAGAAAGAGAGGCAACTACTAGGTGAATGTTTTGGAGCGAAGGGAGCGCTGTCCAACCCGAATTGCACTTTATTGTGTCAGAGCAAGAGTCGCAATTTATTTTAATGATGTTGCGGAGTGCAACTTCTGTACGCTAGTACTATAATCTATTCTGTGATATTAGGCACGCAGCGCTGTGCAATTTGAAATTAATTTGTACTCGATGTAGTGGTTGGTTGTTTTGTTGGTGTGTTGAGTCCACAGTGAGGTGAAGGCCGAGCACTATCCCGCTGTGCACAAAAAATACATCAAAGGCGCGCGCAAAGACAAATAAACTTTTTCACCTCTCCAGCACGAAAAGGGTGCTTTTGGCGCGTAAAAACTCGCAGCAAAATCGATTTTTACTGCGAGCGTGAGACAAAGTGCTTTTTTAATTTCTAACACCAACTTTTAAAATAATAAAGAAAAAAGAAATAAAGTGACAAGGATGAGACTTGTAAAATTGATATGTGAGAAAAGGATAGATAGAGTGCTTTATAGTGTCATACATGGATTAAAAAGTAAAAAAATAAAATGCACGGATATACCAAGAAGTTTTAAATAAGGATTGTTAAAAAAGAAGGTTGATAATTCTAAATTAAGAGTATGGACGAAATGAGGTCGCATGATGAAATAAATATAAAATAAGAAAAATTAATGAAATTTATTAACAAATTTGTGTTTTATGATTATAAATAAATAAATAAGATGAAATATGAATAAATAAAAGAAAAGTACAACGTAATAATGTAAAACAAAACGTCGGGAATCTACGTTATGAATAAAACTTTTCAGCATAAGTTTGATCGGACTATTTTTGTGATAAATTGCAAAAAATGAGTGCGTCCAACGACGAAGGAAGATAGTTGTCTAACTCCAAAAGAGTTGAGTGAACAAGTTCCTTATGCTGAAATTAGCTTTTACCAGGAAACTCACGTAAAAATTTTCTCGCTGTTCGAGGTGAAAAGTTGTATGTTTTACACGAGACCAAAATTTTGTTCTGCCTGCCTCGTGACTTTAAATCACTCACTGTGCTCAGTAGTCTATATTAGAATCACTCGCTGCGCTCGTGATTGAATTCTAGACTACTTCGCTAGTTCGTGATTGAAAGTCGGCACTCGCAGCACAAATTGATTTTGGTCACTTGTATAACAAATAACTATTTCACTCCTCTTGCTCAAAAAGTCCGTCATTGTAAGGTACAAGAGTCAGGATAAAATAGCATAAATACCCCTAGGGGGTAAAGTTTTTTCTTTTTTAATGTTTGTCTATTACCAATGAACCTACTAAAACGAAAAAGTCTTTATTCATAATTACGAATAAAAACTCGCTCGATTTTTGAAAATGGAACTAAAAGCAGCGATCTCTTCGGTGAAATCATAGACTAGACTTATTTATACTCTGTGACTTTTAGTTTAAAATGCGTGCATTGTGTTTCTTAGCTGCTACAGTAGAAATTAAAAAAGGCACTGGCGCGCAATCTTTAGAATTTTTCTCTAATTCCAAACTGATTGAATTGTGTGACTGTAAGTAAGTAATAGGATAGAAATAATTTTAATCTTTTGCCGTCAAGCACAAATCATTTATTTAAATACTGAATGAAAAGTTTATGAAGTGGAGGATAGAAAAACGAGTAGATTCGTTTACGGAAGTATAAACTATAGGTATTTAATATTGGATTTTATTTTTTCGCAATCGTAGTGAAAAGTAGAGTGTAACACACGACGCTAAAACCCATTGTAACTCAGGTTCTATTTATTACCTCGCTAAAGCTCGGGAATAAAACTACCTCGTATGCAATGGGTCATTTTAGCGTCTTGTATAACAATCTACTATTGTTCATTTTTCTTTGGGGTTTTTACCCTTCTACAGCTTTCCTTTTATTTCCAGGCCAAGCCGGATACTCGGCATACAAATACGTCCCGTACGGGCCCGTAGTGGAAGTCTTACCGTACTTGTCGCGACGCGCCAACGAAAACCGCGGATTCCTTGTCAAAATCAAGAAGGAGAAACGACTCTTATTAAAGGAGATCTTCCGCCGCATCGTCACAGGCAACGTGTTCTACAAACCAGTGGGCAACTACACGCCAGTGTAAGTCGAGCTTTATCTCACCGCGTTAGAACACAATTTGCGTTGCCAGTCAATTCTAGTTGGAGGTCGAGTCGAGTTTTCGGAGGAAAACTTGGAATCAAGGGATGTGTGATATCTTTGGTTAAGTGTAGCATAATTTGTCTCTTTGTCAGCGAACATTCATTCAGAGACATTCTAAATACGAAATACTCGAGACATTCTAATACGAAAAGTCTATTGTCGATTTTTGGACGCCATTTTGTCGAGTTCGGTTCGGTGTCTTTTTTAATTATTTGCAAATTGATTCATAGTGGATATTGTATCTTAAAATTGGTGCAGTTTTGTGGAACAAATGTCTATGCAACTGAACAATATGTGGGGTAATTGAAATAGGCGCGAACTTGGTTGTGTGAAGCTAAGACTTTTATCGTAGTGGTGGCTACCTCGGCAGAACTTACCGAGTAAACTGTCTTGATATACTTGATGCCAAATGCTCCAAGCAGCATTGAAATGCAATGCACCCGCATTCTAATGTAAACTGAAACAATACCTACCACTGAACTATTCAACACTTGACACTGGCAAAAATTACTTCCAAGAGGAAGGTAGATTGCCAAAACAAAAATAAGAAGAAGAAGAAGTCTATTGTCGTTGGCGTTTTTAAATATCATCCTTTTTGCATACAATAAAGAGTTTTGGAATAAAAAAGGTTTCGTTTTGAATGTTTGCTGCAAAGAAACTGTAATTTGTGCAAGTACCGATAAGTGAATGAGAAATAGTGAAGCCATTTGCAGTCGAGTAAAATTTATGAGTAAAGAAAGTGAGCAGGAATCACGAGTGAAAGAGATAGTAGATATACGTTGTATGTTGAACACAGCGTACGTTGAAATGCTTCAGTATTGTTTATTACCTATTTACATTATTGATTTATTTATGATTTTTATAAACGCTTATTTGTGTAGTTTTAAATTTAGATCGCTGTTTACAATAAGTAGGTGTTAAAAATTAATATTGTTGTCGTAAGATATTGTTTTTTCGTCCATTTATAAAATAATCATTCGAATATTTATTAGGACAGCATTAAGCCGGATTCATACTAGACCGAGCCGTGCCGTGTCCAGGGTCCAAGCTACGTTGGTAGGATCAACGATCTGTATGAATCACCAGTCTTCGTTGAGCGCCGGTTGCTGCTTGGCTTCTGAAGCCACGGGGCTCAAAATCCATTGGTCTTTATAAATAATATTAGGTCGACCAACGTAGCTTGAGCCTCGGACACGGCTCGGTATAACATGAATCTGGCTTAATCCCGTATCACACAGTCATTATTATTCCGGATTTCTTCAATAATGGATATTTGTAACGTACTTATTATAATTCTTAAACAGGATTACGACGCTTTTACACAAGGAAAGTTTCTTGCACACAAGTGGAATTTTTTTCTTGGCAATAATTTTGTTGCCTAGTGTAAACAGATGCTTCAAACCTCGCCTCTTGAATAAAATTATCGCTTCTTAAACTTTCCTTTAAACCATACAAGTTTGTAAACACCCGCAGGTGAGAATTGAAAGGCGAGTTTTGCCATGCGATAATCGCATTCAATTTTTTGCTACTTGCGTGCCAGAAACTTTCCTTGTGTAACAGCGTCTTTAGTCTCAAACACTGTCTTGCATTCGAGACTTTGGATTCGATTTTGGAAACACTCATATTTAATTTAAGTTAGGGATGCAACATCGTTCATAAAAAACATCGATGTTTAAACATCGATGTTTTTGAAAGTGTAACATCGATGTTGAAAACATCGACGTTTATGAACGATATATCGATGTTTTTACGATTTTTTTCTAGACTACCGGGCACTGCTTTAAAACACGGAATAAACACGTTTTCTCAATGTATATAACATTTATACATCGATGTAATATGGATATGAATAATATTTTAGCTAGGAATTAAGAATAGAACTAAAATACAAATTATTAAAGGCAAAATCAGATGCAGAGATTAACGTGTTTCCTTTTACACCACAGCCACAGACCCGTAAAGTATCGTACCTTATTTTGACCTGCGTATAGCCGCGCCCAATTTGTAATGGTAACACCTGTTTTGGTTAGTATACGAACCAATGCATAGATGGCGCTGAAAAAACATCGTTCTTGAAGAACGATGTTTCATCGATATTAACAGTTTCAACATCGATGTTAAAACATCGATATTTATGAACGATACATCGATGTTTTTAAATATCGATGTATCGTTTGCATCCCTAATTTAAGTTCAGTACCTAACCTCGCTCTATCTTACGAGATAGAACAAAGATGGCAAATCTTACGATCACTGCAGTCAAAAATTTCATGAAAGATACCCTGTATAACTAAGTAAGAGTACTTTACTTCAAATTAATCTAGAAAGTGTGCATTAAGAGCCTATTGATATGTCAATATGTTAAAATCGTTGTTGTAGACAATAAAGGAATGGCTAATAGTCTTTATATAGGGTATTAGAAAAAAAAACAAGTTTTTGACTTGAAAGTAGAATGTACTTATATAAAGTCTGTTCATCCTTACTTGTCTTATTTAGTAAACAGTTTTTGACAGTTGTCATACGTCTTTTATAATTAAATCGTTATTTAAAACTATGTTGATAACTTGACGAAAACTGTTATTAATAATTAACAATTTATTTCGTAATCTATGTGTGGAAAACCACTTGTTGCATTTTATAAATGATTATTTCAAAAAAGAGTTGGGTGAAGATTGTTTACTAAATAAGACAAGTAAGGATGGACAGACTTTATATCAGGAAGTTTTGTAAGAAAAAGGATTTACAGAAGTCGGATCTGCTTCGCTATCGCAATCGTTTAGCGAATTTACATTTACAATTGTTTAAAAGCATTTTATTTTAATCTCATTTGGATCTGAATGGTGTATTCAAGTGCTTGTATGTTGATCATGTTATAATGTCTGGCATATTTGATTTTAAAGCTTTTCAAAGTGTGTTTTTACTTTGTTAATGGAATCAACTGTGTCGAGACTCCACTTTATTTGGTGTCTACAATCTTATGACACGAATGTATGTGTTACTATATACAATAAATATGTATTTCTTCGTCAATACGTTTCTATGTATGGTAATACCTTATAACTGAACTTGTTAAACTCTAGTCGAGCGTTGTAGTGGTTGTATAAATATGGCAAAAATGTATTCGAAACAAATAAATAATCTGCAATATTGTATAATGTTGATGAAATGTTAAGATCTTTGTTTTTGCCAAACTACGATCACACGCTCTTTACGTCTCGAATCTTCAAGCTTGTATTAAATACGGTCAGTTCCTAATTTCGATCAAAAATGACATTTAGGCGACGGGTTAGAGCGTAGTTAAAATAACTGGAACTCTTCAAGTAATCTCTACAATTGAGTACCTTGCTCTAAAGATAGTCTTATTGTAAAAACGATGAAGAATTTCGCAAAGTGAAAATGTAGGTTTTAAATAAGTTTTCGCTAAATACAGCGTTTTAATGTCAAATTTATACATATATCTGAGGGCGTAGTGAGAGTTTTTTGACACTCGACCGCGTTAACGTAAACTTTTTGTACAGGATTGATGGCTCAAAATCTGGCGGAATACGTCATGAACTTCATCAACGCCATACAAAATTTTAATGCGCTTACGATCGAGGTGTTTGGTGCAAAAACTCGCACTAAGCACTCTGTATGTACCGGTAGCACGAACTATCTATCTAGAAAAAAAAACGCGTGAAAAATATCGATATAGTAATTTTGTATGGAAAATTTGTATCAACAACGCCTTCTCGATAGGTGTTCGTGCTACGCCGTAGCACAGAATAACTAATTGGCCGTAGCACATAGCACGTAGCACGGTAACGATATCTACCAGTATTCTAACTTAATACAAACGGTCAATGGAGCCACTACGCGCCTTGAGTTCGGTCTGCACTCGGTACACATAACAGTCGCGAATGCGCCGCAGTGACGAATGTACGGAGGTATGCAATCTCCTTTTATTGCATTTAGTTTTTATTCATTACGATCGTCTTTTGTCGACAGGGTCGAGTTAGAACACTGTAGAGATAACATTACCGTGGCTACGCGTACCTAGGCGAAATTGGTTTTCACTTTTATGGTGTCTGGGGCGGGCGGGGGACGGGGTTTAAGAAATAAAGTTGTAATATTTTGCATTAACTCGTTGCCTGCTTGTCGAAATGTTCCTAACTTAACTGAAATAGTTTAATTAATAATTTAATGTAGGTACGGCATTTTGTTTTGTTTGTTGTCATATTGTTTTACTTAGTACTGAGAACCTAAGTCTAACTTTATGAATGAGTCAGTATAAATTAAACGGTTTGACGAAATTTGAATTTAAACCTGTATCTAACTTATTTTGTTGCATTTAAGTATTTTGTTTGTAAATAGGTAACATAAGGAAAAGGAATGGAAGCGATTCTGAATTACTTACTTAAAATTGAAAATAAACATACTTAAGTATTCATGATTTATCAATAAGCATGAATTTGGTTTTGATTTTGTGACAGGTATAGCTCGCGCAATATAACTTGTACCCAACCATACACAATGTGGCTTGCGTACTAAACATTTTTGTACCTAAAATTGCTACTGCGCAAGTCACATGATACTAAAATTTGGGTCAAGCTATTTTGTGAGAGCATTACAAATGCATAGGTCTAACCAGTATTAATAAGTAAGTAGGTAATTCAAATATTTCTTTAAATTATATCATTTTTCTCAGCAGAATCGCTATCCTTTTTAAATATACTCGTACTTACTTAAATTCTGTAATTTATCAATAAAACCCATTCATTAAGTTATTAATTAACTACATGACTTGAATATTGTACGGATAAGATTTTGGATGAATGTATTTTTCTCAATTTACTTACAATATTTTGATTTATAATTTTCGCTGAATTACTTTATTCTGAATATTTTTTAGATTATTTTACGAATAGACTCTGAATAAAGACAAGGTTCGTTTTAAAACTTTTATTTTATTTCCTTTGATTTAATTATTTTACTGAAAAAAATATTTTTAGTTGGTTTGCAATTATGATTCTGACTGCATTGAATTTTACAAAATACGTGAAATCAAACACGATCTTCTTAAAAATACAACGTATTAAAAAACCCTAAATTGAATAATATGGTAGATATAGGAATATCAAACTGAACAACTTTTACTATGTGACCAACTCTGAAATCACGAAAAAAATCAGATGTTTCATACTTTTTGATACTGTGTGTGACCTTGGACGAATCAACCACTGGACACGTAACGTAAGAAAAATGTATGAAATCATGATCAACCCATTTTTGCGGGGCGAGGGGGGATTACACTTGTGAAATAATGACAATGTTATACCTACTTTGTTTATATACCAAATTTTATTTATTTTACGGAAAATAGCTACTATAATAATAGGTTGTAATTGTGGTTACGCGTGAAAAGAAAGATTTCTTGATTGCCCGCTATTTTTTTTGCTATGTTTAGCAAAAAAAAAATAGCGGATAGTATAGATAATAGACGGAGCATTTTGCCCATTTTTGTACCAATGTTTCGCCACGAGCTAGCATCACACTGACAACGCAATATCGTTTACTGAGGGTATCGGTCACAGTAAGTGGCAGAGGGGTAAAGGCGAATATGGCTGTCATTTCGCGTCCAGTGGTTAATTCGTCCAAGTGTGTGACTCTCCACCCTAACCCTAAGGTTTGGATACATGGTAGTTTGATGTCAGGACTCTAATTTCTGTATTATAGCCCGCCCCCCCAGGAGGGGATGCCCCACCAATTTAGAATCTAGACATAATCTAGATATTAATCGCTATCCGCATTGATTTGTGGTATGCGACCCAGACTCAAAAAAATACCTCTAATGACATAATACAATTAAGAAAATTAATATTATTAAAAGAGGAATTACAAAGGGACTGCTACATAATGGTCTCTCTTATTGTCCAACCAAACACCAAGTATCTGTCTGTGTATAGTCAGTGTGCTGTATGAGAAATTGTTTCCAAACATAGAGTTGTTGTGAGGTGTACCTCAATTAATTCCCTGAATTGAACGATTTATGTCGTTCCCTACACTTCGAATAAGGAATCGTCCAACTAGTCGATCAGCTATGACTCCTAGTCTGCTCATGGCTATTTAGAAAGCCAACCTTAATAATATATTTCGACACACCTCAGTGCTAGAATTAACAACAGGCAGATAATTAAAGTAGACTAAAAAATTAAATGAAACTTACCGAAAGGGAATTTATAAACTACCACTTACTCCGTCAGCATCATAACACTACCGACTTTATGATCATTACTGACTTTATCTTTATCACAATCAACATAACACTGTTAGTACCTACTGTGCACTGTGCACTGTTTAGTTACACTGGAGTATCCACTGGTCACACCTATGATCCTTGTTCACATTTGAATGAAATAACTCCTCTACATCGTTCGTGTGTTCAACAAGAGCAGAAAATAATGAGAAAGGTAAAAATCCGATAAATCCCTTTTACCACTGCAAAATCATCTCCAGGGTATAATTAATATTTATTTCTCTTCTTCAGAGAATTTACCCTAATTCACTCCCCCATTAGCTAAGTAAGCACTTCAGGGTTTGAAGTGGTCTTTGATCAAGTGGTACCTATATAAAGAAAATCATTGTATGTTATAATAATATTTGAATAACAGAACCACCCGAAAACTTTATCAAATCGTTTTCAATACAACACATGTCAGCAGTGCTCATAGAATTTGAAAAGAATTTGTCTTTTTATTTTTCAGCCTAAATGCAGTAAAATAACTGCTATTCTTAAATGTCCAAGATATGTTACGTTACATACCCGGCCCGGCACGTAACTTGGCAAGACAAAGATGAGACAGAAGATGCGCGGAGTTTAATGTTTGTAGCTACTGCGCATCTTTGATCTTTTGTCTCAACTTTCTCTTGCCAAGTTATATTCGGGCATCTGAACTTCATAGACCTACTTATTAACTTTGCTGCTTGTACGTATGTGTATAGAACTTTCGATTTGTCTACAGATTTAATTAAATGCTGTCTAGTACCTAACCTAATATCGTTAGCCATACAACTATGTGTACTTTGTAACCTAAATAATTGCATTATTGAATAGAACTGCACAAAAATTGAACTTAACTGTTGGTAAATATATCAGACAATAATATTCGGTGTATGTAAGTATGTTAATATTTATATGTGGACTGTATAATATATTGTAATTATTACCTATCAATGCCCATTTTTATGTCAGCTCTTTAAAAAGTGGTGTGAGCGGGATGGCGATATTAACTCATATAAATAAACCTGGCAAATATACGGTTTTTATAACAGCAGGTTCCCGAATCAGGAGACGTCATTTTCACACACCGCACTGCACGCACGATTCTGTCCATAAGGTAAAAAAAACCTGACGTGCGGTAAAATGCACGTGTGAACAATGCAAAAAACCGCACGTGTGCGGGGCCAACTCGGTTCGGTCTGGTTAGGCAGGGAACCTGGTTGAGGAACCTAATGTGAAAACCGTAAATGTAGGTACGGCTAGGGTAACTCTCTTTTCGACGTAGAGCAGTTCTTTAGAAAAAAAAATTACAACATACTTACTTTTTGTAGTTGCTAAACTTACTATAGTTGCCTATGTATTTGTTAAATGTGTATCATGTCGCTTTATCAAAATAGGCAGCTTTTTAAATTGGTAGGTAATAGTACCAACCACTTTAAAAAGCTGCATCATTCCAAAAGTTTTAGGAACTTAACTTTTGTGCAAAAGAACTAAGTTTTTGATCTGACCTGACACACCCGCTACCTACATCACTGTGTTTTTAAAACAATTGTAAATCTCCTGTAAGTATTGTAAAGTTCGGTTAGGTGAACTACTGGGTATTTCCATAAAATATTAAGTTGACGTCGTATTAAGGAAAATGACATGAAGAAAAATCAAGTCAAGAAAACCTTACAAATTCATAAATGTTACTCGTAAATTATTAGCCACTGTGTTAGTTATACATGAAGAAACATTAATTAAAGCAAGCAAGATTAAGACTATGAATTTGGGCCTAGTGGTAGATTAATATTGGAAATAAATGTTAATGTTGATTGCGAGTTTTATTTCTTTATGATTTTGAGCAGTTTTCCTGTAGTTGGAGATCATTATCTCCAACTACAGGAAAACTAACTACTAGTTGTAAAATTTTTACTTATTTTGTTAAATCCTGTTTAAAACATAGATGTCTGACAATCCATCTTTTGTTTCTCATTTAAGACTCAATAAATTAATGGGACGCGCATCAACAGCGTCATGGAAGGAGGATGGGCCATAGCGTGATGATTTACGCAGGCCCATTGCGGATTGGTGGGGAAGTTAACGACTGCAAATGTATTTGCATAGATCTTAGCGTTGCTCTAAGGCTGGCATAGACCACAAATAGGTTACAATATAAAAGGAAACCACAAATATATCAGTCAACATGAATTTTATTATCGAATTATCGCGAATACATTGTGTGTAAGTCATAGCTAGTACATTCATTTCCAACAACTTACTTAGCTTATAGAAAAATAGGGCACACACAGTTTCAATTTATGAGTAGGTAGAAGATTATTTTAATGAAAAACCGAGTGATAGTTTAAATTATATTTTATTTGAGTCAAATGAAGATGCCTTAGTGCCCTTAAATAGAAGTCTTTAACAATCCGGTGATTTTTTAAATACTTATGCTAGGGTTTCCTAGGATGACGGTGCCGTCATATTACGGCCGTCATTTAGCGGCGTAGAATGTTGTCTATGTAAACAATACGGCGCGGTTTCAGACGTTACGGTGTTGCCATTTTTTTACATAGACAACATTCAACGCCGCTATATTACGTTACGGCCGTAATATGACGGCACCGCTATCCTAGGAAACCCTAGCTTAACGCATGTGCTACGCCGTAGTCGCTACGCCGTAGCATTCATCACATTTATGTTATTTTTTATAAAACTCAAGAAGATAAAAATACCAATGGGTGTAGGGTGTCATTGTTGAAAACTCATTGCAGATTATTATAATTATTTTATTCTATGAAATGTTTTGTATTAAATATCATAAACTTGTAGCTTAAACATGAGTAATAAAATCTACTAACATGTTAACAATATTTTGTATTTAGGTATGTTAAAATTCTGTCCTATTTCATAAATATACATTAGGTACCTATTCAAATAAGTAACTTTATATTTACATCATTTTTCCTTATTGATTATTTTCAACATGAAGTTCATGATTTTCACTTACAAACAGCTTCCCTGTTTAAGACATTTTTGAATTTCAGTTTTTCTTCAAATCTAGTTTATATTATCTTAAAGTTATTAAGGAATCATTCAATGTGTTGATTAAAATAATGACTTCAATAGATTATAGAAAGATGATAATCCTGTGAGTTGTGCGCGTAAGTAAGTAGTATAGGTAAGTCAAGAGAAAATCTAAGAATATCTTTATTGTAGAGCTCAGTGGTTACTTGCGCAGTGTTCATTGCGACATTGTAGCGGTGAAAGTAAAAAAAAATAACAATTAGAAAATCATCACGGAAATCATTTGAAGCTCACCTGTGCAGAGCAGTTGTGTAAATAACAAAAAATATCTGATCTTATATTTAATCTGAGCCACACGGTCCACTGCTAGCATTGCTAATAGCGTCCCTTGCACGTCCTGAGTGTCGTAGCCTATTGTATGCGCATTGCAGAGCCGTGAAGCGCAGGAACTAGTGGATGGTTGTCTTATAGCGCCCACGAGCAACTTTTATCTCCGCTCCGTAACTAATTTGTCTCACACTTGGTTTGTATGAAAGTCTGCCGGCTGTCGCGTCGCTACGTGAGCGCACTTTCATAAAACTAGTAGACTTGATGTGAGAGACAAATTAGTTGCGGAGATAAAAGTTGCTCGTGTGCCAGCTCAGTTGCACGCTGGCAGTTTGTCCACAACCGCTGTCACCGGAGAACGAGATTATTTTATGAGGAGTTCAAGATGACATGAAGGCAGGGCGTGAAGTGGACAAGCGCTTATCGCTACTTCAGTACCGCACTGTCAACTTTTTTTCCGTGATGATGGTGGTGGACAAACGGCCTTAAAATTCCGCATTAACGATGCGCCGCCACTCAGGACACACACTATGTGATCTATTGTTTAAAGCCACACCGAACAGATGCAATAACGTATCTTATGTATAGGGACATAAGGTGGGCTAATGCTAACTGATGACGTGGCAGGCGAGGTCGGCGGCGTCGGGCGGCGCGAGGGCCGCCAGCTGCGTCGCCGTGGCCCTTCGCTAGGACCTGTGCCGACCTGCTTCGCCTGGAACAAGCGTCAAACTGAAAGGCCGCCTACGCACCGACAGGTGCCTTGAGCCTAAATATGTAACCAAGTAAAACGAACGTCCACGAATGTTCGCAACCGGCTGCACTGCACACAAGGTGCCTTGATACATCCAGGCAATTACTTAGAATGTATTATAGGAGCGAGGCTTACAACCAAAAACTATGAGACCTAGGCGACTCGCCTATCATTGCGATCACCAAGTAACCTGGATATATCTAGGCACCTGTCGGTGCGTTTGCAGTCTAACTGGATACGACAGAAACAAGAGTATTAAAAAAAAGAGCTAATAGCACCTAATGCCATCACCTGATATCCGGCTCGAAGGACCAAAAAATAATCCGATGTAACTCAAGTTGATAGATATTATCCTAGATTCTAGATGGCCAAGGCTTTGGAAAATGACTAGTGGCATAGTGGAGTTTGAATTGTAAACTACACTACATTACACGAATTAAAAAAAACACCATCGTGTATTTATGACGATAAGACTGATAGTAGTCTGAATTAGGTACTTTACTTTAGTAAACAAAATTAGTATTATAAGGACAATCTTAGTTTATATAAATAATTATTGTATCTATACTTACATATTTATAGGTATTTTATAATATGTCATAGTTTAGGCTGCAACTTGCTCGTCACGTTCAAAGCGTTTGGCTTACCCAGTTATTACAGTCTTCTAATAAAATTCTCAAACGATACTGCTATTCTTTTCGCGATCGAGTGAATTGTAAACTACCTAGTGAATTTGCTTTGTGGGTTGCGTGTTGGAACAGACTTTATGGATTTATGTTGCGTGTTTCAGTAATTATACAACGTACTCAGACCAAATTTTTATTTGGTCTGAGACAACGTAATGGCCAGTATACATTTTGATTAGTGATTAGTGCGAGTGGCTCGTTTAGTGTTTAGCAAAAAACACGTTCGGATAGTCTCTGATTAGTGTTAAGTAATTGTTTTTTGCTAAACACTAAACGAGCCACTTGCACTAATCACTAGTCAAAATGTATACCGGCCATTAATTTAAGTATCTCTAAAAATTAAATGGGGATTTCAGACCACGTGAATGAACAACTTTTACTAAGGGGCCAAACACGGAATCGCGAAAAAAAAATCTGCTGTTTGATAGAAATGTACATCATCGATTCGACTATAATATTATATGGAACAGCAGATTTTTTTTCGCGATTCCATGGTTGGCCCCATAGTAAAAGTTGTTCATTCATGTGGTCTGAAAGCCCCTTTTCATTTTTAGATATGGTATTTAAAAATTTATGGTGTATAATGGATTTATTTAAGTAAGTAAGTACCTATTATACCATATTCTGGACTGGACGTTATTATATTTTTTTACCCTGTGGGGGTTTTCGATCAATTAGGTAGTGTGACATCATCTCAGCAAACGTTCTTTTACATTCGGAATAAACAGTCTGTGTGTGGTGCGTACCTCTCCTTATCCTGAGCTCGAGCGCGACGTGCGCGGCGAGCGCGGCGGGCAGCGCGACGGCGAGCGCGGCCAGCTGCGCGCGCACGCACAGCAGCGCGCGCGCCGCCGCGCCCAGCGCCAGCCCCGCGTGCCGCGCGCCCAGCAGCCACGCCCACGCGCCGCGCCACCCCGCGCCGCCCACGCTCACGCCCGTCTACAACACCACCAGTCTCCATCAACCATTTATGGGTAGTGTTTAATCGGGTACCTAACAATAAATTCCCATTTTGGGTACTTATCAAAAATACTGAAATACTAGGGTGGGCGACGGACCGAGAGGGCAACTACGAATATTGAAAATGGGTGATTTTAAAATAAAAATTGAGGAACTAGTTATTCGGAGCGGGCGACCAAATTTCTATGGGCGACAATCGTAGGGCACACAAAACATTTATAGCATACCAGCTTCCGCCCGCGACTTCGTCCGCGTGAATATTAGAGAAAATCCTTAGGGAACCTTCAATCAGGATCAGACCAGCCGTTTTGCGATTAGGCGGGTCCCCACTGTCATATGATTTTCTCTCTCTTATTGCCTTTTGGCTTAAGAAACAGTAAGTAATAAATAAATATAACCTCATGCGATTGACTCACCTTAATTACTCTCAAGGGAAAATAAATAACCACTTAATGTACAGTCAATACCAATCTACAGTGTTTATTTAAATAATAGGGGATTCTATACAATACAAAAATATCCACGTTGCAATCGCAGACCTTGAACTTGTACACGATGATATGACACGAAGATACGAAGCTAGAAATCTACTATTCTTCCCAAGGGGTTATTTTAAAAGGTTAAATTTAAAACTACTCGCAGAGCGTTATGTGGGTAAGGGTTGCCTGCCCTGTCGAATATCAGGTGTGTGGTAATTATCTAACATAAATCGAGCTTGTAGGTTGTACTCGGAGGCCTAAGTACGGATAGCTGGATTCTTCTACTTCGGTTAGTTTAAGGGTTAAAAAGATTTGAGAGTTAACTGGTACCTATTAGAATATCTCGCAGCGAGTCTGTTTAGTAGAGAAACGCTTCGATGGCTGCTTTCTATTAATTATTCCTCGGAGCCGTGGGTGAGAAATCAAAGTCCGCTTTATTTCAGCCTTTTCTCCGCTCACTTTGGACATTAATGGGCGACAGAGCAGTGGTTGAACTCGTGGCTCCGTATACGTACGTTACTCTTCACCTGCGGCTCCCTTTTTAACAATATTATTTGGTGGTTGAAATCCGGTGGATGTTGTATCTTCCTTCGATCTGATATCACTAAACGAATTAGCACTCCTCTCGGCGGCTTTTATTAGCCAAAATCCTCTTGGCGAAATCCGATTATGCCGACGACATTAATTTGAATAGCTGAAGCTATCCTTTAAATCAGGAACGATTAACAGTCCAATATCTTGAACAGCTATTTAAAATCAAATTCTTTCCAACGAAAAAATATTTATCATTCAACAGCTGCCTCGAGAACCATCCAGATCGGTGCGTTCCAAGCGCCACCATTCACAACGCATTCCGAACGCCTACAAACCAGGGCCAACGCTAACTCATCGATGAGCGTGGACTGACATCACGCCGCCAAAAGCGACGTCATACGATCGAGCTCCACGAAAAAATAAAAGGACACTAATTCCAACAGCAAATGAGAAACCGTTTCAGTTCAAAAGCAGGCCTTAAACAGGACTGCTTTAGGTCTGTTTTCACACTAACCTTTGAGGTCATAGTATGAAAAGTAAAGCAATTTAATAAAATCCTTGCGATAAGGGCTCATCGCAAAAGCCCCTGAAGTGGGCGAAGGAAGACCATAAGAAATACGATTTAAATCTTTCTTTTTTTTTTTTATAAGTCGATGACGCGAAAATTTAAAACGGACTTTTTACGGAAATAAGGAAAAGGACATGAGGCATACTGCCAAAAAAATAAATTTTATCATTAATGGAAACAAACTACCAAAAAACTTCCCCTTTAAGGGAAATCGACAAAACAACAAAAAAACCACACTAGACCACCAAGCGAGCAGCCTCGTGCGAGGCCCGCTACACGCGGCAATCGTCTTGCCTCGCGAGGCAGCGTGCTTGGTGGGGACCCGCCTAATCGCGAAACGGCTGGTCGGATCCTGATTGAAGGTTCCCTAAGGATTTTCTCTAATATGCACACGGACGAAGTCGCGGGTGGAAGCTAGTTTATTACAATAATCAGATAATTCTGATAAGTGGACCCAATGGTCCAGAGATATTAGTAACCCGTTCCCGTTTCTTTACCCTCTCCCTCTCCCCCATCCTTTCCCATAGCCCTTCCCGTCCCCGACCTCTTAACAAAAATTCGAGCCCCTATTACACCTTTTTAGGGGCTGAATCTGTCCACCGTGTTGGACTTCAAAATAAATGTAATTTTCGCAATCACCATCCCATAAAACCTCAAGAACGACATCCATATCGATTTTTGTGTTTACTTACCCCATTGATCCCCTAAGGCAGGGGTCTCCAAACTACGGCCCGCGGGCCACATCCGGCCCGCGAGCACCAACAATCCGGCCCGCGAAAGCAGGCCGGATCGTACCAATAATACTGTAATTTATAGTATGTTGGCGAGCTAAATTCTGGCCCTTGGGACTTCGTGGCGGAGTAAATCTGGCCCTTATGCTAAAAAGTTTGGAGACCCATGCCCTAAGGGGTTGATTTTAAAAATTACAAAAAAAAATGTTTGCCTACTTATTTTTAGACGGTATTCCTGCTAAGTTTGAAGTTGTAATTTCGATTTTATATTCTTTTTCCATACAACATTTGAACCCCATTTTCACCCCTTTAGGGGTTAATTCATGTCCACCGTATTGGAAATCAAAATAAATGTTATTTTTGCAATCCTCAACCCAGAAAACCCCAATAACGACATCCATATCGATTTTTAGATTTATTTACATCATTTCACCCCCATTTCATCCCCATAAGGGTTGAAATACTAACAATAACGTTATACGTTGAGTTAGATTACCATCAATATGCCTAAATTATAAATTTAGAAATTTTTACTTCGAAAATGAAGGATTTTCTATACACAACTTCATCCCCCTTTTCACCCCTTCGCGAGTAGAATTTTTAAAAACGCTGAGACATATATATATATAAATATATATTAATTTTTAATCGTCAGCCTAAACACAAAATTTGAAGATCCTGGGTTCGAAACTGACGGACTTCCATACAAACTTTGGACCCCCGTTTCACCCCTTTAGGGGGTTAATTTTGAAACATCCTTTCTTAGTGCACCCCTAGACCTCTTAAGGAACCTATGTGCCGAATTTGAAGTCTCTAGACCTAGCGGTTTGGGCTGTGCGTTGATATGTCAGTCACCAATCAGTTTTTTCTTTTATATATTAAGATATTTTATTATAATAAAAAAGGAGACTATATTAACATACCAGGTGCCAAAATACCAGGTTGGGCAGCTTAAATCATTTATAGTTACCTACTTGGTATAATAGTCGCCCACTCAGTATTCTTGTCACTCATTAAAATTATTTATCTCCTACATGTAGTTGCTCGTTTTACGTATTTTTTGTAAGCCACAATTAGTTGCCTGTTTAGTTATTTTGCCAGGTTTTTTTCTCCCATAAGCGTGATCGACAGGCGATCTCAGGAAATCTTGCTGGTGAATCACCGCAAGAGAGTTGATGAGCATTGTCTCGTGACTCATCACATTATTTGTTTCTTTTGGGTATTCTTGACCTGTCTGACTAAAAAAAATGTTAGTAGTTGTACAAGTTATTGACCTGTAGCACATCCCAGAGAGCAGCACAGGCGCCCCACGCAGCCGCAGCGACAGCCGGTAGCGCCAGATCTGTCCTGGCCGCCTTCCAGCGCAGCAGCGCCAGCATGAGCGAGGCGTGCGCCGCCGCGCCGCCCGCCGCCAGCGCCCCGCGCCGCCCTCTAGCGGCCGCCATGCTCAGCGTCGCTGCGGCCAGCGCTTGGAGCGCCCCGGCGCCCACCAGCACGCCCCAGGCGCACCACCATCCGCCCACACATACTCCGTACCACTGTTGGAGTAGAATTCACTTGTTTAATGACGACTAGACTGTCTTTGTAGTTTATAATCTTGATATAAGATTGTTCCAATACTGAATTTAAAAGGGTGTTAGTTAGAGTAAGGCCGCGTTTCCACCTGCAAGAAAACTTCTGCAAGAAGTGTCAGCCTGTCAGACAGTAGCTTACAAGTGTTAACTCCGGCGACAGTTTGTCACGTGTTCACAAGCTACTGTGTGACAGGCTATCAGTGTAAGTTCTCGCAGAAGTTTTTTCAGATGTATTCGCGGCCTAAGTCAAGTTGTTTGAGGAGCTCGATGGCATCTGCACGGACCAAGGTGCAGAGACCAATAACGTATCGCGGTTGTTTGTTCCACAGTTAATTGAAATCGATATTAATAATGACTACAAGTAGGTAAGTATCTAATTAGTTCATAAAGATACCTTAACATAAGAAGTATAAATGAATCCCTGTTGCAGTCCAATAAACAGGCCCATGGGTGCGCCCAGCAGCGCCCGCGGGTCCCTCACGGTGGAGCGCGCGTCGGGCGGCGGCGCGGGCGCGGCGGTCGCGCCGTACACGCCCAGGCCGACTGCCACCAGCGCCAGTGCTGCCCACACAGCTACTAGGTACCGGCGACCCTCGGCGCTGAGCGACGTGCCCAGCACCGCCTGCGTGTTGGGACAGCCTGCTGAGCCGCACGTCCGCTCCTTGAAGCAGAAGATGAGGTTTTGGAAGTTTTTCTCAAATCAATGCGCACATTTTTCACGCTCCACAAATACATGTCAATGTCTTTACCTATCACGGGCCAGCTGGAAGAAATTTCAAAATGAAATAAGCTGTGCCCTTGTACAATTTTTCTGTCCATTTCTTTTCTGTTTAAAATTGTATGTGTGTACAGAATTAATAAATAAAATAAATAAATAAAATAAATCTTGGGTATGGCAGAAGAAGAATGAAAGCAGAATAAATGCGGTAGAGATGCGATCGTTGAGGAAAATATGCGGAGTAAAACTGAGTGATAGAGTGAGCAATGAGGTGATTCGCAAAAGGTGTGGTCTGAAAGATGATATAGTGACAAGAATTGAGAAAGGAATGCTCCGGTGGTTTGGTCACTTAGAGAGGATGAATGAAAGGCGTATCACGAAAGAGATATACTGTGCGAATATGGAAGGAACGATTGCACGAGGGCGTCCCAGAAAAACCTACGCGGACCAAATAGAGGTTATTATAAAAAAGGCTGGTGTACGCAGTGACAAAAACCGCAGGGCATGTATGAAAAGATTGATGGACATGAATGAAGCGAAAGAAGTGTGCAAGGATCGTAGCAGGTGGCGATCCATAGTCTCTGCCTACCCCCATGGGAAACAGGCGTGAGTGTATGTATGTATGTATTAACTTTTAGATTGATTTTAAAGAAAGAAGAAATTGTGATAAATTGGTGGTGCGGTCAATGATAGTCCTGGTGGTGTCGAGTCGAGCACACACAAATCACAATCCGCTCTCAAGCAGCGGCGTGATAACAATGTTGAATCATGTTAAATTCAGGACCAGCTAATAGTCTATTTCTTTAGGTTTGCAGTGTGACGGTAAATGAAAAATATTTTAAAACACTAATATAAAGATAAGACAATATTGTAATCACCTCATAGTCATCTTCTAAGAAGAACTCGTCGGAGGGCGGCCATCGCGGTACCGACGTGTTAGTAGGCGGCGTCAAGTTCAACGGAGTTAGGTCCTCAGGCCAGAGGAGCAGAGCCCCCCCTAGCATCAGTGAACCAAACACCAGCCCCAAGTCCTGCGCCGCCCTCAGGGCTCGCAGCGCTCGACGCAGCGCAACCTTCCTCCTAGCCTCATCGCCCGCCGCTTGAGCAAGCGTCGTCGCCGAGACAGACAGCGCGAGAGACATCGGGGATAGAGTCACGCCGCAAAGCCCGTAAAGAGGCAAGAGTACTGACAGAGGAGTGTCTACCGTATGTGCTGTTAGGAGTAAGAAGACTAAAGTATGAGCGGCTGCGATGACTATCCGGACTCCGGTCTTTTGGAGGATGAGGGGGGAGAATGGAGCGACGATCGCAGCGACTGCGTGCATTAACGCGAGAGGTAAGGCCCCAGCTTCGGCGCCTGCGAAAGCTGTGAAGGGGAGGAGTGCTGTTGCGCAGAATCCACTGGAGAGACAGAGGAGGGTGAATCTGTGGACTACTGGCTCTGGCAGCTTTTGAGGCTGCCTGGTGAGGAGACGGCGAACGGAAGCCGCGCCCACTGAAGACGTGGCCGACTCCCGCCGACGGGGGGCGACTGGTACCACCCGGAGAGGCGTCTTCTGCTTCTTCCAAGGCCATTCTTTCTTGCATAATGTGGTTACGGGTATCTACAATAAGTGAGATGGAAACACATCAGAAATGGTGCATAGTTAATTAGTAAATATTAATAAATTAAACTTCGATCTGTCAAAATTTAATAATAATTTAATTTTTACCAGTCAAAATCTATCCGTATGCTGCATTACCGGGTCACATGTACTTACTGCGTATAAACAACATTGCAGAGGGATTTGTACCTGTGCGATGATGGTGCGGTTCCGGTGCGGGTCGGACACGGTGCGGATGGCGCGCACGGCGGCCGGACGCGAGCGCTCCGTCAGGTCCGGTAGACTGCCCATGCGAGAGCGGGCTACTGCTCGCCGCTACTGGCTCGCATACCTGCGTCAAATTTGCTTGTTCATATTTTTTTCGTAAAAATATAAATAAAATATTTAAGTACATACTTATAAAAAAATCTACATATATCGCACTATGCGCAACTATCAACGGCATTGAAAGTTTAATTTAGAAATAAAGCACACGGCGCTGTTATCAATGCCGCAGAGGCTCCATATATAGTTAAGAGGAATTCATTCTTTATCGTACGTACTGACGATAAAGTGAACGGAGCGCAGACTGACTTCGCGCGTAAGAGACCCGCTACAGGCTACGGCCAACAGTTTTTGTCCGCCCGCCCCCTTGAATAAAGAGCTCAAAATAAGAAATATTCGGAAATTCTCGATCCAAGTCAGCGATTTTTTTTAAATACTTATTGTCAAATTTTTGAAAATCTCTAAAAGTTACAGACCAATTTTAGAAATTCAAATTGCACATTTTGACATATTACTCATCTACGTACCTTTCATATCTGCGAAATTACAGGCAAATGTTACAATTTCATAAATCGGGGCACGGTCTGGATCACGAAAATATAAACACTTTAAACCATTATTCCTTTGTGTATTGTAGGTATTATATAATCCCGTATTACTTGGTAGACACATGTAGAGAGATTTATTAAAAAAGCCTCGACGTTGTTGTGTTCGTAATATTCTGAAGCTAGGAACTATTGATCTATTTATTAAGGCGACCAGTGCCTATATTAGTGCTATAATTAGTTATAGTTACTACAACGAATTAAGCACTAATATATAGGTTATTATTAAATTTGGTTACGTAAGAGTCATATTCAAACAACAATAACTCTGAGAAATGAATTATGCAACTCAGAGCATTGATTTTGGTGTCGTTTTGTAGATAATATTCCTATGTATTATAAATATGCAAAAAATAAACATTAATGTCCTACTTTTTGAGATCTGTGAGAAAAATTAAAAAAGTACACTCATTTCATATTAAAATTTCTGTAGTAATTTTTTATGACGTATTAAAGTTAAAAGTTTTCATAATTTATTTTATTTAGTTGATGGGTGATATTATAAGCTTCTGAAAAGTATTTTTATCATAACTTTAGGACTTTTAAATCCGGAGAAATTAATATTTTTCGGCTGGGCCATCTAAAATAAAAACTTAAAAAGTCAAATTTAAAATGCCGGTCATTCCAACAGGAGAGGGGATAAACCCCAACATGTGGGGGTTTTGTCGATAAAGTTAATCATATTATCTGCCTTTAAAAGCTCCGACATCAGTAAACAAACATAATTTATACTCTGTTCACGGAAACGAGTTAGTATAGCGCCTTCTCTATTACACATTTTCATACAAATAACAAAGACGAAAAAAACTTTTTTAGGGTCAGTGGGCGTTAACAATACCTTAGGAAAGTAAAAGCGCGCTCACACTGCGCTTCTTTAAAATTCGCTTCTTATACCTGCGGCTTCATCTGTCTTATTTGAGAGCTATTTATTACAGAGAATAACAATGGAACTAGCACACCTGTACCTTGATTACGTAAAGCTGTTGCTAACAATTTTCGATTGAAATCGATTGAAAGCGCGGTTGCATTGCTGCTTTAGTTAAGATAGTTGTCACATTGGTTCTTACTAAAGCAGCGATGTAACTGCGATTTCTGTCAAAGTTGATTGCAACAAAGTTACGTAATTACCCCCCTGGGCTAGTTTATTGTAGGCACAGAATTTGGAAAAAAGTATTTTCTTAGGGTTATTGCTCATTTATGACAAAAGAACAATACGGGTCATTAGGACACCTGCGCCACCTTGAGATTCAAAATTCAATACACAAGCCAGGTAACGAATTGAGCATACAGTCAAAAGTAAGAGCACGTCTGCACAGTACGGGGAGTATGAGTAGACTAAAAAGTACAGTACTCGTACTGTACTGTGTACACCGCCTTAGCGTTTATCACTGACCAATCACAGTAAAAAAATTGTGTGAGTGAGATAGCGCTCTACTAACTCGTTTCCGTGAACAGACTATATCAGCTGTTCCATACATTAAGGTCGAGTAGGTACTGCACTTTTGGAACAGCTGATTTGTTTTTGCGAGCAGGAGTGTTGGCCTCATAGTAAAAGTTGCTTGTAATCATGAGTGGACCACACCACGGCGGGAACCAAATGATTAAAATTTCACGCTGTATAGCAAATAAAAGTGAAAGTACCTATTGCTTGAACACCGAAACTCAAATTATAAGTTTATCGCCTTATCTGTCAAAACAAAATACAATGGATTTTGACAGTTTTAGAGTTGATAATTCGCTTTATTGTATCGTGTTTGGGTGCTCATACTATACTCGGACTATTATGTACCTACTCTGTGTAGTGTTGTAAAAAAACAGTTTTTTTTCTAACTTGAAAAAAACATGAAAAATAGTTATTTGTTATACAAGTGACCAAAATCGATTTGTGCTGCGAGTGCCGACTTTAAATCACGAACTAGCGAAGTAGTCTAGAATTGAATCACGAGCGTAACGAGTGATTCTAATATAGACTACTGAGCACAGTGAGTGATTTAAAGGCACGAGGCAGAACAACATTTTGGTCTCGTGTAAAACATACAACTTTTCACCTCTGCCAGCGAGAAAATTTTCATGTGACTTTCCTGGTAAAAAGCTTAATTCAGCATTAGAAACTTGTTCTCTTAACTCTTTTGGAGTTAGGCAACTATCTTCATCGTTGGACGCATTCATTTTTGTAATTTATCACAAAATAATTCGATCAAACCTATGCTGAAAAATTTTATTCATAGAGTCAGTAAAGTAGATTCCCGTCGTTTTGATTACATTACGTTGTGTTTTTCTCTTATTCATTAATATCCCGTCTTATTTATTTATTTATAGATAATCATAAAACATATAATTTGTTGATAAATTTCATAAATTTTTCTTATTTCATATTTGTTTCATACATGCGACCTCATTACCTCCTCCATAATCTTTATTTCGAATTATCAAACTTCTTTTATAACAATCTTTATTTAAAACTCCTTGGTATATCCGTGCATTTTATTTTTTTACTTTTTAATCCGTGTATGACATCATAAAGCACTCTATCTATCCTTTTCTCACATATCAATTTTACAAGTGTCATCCTTGTCACTTTATTTGTTTTTTCTTTATTATTTTAAAAGTTGGTGTTAGAAATTAAAAAAACACTTTGTCTCACGCTCGCAGCAAAAATCGATTTTGCTGCGAGTTTTTACGCGCCAAAAGCACCCTTTTCGTGCTGGAGAGGTGAAAATAACGTTTTTATCCTTTCTATTCGAAAAATGATGATTTGTTCCTATATAAGTGGGACCAAAATAGCTCTTTTCTGGTAAGAGCTTTTTAGTGGGAGGAAAAGAGATTTGAATTTAGAACATTTATCTTTCAAAGAATTCGAACGCCGCCGCCGGCTGGTATGTATTGACTGGCTGTATAGACGACGCGGAGACTAAAAAAAAACATAAGCGCCCGAATTAAGTCTGTGTTCTTGTAATTAGTACATACTTACGTACTTAGTACAATAACTTTTGAAAATTGCGCTAGTGTATCAAACGTAACTATAAATTTGTAATTATTTTTACTTTTCACGTGTCTTTTTCAAATAAAGAACATTTTCATTAATTACATAAACACAGTCTCCTATTTATTTTCTCATAGAAAGGGGATGAAAAGTAGAGTATATGACTCGGGCGCAAAATATTTTTGGCGAGGGCGACATACTTTGAATCCCTCGCTACGTTCAGGATTCTACTGAAGAATCCCTCGCTACGCTCGGGATTCTACTCTAGAATCCCTCACTTCGCTCTGGATTCAAAAAAGCGCCCTCGCCTTAAAAATATTATTTTGCTCCCTTGTAATACAATCTACTATTTTTTTCTGGAGCATGTTTTTTTCAAGAGTACAGAAAAAGTTTCCGTTAAAGATTTAATACTTATAAGTTCATATTAAAGTTTTCTGTTCATTTATGAACCTACATTACTTTTTTTGTTGAAAAGTACCAAGTTTTGGAAGCATTTAAAGACGCGCACGGTAAAATATTCATTCGGTTTATGTCTTTTTTAAGTACCTACCTATGAACTTAGAACCAAGAAGAGTGTCTCCAGATTGGGGCGTTTTTCTCATTGAGTGGTAAATTTTAATTATTGGGGAAAAAAAGAAAGGATCATGCCGGATTCTGGGCCATGATGCGCATTAACCATTACATATCTCATTGACTTTGACTTTGAAATGTCATATAATAGGAAAATGTCAAACAATTATAACTGTAAACAGCTCCTTGAGATTGAGATTTCTCTTTTCTCCCGCATTATATTTTAATGACATTCTTCCCAAGCAATCAGTATAAAATTACTATAGTAATTTGGTAATTTCATCAAAGCGCATCATGGCCTAGCTTGTATAGAAAAATCGGCATAATCGTTTGTTCTTTATACAAAACGTAACATTTTGGGGAACAAAAAATTGCGTTGGGGGATTTTTTTAATCTTCTCTTCATAGAAACGTATCATTTTGGGGAAAAATAAAATGAGATCTGGGAAAAAATTGAAATTCATATCTGGAGACACTGGCGAAGAATAAAAATCTAATATAATTATTGATTTCATTAAATAAAACATTTATCTTCCAAAATTGTGTTCTTGAAACAAAACCAAATTTAGAAAAAAACAACGATGCTGTGTTTTTTTTCATATATTTTTTCAAGATTGTGAAAAAAACAAAGTTTTTTTTTTCATGTTTCATCAGTAACTATGTGGTCATACTTCTGGGGAGGAGTATTTTAACAAGTTTTTACTAGGTTGCTTTTTCATTTATTAAATTTTAGATTTTTCGCGTTCAAAAGGCTATTTTTATAGTCTTCTAGTTAGTAGGTACCTATATCATTTTATTTAGTCCACGTTTTGGCATAAGTCTAGCTCTACATAATAATATTATAGCCTATCTTATTTAGCCACATAACGAATGACAACCGTTTTCATAACTCGTATAAGATTGCCAGATTATCGGGTAATGCCTAATTAATCAATGTATTAATGTTTAGTGTTGATAAGACCGCATTGCTACAGTAATAAGTCTTATAAAAAAATTAGCTTTGTCACGCACGATCAACAGTTTTTTTATACAAACGAAATTAGGGGGCAGTTTTTAGCTTACGTATAAAACAAAATGCAAAAAACATGTTAAGAAACGATATAAAAGTAAGTAAACTGCCCACTTTAGTATAAATTTGAGCAACAAGTCTGTTTTTTTAAAAACCTTACCTTCAAAACCTTTTTATGAAAGATTCCATTTATAGGTTCACACGTTTTTCACTTAACATCACTGCACCAACTCCTCACTATTTTTACGAGAAAATATGATATGTCTTAATAATTGGTTACGATATGTTATTGTCAGCGGTTTTAATGGATTTTTTATGGTTTTTTTAATGTTGTTTTCGCGTTATATGAGGTGACGCCTAAAAGCGTCGCTACACTGAGAAACAGGGATGAACACCCTCTGTAAGGGTAACCACAAAATGTAAAAGTTGTAGACACTTGTTTCGCATTTTTTTATAATGAAATATAAATATTTTCAAATATATGGTTAAGATTAAGTAATACACGATTGAATATATTTTTTTAACAACTTGCCAGTTTTTACGTTACGTTGCCACATTTTTAAGTTATTACTAGCTATTCCAAAATTGTTAGCTACAAAATATAAAAAGTACCTACCTATTCACATTAAATATGGATCAGTTTAATTAGAAAATGCTGGGTCTTTTTAGAAAATACCTTATATAAAATATTGATTTCTTTGTTTATAGGTACAGCTTTCGTGAATACCTATCTCTTTACTGTTGGTTTACTGGTAGAGAATGCTTTCAGCATTAAGTCCATCATTTGTATCTTACTTATGTATGAAATGTACACTAAATATTTTATTTTAATAATATTTAAATATTTATTTTATTAATTAACTTAAAATAACTAAGTATTTCTGTATAGTGTATACTTATACTTAACACCTGCTAAAAATTCTTGAGTACATTTACAAGATTGCATGCCTTTTTATGGCCTATTTCCGTTGTCCCCCACTTGTCTCCCACTGGGGGATATCGAGAAAGAAATAACTTTTCCTTTATTCCTGATATCCGGGGGACAAAAGAGGGGGATAAAGGGAGTACCTAACCTAAGCCACTTTTATCAGTTAAAATAACAATATCTAAAGTACGCAATTTTCCCGAACCCCTGGTGGCCCTACAGGCAGGGGCACGGGAGCGCGGGATGAGCGGCCACCACGCAGGCGCGGCTCCGAGGCCAACCTCTACATTACCTATTCTGTGTCTGGCTGGACCACCCAGGGCCACAGATGGAACAACAAGTGGGGTTGGATGCGTCATTTATAGGAAAGACTTCATCTCCCGGTCTAAATAGTTGAACCATAACGTACCAAATGGTATATTATCCTGTATTCACCCAGAAGTCTGTGTACCAAATCATGTTCAACTGGTTTTCGCGTGGTTGAGTAACTAACATGCAAACTTTCACAGCTAGCGAGTTTCTCGAAGTCCCATACAAAATAAAAAAAAATCAACCCCTATTACACTCGCTCAATATTCATTTCTGCAAGAAAGGTAAAGTATTTGTAGTAATTCTCCCCATGTTTCAATCTGTCTCTACAGGGTGTTTGGTAAAAGCCTTATA
This sequence comes from Agriphila tristella, assembly GCA_928269145.1. Classification (NCBI taxonomy): domain Eukaryota; kingdom Metazoa; phylum Arthropoda; class Insecta; order Lepidoptera; family Crambidae; genus Agriphila; species Agriphila tristella. Next base: position 22,675,162 of record OV743445.1, read on the forward strand.
AAGCCGTATATAGTGGATAGGGACCATCAAACTGAACAACTTTTACTATGGGACCAATTATGAAATCGGGAAAAAAAACCAGTGTTTTATGTTGTTTTATACAAAAATTACTAACGAAAATATCAAAATGTATGAAACAGCTGATATTTTGTTCGCGATTTCAGAGTTGGTCCCATAATGTTGTTCAGTTCGATGGTCCCTTTATATCACATTCGGCTTTACAAGGCTTTTACCAAACATCCTCTATAAACAAAAAAAACCGGTCAAGTGCGAGTCGGACTCGCGCACGAAGGGTTCCGTACCAAAACGACAAAAAAAACTGTTTGTTGTATGGGAGCCCCCCTTAAATATGAATTTTGTTCTGTTTTTAGTATTTGTTGTTATAGCGGCAACAGAAATACATCTTCTGTGAAAATTTCAACTGTTTAGTTATCATGGTTCATGAGATACAGCCTGGTGACAGACAGACAGACAGACAGACGGACAGCGGAGTCATAGTAATAGGGTCCCGTTTTTACCCTTTGGGTACGGAACCCTAAAAAACATCAAAATTGGTTCAGTAGCTCAAGCGTGAAAAGATCAAACAGACAAACAATGCTACGTAGGTAATAATTGTCCCCCACCCATCCCATCCAGAAGAAGTTTGTTAAAACTCGATACGTATCTTGAATTTTGTTAGATCAGCCCCACTATCAAGAGTAACATTTGCAAATTTTCGTTATCGCTTCGCTTTCGAAACATGAATGGATTTGACGTTTTAAAATTCGATTCTTAACGAAACCTTATGTTAATCTCGCACTCTCGCAGAGTGAGTCCCACCCACCCCGGTGGCTCTGTCCCGGTACCGGGACCGATGGGAAAAAAAGTTCCATCCGCCCCGGTGAATCGTATCTCGATGTTTAACGATGTCCTAAAGTTAAACGCAATACCGGCGGTATGATAAAAGATCTGTGCCATCCGCCCTTTTAAATAAAATTCTGGAGTGGGTGATACTTTGCGAGTGCGATCCTCTTAAACATCGAGATACGATTCACCGGGGCGGATGGAACTTTTTTTCCCATCGGTCCCGGTACCGGGACAGAGCCACCAGGGTGGATGGGACTCACCCTCCCATACATGTTTCGAAAGCGAAGATTTGCCAATGTTACTTTGGCTAGGCCCTCAGAGCCTGTTGGGGAGAATGCCAAACACGGCCCCCCACACAGCCCCCTGGCTGGAGGCACTAGCGGTGAGAGGGTAGGTGCCAGGGTGTTTTAGTGGGTATTCCCTCGTCCTGGGATTCCACCGAGCTTTGACTTGGTGGAATTACGGGAGGTAGTCGTGGAGGGAGCCGCAACGTTAAATGTTGCGGTCCCCTCCTGGCGAGTCCCACATGCCTCCTTTCAGATCACCTGCGTGAAGGGAAGCGCGTAGGTAAATGCGTTTTTCCTCAGCCTAAAAAAGGCCCTCAGAGCCTGTACTGAGTTTGCACAGTTACGTTACGTTTACTATACCTACTCGATAACGAATGAAGTAAGAAATTTTGGATGCAATTTGGCACAGATCGCCTCTACACTACACTAAAATAAGTTATCATACAAAAGGTCAACCTACACTCGTTATCAAGTAGGTACCTATAGTTAAGCTTTAACTCGTAACACGCCAGCGCCACCGTACAGCCTGCCTGGCATGACCGATTTATATCGCGTGATATTGCGTTTTATCACGCTTAACTGTCAAAAAGACAAAGGAATTTGACAGTTGAGTGTCGATAAAATGCTATATCACACGATATAAATCGGTCATGCTAGGCAGGCTGGGGTAGATATGTACCTGCTAAAATATCCACCAGATAAAGTCATTTTAAGTTATATGGCAGCGCCTCTCGAGGGGACAGTTTGCGCCTCATAAATTTAAACTTTCTCTGTGCAACAATCTCGGTTAGTTTAGGGTTTCAAGTTAGGGATCAGAAGTGTCAACTAGCTAGAGAATACATATTTATTTCACTTAATGATTAACCGAGCGATAATAAATTCAGATTCAAGGTATCAAATATATTGAATATAGTACTACAGGTTCACTTCTCAAGCTTACCTACGCACTACACGTGAAATAAAACACTTTTTAACGGATTCAATAAAACCGCGCTAGTAAGTATACGTTAAAAAGTGTTTTATTTCAATAGTTCATTCCAAAAGATTTCAAGAAATTAATTTAAAGTTGAAAAACATCGTGCTTAAAAAAACAAGAAGACCAAAAATAAATTAAATAAAACTCTACTAATGAAAAAAAAATGTTCTTAAGTTTCAAATGAGACATTTATTATTACAGTCTTAGAATCTTCGAATACTTCCTAAATGTATTTTTAATTATTATATTCATAATTATTTTAGTTATGTTATAGTTACGCAACAATTTTCTCATACTTAACTTCCAACAGTTCTTCTACTTAAAATTAAAATATTCAACAGCTAGTAGGCAAAGCACTTGGCCACTTTGCCCGGACCACTTTGCCTTTTTCCACCGTTTTGTTTAAAAAATTAACTGTGCTCATTTGTCTCATGTCGGAACCAATGTTACAAAAACAAAGCCAAATTAGATAAGCAATAATAGACGTAAAATAAAAACATTGAGTTTTGATCAAAACAGATTGAGTTTACCCTGGAGTTTCTTAACAAAATGAACAAAAATCTTTCGCATGTTGCCGCGGCCACATGCTGGTTCCGACCACTACCAAATGACCAAATGGCTGCTCGGGGCGGGGCGGTAGGTTTGCTGCATATCAGAACATTAAACATTGTACTGTACTATCGTTATAAGTTGCCGAGAAATGAGGCATGGCAGCTTTGCCTCCTATGGCCGCATTGATCTGACCTCCTAAGTGGGTGACAGACTGAATACAAATCCTGTCTAATCCTTACTAATATTATAAATGCGAAAGTCCGTTTGTTTCTTTGTTACGCCTTCACGTCCTAACTTCTGAACCGATTATCATGAAATGTTGCATACACGTTGTCAGGGGTACAGAGAAGGACATAGGGTACCTTTCATCCCGAAAAAAGTACCTATAGTTCCCGAGGGATAGCAAAAAAAGTTTTCCACGTAGACGAAGTCGCGGGCGGCCGCTAGTATGATTTAAATGCGAAAGTCCGTTTGTTTGTTTGTTACGCCTTCACGTCCTAACTTCTGAACCGATTATCATGAAATTTTGCATACACGTTGTCAGGGGTACAGAAAAGGACATTAGAGTAGGTACCTTTCATCTTGAAAAAAGGTACTGTTCCCGACAAAGCAAAAAACTTTCCACGCAGACGAAGTCGCAGGCGGTCTAAGTACCTAATATTTAGTAGGTACCTAGCGTTTAAAAAAAGTTACAAGTTTTACTCAGTCATTACCTACTTACTCGTCTACACAGACCTACGAGACGAGAGTGCCTTTATTTATAAAATTTTAATTACGTAAGCTCTGTCTGTCATCGGGTTCTTCCTCTTTAAAATATAAGAAACAGCCTGGTGACTTGGGTTGCCAGTTTTTTTTATCATGTAGGTAGGGGACAGATGCTCAAAATAAGGGATTTTTTTCACGGGACAAATAAAAAACTGTTCTTATTATTTTAATGCGTTTTTATTGCTAGTTATATTTTAAAGAAGATAAGTTAGTGTAAGTTTTGACATATCTTTGTTTGATTTCACATACCTATTTGTAAAATTCAATGCACTTATTTTCATTCATGTTGAAAATGGACATTAATTAACTCTTTATCAAATACGGGGTATAACGGGTTGTTACAAATGGGGATGCTGAAAATAAACGACATTAAAAACCTCCTTCAAAAACCCTCATAACAAAAACAAAAACAGATTCAATTCAAAGTTGACTCACTCAAATAGTTACCTCTAAAAGCAAGAAATAATATTCGAATCATTAGTAACGCATATCAATATTAAATCCTACTAATATTATAAATGTGAAAGTTTGTGGGTTTGGATGTTTATTACTCAATCACGCAAAAACTACTGAACGGATTTGCTTGAAATTTGGCACACAGATAGCCTAGATTAAAACATAGGATACTTTTTATCCCGATATTCTTACGGGAACGGGAACCACGCGGGTGAAACCGCGGGCGGCCGCTAGTATTAAAATAAAAACTTATATTAAAGCTTAGAACAATTACACCTAGAACGATAATTCCATACAAAGCGCGCTGTCAAAAGTGAGGCAACTAAAACAGCCAAAATTGCGCCGTTTTAAGATTTTTATTGTCCATTATTACATAATCATACCTAATTAGTTCAAAACAGTTTCAATTTCCTTACCTTAAAGAAATTAATTATTATATTATTGGACTTTAGTTACGATTAGGTAACGTATGAAGGATAGAAAACTGAGCCATTTTGGCTCAGTATAAGTGGGGCTGGAAGACAACTTAATTTTTTTTTATTTACAAAAGCCCCACCCGACTTCATTAATTCGACTTGATAACTTCATCCCTTTTTGAAATCGGTTAAAAAAAATAGGGATTTCATTCCTGGGAAAAAACCTTTCAAATTAATCGAATAATGTTGAAATACGGTACTTATATGTTTTTTAGAGCCAATTTTTGTTAGAGCCGTCTGTACCTCGATATTTAAACCTACTAGAAAAAAATTAATACACAATGATTTAACAAAAAAATAAAAATATGAATAATCATGCAAATAGATTGCAAATCATCATTACAGTGTACTATCCGTCGATACCCAGTTTCTGTTGTGTAAATAATTAACATGATAACACACAAAATGCTCCGTCATACCTACTTCAAATGTTTACTGGATTATAGCAATCAACACTATTAGAGAGAGAAAAAACCTTTATACTTACTTAATTTAAACCTACCAAGGAACTTATATAACTTTTGTAGTTTTATATAAATAACTAGCAGCTGCCCGCGACTTCGTCTGCGTGGAAAGTTTTTTTGCTATCCCTCGAGAACAGTATTTTTATTCTGGATAGCCTCCGCCATGGCTAAACCAAAATATATCAGATAGGGGACCATCAAACTGAACAACTTTTACTATGGGACCAACTCTGAAATCATGAAAAAAAAATCTGCTGTTTCATACAAAAATTTATAATGAAAAAAGAAGTTTAAAAACTAAAACCCGACTACGGAAAAATCGTGCTCTAAAAAGTAAGAAACAAGAAAATATTCATAAAAAGGATAACCGTAGTCGCATGCCACCTCCAGCCCGTGCCGTGCGTGTCTAGGACAAAGTGGCATGGGACTACGGTTATCCTTTTTATGAATATTTTCTTGTTTCTTACTTTTTAGAGCACGATTTTTCCGTAGTCGGGTTTTAGTTTTTAAACTTCTTTTTTATTTTAAATATTTTGGAGTTGTCAATAGGGTGAAAGCAAGCAAAGCCACGGGCAAAAGCTAACAATTTATATATTTTTGAAAAGTGCTCATTAAGCCCTTTCATTTGGTACCCAACACGGCATTATTAAAAAATATTTTTTTTTAGTTCGTGTCTTTAACTCCTCTAGAGGGCGCCACACTCAATTTAATGTAACGTCATATAGCCTATGTTCATTGGACGATTAAGACGCTTCTAAGGATACCTCATTTGTCAAATTATAACAAGTTTAGAAGTTATGAGGGAACAGATGAATTTACAAACATACATACATACATACAGGTCAAAATCATATACCCTCCGTTTTGGCTTCGCCGTAGTCGGGTAAAAATATAAAAACCGGCCATGTGCGAGTCGGACTCGCGCACGAAGGGTTCCGTACCAAAAAACGGGAAAAAACACGTTTGTTGTATAGGAGCCCCCCTTAAATATTTTTTTAAATTGATTTAAGTATTTATTATTATAGCGGCAACAGAAATACATCATCTGTAAAAATTTCAGCTGTCTACCTGTTGTCGTTATTAATTTCGAGCAAAAAACGGCAAAAAAATCCCGTTTGTTGTATGGGAGCCCCCCTTAAATATTTATTTTATTCTGCTTTTAGTATTCGTTGTTATAGCGGCAACAGAAATACATCATCTGTGAAAATTTCAACTGTCTAGCTATCACGGTTCATGAGATACAGCCTGGTGACAGACAGACGGACAGCGGAGTCTTAGTAATAGGGTCCCGTTTTTACCCTTTGGGTACGGAACCCTAAAAATGTATGAAGCAGCAGATTTTTTTTTTCGCGATTTAGGAGTTGGTCCCATAGTAAAAGTTGTTCAGTTTGATGGTCCGATGAAACGGTTTTCTCATTTTGCGTTAATTCATTAACACGTTGTAGATTTTATACCTACGTATAATAAAAAATACTTATCATTAATAAGTGTGACCATAAGATTTAAGTTTGTCTCTAATATTAGTGACATTGGTTAATGTTCCGTTCATCCCGACAGCGAGGCTGGACCTCTTCATGAAGGAGGACTTCTGGCCGCAGGGCGTGGTGTACAGGCGCTTCAGAGGGACGCTGCCGTGTGCCACCGATTCGACACACAAAGTGTCAAATTGATTTTTTACTAACATATTTTTAAGTTATTTACTAACAAAATTGTTTTATAAATTATATATGTTTAGTTTTAAGGTATATTTCTATGGGCCATCGTTGCCTGAATATAAATAAATGAAATGAAATGAAAAAATGAAAATAATAATATGTAGATAACAAGTTCACACATAGGAACGATTTTTTTCTGACAAGAACACATAGAGAACAATTTTACCAAAAATATACAAAGTAGGTATTTAATAATTGTCCATCAGCCATTTTATATGTCCCCACTGCTGGGGCACAGGCCTTCCTTATGGGTGGTTAAGGAGGACGGGCCATAACCCAAAACGCGGGCCCAATGCAGATTGGTGGGTGTTAACGACTGCAAATGCAGTCGGGACCAACGGCAGAACGTGCCTTTTGAAGCACGGTGGAGCTCGAGATACTAAATTTTTGGTCACCCATCCCATGACCGACCCTTGCGAACGTTGCTTAACCTCCACAATCGCTGGGCCAGGCGCTAAGCCACTGCGCCACCAAGCTCCTCATTTAATAATTAGGTCAGGTAAATCCCTACGATTTAAATACGAAAAAGTTATCCGAAGAAAAAATAAGATATGGTCAACGTCATAATTATGAAGATATCAATTGCTATATAAGGTACTACAAGTGATTTGAATAGACTAACAGTCTGTTTTACACTTTGTCATCATGTTTCTGGCAGCGGTGTTTTCCACTGTAATCGTCATCCTTCTCTCAGTGTTATACTTCTCAAAACAGAAGTTTAACTATTGGAAGAAACTAAATGTTCCGTATTTAGAGCCCACACCGATAGTCGGCAATTATGGAGATTACATACTGCAGAAAAAATACTTCGGAAAAGTTACCCAAGATATCCTACGGAAGTTTCCTAAGGAGCCTTACGTCGGTGCGTATTATGGCACGGAACCAGTGCTTCTCATCCAAGACCCTGAGATCGTCAAGCTGGTCACCACCAAGGACTTTTTCTACTTCCACGGCAGAGAAGTTACCAACTATTGTCACAAGGAGGTCATCACACAAAATTTATTCTTCGGAGGAGGTGACTCATGGAGGGTCTCTCGACAAAATTTAACTCCACTGTTTTCTTCGGCCAAAATGAAGAACATGTTCTACCTCATAGAGAAGTGTGCTATCGAATTCGAGAAACTGCTCGATAGTGATCCCAAGATAGGTACCGACTGTGAAGCCAGAATGCTCATGGGTAGATTCACTATGGCTTGCATCTGCTCGTGCGCATTCGGAGTGGACATAGACGCGTTAGGGGACGATCCCGAATCAAACACGTTCCTCGAGATGGGTCAAGTCATATTTGACGCCTCCCGCTTCAGAGGTTTTGTTACCATCACTAAGGCTATCTGGCCAAAACTCTTCTACGCGCTGGGGTTGACAAGTTTCCCTACGACGATAGACGTGTTCTTTAAAACATTTTTAACCAAAGTATTCGAGGGCCGCCAGTACAAGCCAACGATGAGGCAGGACTTCATCGACCTCTTTTTACAGTTGAAAGCGAAGAAATATGTGGTCGGCGACAGTATTAGTAACATGAAAGGGGGGAATAAAAAGCTGGAAGTTGAAGTTACAGACGATTTTATGATATCTCAAAGCATCTTGTTCTTCGCTGCCGGTTACGAGACGTCGGCGACGACTTCGGCTCACACGCTCTTCGAGCTGGCGAAGAGGCCGGATGTTATGAAGAAGGTGCAAGAGGAGATCGATGGTTTCTTGAAGAAGCACAACAACAAGTTGGTGTACGAGTGCGTGACGGAGCTTCCGTACACGACGGCGTGCGTGGACGAAACCCTGCGGCTATATCCGGTGCTGCCAGTGATTACGCGCGAGGTCATGGAGGACTACACTTTTCCCACCGGCCTCACCGTCGACAAGGGGGTGCGGGTCCATATACCGATCTACCAATTACATCACAACCCTGATTTCTTCCCCGAGCCATACACATTCCGACCAGAAAGATTTTTATCACCTGAGAAGGACAACATTATACCTCACAGTTACATACCTTTTGGAGACGGCGCTCGAATTTGCATCGGTGAGTTTTGTACGATCTTTTTCATTGTTTTTTTTTGTGTTGCATTGCAATTCAACAAATAAGTAATTGTTGCTAACCTATTTCTTGCTAACAAATGCTGTGTTTATTTGGTAAACTTATATTGAGCTCTAGCAAAGGAAACTACAGACTTATTTAACATCGCCTAAAAATCTAAAACCCGACTAAAAAATCGTGCTCTAAAAAGTACGAAACAAGAAAACATTCGAGTCCAAAATTCAATAAAAAAGAATTAACTTCGCATGCAACCTCCAGCTTTTATATTTATTATTTTTATGCTCCAGCCTAAAGTTTTTCATGTCGTGCGTTGCGTGTCTCGGACAAAGTGATGGCATGCGACTACGGTCGACTACGGGCGATTTTTTTTTATTTACTTTTTTACAAGACTGCCCATAGCAAAAAGAGTGTATATGTGTTCAGGGTTCATGTATGTTTGTGGGTATGTGAGTTTCTTTATTCCACCATAACTTCTAAATGCCTGAACTGATTTGGATAAATGGGGTATCGTTAGAATCCTTACAGCATCCCGAGTGACACTGGCTATATTTTTTTTTAGAAAAAATCTATTTGGCGGTTGCACGACGGCATTTTCAAATGTGAAAAAAAATTTTTTTCTTCTATTATTACAATACTTCGTACGCGTGGATTTTATGACTTCGGCGTATGCATTTAAATGAACTTAAATGTAGTTACATAAGAAAATTTTAGCAGTGTTATGGTTCTGCATCAGGTGTTCCAGATCTTTGATTTTTATACCTCAACAAAAAATGTTCATCAGGCTGAACAACTTTTGCAAAGATGTCATTTTTATATTTTGTATAGTTTAGCTGGATCATTATGGTTCTGCATCGGGTGTTCCAGATCTCTGATTTTTATACCTCATCAGGCTGAACAACTTTTGCAAAGATGTCATTTTTATATTTTGTATAGTTTAGCTGGATCATTATGGTTCTGCATCGGGTGTTCCAGATCTCTGATTTTTATACCTCATCAGGCTGAACAACTTTTGCAAAGATGTCATTTTTATATTTTGTATAGTTTAGCTGGATCATTATGGTTCTGCATCGGGTGTTCCAGATCTTTGATTTTTATACCTTATCAGGCTGAACAACTTTTGCAAAGATGTCATTTTTATATTTTGTATAGTTTAGCTGGATCATTATGGTTCTGCATCGGGTGTTCCAGATCTCTGATTTTTATACCTCAACAAAAATACTCATCAGGCTGAACAACTTTTGCAAAGATGTCATTTTTATATTTTGTATAGTTTAGCTGGACCATTATGGTTCTGCATCAGGTGTTCCAGATCTTCGATTTTTGTACCTCAACAAAAAATGCTCATCAGGCTGAACAACTTTTGCTTAGGTGTCATTTTTATATTTTGCATAGTTTAACTGGACCATTATGGTTCTGCATCAGGCGTTCCGAATCTTCGATTTTTATACCTCAACCAAAAATGCTCATCAGGCTGAACAGCTTTTGTTAAGGCGCCATTTTATATTCATTATACACCGTCATTTTGTAGTCGTTTTAATTAACTTAAGGGTGTGTTGTACCAATGAAACTAAACATTTTTGCCCAAGAAACATGGGTCGAAAAACGACAAAAAATTTTGGTTCTCCCATACTAACTAGACAGCTAAAACATTGTATTAGTATGGGAAAGTCAAAAATTTTTGACGTTTTTCGACCCATGTTTCTTTGGCAAAAATGCTTTGTTTCATTAGTAGAAAACTCCCTTAAGTTAATTAAAACGACTACAAAATGACGGTGTACATATAGTTTAGTTGGACCAATGGTTCTGCATCAGGGGTTCCATTTTCCAAAATCAGTTATACCCCTTAGTTATGCCCAGACTTAACAGCTATATAACAAAAAAAGTTTTATTCGAATCCGTTCAGTATTTCCGTAGATTAGCGTGTTCAAATAGACAAACACACACACTTTTTTTTTAATTCTTACTCTATTACTATGTCTCCATCGCCCCAATTTTTTTTCTAAATATATGTAATGCACAGACACACTTTTCTTACTGTTTTATTATATGTAAGGATGAAAAGCTTAAAATGTTCATTAAAAATCAATTCGTGTGTCCTAATGCCAATTCTTTTTACCAGTTGTTTCTATCCATTTCTCACGAATTTTATCTTCCTTCGGAAATCTGGAAAAATCAAATTGCTTGAATTTCCCTGAAATATGGGGTAATTTTTGGGGAAAAAAATCTATTGGGGTAGGCATCCGGAAATCGATTTATAAACCTACTGATTTTAGTGGACGTCAATACTAAGCTGGCTTGTATTACGTAAGTATATTATTACGCAATTTTACCGGTTTGCATGTCAAATGTTTCCGAGGTTATTTTTAGAAATATTTTTTTGATTTTTTTATTCATCAGGTTTTTCATGATGTACCTAACAATGAAGTGCTCAGAAACTTGGTTCCTGTGAGATTTGAGAAAGAAATACGTGATCAAAATATAGAAAACAGTCTACTTACTGATGAAATGTAACACCCGCTTCTTTTCTTTATTTGTTGCTTTTGCAGCCAAATATTGAACACCCCACCATTTTGTAGGCTAGACACAAACACTGCACATTCGATTTATAATATTTGTTTTGTATAAATTAGGTAGTAATCGACAAAACCTTTAATTTCTTTGGCACTTTTGATATAACCCCACTTGTTTGTTTTGCCTAGTAGATGCCTAGTAATCTCAGTGGACGTCAGTGCTGACAACTGACATTTATTTTTCTTAATCGTACTAAGAAGTTATGATTCCAATATCGAAGTCAACCACCCTAAAAATATCTTTCTACCCCTTTTCAACCCTGTTAGGGGATACATTTCAAGAAAATACGAAACACATATTCAATTAATTTTGTGAAAGAATGTCTATGCCAAATTTCAAGTCAATCGGGCCAAGGAATCGCTTTCTCCCATACAAACTTTGCCACCCTGTTTTACCCCCTTAGAGGTTGAATTTCGCAAAATCCCGTCTTAGTGAGCACCTACACCCTAAAAGGAACCTCCATGCAAAATTTGAGAATCCTAGCACTTGTAGTTTCTGAGATTTCGTGAATAGTGAGTGAGTGATTTACTCTTTTATAAATGGGCATCAAATGAAAGGCTTTGATGAGCACATTCCAAAACTATATAATATTTCACTAAAATGTGTGAAATAAAAATAAATAAATAATTTACGTAACTATTTATGTTGTTGTATTTTACGTAACTACTGATGTTGTTGTTTTTTTACGTAACTATTTATGTTGTTGTTTGCAGGCATGAGGTTCGCGAAGATGCAGACATTTTCGGCGTTGGTGACGGTGCTGAAGGCGTATGACGTCGCGCTGGCGGAAGGCATGCCCTCCGAGCTCGTCTTCAACCCTCGCTCCATGGTCTCGCAGACCTACCACGGCGTGCACCTCAAGTTCACGCCCAGGGAACATAACGAGACGAGGCTCTTCGCGTTAGCTAGTTAGTTATCTTTTATTTAAATTTTTGTGTCTGAAAACGTACTTTTGGTAAAAAAAATATTATTTTTTTGAGAAAAAGTGTGGAGTCTTTTTAACCGACTTCAAAAAAAGAAGGTTCTCTCTCAGTTTGACCTGTATGAATGTATGTTTCTACGCGAATATCTCACGTTTGACGGAGCCGATTTTTCTACCAAATAATATACCTACGCTACCTAATAGAGAAGGTACTTACACTAAAAATAAATTTTTATTTTTTATTTTTAGTGTAGAATTAAAAAAAAGAACAAATAAAACGACAAAAAGCCATTAAAATTGGGATTTAATTGGGAATGAAAACTCAATACAGTGAACTTTGCGGACCTTTTTCATTATTATTTATCATGTAAAGTGTTAATAAAAACAAAATTAGTTTAAATAATAATAATGAATAAATCATTTATATCGAAATTGATCCATATCAGCAGAATGTGACCCTAACTAAAATTAGTACCTACCTAAGTAATAAAAACAATCAAAATCAAACAATTGCCTACATTGAAATTTATAAAAAAGGTAATTATAAAATCTTTACTAACAAGCACAAGTCAAATTAAGTCTTAAAGTGTTAAGTTTTTCTTAAAAGTTAACGTAACGCAACTCTACATAATACGCACAGCAGTCGCGGCCACTATAGATAATGTACCTATTATCATTATAATTCGTGTGACCACAAGTTAGGTTGACAACCAACATTAGTGAAATTGGTTTTAATATTGGTTTATATTATTGTGTGGGCGGATGGTATTGGGTTCTGGATCGTGCTGGATATAATAAAAGATTAATTTATGAAGGAAATCAACTGTATTGGTATTTGAGGAAGACATGACACACAGACAGAGAGAGATGTACAATGACATTTTGTCTTATAAATAAATATATCTAGGCAAGGGAATTACTTCACATACAGCCATAAGTATATTTTACAACATGCCTCTTTTTAATCAATTTACAATGTTTACAATTGAAAATTAAGTTCTGAAATATAATACTGATTAATGAAAGTTACAGTTAAGTTAATGTTAATTAGTTAAGTTTAGTTGTTAAATTTAGTTAAGTTTTACAAATGTGTAATATTAGGTATGTAATAGTACATTACATCCGAAAAAGGGAAGCTAGCGATTGCATTGTCGAGGATGGTTTAATCATTCGAGGCAATGCAAGTAGCTTCCAGTACAAGGTTTGTATAATACTTTACTCACGAAATGCGAGGAAATACAATTTTCTATGTAAAAATGAGATATTTAAATTGGTTCGCGTGGCCATGTTTACTGACCGGTCATGCAACCATAAAGTTTCATAAAAATAATGCTAGCTGATAAGTTCTACCGATTTGAATTTGGAACACTTAGGTACTTCCCGAAGTAAGTACTGAATTTCATTTCCGCACTGAATTTCAAATTTAGAATGTGATGAACCAGACCCCCACGGAAATGTTGAACGCCCCGCATTCTTTTTTCAAATGGAATGATAACATTTCAGAGCATTAGTGAGTAAATTATGTTTTTAATGTAATGTAATGTAATAATGAAGAATTAAAAAATATTTTACAATTCTAACTTGTCTGGTTTCTTTAAAAGTCTACCTCTACTACTATATTTTTTCTCTGAATTAGTATTTTCAACATTTTAAATATCTGAACAATGTCTTGCAGTAGGTTGAGTTAACATAGAACTAGGACTTTCTGTTACATTAAAATTATCAAACTGGGGACTTGTAATTTTAATGGCTTGACTTAATTCTGACACATTTTTACATGGATATTCGTTATAGTCATTAATACTTTCAGGAGATTGAAGATCGTTTACTAAAAAAGTATTTTCTACATTGACAAATTCTGGAGATAAAACAATAGTATTATCTGACTGTTCTGGAGATAAAGCAATATTATCCGACTCTGACTGTTCTGGAGATAAAACAATATTATCTGACTGAACTGACTTAAATGACTGAATCATTATTTATGTTATTATTTTGACTTGACTTATTAAAAGTATATATTATTACATTATTATCTTCTTCCTCCTCCTTCTCTTTTACACTTTTTGGCTTTGACTTTACCATCAGACTGGTTTTCTACTTGTGACTGACTAAGACTTGATTGATTATCATAAAAATCATCTTTTTTCTTTGACATATTGACTTATCTTTGTTATAATTCTGACGTATATGTTGTGAACTTCTACGATAACTTATACCTACATTATCTATAACTATATATGATCTAGGGAATTTAGTTTTACATAAAATATAACCACTTGTCCATATGATATCTTTAGGGTTTTTCTTAAAATATATTTTATCATTGACTTTAAACTCTGAGGATTCTTTACAATATTCTTATCATAATACTTCTTAGTTTTTTCTAAATTTTTATTCTTATTTTTAAAATGCGATGAAGGCTTTACAATTTTAGTTTGATAGTTTTTATTTTAATTAGTTGTGACCTTAATGATTCTGCGCAAAGGACAAAGAAGATCGGCGAACTTCTATGTGATTTCAGACCTCTACTTGAGGGTCCCGTTCATGAAAAGAGTTGACTGATATTTATAGACCTACGCTAGACTAACAAAAAAGTTAATCGTTCTAACTATTTTAAAGCTGGGATAAAAAAGATATTAAATACGAACGATGATACGAAAATGACACAGAAATTCAAACGTGCGTGAATGTTGGCTTGCCAGTAGTCGTTTCCTAAAAAGTACGCCTAGGTTCCTAGAATAGTACGAAAATGGCGAAAAGGGCACGCAAACCAATAAATCAAGGTACAAAATTCTGTACTTTTACTATGTTTTGGGAAACATACGCCTATTTTTACATTTTGGGGTTCCATCGTTAAAAAATATTAAATACTGTGATGTGAACCATAGTGCGACACACGCTCAAATAATACGTAAATCGTACCAAAAGGTACGATCTGGCAACCCCGAACGTCAATGTCAGTGATGGATTTGACATTGACTGACATTATTGACACTGCACACTTTTATTACCTAATGGGAAGGCAATGAAGTCTATGTTCATACAGCCATATTCTTCAGTAATTTTTTTCTCTTTGCAGTAGAATACATTCAAAATACAGGTGTATCGCTTTCTAATCTCTCTTTGAGTATTGCTTGATGTTTAATAGATCAAAACATTTTAAATATACCTTAACATTATGCATATTGAAAATGGAATTGATTACTTTGGTATTAAAACTTCTGCGTTCATTGGAGTATACTCTTACAAGAAAAAGTCGTTTAGTTTTTGCATTATAGAAACGTTTTGTTATAATATAATTGAAAGTTATTTATCTTTTGACTCCCTTCTTTAAAAATCATGATTTTGTGGAATTATATTCTACGAATTTAACTCTATTTATTTAACATGTTTTCGATTGTGAACGTCCTTGTAAAACATGGAGTCGAGTTTCGCCGGTCTTCTTTTTGGTGTTACACTTTCATCAATTTCTAAGGAAGACAACCTAATCCTTGAAATGTATGAGAGTAAGCTTTAACAATATTTTGTACTGACCTTTTTACCCGACTGCAAAGAAAGGGTTATGTTTTTCGCGCGTATCTTGTATGTAATATGTTAGTATGTTTGTATGTAATATTCTTTATTACCTCACATCTTTCAAACGGCTGAATGGATTTCTGTTATTACGATATCGTTAGATTGGTCTCGTCAGCCCAAGTGTTCTTAAGAAGGTGGCGTTATAAAAAAAACAACATGGCGGCTGTACGGTGCTATTATAAGTTGTGGAAAAAAAATCATTTTTTGAGTTTTTTTAGAATACTACAATATGGGTGTAATGGGTGTAATATGGGTGGGTAGTAAAATTGGTAGTAACATGGGCAACAAAGGATAATTAATATATTAGAAAAAATGCCAGAAGAAAATCGACTCATCCCGTCTAAACTGTTACGGGTAGGGTTACCAGACGTCAGGATTTGTCCTGACATGTCAGGCTTTTTGGTTTCCGTCAGGATTCCGGCCGGACTTATTAAAATTATAAATAATCAACTGAACAACTAAAGCTTAAAAAAAGAAAAACTAAAACTTTGTTTTTGGGTAGTCGATTTTTTTCTGGCATTTTTCTAATATATTAATTATCTTAATATAAAAATAGCATAGGGAATGCCTAAAAAATAAAAAAAAACAAAGAAAACCTCCTCTGAATCTATGCTACCCTGGTACTTTGTTAACGTACTTTGAAGAATCAACAGCAGTCAAAAAAAGGTTGAAAATGATGGCTTACAGCGCTTCCCACAATAAAATTTGTTTTTTGTTTAAGTACTTAGGGTAGTAACACGGGTAATTTATTTTTTCCCGTCTTACTACTTTCAACTGCAGTAGTAACAAGGGCAATTAAATTACCGTTATTACCTACTACTGGTAGTAAAATTGGTAGTAACACGGGCAACAAAGGATTTTGATTTGTAAGATAGAACCATAGACATAGAAAAAATTTTCGCTGCGTTCAAGAAGACCAACAAAGCGTGGAAAAGAGAAAATAACATTATACGGACACGGTCTATGTAAAAAAGAGACAAATGATCAAGTGACATGTGCCGACATTTTTTACAGTAAGAGCCCCTAGCGTCCCGCCTAGCAAATGAGCAATCACCGGTTGTTTAATTTTTTTTTAATCTTATTTAGAATTTAAAATAAAGGTATCGTGGAGCCATAGTGTCTTGTGCTCTAAGTAATTGTGATGTGACAAAAAGAAATAATCCAAGTAATCACACTTTTCACAGGTAAATAAGATATTGCCACACATTTCTCCAAAACCAAATTTCGCTACATTTATTCGTTTATTGACGAAGAAAACAGTATGGACTATAGTTTATTAATTTCCTTTGCCATATAGTCATATTTTATGAATCTAAGTCATATTTTACGTATCTCATATAGAATGTATGCATTCGTTTTCGGATCACCTGTTTATTGACATTGTTATTCTTTGACATTCTATTTCTATGGATAGAACTATTTGACGTCTGACTCGACGTAGATCTTTGACGACTGAATTTTTCTTGAAGTATTTTGATGACTAAATGACCTAAAATTGTTACTAAATTTCTTTGTTGGTGACCTTGACTATCTGGTTAGACTTGAATTGACTTGCTGAATATTCTTCTCAGTATTCATTAATTTATTTGACCTTTCATAAGACAATTCTATGTTTTTTGATATCTTGACTGCTTCTTCTTGTGTAAGATCTTCTTTTTGTAATAATTTTTCTTTAATGTTCATATTTCTTATACCAATGACAAACATATCACGAATAAGACTATCTTTCAGTTCTTGAAAATTGCATGGGGATCACAAATTATTCAATATTGTTAAGTATTCTTCTATGGTTTCATCCTGTTTTTGTAGTCTAGTGAAAAAATTATATCTTTCCACGGTAGTATTTATGCATGGATTAAACTTTTCATCGAATTTCTTGATTGATTGTGTCAAAGTGCATTTTTTTCTGTCTATACCAAATGAATTAAAAATTTCGATGCCATCATCACGTATGGAATTAAGAAAGATTGCTACCTGTTTGTTCTCTATTACGCTTGATAGCCCTTGTGCGTCACAATGAGGTTGGCAAGGCAAAGCCAAAGATGTCGCTGCGTACGCTTGTTCCTAAGACAGTACTTTTGATTGGTTAGAATATGTCAGAAATGACATTTGGCATTTGAAACAACCAATCAAACGAGTTTGGTACAAGCGTTTGTGGCGCCATTAGTTCCTCAGTTTGCATCCCCTCTCGTATTTTTGTTTCCATAGTTTCCATTTTTCAGACATGTTGTTCCTTTCCACGTTGAGTGGTTTCATATTAGACATAACGATTTTGTCTGAAAATTTTCTCGAAATATCCACAGATCCCTCGTCTGACGCCATGGTTTATTTTATTGTGTGGGCGGATAGTATTGGGTTCTGAATCGTGCTGGATATAATAAAAGATTAATTTATAAAGGAAATCAACTGTATTGGTATTTGAGGAAGACATGACACACAGACAGAGAGAGATGTACAATGACATTTTGTCATATAAATAAATCATAGACTTAGAAATTTTTCGCTATGCTCAAGTAGACGGACAATGGTGCGAGTGAGAAACCGTTTCTTACGGTTTATGCGATGTGCGAGAAAGAGTTGAAAAAAAATGTCAGCATATCCTAGTTTGACTTCATTTATCATCGTTTATCATCTTGGTGAAAAAGCGTCCACACGATTATTTTGTTATTTTGATCGCAATCGGGTTGATTTGGCTCTTATAACTACATAAATCAGTAATGGTGTCGTGTTCTGTGTTGAATTATAATGTTACTTACGACAATAACCCTAAGAAATATTTATTTCACAGGTAAATATGATTGTACAAGTACCATTTTCATATTTCATATTTTAGTATGATTTTAGTTGAATATATTCCCAAACACACTAAGTTATATTACTAATATGATGCTATTAAACGCCTATTTCCCAAATAAAGGCTGATTTCTAAACATTATGTGTTAGATAAAAAGATATTATGTCCGAGAACTTGAGAAAATAAGGCGTAGATCTTAGATTATATATAAATAATCTAAGGCATAATAATCAAAAATTTTCGATATCGACACTCATGTCGATGATTTCCAATATAACTTTGTTTGTCTTTGTAAACACTGATAGTTTTATTTAAAGCTGTTTTTAACCGACAGTTTTCAAATGGTAAATTATACCTACTTAAATACTAATTTAACAATATTTCTAGGTTTCCTGTAAATCCAGTGATTAAGTTAAACTGGATAAATGTTATAAATAAATCGGCCTGGAGCCTCAAAGGAGACCTAAAAAAATTATTTAAATAAAATTGTTCAAAATCTTGTTTGTGTTTTCTTTATTAGAGCAATAATACATTATGGTTATCGACAATCTAAAATGGACTTCAGTGCATCTCTGAAATTCACGCATACGTTTACAAATTTACAAACACAGGCTCATGTCACTTTTGGTTTCACAGCCAAGCGAACTCTGTTCGTCTATCTATATTCCCTTGCCTAGATATATTTATTTCATAAACATCTACAGTGGAATATTAAGTTTATGAAATAAATATATCTAGGCAAGGGAATTACTTCACATACAGCCATAAGTATATTAAACAACAAATATGTATGTAACATTAGGTCACAACCAAAGACTTCTATGTTGTATACTACACTAGACGAGCTGGTCGGCACCGAAAAATTGCTCATTGAGTTACGGTGTATGTTCCACAACTCATTTAGTCTATTGCGAGTCACCGAGAGGAATAGTTGATGCGCCGCGAAGTTTGTAGTTGACAAACTAACACTTCAATCGATTAATGTGAACAATAAAACATTGACATTATTTACCTGCGATTTTTTTCTCCGCCTTTTGATGTTATTTTAGGAAATTAACTCTATTATTTCTTGATTTCCGACAAAACCATATATTTAAATGAAACATCATGGCGCAACTGACAACTGCCATCTTATATTGACGTTTTTTTTACTCTTAACTAGAAATATTATAGAGCAAGCAGTACTACCAAATTGCTGTCATAGATTAAGAAAATTATTCAAACAGATGTGTACTTAAAAAGTTAAAAAATAGGTTTCTACTGTTTAATGTTATACCATGATTTTCAGAAGAACAAATCGTCCTTGATGTAAGTAACTAATGATAGTAATAATTAATCTCCGTGTTTTGTGTTTTTGTATTTTGTTTTCTTCTCTCATAAAATGAAAGGGGTTTGAATATTTTGGCATACATACTGTCCGCCATTTTGATTTTTTTTTCAAAATAGCGGCCACGCTTGCAACTTAAGTAAATCGATAGCTAGTACCAATACGAAAAAGAATTGTTAGCGACATAATCTCCTAAAACGTCATGTTTCCGAGTTATGAGCTATTAAAGTCGAACTGGTGACGACAACACTGGGTAGATTTAAAGCTAAAATAAAACGTATACTCACACTCTAAAATATTGTTTTACGGTCATCTAGGTCTAGATAAGCGTAAATGTCAACAAGAAGTAATGAAAGGGTTACCATACCAGTTTAAAAAACTACTCAATTTAATAGGCTTTAGTAGGTATTAAGAGAGATTAAAATTTGTATTAACGGTTCAACTCAATCTTGTGATAATATAACTCACCTGTTATGTGCGTGTCTCCGCAAATAAATGACGTGATTAGTCAACAAGGTAAGGAAAAGTAATCATCAGTCAATTGGTCGATTGTATCTGTTCGCGAGAACACCAATTTACGTACATAATAAAGAAAAACTATGCCAATATCCGACCTCAAGTTCTCCGTGGACCAGGTACAGTATTAACTCTACAACAGAAATGACACGATCTTGATCCGGGGGGTTATTAACGATTGTCGGAAACCAACTTTCCGAATCAAATCGGAAAGTCTACAGTCTTCGATCTTATTTTCTACCTTATGCAACCAAACTTTGTAAATGCATTGCGTTTCCCGTCGGAAAGTGAATCGAATGCCAGTCGAATGTATTTGAGAATAGCTTTATTTTTGTAATTTTAGAGGATACAGATTCGAATCGAACGCTTTTGAGTAGATTTCCGACAATCGTGAATAACCCTACCGAATTCGTCAGTGTATCCCATTTTATTATACCAATAAAGTGTCAAACAAAACAAATAATTAATATTTTCATAATATCTCTGTAGAAGACACGCAAAAGGATTGCAGCCTATTCAGCCTTGTCTAATGTATAGGTTAAAATGTTTTATTTTTGGCCATACTTGACACTTAATCTAGACTTGGATGGCAGCAAAACAATATTTTAGAGCCCATGCATACAATCTAACCAGTGGTGTTGCCACCAGTTTGACTTTAATAGCTTACAACTCGAAAACGTGACGTTTTAGGAGATTATGTCGTTAAAAATTCTTGTTTGTATTATTACTAACTATCGATAACTATTTTGAAAAAATATAAAAATTGCGGACAATAAGTATGCCTCCCTTCATACTAGGATATTCAAACCCCTTTAGAAAATTTCGCCTAATTTGTAAATTATTTTCAATCAGGATAACAAGACACTAAACATTTATCATATCATTCATATCATATTACACAGGTTGGTCAAAAGTTCTGTTACTGAGTTTCTTTATCGATTACTGGCCATTAAAACAAAAGAAAAGAAAAAATAAAAATGACATATTATTGACAGTTTTATAAGCTATAATTCCATACCACACGTATATCATATTTTGTTTATTTCACCATGGAATGGGGGTTGAAGGAAAATCGTGTCGCTGTAATTGCTCTGCACAAATGTGGGCAGCCACCGAATATGATTTTCAAGTTGCTACAAAAGTTGAAAATCAACAAGCAATTTATTTATCGCACTATCCATAGGTACAGTAATACCTTGACCGTCGATGACCGAAAAAGATCAGGAAGACCACGCACCGTTCGGACACCAGCTGTGATCAAGGCAGTGAAGGCGAGAATCACGAGAAATCCCGTCCGGAAGCAAAAGTTATTGGCAATACAGATGACTGTGAAGAGAAGTTCTCTTTAAAAAATTATCAATGATGACCTTGGGCTTCACGCTTACCGTAGACGAAAGGGCCATCTGCTAAACGCACGATTGAAGGCTATGAGGTTAGCACGAAGTCGCGCTCTACTAAAGCAGTACGCACAAAACGGCCATCGAAAAATCTTCTTTACTGATGAAAAAATCTTCACAGTCGAAGAAAATTTTAACCGTCAAAATGATAGAGTATACGCTAAGAATAGTAAAGAAGCCAGCATGATTGCTCCGAGTGTCCAACGAGGTCACCACCCCTCATCAGTGATGATTTGGCTGGGGGTGTCCTATTCAGGGCTAAGTAAGGTTCATTTCTGTGAAAAAGGTGTGAAAACTGGCGCTAGAGTCTATCAAGATACCGTTCTGGAACCTGTTGTCAAACCCTTAAGCCACACTTTATTTTAAAACCAGCCATGGGTCTTCCAGCAGGACTCTGCCCCTGCGCACAAAGCAAAATCTACACAAGCATGGTTTCGGGCTAACAAAATTGATTTTATCGCGCAGGAAGAATGGCCATCCTCCAGCCCAGACTTAAATCCTCTGGATTATGCCATATGGCAACTTATTGAGGAGAAAGCATGTGCTAAGCCCCACATGAATCTCGACTCTCTTAAGCGCGCTATTCTCAAGGCAGTCGCAGAATTG
Source organism: Agriphila tristella (assembly GCA_928269145.1). Lineage (NCBI taxonomy): Eukaryota > Metazoa > Arthropoda > Insecta > Lepidoptera > Crambidae > Agriphila > Agriphila tristella. Next base: position 22,697,446 of record OV743445.1, read on the forward strand.
GATATGGTGGTAGTTCGTGCTGCCATCGATGACTGGCCTCGTCGTCTAAAGGCGTGTATTCATGCCAGAGGCGGTCATTTCGAATAATTTTAATACATGATAATCTTAAATATTTGTGCTTTCATTTGGTATATAATTCATTGTAGCATTATTTGTAAATTTAGTATTATTCATGTTTTCCATAGTTACAGAACTTAGTAACCAACTAGGTATAACATAATCACTGTGAAAGTGAATTTTAATTATTAATCATTTTCGTGTTTTCCTATTGAAAGTTTTATAACAAGTACTCTCAGAGTCAAACAGGTAAAAGGCAAAGAATATTTTTCTGTCACATCTGCGTCAACACTGAACTATTCTTTGCACATTTCCTCTCTCCCGCCCCCCCATACCTCAGCCGGCACACGTCCGCGTTGTGGCATAATTTGAATTTTGACCAGCTCGTCTATGTAATTGAAGTCTTTGGTCACAACTCACACTTATGTACGATTTTTTTCTGTCAAGAACACAATTATAGTGAGCGTTACCAAAAATGTACAAAGTATTTAATAATTAGGTTAAATTAATCGCTAAAATCACAAACAAAAAAGTTATCCGAAGAAAAAATAAGACATGGTCAACGTCATAGTGATTAAACATATCTATTGCTATTTAAGGACAAGTGATTGAAATATCAAAACAGTCAGTTTAGATACGTGGTCGTCATGTTTCTGGCAGCGGTGTTTTCCACTGTAATTGCCGTCCTTCTCTCAGTGTTATACTTCTCAAAACGGAAGTTTAACTATTGGAAGAAATTAAATGTTCCGTATTTGGAGCCCACACCGATAGTCGGCAATTATGGAGATTACATACTGCAGAAAAAATACTTCGGAAAAGTTACCCAAGATATCTTACGGAAGTTTCCTAAGGAGCCTTACGTAGGTGCGTATTATGGAACGGAACCAGTGCTCCTCATCCAAGACCCTGAGATCGTCAAGCTAGTCACCACCAAGGACTTTTTCTACTTCCACGGCAGAGAAGTTACCAACTATGGTCACAAGGAGCTCATCACACAAAACTTATTCTTCGGAGGAGGTGACGCGTGGAAGGTCACTCGGCAAAATTTAACTCCACTGTTTTCTTCAGCCAAAATGAAGAACATGTTCCACCTTATAGAGAAGTGTGCATTCGAATTCGAGAAACTGCTCGATAGTGATCCCAAGATAGGTACCGACTGTGAAGCCAGAATGCTCATGGGTAGATTCACTATGGCCTGCATCTGCTCGTGCGCATTCGGAGTGGACATAGACGCGTTAGGGGACGATCCCGAATCGAACACGTTCCTCGAGATGGGTCAAGTTATATTTGACACCTCCCGCTTCAGAGGTTTTGTCCTCATCACTAGAGCTATCTGGCCAAAACTCTTCTACGCGCTGGGGTTGACAAGTTTTCCTACAACGGTAGACGTATTTTTTAAAACATTTTTAACCAAAGTATTCGAGGGCCGCCAGTACACGCCGACGATGAGGCAGGATTTCATTGACCTCTTTTTACAGTTGAAAGCGAAGAAATATGTGGTGGGCGACAGTATTAATAACTTGAAAGGGGGGAATAAAAAGCTGGAAGTTGAAGTTACCGACGATTTTATGATATCTCAATGTATCTTGTTCTTCGCTGCCGGTTACGAGACGTCGGCGACGACTTCGGCTCACACGCTCTTCGAGCTGGCAAAGAGACCGGATGTTATGAAGAAGGTGCAAGAGGAGATCGATGGTTTCTTAAAGAAGCACAACAACAAGTTGGTGTACGAGTGCGTGACGGACCTCCCGTACATGGAGGCGTGCGTGGACGAAACCCTGCGGCTATACCCGGTGCTGCCAGTGGTCACGCGAGAGGTCATGGAGGACTACACTTTTCCCACCGGTCTCACCGTCCACAAGGGGGTGCGGGTCCATATACCGACCTACCATTTACATCACAACCCCGATTTCTTCCCCGAACCGTACAAATTCCGACCAGAAAGATTTTTACTACCTGAGAAGGACAACATTATACCACACAGTTACTTACCTTTTGGAGACGGCGCTCGAATTTGCATCGGTAAGTTTTGTGCGAATTTTTTCGTTGTTATTTGTGTTGCAATTTTATTCTAGGCCCAACAGTCATTTGCTAACAAACGCTGTGTTTGTTATGTAAACTTATTTTAAACTCGAGCAAAGGAAACGACACTAAAAACATCGCCTAAAATATACATGTAGGTAGTCTAGTATTTCTAATCTAGTATTTCGTATTTCTAGTCAACATGGATAGCTAGCTTAGCTGTGAATAGAAGTGATAGCCTTTCATTCAATAGGGTTCTTCGTAATACCCAAGGATTCATGTAACCATAAAATTTTATTGAATCCTAATTCCTTACACGAGTTCATCTTAAAAAATTATTACAAAAAAAAAATCGGACTAAAAACATTAAAACGGACTAAAAAGTAAAAAATAAATTCTTCTGTACATATTTATAACCACAGAGAAAACCACTACAGAAATTTTAAACCTAAAAACGTGGGGCGCATTTTGTAAAATTTATCATCCATATTGTCTTTAGCATGCGCCCCACGTTTTTAGGTTTAAAATTTCTGTAGTGGTTTTCTCTGTGGTTATAAATATGTACAGAAGAATTTATTTTTTACTTTTTAGTCCGTTTTAATGTTTTTAGTCCGATTTTTTTTTGTAATAATTTAGTCCGTTTTAAAAACGTGTTTTTAAAAAAAGTTTTTTTTTTCAGTAAATTATTATTTTCTGCTTTTTAGTTAACAAGCTAAGACTAAAAAAATATACCATCTCCTATCGGAGCACTTATCAAGACGATTCAAACGAGCCCAAACTCGATGGGGTTGGATGGTTTTATTCTAGAGTTTCTATGGCTTTCCTCCGGCTCCATCATCAGATCCTCGGACACTATTTCCCATCAAATTACTCGTCAAGACGATTCAAACGAGCCCAATCTCGATGGGGTAGCATGGTTTTATTAAAGAGTTCCTGTGTCCTACTTCCGGCTCCATCATCAGACCCTAGAAACTATTTCCCAACAAAGGACTCGTCAAGACGATTCAAACGAGCCAAAATTTGATGGGCTTGCATGGTTTCAATATTGAGTTCCTATGGCACGGCCTTTCGGCTTCATCATCAGACCCTGGACCTCGTCTCCCATTAGATTACTCGTCAAGACGATTCTAACAAGCCCAAACACGATGGGCTTGTATTGTTTCATAGAGTTCCTGTAGCCTTCTTCCGGCTTCATCATCAGATCAGCTCGATGACACCATAATATCGCATTGCCTTCCAGTTCTGACCTATGTTCAAAGTTTCAAGTCTCTAGCTCATCGGGAAGCTAGTATAAAATCGTTCGCAAACTTTGTGGAGAAACAAACAAACAAACAAACACACAAACGAGAAAGCAATCTAATAAAAACGTGTTAAAAAAAGGTGCTGTTGTATGTAAGGATGATAAGTGTATAACTTAGGACAATAAGTACTTATTACTAGACTAGTTACCTATAAGTATAGATAAAATTGTTAAAAACTGCAGATTATAAATCCAACCAAATCTAAGGCTAGTTTGCTTAAAAGAACACCTTTATTTACGTACCTATCCACCTATGTATGTTGTTAATTGCAGGCATGAGATTTGCGAAAATGCAGACATTTTCGGCGTTGGTGACGGTGCTGAAGGCGTACGACGTCTCGCTGGCGGAAGGCATGCCCCCCGAGCTCGTCTTCAACCCTCGCTCCTTCGTCACCCAGTCCTACCACGGCGTGCACCTCAAGTTCACGCCCAGGGAACATAACAAGACGAGGTTCTTCGCTAACTAGACCAGCCCCCCACAAAGTCATATTTGCAAATTTTTATTCGGTGTGCCACCTTGACCCTAAGCCACAGAATAATGTCGCTTATGGATTTGATATTATAAATTAAAGGTTCATTAAAAACTTATCCTTACATTAATATTGATTTACTAATAGCCGCCCGTGATATCGCCTGCGTGGACGGTACCCTTTGTCCTTTCCTGTACACCTTGACAATCTGTTGAGTAGTCTTAACTGCTGTATTACTTGCAACATCTTGTATTGTTACGTCTTCGTCTTGTCGACGTACTTGCATGTCTTGACGTGCAAGTATAACAAACAAACTCACTTTGGCATACCTATTAATAAAAGTTTATTATAGTAAGTGTTATTATAGTAATGCGGGCGCATTACATCCATCCATCCATCGAGGCGCTGCTTGTGTTGTAAATTCGACGACCTCCGTGGTCAAGTGGTTCACACGCCGGTTTTCAAGGCGTCACCATCTCTTGAGGTCCCGGGTTCGATCCCCAGCTGGATCAATGTAGAAAATGAACTTTTCAATATTGTCTCAGGTCTGGGTGTGTGTCATACTCATACCACCGTTGTTTCTGATTTCCATAACACAAGTGCTATAGCTAGGTACTTACTTTGGAATTGGAGCAATGTATGTGATGTTGTCAAATATTTATTTATTTATTTATTTATTTAAATACTGTGATGAAATCTCGGTTATCACTAATCAATAATACCTACCGATGTAAATATTATGTACTTAGATAATAATATGTATTGTATCAATTTATTGTACCTATGAGTTAACTAAAATGCTGAAGCAATTGTCACACTTTTGATTTTTGCTCAGTTTTAATAGATATTCTGTTTCCAAATAAATTGTTTTTTTACTGTCGTCGCATTTACTTAGGATCTTAAGCAACTAATTTCCTACCTTAGAATAATAACACCTAGAACGATAGTTCCCTACAAAGCGCACTGTCAAAAGTGAGGCAACTAAAACAGCCAAAATGGCGCCGTTTTCAGATTTTTATTCTTCATTTTTTCATAATCTACATAATAAGTACAAAGCAGTTTCAATTTCCCTACCTTAAGAAGATTAGTTACTATATTATTGGATTTTAGTTACGATTAGGTAACGTATGAAGGATATAAATCTGAAGACTGAGCCATTTTGGCTCAGTATTAGTTGCCTCATTTTGCATACAAAGACACGGCTTCTAGGTGTTATTATTCTAAGTTTCCTACCTATTAAATAAATGAGTTAGATTTACACAAAAAAATATAAAAAAGCTGTGTTTTATTAACCCAGCAACTTTCAAACCCTCAAACCCGAAACCTCAGAACTGGCGACACCAGAAAACCTGTGTGTAGCCAAGCCACTCGACCATAGAGGTCATGGATCAGAGTTATGGACATTCTATGAATCAGTGTAAATCAAAACAACACACAATAATAATAGGTCTTCACCTATGAAATTGCCGTATTGCAGTACAGACTTTTTCAAACAAAAAAAAGTTTTGATTGGCTATGAATTCTAAATTCAAATTAATTTTGTTTTAAAAATATGACATTCTATTTACAAAATCAGTCTTTTGTTTATTGATTAGCGTTGTATTTTCATTACATTTCAACATTTTTCCTCATAATGGATACTTCGAAATTTCGTGTAATTATGGAATATGAGTTCCGTCGTGGCACCAACGCGGCACAAACGACACGTAACATCAACGACGTTTACGGAGAGAACTGTACAAACGAACGTACAACCCGTTATTGGTTTGCTCGGTTTCGTTCTGGGAATTTTGACTTGAAAAATGAACCTCGTGGTCGTCCGGAAACTTTGGTCAACAATGATGAATTAAAGGCGATTGTGGAAGCAGATGAATCGCAATCTACAGCTGAGCTGGTAGCAGCTTTTGATGTTAGCATCAAAACAATATTGGTCCATTTGCGACAGATTGGCAAGATAAAAAAGCTTGATAGATGGGTGCCCCACTGCTACTTCCCGACAACGCGTGACCCCATACTGCACAACAGACCGTCTCTAAGCTGCATGAGTTGGGTTTGGAAGCTCTCCCTCATCCGCCATACTCACCAGATCTTGCGCCTACCGACTATTACTTTTTCCAAAATTTGGACAACTTTTTAGCGGGAAAAAAATTCTATTCCCGAGAGGCAGTACAAAACGCCTTTGAAGAGTTTGTTGTCTCCTGTCCAGCTGATTTTTTCAAGAAGGGCATCCATAAACTGCCACAGCGTTGGCAAAGATGCATTGATTGCAGGGGTGATTACTTTGAATAAAAGAAATAAATAAGTTCGAAAAAAAATACTTCAACTTTTTTCAAACAAAACGGCAATTTCATAGGTAAAGACCTTGGTAAAGACCTAATATTTATGAATTTTTATGAAAGTGTGCAATGAGCAGAACCATAGTAGAATGGCAGAACCCCGCGACACGGGGCGCAGAGGCAGTATGAGAATCGCCTTATTGTTGTTTGAATATGACCTTAACGTAACCAATAAAAATGAAATTTTTCCAAAAAATACAAAATATAAAACATCTTAATAACTTGTTTAATTAATTTGATAATCAATATCTGAATAAAAATGTGATTAAATTATGAAACTAAGTTTTTATACGTTTTGCATTCTGCCCATTTTCGAAAATTTACCTTTAGTGCTCGTAAGGGTCATTTTCAAACAACAATAAAGTTTGAGGTCTACTTTTATAGCCTTTTGTCGTTAGTCGCTTTCTCTATAGCGACGCGACGCCGTAATGACAAAATGAGGATCGTCGTTAAAAAGGATAAATAAAATGTCAAAAAGCCATAAAAATTGGGAATTCAAATGAAAACTCAATACAGTGCATTTTTTGCGACCTTTTTCTTTATCATTTTTCATGTTATTACAAGTGTTGATGAAAACAAAATTAGTTTAAATTTTACGTTGTTCTCGAATGTATTTACGTCTACATAATAGGCATAATCAGTCGCGGCCACTATAGATAATGTACCTACGTATTAAACAAACTTATCATTATAATTCGTTTGACCACAAGTTAAGTTTGTCTCCAACATTAGTGACATTGGTTAATATTATGTAGATTAACATAGATACGATTTTCTTCTGATAAGAATTATAGTGAGCTTTTACCAAAAATATACAAGTATTTATTTATACGACAGGTTCTCAAACTAAAAAAGTTATCCGAGGAAAAAATAAGACATGGTCAACGTCATAGTGATTAAACATAGCTATTGCTATATAAGGACAAGTGATTGAAATAGAAAAACAGTCTGTTTTGATACGTGGTCGTCATGTTTCTGGCAGCGGTGTTTTCCACTGTAATTGCCGTCCTTCTCTCAGTGTTATACTTCTCAAAACGGAAGTTTGACTATTGGAAGAAACTAAATGTTCCGTATTTGGAGCCTACACCGATAGTCGGCAATTATGGAGATTACTTACTACAGAAAAAATACTTCGGAAAAGTTACCCAAGATATCTTACGGAAGTTTCCTAAGGAGCCTTACGTAGGTGCGTTTTATGGAACGGAACCAGTGCTCCTCATCCAAGACCCTGAGATCGTCAAGCTGGTCACCACAAAGGACTTTTTCTACTTCCACGGCAGAGAAGCTACCAACTATTGTCACAAGGAGGTCATCACACAAAACTTATTCTTCGGAGGAGGTGACGCGTGGAAGGTCACTCGGCAAAATTTAACTCCACTGTTTTCTTCGGCCAAAATGAAGAACATGTTTCACCTCATAGAGAAGTGTGCATTCGAATTCGAGAAACTGCTCGACATTGAGCCCGAGATAAGTACCGACTGTGAAGCCAGAATGCTCATGGGTAGATTCACTATGGCTTGCATTTGCTCGTGTGCATTTGGAGTGGACATAGACGCGTTAGGGGACGATCCCGAATCGAACACGTTCCTCAAGATAGGTCAAGTGATATTTGACGCCTCCCGCTTCAGAGGTTTTGTCACCGTTACTAGAGCTATCTGGCCAAAACTCTTCTACGCGGTGGGGTTGAAAAGTTTCCCTACAACGATAGACGTATTCTTTAAAACATTTTTGACCAAAGTGTTCCAGGGCCGCGAGTACAAGCCGACGATGAGGCAGGACTTCATCGACCTCTTTTTACAGTTGAAAGCGAAAAAATATGTGGTCGGCGACAGTATTAATAACATGAAAGGGGAGAATAAAAAGCTAGAAGTTGAAGTTACAGACGATTTTATGATAGCTCAAAGCATCTTGTTCTTCGCCGCCGGTTACGAGACGTCAGCGACGACTTCATCTCACACGCTCTTCGAGCTGGCGAAGAGGCCGGATGTTATGAAGAAGGTGCAAGAGGAGATCGATGGTTTCTTGAAGAAGCACGACAACAAGTTGGTGTACGAGTGCGTGACGGAGCTGCCGTACACAGAGGCGTGCGTGGACGAAACCCTGCGGCTATACCCGGTGCTGCCAGTGGTCACGCGAGAGGTCATGGAGGACTACACTTTTCCCACCGGCCTCACCGTCGACAAGGGGGTGCGGGTCCATATACCGATCTACCAATTACATCACAACCCCGATTTCTTCCCCGAGCCATACACATTCCGACCAGAAAGATTTTTACCACCTGAGAAGGACAACATTATACCACACAGTTACATACCTTTTGGAGACGGCGGTCGAATTTGCATCGGTGAGTTTTATGTTATTTTTTTCGTTGTTTTTATGTTGCAATTCTAGACCCAACAGTCCTAATGAACGCTGTGTTTGTTATGTAAACTTATTTTAAACTGTAGCAAAGGAAACTACACACTAAATTAAACATCGCCTAAAAATATGAATGTACCTATCTAGTGTTTCGTATTTCTAGTCAATATGGATAGCTAGCTTCTATGAACTGTTATTTCCTTTTCTTTTCATTCAATAAGATACTTCGTAATATCCAAGGGTTCATATAAGTAACTATATCTACAATTTAATTAAACCCAAATCCGTTACACGAATTCATCTTTAAAAAAAAGGTGCTGTTGTATGTAAGGATGTTAAGTGTATAACTTAGGACAATAAGTACTTATTAACTGACTTGTTACCTATAAGTATAGATGACTGTTAAGAAACTGCAGAATCATCAGTGTTGTACTTGGTGTTTATGCCATTTGCGAGATACGTAGGTAGGTAGGCACCCTTCAATTAAAGATCCAGACAACTCTGCAATTACAAGCTAGGTAGATAAGATACAAAGATTTAAGGTAATTAAGTGACATAATTATACAATTAATAAACATGGAAATTATACCTCGGTAGGTATAAAATGACTGATATTTAAACTGATGAGTATTGTTATCAAAACACTTAATTATGTAGTTATGAAGATACAAATAGGTAGGTAACAAACTTCTGAATTTTATTATTTTTACGATATTATCATTACATTATCGCATGCCAACAATCTCATACTGAACAAGGCTATAAGCTACACAGATAAAGTAAAGACGATAATAATATAAACATATTTTAATAAAACACAATGATACATATATACCTCTGTTCGTACACTCACTGAAACAAAACGTTGTTACAAATCTAAGAATAGATTTTCCGTGAAGTATCCGTCCTGCCTGTCCTGTGAAACTAACCCATCTGACTGTATAAACCCACTCTGTAAGCTTGTCATTTGGTGCATAAAAATACCAAATCTAAATGAAATCTAATCTAAAGCTAATTTGCTTATAAAAACTCCTTTTTTACGTACTTATTCATGTTGTTATTTGCAGGCATGAGGTTCGCAAAGATGCAGACATTGTCGGCGTTGGTGACGGTGCTGAAGGCATACGACGTCGCGCTGGCGGAAGGCATGCCCTCTGAGCTCGTCTTCAACCCTCGCTCCATCGTCACGCAGACCTTCCACGGCATTCACCTTAAGCTCACGCCCAGGGAACATAACGAGACGAGGCTCTTCGCTAAGTAGACCAACCCTCCACCAGCGTCGGAGCTAAGGACATGAGCGCCCCTGGCAAGATTTGAATTTTGCGCCCCAAGACTTATTTCTAGTATCGTGAGCGCCCCTGAATTTTGCATCCCAAGACTACATAGCCTTATTTTCTAGCTATAGGTTAGCAAAGTGCACCCCTTAAGGGTTGCGCCCCTGGCCGCCCCCTTTGCCAGCCCTGGCTACGACACTGCCACCTACAAATATATATTTTCAAATATTCTTTATTCGGTGTGCCACCAAGACCCAAGCTCGCTGTCGCTTATGGATTTCATATTTATAAATTGATGGTTCGCTATAAACTTACGTAAATAGCACATTTATTTATATTCACTAGCAGACGCCCGTGATATCGTCTGCGTGGACGGTATACCCTATTAGAATAAACTATATCGGGATTTTCACCATGTAGGTACCTATTTATTTTTGAGACTCCGATATTTCGGCGCAGTTGCATGCGCCATGATTACGGAAGAACTGTCGATTGTTGCGTGCGGGTCGCGGGTATATGTTATTGGCAGACGAATCGGTCTACCCTCCGTCTGGTTCTTTTATTACACTCGATACGAGGTACATGGTGAAAATCCCGTTACAGTTTATTCTAATAAGGTTAATAACCTTGGAAATTTAAAACAAGGTATATCTACCCTACGTCTTTTTCCTGACAATCGGTTGAGTAGTTAAGACGAGCAAGTTTAAAAAAGAAACAAACAAACTTACTTTCGCATTTATAATATTATAGTAAGGATTACCTAATGAGAATTACATACAGGCTCATCAAATCTATCCATCCATCGAAACGATGATAGCGCAGATTTCCAAATGTGATAATCTTGATTGTATAATCACGGATATCACTTATCAATAATAACTATATAAATATTATGTAATATGTACCTACTTAGATAATAAAACGTATTGTATGTGATAACTAAAGTGCTGAAGCAATATTTATGTCACACTTCTGATTTTTGCACAGTTTTAAATATCGTTTTTCTACATAAATTGATTTGTGACTGTCGTCGCATTTACTTAAGATCTTAATTAACGAATTTCCTATAAAATATATGAGTAAGATAACGAAAAAAAAATGTGTTTTATTAACCCAGGAACCTTCAAACCCTCAAACCCGAAACCTCAGAATTGGCGACACCAGAGAACCTGTGTGTAGCCAAGATAGAGGTCGAGTCATAGGTACTAGAGTCTGGTCAACGAAAGATGAACCGGAAATGGAGGCGCCACACGTCTGATTCCTCACCATGTATCACCAAGGGGGAGGGGGGGTTATAAATTGGCCAAAAAAACATCCCGTGATTAATGGACGCCCCCCTAGGAGTAACGTATGATGATAAGCGTGAGTAAACAACAACGCAACGGCTCCATATAGGTACCTACATCATATTGTACTATCACCGCTAATTGCTAATGCGCTGGAACCTTGTCACATTAACATCCACGTTGACCCCATCCGCAACTAAAATTTACTGAAAAAAAAACTTTTTTAAAAACACGTTTTTAAAACGGACTAAATTATTTTATAAAATTTATTATCCATGTACTCTTTAGCATGCGCCCTACGTTTTTAGGTTTAAATTTTCTGTAGGTATAAATATAGATATAGTGTTATAAATATTTACAGAAGAATTTATTTTTTACTTTTTAGTCTGTTTTTACTAGACCGTTTTAATTTTTTTAGTCCGATTTTTTGTTGTAATAATTTAGTCCGTTTTAAAAACGTGTTTCTAAAAAAGTTTTTTTTTCAGTAAATTTTTATTTTCTGCTTTTTAGTTAACGAGCTAAGACCAAAAATATACCATCTCCTATCGGAGCACTCGTCAAGACGACTCAAACGAGCCCAAACTCGATGGGGTTGCATGGTTTTATTACAGAGTCCCAGTGGCCTTCTTCCGGCTCCATCATCAGACCCTGGAAACTATTTCCCAATAAAGTAGTCGTCAAGACGATTCAAATGAGTCCAAACTCGATGGGGTAACATGGTTTTATTAAAGAGTTCCTGTGTCCTTCTTCCGGCTCCATCATCAGACCCTGGAAACTATTTCCCAACAAAGAACTCGTCAAGATGATTCAAATGAGCCCAAACTCGATGGAGTTGCATGGTTTTATTATAGAGTTCCTATGGCCTTCCTCCGTCCGGCTCCATAATCAGATCCTCGGAAACTATTTCCTAATAAAGTACTCGTCAAGATAATTCAAACGAGCCCAATCTCGATGGGATAGCGTAGTTTTATTAAAGAGTTCCTGTGTCCTTCTTCCGGCTCCATCATCAGACCCTGGAAACTATTTCCCAACCCAACAAAGAACTCGTCAAGACGATTCAAACGAGCCCAAATTTGATGGGGTTGCATGGTTCCAATATTGAGTTCCTATGGCATGGCCTTCCAGCTTCATCATCAGACCCTGAACTTCGTCTCCCATTAGAGTACTCGTCAAGACGATTCTAATGAGTCCAACCACGATGGGGTTGTATGGTTTCATCATAGAGTTCTTGTGGCCTCCTTCCGGCTTCATCATCAGATCAGCTCAATGACACCATAATATTGAATTGCCTTCTAGTTCTGACCTATGTTCAAAGTTTCAAGTCTCTAGCTCATCGGGAAGCTAATATAAAATCGTTCGCAAAATTTGTGGAGAAACAAACAAACAAACACACAAACGAGAAAGCAACCTAATTAAAACGTGTTAAAAACGAGAAAGCAACCTAATAAAAACGTGTTAAAATGGCATGTAATAAGAATTTTTTTATAGGTCAGTAATTTAATATATTACCTTTTTATTGAATTATTATTTTTAATAAAAAGGGTACCTATAGGTGTATAAATAAACTATAGTAATAATAGTTTTTTACCATCGCCACTCTAAAAAGTGCGTTTAATTCAACGATAAGAGTGAATAATAAGCGATTTTATTCACCGAGTGAATAGAAATAATTTGAATTTGGAACAAGCGCGCATGATGAATTAGTACAAAAAAATACCTATACCTACTGGCTGCTATGGAGTTATTCCATAGAGCCTTGTACGCATATTACACGATAAAATTAAACGAAAAAAAAAATATTTCGCTAAATTTAATTAGGTTCTTTTAGTGTCTTATCTGTGGGTTCTTTTCTATCTATTAGAGGGAGATTGAATGTTCAGTCTTGCATCAGTCTGGTACGATATTCAGTCTGCAAAAATACAAAGTCTATACAGACTGATGAAATGGACTGATGCCAGACTGATCATGTAATCTCTCTCTTAGGGTGGTTGTTTTATGTCATTGGAAAACTTCTAATTTCACGCATGGGTCGCATGGGTCGGTCATGGGATGGGTGACCATGTAGTGTGTGTACTAACGTATATATGCACACACGCATCTCTCCTCATATAAAAGCACATGTTGTGCATAATAAACGAGTCATTAATCGCAGTCAGATCTTTTATTACAACGTCTCCTGATCGCCTCCTTGCATGGCGACCCTGCCAGTGCCGCCTGCGTCGGCGGCGCTGTGCAGCTGGTTTACCGTAAAGTGAATATTTTAAATACAAATAATTTGGACTATATTTGGACTATTTATAAATAAAGTGAAGTGGGTGCTAAAAATGAACTGAAATAGACATAAAATTATAAATATAATAATGACAATAATTTGGAACTATTATTAAAATAAATTCTTCAAATGTCCAGTTTTTATGAACAATAATTATAATGAACTTCAAATTATCAACAATGTGAACTATTAGTGATCGTTGTCGCGTACTGATATTGCTACTGTGACGCTGGTGATGTGGAGATGATGAAGCAGGGTGCCGGGAGACGCATGGTGTCGGAAGTGGACGCTGCCGGCCGATGATGGAGTCATGAGAGGGCAAAACTGGAGCCGAATTTACCATCGAAGAGTGGCCAAGCAGCGGGCAACAGAACTTCAAAAATTAATCAAAATTCACTTCAAAGACTTTTTACGGTTTGATTTATAAATTCAATTTGATTTATTTAATTATTTTGTTAATTCTAATTTATTAATTGTATTAATTTTGTATGACCCTATGTTGGTTGAATAAATAAACATTATCATTATCATTATCATTATAATATTTGGTGGAATTTCAGCTGTTCAGCCATTGTTTAAAGAACATTATTAGAAGTATTAATGATTGATTATAGCGTAATTGTTTTTGGTTTTTCGAAATAATAATTTAGATATGTGTATTTTTTTTTCCCAATGAATTGAAAGTAAAAGTAAATTAATTAACGTTTGAAGAATTTATTTGAAGATTTTATTGATTATTTTATTTTGATAAGTATTGACGTTATTATTATAATACGTGAATTAGGTATTTTTTTTACTGATCCGTTTTTATTAAAAATGTTTAACCACAAATGTATGAAAATTTATTTTGATGGCATAAAAATTGGTAGCTGTATCTAACTTTATGGTATATTCTACGTTATTTTTTTTAACTTGTCTTTTGTTAAATAGGTTAGATTTTTTTCTATTTTGTATTTTAGGCATACGATTGCACATAAAAAGTAACGTTATTGAATTTTGTTTGTGGTGATGATGATTTGATGATGGTTTATATATGTCTAGTTTTTATTTCACAGCTAGTTTTCCAGAGAATCAGCGTGGTTGATAAAGGTAACTCTTAGGTTTCATTTATGAAGTTTTGATTATTTAACTTGAGATATAATTTTCGTATGAATATGGATTATTTTATTCCTTTTTCGAGGTTTTGTAGTTTAATTTTGCCATGATCTTTATTCAAAATCAAGTACTTAAGTAATTTGTGAATTACCTTTTCTCAAATACATTTTAATAATTACTTTATCGATGTCAATTATTTTAATTTGCATAAAAGTTTGGATTTCGTAATGCGTTATAAATAGGTGAACGACATCTTAATTGCTGACTTAGCGACACGTGTGATATTGTAGCAGCGAACTGAATAGGCATCATTTTGTTAAGCCAAAAGAATTGAGTTTTTTTTAAAGTAAGTTTTAAATTAAGTAAGTTTGTAAAGAATGTATAAATAACGTTTTTCATTGAAATTGCAAAAAGGTTCATAACGGACTGAATAGTAGATTTGTTTCTTTAACATGACTATGTTAATAACAATTTTTATTTAGGTAGTAAATAATCGTATTTTATATATAAATAAATTCTTCATAGGTATATTATTGCTTTTCATTATTTCTATATAATATTTTATCAGACTATGAAACTCAATACTTATATTTTTTTTTTCATTATGACTATGACATACCTACTTATGTACATTTTAATAATTTTTCAATGGATTTGGAAAGTGTCATTCATAACATTGTAGGTACCTAAGTATTTTACTTGTAATTTTTTTTTTAAACTCCGAGTAGTAACTTTTATAAAATCGTAAACTAATTAGGAAATTAGCTATCTTATTGAGACTATCTTTTGTCTTCGTACATTTCTTGCTAGGTATATCATATATTTATGTAGGCGTACAAGTAATTTATAATAACTTTATTCTGTCTTACGAAATAACTAATTAAATTATGAAGAATAGGGAAGTTCGAAAATTCCTTTTGTATTTGAAGTTTGTTTGATAAAATTTTATTTACGAGTTTGATTATTTTCTCAATATAATTTATAAATTTGACAAAACAAAAATTAGGTTTCATTACTTTACATTAGTACTTTACATACAATCACAATTTCAGATAATATTTCCGCTCTATTTTTACGAATAACATAAGTAATTATATTTTATTTATGTATTGTATAATGCTGTTACGTATAGTAAGTAAATAAACGCTCGATATAAATTTAAATTTATTCATTTTTGTAGAGAAATTGTCTTCTTTTATGTTTTAGGAATTAATGATCGAAAATAATGGTTAGGTAATTATTTTAATACTATGGTGAGCTATATAGTATTCTTATTCTATATTATTTAATATGGTATTTCTAAATATTAACATTTGATTTACCACACAAATGAGAGTAAAACTATAATTTTTCATTATTCTCCTGAATAGCGATGAAATTTGTAATTTGATTCAATATGAGTTTAGTAAACCTACGCAATTCAATTTAATAAGTATCGATAGTAAATAATTATCATGTACAAAATTATTTATAATTAGAAGTGATGCAATCATATTGTTTTGATTAACTTAACGAACAAGGTATTGGAATGTAGAGTGTTGTATTTCGATATCGGCAGCTTACAAAGAGTAGCGCATCTGCATTTATGGAAGTTGATGCAGTAACATTAATCTTGTCACAAAATATCACACGAGTTCGCTGGTTAAGCTGTAATATAAAACATTGTTTTAATAGGAAAAGATAACGAGTAAGTATTTATTTGTTGGGAAGAAAACTTTAAGGAACTTACTCATTAATTTTGGATGTGAAAGTTTATGTTGAGGTATGATTGAGATATTTATGTTTGTGGAAATTATATTTAGTTGAGGTTTGAAAGGAAAAATTTAGAGGAACAGTTTGAAAGCTTGGTAGGTATGTGATTAGAATAAAGTAAAGGTATACATTTTATAGGTAGAAGGAATATTGTAGGTAAGTTATTGTAGCTGTATTAAAAATCTTTTTGTGGCTTTTAGTTTGCAATTAGGTACAGCATGGTATAGGTTTAGGTAATGTGATGCGTTTTTTTATATAGGATTTGGAATGATGGTAAGGAATTATTTATAGAAGTTAGGGAATATACGGTTTATAAGGTTTCACATGCAATTGGACTGATCACCCAAAAGCGATGAATCTCTTATCTACTTTATATTCAATTTAGGATTGTTAGTTTATTTGATAGGTTTTGGAATGAAATGGTTAAGATAAAAGCTCGATTATACGGTACACATTAAAGGAGAGGTACTATAGGGATCAGGTCCTTCAGTTGCATCAAGGTGTGAACGAGATTCCCCTTTGAATCCTGTTTGGAGACCAAATTAGTATGTGTCTTAATTCATGACCCTATTAAATAATGGTACATACGTGGGGTGTCAGATCCTTCTAGTCGATCATGGTGCGAAACGAGATTTCCTCTGTGAGATTTGTTGGAGTCCGAGAACTTAAAAAAACTGCCCCCATTAATAAGTGAGCTGTGGCCACAGCCCAAAATGGCAATTGTCCATTTTTATGTGTTATGATAATGAAGTCGACTATAAATAAATATGATAAAGTATGTACCAAAGATGATGAGTTAAATAAAAATGAAAGTACGCCGGCGCCGGGCGAATTATGATATGTGAGTACCTAGTAGGTGATATGTGTATATAAGTGTACCGATAGTTATTATGAAAATGAAGTTTATAACGAGCAAGAGCAGGATTTAAATTGAAGAAAATATATTTGGGATTATTGTTATTGATACAGGATAATTTAGATAAGAATGTTGAGAGATAGGAGTATTACAAAATAGAAGGTTATGTGTTATGTGATAAACAAGAAATGTTTGAGGATATTTATATTAGAAAGATGATGAAATGATTGATTATAACTTGATTAAAAAAAAGTTTGTAAGAAGGAATATTTTTGTTTGTAAACGTGATGATAAGAATATGAAGATGTTTTTTTAAAATAAAAGGGAAGAATTAAAGTGAGGAATGATTACATAGTGAAAGTTTCATTTAAGTATGTTAGAGAAAAGTATCTTGAAATCAACGTTTTATTTGTGAGAGAAGAATAAATAACTAAATAAAAGTAAAGTGATTTTAAAGTTTGATATTTTATTTGGTTACCTTTATCAACTGTTGAATAAGAAGGAAAGAAGGAACTTATTGGTTTTCTAGGAAATATATAAAGTTTGTAGTATGAGTTTGTGCAATTTATGACCATATAAATCAGAAATATACGCTATATTATTATTAGGTATTGTTTAACAGATAAAATATTTTGTTTTAAAATGTATTAGATAAATGATAATTATGAATTCGATTCGATGTCGAATTAATTTTTTTATGAATAAAAGAGTAGGTCCCTATTTTACCTATGCAATGTAATCATAACATTATGTTGTTATTAGTAGATGACTTAAATGTCATCCATATTTTTAATAGAAAAAGATTATTTGTGATTATGTTATTATACTTCATAGGCGATAATTCTAAGTAAATTTATAAATAAAAAAAAACAACAATGAAAATATATTTTGATGATCATTAGTATGAATATTTTTTTCCTGTAAGTAATGCCATTCGCATCAATAAACATTAGATTATCATATTTTTTAAATTTTATGCTCATAATTTAGCTGTAAGTACATACGTAGTAACAAAATTCTTTTATAATTGATAAAATAAGAACAAACGCAGATTTTTGTAAACAAGTTATTTAAACAATATAGATTTTCTTTTTTAGTATAGTCTTTCTCCGTTTAAATGTATTTTTCAGGAACATATTTGCTTTTGTAAAATTCGATATTCATTATAAATTGTATAATTATATCGTTTTTATGATGATCGTCTATTGTGTGTTAGTATTATTCTATCATAATTACTGGGAAGTAGGTAAAAAAATTTTTTTGTCTTTTAAGTCATATTATTGATAAAAAAAATGTAACCTTTTGTATTTTTTTTCTTTTTAGGGGGGAGGTGTAGTGTGTGTACTAACGTATATATGCACACACGCATCTCTCCTCATATAAAAGCACATGTTGTGCATAATAAACGAGTCATTAATCGCAGTCAGATCTTTTATTACAACGTCTCCTGATCGCCTCCTTGCAACCAAAAATTTATTATCTCGAGCTCCTTCGTGCCTCGGAAGGCACGTTTAGCCGTTGGTCCCAGCTGCATTTGCAGTCGTTAACACCCATCAATCCGCATTGGGCCCGCGTGGTGGGTTATGGCCCATCCTCCCACCCATAAGGAAGGCCTGTGTTCCAGCAGTGGGGACGTTAAAAATGACTGATGGTCAACTATAAATACTAAGTATAAAGTACTGCTAGGTATTAGTTTTCTCGCAGTCAATGGTAAAAAGTAGAGTACACAACTCGTGAAAAAAAAAAATTATCTCGGTCCTTTGCATCCCTCGCTTCGCTCAGGATTCTACTTTTGAATCCCTCGCTACGCTCGGGATTCAACTCTAGGATCTTTCGCTACTCTCGGGATCCAACTTAGTCCCTCGAACTAAATTCCCTTTTTATTCACTTGTTGTATAATCTACTATTTCCTTTTGAGGTTAATATGGCCGCCAGTTAAACAATTTCGGGGATAGTATACCTTTAGAAAATCGATGGTTAGTGGAAACATCTTTTCTAACGAACTAATGTGATTTGGCTTAATTGGGAGGTGCGAGCAGGGCGGCGTAGCTAGTATCGAATTTGAGGTAGGGGGTCGAAAAAGGGGGGAGGGGTGGGGGGGGGTAGTTGAAAAAATCACGAAGTATCACAAAGGGGACGGGGGGGTGTAGTGAGATATCACGTGTATTAATTTTTTCCGTTGAGTGCTACATCCTATGGTCGCCACGGATGCAAAAAGTTCATAATTATGTATCTTTGAACGCCTCTCGTTGTCTGTACAAAACTTGCAGAGGCTGGTCAGGCTGGTATAAAATCATATTTCAATAATTACTACGGAAGCTCGCGCATTTTGCATTTCCAATGCTCCTAAGTACAGATACCGTCCGTATTTCGCTAAAAGGGTCTGTACAATTCATTCTGGTCATTTGCGTGAAGCCCATTCACTCGCGAAGTAATCGCGCAACGAGCCATGCCACCCCATCGCAGACCTCGCCTGTCGCATCCACGCTTGCTATTATCGATCTTATTTACATATTAACAGTGTAGCGTGGTTTTTTTGCTGTTTTGTCGATTTCCCTTAAAGGGGAAGTTTTGTTGGTAGTTTGTTTCCATTAATGATAAAATTTATTTTTTGGCAGTATGCCTCATGTCCTTTTCCTTATTTCCGTAAAAAGTCCGTTCAAAATTCGCGGCATCGACTTCGAAATCGAAAAAAAAAAAAAAAAAAAAAAAAAGATTAAGATCGTATTTCTTATGGTCGTCCTTCGCCCACTTCAGGGGCCTTTGCGATGAGCCCTTATCGCAAGGATTTCTATTCAATTGTTTACCTTTCATACTAGATCCCAAAGGTTAGTGTGAAGGCAGGCCTTAAGCAGTCCTGTTTAAGGCCTGCTTTTGAACTGAAATGGTATTTTTTTTTGTCCGTAATGTCGTAGGTTGTTTGACCGTGTTTTCGGGAAGTCCGATCCAATTGAAGTCGCTTTCGGCGGCGCGATGTCAGTCCAGTCCACGCGCATCGATGAGTGATCAAGTGTAGGAAGTCGGAATGCGTCGTGATGGCGCGAGACTTGGAACGCAGCGAATATCAGCTGTGATTCATTGATATGATACAAAATTTTTCGGTTGGAAGGAATTTGATTTTATAACGCTGTTAAAGTTATTGGATTCGTAATTGTTCCTGATTTAAATAATATCTTGCAGCTATTCATTGTAATTTTCGTCGGCACAGTAGAATTTCGCCAAGGTACCTATTTGTGAATTCCTAGACATTCAGCTGTTGGCAGTGTGAGAATTTGAAATTTATTTTTATCATCATATTCGTTATTTACAGAGGGTTTTGGCTAATAAAAGCCGCCGAGAAGAGTTCTAATTCGTGTCGTGATATCCGATCGAAGGAGGAATACTGATTGACCGGATTCTAAACCATATAAAATATATTGTTATCAAGGAGCCGCAGGTATATCAAAATTTATTGCTATCCATTATCTAGTATTTACTGCAAGGGGTCTCTATCTATTTATTACTTTCAATTTCAGTTCTTTTCATGTGAAAAGAGACTTTGTAAGTTGAGAGCTACGGTATGTTTCTATGTCTCAATTCGATTCGAGTAGATTAGTCTGCTGTGAAGGGGATAGTTTAACAGAAAAGTCAGGGATCAGTAATATTTACTGTCAGAATGAACATACAAGAATAGATTTCCCTCAGTTCTGCTATTCGCTGCAGGGTCCCCCCCGTCATGGAATAGTTGTAGTCCATTTAAGGCCGACGTTGTTAAATTATGGTTTTTGTGCACACCATTCCAGGTGAAGAGTGGCGTACGTATCCAGCCACGAGACAACCACTGCTCTGTCGTCCATTCAACCTCAGTTAAGCGGAAAAAGTTGAAAGAAACCGGACTTTGGTTTCTCACCCACGGCTCCGAGGCATAATTAATAGAAAGCAGCCATCGAAGCGTTTCTCTACTGAACAGACTCGCTGCGAGATATTTTAATAGGTACCAGTTAACTCTCAAATCTTTTTAACCCGTAAACTAACCGAAGTATAAGAATCCAGCTATCCGTACTTAGGCCTTCGAGTACGACCTACACGAGCTAGATTTATGTTAGATAATTACCACATTTCTGATATCCTAGGGCAGGCAACCCTTACCCACATAACGCTCTGCGAGTAGTTTTAAGTTTAACCTTTTAAAATAACCCCTTGGGAAAAGGATTAGATTCATAGCTTCGTTTTTCTTCGTGTCAAATCACCGTGTAAATTTGCAGATCTGCGATTACAACGTTTGATGTTTATTATTGTATAGAATCAACCATATTTCAATAAAACTGTAGTTTGCTGTTGACTGTACGTTAAGTGTTTATTTATTTTCCCTTGAGTTGTCATTAAGGTGAGTCATTCGCATGAGTTTATTTATTACTTACTGTTTCTTAAGCCAAAAGGCAATAAGAGAGAGAAAAAGACATAACACAGAGTCCTTGTCACTATTTTACGGAATGAAAATCACTTAAGACTCAGCTCTACTATGAAATAGGTCAAACTTAATTATATATATAAATATTTTTGAAATTACATACTGTATTTAGCCCAGAATCATGAAATTTGGCAGGAAAGAATATCTTTACAGGGAAGAAAATATCGTACTATCCCCGTCAATTGGTAATGCGCTGGAACCTTGTCAAATTAACATACACATCATCGTCATCCGCAACTAAAAATGACAAAAAACAATAAAATTCTAATAGGTAATATAATATATTAATTATTGAATTCTTATTTTCAATAAGAAAGGGTCTAGGTATACGAGAAAATTACAATTGTTTTTCGTTTTTGAGGTTAAAATCATGGCCGCCAGGCGCATTACCAATTGACGCGGATAGTATTCTTATATTTTGAGATTTTAGCATTCATATGCTAAAAGAAATTAGATGATGCCACTAATGACTCGGTAGCTCAGCGGTCTGGAGCATTGGACCGGACTTCCAAAGGTCGCGTGTTCTATTCCCGTTCAAAAATATAATCTGGTGCGAATTGTAATTTTTCTAGTAACTAAGACTGAGGGGTATAGAATCAAAGTGCATAAATGTCAAATTGTCAGGAAACCTCTTTTATGTTTACCTCAATAATCACGTGGTTCACTTTTGTATAGCCTAGACCCCATCAACTACTTAAACAGCCGATTAATTTATAACCATCTGATTTTGACATTATCTCTATACATAAAAACGTTAAAATAGCTGCCTTTGAACCCAACAATTAAAATTATATTTTTGTTTCTAAAATAAACGAAGTAAATAAATAGTTAAAACCGAAAATTCCCTAGATGGCATGATACCTACTCAGTTCATTTTCGTAATTTTTGGCATTTAGCTGTCTTTGATTCCATAGTAGTTGTTTAATTTACTATGCACAATAAGACTGGTGCTTCACAATTTCACGATCTGTGAATAACATAGGTAGTAGGTACCTAGTGAGGCAGCATTCGATATCAACCGTCTCTCGCCGGCTCACAACCGGACGGAAGTGGCAGACAGCTGACATGGTTCCACACTACACAGGCGTCATAAGGTATTCATATATAGCCATAATAAGATTGCGCGAACATTATTAAGTGGCAAATACTGAAAATCGTTAGATAAGTACCTACCTACGTATAAATAAAATAGTCTTTATAGAGACCGAAGTTAAAATGCGAAAAAAGGTTGTCATCTCTTACTGAACACAATATCCCAGAAAATCTCTTATATGAAAGTGAAGGGGTGACTGACAGACTATTGCCCAGCCCAAGCCACTGAACCTAGGGACTTGAAATTTTGTACATAGATATTTTATACAGTGTAAACACCCACTAAGAAGGGATTTTAGGAAATTCCACCTCTAAAGGGTTGAAATGGGGATACAAAGTTTGTATGGAAAAAAAATATTAAATAGACATTTGAACTTGAAACTTCGTAGGAGTACTTCTAAAAACAAATAAGCAAACACGTGTTTCGTGGTTTTCCGAAACTTAACCCTTTAGGGGGTAAATGGGGTACAAAAAGCCCAAAATCGATATGGATGTCGTTATCGAGGTTTTATGGGATGTTGATTGCGAAAATGACATTTATTTTTAGTGGTAGACATTATTCAACCCCTAAAGGGGTCATATGGGGTTCAAACTTTGTATGGAAAAAATATAAAACAGACATTACGACTTGAATCTTTGTAGGAGTATTTCTATAAACAAATGATGAAACGTGTATTTATTTCGTGAATTTCTGAAATTCCCCTTAAGGGGTAAATGGGTCGGTTGGAGCGATTCGAGAGCTACTTGCGGTCTGCGAATCCTATGCCGCCTCTCATGGATTGATTTACAATGCTAAGAAGAGTGAGTATATGGTCTTTCAGGCAGGAACCAGGTGCCCGTTAGTCTTTCCACCTATAAAACTGAACGGGGCTGTCTTGAACAAGGTACAGCAATTCAAGTATCTCGGGCACTGGGTAACTGAGAGCCTGAAGGACAATGTCGATATTGAGAGAGAGCGCAGAGCATTGTCGATAAGAGCAAACATGCTGGCCCGAAGATTTGCACGGAGTACGGACGCGGTCAAAATATCACTTTTTAAAGCATACTGCACGTCGCTATACTCTTGCAGTCTTTGGGTTAAGTACACACAGAAATCGCTGAATGCTCTGAAAGTGCAATACAATAATGCTTTCAGGGTGCTGCTGAGGCTGCCCCGCTTTTGTAGCGCGTCTGCCATGTTCGCTGAAGCGTACACGGACAGTTTCTCAACTGTTATGCGCAAGAAAATGGTGTCCTTATTAAACAGAGTGAAGGGCAGCACCAACACCATCCTGAAGGTCATTGCAAATAGGCAACATGTTTGCCCTTTAATGTGGCATATGGCTCAAAATACAATGTCAAAATTAGTAATAGAATACTAACATAGTTTTAGGGATTATTGTTACTAACAAATATGGATCTTGTTGTCTGAATAAATAAATAAATAATAATAATAATAATAAATGGGGTTATGGGATGTTGATTGCGAAAATGGCATTTAGGTATTTTTAAGTCCAAACACGGCGCGGCGCCATGAAACGGGGGTTCAATTTTTTTATGGAAAAATAATACGGGAACGAGAACAGGAATGAGAACGAGAACGGGAACGGGAACTAATCCTTACTTTAATATTATAAATGCGAAAGTCAGTTTGTTTGTTTGTTACGCCTTGACGTCTTAACTACTAAAACGATCATCATGAAAATTTACACACACGTTGTCAGGGGTATAGAGAAGGACAAAGGGTACCTTTCATCCCGAAAAAAGGAACTGTTACCGAGGGATAGACGCAGACGAAGTCGCGGGCGGAAGCTAGTAGATAATATAAATATAACATCCAAATAGGAGATATCTATTTAGATTAATTTCCTGTAACCTTGTACAGTAAGTACAATGTACAACTGGGGGGCTACTCAAATGGCCACTTTTCTATTCGTTCGCTAACTTAAATCTTAAAAATAAGCAATTAATGATCAAGTCAGACGTTCGCAAGTTTATTTAAATCACAGACATTGTTGTATTGTACAGAATTGACAAGCCTACGACACGTTATTTTGGTGTTTTATGGCTTATTTTTCATTTTTAAGTTAGCGAACGAATAGAAAAGTGGCCATTTGAGTAGCCCCGCTGAAGTGGTCGAGTGGTTCGTACACCGTTTTCAAGGTGTCGCCATCTCTGAGGTCCCAGGTTCGATCCCCAACTGGTTTAATTTAGAAAACGAACTTTCCTATATTGGCTCCGGTTGGATGTTTGTAGTTCCACCGTTGTCTCTGATCTCCATAACACAAGTGCTTTAACTACATACTTTGGAATCAGAGCAATGTTTGTGATGCTGTCAAAAAACAAACTCTTAGACATAAATTCTCAAGTAAACTTGCAGCGGATTGTCAATTTAATCGCATTGTATGTAATTTAATTAACTTATATCTAGTCTCGTTATCGAGTTCTTTAACCAAAATAAAATGACAATGATAACCAACCAAAAAAAAAACATAACACAGATAATAAGACAGATCAGTGCATACTTAATACTTAGCGACGACTTTTTAACAGTAATTTTCAAACTATTTAACAAGTTTTATTTTTGTCGATTTTCGTTTCAGCGTGTTATAGATTCAAACATAAAAAAAAACTATTTGTTAAGGCAATCAATTAAAATAATAATAATAAAATAATTACCTAGTTACATAAATAAAAATTGTTACCTATATAAATTAAACATTCTAGCACAGCATAAGGCAGCCCTCATTTTTAACCGACTTCAAAAACGACACTTGAAATACTTGGTAATGTTAAGAAAATGCTTGTAATGCGTTCTTTCAGGCCTTTTATGAATAAAGAAAGTTCATTGCAATGTTTTTGCCTAGGAAATTGAAACTAAATTCTTTTGCAATCGAAACATGGAATGATTGTTTCATGATGAATCACAGACCATACAACAATATTTGATAAATGAACATGACATTTTTATTGCAATGTTTTCGATCAAAGAATTGAAACTGTATGTTCTTAGCAGGAGTTAAAACAATTATTTCTTTGTTTGTTTTCCATATTGTATAGAAAATCAAACTCGGGACTTCAGAGATCAGGCAATATCATGAAAACTGGTCTAAATAAAACGTCAGAAATAAAATAAAATGAAATTATTATATTCAAATAAGCTCACTTTTAAATCGTCAATTCTTTTACCCTACCGCCCATTATATGACAGAGAGAGACAATTATAATTTTATTAGGTACGCAATATTTTTTCTCTTCTCATTACGCATGGTTAGATCGTATTTACCTATCACTAATTTATTAACGTCGGCCGACCACACAAAAACACCAGGAAGTGCTTTAGTGAAAGTTTATCTCATTTCGATTCGACCTTGCCGATCCTTGAGAAACAATACGCGTGTTTAATTGTCACTCTGTCTCGGATAATTGAAAAACATTGAAAAGTAATTGCTGAAAAAGCCTACTTTATAACAATTTAGTTTATGAAAAAATTCCTAAGAGAGTTTATGTTCAAATAAAAATCAAATCGTCATTAATCGTCTGAATAGGACATCAAAGTAAAAAAACAGTTTCAAAATGGCCAGTTTCACAGTTCCCGATAAGAAGATAGTACTGGAACCTGTATTAAGATTAATTAATTGCAAGTTAAATATTCTTTTGTAGTAATTTCTAAATAACAATAAAAACATAGGACAAAAAATTATGAAAAGTTGTCCACTTTGCCCCTGTGGGTACCTACTGCTGATTTTGCCAACAATAGCAATTTCATGAAATTTAGCCCGTAAAAATCATACCACGTCTGTGTTTTATTGAGCAAGCTACATAAGATTTTATTACCCTTAAAAAGAAAGTTATGGATTTCTAGGTTTCTACCAATCAACCTCACATATTTCTAGAGAGCATGACGTTTTGGGTAGACAATGGGGAATGTCTGAAAAAATCAAATTGACTTTATTAAGTCAATTTGATGTTTTCAGACATTATAAAACAAAAAATATCTTTTTTTATAGGTAGGAAAAGCTCCCTTAAATAGAAAAAAGTTTCAGAAATTTCTAGAAAAAATCTATCAGATGGCTATATTTTTTTTAAACAAAGTTTATATGGCGACTGTACGAGACGCAACTTTCAAATGTGAAATATTTTTTTTTTTCTTCAGTCATTACAATATGGGCATCAAAGGCAGGGGGGGACACTCTTGACACTCCTATACTAAGTGCCATTATTGTAAAGGAAGTGCCTTCATCTCTCATCGGCGAAGGTCATTACTTCATACAATTTTTTTTTTATAAGAACTCCCTCAACGGTCAAGCAATGCTTGACAAGCACGTAAATGCTTGTCAAGCAGTTTATGGTTTGGGAATAGACAATGATTTTCTAAGTCATTAGCGAGAGTACATACATATAGGTAGGTATACTCTTTTTATCGAAAACAAAATTTAATGGGGAGGCGAAGGCAAAGTGAATTACA
The DNA here is from genome assembly GCA_928269145.1 of Agriphila tristella. Taxonomy (NCBI): domain Eukaryota; kingdom Metazoa; phylum Arthropoda; class Insecta; order Lepidoptera; family Crambidae; genus Agriphila; species Agriphila tristella. Next base: position 22,724,513 of record OV743445.1, read on the forward strand.
GATGGCGCTCAGTCTTTGGAACAATTGTCAGTTTGAGCTTATATTGTCTTGACTGTGTATTACGTGATTTTACTGTCTTAGATTGTATTTTTTTCGGTTTTGCGGACAAACAATGTATTATATGCTAACTTTAGCTCATATAAAAGAAGAATTACGGAAAAGAAAAGCCAAAACAACAGGCAAGAAAGTTTATAGCAACTTACAAAAAATTGCTAACAAGCATTACATTTCTTTAAATTTCGTGTAAGATTTACAAGTAATCTTTTTATTTCAGATAAGAAGCATTTGATTTAAATTTTAACAAAGCAACTGAGTGTGAATTTCCGTGTTTATAGTTGCCTCATGATGCCTTCTGTGCAATAGTAATTTCAGGTTTCTGTACTGGAATTTCTGTACCATCCAAAATGACACGAACCGTTTTATCATATTTATTTTATTATTCTAAGTTTCTTGAATGACTCTGGCATATAAAATTCTATTAATTCTCTGTTTGGCCCCAATAAAGGGCTTATTCCATATTTGATATACCTATCAAATTCATCCAAGTTATAAATATGTTAGAAACTGCTGAGGTTGAAATATTAAAGAACAAAGCTGTTATAATTCAAATGTTGTTTTATTTTGGCGAAGCTTCATCAAATTCATGAAACATTCCTTTTGATTTATAATGTTTCTCAGGCTCAGCAAAGGAGAAAATCGAGGAAAAAGCATATTTTTTTTTATATTTTTTTGCCCACTATTTTTTTTTTTTCTGGGAAATCGATGAACTCCAATATTTTACAAGTTACATGCATAACAATGCGGCATTTTCTCAGTATAAAATTAAAAAGTGCAATACTCCAAGAGATTCCCATATGTTTTGACAGTTTCTTTGAGGCGGCTCGGTACCAACGACAGACGCCACCTATCGGGATAAAATTGCGCTTTTCCTCCCCATTGTCAGAATTTTCCTTTAGCAATATCTGTGTAGTAGGTACCCTGACCGTGTTTGTGTAGTACATTAGTATACCTACCTAGTAGTATTATGTATACTAATGTACCTACAGCCAGTGGCGAAGGGTCCATACAAGACGATTCCCATTGGCTTACCTTTTAGAAATCCCACCCTACCGATCCACTATGCAGATCATAACACTTTTGTTGAACGGCTTACCTTCGCCATAATTTCACCCCTCGCCACAGCCATTAATTTTTCCCAGGTAAGTATAACATGGTAGGTAAGAAAAGAAGAAGAAGAAGAACAAGGTAAGAAAAACAGGAAGGATGGTGCACGGTCGAACCAAAATAATTTAACTGACACCTATACGAAGTCCTATATATTATAACGAGATATAATACAATCATTTTACTTACACCCTTACTTTAAGTCTATAAAACGATTATGGAGCCAAAGAGTCCCGGAATTGAAACAAGTAATGATACTTGTTTTTTATAAAAAAAAAAATAATTTTCATCATTTGCGGTTGCCACAACTAAACTGCTCGATAGCTCGTACTGCACCTGTATCAGGATGACAACAGAGTGGGATGGGGGTGGGCTGTGATCTGAAAAAAAAATGTTTGTAATTTTATTATTAAAAATATTGTATCTTATGAAATTGATGCATAATGAGGGCATTATGCATGATGTTTGCAGTTACGTCTTTGTAATTCTAGAGGAGCGATGTTCATAACAAAACGTGTGCGTTAAGTAACTGCGTTTTACTTGCACGTAACGGTACAATTATTTTGAGAAATACCCATAATATGCGTAAACAAAACTTACATGATATTTCTGGTATATGAAGACGAAGTGGGATGGGTTGGAATTGAAATGGATCTGGAACTGGGATGGGTCTGGTTGCCTGAAAAAATATAATATAAAAAATATATTTTCACAAACACTAAAATAATAATACAAATTTCCGCGCCGGGATTATAGTATCATTTGAAAGGCCTTACGAAACTCTACAAACGCCTCATTTTTAAAGCCAACCCCAAAAAAATTTACGTGATGTTGCTTCAGTGGAAACGCACCCTAAATCAAGTAGTAATTTGATTCTACTATGGTACCTAGTACCTACATAAAAAAACTTACACGATGAATTGCCGGTAAGTGAAGGGAATGTACTACGCCTACAGGCCTTATCCTGCTGGCGAAGGTGCAGGTTGCAGACCCCATTCTTTTAACTTGTCAACTGATTTTCACCAATAATCTCTACCCAATCTTTAAAACTATCCGGGTCCTTATTCTTTTGTTGGGAAACGGTGGAAAGGAGCAACTGAAATAAGTAAACGTGCGAAATAAACACAGAAAAAGATTTTTGCGATATTGCTAAAGGAAAATTCTGACAATGGGGAGGAAAAGCGCAATTTTATCCCGATAGGTGGCGTCTGTCGTTGGTACCGAGCCGCCTCAAAGAAACTGTCAAAACATATGGGAATCTCTTGGAGTATTGCACTTTTTAATTTTATACTGAGAAAATGCCGCATTGTTATGCATGTAACTTGTAAAATATTGGAGTTCATCGATTTCCCAGAAAAAAAAAAAATAGTGGGCAAAAAAATATAAAAAAAAATATGCTTTTTCCTCGATTTTCTCCTTTGCTGAGCCTGAGAAACATTATAAATCAAAAGGAATGTTTCATGAATTTGATGAAGCTTCGCCAAAATAAAACAACATTTGAATTATAACAGCTTTGTTCTTTAATATTTCAACCTCAGCAGTTTCTAACATATTTATAACTTGGATGAATTTGATAGGTATATCAAATATGGAATAAGCCCATTATTGGGGCCAAACAGAGAATTAATAGAATTTTATATGCCAGAGTCATTCAAGAAACTTAGAATAATAAAATAAATATGATAAAACGGTTCGTGTCATTTTGGATGGTACAGAAATTCCAGTACAGAAACCTGAAATTACTATTGCACAGAAGGCATCATGAGGCAACTATAAACACGGAAATTCACACTCAGTTGCTTTGTTAAAATTTAAATCAAATGCTTCTTATCTGAAATAAAAAGATTACTTGTAAATCTTACACGAAATTTAAAGAAATGTAATGCTTGTTAGCAATTTTTTGTAAGTTGCTATAAACTTTCTTGCCTGTTGTTTTGGCTTTTCTTTTCCGTAATTCTTCTTTTATATGAGCTAAAGTTAGCATATAATACATTGTTTGTCCGCAAAACCGAAAAAAATACAATCTAAGACAGTAAAATCACGTAATACACAGTCAAGACAATATAAGCTCAAACTGACAATTGTTCCAAAGACTGAGCGCCATCTGTAATTCACTTTGCCTTCGCCTCCCCATTAAATTTTGTTTTCGATAAAAAGAGTATACCTACCTATATGTATGTACTCTCGCTAATGACTTAGAAAATCATTGTCTATTCCCAAACCATAAACTGCTTGACAAGCATTTACGTGCTTGTCAAGCATTGCTTGACCGTTGAGGGAGTTCTTATAAAAAAAAAATTGTATGAAGTAATGACCTTCGCCGATGAGAGATGAAGGCACTTCCTTTATTATTTTAGTGTTTGTGAAAATATATTTTTTATATTATATTTTTTCAGGCAACCAGACCCATCCCAGTTCCAGATCCATTTCAATTCCAACCCATCCCACTTCGTCTTCATATACCAGAAATATCATGTAAGTTTTGTTTACGCATATTATGGGTATTTCTCAAAATAATTGTACCGTTACGTGCAAGTAAAACGCAGTTACTTAACGCACACGTTTTGTTATGAACATCGCTCCTCTAGAATTACAAAGACGTAACTGCAAACATCATGCATAATGCCCTCATTATGCATCAATTTCATAAGATACAATATTTTTAATAATAAAATTACAAACATTTTTTTTTCAGATCACAGCCCACCCCCATCCCACTCTGTTGTCATCCTGATACAGGTGCAGTACGAGCTATCGAGCAGTTTAGTTGTGGCAACCGCAAATGATGAAAATTTTTTTTTTTTTATAAAAAACAAGTATCATTACTTGTTTCAATTCCGGGACTCTTTGGCTCCATAATCGTTTTATAGACTTAAAGTAAGGGTGTAAGTAAAATGATTGTATTATATCTCGTTATAATATATAGGACTTCGTATAGGTGTCAGTTAAATTATTTTGGTTCGACCGTGCACCATCCTTCCTGTTTTTCTTACCTTGTTCTTCTTCTTCTTCTTTTCTTACCTACCATGTTATACTTACCTGGGAAAAATTAATGGCTGTGGCGAGGGGTGAAATTATGGCGAAGGTAAGCCGTTCAACAAAAGTGTTATGATCTGCATAGTGGATCGGTAGGGTGGGATTTCTAAAAGGTAAGCCAATGGGAATCGTCTTGTATGGACCCTTCGCCACTGGCTGTAGGTACATTAGTATACATAATACTACTAGGTAGGTATACTAATGTACTACACAAACACGGTCAGGGTACCTACTACACTAGTAGGCACCCTGACCGTGTTTGTGAATGAATAAATATTAAGAAATAAGAATATGAACAATTTTGAATAAAATTATCCCTAGGCATAAACTGAGAGGAATAAATAAAAACATAAATGACTCTTTCACTTAATTGTTTAATTTTGTGTCCTTTTCTTTTCTCCCTTTTGTAATTATGTTTTTAACTGTTTTGTTCTAGTTATCTCTTATAACATTTGAAACGTTTGTTCTCATGTGTTAGTTATTTTCTTCGGAAAAAATACTAATACTAGTGAACACGGCGTTTAGAATGTTATAAAAGATAATTAGAACAAAGCCGTAGGTAGGATTGCTAGATTAGGTACTAAAAAAAAAACAAACTAACAAGAAAATCGCCGATCAGAGATGGCGCTTCAAAATGAGTAAGTTTTAAAATCGCCAGAGGGTTCTCTACCCCTATTTTTTTTATCTTACTCTATTTTATCTTACTCTATGATCAAAGGCCCTAAAGGTGCGTCCAGATATGTTCTTTTGCCCGTACCGTACCTCCGTTCCGATCGGCGTCGCGATCAAAGAACGCTAGTCTAGACTCATGTTCGGAACGGTGCGGAGGTACGCCGTTCCGTTCGCCGAACAGGTACGCCCCGATCCACCTCGAATCTCTCGCTCTTTTGCCCGTACCCGTATCTCTCGCTCTTGAGCGTCGCGAACAAAGAACGCTAGTCTGGACGCATGTTCGGAACGGTGCGGAGGTACGCCGTCTCGATCGCCGACAGGTACGCTCCGATCCATCGCGAGTCGGTTTTTTCGCCCCGTTCAAAGGAAAAACGGAACGGAGGAACGGTACGGCGCTAGTCTGGACGTGATCGCGGCGACGCCGACGTTCGGAGGTTGTAGTACAGTAGCCCGTACGGCAAACGGTACCTAACCTTTTTCGTAATTTAAATGTACTATAGTACATTTAAATTACGAAAAAGGTTAGGTACCGTTTGCCGTTGTGATATAGTTATTTATTATGAAATTATAGATACTTTAACCCAAGTTTTATAGATCGCAACTCGCCGTAACCTATATTTGTATATCTCCAAAAATGAGATTTTTTATTTTTCGAGGTTAATCACATGGTTTAGCTATTGTCGTGTTCTACAGCGCTATGTTTGATTGCCACTGATAATAGTTAGACTGTGAAAAGTAGCCATACACAGATAGCGCTGTAGAACACGACAATAGCTAAACCATGTGATTAACCTCGAAAAATAAAAAAATAATCATTTTTGGAGATATACAAATATAAGTTACGGTGGGTTGCGATCTGTTAAAGTATCTATAATTTTGTAATAAATAACTATATCACAACGGCAAACGGTAACCTTTTTCGTAATTTAAATTTACTACGGGCTGCTGTACTATTGGATCGGAACGTTGATACGGAACGGAGGTACGGTACGGCGCTAGTCTGGACGTGATCGCGGCGACGTTCGGCGGTTTGATCGGAACGGTAGTACGGAACGGAGGTACGGAACGGGCAAAAGTAGCGTCCAGACTTATTTGATCGGAACGCTGGTACGGAACGGAGGTACGGTACGATCAAAAGAACATATCTGGACGCACCTTAATGAGCACATTCTAATATAATTTGTCACTAAAATGTGTGAAATATAAATAAATAAATTTCCGGCCTGTCAAAAACAAACTAAAAAGTTAAATAACAAATACCATTGCAGTCGGGGGACCTCTTTGATCAAAAATTGTTCCACAAAACGGTCCCCCGACTGCAATGGAACTTGTTATTTAACTTTTTAGTTTATTTTTGACAGGTCAGTCGTGTTTTTAATAAAAAAAGCATTACTTTATTATTAGTCTACGCTATCGCATTAGGTTAGTTATTGTAATTAAAGTTATAAGTTAGAATAATAAATAAATAAATATATAATTAAGAACTGAGACAAAGTAAATGTAGTAACTTCGTTTTACAATAATTTTCTCAATGATCTGACTGACTGGTATCAATGAAACCATAATGTCAGAAACACTTCGCAAGATAGATACGAGTGGTAATCAAGGAAAATTGAATTGACATGACCACATAAAATCTTTAGTAAAACCTTTCTACAAGTAGGTAGGTACTAAAGTGAAAAAGAAATGTATAACAATAACTCTGACTGAAATGAAAGTGTCTTAATAAGACATTTCATGTACCCTTAGGGTTTCCTAGGATGTCGGTGCCGTTATATTACGGCTGTCATTTAGCGGCGTAGAACGTTGTCTATGTAAACAATACGGCGCGGCTTCTGACGTTACGGTGTCGCCATATTGTTTACATAGACAACATTCAACGCCGCTATATTACGGCCGTAATATGACGGCACCGCCATCCTAGGAAACCCTAGCTTTAGCACGAACATCTATCGAAAAAAAACGCGCATAAAAGTCCTCAATAGAGTACCTATGAAAAAATTGAAAAATTTCAATTTCACTTTTCGGCGCTAAATTTCGTTGTACAAATTTCCCATACGCACGTTATTTTTTTCGATGGCTGTTCGTGCTACGGGTACAATTTGCGGATTGCAATTATATTATCAATATTCTCTTGTGTTCATAGAAAAATATTTGCAATGTTCCAGGGTTGTGTCGACCTTCCATGTTTATTATTTATTTATGATGTGGGACCGGTCGCAGTCGTGCCGCCGTGTCGGAACCGGAAACGGAACTGTCACGCCGCCCCGCGGCAACAATGAGCTGTACTTAATTGAGAATAGGATCGCGGCCTAGATACGTATAGGTACTCTCCAATCGATATAAACTGTAGGGTTACCTATTACAATGAAATGTAGCTTATTTCTGGATAAAAGTCCGTTTTTGTACAGCTGACTGAATTCGATCGAATTCGACCGTCGAGATTTATAAAAATTAAGTAAGTACTTACCTATGCCAAAAGCCAAATAAAGGAACATAAACATTTATAAGTTGAAATAGTGGCGCGTAGCGGATTCTAAGTCTAGTATATGGTTGTAATACTTTAAAAATTGAAGAGAAAGCTTCTAAATATATTTAAGTACTTATCATATTTTTGAGGAAAACGAATACTAAATAAATTTTCTCACTTTGACGGAGAAAATTAATTATTTAATAAAAAAATTTTTTCTTCAAACACAGCAAACTAATTGATAAATTAAGTAATTTAACTTTTATAAAATCTTGGCAACCCTAATTAATAAAACATACTTGTTATTTATTGTATGTTACCTACTGTATGTGTTGACCTCAAAGGTTGGTTTCTAGGTGGCAAGGTCAGATGAAACTAATATTTACACTACACATTGTAATAGGTAACTCTTCGATTCGTATTTACGTACCTACCTAGGTATATATTAGAACTTACTTCACCAATTACTATCCTTACTTTTAATATTATAAATTGGAAAGTCCGTTTGTTTGTTTGTTTGTTTGTTACGCCTTCACGTCTTAACTACTGAACCAATTACATTATGCATACACGTTGTCAGGGGTATAGAGAAGGACATAGGGCACCTTTGATCCCGAAAAAAAGAATTGTTCCCGAGTGATAGCAAAAAACTTTCCACGCAGACGAAGTCGCGGGCGGCCGCTAGTCATAAATATTGTTGTTTTTTTTATTTTAGGCATTCACAATGCTATTTTTACTTAAGATAATTTATATTTTAGAAAAAATCGACTCACTCGTAGCACCTCAGACGGGATTCGAACCAGCACCCTTGAGATTCCGGCCCAATGCACAACCAGATATGATCGAATCGGTAGCATAATTAGCTAGTGCATTGGGCCGGAATCCCAAGGGTGCGGGTTCGAATCCCGTGTGAGGCGCTACGGGTGAGTCGATTTTTTGCTAGTTTTTTTTTCTATTATTTAAATTATCTTATTAAAAATATTCTGTATGTGCCAAATGTCTAAAAATCACGTTTTGCATAATCTAGAATTTGAACTCGGTTTATTTTAATTCGATATCACCAACTCATTAATAAAATTGATAACATGATTTTAAGTTTTTTACTCGTCTTAAGTAAGTATAAGTAATTTGCAATTTTTGTAACAAATCCGTTATGACAGTAGATATACAGCCTTAATTCGTTTATTTAATGACTTAATGGCGTTTAAAATCAAGAGTGAGAAAATGCTCCTTTTTTATGCACAACGGGTTAATGCTTGGCTGATATTAAGTGACGATTAAAACACTTAAGTAAATAACAAGTGTCATTAGTAGTTAGTAGTAGTTGGGGTCCGTTCTGTGGAACAATTTTTAAGCAAATAAAATAAAGAGAGCAAAAAGCAAAGAGCCCCCCCGACTGCAATAACACTTGTTACCTATTAATTTTTTTAGTTCGTTTTTGGCAGGGCAGTCGACTTTTTAATTGAAAATATTATTGCAATATGGATATCAAATAGAATAATAAAATAAAATAATTGTTTATTTTCAAAAATGCAGTTTAGTACAATCATTTACAAAAAATACTTAGGTAAAATAATAATAACATTTGCCTGAACTAGGAAAAACCTGTGTTTCAGGCTAAATGATTTAAAGGCCTTGATAAGCACATCCCAAAACTATTATAAATAAAAAACAATAATTTAAAAAATATAAAACAACACTGCTCTACCCAAAACGAACTAAAAATTTGAAAATCAAGACTCATTGCTAACGGGGGTCCTCTTAGATCAAAAACTATTCCACAGAAAGGTCTCCCGACTGCAATGACACTATGTTTTTTTTTATTTTTAGTTCGTTTTGGACAGGGCAATTATTTTTAAATGATTTATTTTCAAATGCCACAAACAGAAAAATAAGACGTATTTTGCTTACATATGCTATTAAAGCTGGAGCTCAAAAGATTGTTTTAATTATGCATCCATCCATTCCTCATAACAGTCATCATAACTCATATAATATTACTCATTGTCTGCTGCCAGCGCCTCCATTATCGGGGATGCCAGTGAAATTATATCTAAGTTGGTACTTATTTCGCTGAATAATAAATGAGTTATTATAAGTAGGCCTATCTAATTATAGAGAAGGCCAAATGCCTGGAAAAATCATTATGTCCACAATGGGTAATATTAATACTTGACTAATTAGTTCTAATTGCGGCAACCATTTTCCTGCCACACACCCCGTAGAAGAAGTCGTGCTTTCAAAAGATAATAGATTTAACTTTCGCATTTCTTCTGGTTGAATATTTGAACAATAATACTAAGATAATTTAATGAATTAGAAAAAATACTAGAAAAAATCGACTCACCCGTAGCACTTCAGCGGGACACGATGACGTGCTACGGGTGGCACAAGGCAAATAGAAGAAATCATAAAGCTAGGGTTTCCTAGGATAGCAGTGCCGTCACATTACGGCCGTAATATAGCGGCGTTGAATGTTGTCTATGTAAACAATAACGGCGCCACCGTAACGTCAGAAACCGCGCCGTATTGTTTACATAGACAATTTTCTACGCCGCTAAATTACGGCCGTAATATGACGGCACTGTCATCCTAGGAAACCCTAGCTTTAGTACAGTAAATTCCGCAAGTTGATTATTACAGCTTTCGAACAATATCAAATTCAGATGAATATGTTAATAGAAAAAATACAATTAAAATATTTACCTTAATATAAAAATAGCATTGTGAAGCCTAAAATAAAAAAAAATTTAAATCAGATTGTATTTATAATATATATTAAAAAACCATTCAGCCCCCTACTCAAATGGCCAACTTTCTATTCGTTTGAACGCTACCACTATTCTGTGACGCTACGCTTACTTTTAAAGCTTAAATTTAAATATGAGCAATAGATGATTAAATCACATGTCGCAAACTTATGTAAATCACAGACTTGTATACATACAAGTCTGTGATTTACATAAGTTTGCGACATGTGATTTAATCGTAGGTATGGAACTGTCAATATTAGGGCACGTAATTTTATAGTTTAGTGTTTTTTTTAATGTTTCAATAGTACCTAAGCGTAGCGATCAAACGAATAGAATGTTGGCCATTTGAGTAGGGGGGCAGAAATTAGCTCGTTTGTAGAGAAAACCATAGTGGCCCCTATTTTGTTTTGAGTAGAATAATAATAATTTGTAATCTTAGGTAAGAAAATATTCAAATAAGTTTGTGGTCAATTTTTAGGTAAAATTCCACTTTTTTAACCCCGTGCTTAGCTTAGTCATTTGATTAAAAAAACATTCAAGGAGGAAAATAACAAAATATTAATTTGTAGAGTTTTAAAATTTTATAACCTTGGTAACAGCAATATCTTTAGGCACCGAGGTCCTAGATTCGATTTCCGGCAAAAAATTAAATCACGCTCCGATTATTACGAAATCATGGGAGGAGTTAACAATTTTTCATAACTAACTTTGAAAGGGTTTTTTGGCATCCTTTAAACCCAATTATTTGGGTCTTTAAGTATTCTAATATATATTATTTTATTTCATTTTCTTTACAATGGTGCTTCAGTGCCCTTTCAAAGACCATCACGAAGTGTTGTCGTCTTGAGAGCCAAAAAAATAGATAAACTACCATTTATACCAATATTACCTATAAATCGCTATAGACATTAATCTTTTTCCCTTTTATAAATAATTATGGAAGCAATTACTTGCATTATCAATATATCTCAAACTCTGTAAATAGGTCTCCTAAGCTCTAACTTATATAAATTGAATCGGAAATATAACTTCCTGCAATGCGGTAATTGTTCTATTACCTTTGCGGTATTGGCATCGTATTAAAGTTATCAATAACTTGTAAATAACTGGAATATACTGCAGCCAATATGGTCACTGTCAGACTAAATGCGAACAGCGAAATATGTAGAGCAACTACTTATACCACAAAGTAGTATTTTGTTGTATGGTCTGTGACCACAAATAAGTACAGTTGTGCGTTTGTCTAAAACACTATTTTACTACAAATCTTCGACGGCTACATGCGTGATAAATACCATGATCCATCGCTATAGAGTGAATTTTAACCATGGAAAGTATTTTTTACGGAATGTTCAATATTTTACATTCCATTGTTAAAATTTACGCTATGACCATGGATCACGGTATTTACCACGCGTGTAGCCGTCGCCATAGTGTCAAGATGTCATCAAAATGTCATAGATACGGAATCAAACCTGTAATGGGTATACGCATTATATGACTCTCGCCAGCCTGACCACAACTTTAACCTATTATTAGAATAGGACTTCAAGAGAAAAGATTCTGTGAAAGATTCTCAGAAATTGCGCACAAATTAAGAACAATTCATCTTGTGCTAAGATAATTTGTTCCCGTTCTAATAGTAGGCTTTGTGTGGCCAGCTGAGTGAATCGACTTCTATTGTCTATTGGGTCTTGATGAGGTAGGTGTACGTGTAGTTGGTGTACCGTAGATATCATTTAGTATTACTACTACTACTGGTTCTGTTATTTTTTATCATAACCACTGGAAGATTTGTGTATCTAAATAAAATTTAGGTCAATCTTGTTTCCGACGACTCTAGGCATGTGCTGTCCTCTGTCTGGGGCGTCAGCCATTACGGCCCACGGAATTTGTGGCAATTAATTGAGTTTGCGATGACGTGACGGCCATGGTTTTCCCGATCGGAACCTTACTGGCTTGTCATTGTACGTAAATGTTGTTCACATTTTATGGTATAAACAATAAAAAAATCTATGTATAAAAATTTGTTATATATGTAACTGGGTAGTAGTAAGAGGAGAAGAAAGAGCCCCTCGCGCCTTGGCCGCTGCCACCCCATCCCTTCTATAGGATTCACATTGGCCATTTAGGCCCTTTTAATGGTCGCATGTTTTTGGTAGTTGTCGACGCTTATAGCAAGTGGGTAGATTGCTACGATATGACAACCAGCCACAACTCAAACGCAGCGATTGGGACCCAGACGTGGTGGCAGATATTACAGGTGCAACGGCTACCTCGGACACGCATCAAAGAGGTTCTGAAGTTCCTGGAGGGGAAAGTGGAGTGCCGCCAGAGCCGGAAGTCTTACAGTCCGATGCGGAACATACAGCGACCCCCGTTGCACCGGTTGCTCTCCGTAGGAGGCAGGCCATAAGTCCCATGTTCTCAACGCCATCACGAGGGGAGGACCACGACGATCAGGTCAATAGTGATGACCTGGAACTTCCTAGCGATAATCCCATTAATTAACTTTAATTAAGTAATTGTATAATCCTAGCTATAAGGGGAAGGGATGTTATATATGTAAGTGGGTAGTAGTAAGAGGAGCGGGCTGCGACCCGCCCGAGCCGATCGTTATTAAATCAGTATGCAACTAACCAGCTTGTCTGATTCACGCGTACGCCCTCTCTTCAGATCTCAATCAAAATTCTATATCTTTGGGTATAAAAGCCTGGGTCAAACCGAATGGGTGTGCTGTGCGTTGCTATGGTATAATGTCACCATGTGACTGACGCGCAGCAGCCACGCGGCATTCAGTGGTGTGACAAATGTCAACGCAATGCTACGCGCTGTAGGTACTGCATCTGGTTTGACCTAAAAACTGCCTAATTGATACAGTGTAAAGGGACTAGGAACTTGCAATAAGCATCCTCTTATACGTAGTGTAACGTTGTGTTCTGACAATTCCCAAGTTTAAATTTTGGCGCGGAAGCGCAATGGTAGTTTTCAGTACCTTACAGGAATTGGCACCTCCCCCTTAACGTCATTGGCGGATGTGTGTAGCAGCCGCAACTTGAATAAATGTCTTTTCGAATTTTTTAGTATTTGAATAGGGTTTTGAAATGAATAAACATTGGAAAACAGAACAAAGTCTCTCAATATTCGCTTCAGTTTTGCAGAGAATTTGACGATAGAAAATGGCGCGTGCGGCGTGTCATGATTTCGACCAATACGAATATAAGATTCTTGATTTCGACGAATAGCAACAACGCCCAATAGGAAGGCTGATTTTGGTGCCGCGGTGTTGCCATTTCGCGTCACATTCTTCTATCTGACACTTTTAATGAAGTTATGCACAAACACCTTTTTGCTGATTGAAGCGTCGAGTGACAGTTCTTTGTGTTTTGTCCAAAAGATTTATAGTCGACAAAACACAGGTATTTGTTTATGTAGGTTAAATTTTTATTTACAAAAATATTTGGTCAATTTTTAATTTCAAGTTATGGTAGGATTTGGGAAAACGGAACGTTTTGGAAGAAGTTTCAAAACGAGCAAGGGCAACACCAAGCAAGTTTTCAGATTTTCAGAAAAGAAAGATGACAGTTGTGATGAACGAGATTCCATTTGGTTATTTTATTTAACGCGGCGAGAGTCGCTCGCATAATAATTTATAGTCAGAAAACGTTACTGAGGTAAGTGCAGTTTTATCTGTTTAATGCAGATGTCGCAAGACGCCAGGAACATTTTTTTTGAGGTTGTTCTTATTACAGGTAGAACCACTGGTCACTGGTTTGAGGGTGTGCCAGATTCCCCAATTTTACTTACTGTGGTTGAGTTCGGCCAGGCAAAGTTTCAAACGGGTGGTGGGAGCAGGCGGTTTGAACACCCGCTAAACAGGATTCTGTTCAGCGAAAACCTGGTAAGAATCTTGGAAATATTATTTCCCACGCCACGCCGCCATGCCGCATAGCACAACGTGTTCGTGGTCGGTTTTCCAGTTTGCTAATCATACATATTTTGTTACAGCTATGGGAAGTTAATTTTATTCGACTCATCGTTTTATGAGAATACCCTACTTTGGGACGGTGTCCATCCACGGCCACGTCACCGGCCTGAACGAATTGCTGTCCACCGAGTCCTAATTTCATTCAAGACTCACAGGAGCATTAATAACTAGAAGTTGTCATCATATCGGACACATGAGGTCGGTGTAACTTTCACTACAATTTAGCTCTTTTAGTGAACCGTGGTATCTCCATGTAGGGCTCGGTTTCTTGACGTAGAACTGTAACTTTTACCTTTTGCGGCCCAACGCACACCAACCAAATCGTACCCATGTAAAGCGACCCCTATCGCTAAGCTAGTATTTTGGAATTTTTCTTATGTAAGGTGTAAACCAAATTTTAACAATATAGACCATTAAACCCATACCATCTTTTATTTATTTTTGTTTACTCCTTATATTTAATTTTCTTTGCTCCGTGGCTCTCATCGGGCAGTATTCAAAGAGAACCACGTGGCAAATGGCGCCCACATTTATTTAAAGATATTGTTTGGTGTGTGTTGGTCAGAAATATCCCCCATCTTTCTCATATCTGGGCCCGGACCGCAGGGAATATTGTGTGTGTAAGATTTGTCCTGGCCCACACCTTTGGCTTACTTATGGAATGATTTTAGTACGATTGAAAGATTGAGAGAGGGTAGGAGAGAGTAGGGGAGTTTTTTTTGTTTTAATAAAAGTTTACAGTCGAGTCATATTATTTTTTTTGATTTTGAAAAGAGGGTAGGTATATATTTTTGCTTAACTTAGAATCATATTTTTGAAAGTATTTGGTAGAGTCATTATGTATTTTGTGTAACTTAGAGTCATAATATATTTTTCAAACAAGAATATTTAGTTCATAATTATTGAGCGAACAACATTTAAGATATTTTTTTTGTGCTTGAACAACATAACCACAGTAAAGAATTGTTTTTCAATTTAATAAATTTCTTTGGAACATTTTATTAGGAATTTGTTTTTTTTAACAGTAGCGGCATAGATTTAAATTGATTTTTAGGATTGGAATACCACGCGTTCTAGTTTTGTAATTTTATGTTGTGGTGTGCTGCTATTGTGAATGTTATAAAGTGAAAAAAAAACACATGTGTGGTTGTTTCATTTCCTTTAATTTTTAAGTGTTAAGCTTTTGTTCCATGTTTTATGTTATGTGTTATATGTTTTTATAAAACTAAGATTTATATGTATAGGTATCTACCTACATGTTTCATGTTTAAAAGTTAACTTCAAGTTATATTGTTTTTATGTAAAACTGTAACTAAACAGACATAAATATCAGATTTTACATTTGGTAACAAACTAGTGTGTGTACACATTCATACTTTCAAAGGAAAGATTTCAGTTTTCAGATTAAAACTTTATTTTGTTTTTAAAATGAATACATTTTGTTAAATTTAAAAGTTCATACAGTTGGTTTATAAATTTGATACATTTTGTTAAAACTACCTACATTTTATACATTTAGGTGATAAATTTACAAAATATTACAATATTGTACAAGCGGTGTGTCGTTGTGGTCAATACAATTACAAATAATTTTCTTGAGTACTGTGTTTTCTCTGATTTAGTGTTTGATAATTTAATATTACCTTTTATTTAAATTATTTGTGAAGGAAATACCACCAGTTCTTAACGATGGATTTAGAAATTTTAGTACATTCTCTTTTAAAAGATGAACTTACTTATGAAGTGACAATTAGGTCTGAAACACCGACTTCTACGGTTCCTTTGTTGAGAAAGCAACTAAAACAGCTTCTTATTGAGTGTCCCTCTGAGGTAATCACAGAAACAGAGTTTGAAAGTGGTTCGGAACTTAAAATTATTTCAGATAAAATTAAAGAATTAAAAGCAAAACTTAGTGAAAAATCTGTTACAGCACATTGTTTGAGCAGATGCCGTGGTTTGGTACGACACTTACATCATAGGCTTTTGCGAGTTGTGTCGGATGACCCTGCTGTTTTGTCACAAAAGGCAGAGTTGTCTGGCGCAATTGAGTTTTTATTGTCAGTTTCTGAAAAGTTTTTCTTGTCAACAAGAGCACAGCATCCGGATCAGAGCGATACCCAGGTTGAACCGGTGCCAGTAGTAGCAGTTGCAGAATGTTCTGGTGATAGGAATGTGGCAAAGTGGAACTTGAGATTCAACGGGACCACAGACCCACGCTCATTTTTGGAACGTGTCGACGAGCTCCAAATTTCATATGGTGTTTCTGACGGCAAGTTGTTCAACTCAGCCGCTCAGTTGTTTTCAGAACAGGGTTTGCTGTGGTATCGTGGCATTAAAAGTCAGGTTGACAGTTGGGCAGAACTGAAATCTTTGTTGCTCGAAGAATTTGACCCGGTCGATTATGATTACAGGTTACTGGGTGAGATCCGTTCACGAACACAAGGAATGGAGGAGCCAACACACATTTATTTTTCAGTAATGGCATGCCTATTCAACAGACTGAAATCACCACTGCCGGAGGAGAAGCAGCTTGAAATCCTTTTGCATAACATCAGACCGTATTTTTCACAACAGTTAGCTTTGTTAGATATTACTACAATTTCCGATTTAAAGACAAAATGTCGTAAACTTGAATCTGCTCGCCAACGTTCGGATTTTTTTGTTGAACCGACTAAGTCGAATTTTCTGAGTCAAGAATTTTGCTATAAGGGTAAAGCAAAACAAGTCAATTATGTAGCAACACACAACACCAGTAGACCGCCAACAACATCACAACAGTTTCATTCTAATTCAATGCCTTTTGCAAACCAACGAGTGTGTTATAAATGTGGCAAGGGTAACCACAATTTCAGATTATGTAAAGTGACACCTCAAAATATAAAATGTTTCAAATGCGGCAAAGTAGGTTTTACTGTCACATCGTGTCCGAATTGCAGTAAGGGCACAAGTTTTAAAAGTTCACCACAGACAAAAAACTAGTTGGTGAGAACCGAGGTAATAATTTAGTGGATAGTGAGGGTAAATTTAAATCTTTTCGTAGCATCGCTTCGGTTCTCTTCGCACCTAGTGAAAATGATGTTAGGCCTTATTTAAAATTTAAAGTGAATGATTTTGAAATTATTGGTTTATTAGATTCAGGTGCTTGTATCTCAATTTTAGGGAACAATGCACATAAACAATTTATCAAGTTTGGGTTTGAACTTCAGGAGCGTGTAGACAGGTCGTGTAGTGTTGCAAATGGAGTTCAACTAGAATCTTTAGGGTTTATTTTTGTACCGGTTACTTTTGGTAAAATTAGCCGGGTAGTGAAATTTTTGGTGATTCCTAGTATAGTCACAGAGGTGATACTAGGTTGTGATTTTTGGAGATCTTTCGATTTAGGAAAGAACATTTTTGATCAAATAGATTATAGGAACGCTCCTAAATCATTTTTTAATAATTGTAGTTCAATTCACTCAGAACAAATAAATAGTATTCAGTCGTATAATAGTTTGTCTTTTAGTCAAAAAGAATTGGCTGATTCAATGGTGAAAGACTTTGAATCAATTTCTTCAGAAAGGATTGGGTTAGGAAGGACCCCTCTAACTGAGCATGTTATTGATACGGGAGAGGCCATACCTATTAGGATAGGTCAGTATCCGTTGTCGCCGGAAAAGAAGAAAGCCTTAAATGACGAGTTGGATAGAATGCTGGAATTAGACGTTGTAACACCTAGTGAAAGTCCGTGGAATAATCCCGTTCTATTAGTTAAGAAGGCGAGTGGCGATTGGAGATTCTGTCTTGACTGTAGGAAGCTTAACGCCGTTACCAAGGGCGATGCATATGCTATTCCGTACATGCCTCAGATACTTGACAGCCTTAAGGAGGCTAGGTACTTATCCTCGATAGATTTAAGCTCCAGTTTTTGGCAAATTCCACTCCAAACTGAGTCGCAGGATAAGACTAGTTTTACTGTTCCGGGAAGAGGTATCTTCAAATTTAAGGTGATGCCGTTTGGACTCTGCGGAGCTCCGGCTAGACAGCAACGTTTGATGGATAGGTTGTTGGGTCACGGGTTCTGCAGTGATATTGACAACGGAACAGTTTACTGTTACGTTGATGACATTATTATCTGTAGTTCTGATTTCCAAACGCATTTACTACTTTTAAAACGGGTGTTTGACAAGCTTAAGGAAGCTAATTTATCTATTAATTTTGCAAAATCTAAATTTTTCCGAAGTTCTATTAAATATTTGGGTTACGTTGTAGACGAATTCGGTCTGAGAACGGATCCGGAGAAGGTTTCCGCAATTTTGAACTTTCCTACTCCAACTTCAAGTCGTGAGGTCAAAATGTTTCTTGGAACGTGTTCCTGGTATAGACGGTTTATTCGTAACTTTTCGACTATCGCCGCACCACTAAATAAGTTGACGTGTAGTGGAAAGAATGCGCCACCCTTCTCTTGGTCACAGGAAGCCGAAGAGTCTTTTAATACTTTGAAAGACGCCCTAGTTACAGCACCGGTTTTAGCTGTACCAGATTTTGGTAAGCCTTTCACTGTACATTGTGATGCATCTTCATATGGGTTAGGAGGAATGTTATCTCAGGAAATTGAAGGACATGATCACCCTATTGCATTTGTAAGTCGTTCTTTAAATAAAGCAGAGAGAAATTACAGTGCTACAGAAAGGGAAGCCTTAGCTGTTTTATTTTCGGTCGAGAAATTTGAACCTTATTTGGGATCTCGTCCTTTTAAAGTTGTCACGGATCATTCATCTCTTAAATGGTTTACTAAGCTGGAGAACCCTTCAGGTAGACTGGCGCGTTGGTTTTGTCGACTGTCTCAATTCGATTTTCAGGTTGAGCACAGGAAAGGCACAGACAATGTGGTTCCAGACGCGTTATCCAGACTTATGGACGCTAACACCTTAAACGTGATCAACTCTGTGGAGGACGAGTGGTTTGATAAAAATTTTAATGGTTGTAAGTCGCATCCACTTAATTTTCCTAATTTTTGTGTAAAGGATGGTAATTTGTATCGTTTTTCAAAAAGTAAATTTAGTTTATTGAGTGAATTTGATTGGAAGCTGGTAGTACGGAAGGATCAGAGAGAGGCCATTATTAGGGAGAACCACTGTGAACCAACAGCGGCTCATTTGGGAGTTTTCAAAACCCATAGACGCCTTTGTCTACGGTATTATTGGCCAGGAATGTACAAAGACATCGTTGATTTCATTAAACACTGTGACACTTGCGCCGCATACAAACCATCACAGAAGGCAACTCCAGGTTTAATGGGTCAACCGAAAGTCTGCCATAAACCATTTCAGGTATTATCCGTGGACATCGTCGGTCCAATGCCAAGGTCTCGTTCTGGTTTTGTTTATCTTTTGGTAGTTACCTGTTGCTTTTCTAAATATTGTTTAATTTTTCCAATGAGACGTGCTACTTGTGCGGAGGTGGTGAAAAACTTGGAACAACGCGTAATTTTAGTACACGGCGTTCCAGAGACTGTAATTGCTGATAACGGAGTGCAATTCACAGGATCTGAATTCCGCCAAATGCTCGAACGTTATAAAGTTCCGAAACTCCATTTTACCCCGCGTTACACACCTCAAGTAAATTTGGTTGAAAGATACAACAAAACCATAATGACAGCTGTTGCTTCTTACGTTAAAGATAATCATCGTACATGGGATGAACAATTGCCAAAAATTCAGTTTGCAATTAATAGTGCCGTGAATGAGTCCACTGGATTTTCACCATTTTTTCTAGTACATGCTAGGGAACCAGTCATTAGTGGTACCTTTTATAGGGACACAGATAAGGAATACGAACCTGGGGTACCTAGGGACGAATACGCCGGTGAATTTCACAATTTAAAGACCATTTTCGAAGAGGTACGCGAGCATTTATTAAAAGCCCATGCTGAGAACACCACTCACTATAACTTAAGAAGAAGAGAGGCTAAATTTTCTGTAGGTG
Organism: Agriphila tristella; assembly: GCA_928269145.1. Lineage (NCBI taxonomy): Eukaryota > Metazoa > Arthropoda > Insecta > Lepidoptera > Crambidae > Agriphila > Agriphila tristella. The sequence continues at coordinate 22,744,560 of OV743445.1, forward strand.
ATGTTGTGTGGAAGAGAACATTTACTCAGAGTGATGCGCAAAAATTTAAAATGGCAAAGTTGGCACCTAAATTTGAGAAATGTAGGGTCAAAAAAGTTTTATCGCCTTTGGTGTATGATTTGGAAAGGGTTTCTGATGGTCAATCTATAGGTTCTTGGCACATTAAGGATTTAAAAGCTTAGGGCACTTATTACATCTTCTCTAGTAGTGTGTCAAATACACGAAATTTGGCACACGAAGCGTATGTCTGTGTGTGGTGTTTACAGTTATTTTCACTGTAACACTTTTGGTTTGCATGGTGAGGTATGAAAGGACAAATGGTGATGAACGAATGAATGACGATTGCATGCGGAGGAATTTGGGTGTGAAAGAGCAGGGAATTGCCGGTAGCCAAGCTATAGGTAGATGGAGGAGTGGTTTAGTTTTTTTTTGTGTGGTTCTAATCTCTAATGAGTTAGAATTCACTTTTTGTTACGAGTTTCGAATCTATTTTTTTACCTAGGTGTAGATTCGGGTAAATCTTGATATTTTTTTTATTTTTTGCTGTTTGGCAGGTAGTGAAACTTATATTTTTTTTCCAATTCATACTCCAATTTTGCAACGACTCGTCATGGAAGAAACCGGTATGTTTTTCTGCTATTTGGGTGACTGAAATTTAGGTCACAAACTTTTTTTAATTTTGAATATTTAGTTGTTGTACAGTCACAACAACTGTAGTTGCATTTGCGTATTTGGTGAATGCTACATTTTTTAAGGAGCGTAGTTTCGACTCCTTGTTTGGTTTACAACTTGTGTTGAGTTGTAAATGTTTTGTTTGTGCGGTGTTGTTTTGTGCTGTTTTGTCTCGTTAAGTGGAAGTCCTGTGTCGTCAAATGTGATGTCACTAGGGTGTCGGGTTGTACGTCCAGGGTATTTTTTTTTGGGTTGTCGGTCGACATGGTTCGTTGAATCGTAGCATTCAATAGATTTTTTTTCTAGGTTTGTGTTAGTAGTAGGATTTGTAGTTTGAGGACGCTGAGGGCAGCGCCTTTTTTTCAGGAGAGGGGGTATTGTAACGTTGTGTTCTGACAATTCCCAAGTTTAAATTTTGGCGCGGAAGCGCAATGGTAGTTTTCAGTACCTTACAGGAATTGGCACCTCCCCCTTAACGTCATTGGCGGATGTGTGTAGCAGCCGCAACTTGAATAAATGTCTTTTCGAATTTTTTAGTATTTGAATAGGGTTTTGAAATGAATAAACATTGGAAAACAGAACAAAGTCTCTCAATATTCGCTTCAGTTTTGCAGAGAATTTGACGATAGAAAATGGCGCGTGCGGCGTGTCATGATTTCGACCAATACGAATATAAGATTCTTGATTTCGACGAATAGCAACAACGCCCAATAGGAAGGCTGATTTTGGTGCCGCGGTGTTGCCATTTCGCGTCACATTCTTCTATCTGACACTTTTAATGAAGTTATGCACAAACACCTTTTTGCTGATTGAAGCGTCGAGTGACAGTTCTTTGTGTTTTGTCCAAAAGATTTATAGTCGACAAAACACAGGTATTTGTTTATGTAGGTTAAATTTTTATTTACAAAAATATTTGGTCAATTTTTAATTTCAAGTTATGGTAGGATTTGGGAAAACGGAACGTTTTGGAAGAAGTTTCAAAACGAGCAAGGGCAACACCAAGCAAGTTTTCAGATTTTCAGAAAAGAAAGATGACAGTTGTGATGAACGAGATTCCATTTGGTTATTTTATTTAACGCGGCGAGAGTCGCTCGCATAATAATTTATAGTCAGAAAACGTTACTGAGGTAAGTGCAGTTTTATCTGTTTAATGCAGATGTCGCAAGACGCCAGGAACATTTTTTTTGAGGTTGTTCTTATTACAGGTAGAACCACTGGTCACTGGTTTGAGGGTGTGCCAGATTCCCCAATTTTACTTACTGTGGTTGAGTTCGGCCAGGCAAAGTTTCAAACGGGTGGTGGGAGCAGGCGGTTTGAACACCCGCTAAACAGGATTCTGTTCAGCGAAAACCTGGTAAGAATCTTGGAAATATTATTTCCCACGCCACGCCGCCATGCCGCATAGCACAACGTGTTCGTGGTCGGTTTTCCAGTTTGCTAATCATACATATTTTGTTACAGCTATGGGAAGTTAATTTTATTCGACTCATCGTTTTATGAGAATACCCTACTTTGGGACGGTGTCCATCCACGGCCACGTCACCGGCCTGAACGAATTGCTGTCCACCGAGTCCTAATTTCATTCAAGACTCACAGGAGCATTAATAACTAGAAGTTGTCATCATATCGGACACATGAGGTCGGTGTAACTTTCACTACAATTTAGCTCTTTTAGTGAACCGTGGTATCTCCATGTAGGGCTCGGTTTCTTGACGTAGAACTGTAACTTTTACCTTTTGCGGCCCAACGCACACCAACCAAATCGTACCCATGTAAAGCGACCCCTATCGCTAAGCTAGTATTTTGGAATTTTTCTTATGTAAGGTGTAAACCAAATTTTAACAATATAGACCATTAAACCCATACCATCTTTTATTTATTTTTGTTTACTCCTTATATTTAATTTTCTTTGCTCCGTGGCTCTCATCGGGCAGTATTCAAAGAGAACCACGTGGCAGTAGGCGAGCAGCGAGCATTAAAAATATTTTTTGAATATTTTTTGAAAATTCCCACTAGAAGTAGAATTTCACGCACACGAAGTCGCGGTCGACTGCTAGTTGGTTATAGAAACTATAAGTGGTACCTATAGTTCTAGCACAGAACAGATAATAGTGGTTCTAGCCACAAAAATCTTTTGAATTTGCGAGAGCAGGTTTATCTGTATCGCAATAAAAGTTGATAATATTTCAGTCATAAATTGCTTAGTTCAAATTAAATAAACCAAGCCATTTATCACTACTAAAATAGTATCCGAGAGCTTGTATACCTATCAGATAAATCAAAATAAACACAGGAAATAAATGCATTTCATAAGCGTGCAATCTACATTCAATAGATTGCAATTTACAATTTTCAATCGCACTGGAGTTTATAATAATTGCTACCAGGTGGGATCGTGCGAATAATCTACATAATCATTGAACAATAACATTGTAACTTAGTATTAGTTAGTTAGTTAGCCAAGTTAATTTTTTCCTCAACACAACAAAAGATACTTATTTAACTGGGATGGGATACCTATCTACTTGATTTTTTAGATAATAGGGTAAGTACCTACTAGGTATACCATGTGAAATAGCGTTTCCCATGGGAATTTAGGGAATGATTTTTTTTCTATTACTTAGAAGGAATTCATCAATCTCCAACATTCAACCAACCAATCTCTGTACCAAAATTCATTAAAATTGGCTTCAAAATCGTCGCTTCAAGTCATTGGCTTCAAAATACTTCAGAATTTGATACGTCATTGATGATTGATACTTCAGACACGAAAACCTAGAGAACTTTCGCTTTTATTATTTCCGTTCCCATTATTAATTGTTAAGAAATGCTTTAGGTTAATTATATCTACATCCGACAGACCCGTAAATTAAAATTATAGTTAGGCATACATTATTTAAATAAATGATTGATTACCAAATACGAGATTATAACTAACACAATTGTATACTCAAACGATTCTTAAAATTAAGGCCATCTTAAATTAAAAAATGTTGTGAAAAAAGAAATATTATGTAGCTTACTTCCGAAAAAAATATAATTATGCAAGATGCACCGCCCGAAAAAATGCACATGCACGCCACAAAATATCGTATCGGGGCGAAACACGTGTAGAGTAGTCTAATTGGTGAAGGTGCAAGGTGTGATGCTGTCTTGCTAAATGCAGGTATTGTGCACTGACATTTTGTGGTGTGCATGTGCATATTTTTTCTTGCATATATTTTTTGCGGAAGTAAGCTACACAATATTTCTTCTTCACAATGGTTTGGGACTTCCACCAAGTGGCGCCTGATTCAACCAAATATTCAAAAATGTTGTCAGAATTGAATCTGACAACATATATCTGCCAACAGAAACTCTATGAAACTGACAACTTCTATTCTAGCTAAGAAGCTTGGGTTCGGGAAGCATTCGGCCGTCGTCAGCCAAATACTCAAAAGATTCTTAAAGTTAAGGCCATCTTAATAAAAAAAATGTTATCATATTTAACATAAGCTCCATGAAACTGACAGCTTCCTTTAAGTTACGGAGACCTCAATGAACCAAAGATATTAAGGTATAAATAAAGCCTTTGAGTATTCGGCCGTATCATAAATGTAAAGTTAAGTAAAGTTTGATTGTTAATTGATAAATTAAGTACTATGGGCAACAGCGTCGCTTAACCAGTTTGCAACAAAATTCGTGTGCGCGCGTATCGCCCCTGCACGAACTAAACGTATGTGACAGCGGGCGCGGCGTGCAAGCGATTTTAACCTTAACAGTGGTTAAGCGACGCTGTTGCCCATGGTACCTACTATTGAAGTATTTTAGAGCATTTAGAAACTTACTTACCCGGTAAAATCCTTTTAGCATTTTCCGCAATTAAAACCTTTAACATTATTTTCGCATTTTCCCCAAAGAGATACCACTCTATGTTTTTTTAATATTTCAAATCAAGAAGACACAAAAAATATTATATCTTTTGCCAAGCTTCAATAGTTGTCAGCAAAATATATCTTATGTAAAGGTAGGTAGTACGAGAGTGGATTGATAAGTCTATGACTTTGAAAAGAAGAAATATTTTTTTTTCATTAATTTATTTTTGTATCTTAAAAAGAAACTCCTTAAGGAATCTTTACACTACTTTTTTTCAAATTCGGCAAAAGATTATTACTTTTGGAAACAAAATGCTCAAGCGACTTCTAACTTTTCTTAATGACCCTGTCGACCCTCTCGGCGGCACTCATGACATCAAAACTCATCGAATGAAGATGCGAATCCTTCCTATTCTCTAGATTCAACTCACTGAGATTTTTTCTCCTACCAAACATGAATTCATGTCTTGGCGGGCAAAGATTTTCATCAAGCCAAAAGGTGGTGTCTGAAATGGGCCCTCATTTCAGTTACCAGTTTTCAGGTGATGAAAGAAAAAAATAATGGCTTTATGAGGTAAGAACTTCGTTGGACTGAATACGCAGAGCTATAATAAGGTTATGTAGAGTATTGTAGAGAAATAAAACAAAATATTCCGAAAAAAATGTTTTCACCTCTCCAGCACGAAAAGGGCGCTTTTGGCGCGTAAAAACTCGCAGAAAAATCGATTTTTGCTGCGAGCGTGCGGCAAAGTGTTTTTTTAATTTCTAACACCAACTTTTAAAATAATAAAGAAAAAGAAATAAAGTGACAAGGACGAGACTAGTAAAATTGATATGTGAGAAAAGGATAGATAGAGTGCTTTATTATGTCATACATGGATTAAAAAGTAAAAAAATAAAATGCACGGATATACCAAGGAGTTTTAAATACCTAAGGATTGTTAAAAAAGAAGGTTGATAATTCGAAATAAAGAGTATAGACGAAATGAGGTCGCATGTATGAAATAAATATGAAAAAAGAAAAATTAATGAAATTTATTAACAAATTAGAGTTTTATGATCATAAATAAATAAATAAGATGGGATATTAATGAATAAGAGAAAAATACAACGGAATGTAACCAAAACGACAGGAATCTATTAAAGTAGATTAGACTTGACTAGAGTAAACTCTATGAATAAAATTTTAGCATATAGGTTTGATCAAACTATTTTTGTGATAAATAATTACAAAAATTAGTGCGTCCAACGATGAAGATAGTTGTCTAACTCCAAAAGAGTTGAGTGAACAAGTTTCTAATGCTGAATTAAGCTTTTTACCGGGAAAGTCACGTGAAAATTTTTTCGCTGGTCGAGGTGTAAAGTTGTATGTTTTACACGAGACCAAAATTTTGTTCTGCCTCGTGCCTTTAAATCACTCACTGTGCTCAGTAGTCTATATTAGAATCACTCGCTACGCTCGTGATTCAATTCTAGACTACTTCGCTAGTTCGTGATTTAAAAGTCGGCACTCGCAGCACAAATTGATTTTGGTCACTTGTATAACAAATAACTATTCTTCATTATAAAGACATGGACTTATCAATCCACCCTCGTAAGTTAACCGTAATTAAACCTTATAATACGAGTATCTTCGGTGGGTATATTTGGAGTCGCAGAATAAATTAATAGTTTTGAAGGGCAACTAGTTTAACTAATCTGTAACGAATGCGGAAGTCTCGCCTGCTCAATAATTAAGTTATTAAAAACTGAGTTTGACACTTTGCCTATCTTGTTTAGGGTTTCGTTGCCTAATGGCAAAATACGGAACCCTTATAGATTCGTCACGTCTGTCTGTCTATCCGTCCGTCCGTATGTCACAGCCACTTTATTCCGAAACTATTAGTATTACACATATCTTGGTAAGTAGATGTATTCTGTGAACCGCTTTTCGATTTTTATACAGAAATACAAATAATAAAAGATTAAGGGAGGGCTTATTTTATTTTTATTTATATATTAATTTTAGGAAGACTATCGACTAATACATTCTAATACATAAAAAAATTGCTACTAAAAGTCAAAGTCTCCACTGATAGAAATAAGGTGTATAGCTAATAATACAGTTGAGTTGAAATTAAACTAGGTTACAATTTATAGGCACAGCACTGGAATGGTTTGACTATTACCTATAGATGCAGGTTTTTGTCACAAAAACAAATACCTAACTTAAATGCATCAAATAGAAATGGGATGAAATCTGCCCAACATCTGCCGCAAGGTCAATATACACACTTTACAATTTTGTATCTAAGATCATTATGAAACTAAGCTTTTATAATTATTTGTTAAAGTACAAAGTTAATAATCTGACAGTTATTTGAATTTGGCGCGCTTTCGTGCGGCTCGCGCTTGACCGCTTTTTTTCATCCTCTGTCCGCCATGTTGTGTTCTGTACTTGACTGCTATATACGTGATCTTTAATTTACCAAATAAACCTGCCTGAAAACAAATATTCGGAGTTATCAATCACTGCCCCTGTCTACAGGTTATGGGCCCAGTCCAAAATCTGTTTTCAGGCCGTGGCAACGGTTATTTCGAGTCGACTAACTGGTGAATTGAAGATTTTGGAGGTTATCGTATCGGCGCGGCGAGTGAGGCGTCTTTGTGAGGTGAGGCGTGATGGAGCAGTCTACGCAGCATGTTTTGAAATTAACCGGGGGGGACAACTGGGCGATTTGGAAGTTCCAGATGGAGGTGATCTTTCGAGGGAGAGGCCTGTACAATATCGTTTGTGGCCAAGATCAACAACCACAAGATGAAGCAAAACCTGAGCTGACGAAAGCATGGTTGCACAACGATGCAAGAGCACAAGAGCTTATAGTAACACGACTGGAAGCAGCGCCGCTTACACATTTACTGTCATGTACTACTGCTGCTGGCATGTGGAGCAAGTTGAAATCTGTATATGAAAAGGAATCGGCAGTGTCCATACATTTATTGCAACAAAAGTTCTTCACGCTCCAGTTCGGTGATGACTCGGTAGTGACCTTTATGTCAAAATTAGAAGAGATTAACACTAAGTTAAAGCAAGCGGGTGAACCACTTTCAGAGAAAATGATTATTACAAAAGTGTTGATGTCATTGCCGGAGAGGTATAAACATTTCCGCTCAGCTTGGGAGTCCGTCCCCATTGAAAAGCAAACACTAAATGAGTTGACCTCGAGATTGCAAATTGAAGAAGAGAGAAATGATCAGTCAGAACAGTTAGAAGTAGCTTTGGCCAGTGTACGCAGGCAACCTAAATTGACCTGTTACACTTGTGGTAAGGAAGGCCATTTTGCGAGGGACTGTAAAGAAAAAGTGAGAAAAGAGACTAGGATTTGCAACTATTGTAAGAAGAGAGGTCATTTGAAGGCATTTTGTAAGTCGTTAAAAGCTAGAGAAGATAAGAAAGAACCTGAAGTGAATGCTTTTATGTGTGACAGTCAAAATAATAACCAAGTGGACTGTTGGTATATGGATACGGGAGCCAGTGAGCATATGTGTAGCAAGAAAGAGTTGTTTAAAGAACTGGACTTAGTGAAAAGCTCGATGAAGGTTACTGTGGGTGATGGTAAACTTCTTGATGTTATTGGGCGTGGAACTGTTGAACTGTATGCATGGAACGGGTCAAAGTTTATAAAAACAGTGCTCAGTGGAGTGCTTTTTGTACCAGAACTGAAATTCAATCTGTTTTCTGTGGGAACTGTGTTGGACAAAGGTATTTCTTTAGTGTCAAACAAACAATATTGTGAATTTGTGAACAATAAAGGTGAGGTTCGTGTACTAGCAAAACGTGTCAACAAAATGTACCGAATGTTGTTTTCTTTGAATGGAACGCAATCTGAACTGTCTATGGTCACCTCGAGTTGTGAAAATAAAACGCATTCCCTAGCATCTTGTGTATCCGAACGTGACATTTGTGGCAAGTTAGACTTTGACATTTGTGAAGATGAAAATTGTGTTTTGGAGAATTTTGGACTGGTAAATTTATCTAAACGGGTTGAAAAACTGAGTGTATGGCATAAAAAACTGTGTCATCAGAATATTGCTCATGTGAAAGAAGTATTGACACGTATGCAAGTGGACTTTGTTGATGACTTTGTGGCATGTGAAGAATGTTTGGCAGGCAAGCAACATCGTCTGCCCTTTCCCTCAAGCACTTCGAGGGCTAGTAACCCACTTGATTTAGTCCATGCCGACGTTTGTGGTCCCATGGACACCGCTTCACTCGGAGGAGCGAAGTATTTTTTGCTGTTGAAAGACGACCACTCGGGTTATCGGAAGGTGTTCTTCATGAAGGGTAAAGATGAGGCTAAGCAACATATCAAAAACTTTATCGCAAAAAGTGAGAGAGAACTCGGTACAAAAATGAAAGTTCTTAGGAGTGATAATGGGCTAGAATTCATTAATGAAAATTTACGCAGTTTTTTGGAAGAAAAAGGTATATCCCATCAAAGGAGCACCGTGTACACTCCACAGCAGAACGGAAGGGCTGAAAGAGAAATGCGAACGTTAGTCGAAGCTGCTCGTTCCATGATAACAGGGATGCCTAAATATCTATGGGCAGAAGCCTTGAATACGGCAGCTTATGTCTTAAACAGAACTGGCCCTAGTCCTGTCAGAGGAAAAACTCCTTATGAAGCCTTTTATGGTAAGAAATTTGAGTGTATCCGAGACTTGAGAGTTTTTGGAACAAGAGTATCTGTCCTTATTCCGAAAGAAAAGAGACTGAAGCTGGATGCTAAGAACAAATATGGACAATTTATGGGATACGATGAAAATGTGAAGGGTTACAGGATATTAACTGCTATGAAGAAAGTGGAGATACATCGTGATGTAATCTTCTTACCTGCGGAACCTGAAAGAAAAGAAGAATCTGTATTAGTAAGGGAAAGCTTAAATGTAAATGAAGAATTTGAAGAACAAGACCAAGAGAAAGAAGAGAGCATAGAGGTTTTAGAAGAAAATGGAAACCAGAGGAAGGAGGTCCAGGAAGTGGAAAAGGAACAGGAACAGTTTGAAGATGCTGAAGATAGTCCACACCGAAGAGATGTGACAGGAGATGTGATGCTGGAAGAAGGGAGGCAATATAATTTGAGACCAAGAAGAGAAATTCAACGTCCACGTCACTTGGAAGACTATGATTTGGGTTTGATATCTTCTGTATTGAGTAACAATGATGATCCAAGCACCTATTCTGAAGCCATGACTAGTAGTGACGCTGAGTACTGGAAGATTGCAATAGCTCAGGAACTACAAGCCCTAGAAGAGAATGATACTTGGGAGTATGTTAGCAAACCAAATGATTGTGATGTTATTGACACTAAATGGGTTTTCAGGCGAAAAAAAGATGAAAAAGGTAATGTTATTTCCTACAAAGCACGTCTAGTAGCTAGAGGCTTTCAGCAAAAGGTTGATTATTCTGAAATATATAGTCCAGTCGCAAGGCTGACGTCAGTAAGACTGTTTTTAGTTTTTTGTAATGAAAATAACCTTCCTATTTTCCAACTAGATGTTTGTAGTGCTTTTTTGTATGGAGATATAGTAGGTGACTTTTACATTAAATTACCTGAGGAGTTCTGTAATATTAAAAAGGGACAAGTGTGTAAACTTAGAAAGGCTTTGTACGGGTTAAAGGATTCTCCTAAAAATTGGAATGTTAAATTTCATAATGTAATGACTGGTTTAGGTTTTACTAGAAGCGACTTTGAATATTGCCTGTATACTAAAGTAGAAAAAAATTGTAAAACTTATTTATTATTATATATTGATGATCTGTTAATTTGTTCAACTCTGCAAAGCGAAGTAGAGAAATTGAAAGTCTTGTTAAATAAGAATTTTAAGATGATAAGAAACTATTTAGGAATGAATATTGTGCAAAATTTAAGGGAGGGAACTGTTACCATTAGTCAGAGGGCATATTTAGAAAGAGTTTTAAAAGAATTTAATATGTCGGAATGTAATCCTGCATTGACCCCTATGGAAGAGAATTTTGATCATAGTGTCTTAAAAAGAGAAAAGTCTGAAAATGTAAACCTAGAGACAAGATGTAGAAAATTGATAGGATCATTGATGTATGCAATGTTATGCTCTAGACCTGATATTTGTCTTGCCATAAGCATTCTCAGTAGATACCAAACCTGTGCTAGTACGGATTTGTGGAACGCTTTAAAGCATGTGTTACGTTATATAAAAGGAACTTTAAATTTGTGTTTGGTATATACTAAGAAAGGAGTAAGTAGTAGTGATGATGTCATTGTAGGATACGTTGATTCAGATTGGGCTGGTGACAGAGTGGACCGGAAGTCTACAGGGGGTTACTTTTTCAAAGTTTTTGGTTGTAGTGTCTGCTGGGTGTCAAGAAAGCAACCAACTGTTTCTCTGTCATCAACGGAATCAGAATTTATAGCCTTGAGTATGGCTGCAAGCGAAGCCTGTTGGCTTAGTAATTTATTTTGTAATTTGTCTGGTACCTGTGCAGCTGTTGTTCTATTTGAAGACAATATGCCAGTGATTAGTCTTTGTAAAAATCCCCAGTTTCATCACAAACTAAAGCATATAGACATTAAAGTTTTATTTGTCAGAGAGAAAGTGTTTGAGAAGAAAATTGTACTCAAGCATGTTGGAACAAACGAACAACCAGCTGATGTTTTAACTAAGCCATTGGGCAAAATTAAATTTGTTAAATTTCGTTGTATGTTAGGATTATTAACATTGAGGGAGGGTGTTAAAGTACAAAGTTAATAATCTGACAGTTATTTGAATTTGGCGCGCTTTCGTGCGGCTCGCGCTTGACCGCTTTTTTTCATCCTCTGTCCGCCATGTTGTGTTCTGTACTTGACTGCTATATACGTGATCTTTAATTTACCAAATAAACCTGCCTGAAAACAAATATTCGGAGTTATCAATCACTGCCCCTGTCTACATTATTTAATGAAAAGGCACAAAAGACAAAGACAAAGAAGACAACATTACAAACAGGCATACCTCTCAAAGAAATTATTACTAAGGCGCTTCTTAAGCATAGGTAAACTAGTGAAGAAAAGATCAATATCAAGGTCACAATTTTTCCTGGCTTCCCATACATGGAAAAGAAACTAATTTTTTTTTTCACGAAACCTATAGGTACGTGCGGGATGTCTATAGGTAGGTCTTTAAAATTGACATTGAGGTTCTTAAAACTATTTTTTCTCAAAGTCAACCGTTTGAAAGATATACACTCCCAAAGTGGTAAAATGTGTATACTTTTAAAATAAGAGAGAAAAATCTTTAAAAAAATATGTGTTATAGATCTGAATAAACACTTTCAACGAAAATTTGTTTGAACGATATTATGTTCAGTAGTTTTTAGAGACACATTTTCCAAAACCGCAAATTCTAATAACTTTGTCATTTATACAAACACTATGTAAATCAAAGTTATTTTCGCAGATGAAAAATGATAGTGGTATTTAATAAGGCATACTACTACAAAACCCTACTGCGCGTGGCCCGACACGCACTTGGCCGGTTTTCTACTCGATCTTACGGCCTATGTATACGAAAGTGGCCAGCCCAACTGTATGTGGGAGGTCAAGAAACCAGTAAAAACCCTAATCACCTAACAACCTTCAAATGATGATAAGTATTCTTTCAATAACAAATCAATATTGTTAGTGATCTCAACAAAACGGTCACTCATTCGATTTCTGCAAGGGACGAAATACCTATGAGGATGCATCTTGCCACTGCAGTAATGTTATTTGACGCTTTGGTACTTTGTCATAGCAACTTTTTTAACAGGTGTCTCACGGTTTGAAACATTAGTTAAAAAGTTACTACTTATGACAAAGTACTAAAGTGTTAAACAACTTTCGTTGCTGATCGTACCTCCCACATTGATGACATTTTTACTAATTTCCGGTGCTTTTTACCACTAACTGAAATTCCTTACATCTCGGAAATCCTTGTAAAAGGGGAGGGGAAACTTTGTGAAATGAGCTAGGTACTTAGTTTAATCTAAGTTAAACGTTTAAACGTAATCCTTACTAAGTAATATTTAAAACGATGCCTATTAACTTAAACTCGGGCGAAGATTAATGTTATTCTGAATAATCCATAACTTAATGGCTATGGATGATTTTCCTTATAGCATACTTAATTGCTACGGAGCTAAATATTAGTGGACGGAGTAATTACACCTTCCACTAATATTTAGCTCCATTACTAATAATTATTAGAAAATGTTATTGGCTTAGTTTTAGCACAGATTAAATTGCTCTATGCTTTTCTATCGCAGATAAGCCGGCACCTTGATTATCTAAAAAGAAACTATTTAGCGACCGGTTGCATTTGACATACATTGCCACTTTTCTTTGGTATGTTTTTTTAACCCAAAAAGAAGTAGCAATGGATCACGATCATCTGTGAAGTGCAACCAGTTGCTAGGTGGTTTTTAAGTAATTAGATAATCAGCCCGACGATTGCGCTTTTGGAGTCTGGAGAAATCTGAATACAAAACAATCATTACATAATTTTATATGGTATTTTTTATTAAGATACAAGCGGTCGCCCGCGGTTTCACCCGCGTGGTTCCCGTTCCCATGGGAATATCGGGATATAAAGTATTCTATGTTTTAATCTAGGCTGTCTACTATCTGTGTGCCAAATTCCAACCAAATCCGTTCAGTAGTTTTTGCGTTATTGAGGAACAAACATCTAAGCATCCAAACCCACAATCTTTCACATTTATAATATTAGTAGGAAGTAGGATTTATCAGAAAATGGTACTTAGAAGTAAGTACCTAACTAGCCTATAGTGAAAATTGTGACACGACCGTAGTGACAGTGAAAACTACTGTAAAAAACACCTAACAAACTTTTAATACCTACCAGACTTCCTGCTGAAATTTCCACCTAGTCACAAACATTCCGCATCTTACAAAAACACTATTGGATAAAAACGTTTTGCGAAAATGTGACATGACAAAATGAATTGCAGAAAAAGTACACGCACAAAAAATTTCACCGCCAAATAACTAGGTATTTCATAAAAGTTACGGAAAAACTAATTCTTATATAGGTAGCCAAGCCACTTAATATCCGAATACGTGATCGACTTGTGGATAAAAACCATTAGGTTCAAACTGGTAACCTCTGGGTAATTTAATCCTGCAATAGAGTAAGTATAAACAACTATCATTGTGGCATTATGCTTTCTTTGATCACTTTGATTAATGGAATTAGAAGAATATATCGTGTAAAGCACAGGGTTTTTGCAAACGACAAAAACGAAGGACTACCACGAACCGCTTTGATCCAATTAGGATTGAAGTATGCAAGGCGTGCGGGGCTGAAAGCTTTCAAGGTTGGCACCGTGTGATGCCAGCTTAGTAGCCGGTGAGGTGACACGACAGGCGCACGCGCCTGCAACCTTTGATCCATCCGTTAGAGGTTGTAACACAATATACAATTAAAAAAGTTCGAAGTTCTAAGTTTGAAGTCAGACGAGATTTGAATTTCGAAACGCGCGCGAGCTTTTGGCGTTTTCGTAGTGCTTGTTGAAAATATTGTGTTTCTTTTTTCCGAGCAGCAATCTTTGGGTAAGTCTTTTTTTATTAAAAATGGTTTATAGTAATAAAAGTACAATGTGATTAATTTGATAATGGACAGTGCTCGGCGGTAATTTCACTCGAGAATGTATGGTGATCGTGTACCACCACGAGCACTCTGTTGGTCACTTCTGTTGGACAAAAATTCAAATTAATCGCAATTTATGTGTAGCGATACCACTATAAGTGGACATTACTTAATTAATTATTAGAAGTTACATTTAATTAACTTATAAATACTTAATTATAATTTGCAAGTAAAATTAACTTCATAAAATTATAGGTGTGAAACAGAAATAGTACATTACTGCCACGGTCTATAATGACTGCATTGCTGGCAGTAGCACATGTCCAGCGGCCCTATTTTTGAATCGCTCGGCTGGCGTCAAGCGCTCTTTTCTACTGATTTTCGTTCGACATCTCATACATTTGAGTCAAACGAACGAAATTCAGTAGAAAAGAGCGCTCGACGCAAGCCGAGCGATTCAAAAATAGGGTCCCTGGCCAGACCGCAAGGACTGCAATGAGAACGTGGCCAGCAGGGCACTCATTGTAGACCAAGACTTGTAGTGCTTTTTTATCTTTCTATACGAATTTTATATAAAAGACGGAAACGTCAACTGTGAAGGTAATAAGGCTTTCTCCCCTCGGTGTACAATTTACTATTTTTCACCTAACTATGTTTGAAACAAAACTCGTCAATAATTGATTTTCAAAGGTAATTGCTGGTGGCTAAAAATCGACAGTAATAAAATTCCAAACAACTTTGCTGCGCCAGCATCCGAGTAGCGCGGCAAGGTTTACTTTTTTCAAAGAAGGTTGTCAAAATAATGACCAATTTACAAGCATAAGTAATTAAATTAACATCACGAGAAACTTAAAAAAAACTCACGTCATGAAAAATAGCAAAATGTTTTACATGTAAGAATGATTTTCTTTCGAACAAACACAGTTAATTATTCTAAATCAAAGTGATGATTTTCAAACAAGGCGATTCTCATTATATTTCTGTGTAAAAACATCGTATTCAAAAGAACTGCATGTAATGTTGTCATGATTAATCAAAAGCTGCAGGTACTTTGTATGCTGTTTGACCTACTTACATACATTTTGTTTATTTTATTAATCAATAAAATAAAGATAAATTGGTTGTGTTTGTGAATATTCATAGGCACTCGGACATTTAATAATTTTAGTAAAGTTATGGACTCATATTTGCCAACATTTTTTTATGAGGGACGAATTTACTTTCAATGTATGGAACTTTTCAAATCGTGACGAGTTTACATACGGGACGAGTTTACAATAACCCCCTAACTATTTAATGTATTTTTTTATTAACTTTAACTGAGTAATATTTTTTGTGCTTTTACAACTGTCGTCAGAAAAAGTCTTAAAAAAATACCTGAATTTCTTTTCCACGATATCTCCGAGTGGGATAAAAAAAAATTAAAAAGTTTTGACTCGGTAGCTCAGTTGAAAGAGCATCGGACCGGACTTTCAAAGGTCGCAGGTTGGATTCCTTGCTGAGAATATGATCTGGTGCAAGTAATTTTTTTTCTAATATTTTTTTTATTATTAAATAACTTAAGACAAACTAAGTAATACTAAAATCATCTGGCTTAAATTTATAGAACTTAAAATCTCATACCTCTATTTAAGGCGGTTGTATGACCGAAAGTGGCGCCCTCAGAGGTTTTTATTTAATAAGTTATTAATAGAAAAAAAAATGTTTTCCGTGGAGTTTTTCGGGCCCATGGTCTAGTATTTTTAGAAGGTATCACTAAATGCCCTAGAAATCTTTCGTAGAAGTAGATAGCAAATGTGTCAAAAACGGCCACTTTTAGCAGTTTTGCTATCTACTTCTAGCAGTGACTACGAGGGAATGAAACGATACCGTCTAAAAATACCAGAATGTGGGCCCTTAAAATTCCACGTCTATTATTATTAAAATTGTGTGTTAGAATTATAATTTAAAAAAATCACCGCGGCGCCACTTTCGCTCAGGGAAACCTTAAGGAAATTATCTCTACTGAGCCAGATAAAAAGAATCCCTGATAAGTAGGTACTTATTATTATTAATGAATAAGAAAATTATGAATAGTAAAAACTTAAAAAGCACAGAGTAAAAAGACAAGCTTTAGATATTACTACTTTACTAACCTTGAACTTCATGCGAAAAGTGAAAGGGCGGATGACGGTACACGATGCTGCGCCAGTCATGAAAATAATTAAGTTTTTACAGAGTTTACTTAATCCGTAACTAATGGAATTAATTATTACACTATTTAGTGTGAAAACATGGTGATTATGTCATTGAGCTATATTTATGGAATCCAACAACATGTTATTTGCCGGAAAGTGGATGAGCTAGAAAATATTCGACAATCTCAAGGGGAATAACTCGAACATAGGTTTAATTTTTAGTGCTTTTCACTATTTTAAGTGAAAATTCTAACTAACTCAGGAACTTTTTTAATAAAAAGTTTTATGAACCTTTTTTATACACTCAGATTAAAAATACAAATTAATAAAAAATACACATTAAATTACAGTTCAAAGACAAATAAATGGAATTTATCAATGGAAGACCTAATTTTTATTTATGAAGAAGCGCTAAGATTTTTCTAGCTATTCCATGATAATTATCTGCCTTATCATTACCCAGATTAAGCCAAGGTCGCATAGGTGGCGCATTTAATAATTAATTCAGTAATTGCAAGTGGTAGCGTGCCACCTGCAATGTAACCCTAGCTTTTATGAATTGAATACTAAGACTAAACTTAAAGTAATAACAACTTTTTTTTTTAATAATTTACCTACACATTTTTGAATGTGACTATCTTTTGGGTAAATTATTATCAAAATAAATGGGGTTGTAAACTGTAGAACTACTGGCGCCACAAGCTCTCTAAAACTCTCTAAAATCCTAAAATCATTTGATTGGTTCAACAATTGCAAAATGACATTTTGGGGTATTTTTAACCAATAAAAACCATTGAAAGCGGTCGGTCGCCGTTAATGCCGCGCCATATGCAAGGTGTTACAAAAATACCACAAAAATGCCGAATATGGTAGATAGGGACCATCAAACTGAACAACCTTTACTATGGGACCAACATTGAAGTCGTGAAAAAAACTGCTGTTTTATACATTTTGATATTTTCGTTATTAATTTTTGTATGAAACAGCTGATTTATTTTCGCGATTTCAGAGTTGGTCATATAGTAAAAGTTGTTCAGTTTGGTGGACCCCTATACTTCTTGCATTAGGGGTATTTTTGTAACACGTTGTATAGCCGAGTTATGCTTTGCGTCCCAGAAACCCCATTACAAACTGAACAAAACTCATAGAAAGCATTGTAATGTGTAAAAACCCTGCCAAGTGCGAGTCGGACTCGCGCACGAAGGGTTCCGTACCAAAAAACGACAAAAAAAACATGTTTGTTGTATGGGAGCCCCCCCTAAATATTTTTTTTTCTGTTTCTAGTATTTGTTGTAAAAGCGGCAACAGAAATAGATATCTGTGAAAATTTCAACTTACTCCCTGTTGTCGTTATTAAAATCGAGCATAAAACGCCAAAAAAGTCATGTTTGTTATACAACAAACATGACTTTTTTGGCGTTTTATGCTACTACTGCTCCTATGCTACTACTGCTTTAAGGGGGGCTCCCATACGGGAGCCCCCCTTAAATATTTATTTTATTCTGTTTTTAGTATTTTTTGTTATAGCAGCAACAGAAATACATAATCTGTGAAAATTTCAACTATCTAGCTATGACGGTTCATGAGATACAGCCTGGTGACAGACAGACAGACAGACGGACAGCGGAGTCTCAGTAATAGGGTCCCGTTTTTACCCTTTGGGTACGGAATACTAAAAATTAAAGTGGCTGGCTGTTACATTACTGTATACTCAAACCATCAGACCATTCATAATATCGCATTATGTGGCTTTGTTACGGATATTGACCTGCAGCTGCACAGAGCACATTGCATTGCACACAAGCCCGCCAACTGAGCGGCTCTGACGTTTTGTTTCTTAAAACATTTTTTTTATTTGTTATCCGACCTTGGCATTTAATTCCTGTATTTTATGCCATTTGATTTTTTTATTGTAAACTCTGAGGTGTATCACGCAAAGCTAATGGCGCCAGCGGCGACCCGGCCGCTATCAATGGTTTTGATTGGTTAAAATACGTCAGAAATGACATTAGACATTTGAAACAACCAATCAAATGATTTTAGGACTGTCGCTTGTGGCGCCATTAGTTCCTCAGTATCACACGCCAATCTTCAGATGAAGCAAGAAGAATATAAATTCAAAAGTGAAATGGTTGATATCTAGGTAACACAGCGAATTAATATTTCGGCCGAATTTTGATTGAAGATTTACCATCAAGCGATTAATATTTGTCACATTTTTTTTATTAACTTGGTGAATGGTCACTTATACACCATTAACACTAGCCAAATTATGTTTTTCTTTAAATGTTTTCTGTTAAAGATTTTGTAGTCAACCTGCCTATATCTTGTTACACCCACTTACGAGTTACGTGTTAGATTAATTTAATAACCGCACGAAATACTTATAATACCTACATACAGATTGTAATAAATTACTGAACCGGATCGATCGGACTTCCTAGTTCGACTAATTATGGCCGAATAAATATTTATAAGACCATATCACGTTACAATCGCATGGCAATTTTGATCAACTATTGTTATCTGTTCGATAACTCATATTTAATAAAATTTTAATAACAATATTTTTTTTACACAAAATCTCTATTATTTTAGCAAGTTTATTTATGTGAAGTAAGTGTAGTTAAATCTCTTATATACTTAGAGAAGGGAAGTAAGGGGAGCAGGCATAAACTGCAGTAACAAAGCATTCGTGACGTCAGGCGCGTGCCGTGTCCGCCATTTATTGTTCCTGTCACATGTTACAATTTCAACTCTATGCTGTTAACATAAGGTGTATGTACACTAAGCTAAGCCGCCATGTTTTGTTCCATTACAATGGAGAACAATGAAGTAGGTATGCACGCTTTTTTCGTAGGTATGCCTGCTCCCCTTACTTCCCTTCTCTAAGCTTATATAAAAATGGAGGGGTGAGTAACAATAAGCAAACAGGTGTTTCGTTGTTTTCCGTAACTCAACCCCTTTGGTGGTAAAGGGTAAAAAAGCCCAACATCGATATGGGTGTCGTTATCGAGGTTTTAAGGGATGTTGATTGCAAAAATGGGATTTATTTTTAAGTGGTACACATTATTCAACCCCTAAAGAGGTCAAATGGGGTTCAAACTTTGAATTGAATAAATGTAAAATAGACATTACGCCTTGAAACTTTGTAGGAGTAATTTTAAAAACTAAGCAAAAACACGTACCTATTATCTTGGTCAAAGGTTCTATAGCGATTTTCAAAATGTCCACGCGGACGAAGTCGCGAGCAAAAGCTAGTCCTATCTAGATAAGTACACATGGGCTCTATAATGCCGAGTTAGCAACCGAACTTACAACGAAGCTGTCAAATTATGTGTTATTTACATAAATGGTTTTAAAGAGTTACTTACTTTAAGATGGCAATGGAGATGGTTGTGGAGCGTAGGCATTTTTTCTATATTTCACTGACAAAATTAATAGTGTTCTAATTAGTTGATTATTACGTTGGCTCTATTTGTTATTAATAGAATTTACATTACTCTGAGTAACTATGTGATGTTGGTACACAAACTATCGGCGAATAACATGTTTACCTAATATTGTCTAATAAGAAGTAGGTTAGGTAAGTAAGTACCTACCTACCTTTTACAAAAAAAACAATCTCGCCCACTGCTTCTTCCAAACAGGTCTTCAAATGTTTTTGTATTCTCATACAAAATTTTTTGTATGTTCAAAGGGCCAATTATGCAAAAAAATCTGTAGGTGTGATAATTGTAACAAAAACTACAAGACACGGTTATCATAACAAACTGTAACCGATATTGTGTGATAAAGTGTTAGATTTCAGACATACCTAACTTAAGGGCCCTATCACATTTTTTCGTCGAAATTTCGATTTTGACGGATTTAAGCGATACAACCTAGAGAAACCTTTGGGTCTACTAAATACATTTATATGTGTCCGCGACAAAAAGTAATATGATGACTCACTGCAAAGTTAAAGGGTTAGAAAGGAAAATTAAAGTTGGTGAACGTTTTTTTAGAGTTAACTTTGAACATACACAGAAAGCCACACAAGTACAAACAACAAATAAAAGTATGAAATTTGTTTTTTTTATGAACTAAAGATTATTATGATATAATGTTTACGTAATAATAATAATGTATCTAGGAGAAATCTTCTGTTAATTTTGAGCTTTTTTAGTAGTTTTATGGTTTTTGATTGGGATTTTTTTTCTCATATTCTATACATAATTTCAAAATTCCGAGGCCGCTATGAACTATTCGACTATATAAGAGATAACATTCATTTTTTTTTATTCCAATTGTTTAGCACAGTTGTTCAATCCATGAGCTCAAAAAAGTGCCTTCGCGCATTTTATGAAAATCTTTCGCTGCAATATCGAGTTTAATTATAAAGTTAAGCAAATTTTCAAAAAAGCGAGGCCGCTATGAACTATTCCAATAGCTATTCTGCACCATTCAATAAGTCAAAATTGTTAAAGTATTTTTGTTTCTGAGATCGATAACGCCAAAATTGGCCTTTTTACGCAAAAATCACAGTCGAAATGTAATATGCCTCTTAAGAAGAAATAAAATTAAGAAAGATGCCAGTCTATTGTATATGATTAAAATAATAATTCAGCTTATTTGGAGTAGTGTCATTATTTGATTACACCAGAGTGCACGAGGGACCTTCACACGTGTGTAACATTCCTGAGATGCTAATCAGCCAGGTCAAGTTTATAGTGTCTTTAAAATACTGACCTTAAACACGTAGAGACGACTCATGTACAACATTATGATCAAAATCAATTTAAAATAAATCTGTAGCTACAACAGAACCTCAAAACGTTGTCCAATGAGAATAGTTCCTGAAAGAAAAAGCTTAAATGATTTTTTCCGCACTGACCAAGCATCTAGCTCAGTTGAAAGCAGAGTCAAAGTCAGCAAAAGCAAATATTTATTCAAATAAACCCAAAAGTTAAGCGCTTTAGAAGCCTCTATCTATATTTTCCTTACAAGAAGAACGGGCGCAAAAAACTTATCAGCCCATCAAATGGCCAATTTTCTATTCGTTCGCTAACTTAAAACTGGAAAGATATTTCAAATCGAAAAATATTAATGTTAATAATTTTCCAAGTCATAACATTATTAATTGTCAATTAATTAAGTAATACCCAAGAGTAATACTTAACCAGAAAACAATGTCGAGCGCAGAAAGTTACAAAAATGTTTTGTATATTTTTATGTTAATTATAAAATGCAATGAAAATAACTTGGTTCTGTTTGCCTAGGCGGGAGTCGAACCTGCGTTTTGGGTTAGCATTGATTCTTTACGTTTAAGTTGTTGTCAAGCTAAAGAGACAGTGGGCCGGCCATATTAGCCGTAGAACCGATGGCCGCTGGGGCCACAGAACATAAAAATTTTCTTTGTTCTGTGGCTGGGGCAGACGAGTTCTTGAGTGGAGACCGCGCATGGGCAAACGTAGTGTGGGGCGCCCTCAGACAAGGTGGAGCGACGATCTTCACAAGGTGGCTGGCATAAACTGGATGAGTATAGCCGCAGATCGTGCTCAGTGGCGTGCACTCGGAGAGGCCTATGTTCAGCAGTGGACGATGATAGACTGTGTTGTAATTTGATACAGGCTTAAATACAGTTTACGGAGTGATTAATTTAGTACTGCTAATGGAAATGAATGGCGAAAACCCTTATTTATTCTAGGGGTTTAACATTCGTACCTACTTACTATAATACATACGTACTTAAATAGATAATATATCTAGTTATTTTCCGTTCTATTTATTCCTTCATACATTATTTCAAAGACAGATTCGCTTTACGGCAGATTCGCTATACGACAGAAGTACAGTCAACTCGATGTAGAAAATCTGACTTAAAGCGAAAAAAGGGAATTAATAAAACATCAAACAATCACTTAACACTTAATAATTATTTTATATTCAATTACAAAATAATGTTATATTCAGTCAAAAGTACCAGGGCAACATAACTTACAAAGAGTTATTTCGATTTATATTTTTGAAAAATTAAAGAGCTAAGGCTGGCCCCAGACCTACCGGTTTCATATCTTTGCTTTGCTGTTTTACCTTGCTTGAAAGACCGCCGGCCAACCAGGGCAATATTCAATCTATCGCATTTTTGGACTAGACCAAATTGGCAAGATAGCCATTAGCTTGGTGTTATCAAATATCATCGCCTGGATTGCGAAGTAGGAAGCTTTTAGGAGATATGCCACCCTGAACATGGACTCCGATCGTTAAAAATAAATGAATAGTTATGCAAGATGTTTGGTAAAGACTTATAGAGCTGAATATGGTAGATAGGGACCTTTAAAACTGAACAACTTTTACTATGGGACCAAATCTGAAATCACGAAAAAAATGAGCTGTTTCATACATTTTGATAATTTCGTTATTAATTTTTGTATGAAACAGCAGTTTTTTTTAAACTAAAATTAAAACTTCGCGTTGCATTGCAATCCAGACGATGATATTTGATAACACCAAACTAATGGCTATCTTGCCAATGTGGTCTGGTCAAAATATGCGATAGATTGAAAATGAGCCTCTTGGCCGGCGGTCCATGGTAGAACAGCAAAGCAAAGAAATGAAACCGGTAGGTCTGGGGCCAGCCTTAAAGGAATTAGACATATCTTTGCAGTACGAAATCAAAATAACTCCTCGTAAGTTATGTTGCCCTGGTACTTTTGACTGAATATTACATTATTTCGTAATTGAATATAAAATTTAAGTTATCGATACTTATAAGCCCTAGTCCAGTAGGACAACCGTGGTTCTACTAGAAGGGAAAGTCGGTAGGTCCACGGGACCTGAATGGATTAATTTCGCAGTGCACTAGTAATAATCTTGTTACGCAGTGCACTAGTAACAATCATGTCAAAATCCTCCTTTGTCTCCTTTAATGAAAAAAAAATCTTCCTAATTTTGTGTAGTATGAAAATATTTTTTTTGTAGAGACTTTTTAAAACGACTGTACAAATTCTGTCTTAAAGCGAATCTGGCGTTAAGCGAATCTGCCGTAAAGCGAATCTGTCCTAGAGCGAACAAGGGATTTCAAGGAGCACAACTGACTCTTTGAAACATGTTTCTATTTCATGATAAATTAAAATTAAGTTAAGAATTTACAATTAAAATCGATAAATAAATAATTCTGCGACGAAAACCTTGACGAAAACGCACCATGTAGTCAATATCAATATATTAATATTAAACCTTGAGAAAACTGGTCATTTATTAACTCGTGACTGACCTGTATCTTCACCAAATTAGTTTATCGTAAGTGTAACCTTACGAGCTCGGTGGCGCAGTGGTTTAGTGCCTGGCCCAGCGATTGCGGAGGTTAAGCAACGTTTGCAAGGGCGGTCATGGGATGGGTGACCAAAAAAATTTTTAAATAAATAATGAAAAATATTAGAAAAAATCGACTCACCCGTAGCAACTCAGACGGGATCCCGTCTTAATATAAAAATAGCATTGTGCAGCACTTACTAATGATTTAATTGTTAAAATAATTTTTATATTAGAAAAAAATCTTCACATTGATGAGATAACGCTGGCTTACAGCGAAAAAGTACTAGAAAATTTTGCCGCTCCCACTAGCGACTCGTAGCATAATTAGTGCATTGGGTCGGAATCTCAAGTGTGCGGGTTTGAATCCCGTCTGAGGTGCTACGGGTGAGTTGATTTGTTCTAGTATTTCTTCTAATATAAAAAATATTTTTTTTATAATATAATATAAGCATTGTGAATACCAAAAATCTAAAAAATCAATGATTTGACAATTTACAAGGCCGGTTTGACAATTTTTAAACCTAGTGTCATTACTGGGGTACACACATCGGAGCCATAATATTCGACGTGTACAACTAACTAAATAAGATTAAGTAAAAATAACTGCGGGGAAACAACTTTCCTTTTAAGTTTAAAAAAAACGGGTGTTTTTTTTAAAGGTAATGATGTTTTTTTTTTCAGTGTAAATTGGAATAATGATTTAATATCAATATAAAAAAAACAATAGAAAATAATATGACGTAGTTAAATTGTGTCATAGTAATAAATTGACCTTTAATAACTCAATGACAAACCTTATTGTCATAGACGCGGAAACAATAAATAAAACATAATTAACTTAACTTGGATCGTTAACTACGTAAAAAATAATTATTTTATCTTTATGTTTAACATTTTATTATTATAGCCGGTATCAAAGTAATATGTAAGTACTAAATTAAATAACTTTTTTATTTTAAGTAAAACATTGTCACTTGGCGTTAGGCGGCCCCTAGACGACACAATAATATTGCACAATATAATAATAAAAAATGACACACAAAGGGTTAAACTGTGGTTAAACCCTTTGTAGACGAACGGAACGACCAAGAACTTTAAATGTCATTAATAGTACAAAGTCTTAGTTTTCCATTTGGAATACGAATAATTTAAACTTTCCTATAATCTAAATCAAATAAAAACTGTTTTATGAGAAGCTACCATGAACTTTAAAGTTCTTGGTCGTTCCGAACCTTAGAGTGAGTTAAAAAAATGTCACACGAGCTTACAAAGGGTTAAATATTGCGCAATATTATTGTATCGTCTAGAACCCGCCTTAGGGACAAGTACGTACAGTCAGCAATGAAAATCGCTTAACGCTTTGGTACTTTGTCATAGCAACCTTTTTAACAGGTGTCTCGTGGTTTTAAACAGTAGTAAACTGTTATAACCCCACTCAAATATTTATTATATATTTTTTTTATTATAAATTTGTTGTTATAGCGGCAAAATAAATACATCATCTGGGAAAATTTCAACTGTCTAGCTATTGCGGTTCATGAGATACACCCTGGTGACTGACTGACAGACAGACAGACAGACAGACGAACAGCAGTCTTAGTAATAGGGACCCGTTTTTCTCCTTTGGGTACGGAACCCTAAAAATAGTTGGGCCCTAAAAAACATGATGACGTACTTAAGTCGGCCACAACAAACAGAATGCCGATTCGGGATTCCGAAAATAATGTATGAAAATTCCTTACGGAAAAATCCCGCGTGGGTGTTAGGTTCATAGATTTGTATGGATTAGCTGCGTTCGGAATAACGTATGTACGGAATTCGGTTTCGGAATTCCGATTCCGAATTCTGTATGTGGCCAGCTTTACATGTAAAAATCTTGTGAGAACGCGCGTTGATGTCTTTTTTAAAGAAAAATTATTTTTTGCACAATATATTTATACATAAATAAAATTTATTATTTATGCAATTTGTATATAATCGTTATTCTAATAGTTATCTGAATCGTCAATGCTATGAATAAATACGAGTAATAATATAATCTCCGCCTACCAACGATCACCCTTGGCTTAGTCACGAAGTAATCATTACATTATTATATTACCTACGTTAAATATGCTTTAACTATTGAAATTCTAGATTTTATATCAATAGAAAAAAATAAATCGTCTCACTCGTAGCAGCTCAAACGGGATTCAAACCCACACCCTTGGGATTCCGGCACGATGCACTGTCCAATTACGCGCTAGTAGTGGGAGTGGCGAAAATGGCGAGTTTTCTGTACTTATTTTTTTATTTCTCTCTACTACCTATTATTTTTTCAAACAAAAGTTCATCTTGGCAAATAATAAAAACAAAATTCAATAGGTTTTTAAAACTTGTCGAAATGTCTAGAATAGGGAATATGCATAAGTCACCGATTTTGATGAATTTGAGCTTGATCGCTGCGGACACGTCATAGATGTAGTAAATCCCTTCGGTATTTGGGACACGTATAAAAACATGATGGAACAGAAAAAAAAAAGTATTATTTTAGTTTTATCACACGATGAAATCAGGGGAAAATAACGATTTATTTTTTTAATTTTCGGATATAATGCACTTTACAGTCAGATAGAATATCGAATAAGAAACAATATTTTGTATGACATGTATGTACTTAAACGCAAAATTTAGGGAGATAATTGAAGATTATTGGCTAACTCCATATTAAACGCGCCGAAACACACCTGAAACGTGATGTGTGACGTCACCGTTTTGTATGGAGCGTTTTCGGCGGATGCTGCTGCGCGCTAACTTCAAGTAACTATATCAAGAGAACAAAACGCAAGAGAAAAGTTTACAGTTAATTTTCTCACGCATTATACTTTTGATTAAGATTTAAAAAAAAATTGATGCATATTCCCTATTACAGTCAAAATGTAAAAAAACTACAAACTTATTTATAAAAATTTTTTTTTATAGAATAATTTTGTAGTTTTTTCGTGATATTACCGCCTACCGCCGAAATGAGATATTCCATAGAAAATATTTTTTACGCGGTTCGTGGTAGGTAAGGGTACTGAGCTGCAGTTTTGGCGCCACACACATAATATCAGATACCTAGTTGCACTGGTGTAATAACACAACTTGAAAGTATAAATAGATACGTTGTTGCCAATAATCATGTTGTACTGTAATTGGTAACGATATATTGTAGTTTGGGGATGGCAACGCAAAGCTAATTGTAGATGTCGCTGCGTACGCTTGTTCCTAAGACAGTAGCAGTGTTTCTTTCAGGTACTAGTCCGGGGGAGCAGTGCCCCCCGGAGTAGCCTTAGTGCCCCCCCGGAGAAAAATGTGTTGTGTGTAGGTAGACGGGCAAAATAGTGTAGTGATCCACGGCCGAGCTGCCCCGAACCTCTTATTTGCCCCCCCGGAAATTTTTGTCTGAAAGAAACACTGGACACCTATTTTCCCATACATTTTGTTCTGAACGTCTACACGTTCAGAACAAAATGTATGGGAAAATAGGTATTTATTTTGTTGTATTTTTTTACCGAAAAAGACCCATAGACCCAAAATGAATATAAAAGTCTATTCTACAGTGCAAATGCCGGAATTTTTAATCCAATTTAAGACGTTTTAATTCTTACAGAATTTATAAAATTTTTCTTTACCCAGATTTTTGGGAAAGTAAGTGCCAACATTTAATAATTTTAAAGCTTAAAAAAACGAGTTTTTAGGTAAAAGTCCTTTGTTTTCATAGTTCTCGTGGAACAAGCATACGCAGCGCCATTTTGACAGTTGCCTTCCCCTAAAATCCATTTTAGCTCAAAGTGGCCACTTTCGGCTAGAATGGATTTTAAAACGTACAGAAAGAATGAAAACTGTTGAAGAGTTATTCAAAAAATATTATTGACCATTAAGGAGGGCATGATCTTCGCTTTTTTTAAATTTTGACTTGGTTTACGAGTAATAAAAATAAATGTATTGGCGGCGCTAGTAATGAAGCCTTGTTGATAAGTTTCTTGCGCCCGTTCTTCTTGTCAGTTAAAAAAGTGGTAGGAAAATATAGATGATACAAAAATGTGTGTGTTGTGTATATTTCAAAGTTCAAAAACTTAACATAAATTACTGTATGTCAAAAGTAAACCACGATGACCTCAGAATAGTTTCATTGATGAACTTGTTCGCGGAAGAACTCTAAATACTAACAGGTTCTAGCGATGTTATGCAATATTTCTCATGGATCGTCAAAAACATGGTGGGTTTTGTAGCATTTTGTATGACAAATAGGTACTAATTACCGTAACCTACGTACGTCGTACTTATTTGGAAATCTTATATATTGATAATATTATCTATAATAAAGTGTTTTTATAGTATCCCATAACTTTAGGGTATTGATGAGACCGTGAAACTGGACAACTTTTACTATGCGACTAACTCTGACATCGGCTGTTTCGTACAAAAATTTATAACGAAAATAATAAAATGTATGAAACACCTGATTTTTTTCGCGATTTCAGAGTTGGTCCCATAGTAAAAGTTGTACAGTTTCACTTTCACGGTCTCATCAATAATACCCTAGAAGCCTAGAGTTAAGATATCAAAATACAACACACACGTTGTAGATAAAATAATCATAACTACCTATTATTTTTTTATATTATTTAACCAACACATAAATTAAAGATGTATTGGCCTCCAAAAATTAAATTACTATAATTTACGAAAAAGCTTAAAATTGGGCTTACATGCTGACAAAAGCTTACACGCAATTCACTTTGATTAAACGATACTGCAATGTAGAAACTAACAGCGCCATCTAGGCGTCGTGCTGTCATCTAAAACTTCAACCACCGCATGGCATGCGCACAAACAAAGTCCTACTAGGGGCTGGCGAACAGTGAACTTCCTATACACGATCATCTGGTTTTGTGTTTTGATTTTTTAACACGCAGTCCAGTTTTTTGTTAATAATAATTTGTGCCCATTGAAGTTTGTGGTTAGCACGCACAAGACGCCTAGATGGCGCTGTTAGATCCTGCATCGCAGTATTGTGTTATGTAAATAAATTGCATGTAAACTCTTAGATTCACACAGACCTAGGGATGTTCGATCCGCGGGTACCTTGTATCGATATTTTGGATCGCTATGGATCGTAATCCATTGTATCGATCCATGGATCGCTCCATTAAAAATATTAAAATTGATACGATTTTATGGATCGATGCAGTATCGAATTAAATGTTTTAGAAAAATCGAATTTTTAATCACACTTTATTATGAACGTGATATTAGGTACCCAGTGTATTTAGTAATGTTTAATAAATTAATAAAATATTTTAAATGTTGCCAATATTTGCATTTTAAAGTACGCAAAAATAAAATTAAAAGTTGCTGGTTGTCAAAGTGAACAAAACGTTTTAACGAAGTAAAAATTGCTCTCAAACTAAACAAAAAGCAATCTAGAGTGCGTTTCATCGGTTATTACCTATGGCGTTATGTTGGTACCTACCCAGTAAATTTATTATTATTGCGATGGAATAAGGTTCAAAATTGAATAAATATCCGGAATACCAACATAACGCCATAGGTAATAACCGATGAAACGCACTCTAATAGTTGTGACGAATTTGATGGTACATTGAAATATGATATGGCAACAATTGATAAGAGATTTTTTTTATAAAAAATATGGATCTCTTCTTCTCCCGCTATACTATCGTATTTTAAACAAAGGAAAAATTCAAGTTCAAATATTCTCTAAGTAATTACTATATATAATACGATAAATACATCATACGAATTTTTCGATCCGATCCGCTATGTATATGTATCGATCCGCCAAAGGATCGAATGCTATTGTATCGATACAAAAATCGAATGGATCGTAACGCATTGTATCGATCCACGCAAGTATCGGATCGGATCGAACATCCCTACACAGACCACTGTGAAAGAGTGTGTTACTAATATCACGTTTATAATAAAGGGTGATAAAAAAATTGACTTTTCTAAAATATTTAATTCGATACTGGATCGATCCAAAAAATCGTATCAATTTTAATGGATCGATCCATGGATCGATACAATGGATTACGATCCATTGCGATCCAGAATATCGATACAAGGCACCCGGATCGAACATCCCTAGTGTGTTGGGGTTTTCTCCACATACTAAATGTCAAAATGTAATTTTTGGAGACCAATACACTTTTTAAAGTAATGGTCATGCATATATGTAATTGTGTAATATCATATACTAGCGATAGATAGTATCTATCTATACCTACTCTTGCTTAATAAATAAAGACAAAGAAACCGCTGAAACCGACGGGCAGTGAACTTCCTTCCTGTACAAAATGTACTGACTGAACGTATTTACCAAAATGATTTAGACTGGACGAAAATCCTAAATTTGGGCAACATGACTTTTCCGATGTAAAAAAGGCTGCTGAATTCGATTCTGAATGTTGCCAAGCCAAATTTTATTTTATTTTTTTCTAGCGTGTTTTGCTCTTATAATCACTTGATTCGAGAAAATATCTCTATATATTTCTCTACAGAAAATCCTGTATAGAATTAAAACTATGAAGATTTGCCTCAAAAAAACACTAGCCTAGTTAACTCACTATATAGTGTAATAAACATGTTGAATATTTTTGTCTAGTAACTGTGTTAAAAAACTAATGTGTATCATGCGGCGGAATATATCATCCATTTTTTTTTCAAAAATCCTCTACAGTATTAAAACTATTAAAATTTACCCCAGAAAAAAATACTAATGAATAGCCTAGTTATTTTACAATATTAAATAATAAACTTGTTAAACATTTTTGTTTAGTAACTGTGTTAAAAAAATATGTTGATTCAGCACGCGGCGGCATTTTCTATAAATTGTTGTTTTCTAAAATCCTCTACAGAATTGAAACTATGAGGATTTGCCCAAGAAAAAAAATACTGGTAAATAGCTCAGTTATCCTACTATATAAAATAATAAACTAGTTAAACATTTTTGTTTAGTAACTGTGTTAAAAAAATATTTTGTGTCGCACGGCTGAATTTTCTCATATTGTTTTTTTCGAAAATCCTCTACAGATTTAAAACTATGAGGATTTGCCCGAAAAAAAATACTGGTAAATAGCCCAGTTATATCACTATATAGAATAATAAACTTGTTAAACATTTTTGTCTAGTAACTGTGTTAAAAAATAATTAGTGTCGCGTGACGGAATTTTCTCTCCTCGAGCCACATCTCATACTTCCGGTACCCGGACGGACTTCCGTTTATCAAAATTGAGTTCAGCGACCCCAAACCCCTATGCCAGGACACCTCACACGACCAGAATCGAGTTCTAATAAGATAAGGCTCCATTTTGGCCGCCATCTTGAATTTTGGACAAAGGAGCCAAAATTGGGCCTGGCAACATTCAGAACCGAATTCAGCAGGCTTTTATACTTCGGAAAAGTTATGTTGCCAAAATGGTTCACAAAATGCCGTTGAACTTGAAAACTTTAATTTAAACTACCAGTCTAATTTGAAATTTGAGCATAATTCACTGATCTCGGCCGGCGAAGCGCCAGAAACGACGTTTTGGCATAAGAATAAATAAAACTTACTCTTATGGTTTTAGTACGTGAAGTGAAACCTGTTACGCATCCGGTATTGTGTAGAATACCTAGTAAAGTATAAAATGAATAATATTTCATACATTGCCTAATCTTTGTTTCAGACATATACAATACCGGATTATTTATACACATTTCCCGTAACATAAAAATGGTGCACGCTTTGGACAAGGTGCACGCTCGACGCTCGAGCTTTTAATTTGGTTAGTTAATTTAATAGAATTGTAGACAAATATCATAAGCGCAAAATAACTTGGCGGCTCAGAAGTTAGCCGCAAGTGATATTTCGGGCAGGGTTCATAGTTCCGAGTGCTTCCGCCCGCGCCCCGTCCGCGTCCCCGCGCAAGCTCTGCATTCGTCTACTGCGCAGCGTTCCGCGCGAAGTTCAGAACCGCCAAGTTATTTTGCGCATACTATACTGTCTTAATCCGAATAACATCTAAGAAGAGTTAATTATGCTCAAAATGTAAATCACTTTATTGTGTTTCTATTAGGAAGTTGGAAAAGGGATCTACTGCACGCGGTGGTCAATACAAGTGGAAAAAATTAAAAACAATTCATTTAGGCAGTAATATTGAAGCAAAAAACGTCCAATATACAGGGTTATTTGTAAAACACCAACAACTTCACAGGAGTACCTAGATTACTAACATCATAACATAAACAACAATATTTTCACTCCTCTTGCTCAAAAAGTCCGTCATTGTAAGGTACAAGAGTCAGGATAAAATAGCATAAATACCCCTAGGGGATAAAGTTTTTTCTTTTTTAATGTTTGTCTATTACCAATGAACCTACTAAAACGAAAAAGTCTTTATTCATAATTACGAATAAAAACTCACTCGATTTTTGAAAATGGAACTAAAAGCAGCGATCTCTTCGGTGAAATCATAGACTATTTATACTCTGTGACTTTTAGTTTAAAATGCGTGCATTGTGTTTCTTAGCTGCTACAGTAGAAATTAAAAAAGGCACTGGCGCGAAATCTTTAGAATTTTTCTCTAATTCCAAACTGATTGAATTGTTTGACTGTAAGTAAGTAATAGGATAGAAATAATTTTAATTTTTTGCCGTCAAGCACAAATCATTTATTTAAATACTGTATGAAAAGTTTATGAAGTGGAGGATAGAAAAACGAGTGGATTCGTTTACGGAAGTATGAACTATAGGTATTTAATATTGGATTTTATTTTTTCGCAATCGTAGTGAAAAGTAGAGTGTAACACACGACGCTAAACCCCATTGTAACTCGGTTTCTATTTATTCCCTCGCTAAAGCTCGGGAATAAAACTACCTCGTATGCAATGGGTCATTTTAGCGTCTTGTATAATAATCTACTATTTGTTCTACGACTTTTCCTAAAATAGGCAAATAAAAGACGACTTTTCATACAAAATTCGATCAGCTGTTCGGTCTGTTTTCGGAAAAGTCGTAGAACAAAATATGTTGTTGTAAATATATGATGTTAGTAATCTACCCCTGCGAGGTTGTTGGTGGTTTACAAATAACTCTGTATTATCACAAATTAATGATAGAAATTATATTAAATGTTGTGGAAATCCAAACTTATCAACAAATTACGTAGGTACTTAAGTAATTACAAAGAATTTATTTAGAATTTAAGAAGAAAGTAAGTATATAATTCAAAAGCAAAGATGATGTTATGATTTAATGATTAATTAAATAACCTTATATTATAAATTAGGTATTGATTGAAAACCAAAACTTCTCAACAGCATGGCGTTTTTATGTTTTGTTACGAGAAAATGATCAATTAATGGAAGTTTTCTTGCGTCGCAGCCTGCACGTATTTTCATGTCTGCCATCGGCCTTGATCACACGCACCGTAACCAGCGAGGATTTAATAACCAGCTTAGCATAAAACAAGAATTCCTTTCATTCACTGAACTGGTAAATTCTACTGAGGTGTTTGACGGCCATCTTTCAGAATTTGAACAATTCTATTACTTGGCTGATTAATTACATAATCTATTCTATTGTTAAAATAATCTTTTTATTTTTATTTATTGATTATATTTTATTTATTAATTCTGTAAACAAGTTTAAACAGAAAAGAAATGGTCAGAGAAATTGTACAAGGGCACAGCTTATTTCATTTTGAAATTTCTTCCAGCTGCTGGCCCCTGATAGGAAAAGACATTGAGAAGGGCAGTCAGTGTGCAAAGAATAGTAAGAATATACATACACATAATATACACATAATATATACATAATATATAAATAAATACAATACATATAAATACATAAATACATACGATAATTTTATATTGAGGACAGAAGTGAATAAATATAAATAAGACAGTGTTACGGAATAGTAGATAAATAGCGCCCCTTGAAGAACATTTTTAATGTAATTTTAATTAGGTACAGATGTTACACATTAGCAATTGAAAATTAAAAATATTATATTTATTGATAAAGCATGCAATTCAATACAATTACTATTGATCAAACATTTTCAAATCAAAATAAATCATTCAGAGAAAATTAAAGTTAATAATAAAAATAAAATACTTACCATTTTGTTAACAGCAAACATTTTAGTAAGTACTTCAAGTCTTAATTTTTTCCAGATACTTAGTCACTCAACCGATACTCTAATTAAAATTATTTTCCGATGAATAAATCTAAGCAAGGATAATAATTACTAGGTGTAGATGAATCGCATAAGAAACAATGTGATCGAATCTAAGCATCCAAGTTATCTTACTTCTTCCAAGTTATCTTAAGTTACAATATAAGTAAGTAAGACGATTATAAATGGGGTTTCTAATAGTAATCACAGCGGAATTGGTTTTGGTAAACTACGTACATGTGTTAATAAACAAGATAATTGAAGGGACTATAGCCTATAAGCCGATGATGATTAATTGGTAGTCAGTCGACCGTTCTGAGTAATTCTAGACATAAAAAAAATACACCGGATTTAGAATCTCTAGCTAGTGCAATAAACTATATAGTTAGCAGTGGCGAAGGGTCCATACAAGCCGATTACCATCGGCTTACCTTTTAGTAATCCCAGTCCACCCATCCACTATGCAGATCACAACATTTTTGTAGAACAGCTTACCTTCGCCACATTTTCACCCCTCGCCACTGATAGTTAGTAAGGAATTAAGCTTAGGTAATATTTTTTTTCCAAAATATTCTTATATAGGTAAAAAAAAAGAAATGAACAGTTATTGATTACAGATTAAATACTGTTACTAACGAACAGGATATCAACTCGAAAATTTCGACTTTTCGACCTTGCTCGTTAGGAAGATTCTTTTGCTTTTTAGGACTGCATTTGAAATTAAATAAAGTGTTTTTTTTAGTGTTTCCTACTTATTCATCCAGGACGATAGTATAGTTAACCAATCTCTACCTCCTTATCGTCTATTTTTTTTGTAATGCTTTGGTGAAATTTAGGTAAAATTTTGAATTAATGTGGTAGTAAAAAAATTTACTAACAAAAAATTAAATATTATTTGTCAGTTAAATACTCGTAAACAAAATGGAGGAATGAGAAGCATGTTATGCATATGGTTTTAAATATGAATGTAGAAAAGAGTAGAATATGTCTAGAAAGGCAGTTAACTTTGAGATGACGAGTGACAGATATGTATGGAACATAAAGACATTGTTGATAAGTCGAACCAAAATAAATTGGGATGAGGGCAGGAGGATGAATGGTTTAACAAAAGACGAACAATATAAATTAGCACCTAACAACACACAACACTGATGTAAAACCAAGTGCATTATAGCATAACCTTCAGTGCAAACAGGTGAAGGATGTGATACGAGATCGGGGTGACACGGCGCAGGACTGCGTGCACTTACTGACATAGAACATGACATGATTGATCTACACGCGTGAGCACGAAGGTGTCACAAAAAGCTCATAAAAACTGTGCATGCAAATCAGTTCCGTGACAGACTGTTGAAAAATATTTAAGATGGAAATCAAAAATCATAATTCGTTGAGCTGCAGATTTCATGTTTATGCTTAGTATTTAAATTCATTGATTTTGGAGAAGCTTTTGACAGGATGGATCTTTTGCAGTAGGTTAATGTTGTCTAGACTTAGCGGACACAAATAGTACCTAATTGAAATTAGAATAATATAAAACGTAGTATTTATAGTAAGCTTTTAGTTAGAGCACTTAAATTTTACCGCTAAATGGTGTTTCTCAAGGGTTACATCTGGGTAAAAAGTACAGTGAACATAGCATTCACAACTTTGACTTTATATGAATTATCACAGTATGGACGAATTATTTGCATTAGTAGAAATTAACTACTCTAGTGTAATTTTTATAACTTTTCTGTTTTTTTTTTGCTACGGTCACAATATTGACTCATTAGGATTTCCCACCTTCAATGCTTTGGTTTTGCGTTTCCTTTCGATCAACAATCACCACCGATCAAGAAGTCTATTTTAAGTACTTATTTACGCACAAAAACATCTGTCAAATGTCTTTCAAGGCCAATGTGGTCACAACAATGACTTTTACTTCTTAAACAGAATGTTTACCACAAAAAAAATTCATTATCTAGAGTTGATTGAAGACGAGCGACCATGCGTCACACAACGCTTTGAAGAGTCAATACATTAAATTGATACGGCCACCCATCGGGAAATTGGTCACGCAAACTGTCGCTAAGCCTTTGACCCTGCTTCCTAAATTGACCTAGAAGCTAGATCTATCTCGCAAACTTACTGTACCTATGTTATTACTTATATTTTTATGACGGTTTAATGGGGAATGTCTAAAAAAAAACAAATTGGCTGAATATTTTTTATAGGTAGGAATAAGCTCCCTTAGTAATAGAAAAAAGTTCAAGAATTTTCCGTTGCGTAAAAAAATTGTAAAAAATTAAAATCTCTTCGACTTTACAAATGTGTCAGAATGGAGGTAATACCTTTGCCACCACTTGCCACAACAACAAAACTAATAAAAAATAAAAAGTTTTGACATTTTGACATTTGTCATGTTTGAAACTTTTTTAAATGCCATCTTGTGGTTGTGGCAGGTGGTGGCAAAGGTAAAATTTCCATTCTGG
The DNA here is from genome assembly GCA_928269145.1 of Agriphila tristella. Lineage (NCBI taxonomy): Eukaryota > Metazoa > Arthropoda > Insecta > Lepidoptera > Crambidae > Agriphila > Agriphila tristella. The sequence goes on from OV743445.1 coordinate 22,780,888, forward strand.
TGTTACTTTTGTATATTTGTGAAGTCGAAGAGACTTTAATTTTTTTAAACTTTTTCACGCAAACAAAAACTCTGAGACTTTTTTCTATTACTAAGGGAGCTTATCCTACCTATAGAAAAATATTCAGCCAATTTGATTTTTTTCGGACATTCCCCTAAGATATAGGTGTACTTAGATAAAATATACCAAATTAAAATTTATTTTATTTTCTTTGTTAAATTTTTATTAACGTTTATAGGTATTCGTGCAGTTAGTTCAATTGAACTTCGTTTCAGTTTACTACAGTGAACCGTAGTAGATAAATGTTTTATATTGTTTTGGCAACTAAAATGCGACAATATTTTTAATAATAGCAGTTTGGTATACTTAAATTATTATTTTTTCATATTATTTACCTAATTGCCATAAAAATCGTGAAAAAGGATAACAGAAGTCGAAATACACTGCACACAAAAGAAACTCGTGTATCATATTAATCTATAGGAAATTTAAATCCGTAGGTAATTGACTATTTTTAGGGTTCCGTACCCAAAGGATAAAAACGGGACCTTATTATTAAGACTCCACTGTACGTCTATCTGTCTGTCACAGGCTGTATCTCATGAACCGTGATAGCTAGACATCAGTTGAAATTTTTACAGAGATGTATTTCTATTGCCGCTATACCTAACAACAAATACTAAAAACAGAATAAAATAATACGGAACCCTTCGTGCGTGTGTCTGACTCGCACTTGTTGGTTTTTAGGGTTCCGTACCCAAAGGGTAAAAACGGGACCCTAATACTAAGACTCCGCTGTCCGTCTGTCTGTCTGTCGGTCTGTCTGTCTGTCACCAGGCTGTATCTCATGAACCGTGATAGCTAGACAGTTGAAGTTTTCACAGATGATGTATTTCTGTTGCCGCTATAACATCAAATACTAAAAACATAATAAAATAAATATTTAAGGGGGGCTCCCATACAACAAACGTGATTTTTTTGCCGTTTTTTGGTACGGAACCCTTCGTGCGTGAGTCCGACTCGCACTTGGCCGGTTTTTTTTTATCGTTATTATCAGGACAGAACCTTAATAGGCCATATTATGTGATTAAAATAGTGTCAATATCGTTGCACTTAGTACGTACGTACCTATGCAATGTAGAATTACTTGAATTGGGTGTGCCCCATACATGTGTATGTAGATCAAGCTCATTAAACGTACAAATAGTGATTAAGATACCACACCTAATTTTTTTTATAAATTAAATTTATTATTAGTTCTACGATTTTGTTTTTTAAACGAGATTACTTCTTAGAACATAATTTTTCTAGTCTATAAAATTACACAGAGTGTGGCAGAATGCCACCTATTTTTATTTTAGAATGAATTTATGTTTTTTATATCATTTTATCATTTGATAACATTTTTGTTTTTGTCAAGAAAAAGATAGTGAAAACGCTCATGTTTTAAAGGTGTTTCTTTTAAATATTGTATATTTACGTATATTATCAATGAAACAGAGTTTTCCGTAATAAAGTAAAAGAATTATGACAAAAAAACTACTTATTGCTAATAAAACAAAGCAAGTTGGCAATAATCGTATTTGTTAAAAAAAAAATTGTTGACACTACCATAAGAAGATACATCTCTATAGTCTAGAGTCTGATAATGTTTCCGTGTTTAAACAATAAGCTGCGGTTTCACCATCAAGTTAACGACTATTTTGAATTTTCTTTGTTCTGTGATTACTCCACTACACCGGGAACAATGCATAATAAAAATAATACGATGTGGCCAATCAATTGAATTTTTTTTTTTGCTTTTTCACAATGCTATTTTTATATTAAATATATATATTTTTTCTAGTAAGTATTAATTTTTCGTTTATATTTATTTTTTTATACAGGAAACGTATCGATACCTCACCAATGCTTAGCGAATTCATGAAACAAACTTTTACTATTACACTATTACGAAAATGTATTATCTTATTCACCATAAACCCATTCGTGTCCACTGCATGGGACTGCACGGGAACACACAGGCTGTGTTCAGTTCAAACTGGCCATTATTACTTTACTATAGATCTATTAATATAATTTTTTGTCTTAAGTTTGTCTTAAGTACCTAACCTACCTACATACACCACCTTCGTCTTTTCGAGTATAATATATTTAAAGCTTAATGTATTCTGTAATGTATTGTAGTTAAAGCTTAGTTTTATTAATGGGGCGGTCGATGATTGTCAAGGATAATGTTGCCATTTTAAAAACTGAAATACCCAGATAACTATAGTTCTAGTTTTGAAAAGAAGTTGAAAATTGTAGCTCTAATTACCACCTTTTAGAATGTAATTAATTTACCTCCCTACTTATTTTTTTAGAAAATGCACATTAAATTTATTAAAATTGACTGATCTCAATCGTTCATTTGGTGACCTCAACCTCAAAAAATCTATTTTTCTTTACCAAGTACCATTATGTATCGTTTCCGATTGTACTTGACTAATCAACCCATCATTTTTGAACGCTTGGCATAACATTGTAATAAGCCGCACTATTGTATAGCCATCGTCATGCTTCGTGTGGTGACAACTGTACAATTTTCTACTAGAACACTAAAGGTCGAGGAGACCACGTCGAGACCTTCTGGATGTTATTAAATTTTAACCGAAGAAGAGTTTTTTACTCGCCGTTTTTTAGATTTCAGTGTGGCATCAAATGCACTGTTAAAAGCTGGTAATAATTAAACGCATGGTTACACAACTGTAATAGACAAAAAATGGCACTTTTTTCGTAAATTCCAACAAAGAGTTTGGAAATAAAATAGGTTTAACATAAACTTGGGATGTGTATCAGATTTAGCTATTTTTATTTCGCAATTTACGTCAGCATTTTAACAGATATTATTGATATTTTAAAATAGGTTTTTAGTTTCAATCCTACCTACGCAAAATCAATAAACCTCAATAACGTTTTATTAAAACCTTTGATATGAGCTCATGCAATGCCATGCAATCCTTTAACAGTTAAAAGAAGTAGGTACTAGACACATAGATTTTCTATAATAAGAAAATTCTACAGACTAATTAACTGAACCATCTCGAACGATTTATCTTAGAAGAATTTAATCACTCATTAAGAACAACAGCAGTTATCAATGAACCTCTTTACCAGACAAAAAACGCCGAATGCGGAAGAGAGTACTATTTTTAATTGCAAAAGTCGCGAGCTCGATGCGCAGCCATTAAAAAAGAAACAAAAAAATAGGCGACCGCGTCTGAACTCAACAGCCTAAATACAAGTGCAAGGTTAAATGGTCGAATTGATTTTCACGAACCAGTAACTTCATTGAAGCATGAACAAAACATTTGTATGCAGAACTGCATCCTCAAAAAAGTTTATTTTTTCTTTAAAGTAAGTAGGTATTGAAAAATTCGGCTAAGTGCGATAGTGGGCACCCCGCTATTAAATCCTAACAACTGTATCTTACAAAAACTTGACCAAAATTGTCAGGAGAGGATGTAGAAAGAATCTCTGTAAAAGATTTAGCAAGTTCTCCAATTTTCAAATACTTTGTCATACTCAGGTACTTTTCTTTGTTTTTATTACTGGTTCGAAAAAAGGGCTTTGCATTCACTACTCGAGCCAGCAGGATAATTGTAAAAAAAATGGCAAATGTTTTATCATTCCATTTTCTTTCAGAATGATTTTTAATATGAAAATTATCATTTATACACCAAAAACCTCGCAGGAGTAGAATCCTAACATCATCAACAACAGCATTTGTTCTACGACTTTTCCGAAAACACAAAAAAAAATATTTTCCATACAAATATTCGAACAGCTGATCGAGCTTTGTATGGAAAGTTGATTTTTTTGTTTGTTTTCGGAAAAGTCGTGGAACAAATTTTGTTGTTTAAATGACGTTAGTAATCTGCTCCTGCAGGGTTGTAGGCGTTTTACAGATAACCAATAAACATGTATAAATCTGTACCCTTAGCACGAACAGCTATCGAGAAAAATAACGCGCGTAAAATTACTCGAATCTCACAATTTTGTATGGAAATTAGTACAGCGCCACTACGTCCGTAAACGGAACTAAAATTTGGAAGCACGAAACATTTTGACTTACGGTATCGAGCAGCCTTCGAATCGAGATCGAATAGTAAAGTTACAACTTGTATGGAAATCGGTAGCACGAACCCACTTTTGACATACGGTATCGAGACACTCGCAAGCTGGCTATCGACAACTTACTCACTGTCATTTTTTCAGTGAGAGACTTTCCGAGCGACTTTGTATTATTTATTATTAAATTTTAAAAGCATGTATGTAGTAACAAAAATTTAATTTGAGAACTATGACATTCTACTGAATTATCCACAGGCAATATTACTTAAATTGTTCTCATTAGACATAGAAATTTGTAAAATAAAAATTACGCTATCCACGGTATCCCCCACACCCACCATACCTTTATTTTAGCAATATTTTAGAACTTACCTACAAAACTCAAATAAAACTATAGAATACGGTGTTATACGTATAATAGTTGTTTTCAGACAACACATCACACAGTTTGGATACAGTTAATATAAGACCATAAAACTATGACGAAAACTAACTAGGTATAACAATGCAAACTTAACAAAGTCTCTAATTTGTCGAATCTTCAAACACTATAGGCACTAATTCCGATGAAATTCACATATTTTCATAGCACGTCCAAAGGTTTTATTGTTTATGTGTAAACAATTTATTATTCATTGACGATATTCCATTCTTATTCTTCAAGTTCATAAAAAATCTTCAATTAGAACAATTTGATGAAACTATGAAACATTGTAGTTTACTCCTAGGTCATAATATCATTTCCTCGCAATTGTATTATTTATAATAAGCCGACACAGATAAATCATTTTAGACAAAAACAAAATAAAGAAATGGCTTCACGGCTTTTTATTATTTTAGGTTATATTTTTCATTAAATCACAGGATGAGAAAGAAAGACAGAAAGAATAGAGACACTCTTCTTTTTCAAACCAATCACGGGCAAGGTGCAAAATTATGATGATAAACAACTTGTTTGAATTTTAATTTACATATTAATGATTTACATAGATAAATAACATGGTTTTTGAACGCACCTTGCTTCAATTGGATTGATAATTGGATTGTGTCAGGTTAGCTTTATTTATCGCTACTATCGAGTTGACGTTAGCCAGCTCTGTAAAATTCGTGCTGCCGATTTTGCTAGCTTTCGAATCGAGTACGTTTTCGAGTAGTATTTTCTTACGCGCGTAATATTTCTCGATGGCTGTTCGTGCTAAGGGTACTGTTCAAAAGCTGCAAACTATTTTTGCCATTGAAAATCTATTGTGTCTCAATTTCCTGTGCTTGACGGGTTACATCAACGACTTCTTAGTTGTTTTAATAGCCTTTTCATTCAAAAACGCTCAGACAGTTTGTCTCGTGTATCATAATCAGAAGAGCCTTGTCTAGTTAATTCGAAAACTCAATGCGACGGGACAATGGTGGCACGCAACGCCGCTAATCACGTCATTGCCATCTGGGTCATAGCGATTTTATTACCCGAAAATGAGGTAAAACTCAGCGGATTATAGTCTCGGAAAATTGAAGTTTTCTTTTCAGGTTGTTTGTACAGGCTTAATTTCTATAATAGGTCTAGGTTTTTTTTATTAATTCATCATTAGTACCATCATCAACAGCCCAAGGCCATTAGACGACCTATCGGGAGCAGATTCCTGTAATTTTCACGATTGACAAAAGTTGAATCTTGTAGGGACTGTTTTGCCCATTCTCTGGTCCATGGAAGTCTACGACTGATACTAGAGGTAGTTGACAACTTCTAGTTGTCCGAGCGAGCGCGAAGCGCGGGCGGAGCGTTTCTGTTTCAGCTTGGGCAAAAATGCTTTCTCATGTCCCGCTGTTCGGATGTCCATTTTCTCGTCACATTTCTCACCGAGTGAGCAGGTTCGATAATTGGAAAATATACTTTTCTGTCGAGTCAGTTTTTCGGAATTTTGCAAAATAAAAAAATCATGTATGGACAAATTCACACAGCACCATCTAGCCCCAAGCTAAGCAAAGCTTGTAATATGGGTGCTTATAATGCGAGGTCCACAGATTACAGCTCACAGAGTCTAGCCCTAAGACTACTACTAGTCTATACCTACGTCTACGATACTCAAGTCCTATCCTAAAACTTGGATATGTTAAGTCACTAGATTAAATTACTAGCGTCCGCCCCTAACTTCGTCCGCATAGACATTCGGAAAATTCAGTTGGAACATTAAATAATCACAATGGAAGGCATTGCCATTAAATTACAATGCCAGTGACAATTCTACTGCAGTTATGTGACAGTCGCGGAAGTTACCTATGCCAAACAACTGATTTTCAATGACAAGAAAATTAACTTTTGTTTACTTAGCGCTGCAAAAAAAAACTTAATCACTACCTATTTCATGTTTTGTTTTTTATTTGTAAATAATATTACCTTTCGATATGAAAAAAATAGATACGTACTTAACATTTAAATTCCAACCTAAAATTTATTTCTGAACTACCTAATCGATCCACTGTAACAGGATTACTTCATTAGTACTATTGTCTATTCTGTGGTATTATGGCGACCTACGTGGTCGTGGGTTTACATACCGGTTTTTATGGGGTCGCCATCTTTGAAGCCTCAGGTTCGATCTTTAGCTGGAACAATAATTTAGAAAGCGAACGTTTCTGTGTGATGTGACCAATATTATTATTTTTCTTCATTTTATTTATTTGTTTTATCTGTTGTTCCAGAATAATTCAAGATGTTCCAAGGAGGCGTCTGGACGAAGCTGAGGAAGTACTACAAGTGGTACGTGCTCGGCCTGGTCTCCATCGGCTACATCGTCGGCGAGCTTGGACATTATCTCATTGGTAAATACAACCTTTACATCGTTTACAATCATTGGTTCATCATCATCATCATATCAGCCGCACGCCACCCACTGCTGGGTATAGGTCTCCCCCAAGGATCTCCAAGACGATCGGTCCTGCTTGGCCCGATCCAGCTGGTACCCGCGACTTCCAGCGACCTTCACCCTCACGTCGGCCCACCTTGTCGGGGACAAGGTGGAAAGATGTTTTTTTATTAATAGAGGTTAACCTTCTCCATATTTACGTGATCCTGGTACTTTAAAATGTATTCAATCAGTTTTTCCTAATCTGTTCTAAGATTGTACATTTTGGGAATTGTTCATTACCTACGGGAAAGGTGCATTTTGGAAAATGTGGGTACATTTTGGGAATTGAACATTTCGGGAAATGTACCTTTTGAGACCGGTGTACGTCATGGGAAGTGCACATTTTGAACAAGAAGGCGGACCAATATTACGCAATCAAAATTGCATGTGCATGATCTGTACCCTTAGCACGAACAGCTATCGAGAAATCTTACGCGCGTAAAAAAATACTACTCGATAACGTACTCGATACGAAAGCTAGCAAAATCGGCAGCACAAATTTCACAGAGCTGGCTAACGTCAACTCGATAGTAGTGATAAATAAAGCTACCGTGACACAATCCAATTAGAAGCCAGGTACGTTCCAAAACCATGATACATATCTATGTAAATCATAAATATGTAAATTAAAATTCAATCAAGTTGTTAATTATCATAATTTTACATTAATTATTCTTATTTTTAATAATAAAACTGTTAACAATATTTATTTAATTTACAAACGTTAATTAATTTGCAAATTTATTATAATAATTTTTAAAATGTGCAAGTTTTTGCCCATGGTTTTGAACGGTCATTGCACCTTGCCCGTGATTGGTTTGAAAAAGAAGAGTGTCTCTATTCTTTCTCTCTTTCTTTCTCATCCTGTGATTTAATGAAAAATATAACCTAAAATAGAAAGCTGTAAAGCCAAGCCATTTCTTTATTTTGTTTTTGTCTAAAATGATTTATTTCTGCCGGCTAGCTAACAAAAAATACAATCGCGAGGAAATAATATTATAACCAGTAAACTACAATTTGTAATGAATGATTTCATCAAATTGTTCTAATTGAAGATTTTTTATGAACTTGAAGAAAAACAATGGATTATCGTCGATGAATAAGAAGGAAATTGTTTACACATAAACAATAAAACCTTTGAACGTTCTATGAAATGTGAATTTCATCGGCATTAGTGCCTATAGTGTTTGAAAATTCGACAAATTAAAGACTTTATTAAATTTGCATTGTTATATTTAGTTAGTGTTTTCGTCATAGTTTTAATCTTATTTTTTAATAACTCAATGAAACATAATTAATTAACTGTATGCAAACTGTGTGATGTTGTGGATGAAAACAAATATTATACGTATAACACCGTATGCTCTAGTTTTATTTGAGTTTTGTAGGTAAGTTCTAAAATATTGCTAAAATATATGTAGGTATGGTGGATGTGGGGGACACCGTGGATAGCGTAAAATGACGAGATTTTTATTTTACAAATTTCTATGTTTAATGAGAACAATTTAAGTAATATTGCCTGTGGATAATTCAGTGGACATTTCATAGTTCTCAAATTAATTTTTGTTACTACATAAATTGCTTTTAAAACTTAATAATTAATAATACAAAGTAGCTCGAAAAGTCTCTCACTGAAAAAATGTCAGTGAGTAAGTTGTCGATAGCCAGCTTGCGAGTGTCTCGATACCGTATGTCAAAAGTGGGTTCGTGCTACCGATTTCCATACAAGTTGTAACTTTACTATTCGAACTCGATTCGATGGCTGCTCGATACCTTATGTCAAAATGTTTCGTGATTCCAAATCTTAGTTCCGTTTACGGACGTAGGGGCGCTGTACAAATTTCCATACAAAATTGTAGGATTCGAGTAGTTTTACGCGCGTTATTTTTCTCGATAGCTGTTCGTGCTAAGGCTACTGATCATGTATGATACAACATAATACTTCACTACAATTATAAAACAAAGTCCCTCACCGCGTCTGTCTGTCTGTTCGTGATAAACTCAATAACTAGGTACTGAACGGATTTTCATGCGGTTTTCACCACTAGATAGAGTGATTCTGAAGGTTCAGGTGTATTACTTATAAGTTGCATGAGATATTATGTAAATTGGTAGAAATATGTCGATAATTGTTGAAGAAGTCGGTAAAAATACGCGCGCGTTAATAGATTCTTACACCGATAACGGGACGGGACTCGAACGAGACGGAATCAGACTTTTGGAGGATTTTTGGGTGTTTTGGAAGGTCCCATTTGGCAAAAAAGTAAGGAACCGAAGCGAAGCGAGGGCGGGTTGCTAGTTTAATATTACAACACTTGAGAGTAGATGATGTCATTCTAATGTGTATTACGCTAAAAACCGGTACAGATAATTATCTCCGTTTTCATCGTGCGAAATAAAAAACAAGAATTTTGGTATAGAGTTATAACTATTTACCACACATAGTCTCACTAAGATAGCATTAATTTATCTTTCAATAGGTAAAACGAAAGTAGGTAACTAATCATATTTCTATAGTTTTTCACTTTTAACAGAAGAAAACTAAAATTGACAATTTAGTTAAATACTTACCTATCGTTTTCGCCAGTATTATATTTATATAATAACTTAATTTATAAATTTTAAATTAAAATATCAATATTTTCGTCCTATGAAAATAGTTGCCTTTTTTACCTGACTGCAAAGAAGGGTTATGTTTTTCGCGCGTATCTTGTATGTAAGTATGTAAGTATGTTTGTATGTAATATTCTTTATTACCTCATATCTTTCAAACGGCTGAATGGATTTCTGTAATTAAGATATCGTTAGATTTGTCTTGTCAGCCCAAGTGTTCTTAAGAAGGGGGCGTTATAAAAAAAACAAAATGGCGTCTGTACGGTACTAATATACGTAGTGGATTTTTTTTTTTTTTAGAATACTGCAATATGGGTCTCAAATTAAAGGGCTTATTGTAAGGATTTCAAAAAGGTATATCATGACCGTAATATATAATAACTAAAAAGACATAAATAAAAAAATAAATTATAAAAATTATCGCCTTGCCTTTTTTACATAAGATTTTAATAAATTACTTATTTTGTGCGTTTTCATGAAACCGAATAAGTAGTCGATAAAAATCATTGATCATAAATTAGTTACAGGAATAAGAACATAATTGTTTTTGAGACGTTTCGTAGCAATACAAAGCCACCTGCTCAAATGCTCCTATTATATCTCATCAACTATTATGCTCGACTTTAGGTGAAACTTGACCGTTTTTTTTAAACAATTAAGTTAATAAAAAACAATGTTAGTTAATGCGTAAATTATGCCTATACCTAATGACCAGGTCATGGACACGCTATGTACACACACCTCATTCACAATAGACAATTAATCTAAACTCTATCGTATCATGCCTAAGTGTTAAAATGTATTAAAAACAGGTTACAAACAGGTTTACCTTCAATAGTTTGTTCTAACTAGTCTTAAGGACGCCTGTAAAAATATTGTTTTAATACTTAGGCACAGAATACATAATAGTACTTAGGTGACACAAACCTACAAGAGACGATTTCAAGCACGCGATATCTAGTCTCAGTGTAGTGTAAATAAAATCTGTTAGAATCTGCGAATCCACTCGACAGATCGAGTCTTTCCTTCTACCTACTCCTTTACTTTACCTCATATCTATAGACGAGTACCTAAGCAATAACTTGAGTAAATGCCAAGGGGGTCCAAAAGTGGTAGAAGAATATAAGTTTCTGTGATGGACATAAGTATTTGTTCATAAATCGTCATCATTAAATTATTTATGCAAAACTAAACCACACTAAATAGTCTCGTCGTAATATTTTACCAGTATAAAGTATATAAGTAAAGTAACTAATAATTAGGATTTCGAGTGTTGATGATAGTTTTAGATTGTCGGTAACATGTGGCAATTCATTACGCACGCATTTAACTAGGACCACAAAAAACATCAAGCAAGTTGTAATAATCTACCAACAGTCGCCGGTCATCGGTCAAAGTCAGGGCCATTTGCCGAATTTTTGATTCGATACGACATGGTTTCGTGTCTTGTGATACTTCAACGAAAAATAAATATTTGCGTAGACTGAGAATCGATTTATTTTCCTCCAATTTATTTATATTATGTTAAAGTCAAGGAAAGTTATTCAAATAAACCTCCAAAGTGGGATTTTAATTTTGTGGTCAACTTAATCATTTTTAAGTGCATCTACAACTTAGAACGACGCGACACGACGCGGACGCCGAGATAGGTACACGACCTTTGATAAAAAATGATTTATTTATTATGTCTAATGGCAGAACTTTAGGAAAAATAAAATAAAGTTAATAATCTACAGCATGTTTGATCAGATTGCCTACTCAAATGGCCTATTTTCTATTCGTTTACTAACTTAAAGCATAACAATAAGTAATTAGACGATCAAGTCACACGTCTCGCAAGTTCATGTAAATCACAGATATTGTTGTATCTACGACACGTAATTTTAGAGTTTATGGCTTATTTTTAATTTTTAAATTAGCGTACGAATAGAAAAGTGGCCATTTGAGTAGGGAGATCTCTTTTGGAGTTCAAATCGGAGTACTTAAGTTTATCTCCTGCTTCCCAAATCATAGACTTCTAACTTCTTTATAATATAGTAAAGATAGGTATTTTTGCTTGTCTGTCCTATCTACCATTGGCCACATCTGCCACATTTTATTACAAGATTCCAGCATAGGTACTAAACTTAGCCACTTATTTTATTTAAATTAACAGAAACATAGATTTAAATAAAAGTAGTGACTTAGAAGTGGCTAAGTAAGCACAACATAATCTACCTACTAAAACCTTGTCACAAATAAAAATAAGAGAAAGCTACGCCAAAAATGTTACCAATGGTAGTTAAGACAAACAAGCCCTATAGCGAAGTATTCAGTGGCTACACTAGGTATACCTACCTACTCATGTAAGAGATTGTCCCGCATACCCCTTGATTAGCATCATCGAGGTAGCCCTCGCGTACTCCTTGGGTACCACTATTACCACTATTTGGGAAACACTGCTTTAAGCATTATTTTACTTACGATATTCCTCTTTCCAGGAACAACATCCAAGGTGACAGCAGACGACCTTCACTACGGCGACAAGGCCTGCATACTGAACGCCACGCACCTCACTCTGAGCCAACTGCCCGTAGTCTGCGAGAACGTCAACTCCTCGGCAATGTAAGTGTTCTTGCATTCATCATCATCATAAGAGAGCTGGAGGGTGTGCGGCCGGATCTCTCCAACCACCCCAGCTCAGCCAGGATCGTTCCAAGAGCTTTCACATTCGTGTTCGCTTCCTGGACGCTGCCCGGCGAGCCGCGAGGTACCTCGCCCGGTAAGGGGCCACCCCTCTGCATTCCAGCAGTTGTTTGCGGCTGCGGGCTTTTTTGTGGGCGGCTGTTTCTTCCTCCTCCATGCAGCCTCTGCATAGGGGACTGTCTGTGACACCTAAGTTAAAAGATGTCTGTTAAATTGACCATGACTGGTAATAGCACCTGTTACCAGGCGGAGTTGCGGTCTACACGTTGTAACTCGGACTCTGGAAAGGCTTGGGTTCTAGAGTTCTGGACAGACGGTCGCCCACGTAACATATCATACCATTGTAGCCCACTGCTAGGCAACGGCCTCTTCACGGAGTTGACCTAATCTCCACGTTTGGAAGGTGGGTTAGGAGGTTAACTGTTTATCGCTTTTACTTGTAATTTTAATTGTAAAGGTAGGTACTTGAGTGTAACGTTATCGCAAATATCTAAGTCAAATTAAGATATTTGTATCTTAGGGGATGGCATGTTTTTGAATAAGTGAATGATTTAGGTTTTAGCAACTATTTTAATGTTCGTCATAATAATAATTTGCACATCTGCGATTAGGTAGGTATATGACGTACTTACTTATTTTGTTAATTTTAAGTAATATGTATTGTTTATACCCATGTTCAGGCAAATTACTGTATTGGTTGATTTAATTATTGGCAGTTAGTCAAAGAACTGCCTTGCCAGTTTACTTTCAATTCAAACTGCCTTGACAGTTTACTTTCAATGGTTTTAATAAATTCGTTCATTCATTCATAATTAATCATGTCAAATGTGTTGTATTGTAAGATAGAATTATTTCGATACTAAGTTCCAAATGAGCAGTATTAAGTACCTTATACTCACGAGAATATCTAAATCTGTTGTAATTTCGAGGATCATTGACTGACCATTGACTTTAAACACCATTACAAATAGAAATAAAAAAATACGATTTTCTAACAGATATTTAATTTTGAGGTCTCAAACGGAACTAAAACAAAACAATGACCTAGGTAACGAGTTTAATGTCACATTGTGTTGACAAGGGTATAAAAAAATCAAGCCTGTTTCATAGTGGTTTCATATTATTATGAACAAGGAAGTGGGCACGATTAAGTACAAAGATACATTTCCTTTGTCATTGTGACAAGATCGTTGAGGTCGAGGACTCTATAGGCATCAAGAAACATGTATCTATTTTTGCTATCGTTATACTTATTTATAAATAAATAATTAATTAATATTAGAACATCATAAACATTGCTCTGATTCTAAAATAAGTAGCTCAAGCACTTGTGTTATGGAAATCAGAGACAACGGTGGCACTACAAACACCTAGACCTGAGCCAATATAGAAAAGTTCGTGTTCTAAATTGACCCAGCTGGGAATTCAACCCGGGACCTGAGATGGCGACACTTTTAAAACCGGTGTAAATACCATTTAACCATAGAGGTCGTCTTAGATATTAATACTTGGGTAACAATTTTTAAGATTTCAAAAAGACGGCAATATAACAAAATTGTACGTAGGTATTTTAATCTTCAAAATAAAAAATAAACCTTGCATCATTAAAAATGAAAAAATCCCGAACAGTTTATTCCACGTTCCAATGATCGAGATAATTTGTAACAATGATAGGATTAAATTGTAATTTGTAACAAATTAGTTCTATTTAGCACTTGAAAGTAGATTAAGACAAGTATGACTACAATTCTGCGACATTGAACTGTCCAAGGTCGATCTACTCTTGACATTGAAGTTACCAATGTCGTTGGTTAATAACCACTAACTTAAATATTAGTTACCTATGTTCAGTTTGTGCGTAAAAATTAAATCCACGTGTTATTGAGTACCTAATTAAAAAGATATGGGGAATATATAAATGCACTTCCAAAATAATTAAACACACTTTAAAATGTTTAGCTTCAAAACTTATTGAAAAAATAATGGTTTCCACTATAAATATGCTAAGCTTTAAAATTAATACTTTGCACTACACAATTTAATTGTTTATCTTTAAAATTAATACTTTGCACCATACAAATTAATTTTATAACTTTAGTACTGGTAAACAGACGACTAGGTGCGACGATGAGCGGGCGCAGCGAGAGAGGAGCTGAGGAGGAGGTTAGGTTCCATTGCGACCAACAACGCTAGAACCGACTTGATGAGACTTGCCATCTCATTAGTCTGACATGGTTTGACAGAAATTAAATGATTTCGGAGTTGAGACACAGTTATAGTGCAAACCATTATTTTTGTAGTGAAAATATTAATTATAGGTCTATTATAATTTTAAAGTGCTGACAAAATTGTTATAGTGTAAACCATTATTTTTGTAGTGATAAGATTAAATTATAGGTATATCATTATTTTAAAGTGCTGATATACAATTTTATAGCTGTTTTCATCAAATTTAAAGTGCTATTAAATACATCCCAAAAGATATTATATCCCGTCTTTAGCGTAGCGTCAGAATTTTCACATGCTACGTGCTACGATCTACGAAACTGTAGCATAGTATTTTTTTTTTACAAACACCTCTTTTGAGTTGATTTCAACGAGGAGTGAATATTCAAATGCAATAAGTGCAATCTGTTAACGCTACGACAGAAAAGGTTTTGTATTAACTAAGTAATTCTAATGGCCTAATTTAAAATTCACCTTTATAATGGCTCGCGATAAAGTTACTTCGATCATTTGCCTTGATTTTTCAATAATTTAACATAAATTGGAATATAAATTAGTACTATCTTCGTACACACTAGACGAAAATTGTTTCTTTTAAAAGTTATCTTCACAATGTTTCCTCTTTATTTTTCATATTTAAAATCTAGAAAACACTACTAAAAAAAGAAACCTACTTAGATAGGATAATATTTTTGTCCTTTTCTGAAACTTATGTAGGCACCACAACAAATAATGATGATAAGCAAAATGTTTTTCATAAAGATCTGCAAAAACTTTTAAATAAGTAAGTAGGTAGGCGTGCTTTTTGTTGATCTGAATCAGAATTACCTAATGAAAAAAGTTAGATTATTATTTGCTGAAAGGAAGTAATATGGAAAAGTCCTAGATACAATACTATAGTTACCTACGAGCAAAAAGATCAAACCTAAGTTTTTGTCCTATGTAAAGCAAAACACCACAATAAATATAAAAAGTGTCTGTTAAATTATGAAATGAAAAAAGTAAATCCTTGCCTGCATTTTTGATATAGCAATTCTTTTGCGTTACGCAAACTTTATAACGAGGCTAGGCTAGGCAGATTCTTCTACCAGATTATTTCTTATAATAATACCTCCTGTAAGTATTTAAATAAATTAGTCACCAACCTGCATTGATAAACAAAAGGTGAGCATAGAATAGAGCAAAGCGAGCATTTCCATGCACTTCAATGTATCATTTTAGTGTAGCAAAATGAGGAGTATTAATCTATATGGTAGTAGTAGGATGTTCGGTTCATGGCAGGGGCAAATACAGATGATCGCCTTGAGTCTTACAATACAAGTCTATACGCAGTTTAAGGAGTCAATTACTTATGTTTTAAAAAGTAGGTACCTGACAGTGGCTAGGGATGAAATTATGGCGAAGGTAAGCCGTTCTAGAAAAATGTTGTGATCTGCCATTATACAGATCACAACATTTTTGTAGAACGGCTGGGGTGGGATTTTTAAAAGGTAAGCCGATGCATCGTCTTGACGTGTGGACCCTTCGCCACTCTGGTACTTATTAAAGTTATTGTTTTTGTACCCAGATGCGAGACGTTGGCGTTAAACGGCACGAGGTACTGCGAGTGGGGCTACAACGGGCTGGGCATCGATTACCAGGTGCTGGCGGGGCCCGCCTACATGGCCGTCTTCACCGTGGTCGGGGTTATCCTGGGAGTCATTGCTGACAAGTAAGGAATAAACCTTGAAAGTATGACGTCTCATAATGGCGGAGTTTTGGGGCTACAACGGGCTGGGCATCGACTACCAGGTGCTGGCGGGGCCTGCCTACATGGCCGTCTTCACCGTGATCGGGGTCATCCTCGGAGTCGTTGCTGACAAGTAAGGAATTAATAGACGATGAAAGTGTGAGGTCACTTAATGGCGGAGTTTTGGGGCTACAACTGGCTGGGCATCGACTACCAGGTGCTGGCGGGGCCCGCCTACATGGCCGTCTTCACCGTTGTCGGGGTTATCCTGGGAGTCATTGCTGACAAGTAAGGAATAAACCTTGAAAGTATGACATCTCATAATGGCGGAGTTTTGGGGCTACAACGGGCTAGGCATCGACTACCAGGTGCTGGCAGGGCCCGCCTACATGGCCGTCTTCACCGTGGTCGGGGTTATCCTGGGAGTCATTGCTGACAAGTAAGGAATAAACCTTGAAAGTATGACATCTCATAATGGCGGAGTTTTGGGGCTACAACGGGCTAGGCATCGACTACCAGGTGCTGGCAGGGCCCGCCTACATGGCCGTCTTCACCGTGGTCGGGGTTATCCTGGGAGTCATTGCTGACAAGTAAGGAATAAACCTTGAAAGTATGACATCTCATAATGGCGGAGTTTTGGGGCTACAACGGGCTAGGCATCGACTACCAGGTGCTGGCAGGGCCCGCTTACATGGCCGTCTTCACCGTGGTCGGGGTCATCCTGGGAGTCATACTTCTTGTAACGTAAAAGAGGCCAAAATCTCTATGGTCGTACTTCTTCGCATTAAAGATTTATATAGCTTGATGCTTATTATCTGTGTTCATATCGACATTCTCTGAAACCCAGCCCCTGGCTGGCTTAGTATGCCAAATGATTGAAGATTCTGAACACTCTAAATTTTTCGGGGTATGCGAAGCATACCGTGGAGATTGCAGCGTGCTGGCTTAAGAGCTGCGTAAATGTGGCGTCCGCTGTGTTAAGGGGGATCCTGGTGCGGGTACACGGCGCGGGAATATAGATTGCTGGTTTTCCACCGGACACAACGAACTAAGATACTTAGTTCGTTGACCGGACAGATGCTTGCAGTGCATGACTAAGCTCTAAGCTATGTCGACCCGCGCGCGTGTCCACTTAACGCAACACATGCCCTAAATAAGAGCATATGGTCTTTTTCTTTTAGTCGAGGGTTTATACTCTCGCATGCCTGATAAATCTCAAATTCTCATCAACAGGTACAATAGAGCGCGAGTGCTAGCTGTCTGCACGCTAGTCTTCGTCATAGCCATCTTGCTGATGGGCACCGTCAAAGAGTACTGGCACCTGGTGATCCTGCGGATGGTGATGGCGGCAGGCGAGTCCGGCTGCAACCCCCTGGCCACCGGCATCCTCACAGACTTGTTCCCGGAGCACCAGAGGGCGCTGGTGCTGTCCATCTTCAACTGGGGGATCTATGGGGGGTATGGGATCGCCTTCCCTGTTGGGAGGTATATACCTATTCTGGACGCTTGGGGTTTGGTGAGTAAAAGTTTGTTTGTCCGCGATTTCCTCCGCGAATTTTGTTTGTTCAATATTCTTATTTTAAAAATTTATCTATTTATAAAATTTATTAGGTACTAATCTAAAAAGTCCTTCTTTTTTAAAGTCAAATTATTACTTACAAGATGCGAACACCAAGCCAAAAAGCCTCAGTACCTATGCTGTGATTTTACGTAAACAAAACAATGTTACAGTTAGAGTTAGTTTACTTCTTACTTGAGCTAGTAGGGTTCCGCCCAAAAAATGGTGAATCAAAAAGAGTTCCGTAGCCAAAAGAATTCGGGAACCGCTGCACTAGACCACAGAGGCGGTTATAAGTCTTATCCTTCTCCAATCCAAGGTACATAATAAAATTCCAAGGTCTAATCTAAGTAAGTAAGTAAATCTAAGTAAATATGGATTACAATTTAGAGCCTTGCGGAAATTATGAAACCAGTTTTATAAACCAATTCAAATTTATCGAGGCCAAATACACACGTGATGGAGGATGACTAAATATTAGTAAGTGTACCCATTGAAGGCAATGGAAATCATTTTGTGGTTGTAGCGCGTCATTGGTTACCTTGCTGTATGTATATTTTGTTTCACATGATTTAATTATTGAGATCACATTAATAATAAATCAATGTGATAACTACGTCAGTTAATTACTGAATAAAATTATAATATTAAGTGCAAATGTATTGTATTCGATGGCCGTTTGGTGGAATTAGTTGACGTAGCGATGCTAAATGTTGCCTACTTTTTCGCCCCGTGTCGTGTTCGAATCTTGGTAGGAAAAGATTTTATATTACGAGTGTAAGAATCTATCCGTTATTTATTTACCCAGTTGGGTATGAGATAATTTTTTTGAGTCCGTTACGCCAGCAGGAAAGATGCTCCTAGAGGGAAGCGAGTTTGATGAATAATTTGTGCGCAATTCGGTGTAAATGTGCGCCAAATAAAAAATTTGTGGGCCTTATACTTTTGGAATAAAACGGGAAAAACGGATTCTGCTGGGGTAACGGTGCTCCAGCAGGAAGAATCTAAACTAATGATCGGAGAGAAATAAAAGATATATGTGCGGGTAGCTTGATACTAGCAGGAAATGTGCGCCAAATATAAAATTTGTGGGCCTTATAGTTTTGGAGATATTTGATTTCCTGCTGGCGTAACGTTTTGCCAGATCCCAGATCTCGGAAACTACTAAATGTGCGATCTTACAGTAAACACATATAAGTAGCTCCTAATTTGTGCTATTTGTGCGGTAGAAAACATTTCAAAAATATTCACAGATTTTGAAGAAATCAGACATTTTCTGAAAACAGAAAAAAAAATCTAGCGCCTAAACTACCACCTAAATAGAGAAACCAGAAACGGTGTTCTATTCTTCTTATTATTTCTCATTACCATAAAAATTTTGAAAACCGCACATTTACGCGTTTTTGAATAATACCCACATGAAGGTTAGACTGACCATGTCATGACTTTGACGGTCAGCAGGATAAAAATATCAGAGACTATTTAGATCTTGGCCCAAAGAATAATCTGTGCGGTTACTGAAGTACATGCTCTGAAAATTTCAGCTTCAAATTCTTCGTATTAAAGGAAATATCAATTAAAATCCAAAACAACTGTCAGTATTCCGATTAACCGACCAAATTCGATAGACCACCAAAAAGCGACGCGTTCATACATATTGATGACCTTCTTTATTGTGTCGTATTATGCAGAAAAATTGTTTGTACAGTCGCGTTCATAACTTCTTATTGGCAAATGTGGGTAAATAGTGTTTTAACTTTTAAATAGTTAGTTTGAGCCTGTATTCATACCAATACCACAGCCGAGAGAGTATTTTTCTTACAGTCGGATTTCAATCGCCCTTTGTGCTCGCGTAAAGCCGCCGTTCGTCTAGACAGTTTGACGCAACGACTAAAAGTGTAAGGGACTAAAATTTTATTTGTAAATCATTACTAATTTAGGGCTAACTAAGTATAAAATAAATATTAAATTAGTACTCAATTAGGAAATAATAATGAAAAAATAAGTTCCAAGATGGCGGCCATCTTTTTTGTTTGTGGGCATATTTCGATAAAACTCGGTGTTTGATACTATTTTGACAAGATAATATCAATGCAATGTTAAAAAAATAAAAAATCCAAGATGGCGGCCATCTTCTTTGTTTGTGGACCGATTTCGACGAAACTCGGTTTCTGGTACTTTTTTGACAAGAAAATAATAGGTAAAGCAATGTTAAAAAAATAAAAATCCAAGATGGCGACCATCTTTTTTGTTTGTGAGCCGATTTCGACGAAACTCGGTTTCTGGTACTATTTTGACAAGAACACAGCAACGCAGTTTTAAAAATTTAAAAAATTCAAGATGGCGGCCATCTTTTTTGTTTGTGGGTCGATTTCGATGAAACTCGGTTTTCGCTACTGTTTTGACAAGAAAACAGCAACGCAATGTTAAAAATGTAAAAAATTCAAGATGGCCGCCACCTTTTTTGTTTGCGGGCCGATTTCGATGAAACTCGATTTTTGGTACTATTTTGACAAGAAAATAACAAAGCAATGTTAAAAAACTAAAAAAATCCAAGATGGCAGCCATCTTTTTTGTTTGGGGGCTGATTTCGACGAAACTCGGTTTCTAGTACTATTTTGACAAAAAAAAAACAAAGCACTGTTAAAAAAATAAAAATCCAAGATGGCTGCCAGTTTTTAAGTTTGCGGGCTGATTTCGATGAAACTCGGTTTTTGGTAGTATTTTGACGAGAAAACAGCAACGCAATGTTAAAAAACAAAAAATCCAAGATGGCGGCTATCTTCTTTGTTTGTGGGCCGATTTCGATGAAACTCGATTTTTGGTACTATTTTGACAAGAAAATAACAAAGCAATGATAAAAAAATAAAAAATTCAAGATGGCAGCCATCTTTTTTGTTTGTGGGCCGATTTCGACGAAACTCGGTTTCTAGTACTATTTTGACAAGAAAATAACAATGCAATGTTAAAAAAAATAAAAATCCAAGATGGTGGCCATCTTCTTTTTTGTGAGCTGATTTCGATGAAACTCGGTTTTTAGTAGTATTTTGACAAGAAAACAGCAACGCAATGTTAAAAAAAATAAGAAATCCAAGATGGCAGCCATCTTTTTTGTTTGTGGGCCGATTTCGATGAAATTCGGTTTTTGGTACTATTTTGACAGGAAAATAACAATGCAATGTTAAAAATTATAAAAAATCAAAGATGGCGGCTTTTTTTGTATTTAATTTTATTTTTTCAGATTTTTGGAAACAATAGCAAATATCTTTAAAAACATCCCAGTAACTAAGCGCAAATAATATTTTAAAAACATCACCATTTATTCAGCTTTCAGTTGAGGTATAAAACTTAATAATAACTTAAATAAAAAATGAGAAATTAAGTCTTAGCTAAATAGCAGTCCCATTTTATGTAGCAAAAAATTCCTATTTCGAGCGCTTCGGAGGTGGCCGTATTATTCTACTTAATCATAAATATGAAAGTTTGCCTGTTTGAATGATTTTTAATCAATCACGCAAAACGGCTGAACGGATTTGGATGAAATGATAGTTTATAAGCCGGATTACAACATAGGAGGATACTATTATCTTGGTTTAAGGTTTCCTAGGGATTTTCTCGAATGTAAATGTGGATGAAGTCGTGGGCTGAAGCTAGTTTGCCATAAATGGTCGTGCTTACTAAAAATACTTTCGTCTGAGTGAGTTTGAGACAGGATTGTTTTCCGCCGATGAGTTAAAATTTTATACAGACGGCATCACAAATAACCATGCATATCAGCCATTTTTAATGCCCCGCTGGCTGCTGGGGAAGAGGCCTTCCTTTTGGCTTGTGGATGGATAAAGCGGACGGGCCATAATGATAATAAATGAATAATGAAAATAGTATCAGAAATCGAGTTTCATCGAAATCGGCCCACAAACAAAAAAGTTGGCCGCCATCTTGAATTTTTTACTTTTTTAACATTGTGTTGCTGTTTTCTTGCCAAAATACTACAAAAACCGAGTTTCATCGAAATCGGCTCACAAACAAAAAGTTGGCCGCCATCTTGAATTTTTTACATTTTTAACATTGCGTTTCTGTTTTCTTGACAAAACAGTAGCAAAAACCAAGTTTCATCGAAATCGGCTCACAAACAAAAAGTTGGCCGCCATCTTGAATTTTTACATTTTTAACATTGCGTTGCTGTTTTATTGACAAAACAGTAGCAGAAACCGAGTTTCATTGAAATCGGCCCGCAAACAAAAAAGTTGACCGCCGTCTTGAATTTTTTACTTTTTTAACATTGCGTTTCTGTTTTCTTGACAAAACAGTAGCAAAAACCGAGTTTCATCGAAATCGGCCCACAAACAAAAAAGTTGGCCGCCATCTTGAATTTTTAACATTGCGTTTCTGTTTTCTTGACTAAACAGTAGCAAAAACCGAGTTTCATTGAAATCGAACCCACAAACAAAAAAAGTTGGCCGCCATCTTGAATTTTTTACTTTTTTATCATTGCGTTGCTGTTTTATTGACGAAACAGTACCAAAACCCGAGTTTCATCGAAATCGGCCCGCAAACTAAAAAGTTGGCCGCCATCTTGAATTTTTTTACTTTTTGAACATGGTGTTGCTGTTTTCTTGTCAAAATACTACCAAAAACCGAGTTTCATCGAAATCGGCCCGCAAACTAAAAAGTTGGCCGCCATCTTGAATTTTTAAAATTTGCAACATTGCGTTGCTGTTTTCTTGTCAAAATAATACCAAAAAACAAATTTTCATCGAAATCGGCCCGCAAACAAAAAAGTTGGCCGCCATCTTGAATTTTTGCATTTTTAACATTGCGTTGTTATTTTCTTGTGAAAATAGTATCAGAAACCGAGTTTCATCGAAATCGGCCCACAAACAAAAAAGTTGGCCGCCATCTTGAATTTTTTACATTTTTAACATTGCGTTTCTGTTTTCTTGACAAAAAAGTAGCAAAAACCGAGTTTCATTGAAATCGGCCCGCAAACTAAAAAGTTGGCCGCCATCTTGAATTTTTTACTTTTTTATCATTGCGTTGCTGTTTTATTGACGAAACAGTACCAAAACCCGAGTTTCATCGAAATCGGCCCGCAAACTAAAAAGTTGGCCGCCATCTTGAATTTTTTTACTTTTTGAACATGGTGTTGCTGTTTTCTTGTCAAAATACTACCAAAAACCGAGTTTCATCGAAATCGGCCCGCAAACTAAAAAGTTGGCCGCCATCTTGAATTTTTAAAATTTGCAACATTGCGTTGCTGTTTTCTTGTCAAAATAATACCAAAAAACAAATTTTCATCGAAATCGGCCCGCAAACAAAAAAGTTGGCCGCCATCTTGAATTTTTGCATTTTTAACATTGCGTTGTTATTTTCTTGTGAAAATAGTATCAGAAACCGAGTTTCATCGAAATCGGCCCACAAACAAAAAAGTTGGCCGCCATCTTGAATTTTTTACATTTTTAACATTGCGTTTCTGTTTTCTTGACAAAAAAGTAGCAAAAACCGAGTTTCATTGAAATCGGCCTGCAAACAAAGAAGGTGGCGGCCATCTTGAATTTTTTACATTTTTAACATTGCGTTGCTGTTTTCTTGTCAAAACAGTAGCGAAAACCGAGTTTCATCGAAATCGACCCACAAACAAAAAAGATGGCCGCCATCTTGAATTTATTACTTTTTTAACATTGCGTTGCTATTTTCTTGTCGAAATAGTACCAAAAACAGAGTTTCATCGAAATCGGCCCACAAAAAAAAAGTTGGCCGCCATCTTAAATTTTTTACTTTTTTTACAAAACATCCTTTATTTTTCTTTAATTCAAGTAAAAATGAAATGAAACAGAAATAACTTCATTCGTTATTGAAATAAAAGCACTCACTCAAATCACTTTTTTACTTAAATGTACGTAGACGTGACGTGTACAAACTTGTTCAACAACAAAGTTAAGGAGGTCATCAATATGTATGAACGCGTCGCTTTTTGGTGGTCTATCGAATTTGGTCGGTTAATCGGAATACTAACAGTTGTTTTGGATTTTAATTGATATTTCCTTTAATACGAAGAATTTGAAGCTGAAATTTTCAGAGCATGTACTTCAGTAACCGCACAGATTATTCTTTGGGCCAGGATCTAAATATTCTCTGATATTTTTATCCTGCTGACCGTCAAAGTCATGACATGGTCAGTCTAACCTTCATGTGGGTATTATTCAAAAACGCGTGAATGTGCGGTTTTCAAAATTTTTATGGTAATGAGAAATAATAAGAAGAATAGAACACCGTTTTTGGTTTCTCTATTTAGGTGGTAGTTTAGGCGCTAGATTTTTTTTTCTGTTTTCAGAAAATGTCTGATTACTTCAAAATCTGTGAATATTTTTGAAATGTTTTCTACCGCACAAATAGCACAAATTAGGAGCTACTTATATGTGTTTACTGTAAGATCGCACATTTAGTAGTTTCCGAGATCTGGGATCTGGCAAAACGTTACGCCAGCAGGAAATCAAATATCTCCAAAACTATAAGGCCCACAAATTTTATATTTGGCGCACATTTCCTGCTAGTATCAAGCTACCCGCACATATATCTTTTATTTCTCTCCGATCATTAGTTTAGATTCTTCCTGCTGGAGCACCGTTACCCCAGCAGAATCCGTTTTTCCCGTTTTATTCCAAAAGTATAAGGCCCACAAATTTTTTATTTGGCGCACATTTACACTGAATTGCGCACAAATTATTCATCAAACTCGCTTCCCTCTAGGAGCATCTTTCCTGCTGGCGTAATGGACTCAATTTTTTTTAGCTGTGACATGGTAAAAAAAAACTCTTTTATATATTTACTCCTGAGAGCCTACTTCGAAAGCTTTTGCTTTTGCCACATTATCTAATCATCTTATCTTTTCCACAAATTATTAGGTAACCTAAATCGAACTACGTTTTTTCTTAGTTGGTAGTATGTACAATCAGCCATTTTTGATGTCCCCACTGCTGGGGCACAGGCCTGCCTTATGGGTGGATAAGGAGGACGGGCCACACACAACCCACCATGCGGGCCAAATGCGGATTGGTGGGTGGTAGTTGGTAGTATTTAAGTAGATGATATTGGCTAAGTAAGTGGTTTTGAATCAAGAATTGTTTTCTAACAGAGTTGGCGGCTGTGCTACTATGGAGCGGGTGTGGTGGGGCTGGTCATCGCTCTCCTCACCTTCCTGACCCTCAGAGAACCTGACAGGACCACAATCGGGGAGGAAGGTAAGAATCCTACTTTACTTTCATCAAATAACTAAGTTCTTCTTCTTGTCGTATGAGGATTACTGGCCACCTCTGGTGTTAGAGTTTATCTAGCCGCCTGTAAGGCCTCTAACTTGGCTTAACGACTGTTATGTAGATGACAGCAGCCGGGACCGACGGTTTAACGTGCCCTCCGAAGCATGGAAGCGCTCAGTTGTAATGCCACTTGGTCACCCATCCGACACCTGGCCGGACCGAGCGGTCGTTAACAAACGCGATCGAGTACGATCAGTCATTAAGCTCCGCCATGAGCGCTTCTAATAATAACTAAGTAAATATCTAGGACTTTTTCAAGTTAACTGTTTGTCAATTTAAAGCTTACTTTGAAGTGTACCTGGACTAACCCAAAAGTCGTGGGCGGTCGCTAGTAAAAAATATCCTCACTAATATTATAAATGCGAAAGTCCGTTTGTTTGTTTGTTACGCCTTCACGTCTTAACTACTGAACCAATCATCATGAAATTTTACATACACGTTGTCAAGGGCACAGAGAAGGACATAGGGTAGGGTACCTTTCATCCCGAAAAAAAGTGTTGTTCCCGAGGGATAGAGAATAAAACATTTCACGCAGACGAAGTCGCGGGCGGCCGCTAGTTTCTCCATAAATCTGCTATTTGTAGAGTCTGGCATTGTAGAGTCTGGCATTTGTAGAAGCAGTAACCACTTTGACTGTTATTGTACAAAGTCTAATATTTTGAGAATGTAATATTTTGCGAACAAAGGCACACACCAACAACGCCAGTCTTTTTATCGTCCCAACTGTTGGGGAACATGATTTCTTTATACATGAATATGAAAGATGGGCCATAACCACAGAGTAGATGATAATAGTACTTACTCCATAACATAACATAACCCACGCGGGCCTCGGATTGGTGGTTATATTCTTATACGCAGCTTTATTCATAATTTGACTGCCAATAGGATTTTAAATAAATCGTTTTGGTAAAATAATTCTTCATCAATGGCTAAAATGATAGGTCTGCCAATCAGGTTTAAAACCTTCTTCCTTAGACCAACTTCATTGCTTAATCATATTAATTCTTTACTAAAGCAACATTTGATGATTGCAGGCAACAGCAAACCCAACGATGCGACTCTGGAAGCTGGCAAGAAGATGCCGCAGGTGACCATCTGGCACGTCATCGCGCAGCCCAGGATCCTGCTGCTCTGCATCGCCGCATCCATCAGGCATTGCGGTAAGTTCCTCTCTCACTCTCTATTGCTCTGTCTCTCTCTCCCTCTCTCCCATTATTATTCCAACTTAACCTTCAGGTTCAAAATGTACACCTTCTATAATGTAGATACACCACCGGTCTCAAATGGTACATTTCCCGAAAAGTCCACTTCCCAAAAAGTACCTTTCCCAAATGGTTTATTTCCCAAAATGCGTCTTTCCAGTAATGTACATTTCTCAAAATATTTTTCATAAAATTTACACACTCTTAACAGATAGGAATCACTGATTGGAAACATTTTAAAGTACCAGGATCACATAAATATGGAGAGGGTTAACTTCTATTGGAATCTGTCTTTCATATTATTATCTCATCCTTCTCCGCTTCGCTCCAATCGGTGATTTCGAGAGATATCATTGGAGCTGAGGTCCTTTTGCATTGCGGTGTGTGAGCCTTTTTGCAGCGTACAGCTTTACTAAAACTCACTACGTTGAAGGTTCCGAGTTCGAATCCCGGTAGAGCAAATTAATGGTTTTGGAATGAAAACAACTATTTCCACGAGGCAAAATTGTTTAAACCGTTATTAAAACTTCAAAATTACTTAAGTACTTAAATAAAAGTAGGCACGGTTGAAATATGAAGAGGAAAGTCAGTACAAAAGGCGTGGTGTTCAAATGTCGGACTAATAGTTTTAATAGAATTTAATAAATATGACAACTTATGTAAAGTAAGTATAAGCACACAGTAAGGCAGTTCTGTCTAGGTCTGTACAATATTCATACAAATGACTCATTTTTGAGCAAGTTCTTGAAATGAGACCATTCGTACACCTTGACTAAAGGTGCGTACACCAAGACTAAATTAAATAAATACTGTGTCACCTAAAATTAAAGCTATGAATGATGTTTTTTTTTTTGGTAGGCAAGAAATAAAATTCAAATTATTTATAACTTCATGTGTTTTAATATGTACAATTATTGATTTTTATAAGAATTTGTTATAATTTATTATCCACGAAGTTGCGCGCCGTCTAATTCATTATTCATTTCTCCAACTAAAAGGTCAGGAAACACGTTTTGGTTTTAGATGCTGCTAATGCTAATGATACCTTACCTACCCATAATATAACAATTAAAATTATAGCCGTTCGTCGAAGGAAATAATTTAAAATATTATCAAAGTAAGCGTGTGGGTGGCCCCTAAGGCTTCATAACTGAAGGCCAAGTGCAAAATTGCAGTTTTAAACGCCGCCGACAGCGCTGACTGCAAGCTACTGCTGTGCTAACTGGACAGAGGATTACGCAGTCCGCTTGCAGTCGCAGTACAGCTGGCTGTAGCCAAATTGCGACTCTGCAGCAGCTGCAGGCGTGAAGTTCTAACGCAGCTCGTCTGTCTGTATGGAGCCTTAGTTACCAAGTACCTAGTTAAGCCGGGTGTCCTGTCACGCTGTCTTAACGTTGTGTATCATAGCTTTACTTACGCACCCAAGGCCGCGCCAACCGGAAGCCGAACTGTTGTTCTACAATCCTTTACTTTTAGTAGCCCGCTTCCGCAAACCGTAATTTGAATCATTGCTTCGTTAAAAAGATATTTAAAAGGGTTATTAATAAATTAGTACATACCAATTAGGGTTTTGTAAACTTTTGTAATATTCATTATGGTGATCGAATATTTTACAATTTAAACGGTTAGCAAAATATTCGGGTAAAATATAAGGTGCAAATTATGTGTAGGTAAGTACCTAACAAAACTGAAACAGACTAAACAACTTTCTCTAAGGAACATAGGAGGAAAAAATTTTTTTTCGCCTTTCCATAGTAACTCGGTCAGCTGCTGACCAATACATTTTGTATGGGAGAATGATTTTTTTTTCATTTTTCAACCTGTTTCTTGGAGAATGTTCTTCATCATATTTTTCGTATAGTTACCATACATCATATATTTGGTTCAATACCACCATTCCATTATGCTGTAGTGCCAATACTGCCATAGTAGTCCAGTCATAATGTACATCCGTGCTTGCAAAAGGTCCGGTCGTTCTGATTTTTTTATATGTTGTTAGGACCTAAACCAACATTAAAATACCAGATTTGCAATTTCCAAAGTGCTGTGCGAGCGGCAGTGTAACCAAAAAACCATGAAATTTTCAGATTTATTTCAGTTTTTGCTCAATATCTCAGTGAAGAAAAAATTTTATTGGTCTAGTCTCTACTACACTTTTAAAGTTTATTAAATTTTCTATAATTTAAAACCAGGGCGAGCTCTATACATTCATTGGTTTCCAATATACAGTTCTTTAAAAATTGGTATTTTTTTCCAAAAAGTTATATTTTTTTGAAATGGTCACTTTTTTAGTAAAATATCTTCTAAAATACGAATCCCACGTCAAATATTATTATAAATAAAGTTGTAACAAATTAAATTATCTTTCATTTAAAACCAAAATGGTATCCGTAAGCCTAGCGGTTCTCTCAAAAACAGCAGATAACCATAAACAGTCATAGGTGGGTTTTGTGGAAAATGAAAATAAACTGTACTCACGTCTTTTTATGGTTTTATTTATTAACAATTACATTTTATGATTTTTTGTTGTTGTCATAAAATCATTGTGAGATCTGATGGGTAGACTATACAACTCATAATTTTATTTGTTTATTGACAAAAACAATCGAGAACAGTTTGAGACAAATGGAACCCCGTGGAATTATTTTCTTGTTGAATCGTAAAGATCTGCTAATCATGCAAGAAAGACTTTTTAACACGTAGTGGAACCAGTCCCTACGGGTGCAAAAAAAAGACTGACAGACTACAGAGAGAGGAGATAGCCCTTAGCAGGTTTTCCCACCTCAAAGGAAATTCCCCAAGTGTTTTCGTTGTCCTCTCCCTTGACCTCCACACCTGCACCCGGCCCTTCCAGGGCAGCTCTCACTCAGCGTATTGTGAAATGTCTATCCATCCGGGCGTGTGTTTCGTGTGTCGTCAAGACCTCGACACATGTCCTGTTGTGACTATCAAAGAACGATGAATTCGAAAACTTAGTAAGTCAAAAACGAGGTCTCACAGAAAATAAAAATTTCCTTCAAAATTGCAACCAAGACAGCGTTCATGATGCAATCATCGAAGAAATATAGAAGAAGAAGAGATATACAGCTGTGTATAACGTTGATGCCTCAGGTCGTCGAGGAGTGGATTCTGCTTTTAACAGGAATCTAAACAGGGTCCTGTAACACAATTTGTGATAAGTCCTGTCTGCAGAAACAGTCGCCATTGGTGAGGAGGCGCTCCTCAATGGCCCTTCCCCAATCCAATCTAACCAATAGCCACCTCAGCGTTTAGCTGCATCTAAAACAGTTTGCCTCATGTCCAGCTTCTCAACTTTATGGACCACATTCCTTCTTGCCAACGGCAGTTTGCTTTGTTGCTGGAGTACCTAATTCAAAAAACCAAATTCCTCTCAAGGCAGGAGCAAGTTTACTTGATAATTTTGTCGATTATGTCTTCAGTTAGGAAGCAGATCCCCCTCACGACGAACTGAGGCTTCAACGTTACACACAACTGTATATCTCTTTCTGCATGCATCATTAACGCTGACTTGATAGCAATTTTGGAGGATTTTTTTGTGTGAGTGCAACGTTTTAATTCCTTAGGTTGTTATTTGATGGTTACAGAAGGACCTGTGTTGAGGTCCTCAAGACACACCAAACAGCCCAGACGGTTAGATATTTCGCAACACGCCGAGAGCTGTCCTGGAAGGGCCGGGTGCAGGTAGTCTGTCAGTCTTTCTCGCACCCAAAGGTTCTACTACGCGTCCTAAAATAGCTTTCCTTGCAATATTAATAATAATAATAATAATAAACCAGCTTTATGCTGTGAAAAGTTAGACCTTTTCATAATAATAATAATAATAGACCCGCAGGGCAGCTTGTGGCGAGCTGTTGGTGAGTAGCGACACCACGGACCCGAGTGCTCCCGGGAGTCGATCCAGGCCCTCGTCCCCGCAGCAGGGGTGGGCCCCAAGGGGGCCTGCGGACTCCCGCCCCTGGCTTGCCTTCAACGGCCGTCCAGGGTGGAGTCGTTAGAGCTATATGCTCGCAGGGTGGAAGTGAAACATGCATAAGAAGCGAGTTGGCACACTGTCGCTTGTACAGTGGGTAGAAAGCGGTGCACACCTCTCTACACCCTGCAGCCGAGGACACCGATGTTGCTCTCTTGCCATCGCGGCTAATTTGGAGGGCCCATTTAGTCTTTGGCTAGTCACCGCCTGCCAATTTTTCAGTCCGGAGACTATGATAAGGCAGGTGTCCTCTTTCCATAGCCCAAATCCTAGTCCATCCAAATCCCAGCCCAGTAGTCATTTACCAGTAGATTCCATAGTTCCTGTCCACTTGCTGGGGATAGTCTCTGAGTATATTAAACTGATGTAGTCAGAGATTAGATCCAGCAGGTGTACCACACGCATATTAGATTAAAGTCGCTAAAAATGGCCTCTACGTGTTGGATCCATATCCCCACGCAAGCCTTAAAGGACCGGGTCACTTTTGGCCCGTGAATTCCTAAGCGTACAATAATAATAGATACTTTATTGCACACATGACAGGAAAAAAATTACAAATAGATACAAAAACAGAAAGAAAGCACACAAAAGGCGGCCTTATTGCTAAATAGCAATCTCTTCCAGGCAAGCTTGAGTAGTAAAGAGATAAGAAGAAGAGGATTTAGGGGGGGTGGGTGAAATTTATGTAATAATTACGTGTATTAATTTTTGCACTGTGTTGTTGCAAAAATGTTGAGATTATCTTGTACCAAAATAAATACACGTGATTTAGAGGGGCGGGGGGAGGGGTTAACGTAAAACCTCACCATGTATCACCAGGGGGGAGGGGAGGTTATAAATTGCCCAAAAAAAACATCACGGGATTAATGGACGCCCCCATATAAAGAGAGGAATTATGAATAAACTTTAAAGTGGAAGAATGGACGGGACATACGATAGTGTATTAGATAGAGGAGAGGAAATGTCTTCATCGCGAAATGATCTCAGAGTTTGAGCTTTCCTGATACCCTCTGGGAGGGAATTCCACAACCGTACAACAATTTGAGAGCAATATTAGCAAATCCTTACGATTTAAAAAGAAATTAATCCACGGGGCCCTTCATTTGTCTTAAACTGTTCCCAATTTTGTTTCTCAATAAATAAATAAAATGTAACTGTTTGAGAAATAAAACCATAAAAGACGCGAGAACAGTTTATTTGCATTTCCCCCAAAGTCCACATTATGACTGTTTATGGTTATCTGTCGTTTTTGAAAGAACCGCTAGGCTTACAGGTACCATTTTGGTCTTAAATGAAAGCTAATTAAATTTATTACAACAATATTTTGTATAAGTTTTGACGTGGGATGAGTATTTTTGAAGATATTTTACTAAAAAAGTGACCATTTCCAAAAAAATAACTTTTTGGAAAAAAATACATATTTTTGAAGAACTGTATCTTGGAAACCAATAAATGTAAAGAACTCGCCTTGGTTTTAAATTATAGAAAATTTAGTAAACTTTAAAAGCATAGTAATGCCTATACCAGTCAGACCCTTTCTTCACCAAGATATTGGGGAAAAACTAAAAAAAGTTCGAAAATTTCATGGTTTTTTGGTTACACCGCCGCTCGCACAGCACTTTGGAAATTGCAAATCTGGTATTTTAATGTTGGTTTAGGTCCTAACAACATATAAAAAAATCAGAACGACCGGACCTTTTGCAAGCACGACCCCCTTTTCATGTTTAATATGACTGAAGTATAGTGGAAGTTGTTCATTAGAGTACTGTACTGTAGTAATAAAATTTTCATTCATTCATACTCAATTTCTATACAATAAGATCGATACAGGCATTAGTAAAATGAACGCGTCATTCCCAGGTGGTATGTGCTTCGCGTACAACGCTGACCTGTACTACCGCGACTACTTCCCGGACGTGGACCTCGGCTGGTGGCTGTTCGCCGTCACCGTGGGCATCGGCTCCATCGGCGTCGTGGTCGGCGGGGTCATCTCCGACAAGTTAGTATACTATATTGTAAATTTTGTTTTTATGAAGTCAAAGTCAAATAAGCTTTATTCAAATAAACTTAATTATTAAGTACTTTTGAATCGTCTATATTTTCCTACCACCAGTTTCAGACAGATGGCAAGCGCTTGCCCGCTATCACGCCTGATGGTTAGCGATGTCAGGGATGTACCGTGCTGTGATCTGATGATGGCCATTCAGGGAGTGAATAGAGGAGATTCAGATCGCTATACACACCCAATCCACTGATCTGACCAGCATTCTAAAAGGTTAAAGGACATGTTTAAAAAAAACCGCGAAAATAGCATGAAAATGTATGGAAATCCACAAACGAGAACTCTGACCCATTACTCTTTTAGAATGCTGATCAGATCAGTTAGGTGTGTATAGCGATCTGAATCTCTCCATTCACTCCCTGATGGCCATCATCAGATCACAGCACGGTACGTCCTTGGCACAAAACCAAGGCTTCAAAGTTACCTTGTTTGTATGAAAATAACACCTGTATCCCTAGACAAAGTTGATGAGTACCTATAGATATTCTTGTAGTAACACCAGTAGGGTTATTCACGATTGTCGGAAATCTATTAGTCGAAAGCTTTCGATTCGAATCAGTATCCTCCGATATTACAAAAATATAGCTATTTAAAAATACATTCGACTGGCCTTCGATTCACTTTTCGACGGGAAAGCGCAATGCATTTACAAAGTTTGAAAGCATAAGGTAGTAAATAAGATCGAAGACTATAGACTTTGCGATTCGATTCGGAAAGTTGGTTTCCGACAATCGTGAATAACCCCCCAGGCCTCCTTCACTCGCTCAAAATCGCGCGGTAAGCACCTACCGCTAGCCGTTCCGCCGGCGGGACTAGTGAGCAGAGGGCCGCCACGCGCCCGCCGCCGTACGAGCGCGGCATCTTACTGCCTGCGTAGATATTGTCTCTTTATTATAGTAACAATGTGGAATCGACATTACTGTGCTGTGTACGGATGTCAAAATCAAAAAACCAATAAACGATTGTCGTTTTTCACATTATGATACTATGCGCGCCAAATAAGAATAGTACTGTCAAACGGCCATTTTCTACTTTGTTCCTTTTCTTGCACATTCCTACACCTTGAAGTGGAAGCGAAACGCAAACAAAAATGGCCGCTTTGACAGTACTATTCTTATTTGGCTCGCATAGTACATGCTGCACAGTTCATTTAAAAGAAGACAACCTTAACGTTGCGTCGTCAGAAAGGGTAGGAGCACGCGATAGAAAGAGAGGCAACTACTAGGTGACCTGCGCGACCTGAATTGCACTTTATTGTGTCGGATTTAAAGTCGCTTTTTATTTAAATGACTTTGCCGCGTGCTGCTTCTGTACCTTGTACTATTAGTTATTCTGCGGTAACACTGTCGTCAAATGGTCAGGTTCGTGGCCAAGATGGGCATCCGGTCACGCGTGCTGGTGCTGGCGCTGTCGCAGCTGATCGCGACGCTGCCCGCCTTCGGCTCCGTCGTGTTCGGCCCGCTCTGGGCCATGATCACGCTCGCCATCTCCTACTTCTTCGGTGAGTACACTATCTATGGTTAACCCGACCCTAAACACATGACTTACAAAGTCTTGCGATTTAAGTAACCTGGCGAACAAACTGCACATAATATCTGTCTCTTTGGCAGAAGCAGACATGGTCGATTGTTCGTATTTTGAGGTTTTGATGAAGATAAGTTCTGGTTAATTATGTCAATAGCTAATATGTTTAGCTTGAAAATGACCATGTCTGCTTCTGCCAAAAAGCCTTCTTAATCGGACTTTCGCTACAACGAACATTCCGTTCTCGCGATAGTGGCTTAGATATAAGCTCAGACATATCTATTTATACAGCTAAAGCATATTTTGAACGCAAGACGGACACACCCTGGTTTTAATGGACAAACTGGGACAAACATCTTCAACCTAGCATAGTCAAAAAGTTTTGATTTCCTCCGTATTTTTTGTGACTCAGCAGGTAGTCGTGGCACACTTTAACGGCATGTCATGTCAGCATTGTCAGTCAGTAACTTAAAACTATCGTCAGACATTTTTAATGTCCCCACTACTGAGGCACAGGCCTGCAGGGTGGATAAGGAGGATGGGCCATAACCAACCACGCAGGCTCAATGCGGATTATTGGTTGTTAACAACTTCAAATGGAGCCGGGACCGACGGCTTAAAGTACCTTCCGAAGTATGGACGAACGCGAATTCCTTTTTGATCACCCATCCCATGACCCTTGCGAAAGTTGCTTAACCTTCGCAACCACAGGCCACTGCGCCACCGAGCTCCTCAAACTATATTTCTACCTAAACCCAACATAAAGTGTAACCTTCCAGCGGAGATGTGGTTCGGCATCGTGTTCGCGATCCTGGTGGAGATAGTGCCGCTGTCGGTGCGCTCCACCACCGTGGGCGTGTTCCTGTTCGTCATGAACAACGTGGGCGGCAACCTGCCCATCCTCGTCGACCCCGTCTCTAAGGCCATCGGCTACAGGGAGGCTATCATGATCTTCTACGCCGGCTTCTACGGAATCAGTAAGTAGATAGATAGATAGATAGATAAAACTCTTTATTGCTCACACATTACATTAATAGTTAAAAATAAAACATTAAAAACTATAGTGGGCAAAGGCGGCCTTATCGGAAGCGATCTCTTCCAGGCAAACCTTAGTTACAAAGGATAACTTATTTATTAAAAGAGGCAGTGTGCCAGCAACATACTTACAATACACAGAATATTACATTTTACACAGGAAACAATATATAAATTACATAAATAAAAATAAACGATATAAATACACTACATAAACATACACATATATAATAGTTGTTGCAAACTAGGATTTGGTTAGGAGGTGTGCGTGTAATTTTTTCCTAAAAGTAGCAAGGGATTCCGAGTGGCGGACTTCACTTGGTAGGCTATTCCAGAGAATTGTAGTCTTGACTGTATAAGACTCTTTGTAGTAGCCAGATTGGGTGAGAGGGATGTTCAGGCGGTTGTCAGATTTGGACCTAAGTGGCCGACTATGGCTGACGCCCAGAGGTTGGAAACGCTCCTTAAGGTAAGGAGGAGATCTAGGATCATACAGTATTTTGTACAGCAGAGTAAGAGCGTGCTCCTGACGACGCAGCCTGATGGGAAGCCACCCTAATTTTTTCCTGAACTCAGACACATGGTCGAACTTGCGCAACCCGTATATAAATCGAATACACAGATTCTGTAGACGTTCAAGTTTGTTTAGTAAATCCTCATTGAGGTCAATGGCTGAGACATCTGCGTAGTCGAGGATTGACAAAAGGAGTGATTGCGAAAGCTCGACCTTGGTCCTCACAGGGAGCAAATTTCTCCATTTACGTAAGGAACCAGCTGCACCGTAAACTTTTCTGCTCACCTCGGCAATGTGGGGAGACCATGAAAGGGTGCTGTCAAAAAGAACGCCAAGGTTTTTGACTACATCGCTGTAGGGCAAAGGAACGGAATCGAAAAGGAGAGGTGGGACATTAACGTGTTTTAATTTGGCAATCTGCTTAGAACCACCGATAATGATGGCCTGCGATTTATGGGGATTTACAGTGAGCCCATGGGACTGGCTCCATTCAAGGATTGTGGCAAGGTCGGCATTAAGACTTGCAATCAGGTGGGAGATATTGTCAATAGGAGCTTGTGAATAGATTTGCAAGTCGTCAGCATACAAATGATACTGACATGAAAGAAGAGGTGTTAGGAAGTTAATAAAGATAGAGAAGAGAAGAGGGGAAAGGACTCCACCCTGAGGTACACCCGCCATGACGTCAGAAGGAGCAGACAATTTTTCGTCAACACGGACACATTGTCGACGTTCGACGAGGTAGCTGCGAAACCACCCGACCACGGCATCTGAAACTAGGACAGTCTTCAGCATTGCCAGGAGTATATCAAAATCAACCGTGTTAAAAGCATTGCTGAAGTCCAGGAGTACTAAGGTAGTGAGCTGTTGATTAGCCATACCCTCTCGGATGTCATCAGATACCTTGGTCAAGGCGGTGACAGTGCTATGCCCCGGGCGGAAACCCGACTGGAAAGGACTAAGGAAATGATTAGTATTAACAAAGACGCTGATTTGGTGAAGTACAAGACGCTCAAGAACCTTAGAGAGAAATGGGAGGATAGAGATAGGCCTGAAATGAGAAGGTAGAGAAGGATTAGAGGATTTGGGGATAGGAATGACCACAGCTTGTCGCCAGCAACTTGGAAAAGTGCCGGAATTTAAAGAAAAATTAAAGATGTGGGAAAGAATAGGAAGAATATCAGAGCCACATTGCAGAATCATTCGCCGACTTATTCTATCCGAACCCTCCGCATTTGATTTAATATCAAGGATAGTCTTTTCTACCTCTCGCTCAGACACATGTCTAAAGGAAAGGGCAGAATAAGTTGGGATAGGTAAGGTGGCGAGAGAACGCAGCGTGGTTTGTTTGACGTGTGAAGAGAGAGGGGAATAAGAAGTAAAGTAGCTGTTCAAGGAGTCAGGATTTAAATTATGTGGAAGTTTTGATTTTGACTTGCCAATTCCAAGAGAATTAAGAAAAGACCACACCTTTGCTGGATTACCGTTGGAAACTGAAGAATGTATGTGTTGGCGCTGCGCGTCCCTACATAGTCTATTACAGCGATTCCGTAACTCTTTATAGCGGCGTCGGGTAAGCTCCGTCGGGTCAGACTTGTATCTTGCCTTAGCTGCATTACGTCGATTCATTAGGGCCTTGATATCCGCGGTGAGCCACGGAGTAGGGAGATGTTTTAGTCGAACAGTACGTAGCGGAGCATGCCGATCAAACAGCTGAATTAGAAACGAGTTAAAGATTTCCAGCTTCAGATCGATAGTTGGCGCATCAAAGACCGCATTCCAGTCGATATCCCTAAGGTCGGTCATAAAGCTCTTCCCGTCAAGGTTTTTAAAGTCACGTTGCAGGATCACTCGTGGCTTAGGCTTAGGACATCGAATTTTATAAGAATGGAAAATAAGGTCATGATAGGAGAAGGCGTCAGCAGACAGTTGCCCGTGACGTGACTACTGACATGATCATTGGAGGATACCATAACAAGATCTAACAAGGAAGGTTGGCAGCCAGGAAAGTGATGAGTTGAAGAAGACGGAAGGGTATTAAGATTCAAAGAGTCCACGATTGAGCATAGCCGGGAAGAACGAGAGTCACGCTTGAGTAAGCAGGTGTTAAAGTCACCCATAATTATTGTGTGATCTACCGTGGGTACCAAATTCTCTAATAGGGATTCAAATTTTGAAAAATAGTCAATGTGGAGATTTGGGCTATAGAAAACTCCAAGAAGAACCTTAAGATGGCCGAGAGAGACCTCCAGAAAGAGATGCTCCGACGACTCCGAGTATTGAGAAGGAGATTTGTCTAGGATTTTAAAAGAGAGATGATTTCTAAGGTAAATGGCTACACCACCGCCCCCCTTGCCAGTCCTGTCATTGCGGATGAGATGAAAACCAGGGAGGGAGTAAGAGGAGGAAGGAAGACAAGGTTTTAGAAACGTTTCTGACACCAGAACCGCGTGGATGTTAGGGTTACTTGAGATAGTGTCCACCAAATCCGTATAGTGCGCAGGGATGCTTTGTGCGTTCAAGTGGATCACATTAAGGTTTTTGGGAAACGGTGAGAACTCCGAAGCAAGAAGTGTATCCAATGGCAGAGATGCACTGTGAAAACTACAGTCGGAAACATCACTAGCGGCTGAGTGAAAATCCGAGCTGTCACTCGTGAGGGAATCATCATTATTAAAAATAGTTTGCAACATTGATATATAAAATAAATAAAATTAAATATGATATAAAAATAATAATAATAGAAAAAAATCTACAAATTACATTAAATACTACCCGCCAGCAGTGTAAATTAAACACAAAATCAAAAACAAACAACAAAATATAGTAAGGCAGATGAACCGAAAGAAAGAGAAAAAAGAAAGATTAATGAGGAATTCTCACGTAACTGTCAATGGGCGCATTCCAACAGACAAACCTCCGAGCCACCCAATCACCACAGACAGTAATAATTTAAAAAATATTTTCAATGGTCAAAACACACTATGGCGATCGATGACTCAGCGATTAGCGTGCTGGAACGCACCTAATGTCAAAGAATCAAGACATGTTGATTGTTGACACAAACAATTGTCATATTTGCTTGTCAAAACAAAAGTGAAAGTTAATAAAAAAAGTTATTTTAAATTATTTAAAAGTAGGTAGTGCGTGTGTTAAATAACTGTTAGGCTTAAAAGATATAACTACAAATATTAGTTACACTACCTACAATTTGATACAATCCAACGTAGGTATAACTACACACTAAATAATCTAAAAGATACATGCAGAAAAGTACGAAATAATGACAATGAACAAAACGTGCCGTTGCTATTATTATAAGTTATATTATTATGCGTTGTTGGCCGAGGTACTTGCGGAGATAATGCGAAAATCAGCTAGAGATTCTACCTTATGTCTTTTTCCATCTGGAGTCTTGATGTTAATGATACCGTCCATTGTCCAGCAGTTAGATACGCCAAATTTTTCCCTCGCAGCCATAAAAACATCATGACGAGATTTAGTTAAGAATTCCGAGAGCGTTATCTTTGACCCCTTCAGTGCAGTCTTGTTTTTCCATAAAGAAGAACGTATGGAGACATCAGCAAGTTTAACAACAATTGGTCGGGGTTTGCTGTTGCCCTGTTTGCCCAGCCGATAACTTGCAGTTATGTTGTTTGTCGTTAAACTTTGGACTTTGCAAATAGTCGCCAACTTGGAGACCACAGTAGCACAAGTGTCCTCACCTTTCTGCTCAGGGATGCCATGCACAAGGAGCATTTTGCGTCTAAAGCGCATTTCAATACGATCAACACGATTACGAAGCGATTCCACCTCAGAGCGGAGCACAGCAAGGCCATTGCAGACAAAGGATTTAAAATTAGTGAAATCAGTGTTGAGTGCTGCTATAGAATTTGGGTTCTTACGTGAGGCAGATGCTACGTTTAACTCTGCTTGGAATTCTGCCATCTTCGTTTCAAACATTTTAGTCATTTCCAACAAGTTAGCCTCCAGCTTCGAGTGGTCCATTGTGTGGTGTGGTGTCTTGAGATGAAGGAGAAGATATAAGGAAAACAAATACTGCAGGCGAGTAGCAATAAATATGCCTAATATTTTAGCATAAGACTTTTGCCAAATTACTTTGTTTTAAGAGTTTTAAAATGTAAAATATACGGAGCTAGTTTAATTTGTAGTTTACTTGGCAACTACCCGCCAAAAATTCCTACCCGCCAAAAATAAGTAGTGGTTCAGTTATTCCGTGCACAATAACGTCTTATCTTTTGGCCCTCCTGTCCTGGTCGACCCCGTGTCCAAAGCCATTGGCTATAGGAAGGCTATATCATGAGCTTCTACGCCGGTTTCTAAGGAATCAGTAAGTAGTGGTTCAGTTATTCCGTGCACAATAACGTCTTGTCTTTGACCCTTCTGTCGAAGTCGACCTCGTGTCCAAAGCCATTGGCTTCAGCAAGACTATCATGATCTTCTACGCTGGTTTCAATGGAATCAGTAAGTATAGTAGTCTTCGGGCCATCTTGGTGACTTCATTTCCAAGGCCTTTAGATACACCTGTTCGTCATGAACAACGTGGGCGGCAACCTGCCCATCCTCGTCGACCCCGTCTTCAAGGCCATTGGGTTCAGGGAGGCTATCATGATCTTCTACGCCGGCTTCTACGGAATCAGTAAGTATAGTAGATAATAGGTAGTCTATCAATCGGATCATCTTGGTGACTTCGTGTCCGAGGCCTATAGATGCACCCTGTTCGTCATGAACAACGTGGGCCGCAACCTGCCCATCATCGACCCCGTGTCCAAGGCCATCGGCTACAGGGAGGCTATCATGATCTTCTACGCCAGCTTCTATGGAATTAGCAAGTTGTAGTTCTTTATGATCTTACTTAAGTTTTATTAAGCTATTTTGTGACTCATAATGAAAGACTTCGTGTCCAAGTTCTCTTAGCTCATAATAAGGACTTCGTGTCCATCCAAGACCAGAGAGGCTATCATAAACTTCTATGGCTTTAATAGAATTATTGTAAATCGCTCTAAATCTCCTTATTCCCCCCACAGGTAGCATCCTGTTCTTCCTAACGATGTTCCTGATGGACGGCCCCGTGGAGCCGAAGCCCGAACTGGCCGCGAGTCCCGCGGGCGTGGACAACCGCGCC
Organism: Agriphila tristella; assembly: GCA_928269145.1. NCBI lineage: Eukaryota > Metazoa > Arthropoda > Insecta > Lepidoptera > Crambidae > Agriphila > Agriphila tristella. The sequence goes on from OV743445.1 coordinate 22,821,505, forward strand.
TACGCGCACGACGACGCCCGCGCCGCCCGAGCGTTGCCCACCGCGCCCGACGCCAGCCGGCTATAGACTACACTAACGGTTCAAATCCAGGAAATAGACACGACGCCATGTTGACAGTAAAATGGCAGAACAAAATGGCTGACTAGATACGCGGTTACAAAATGGCGGGAAAAATCAATTTTTAACCTTTTAAAGACTGTCAATCAGTCCCCGAGCGACTGTAATTTCTACTAGTTTATATGGCCGCGTACGCACTTGGTCGCCCGGTCGCCGGGCCAAACTGTAGGCCATTAGCGCTGCGCGACCTGAATTGCACTTTATTGTGTCGGAGCAAAAGTCGCTATTTATTTAAACGACTTTGCGAAGTGCTGCTTCTGTTGTCGGGCGACTAGCCGCGCAGAGGCGACTCACAGACGGTTCTTATTAATTTATCTGTTTTTGCAACAGAGGACGTGCCTTTATTTTTCCTCGTTTCTTTCTCTATAATTACTTAGCAATGATAATATTGCAACTTCCATGCACACATGCACAAGAACTCTACCCTTATTCTAGTCGCTCGGGCCAAGTCGCCCATTTTTTGGTTTCCTGGGGGGTTATTCACGATTGTCGGAAATCTAGTCGAAAGCATTCGATTCGAATCCGTATCCTCCGATATAACATAAATATAGCAATTCACAAATACATTCGACTGGCATTCGATTCACTTTCCGAAGGGAAAGCCCAATGCATTTACAAAGTTAGGTAGCATAAGGTAGAAAATAAGATCGAAGACTATAGACTTGCCGATTCGATTCGGAAAGTTGGTTTCCGACAATCGTGAATAACCCCCCTGGAGACTGAGTCGCTCGTCGACCGGTCGACAGTGCGTTTCAGCTCTAAATGGCTTCTTTAAACTATATTCCCACCTTCGAGTAATTACAAAATATCGACTCTTCCGGTGTGATATTAACGGATAAATTCACACCACCCATGCTCAGCTCAGTTCCAATATTTTAATAAAAATAGTTGAACTGATTCCTCTTCTTGCCATTAATTTAAATTCAATACTTTTACTGAATAGCTACTCTGGACAAGATCGAGTTAAGGATCTAATTAACGTCAAAAATCTGACACTTGAACCCCCTTGGGCGTCCACGAATACTTGTTGTATTCGTGAACCCCCTAAGTTAATCTTTTCTAGATTTATATGACCCTGGTACCTAGAATTAAAAAATATTGTTTACCATACGTGCCGGACTACAGCTGGGCCACAAAAAAAAAAGTTGGAAATCTGACTTTTTGACTATGCCATGATGAAGTCGATAATTTGTCGGAATTTGTCGCCAAAAACCAGAATTTGTCGGTCTTGCGTTTAGGAGATACGTGTGGCTCAGCTGTAGAGACGTCTCTACAGCTGAGCCACACAGATCTCGAAAACGGAAGGTCGTAGCGAAAATCTGATTACTCGTATGTGTAGCCGGTATTTTGTCGGATTTTGTCGCCAAAAACCAGAGTTTGTCGGTCTTGCGTTTAGGAGATACGTGTGGCTCAGCTGTAGAGACGTCTCTACAGCTGGGCCACACAGATCTCGAAAACGGAAGGTCGTAGCGAAAATCTGATTACTCGTATGTGTAGCCGGAAGTTTGTCGGATTTTGTCACCAAGAACCAGATTTTGTCGATCTTGCGTTTAGGAGATATGTGAGGATACGCTGTGGAGACTTTTCTACCTGGATCTTGAGAAAGGAAGGTCATAGCGAAAATCTGATAACTCGAGTGTGTAGCCGTTAGTTTGTCAGAATTTGTCACCAAGAATCAGATTTTTTCGATCTTGCGTTTAGGAGATATGTGAGGATACGCTTACGACCTTTCGTTCTCGAGATCCAGGTAAAAAAGTCTCCACAGCGCATCCTCACATATCTCCTAAACGCAAGATCGACAAAATCTGATTCTTGGTGACAAATTCCGACAAACTAACGGCTACACACTCGAGTTATCAGATTTTCGCTATGACCTTCCTTTCTCAAGATCCAGGTAGAAAAGTCTCCACAGCGTATCCTCACATATCTCCTAAACGCAAGATCGACAAAATCTGGTTCTTGGCGACAAAATCCGACAAACTACCGGCTACACATACGAGTAATCAGATTTTCGCTACGACCTTCCGTTTTCGAGATCTGTGTGGCCCAGCTGTAGAGACGTCTCTACAGCTGAGCCACACGTATCTCCTAAACGCAAGACCGACCAACTCTGGTTTTTGGCGACAAAATCCGACAAATTAGCGGCTACACATACGAGTAATCAGATTTTCGCTACGACCTTCCGTTTTCGAGATCTGTGTGGCCCAGCTGTAGAGACGTCTCTACAGCTGAGCCACACGTATCTCCTAAACGCAAGACCGACAAATTTTGGTTTTTGGCGACAAATTCCGACAAATTATCGACTTCATCATGGCATAGTCAAAAAGTCAGATTTCCAACTTTTTTTTTTGTGGCCCAGCTGTAGTCCGGCACGTGTTTACCATACGTTTTACTTCAGGGTATTAAAATTATATAAAAGTTAACCTTGTCTAGATTTATGTGATCCTAGTTCTTTTTCTGCGGGGATTCCCTAGAAAAACAACGTGTTTTCATTTTGACAAGAAAACATTCGATGTGATGCGTCTTTAAGGTACCACAAAAAAAAAATATTTCATCTATCATTTAGTTGTTCCGTTAGGAACTTCAAATAAAATTTCAATTTCATCATAAAATATAATAGTCAAACAGTTGATTTTACAGGAATAAAGGGCACATTGGTCTCATTCGGCACACCTAGTTGATCGGAATGGAAAAAGGAATTTCATATCGATATTTTCTTCTTTTCATTTTTTCGTTTTTGACTCTGGGGGGTTGAAGTGGAATACAAATTCTAAAATTATTCTTGGACTCCCTGGCAGGGGTTTCAAGTGTAATAGTGAGTTTTCATGGACACCCCAGGGGGTTTTAATGGGGGTATCAAGTGGAAAGAACGGATCTTGTCAGTTAGTCGATTGTCCCCCTAGTCCACGTTTAGTTTAGTACCCACAAGGGTACTAAACTAAACGTGGACTCGCATGCTTATGTGATGATAGCTTCAATCCCAGCTTTAGATGTAAGTTTTCTAAATGTGTGAATGTGACAAAGAAAGTCGTCTCTGTCTAACGAAAGCTGGCATCATAATGGTAGCGCCACTTGTTGATTAAATTAATATGTTATTGGCAACTGACCCGTTTAATAAGGCGCAAAATTAAACGCTTTTCCAACCACATGTCAGCTTTCGTTAGAACGACTCTAAGAAATGAATGGCATTGAATCTCAAATGTATGTACTTAATAAAAGTTATTAAACATCAACAATTAAACAACGTGTTAATGAAACGCAAAATGAGAAAACCGTTTCTCATTTTGCGTCAATTCATTAAGGGTGCACCGAGCGTCCACTAGCGCCGCCAATCAAGAAAAAATCATTACAACGAAATAACTATGTTTAACAAAATTCGGAAACATATAAAAACTAGTATTAGTTATAAACTATTTTTGTATGCGTAAAATTCTAAGTTTAAATGCATTCGTGTGGTTAAAATCTGGATTAACGCCTAAAGTGGCCACTTTAGGCGTTAATCCAGGTTTTAACTACACAAACACATTTAAACCAGGAAAAAAACGCATACAAAAATAGTTTATAACTATTACTAGTTTTTATATGTTTCAGAATTTTGTTAAACATAGTTATTTCGTTGTAATGATTTTTTCTTGATTGGCGGCGCTAGTGGACGCTCGGTGCACCCTTAACACTTTGTATTTAAAATGGACTCTGACCAAAAATACAAGTGTTTTTGAAACCAAAGTACTTTCCCTTCGTTTTTAGTAAACTGATATTTTTTATTTATTTTGAACATGTCATAGATGCTTGGTTCAGTCAGAAACAAAGCGATTTATTTTCTTTTAACCCAGAATTCCTAAAACAAAATGCTCATTCGTTTATAGAATGATAAATGACTGCTTTCCAAATTCTTCCTTGAATGCCCACTTTCCCAGATTGGACAATTCTTCGAGAAAATATTAAGTATATCCCCGTCAATTGGTATTGCGCTAGAACCTTGTCACATTAACATCCACGTTGACGTGATCCGCATCTAAAAATGTCTAGAAACAAGAAAATTCTAATAGGTAATCTAATATATAATTATTATTTTCAGTAAGATAGGCTCTAGGTATATAAAAAATTTACAATTGTTTTTCGTTTTTGAGGTTAAAATCATTACCAATTGACGGGGATAGTACCACCTCTTCCCAGAACTGTCCAATCTGGGAAAGTGACAGTACACTGGGAATTTGGGTAGTGGTAATATAGGTACTTAGGCGAAATGTAGGTACTTACTGAATGATGAATGCAGTTACCATTGTGATATGATTTTGTAAATATTTATTGTGTATTTAAGTTTCTCTATGTAAATACAATAAAATGTTGACTATTGATTCTGTTCTATTTATTTATCTTCAACGGCAGTTAACATTTTGCTCTTTCCCTGTTTTTTATACTTGAAAAGTTTTTCTTTTCTCCTTGATTTCCAGCATTTTGTTTCTTCTTTTGATAAAACATATTCACCGCTCATCACCACAGAATTCAATTTATCTGTAAAAAATAAAGAAACAATTTTATAAAAAATAAGACAAGACCATAGTATAAAGGAAAGGAACTAAGTCCTGTATTTATAAACCACTTTCAACGTTGAGAGCTATCTTGAGATCATACCTTCTCAGCATCTCTGCTATTCCTATAAGAACAAAAGTGGTATGAGGACATAATCATCGCTCACGCGTGACGTCTCCGCCGCCCGCTCCGCCCCGGCGGAGACGTCACGCGTGAGCACGTCGACCCCTCAACGTGCGTACGCTGCAGTCACCGCTGCTAACCGACCCGCTGTTCAACAACTCGAGCGGGGCACCAATGAGGGAGACAAACAACGTCGACCGGTCTCTAAGCCTGTGCACGGAGACTGGATGAAAAATGTGACGAGGACGGCTTCAAAAAGGTGGAAAGGAAGAGGAAGCCCACCCGCCGTAACCTTTGTGGCACCGCCCCGACCGGACACGACCACCTGCTACGTCCGGCTATCCCGACAACGCTCGTGTATGTATCTCGCCTGCACTACAGCACGAAGCCTGATGACATCGGAGAGTACATCAGAGTTAAGACCAAATTCAGTCTGAGGGTCGAGCGGTTGGAGTCCCGCCACAATGTGAACTTCAACTCATTCGTGGTGAGGGTGCCGACCGAACATCTGTCGACCTTCATGAAAGAAGATTTTTGGCCGAAAGGTGTCTTGTTCCGACGGTTTCGCGGTCGGATACCGGACACTGCATTGCGCAACACGTCGCTGCCCTCTATACGTGTAAACAAATAGATTAATTTTTAATAATTATGTATGTTAGTCTGTAAGGTATATATTGTATGGGCCTAGTTGCCTGAAATAAATGGTTAAATAAAAAAAATAAAATAATAATGACATTAGGTATAAATGAACCGGAGGGGAACCCCTAAGCACAATATAGAGAGAGTACAGTAGTTAAGTTTAGCCTCGCGCGCTCGAAAAACGCACACATAGACATCTCTCACAGACACTGTAAAACCTGAATCTCAAAACAATCTCAAACCACTTTAGTACGTGACGCAGCGGCGAGAGCCTGTCTTTGTGTGTGTGCGATGCTCATTGACTTCTATAGAAAAAAATTTTTTCATGTCAGTGGCGATGCTCGAGCGCCCGTAGTACTAAACTTAAGTTCTGTTAGTCTCTCTATTTATTTTGTGCCCTAAGTATGATCTCAAGGTAGCTCTCAACCTTGAGAGTGGTTTATAAATACGGGCCTAAGTGGTTACTATCAGGGCCCTATTTCACCAAGTCGACATTTGTCAACAACATATGTTGGTTAATTTTACAATTGTCGTTACTTTAATAAGGGACAGGTATGTTGTGAAACAGGGATATTGTTTACAAGTCGACATATTTGTAGATTTGTCAGTAATTCTTGACATGAGATTGGAGCTGAGTCAACTTTGCGTGACAATTGTCGACTTGTAAATATTATCCACTGTTTCTCAACATAATTGTCCCTTATTAAAGTAAAAAATACTGTAAAAATTGCCGACATATGTCACTGACAAATGTCAATTTGGTGAAATAGGGGCCAGAAGTCACGACAGGTCAATCATGGAGAGTATGCAAGAGGCACGAAATTAATATTACCTTACCAGTCAAACTGCTTAGTTTGGCACCAAAATGTTTAGTGTAAGAGAGAGAGATTTTATGAAGTAGGTACCTATCTCTAAAATCTTTTGTTAATACAGTTCAAAGCATTATTACCAGTATCATTTAATTCAGCTACGTCATCAATTTTCCTTTTATGTTTTTCAATCTTCTTTGCTCGTGCATTATGTACTTCCGTGTAAGTATCCTTCTCTTCTTCATATGATAAATAACTTTCTGAATCTTTGAACAGTTTGACACCTCCTTTGATTTTACGCTTCCTGTTGATAACAATAGAGAAAAATAGTTTAAAATCCTCACTAATCCTTACTTCCTTACTAATATTATAAATGTGAATGTCTGTTTGTTTGTTTGTTTATTTGTTTGTTTGTTACGCCTTCACCTCTTAACTACTGAACCGATCATCATGAAATTTTACACACACGTTGTCAGGGGTACAGAGAAGGACATAGGGTACCTTTCATCCCGAAAAAAGGAACTGTTCCCGTGAGATAGACAAAATACTATCCACGCAGACGAAGTCGCGGGCGGAAGCTAGTAATATTATAAATGTGAAAGTTTGTTTGTTTGTTACGCCTTCACGTCTTAACTACTAAACTAATCATCATGAAATTTTGCATACACGTACGTAGTCAAGGGTACAGAAAAGGACATAGGGTATCTTTCATCCCAAAGAAAATGTATTGTTCCCAAGGGATAGCAAAAAAACGTTTCACGCACCACTAGTAAAAAATAAATACTTTATTGATTAGTTTCTAAGCTAAAAAGCCTGTGACTTCATCTGTGTGGAAAGTTTATTTTGCTATCCCTTGGGAACAGTACCTTTTTTCTGAATGAAAGGTACAGTACGAAGCATATATCTTGAAATCGGGTGGAGATTGCACGGAACGGAACGCGTATTTTGGGCATGCGTAGCGGTAAGGGGCGCGGGCGGCGGGAGAGGGGCGCACGCTATTGGTCGCTCACAAGAGCACATGTGCAAACTTATCCCCACTACGTCGAAAAAATTTCAAGATATAACCTCGTGGGTACTGTACCTTATGAGATTCTCTGTACCCCACAATGTGTATGCAAAATTTCACAATAACAAAAGCATAACAAAACAAACTGCATTAATAATATTAGGAAGGACAAGCTATAATGTTTTGATACAACCCACAACAGCAGAGCTTTAGACGGAGTACAACCCCCCCAGATAAAGAATGGGATTGGAAACGGTTAATCACTCTTGCCACAAGTATGAGTGAGAGAGGGATATAGGTTTGGTGATTAGGTGTGGGAGCAAGAAGTGAACATGTACAATGCCATTTTCAATAATCTTTATTTGCACGGTTAGTAAATGCTGTAAACCGGAATTTTCAGTCTCATTCACCTGAGCGGGTTATACATACAAAATGTGATATGATAAAAAGTAGCAGATAGTAATAGAAAACATAGTAATGAGGTCTTACTTATTGCCATTTTGTTCGATATCAACAAATTCTACTTTTTTGTTGATTATAGCAGATATTTTGGCACCAATCTTTTTCTGCATTTCTTCCGGCACCTTCACATCATTGTAATGACTGGCGCCTTCTAAATGCCTTTCAGATTTAAGTTTTATATTTTCTGGAAAAGACAAATTCAGTAATTAGAAACAATCTTTAAATATTAATGATTTAGAAACTGAAATATGTAGTGATATGGCGCAGAAGAGAAGAACAATGCAAACCTTTTTTACTTTGTTCCTTCCCTCTTGACTGTTCAATTAAATTAGTAAAAGACGAGTCCACAGCTTCTTGAAAACGAGACAAATCCTCATCGTCTGAGGAATCAGACATGTTAAAATAAATAATATTTTTACGAAACACAGGCAAAAAACGTGTTTTACTTTTGACTACTTTTGACGTTTACTTGTTTATAAAAGTTTACAAAGATTGTTAATAACAAACAAGTGAAAACTTGAAACACACAGACAGATTATTGAGCGAATTTATGCTTTTAAAACACTCTTTATAAACATTCCCAAGTACCGTCGACTTGAACTCGACATCGACGCTCGATGCCGACGCCGATGCCGACGCTGTCGAATAATCGGTACTGCATGGTACTGCCCAATTAATTTTGCGTCGATTTGGTGAGCGTCGAGAACGAGAGTGAATGGAAAAGTGCCGTCGACTTGAGGTCCGCACGAGATCCGTCTCGGATATTAATTTATGCGTCACGGTCCGTTTTATTCAGAACATTTAAGATAAAACAAAAAACTTTGTTGACATATTTTTACAATTTTGTTTGTTTTAAGGTCCGGTATGGACAATTAATCCTTAGTTTATTTGATTTCACAAAGAAGTCACTTAATTTCGTGGTATTTAAAGTGTTTCATTTAATTTTCAATAAACGCGTGTGTCGGTAACGGAACGTCAAAATTGACATGACAGCCAGGCGTAAATAATAAATAAATAAACTTTAAAACAACATAAACGATCCAAAAAACCTTATTTTCATAATCTTTTAGTGTTAACTGTAAAACTACGTGTTGTGCATCATATCCCACAGAGTTGGCGGAAGAAGTAAGTATAGGTTACTGCCGCGTATCTATTTACTATTTTTGTACACTGAGCATAGAATCACTACGTTTACTTTTGTGTGAATATTTTGTTTGTTTAAATCATCAAGGCCCGGAAAATGAGCCACAATATATTTTCTATTGTTGTCCGGACACCGGAGGCCATTGATGAATTTTATTAAGATATTTGAGAAAGTAGGTAACTAAATATTGTTTTATTTGCTCTTTATTAGGCACTAAAGACTTAGATACTCAAAATTTTTCAGATATCCCTTATTAGTAAATTCATTCCTATGTATTTTGTAGATACCTGTGTCAAGAAAAGTGAGTCAGGTGCAGATTGAGCTCCTCGTGGGCATTATGGAGGAGCACAGCCTTGGCTAAAGGCCAGTCCTTGGACATGCCTCAGGCCAAGGCTGCTGTTAGGCAACAGTGGGAGTTGCGGTCACACTCAATGCGCTGATGAGGCACCAAGAGACAAGCAATAGGAGAGTTTTTGTTTTTCTTTGCTTATTTCATAAGCCTTGTATTCGTGGTAAACTTGCATTGAGCAATGGATGAGGAACAATAACCAGGCAGCTAATCGTCTAACATCAAAATCTATCACAATCGCTTTCATTTGACAAATGGATGTGACACATTGCTGCATTTCTTTGGTAAGTTTTTATTTGTGTCAAAAATAAGTATCAATGTTCTGTCAAATAAAAGCAATTGCTATAGATTTTGAAATTAGACAATTAGTTTGTTTATGCTCATGACAGTTTGTGAACAGTCTGATATAACCCGATTCAAACTTTCTGACTTCTCTCGAGAACATCGCTCAAGATGCTGCGCAGAACACGAATTCGATGTAAGTGTATGTGGTGAGCTGCGGCACGGCTACGTGCATAGTGGCTTTCTTCATAGAAGTTGTAAAGTTTGAATCGGAGCGTACCAACACTTTGCTTTGCACACAATGCTTTTTATTACCGATTGTTTACCATGAACATGAGGCTTTACCCTACACTGGTGTTATGTTATGTTATGGTGGTGGGTGACTTCACTTCATATTTCAATGTCAACTCATATGCTATATATAAAGCACTTTAATTTCTTTGGCAGCAATAATCAATCCCTTTTTGAATAGCATGACTTTTACACACATTATGACACTTTAGGTGTACTGTGATGTTTGTTTATTTAGCATACTTTCAGCAGATATTAATTATATACTGCGTTCCTAAGGAAATGCAATATCTTTTGCCTGTTATTCAGACCATTAGATTGGGCATTTTTCTTTATGGACATATTTATGAAATTTTATTATTTTTCATTTTCATACAAACTAAATGCTTGAATGTAAATTGTCTAATAATAGAATATTATGAGCTTACAAAAATTTCTCTACTGACAACCTATGACGGTCCAGCAGTGACCACAGCCTCTCCCAAAAAATTGATCGGCAGATAAATTTTTTGGGTTACTCTAAAAAAAATATTATTTACCTACTTGCAGTGTGACACCTATAATTATGACTTAATCTACCATTATCAATTATGCTGTATCCATTTATATTTTCAGGAAGAATTTGCTATCCCAGTACTGCCAAGCCCACCCTCGCTTGGTGCAGAAGTAAAGGCTTACTCCCCTGCCCTCGACTCGCCAGCGCCAATGATGCCACCGGCCCCACTCCCCAGGCCGCCAGCCTCCCAGCCTAGCACGAACCGTGCTCCTCCAGTTGAAGGCAAGTTGTTTTGTTCATCATCGTCATCGTCGAAATATTAAGTTTAAAGCGGTACTTGCCTGTGATCCACCTGTCTTATTCCCCGTGGTGTACCACGAGCAAATTATTGCTCGTGGAACCCCCTGAATAACAATCTCTTTATTCAATATATTTTTATTGTCAATGGTACTCCATCTCAATTTGATATAAAAAAGACATTTAATAAGCAAACTGTTGTTTGATAAATAAAGAAATACAAATAGATTGTATTTGCATTTTATTTATCTGACGATTAGGGGTGCCACGGCCCATATAGTTTTTCCATGGTATCCTTTTGTCCCCTTGGGTGTTCCATGGGCTGAAATATTTGCTTGTGGTACCCCAAGGGATCCTAGACTGACTGAGGGACCACAGGCAAGTAACAGCTTAAAGCAATAATTTTCGTTAGAGTCAAATGTCCCTGCCCCTGCCAGCTAAATGGTTGTTTTTGGGTATGTGAAAAATTTCCCGGCTATACAATGTCCATCAGCCATTTTAATGTCCCCACTGCTGGAGTACAAGGTTTCCTTATGGGTGGATAAGGAGGATGGACCATAACCCACTACGCGGGCCCAATCCGGATCGGTGTGTGTTAACGACTGCTAATGCAGCAGGGACCAACGGCTAACGTGCCTTCCAAAGCACGGAAGAGCTCGAGATAATAAATTTATGGCCACCCATCCCATGACTGACCTTTGCGAAAGTTGCTTGACCTCCGCTCCAAACCTATGAAAAATTTACTTGGAAAAATAAAAAGGAATGTTTCGTATGAATTCCATCGAAAATTACTTAGGTAGTAGTGTAAAACATAAAAACTACGGAGCCCCATACTGTGCGTGACCCGACACGCACTAAGCCGGATTTAATCCAGTAAATGTTTGTGTAAAATGTATGTTTTAGGTCCTTCATCTGCACCAAATTCACGAGCTGCTTCGAAGCGAAAGCATAGAGCTGACGCCACGGTGGAAGTGAGTGAGTTCAAAAATATCTTTATATTGCTAAAAGAAAAATTATCACAGCTCAGTAGGTATTACAAGTTAACAGCACAATCAACAAAAACATCAACATTCAACAAAAAAAAGTATAAGGATTTTGTTTCGCGAAACAATGTTTTGATGATTGTGTAGGGAAAAACACTTGCTATGGACCCGGCCTGAGGTAGTTGTCCTACACTGCGCGGCCCGACGCGCATTACCAGTTTTAATGTAGTAATCGGCGGGAGACTCGAGAGCCGCTTCGAAGCGGAAGCGAGCGCACTACACGGAGCGAGCCAGTGAGTTCTAATCAAACTAATATCTTAATTACTCATGTGGTGTAATAAGGTTTTAAGAGGGCTTATTTTGCACAATAGCGCCGCCACTGGAAAAAATCATAATGCTTAAGGGTGCACCGAGCGTGCACTAGCGCCGCCAATCAAGAAAAAATCATTACAACGAAATAACGATGTTTAACAAAATTCTGAAACATATAAAAACTAGTATTAGTTATAAACTATTTTTGTATGCGTTTTTTTCCTGGTTTAAATGTGTTTGTGTAGTTAAAACCTGGATTAACGCCTAAAGTGGCCACTTTTGGCGTTAATCCAGATTTTAACCACACGAACGCATTTAAACTTAGAATTTTACGCATACAAAAATAGTTTATAACTAACACTAGTTTTTATATGTTTCAGAATTTTGTTAAACATCGTTATTTCGTTGTAATGATTTTTTCTTGATTGGCGGCGCTAGTGGACGCTCGGTGCACCCTTAAACAAAGACAAAATTGTGAATTATCTGTAGTGCACTTCAAACAAGCTTTGTGGTACATTTTATCATTTAAACAATATTTTGTTTAAGTGATAAAAAGTATCACAAAGATTGTTCGGAGTGCATTACGGAGAGATAATTCATTCACAGTTTCGTCTCTGTTTAAGCAGTTTTTTTCTAATGACGGAGCTAGAGAGCAGACTGTGTCTTCTTAAAATAGTATCGCTTTCGACCGATATGAATTAACGAGGGCACTGCAAAGCGTAATTCTCTTACAAAATGTCCCTTAAGTCAATGTCAAACATAAAATTATGAATCTGTCGTTCGTTAGCAATAGCAATAGATTTTAAAGTTTACGTTTGACATTTAAAAGTTACGGTATTCAACTCTACATTCACTTTTGATTGTACATAGGTATTTTGTTTTGTGATAAATTAATAATCTGTTTACGAAGAGGCAGCCACTTCACTGTAATAATTGATCACTTCATAGTTAGTATCATATCATCATAGCGGCCCATATCCATCCACCGATGGACGGAGGGCCTCCTATAAGATCGCACCACACACCCTGCTATCGACACTACCTACATTGTGTCAATCACTTATTACTACTAGCTCGTAGTCGAGGTAGCGGGTTCGAGTCTCGCTCGTCGCGAATTAACGCTATGTTTCGTGTCTCGTCTGTCTGGGAAGGTCGTTTTCACTACCCTGTTTTTATTTTTCTAGATCGCTCTTCAATCCCACTTGCGGTGGGGGGCGGAGCAGAGCATGGGGAGGGCGTGCAGCGGCGCGGGGAACTACGCGAGCGAGGTGGACACTACCACCACTACACACTAACTACCGTATCGTGACCGTGCTAGGAATATGTCAAGCAAAACAATATTCTTTGTATTGAAAAGTATGACACTATTCCCACTACACCGTTCCGTCCCCGGGCGTGCACGACACGCGACGTCGCCGAGCCGGGGACTATACGGGTTGTAACCGCGTATTATGTATGACCGTTATAAAAGCAAAATGAAACGGAATCTTATCGGTTTTGGATGTTGCATACGGGCATGTCTGGCATCAAACTGATTAAATACGGGCACGTCCCGTATGATGCCCGTATGCAACCCGTATGAGTCCGTTTTATTCTCGCATGCAGTGTTGCGTGTACGTCTCGGAGTGCTGTTAAGTTTTTAAATAGAATATTGATAACTATTAGAAAATTTACTGTTAGACAAACGGCAACGATCGCCAATACATTTACAAAGCCTTTATAACGGTCATACATAATACGCGGCTACAACCCGTATACTCCCCGGCGCGGCGACGGCGCGCGTCATGCACAGAGCGTGTCAACACCAGCAAAATATTTTCGCTGAAAATAGGCTATGTGACTGACTTCCTTTAGGCGCGATTGGTCCTATTCACATTATTCGCGTTTGGTCCAATTCGCAGTTGGTCCAAATCGCAGTTGGTCCAATTCGCAGTTGGTCCAATTCGCAGTTGGTCCAATTCGCGATTGGTCCAAATAAAGTGTATTTCCAAAATTAAACAAAATAACACATTTAATAGTAATCGTGACCTAATTAGGTATCGCAACCAATTAATGCACTCATAAGTTGCAAAAATATATGAATATTTAAGTTAGTAAATATGTATTTAAACATAAGTATACAAAAACTTAATATACTATAATTGGACCAACTGCGAATTGGACCAACTGCGAATTGGACCAACTGCGAATTGGAACAATTGCGAATTGGGCCAACTGCGAATTGGATTTTTTTTTTAACATTGGACCAATCGCGAATTGGACCAATCGCGCCTAAAGGACTGACTTTTAGGAAACCATTTGAAATTATTCCTTATTACATAATAAGCACACCACATTAAAAAATCGATGTATTTCAATAAAAAATGTTAATATCAAACATTAGCACGTGACTCGCTATTGTAGGCACATAACGTGGTTTCCCAGGATTGTAGCTTTTACACAATATATTTTGGTGTGTTCCGATAAACATCAAATGCAATAATGTTTGTAGTATTTAGCGAATACAACTTTAAGTGTGTACAAATAAATGAATGAGTACACACTAGTTGTATTCAGCAAATACTAAAAACATATTGCATTTGATGAGATAATTTTGCTTTGATAACATAATTCATAGTGCATACTTATTGCCGTTAGATGTCGGAACGCGTTAATAATTTATGTACTATGATGTGGGGAAACACGAATGTGAGTTTATACCGAATTTTTATGGAATCACAATTGAGTGTTTTAATACCGAATTATGCACAGTTGTATACAAGACTTTACCTTTTTTGACTTCACAATTTATTTGAGAAACAATCAATATTTTAAATACTTACATGGATTAAAAACACCCATGATATTATGTATCCTCTATAAAGGGTTTTGACTTTGACATTCCTCCTCTTCCTCCGGTCTATCATCCGAACGAGTGAAAGAGAGTTACATTACGAAATTCAGTACATCATTATAACACTCGTTCGGATGATATATAAAATGACAAGGAGGGGGAGGAGGGAAGTCAAAGTCAAAACCCTTTTAGAGGATACATAATTATTGGGGTTTTTATCAATGTGTTTTAAAATATATTTTTTTCTCAAATTAATAAAACAAAAGAATGGTTGTAGATAAAATCTTGTATGCAACTGTACTTACGTATGTACGTATTTTACGTGGAGTTTTTAGAGCCCATATGGTCTAATATTTTTAGAAGGTGTGAATGTGTCAAAAACGGCCACTTTTAGCAGTTTTGCTATCTACTTCTAGCAGTGACTACGAGGGAATGTAACGATGCCGTCTAAAAATATACTGGATCCTAAAAAAATCCACGTAGAACGTTATTTAAATTGTGTATTAGAATTATAAAATTTTATAAAATTCACCGCGGCGCCACTTTTGCTCAGGGTGCCACCTTAACAAGTTATCTCGCTACTGAAAAGATATTGATTGCGGAACTCATCTTGTTCGTCAGAAAACTCCTATCAAAATTTTCTTAGCAAAGTCTTTTCATAAGACTTTGCTATGAAAATGTTATAATATAACTACTCTTCTTCAGAGACACTGTGGCTTACTCACGCCAAGCATATTGAGTCATTTATATGGTCAATGAATTTACCCTCAGTGCAGTGATCGGTATTATCAGTGCTGTCATTGATTTCATCCTCGTCGTCGTAATCATAGGTATCATATCATAAAAAAAGACTTTGCTAAGAAAATTTTGGCAGGGGCTGATGTGAAACTTTTATTATTTTTCTGACGAACAACAAGATGAGTTCCGCAATCAATATGTTTTCGGTAGCAAGATAACTTGTTAAGGTATATTCTATCACTATAATAAATTGCGGAAACGGTAAATTTTGGGTTTGGGTAGAAAAAAAAACGAGACTATTTTATTTTTCAATAACTACTTTACTTCTATTGGGACGCTGTAAAACCTTCCAGTAAACCATTAATATGCGCCTTCAATAGGACAATCAAATTAGCCATACAAAATGTCTACAGTACCTCTAGGTGGAAAGTAGTTTTTTCGTTTTTGTAAAATAAAAAAAGGCTCAACTTTGGAATAAAAAAAAATGAACTAAAATTATTGGACACGCGGGACCGCTGCTGTTTGACAAACTCCCTACTGATTTATCGAATTATTTGAGAGATGTCCCACTGTGTTTATAAAACACCGTGGGCCGATGACGGAACCGTCTAGTGGAAATAGTGTCATACTTTTCAATACAAATAATATTTTCTGCCTCGTTCTTAGCACGGTCATGTGGTCATGACATGGTACGGGTGTAGAAGTGAATAGCAAAGCAACCATATTAACGTATCGCACAATGCTAAATGCTTCTGGTAACAACTGTCTTCATCATCAGTTCCACTTAACCAAATGGTACTTTCTATCTTTGATTAATCGAGTAACATACCACCTACATAAAATAACAAAGATTCCAACGAACTGAGAACCTCCTCCTTCTTGGGGGTCAGTTAAAAATAAAGGCAATAAGGCTGCCTGTTGCATTTTAGTTCTGTATGTTATGGTGGTAAATTGACCACTTGTAGCGTCCCACTAATGCAATTTATTAGTACTATTTTCAAATTATTTATAAATAATAAAAATATGATGTACTTGTATAAATGTTTTTTATCAAGAAAATACCCTTGCACGAAAAGTTTTTGATTTGTTTACATAATTATTATTGTGAGCCTCCAAGAATTTACGCAAAATGAGAAAACCGTTTCTTCGGACCATCAAACTGAACAACTTTTACTATGGGACCAAATCTGAAATCGCGAAAATAAAATTAGCTGCTTCATACATTTTTATATTTTCGTTATTAATTTTTGTATAAAACAGCTGATTTTTAATTCGCGATTTCAGTTTGTCCCATAGTAAAAGTTGTTCAGTTTGATGGTCCGAAGAAACGGGTTTCTCATTTTGCGTTAATTCATTAACACGTTGTATAGATGCATAAGTAGACACAATTTATAAAACGTCTTGCTTTTTAAATAGGTTTTTATTAATATACGGTTAAATATTACATTTGTTTTTTATTAAGTTAGCCATTCTCAACACATAGTAGAGTTCAAATACAAAGTAATAATTGTTGGCGGGATGACACAAACATTATACCGCTTGGTGGCGCTGCTTTATCAACCCCCTTTGCTTGCAGTTACATTGCAGACTGTAGTATCATAATGGAATCTGACGAAAAAAGTGCGTTCGACGACATTTTGTGTGCGCACGTGGACCGGTGTATTATGTACTACTTCTGATGAAATCAGCTCAGCATGGAGAATAGGAGTCATCATCCGGGGACGCTGGGCATAGCCTGAGTCACCTGCAATTGAATTGAATTGTTGTTATTCTATTTATTATACAAGTAGTTATAAAATGCTCCTAAGAATCTATTTCATCTTCCAGTGTTGCAAATTACAAAACTTATGTAAATAAATAGGTAACTACAAGGTGTTTGGTAAAAGCCTTATAAAGCCGAATATGGTAGATAGAGACCGTCAAACTGAACAACTTTTACTATGGGACCAACTCTGAAATCGTGAAAACATTACTATTTACATATTTTCGTTATTAATAGAATACATTTTGATATTTTCGTTATTAATTTTTGTATGAAACAGCTGATATTCACGTTTTCAGAGTATAAAACACCTTGTATAAATTGTCGAAAAAACTCTCAAGTCATTGCCAAGTTAAGGCAATTCACCAACTCTGTTGAAAGCAAAATATCTTGGCAACGGCTGAACTGATTTTTATCATTAACTTAACAACCCTCTGCTTGCATCGGGGGTATAAACCGGACAGTGCGTGTCAGGTTATGTGAAGGGTTTCATGCTCATATAAAATCCTAAAATAACTATATTACCCAAGATGTAAAACTAAAGGAGGTTTATAAGAAAATTTTAGATTTATTCTGCTTACCCAAAAGCCAGAAATTCTGCCCTTCATCATGCAGTCTATGCGTGGCTGGATTGACCGGGCACATGTTCCACACGTGAGAGTCATGGCTTGCACCACCAAAAGAGGCATCAGCATGCAAGATCTTGAGATCCGCATCACAAATCTAAAAAAAAAAATATCCAAACTTCTCATTATATCTGAAAGTAGCTTAGTATTAGGTATTTATTATTATATGTATTATTGCTTATTAGGTATTATTTATTTATATTGATTTGACTACCTAACCTACCCATTACTGCAATAGAATCAAAATTAGGTACCTCATTGCTTCAGGCTCGTCTGGGATCATGGAAATTGGATATTTCCTCAAAATGGCAGGAGTATTGAGAGCGTCTGTTACGTTGATTGCTGGCTCAGGTGAAGAAAGTAATTCTCCCCACACTTAACTACCAGTGGCATAGAAATTCAATGCAGCCAGTAGGTATCTGTAAACATATACGTATGAGGTCAATCATTGGCCCCATATGCCCGGAAGAATCATTGAATATGCCACATTTTGCTACCAACTGTCCACGTATTATATACGTACGTACCTTAATTTCGGGTTTGATCCTTTCATCTGTGGACAAGACCGGTATAACATCTTCGCATAGCTTCGCATTTTGATAAGCTAAACCGTCCGATAAAATCGGTGTCGGGAAGCAACAGGATACAAACGGGCCAGTGCGCTCTCCATCCTTCTGCGTGTGATATTCATCTTCTTCAGACGCTGTTCCTCTATACAGTCACCATGAATGTCGTCCAAGTCATGGTATCGCCGCCTTTCTTTTAGAACACAACGAAAACAACAATACAGGAATAAAAACGATTAAGAGTTTTTAATAAAGAAGATAAAGAGTGCTTTAATTTTTTAGAAAGCATAATAACTAAAAAATCAAGCTAAAATTGGAACAAAAACCCTTTTTTGCAATCAAATCGACAACTCAGGAGGTGTCGAATTGAAATGACACTTCATATCGACGCGTCGAATTGGCCGTCGATTTGGATTTTCTTAGGCAGTACCATTTTAACTGTCAAAAACAGCGTTTCATTCGTTCTTTTGCCGTCGGCATCGATTATCAAATCGACGCGTCGACTTGGGAAATTGGGCAGTGCGAAATTGCCGTCGACTGTCAAAATGAAGTCGACGGCGATATCGACGGCACTTGGGCAGTAGCCCCACTGTCTTCTTTCTTAGTCTGTGGTCACTCTCACAGTCTTTGTTCTTCATCACAAACTTATTTTATTTTTTTTGGCAAATACGCTTGATTGTTCGAATAATCGGTACTATAATACTCACATAAAAAGCGCACTAGTTACATAAATAAATTATTATTTTAGGAAGAACAAAGCCTTCTAGGTTATCGAATTCATCGCCTGTTTTATTTTGATAAAATTTCATGGAAAAAGATTAAAGTTTTAATAAAATTATGTCAGAATATAAAAGGCCACCCCTTGATCCTGATTTAGGTAAATTCTTACAAAAGAACGACTATGATTCTCTGGCCAAATATCTTGTGGGCAACAACAGCAGATTTCGAGAAAACATTATTATTCCAAGAGTTTTGGGACCTGTTATTATTAAAACGAATGAAGAGAAAATGATAGAATCCACAATTGAAAGCTGCCCATTCAAATCAGTGACTAGTTGCATTATTGGTAAGTACATACAAACAATAACGGTCTCTTGTTTTCCCCTAATCATCACACCGTCCACAGTTGTGTTGTGTATATACAGAACTTAAACATATAAGTACTTACAGTCATCACAAACATTGAAACAAAATCATATCAACAGTTTTTTAAGCACTGCTGGTCTATCAGCTAAACTAAAACAACAAAATAAAAACTTACTAAAGAAAAGTAGCAATGTATCACATCCATCCATTAAAATCAGAGCTTACCTGCACTTCATTGTTTTTAGCCGATAGACCCGTAGATTGATGATTAATTAAAAACAAGTTTCAAACCATTTAAGGTCTATCCCCACATATCCCGGCCGTGGCCAGGCCGGAGCTCAATATTTATTTGTTTTACATACAGAATCTTAGCACAACCAACATAACTTGGGCCCCTGACATGGCCCGGCCACGGCCTGGACATGTGGAGACAGACCTTAAAGCAGCTTCTATCAACTAAACAATGTAAATTTCAGGGTATGGCCTAGGAGCAGCTGTGGGTCTGTTCACATCCTCACTGATGCCAAGTGTAACAGACACCACCGCACCACAGACGCAAACTGCCAGAGAAATACTTAGAGAAATGAAAGGATCGATGCTGAGTTACGCCAAAAACTTTGCAATCTTGGGAGCAGTGTTCTCTGGTGTTGAATGCTGCATAGAAACGGCTAGAGGGAAATCGGATTGGAAAAATGGAACGTATGCTGGAGGGATTACTGGAGGTTTAATAGGGTTACGAGGTAAAAATAAATAAATCTTTGTTGAGCTACTATCGTTGCACAACAATAAAGTACAATTTTAAATTGCACAGTGCTGCATGCATATTATTATAAGCGCCTCTGAAGCGTTTCTCTTTTTGACGCGTAGCTCTGTCTCAACTGACACATCCCTCGTGCGCTGGCTCAACTGAATCAGCCGCATAGTGTGGAGTGAGCCCCCCTTGATATTATTGAGTTAATATTTCTTTTTCAGGTGGACTTAAAGCAGGATTGTTTGGTGCAGCAGGATTTGCAGCTTTCTCCACAGCCATTGATTATTATATGCATCAACGTTAATTATAGTTAATTAGTTGTTATTTTATTTCTGTAATAAATAAATTTAGTTGATTTTGTTTGCATTTTCAATTAATGCTAAGTCTAAGCAATAATTATTATTTTAGTAGAGTTGATTTAAGAGTGTAGATCTATGAAATATGGCATTTCATACAAACTTTCCAAGTCCTCATTTTTTGGAAATGAATGAACTTATTTTAATGAAACTTCAAACAAGCAGAATACATATCGTTTTAAAAAAATAATGAGGGTTTTTCAAAATGACAAAAAGCTGTAGGCTCGATAGATGGCGTTGAAAAAAATAGGGGAATCAAAGTATTTTTTACTACCAATTTTGACTTCCCTCTTACCATCAACGCCATCTAGTGAGGCAAATAGTTGCTTTTCTTTTTTTTAAATGTCAATTTGTAAACCCCTCATTGAAGATCATTTTTCCTACTTTATCCATAGAAACTACCAATTTCTATTTTTTTATTAATGAAGTTTCATTAAAATCGGATCATTAATTTCGAAAAAAATACAAATGTACTTGAAAGTTTGTATGAAATGCCGTTTTCGACCTTGATTTAATTTCATATCATATGGGGCCTTACTATGAGCTCTTATAGCAGGACTTATATTGAACTGCCTTACTTTTTCGTACTGCCCTCAAAGGTTAGTTCAAAAGCAGGCCTTAAGCGGTCCTGCTTAAGGCCTACTTTTGAACTGAACGATTTCTTATTTTCTGATGGTAAGCCTGCTTGCTTGATGACAAAATAGGTAATTAACAAAATTAAATCACACCCGCAGGCTGATTATCTAAGGCCCTCCGCTGCCTTGAGCGGGATCCCGGCGCGGGTACACGGTGCGGGAGCCCGTTGCGGGGGCCCGCGCCGTGCTCCCGCACCACTTGTACGTATTCTGAGGGCCTAGTACGAGTTGGTTTTTTGCTCTCACTTCACTTTTCGAATAGTTAACTATCGTTTCCTCTCTTTCACTCGTTCACTCACTCGCATGATTTCCTCTCTTTCACTCGATACTATTCGCAAAGTGCGGTGAGAAATACAACTCGTACTAGGCCCTCTGTGCCGCACCGTGATCCGTCGCGGACAAATCGGCCGCGACGGGCTATTATGATGCCAGCGCCGCCAGTACAAACAATCTTGGCCACGCGTGTGAGCAGCCGAATTTCCTGTGGCCTTCTTCCGCCTCAATCACATCATAATAAATTACACTGTCTTCCAGGCTCGCCTACGTACGAGTATGTTCGAAGTTTCAACCTCACGAGGGCACGTTAAATTTACTGAAAAAAAACCTTTTTGACAACACGTTTTTAAAACGGACTAAATTATTACAAAAAAAAACGGATTTTAGTCCGATTTTTTTTTGTAATAATTTAGGTAGTCCGTTTTACAAACGTGTTTTTAAAAAAGTTTTTTTTTTTAGTAAACTATTATTTTCTGCTTTTGAGTTAACGATCTAAGACAAAAAATATACCATCTCCTATCGGAGCACTCATCAAGACGATTCAAACGAGCCTAAATTCGATGGGGTTGCATGGTTTTATTACAGAGTTCCAGTGGCCTTCTTTCGGCTCCATCATCAGACCCTGAACACTATTTCCCAACAAAGTACTCGTCAAGATGATTCAAACGAGTCTAAACTCGATGGGGTTGCACGGTTTCAATATTGAGTTCCTATGGCATGGCCTTCCTCATCCTTCATCATCAGACCCTGGAGCCCGACTTTCATTAGAGTACTCGTCAAGACGATTCTAACGAGCCCAAACACGATGGGGTTGTTTGTATAGTTTCATCATAGAGTTCCTGTGACCTTCTTCCGGAGCCATCATCAAATAAGCTCAATGACACCATAATATATTCCATTGCGTTCGAGTTCTGACCTATGTTTAAAGTTTCAAGTCTCTAGCTCATCGGGGAGCTAGTATAAAATCGTTCGCTTTGCGGACAAACAAACAAATGAGAAAGCAACCTAATAAAAACGTCTTAAAAAGTAGCTCAAATTGTATGTTGATTAAAAAATAATCTAATAGATGCAGCCAAGAAAATTTAAAAGCTCTCACTACTGTTTGGTACATAGATTATTTGGTGTAGGTTTTCACAGATTTTCTATTTTTGAACATTTTTTTTAAATGTTATGGTGATTGTTTTAGAAAAATTTCGAAAAACTGGCTAGTCAAAAAATAGTTATTTGTTATACAAGTGACCAAAATCAAATTGTGCTGCGAGTGCCGACTTTAAATCACGAACTAGCGAAGTAGTCTAGAATTGAATCATGAGCGTAGCGAGTGATTCTAATATAGACTACTGAGCACGTATATCCGTGCATTTTATTTTTTTACTTTTTAATCCGTGTATGACACCATAAAGCACTCTATTTATCCTTTTCTCACATATAAATTTTACAAGTGTCATCCTTGTCACTTTATTTGTTTTTTCTTTATCATTTTAAAAGTTGGTGTTAGAAATTAAAAAAGCACTTTGTCTCACGCTCGCAGCAAAAATCGATTTTGCTGCGAGTTTTTACGCGCCAAAAGCACCCTTTTCGTGCTGGAGAGGTGAAAAATCTATTTAATTTTGTCACAAAATTTCACGAGAATCGGTTGACAAATGCGACTCTATGTATAGAGGAGAACAAACGGACAGGCGGAAGGAAATACGAAATAAATTTTGCCTAAGCTGAAGCAGAGACGCTTCGCGCTTGCTCAGTCAATAAAATGGTTTGCAAAATGTGTAGACAAAGAAATAAACAAATAAATAACCAAGAGAGCGACCGTGGTAAAAAAAACGTTTAACTAATTCTTTCTTGCCTCACTAATCCCATTCCATATCAAATGGTGAGATTGCATTTCCTTCGTGACTGTACAGGCACGGCGCGGGCGATACAAATCACGTAGCGGCGCCGATTTTCAAAAACAGCCTTGCGAGCGTGCTCTCCTGTCCTGCGAGGCGTGCACGCCGCCCGCGCCGCGTGTGGCGGGCAATCCGCCACACGCAGCGCTGCTCTATGAATATACAAGAAACTGCCCCGCTCGCGTGACCCGGGGGGTAATTACGTAACTTTGTTGCAATCAACTCTGACAGAAATCGCAGTTACGTCGCTGCTTTAGTAAGAACCAATGTGACAACTATCTTAACTAAAGCAGCAATGCAACCGCGCTTTCAATCGATTTCAATCGAGAATTGTTAGCAACAGCTTTACGTAATCAAGGTACCGTTGCGCGGGACCCGCGAGCGTGCTCTCCTACCCCGCGAGGCGGGCTCGCCGCCCGCGCCGCGTGCGGCGGGCAATCCGTCACGCCCTTGATTACGTAAAGCTGTTGCTAACAATTCTCGATTGAAATCGATTGACAGATCTCGGTCCACAGACGTAATAGAGAACAAGTGACCGGTATCATTTTGACAGATGAATGTGTTACATTGCTACTTCTTTTTGGGGTGAAAAAAAACATACCAAAGAACACCGAAATGTATTACTACGTACAGAAACGACATTACGGCACCGATTTTTGCTCCACGCGTTGAGGGCAACTGCCCTCAACCCGTGTTGGGAAACGTACAATAATTATTGGATTTGTACAATAATTCGTGATCCGAAACTAGAGTGTACAATAAAACATAGCTT
Organism: Agriphila tristella; assembly: GCA_928269145.1. Taxonomy (NCBI): domain Eukaryota; kingdom Metazoa; phylum Arthropoda; class Insecta; order Lepidoptera; family Crambidae; genus Agriphila; species Agriphila tristella. Next base: position 22,845,635 of record OV743445.1, read on the forward strand.
TATCATTATTGTACGCTTTTGTACAATATTTTCCGATTTGACACAATATTGGTACAATATCATGGCACATGACACTAAAATTAATAAAGAAACGAATCACCTAGGTACTTTAATTCTGTAGCGTCACACTTGTCTTGTCTTTTGTCTCTATTAATACCGTAAAGTTGGTAATTCGCATTCATTTCTTGCTTGCCGACATTGGCATTGACAGTAATCTATCAAGGCATAGCCTTCTATAATTGCAAGCCGTGAACATAAGTTTGGCAACGTCTGTTACTGTCAGTTCGTGGTCATGTCGTCGGCCAGTCTCCATACTAAATGTATGGGAATATTTCAATTTTGAGAGGTCGATATTTTTTTTCCTAGTAATCGTGTGAGGTTAAAAATATGAAAATAATTTAGTTCCTTTATTGAAATGCTTTGTGTATTAAACAATAAGAAAAATATCAATGTTAACCAGGAAAAAATGGCTGTCAAAGATGTCATCTTTTTTGTTGATTTTCTTTAGCAGGGAGTTGATTAACACGCCCTCTAGCAATAAATGATATATCATTAGAAAGGTCTTTTAAAGACAAATATTTGCTGTTAAAATACTTTCTATCAATTGTTAATACTTTTGGAGTTAAAGGTTATTAAAGTATAAAAGTGGTTTATTGTCTATGGGAGTTGATTTACCCCACCTCAAGCAATAAATGATATATCATTAGAAAGGTTTTTATATGATAAATATTTGCTGCAAACATACTTTCTATTAATTGTTAGTATTTTCGGAGTTTTAGGTCATTAATGTTAAAAAAATTGGTCCAGTTCAGAGCGTTATAACTCTCAAAGTACTAATAGTTGACGTTTATTGTGATACAATAAAGTGTTACAAATTTAAAGACCTTTCCAATGATGTATGATTTATTGCTAGGAGAGGCTTAGATCAAAATGCTCATCGTACTAAAGGACCCCCGAAAAGTTCAAATAATTTGACTCATACCTTATGTTCTAATAAATAAATAATAATAATAAATATAAAACTTTATTGAAATAATCTTACATCACAATTTACAAATAGTTTAAACATAGATAATAAAGGAAAAACAAATAATAAATAATTTTTAAAATAATTTTATACTATGTGCTTGACCACATGCGATGTTGCCGTTCTGCTCAACTTCAGGGCTTGGAAGATATAGAAGGCTATGATCAAGGCATTGGCAATTGGCAGTAAACATCTTGCCTTCTCCTGTGGAATCATATGAAATATCTTTTTTATTTAAAAATCAAAATTAAATTGTGTTTTTAATAAAAAATAAAAAAATGCAAAAATAAAAAAGATATAATTCAATCATTACCTACCTATTCAAAAAATAAAATTTGAACTTGTATTAGAAGGTTTGCGATTGTATTGAATGATCCGCTTCAACTTTACTTCACTCAAGAAATTATGAGAAAGAAAAGAGCAAGCGCAAAATAAGTGGGGCGACTTTAGTTCACTTGTACTTTGTAAAATCAATCGCATATTAGCGGCCTAAATATTAAAAACCATTGCCTAAAACGTACAATAATTCGACCCAAAACACAATAATTTTTAGCTTGGCAGCACCATAATTTCGCATCCAACATTTCCCAACACTGGGAGGGTCATTTAGTCACTCGCCAACGCTCACCGCGAACGCACGGTGTAATTGTTCCGATAAAAATGCCGTACTGTGTGTTAAAGACGTGTAAAAATTACTCCACTGTGAAGCAAAAAGATAGTGGAGTGACTTATCATCGGTAAGTAAATAAAACATCAACATAAACCAACCAAATTAATTATTTCTATTGACCCGACATTTTGTATGAAAGTCATAGATTATGTAAAGTGAACCATTACAGTTTGTATACGTAGGTACAAAACTAGGATAGGTGAACTAATAGCACAGTTTTACAATTTAAGTATATAATTCTATTACCGTTAACAAATTAACAACCGCCTATGATATAGGTGAAACGACACCGTCACCACCGCCCGTGTAGGTAGGTACTTAACTTCGGTGACAGTCGAAAAATACTCCAGGAGCTTGTCAAAAACGAAAAAAATTTAAAGTGATTATTGATCTTAAATCCCTGTTGTATTTTGCTGTTGAGGCACATCCGTGCACAGAACAACTGTGCTCCATTGTCGCAATTACTCATCCCGCTCGAGTGCCGGAGCAGGCGAGGCAAATAGCGAGTTCGAATGTTTACATTACCCCAGCACGAATATATCGAGATAAAAAAACGCGCGTAAAAGTGCTTGATAGAGTAATTGTCTATGAGAAAGGAGAGTGGGAAAATTTGTATGGCAAGTGGTCTATGAACCAATAGCAACACTGTTGTTGTATTTATGTAGGGATACCTCAACTACACCCTTTTGCAAAGCGGCATCAAAATCTGACTCGGCAGTATAGAGAAGAAAAAAACAAATATGTTTCAACACATATGTTTTTGTAATATTTTTTGTTTGAGAAATGCTTAATTCGGCTATTTCAGACTGTAGTATACCTACATCAGTAGTAGGTTTTGGCATCGTCGGCGGTACAGTGGTTAAGGCCGTTGACTACCATTTGGGTAGACGTTGTGCCGGCCGGTTCGATCCCCGCTACGTACCAACACAGAATACATAATAGTACAAGTGTAAATAGTGTCCAATGAGTTTTTGAATTTAGAATTCATTAGTAAGTTTATTGAACTTAAATAAAGTAATTTGCGGTGAATGACAACAGCTGCTACATATGTAATACCAATAACATTGATGGGCAACTATTATACCAAGTAGGTAACTATATGACTGATTGAAGCTACTCAACATGGTATTTTTGTCATCTCGATCAGGATAATAGTCAAGTCACCTTTTTTTAAATAAAATATATGCCAAATTTCAAATATTTTGTGTGCCCTAAGGTTGTCGCCTTAGTAGTAATTTGGTCACCCGTTCTCAATAACTAGTAACTCAATTTGTATTTTAAACTCACCAATTTTCAACATTTGTAGTCGCCCTCAGTCCGTCGCCCACTTCGTATTTCAGTACGCTATATTCAGTATTTTTGATACCCAAAATGGAAAAAAATGTTCCATTTTGCTTTTATTTTCGAGTAAGTATTAACATGCACCTATTACCTAATTAAATTGGGCTTTTACTATAATTTTATGCAATATAATTAAATGCTATTCATAACGGAGTGCTGGTACCGACACTGATGTATGGAAGTGAATCTTGGGTATGGCAGAAGAAGAATGAAAGCAGAATAAATGCGGTAGAGATGCGATCGTTGAGGAAAATATGTGGAGTAAAACTGAGTGATAGAGTGAGCAATGAGGTGATTCGCAAAAGGTGTGGTCTGAAAGATGATATAGTGAGAAGAATTGAGAAAGGAATGCTCCAGTGGTTTGGTCACTTAGAGAGGATGAATGAAAGGCGAATCACGAAAGAGATATACTGTGCGAATGTGGAAGGAACGTTTGCAAGAGGGCGTCCCAGAAAAACCTACGCGGACCAAATAGAGGTTATTATAAAAAATGCTGGTGTACGCAGTGACAAAAACCGCAGGGCATGTATGAAAAGATTGATGGATATGAATGAAGCGAAAGAAGTGTGCAAGGATCGTAGCAGGTGGCGATCCATAGTCTCTGCCTACCCCCATGGGAAACAGGCGTGAGTGTATGTATGTATGTATGTATGTATAATTAAACAAGTAGGTATATCCTAATCATTATGAAGAATGTGTCGCTTCTGTGTGCATGCTACTTTTTCTTTGACAACTCCCGCTCGCACTGAGCGTGCGTAGCCGCCATCTTTGCAATCGCTGCGACAATTTGTACCGTAAATCTGTCCTTTCTATACGTAGTAATACATTTCGATGCCAAAGAAAAGCAGCAATGTAGGTATGTCAAATGAAACCGGTCGCTAGGTGGTTTGTAATTAGATAATCAGCCCGTAAGGCCCGCCGTTTACTATGGTACTTGTACTATTAAGGGATTTGCTACATCTATGAAGGTCCGAACAAATTATCGGACGCGGCTTATGGACGCGGCTTACTGCCGCGGCTGATAAAGGTCCGAACAAATTATCGGACGCGGCTTATGGACGCGGCTTACTGCCGCGGCTGATAAGTGTGCACGCTCTCATAACATCCTGCGTGCCAGATAGCTATCGGACGTCCGATGACGTCATATTAGTCTATGGTTTCGTCCGCGACCTACTACATCCGATAGTTTGCACACCTCAGATCAGCCGCGGCAGTAAGCCGCGTCCGATAATTTGTTCGGGCCTTTAGTGTGCACGCTCTCATAACATCCTGCGTGCCAGATAGCTATCGGACGTCCGATGACGTCATATTAGTCTATGGTTTCGTCCGCGACCTACTACATCCGATAGTTTGCACACCTCAGATCAGCCGCGGCAGTAAGCCGCGTCCGATAATTTGTTTGGACCTTGACTATTATGTATTCTATGCTATGGTATTATTTTAATTTTATTGTTAAATGGCATGGCCTTTTGTAACTGTGGTCTGTCATATATAATGATGGGACTCAAATTGAAAAAAAATCGAATAAAAAATTGACGATTCGAATCAACCGATATAATTAAAATGACGATTCAAAGTATAATAAAAAGATTTAACATTTTGGAGCGGTAGATTTGACAAATGTAGCCCCTTAAAAAAAAAGAAGAAAAAAGTGATAAAATCAGGGTTTGACAGTACATAGTTTAAAACAAAGTCGCTTCCCACTGTCTGTCCCTATATATGCCTATGTATAAATATCTTTAAAACTATGCAATGGATTTTGACGCAGTTTTTTTTAAGATAGAGTGATTCAAGAGGAAGATTTATATTATTATGTATAAATCATGGTGTCAAATTCCACACTACACCGAAGCGAAGCGAGGATGGGTTGATAGTTTATTTAAATATTTGTTAGCTTTTCCACCCGCATCTTTGCCCGCGTAGACCACAGCTTATGTCGTTCACAGACGAATAATTGAACAAGTTATATTGTGCGGGTGGAGATCCTGGACCTGGAGCCCTACCGCCCAACTCAAAGCTTTAGGCCGTCCGCTGCCTTAAGCGGGATCCCGCCGCGGGTACACGGCGCGGGAATATAGAGTGCTGGTTTTTGACGGACAGATGCTTGCGCAGTGCATGAGTAAGCTCTAATCCAGGGATGGCGAACCTTTATGTATCAACGTGCCATTTTTCTAAATGTTAATGTTTAATGAGGTCATAGACGTGCCGTCATCCATCAAGTCATAGCGTACCTAATGCATTTTGAGATCGGTGACGTGCCCAAAATATTGTGTCGCGTGCCATCGATGGCACGCGTGCCATTGGTTCGCCATCCCTGCTCTAATCTATGTCGCCCCGCGCGCGTGTCCCGCTCAAGGCAGCGGAGGGCCTTAGCCAGAGCGATAGCTAGACTATATCCATCCTCGTCATATCATAACACGATGACAAGGACGGACTTTTACTCTGGCTTTGGTTGATGACGTCAGTGCACTGTCCGTCCTTGTCATCGTGTTATGATATGACAAGGACGGATAGAGTCTAGCTATCGCTTTGGCTATCGCTTTCAGTTGGGCGGTAGGGCCCCCGTGCTTAGCAGTGAAATAAAAAAATCCAAGCTATGGGATAAAAAGTAGCCTATGTCCTTCTCCTGTCCAAATCCGATCTGTCCATCCATCTTTAACCGATACTAAATTCATCAAAATCGATCCAACGCTCTAGGGGCTAATCATCAGCAAATAAGAAGCCGTTCAGTTCAAAAGCAGGCCTTAAACAGGACTGCTTAAGGCCTGCTTTTGAACTTTCCTTTGAGGTAATAGTACGAAAAAGTAAGGCAGTTCAATATAAGTATAGAATAACATACCACCACCAATGAGGAATTTGACGTCGAAGTTCACGTTCAAGAAAAAAATTAAGATGTTTCTACTTGAGTGTCAGAAATTTGGGTACTAGCACTTCTTGCATGGGCGGGCGGTATACAATTTTTGTTTAATTAGGTATTATTATTATTATTATTTCAATCATTTTTTATGGAATACATTTTACACGATTTTGCAGCAATTTATTTATTATTTATTTATTTATACGAAATGGGATGAAGAATACGAATATATTTTTAATTTTACACATTGAATCCAATTACTACTTTAATTTAATTTGTTTTATTGTTATTATATTAATGATCATAATATGCATGTTAATAATAAATCCCGAGCACTTTTTGCCTCAGCGGGCCCTCTATGGTTGCAGCTGAAAATCAGTGATTTGCTCTAAAAAAGCAAATACAACGCTGAGCTGTGACCTTTTTGCACTACTACAGTACACATACTTAATATTAGTGTGACAATTTTAGGTTTTAGATGCATGATAATTTTTAAGTTTCATCGGTTTTATGCACTGTTTTATGTGTGTGTCTGTAGTTGTGAAATAAAGATGTTATCTATCTATCTATCTATCTATAAGTCCTGCTATAAGAGCTCATAGTAAAGCCCCTGGGCGTGAAAATCCGAATTGATTTGATCAAAATAAAACATTCGCATGGAGCTTGCCTTGCAATAATTCGATCGAATAAACTGTGATTCGTGTCGCATCTCTAGTCATGTCATCTGTCATTTTTTTGCTGCTGCCATGCCATTTTAAAAAATAACGAAATAACGAAACGAAGTTAACGAAGAAGAAAGAACGAAGACGAGACGAGACGACTTCGATTGATTTTTGTTGAATAATCCGCGAGAAAACTGTATGGAACTGTGTTTATTGTATATGTTTAACGTAACACCGTATGATATTAAATCGATAAAAGTAATAGCAAGTGCACTACAATACGAAACGAGAGAATGAAGGACCCATTCGCAGCCGATGTCACCGATTCCCCGGTGCATAGTTTGAAGAATATCGATGGTTGTTACAATAAGAACTTGTTTAATACACAATCTTTTGCAAATTCACGTCGTGCCTTGCAGTCTGGCGCTGATAAAATCTCCAGGACTTTCAGGAGTGTTAAGAATTCCTTTGGAAACTTATCTCAGGTAAAAATGTTTAAAGAATTTAGTATCTTCAAGATTTAAATCTTTGGTATCTTCTACGTTAAGTAAATAAACTTCATCATTACGATAGTGCATTGTCTACCAGACCCTAAATTAATTTAAACATGTTTAACATTAACTTTTACTTATTGTCCCTATCTTCTGTATAGCTGAAACTGAATTTAAAAGTCTAATGCTCGTATTATAGAATCAAACTCAAATCTAATCTCTGCTTGAGTACAGTTAGAAAGGAATGGTTCTATTCATCACATATAGCGCCTTCCATTTCCAACTGCTCAAGCAGAGATTTGAGTTAAGAGAATTCTATAATACAAACCTATGTTTAGATAAAGAACACACACACTGTCATAAAATTGTTAAAAATATTGATTTTCATTGTCATTGTTTGTTGTAGCATTTCAGGTTGGGTGGTAGACGAAGACATAGACTTACTGAGGCTGGTTCTCCGAGTCGTGCTCCTTCCACACCAGTAACTAAAAAGAAATCCGTAAGTTTTAAGACTCAATATTCGTGAGGAAATGTAATGCCTACTTTGAGGGTGTAGTTCAAGTGGTGTTTTCACTTCACGCATAGTTAACTATCAGATATTCTGCTCATGGTCAATGTGAGTGAGTGAAAAAGACAAAACAATAGTTAACTATTTGAAAAGTGAAAACACCAACTCGCACTAGGCCCTTTGATGTTCTCTGGAAATGAAAAATTATATTTTAATCAGTCATAATAAGCTCCGCATGGTCTTTTTTTCATTTTGTTATTTAATAAACTTAGTGACTGCAATCCACATTAAATTAATGGAGGCATATTTTCTTAGTCTTGAGGATTTAAAGTTGGTAGGTATTAGTGTTCCAGTTCTTTATGTATGTTTTAAGTCTTTTTTTGTATTAAGCACTAACGTGTCAAAGCACTAAACTTAAGAATCACCTAAGTCTTTTCTTATCTACAACTCGACCAAGTTAACTTAGCGAATGACAGCTACACGACGGCTAAGTTTATGACACCGTTTTAATTTGGTCATGTTGTAGTTAGGAAAAGACTTAGGCGATCCTTAAGTTGAGTGCAATCGGCCATTAGTGCCTTTCATCTCTATGCCTTTAGAAACATGCAATGAAATGAAATGAAACATTCTTTATTCAAATACACTTAGATATTAGTATTAGGTAAGTGCTTTTGAATTGTTTATAATTTCCTACCACCCAAACAAGCCTTTTTAGCTGACAAAAAGAATGGGCACAAGAAACTTATCAGCTTTGTCAGGAATTAGTAGTAACAATATTTACTTTGTAGATTCCCATTGCAGACAGACACCACCACTTCCACTTGCTATGATTCATTTCTTTTACTACTAGATGTAGTCTACATCTAGTCTTATAACATTCCTCTAACATCCCTGTCATATTGTAACATCTTGAAAAAATTAAGTTGTATTAGAGTTTAATGATTTGATTAACCATATCTATATTAATTTCTTTCGTCTTGGCAGATACTAACTAGAAGCCCCACCAAGCTATACAGCCCATTTGGAATTGAAACTCCTCACAGTCGAGACATCAGAATGACTCCGTACATGCCCGACACACCAGAACACGGGTATGTATTACAGAAATGTTTTTAACTGGAGCATAATTTCAGCAAAGCTTTCCAATATTCTGATATGTCTGTTTAGTAAACACACTTAAGAAAGATTCGAGTTTTTGGCTTCTATTCTCAATATCAAAAAAGAAACCTACCTTCAAAATAGTCACGTGCCTAAAGCGCGACATGTCATTGATTGCTGGCACAAATGTTCCTGTCAAGGATAGATATGTCTCGGTACCTGTATGTCTAAATAGGTGTTTCCCATTTACAACCAGCCCCCCTAGCATGACCACTGAAACACTATATGATAGGTATAGCGATTTATCACGTTTAACTGTCAAAAGACAATGGATTTTGACAGTTGGGTATCGATAAAACTCTATATCACGCGATATATATCGTATTTCGTCGGTCATGCCAGGGGGGCTGGACAGAAAAAAAATGGGATTAAAAATAGCATTGTTCTTTTCACTTCTCGCTCTCATACTAAACACCACACCTATTGCTCTGTCACTCCCAATCAATGTGGAAAGTGAGCCGCCATTTTCAATCCCATTCTTTATCTGTGCAGATTGCACATTATATTTAGCAGGAAGATTTTTTATTTAATATAGTAGACTGCAGCTTGTCTGGCTTTTTTTACAACATTTCTGTGTAATGGAAGTTAAATATTATATTTAATAAAAAAAATGATTCCAGATTGTCGCCTAAACGACGTAAAGGCATCACTCACTCGTGGCACCTGTTGGCCAAAAAGAGACCGAGGGCTCTGTTCCACTGAATATTCTGTCCATATAACCAGACAAATGTATCCCACCGCTTAATTATATAGTTAGCTTCATTCCTATTGTTATGGAACTTGGTACTGGCAGTAAAAAAGGGTTGTCGAAGGCCGATTCCATTTTTCAAGGTACATTATTTCCCACTTATCAAACAATTTTAAAAGAATGACATCAAATATTAAAATAGTGTTCTACTTTACTAGTGAAAAAAACCATTTAATAGTACAGCTAATGTGTCAGTTATCATATTATATTGTAGATGAACTCATTTTAACTAAACATATGTGTTTAAAGACTTACTTACCCTTTTCCAACGTTTCAACCGAGTTGCATCGGCCGTGGCCACGGGCTAACTTTTTTGCTGTCTGTACTGAATATGTATGCAATTGGTGCTATATTGAATGATGAATGTCCAGGAAGTATTTGAAGGTGGCTAATTTCAAGTTATCAATATTAATCAAAAGGCTGAGGCTATAGTTAGGAATCTGATGATATTCGTATCGACATTTATTTTACTATTTACTTGCAAACTCTGTTTTGCCAATAACTATAGGCTAATGGCAGCAAGCAGCACAATTCTTGAAATGTATTTTATTTCATGTGTTTTAATTAAGTGTGATTTTTTCATGTTACGATTAAGTTATGTACTTAAGTTCCCACCGATTCTGTGCTAATAATGTCGAAAGTATGTCCAAGAAATTTTGTACTAACTTTAAGCGTTAAACCGGTCAGTATTTGAGAAATGCCAAACGTATATTGATGCTATGTTCTAAAGGCTTTTTCCGTTTATCCACCCTGAAATAGCCACCCTATCCACCCCATTCATAGTTGATAGTATGATGGGGTGGATAGGTGGACACGCGTTTTCCGAGTATCCACCTTAGGGTATTCACCTTAGGGTGGCTGTTTCAGGGTGGATAAATGGAATAAGCGTTCTAAAATAAGAAAGTGATTTTGTACAACTACGCTTTGCTATGACAATATTGTATTGTAGTATGCTAATGTGCTTAGGTAAGAAACTTGTATTTTTTTCTGACTTTTTTATTATAAAAAGTGTTTGATACTCTGTATTAATCAATTTAAAAAAAAACTTATATGAAGGGATACTTAGCGGTTCTTATTTTTTATTATTATACAGATTACGATAGTAAAACATTAATTTCATTTTGTAAAACTTACGGAGTATCAAAATTATAATTTATATTTTAGTTTAATTATTTGTAATCTCAATAGTTTACACATACTTACTACAGATTATTCATTGTACTCTATTATATGTAAGTATCGCTAAAGACTGATTGTCCGTAGGTATATTTTTTTATTTTGATGGGCTCAAGAGTATTTACCCACTGCCTTGGAAAGAAGGGTAACGTTTTAACAGATATGTCTACCTAAGCTAAGAGGGAATTTTCAACAAGAATGACATTAACAAAATATAATTGTTTACTTATATTTTTTTCTCTTGTTTGCGCGAAAACTTAATTTGGCTGCGTTAAAAGGCGGGTATACAACTGCGCACGTACATTGCTGTTCGCGTGCACATACGAACATACGTATACGTGCGCGATATTATGCGCGTGCACGCACAGTCGATATTACTTTTTACTTGCAAGGAAATTATCCAAGTTAATCTCTGAGCTCATTCTTTTGGAGGTACAAATCATATTTTATGTGTGTATTTTTTTCTCTTATTATTATTTAGTGCATTGCATTTATTATTATAGTAATAATAAATTCTTTTTCTACAAAATTGCGTTTCATTTCAAGGGAAATTAAGTTAAAATAAAAAAGACATTTTTTGCAAATCTTTTATATTCTGGAGTTTATTCTTAGATATAAAAATAAAACACCAGGTTTTCTTCATTTGTTAACAAGAACTAAACTAAAAATATATGAGCAAAAATGTGGAAGCTTTTTGCGATTCGTTTTTTTATAATTTTTGGTACACTAAACTTTAAAATATAATTATCAAATTTAAACTGTAGAGTTGATAATCGATTGCAGTTTTAATATTTTTCAAAATTCAATTTTATTTCAAAATAGTGCATCAAAGTAATTCCAAATTTTTGCTTCAGTAGTGTGTAGATCTACCTGAATAGACCATGTACTCTTACTAATAAAAATTTAAGTTGTGCTCATTGAGGTATATCTTAAACAATTATTGTTTTTACAGTCATGTGTTGAAATAATATATTTCATGATTTATTGGTCCTAAGCCGCGTCAGTATTCTAATAGCACTTAAATACGTCAAATTTCTTCAATCGACTTACAACTTTACATACAATTTTGAAGATTTAAAATCAATGGGGAAGGCAACTGTCAAAATGGCGCTGCGTACGCTTGTTCCTCGAGAACTATCAAAACAAAGGACTTTTACTTAAAAAAATCGTTTTTATGGCTTTAAATGATCAAATTCTGTGTAATAGGCTTTCAATTCCAGCACTTGCGTTGTAGAATAGTCTTTTATTTATATCCACTTTGGGTTAATGGGTCTTTTCCGTAAGAAAATACCACAAAATAAATACCTATTTTCCCATACATTTTGTTCTAACTAAACGTCTACTGGCTTAGGAACAAGCGTACGCAGCGACGTCTACAATTAGCTTTGCGTTGCCATTCCCATTGGAGAAATTTGCATAACCTTGTACGGTTGACTATACATTCTCAACATTGTCCATAGAGCTGCGCAATAGCCTAACTACTATTTTTTAGAAAAGCTTTTTGAAAAAATAATATTTTGAACGGACCATTTCCACACTTTTTCCATGGTGTCAATAATCACACCTGTCAAGAAGGCTCAGTAGGTTTGTCAATACTTATTTTTAGGAACTTAAGGATAACTTGCTATCAAATGCGATATGTTTAGTTTTATCCTTACTCGTCTTATTTAGTAAACAGTTTTTGACAGCTGTCATACGTATTTTAACTTTATTTTAAAAATATATATTGCCTTAATAAATTAAATTATCATTAATAGTTCAACTTCTTTCGTAATATTCGTGTGAAAAACCATTTATCGTATTTTATAAAACCGGCCAAGTGCGAGTCAGACTAAACCGCCAAAAAATCACGTTTGTTGTATGGGAACTCCACTCAAATATTTCTTTTATTCTATTTTTATTATTTGTTGTTATAGCGCCAACAGAAATACATCATCTGTGAAAATTTCCCTTCGCTCCCACTAGTACACTTGGCTAGTTCAGCCGTTGAACTAGTGCAACTTTTTTGTCTCAGTAGTTCACCTGTCTATAAGAGTTGAACTATGCGACTAAATGGTTGAACTCATTAAGGTGGATCTAACATTTTGGTGTTAACACTGCGTTTTTATCAGTATTCATACCTTCTTTAGTTTCATGTGACCCTGGTACTTTATTCTTTAGTACCAATCCTTTAATTTTGTTAGAATAATTATTTTGGACTGATCAACAACCATTTTAGTCGCAGTAGTTCAACTTTTATAGACAGGTGAACTACTGAGATAAAAAAGTTGCACTAGTTCAACGGTTGAACTAGCCGGGTGTACTAGTGGAAGCGAGGGAAAATTTCAACTTTAAACTTTTAGATTTTTGCATTCACAATGCTATTTTTATACTAAGATGAATAAATAATGAAAAAATATTAGAAAAAATGGACTCACCCGTAGCAAGTCCCGTCTGAGTTGCTACGGGTGAGTCTATTTTTTCATTATTTATTCATCTTAAAATTCCAACTGTCTAGCTACCACGGTTCATGAGATACAGCCTGATGTCATACAGACAGACAGACAGTGGAGTTTTAGTAATAGGGTCCCGTTTTTACCCTTTGGGTACGGAACCCTAAAAATTAATATTTCAATAAAGAGTTGGGTGAAGATTGTTTATCAAATAAGACAAGTAAGGATAAACAAGACTATAAAATTACTGTGTGTACTGTTCGTCAATTATTTTTATCCACTAATATCATAAATGCGAAGTTTGTTAGTTATGCTTTCAACAGATCATCGAAAATTTTGAAACAGATACACACGACAGCACGTCAAGTTATACAGTTGAAATGCGAAAACAACTTTAATTACTTAGGGCATAAAGGCGGTCTCAAGGTCAACATGTATAGTCTGAGGTGTCGTCGTGTGTACAATATTCGTTGCTAACATCACACAACAGTGGGATTACCGCAATATGTCAAATTTCCTCAATTCACTTTGAAACTTCATCTTAAAAACGTTAAGTCTAAAATCAATTGGGGAAATTTTACAGTTTTGGATACCCCATACCTTGCTAATATAAGTGTAAGGTAAAAGATGCTACGTTAAGATTTAAAATCAAAATACATTTTAGTACCTATTAGCTTATAATCTACAGCAGTGAGGAAAGAAAATCAACGCTTACAACAATATGGCAACAACAAATAGTCATTTTCTTAACAAAATACTGTAACATGTTTGTCATGGATAGAAGAAAGATAACTCCCCTTATGTTTTCAAGGATTAATTTAACAATGTACAACATGTGACCAACTTCAAAGCGCTTGCCGGTACAAAACGATGTATTGTAATCTGTAAAATTTACTCTTTGAAGTTGCCGCAGATTATTGTCTATTGTCAATTTAATCGCATTGTTTTTACAATGCCACAGTGATCGCTGCAACTTCACTCAAGTCAAGAGTGTTTGGCAAAGAGAAAATTTTACAGATACGTTCTTTTGTACCGCAATCTGTTGTACATTGTTAAATTAACCACATTGTCATAAGACTCAAAGTCATTTAATCAGTCTAGCCTGTAAGCACTTGTTAATGTCATGGAAGCTACGCCATCGGTTCGCAAACCCTAAGCGGAAGACCTTGTAACGAGAAAAACCGGCAAGAAAAGCGATTGATCGTCGATATTGCATTGATATCTAAAGTTTAGCGATTGATCTTTATCTCATGCAGCTGTGGCTACATTATCGCGCAGAGTTGTGTTGTACCTAAGATTAGAAACTTTGACTAAAGGACATACATCTAATTCCTTATTTTAAAGTTTCTAATTGTGCGACGACGCGACAACTTTCTACTGATTTTCGTTCGACATCTCATACATTTGAATTGATTTGTCGAACGAATTTCAGTAGACGAGCGCTCGACGCCAGCTAAACGATTCAAAAATAGGGCCCCAGATCTTTGCGATAGCGCGATAATGTGGCCCCAGAATTACGTATAGGTATGTTTTTGTATTTTTTGTCGATTCCATAGAAGAAATGACATTTTCAGAGGTGAATTAACTGAACGTAGGTACTAAAGTCGCGAAGCAGGAAGAATTCCATACAATGACCCGTCTATACTTTTATCTGTCGCTCGCTCGTAACATATTGCCGTTGCGCTCGCACAGACCGAGGTCATAGCATCTGTGTGAATGCGACAACAATATGTTCAAGCGACACAAACAAGTATCTCCGAGTCATTGTACGAATTCTTCAACATCGACTTTAAACATTCACGGTTAAAGTCAATTTTGTTAAAAAAAAGCTATAAGTAACTTTTACTTTAAAAGACGTGGAGTCAATCCCCATCCATGACACTAAAATATAAGGCTTTACTCATTTACGTCAACAGTTTTTTTTTTATAATTAATTATGTATACAAAATTGATAAGGCTCCGCTTTCAAGTGAAATGAAAGGTTTATTTGATAAAAACAAGCTTTTGAACAAGCTTGATTATTTTACAGTATGTTTTATCATATTTTATCAATGTCTAACTATTTTATGTACAAAATCGTTAACTTAAAATCTAACTCTACAACACTAGTATAATCACATTTTAAAGACTAAGCTTATTTCAGTAGAAAAATAGTTTTAGACTAAAATTTAAAGTAATAACCATGGTGAGAAACCAAACAGCACACTGGTATCACTTGGCCTCGATTTTTCTAATCTTAACATAAAAAACGTGTTTTTTTATGAAAAAAGTATTTTTTTCAGTAAATTATTATTTTCCGCTTCCTAGTCAATGAGGTACTAAAAATACACATCTCCTATCGGAGTACTTGTCAAGACGAATCAAACGAGCTCAAACTCGATGGGGTTGCATGGTTTAATTATAGAGTTCCTGTAGCCTTCTTCCGGCTCCATCATCAGATCAGCTCAATGAGACCATAATATTACATTGCTTTTCAGTTGTGACATATGTTCAAAGTTTCAAGTCTCTAGCTCATCGGGAAGATAGTTAAAAATCGTTTGCTATATTTGTGGACAAACAACCAAACAAGAAAGCAACCTAATAAAACCGTGTTAAAAATCATGCTGTTTCAATAGTATTGATTATTTTCAGTTTTTGTTACAAAAACACAAACGCCTGTAACACATTTCTGCCGCGAAACAATACAGCGAAACTGCAGTAGTTTCCGACATGATTTGTCAGTTGTATGACAAGCGAAACAAATGCGAAACAGCCTGGGGGTAAATTTTGCTAATGTTAACGTCGAAATCGTAGTTCAATGGTGTTTGATTGGTAATGCTTTTTGACACAGTTCTTGTTTCTTAAACCCAAAACCGAAACACATTGTTTCTTAAACTCAAAACGGAAACACCTTGTGTCTCGATTTTAGGTTTGAGAAACAAGAACTGTGTCAAAAAGCATTACCATTCAAACACCATTGAACCACGATTTTGACGAAAACATTAGCAGACTTGACCCCCCGTTCTAGCGTATAGATTTAACAATGATGCTTTCTCTTTCAAGCGCAATTCCGCCCAATCGGCTCGGACCGTTGGCACTCGCCGCGAAAAAAATGACGCGAAACCGCTACGTAGATGTGATCGTCATATATCGTCGTCGATAGAAGACAAGTCATGGCGGAACTACAGCCACACCCCGGGCACTCTATACAAGCGCCGCGTTTCAACTACCCATTACACAGACGCTAGATGACGTCTTTGCACACGCGCAACTGTGTGCGTGAAGTCTAGGGCTATTGAATGAGCACACGATTCGGCACACGAACTCGCGCGGTGGGGTGAGGTAATTGATTGTGGGGCGGGTCGGAAAGTTTCCTTTCTGGACGGTAGTACTTATATCTATTCTGTGCTATTGCGGTTTCATTGATTCGCGGAGATGTGCTACAGGCGAAAGCAATACCATTGAAACACCATCGAGACACGATTGTAACGTTAACATTAGTAAAATCGAGACCATGTAGTCTTGTAGACATAATTTTATCGACAATGTCAACCCCTGCAACAATATCACGTAATTCTTAAATGTAAAGTAGCGAGATTCCTTATAAAACTATTAAAAATCAAAAAACGTCTGGACCGGACCAGCGGGGAACCTTCTGTAACAAAATAGATTTGTCATTGAATAATTTATATTAAGTACTCTTATTAGTAAAAGAAATCAAAATACTATTTCAACTCATTGACATTCAATTTGAAAAAACAAACTACCCTCGTTCAATCCGGATGAAAATTAGTATTACCGTGGTATTAGGGCGTACGCGCACTTATTTGATTTCGGTTTGAATTCGATACGTGAAAAGATGGCCGCAAAATTTCTCATCCCAGCGTCGGGCACTTATCCGGTTTCGATTCGTATTCGAGACTAGGTTTACCAGACGGTATACTTATAAATTCCTGACAAAAATCTAGATTTCTACTAAAAAGTCCTCCTGACATTATGTTAAGTTTTAGTTGTGTTGATTATTTCTGCAAATGTACCTAGTTGATTGTAACTAGCAATGCCGTCTTTAACCTATTTGAGGCCTTGGGCACATTAGGATAATGGGGCCCCTATAACCTTGACTTGGGTTACCATCAAAGTTAGAGAGGATGCCTGTATATGAGGCACAAAATACCAGACTTTTTAGAAAAATGCTTATCAAGGTATAGCAAAAATCGGCCGCGAAGCGCGTTTATTAGTCAGTTTCATTCACTAATCTTGTAATGTTACCTGTCTTTAGTGAAAAAAAACGGCCGCGCAGCGCGATTTTTAGTCAGTTTCATCCAATAATCTATTTATTTTGCCTGTCTAAAGTAAAGAAAACGGCCGCGCAGCGCGTTTCTTAATCAGTTTCATCCAATAATCTCGTTATTTTGCCTGTCTAAAGTAAAGAAAACGGCCGCGCAGCGCTATTTTTATTCAGTTTCATTTCATCCAATAATCTCGATATTTTGTCTGTCTAAAGTAAAGAAAATGGCCGCGCAGCGCGTTTTTCATACTTACAGCTTTATTCAGTTATCTTGTAATCTTGCTAAGACACATTTAATAAGGACATAATTATTGTATAATCCATAAAAGTAACTATTTTAGAATTTAAGGGTTAGTGATTAAACATCTATGTGGTTTGAAGAGGTACTCTTCTAGATTTGATTTTTTTTTCGTAATATAATAAGCATCCGTTATCATTAAGCGATCTGGCAAGAAACAAGGGGCCCCTATCGATCGCGGGGCCCTGGGCAAGTGCCCAGTGTGCCCAATGGAAAAGATGGGCCTGGTAACTAGGAACCGAAACATCCTTACTTATCCTTACTAATATTATAAATGCGAAAGTCCGTTTGTTTGTTTGTTACGCCTTCACGTCGCAACTACTGAACCGATCATCATGATATTTTGCATACACGTTGTCAGGGGTACAGAAAAGGACATAGGCTAGCTTTTATCCCGAAAAAAAGTATTGTTCCCGAGGGATAGCAAAAAAACTTTCCACGCAGACGAAGTCGCGGGCGGAAGCTAGTAATTCTTAAAGCTTAATTTCCAAGGTTTCTTTTATTGTAATGTGATGATTAAAAATTTACCCAAATGCGATTTCCTTGTTTCCCAAAATCATACGTTTTTGAATGAAAATATTTTCTTTTTCCCTCAATACTTAAAATTTTCCCCAAAATAGCGCAAAAGCCCTCAATCTGGTAACCCTGAAAACGACTCGAAGTGAGAATTCACGTATCGAATTCGAACCGAAACCGAGTAAATGCGCGAACGCCCTTACTGTAGTAAATGATGTGATACAAAATCTACCCATTTAAGTATGCTATTTCTATGAGTTCAAATAATATGAAAAGATAACTACAAATTTGACTTTTCACCTTCTTTTGAAGTCCTCTGTAAACTGCTTAAAAAGAGATAACATGCATTAGCGATTGTAGAAAACTCTCTGTCACATAAAAATAGAAAAAATATTTTAATTATGACTAACTTAAAAATTAAATAAAGGGAAAAGGAAATAATTAAAAAGCAATTAGCATGTGAGTTTTGTTTGAAAATCAAATTCGCAAAGCATTATAATATACCTAACTCAAGAGAATGCCGCTGGCCACCAATTAACTGAGGTTTAAGCAGGTACATTACATATACCTACTTATACAATGTCGTTGGATGTGTAAAGTCCTGAAAAACCCTAATTGTAACCAATCGGACAATAACCTAGCTCAGTGTTTTCCAATTAGTGGTACGCGTACCCCCAGGGGTGCGCGAAATAGCATCTAGGGGTACGCGAAGTTGCATAAAGGGGTACGCGAAGTTGCATCTAGGGGTACGCGAAGTTGCATCTAGGGGTACGCGAAGTTGCATCTAGGGGTACGCGAAGTTGCATCTAGGGGTAGGCGAAGTTGCATCTAGGGGTACGCGAAGTTGCATCTAGGGGTACGCGAAGTAGCATCAAGGGGTACGCGAAGCAATCTCTTAGCTAAAGCTAGGGTTGCTAGAATGACGGTGCCGTCATATTACGGTCGTCATATACGCCGCTAGGCGTAGAACGTTTTCTATGTAAACAATACGGCGCGGTTTCTGACGTTACGGTGTCGCCATATTGTTTACATACAACATTCAACGCCGCTATATTACGACCGTAATATGACGGCACCGCTATTCTAGGAAACCCTAGCTTAAGTCACAGATAACATAATACTAGGCTAAGTTATTAAATCAGTAAACAGTAATCATGTATCATTCCTGCAATAAGGGCTACGCAAGTTTGAAGACTTCCATGGAGTGGTAAGTAGAAAAAACTAATTGGGAACCACTGGCCTAGCTAGTCAGATTCCAGTTAAGGTTAAACATTAGCACGTGACTCACTATTGTAGGTACGCCAAAATTTATTGTGTAAAATCCTGGGAAACCACGTTATGTGCCTACAATAGCGAGTCATGTGCTAATGTTCAAACTTAAAGAGGAATAAATCGCAAAGCATGGCTATGTCTTTACTCTTTGTCCCAAAGCAAAAACAATTAAGTGACTCAGATGCTCAGACGTCAGTGATACATACAGTTGGGCTTGGTCCATTATAGTTAACAGTCTGTTGGTGTATGCGTCGCTTAATGACCGGGGGCCTAATGTACGACCCTTGGGGGACGCTCGGAGACAACCCACGGATCTTGTCAAACATCGTCTGTCCCTTCCATCTCTGGAAGTTGGGTCTCGGGATTACTTGCCGAGATTCCTCACTACTATCGTTTGACAACGGAGAATTATTGATGCTTAGTTGTATATTGAACGGTTTCTGTCGGTTAAAATCTGTTCGGGAGTTGGCTTCATCTGTTGCCTTGTTCTGAAATGTTTTGTGGATTTTTTTAATTGGCGTATCAATATAATCTCTTTGCCGAGTTGTACAGTCAGCGTCAAAACGATCGAACCTGCCAAAATACCTGGGGGTCAAGTCTGCTAATGTTTTCGTCAAAATAGTAGTTCAATGGTGTTTGCATGGTAATGATTTTTGACACAGTTCTTGTTTCTTAAACCCAAAACTGAAACACATAGTGTTTCTTAAACCCAAAACGGAAACATATTGCGTCTTGATTTTGGGTTTAAGAAACAAGAACTGTGTCAAAAAGTACTATCATTGAACTACGATTTTGACGAAAACATTAGCAGACTTGACCCCCTGAACATTTGACAACATTGTCTCAAGTTGTGAAGGTGAATAGTCATTTTATGCGTGAGCTGAGAACGAATGAAAGTGCACTTTGTGGTCTTGTTGTGCTAAGATTGGTTTTTGTCTAATGTTCTGGTATTTTGGTAGGTTTGAACACTCCAATCATTTTGACGCCGACTGTACGAGTGTTTTTTACTGTACAACACTAGAACATATCGTATTTGGCAACAAAAACAAAACAACTACGAAACTGCATATTTTTTTGTTTTCTATCATTCTTTCTATAAATTGGCTCAAGTATATGTAAAAATTTTGACTGTAAACTGAAGATTATTATGCTTTATCTTTACTCATTGTTCCAAATTGAAAGATACAACAATAAAATCAGAAAGACAATATAGACATAGTTAAAAACAAGTCTTACCATATTATCGAGGTTGGTCGTATCAGGCGAAGTATACCTCTTCTCCCGTTCATTGTGCACCACTGCGGTGTTGATCAGGGGTTCCACTTCCGGGTTCAGTCGCAGACACGACTCAAACAGATTGCTCAGCACCGGTTTATTCACACTAGATTCTTTTTTCAGCACCAGGACTCGTTCATACAGATCCTTATCCAAAGTAGATAACTGCTTCTCGAATTTACCCATCATAGATACCTCAAAAATCGCCTGGTCTGTATGCTCTACTATTTCTAGCAGAGCTTCCGATAAAGGCAGTTCGCTCGGCAGAATGCACACTCGCTCCAAAATGTGCGTCGCGACGTTTAAATCGAAAGTCCTACCGTGCTTGACTATGAATTTAGTCAAGTTTATAAAAACCCGCTTGAATCTAGAAAAGTTTTGCGTATCCGCGATCGTTTGCATGAACACGTCACACAATGGAACAGCCTGCTGCACATTGAATAAAAGCAAATCTTCACAAGTGTTCAAGTCCACTGTGTTAAGGTATAAGAGCACACATTCCGCGACGATCACTTTGAGGTGCATATCTTCACGGAATTGCTTGTTCGCTTTCATGTTAAAGTCTATAGCCATTTCTACGAGAATCCTCGTGAGTTCCCTGCGTTTGCATTCTTCGACAAAACACATTCCGTATGCGCGCCGCAACGACGGCCAGCTCCGGAGCAACATGTACTCTTGAATAAACGCTTCTTCGCTCAGTTGGACCAATCTCATAGATATTTCGGCGCGACTAAAAGTTACATGAGGAAAATAACACCTAAGTTTTTTGCAACTTGAAATTAAATGGAAGAAACATACTCCCCTAAATATTACACTTTTGACTGCATTTATCGGTTTGTACAGGGAAGACATAAGGCTAGGTGAATGTTTCTTTTCAACAGTTTCACATTTGTTAAGTTGACTAGAATTGTTACTAGCGCTGTTCCTCGTGGCGGCAACTTGAATATTCTCTAAGGTAGCGGTTAAGATATTTCTCTCCTGCTCCATATCTTTAGTTATCGATGTGGAATCTGCTCTTTGTTTCTCACAAACTATTTTTCTACTATCTTGAGCTTGCTGACAGTTATTAGGGATTTTTGTCGGAATGTAAACGGTTTTGGTGACTGGTTCCCGACGCATTTCTGACAAAGGTTGGGGTATATATTCCTCGAAACGATCTCCAGCAGCATTTTCGACAGATGCGTTCGAACTATTCATCTTACAGGATTCCATTCCCGTAAGGCTTTCGGCGAATAGAGACAACGCGTCATCATCTTCATAATTTTGGTCGAATGATGTGTACTTGATTTTATCAGATGTGAAATGACTTTCACTGTCTTCTGTCGAAAGTGGTTGATTCTCACTGTTGTTAGTTTTATTTACATTGGAAACAAAGTTGTTTTCACTTGTACAAAGTTGCATATTTTCATTGTTGTTAATTTTATTTGTTTCATAATTTACTATTTGGTTTTCACTATTTACAATAGGAACTGCAAAATCATCTACATCCATGAGATTATCTTCTGCTGTAGGTTTTTCATATAAACTTCTTACGTTATCTTCTTTAGTATCCGAACAAACTCTCTGTATTTTCTGGCAAAGACTCATCACTTCACTTTCTACTTTTAAAACTTTAAATACTTTGTCTTGGAATTGCTTAGCGTCTACATTCAAGTCAGAATCATCGTAACCGATCCAATTCATAATTTCCTCAT
The DNA here is from genome assembly GCA_928269145.1 of Agriphila tristella. Taxonomy (NCBI): domain Eukaryota; kingdom Metazoa; phylum Arthropoda; class Insecta; order Lepidoptera; family Crambidae; genus Agriphila; species Agriphila tristella. Next base: position 22,868,027 of record OV743445.1, read on the forward strand.
CAAATTTCTTTATATTTGCAGATAGTCTTTCTAAAGCTGTCATAGCTGAAGGTCTGTTTTCATTATTTACCTCACTTTGTGCGTTAGAGTGAGAATCTGTATCGGGGCTGGATTCAGGAGTCCTCGGAGTCAGTCCCGAAGACGAAGAACTACTAGAGTCTGACGATAGATCCAAATCCTTTATAAGTTCTTGTTGGTTTAGTGTATCTGTTATAGGTGTTGTGTTGTTAATGTCAGTAAGTTTAAGCATGGGTAGTTTGTTATCTATTCGTACGAAGTCGGTGGAACACACGGTGACACAGGTCGTGGTGCTTGAACTAGATATATCTTTGGTCCAGGAGAGTTCCGAGACACCCGTCATAGACGTCTTACGGGAATCAACGGGACTGGGGTTGACACTCTCCTTTTTAGGAGATTGGCATGTGGGTTCATAACTATTAAGGCTGTCTACTGGAGTAGCTTTATTTATTAACTGTTCCAATAGTGAAGGTGACTTCAAGGTATCACTGGATGATACATTACCTGCATCTGGCTTCTCTTTCTGCACTCTTTTTCTTTGACGAGGTTTAGTTTTTGGAGGGACTTTGGCTTTTTTGACACTTTCTGAATTTGTTTTTGGGGGCTTAGCAGTTACTGTTTTTACGTCAGTGGCTTTAGGTGGCTTCATAGTCTTCTTTGATTCATTAGTCTTTTTTGATTCATTAGTCTTTTTTTCTGTGGCTGCAACTATTAGAAACATTTAAGCATCATTCACATCACAACTCAGAAGAAATCTTTAAACAATAGATTTATTATTATTACTTCGCAAATTTTATATTTAAATGGAAACAAACTTTTACCTTTGCCTTTCCTGATTAGTACTGGTTTTTTCTTTGCTGGCACTTTAGGCTGCGGTACCTTCCTGACATATTTCCGTTTCTTAGGGGTCATGTCAAAGGCATCTGCAAATCATATGTATAGTTATAAACAAGTGACAAGTATACAAATAAAAACAGGAGTATTTGTTCATTTTAGTAAGTAAGAAAAAATATTTCCAGAAAATCTAGAAAGTCTCAGCCTCATCAAATTGTACAGCAACCACTTCAAAAATAAACTAAATGGATAACAACTGTAGACAGAAAATCCAAATACACTGGCCTGCAAAACTAAGTACTACGGAGGTCTATTTTCATACAAACGAGGTAACTTTGAAGCATTGGTTCTCCGCCCAGGATTAAACGTGGTGTGATCTGATGATGGCCATCCAGGGAGTGAATGGAGAAGATTCAGATCCCCATACACACCTAATTGATCCGATCAGCATTCTAAGAGCTGTTTGGATATGTATAAAAAAACCACAAAAATGGAATTAAAATGTATGGAAATGCTGTAACTGATAACTCTAATCCTTACAGCTCTTAGAATGCTGATCAGATCAATTGGGTGTGTATGGAGATCTGAATCTTCTCCATTCACTCCCTGGATAGCCATCATAAGATCACATTCCGCTTAATCCTGGGCGGAGAACCAAAGCTTCAAAGTTACCTCGTTTGTATGAAAATAGACCTCTGTAGTACTTAGTTTTGCAGGTACATAAATAAATAATAATAATAAAAGCTTTATTTTCCAAACCTATATTTTAAATAATTAATAATACAAGAAAAATATAAAAATAGCATTACAAAGGCCTAAAATATAAAAATAGCATTATTAAGGGTGCACCGAGCGTCCACTAGCGCCGCCAATCAAGAAAAAATCATTACAACGAAATAACTATGTTTAACAAAATTCTGAAACATATAAAAACTAGTAATAGTTATAAACTATTTTTGTATGCGTTTTTTTCCTGGTTTAAATGTGTTTGTGTAGTTAAAACCTGGATTAACGCCTAAAGTGGCCACTTAGGCGTTAATCCAGATTTTAACCACACGAACGCATTTAAACTTAGAATTTTACGCATACATAAATAGTTTATAACTAATACTAGTTTTTATATGTTTCAGAATTTTGTTAAACATAGTTATTTCGTTGTAATGATTTTTTCTTGATTGGCGGCGCTAGTGAACGCTCGGTGCACCCTTAAATGACAAAAAAATTAATGTTAAAATTGTTCTATAATTAATTTAGGTTTGCAAGGTAAAAGTGTACTTTTCTTTTAGTTGTCAGTTGTTTTATCTCATGAAGGCGGAAGGCGATTGGCTATGTATGTTGTTAGGTTGTACACATGCACATTACTTTAGTATGTGCATAATACGAGTGTGTAGACGCACACTAAAACAACATGTATCCACGCCTATCACCATTCATAGCAGACAAAACATCTGTACATAGGACATCTGTATAAGTTGCATTATGTACCTACCTTCGGAATCGGTCAGGCCTGTTGCAGTGGTGGTGTCTGTAACTTCTGTCGGAATTTCTGTCGGAACTTCTGTCGGAACTTCTGTCGGAACTTCTGTCGAAACATTCTTTGGGCGTCCTCTTTTCCTGGAAGGTGCAACTTTTTTCTCTGCCTCAATGGGTGGATTAACCTCACTAATATCGACTGGTTCTTTCTTCACTAGTTGAAGTTGTGCCACTACAATAAGCAAATCAAATTATAACTATTTCAAAATTAGTTTGTTTTAATCTATATTCCGAGGAGCTCGGTGGCGCAGTGGTTTAGCGCCTGGCCCAGCGATTGCGGAAGTTAAGCAACGTTCGCAAGGGTCGGTCATGGGATGGGTGACCATAAGTTTATTATCTCGATCTCCTCCGTACTTCGGAAGGCACGTTAAGCCGTTGGTCCCGGCTGCATTTGCAGTCGTTAACACCCACCAATCCGCATTGGGCCCGCGTGGTGGGTTATGGTGGTAAGGAGGACCTTACCACCCATAAGGAAGGCCTGTGCCCCAGCAGTGGGGACATCAAAAAATGGCTGATGGACAATCTATATTTAATTTCAAACGTTACTTGTTTTAAACAATACTTATTTATTTATTGATTATTATTCAAATACAAATTTAACATATTGTGTCAAATCTTGGGAAAATTATGATACATCATTAAACATCTGATTATATGCACTAACAAAGTGCCAAAATAATATGCATGCAAATATGCACTAAAAACTGTTGATACGCCCAAAATATGCACAATGCAAAATCAATAAACCACTTTTATTTTTATTATTTTAATTAAAAACTGCGCAGGACCCATCGTCATGGAGATACTTAGGGGAGGCCTATACCCAGCAGTGGGTGTCGTGCGGCTGATATGATGATGATGAATTAAAAACTATACAAAACCAGCTAAATATTTTCATAAATAATTATGCATAAGTACTTTTTTAAACAATATTACAGATTTTCGAGCGCACGTTTGTGACATTTGTCACCCAGTATCAATTTTTATTCCGAAAACGACCTCTCTACATTAACTCTCTACAATAACTAAAATAATTGGACGACATTTAAAATTTAGCACTATTTCTGGAGATACCTGTTAAGGCAGAGTATACCTCGCGCGACGAGTTAAGGTCGCTGGGCAGTGTGGAGAGGGTATGCTCAGTGTTTGTTTTTAATAACAAATTACTACTGCGCATACCCCCTCTACATTTGTCGAGCGCTCTTAACTCTCCGCGCTAGCTGTACCACAGTATGCTACACTGATGGGTCAAGAAAATAATCAACTAAGCTATCGGGAGCTGGGGTATACATAGCTAAACCCAACACTAAAAGAGCTACTTTCAATCTGAGCAGACACACTAGTGTATTCCAGGCTTAAGTATTTGCAATACTGAAGTGTGCACACATGATTAAAAGTGAGATTAGCAACCATAATGTAGGAAAAATAATAATAATAATATATAGCGACAGTCAAGCTGCCATCAAAGCCCTTGACAAAACGGAGAGGCCGAGACTACCTCAGCCTTGGTGAAGGAATGCAAAAAAGCATTCAGGAACTTGCAAACTTGGTTGAGGTGGAAACTGCCTGGGTACCTGGACACGAAGGTAACAAAGGCAATGAGGAAGCCGATAAATTAGCCAGGACAGGGGCTGATGAACCTTTGGCCCTGAACCAAGACTGCCAATCACACATAGAATTACTAAGAACATTATTGAAATTAGAAAAATCAAAGAAACCAAAAAAATATGGATGGAAACAAAGGACTGTAGACAGTCTAAGATCTTTATCAAATCAGTTGACAAGAAGAAAACTAGAGAATGAAACGAAGCAGGAGAAATATAAAGAACAATTGTAGAAATACTAACAGGACACTGTCCACTTAACCTGTCAGTGATCAAACGGACAGAGGATCCCATTTGTCCACAATGCAAAGAAAGAGAGGAAACAAGCTACCACTTCATGGCAGAATGCCCGATGTACACATCACTGCGCTGGGAGCTCTTTGGAGCGGACAAGCTTCAGGAAGAGGATCTAAAGCAGTTAACTCTTGCCCAAAATTCGCTGGTTTAGAGCATGCCTTCTATTTGAAATAAAAAAAAGGAACTTTATATCATACAGATAAATTATGTGCTTATGCAATAAATACCCAATCAATAACCATGAGAATTAAAAACCAATGAAAAAGTATTTGTGATAAAAATGAGAACCCTTAAATGGAAATGGGCTGGCCACACAATGAGAGGTTGACATTTCAATACCGGTATTTGTCAACACCAAAATACTGGTACTAGTTAGTGTTTGTGGGACAAATAGGTACAAAATGCAGTTTTGTTTACAAACATTATTTCCCTAAGTTTACTGAAGTATTAATGTTTACACAGAAAAAAACACTTTCTCAATAATTATCTATCACTTTAGTCAACGCCCAATCGAGCCACACAACAATGGGAAATTTACTGTCTTACTTTCCTGGGCTTGAAGGATTAAGTACTTGCATTGTTGGCATGTTGTTTGGACATTCACATGAGTTGTATTTTGCAAACAAGTTCATAGTGTGGTATCGTACTAAATTGTTCAGACTACATTTTTAAGCAGTTTACCTTCATTTGCCATCTCCAATTTGGCTGCTGCAGTCAACTGCTTTTTTGTAAGTTTTGCAGTTTTATCATTTTTCGTTTGCACATTTTTCAAATCCATAGACTTGCTACTATTATTTAATGCTGGAAATGCAAAAAAAAATTATAATATATATTATTTCAGCGTGCAAGATTTAACCAGTTTCTGCAAAACTAATTTCAAAAAATACATTAGTCTGCAAAAATTGCGGTCGAAAGAAACTTCTAGGTAATAAAATAAAATAAAACTTAATCCTACTTTTATTAGGTATTTTGATCCTAATGACCGTTGGGATTTTTAATTTTGGTTTCTCCTTCTTTATCTTTTGTTTTGGAGCTTTTTTCTCTTTAGCTTTTTTTTCCAAAGTTGGAGGTTTGTCAACATTTTTCCTTGGAGCCATTTCTTTACATTAAAAACACTCGTTTTTACCAACTTAGATTTCGATCTAATATATCAATTTTAGTAAATTTAAATATGAACTATCCTTTTTACAGTAACAACAAAACAACCATTCTTATTTTCCATAAGAAAAAACAGTTTCATCAGTTTATTTCGCAAAATTGAAAAACAACAGGCGAAAAGAACAGAACGAACACGAGCATTTGACATCTGACACCTGACACAGCCAGCACAGATAAATATGTGAAGTGAATGTGACATTGGGTGCATTCTGCTTCTGCCATACAAAATAATCACTGAGTCAGCGATTGCCATAGAAGTACATAATCATTTTAACCATGGAAAGCAGGGACCGGAATACCGATATTTTTTTACCGATATCGGTACCTTTATAGAAATATCGAAAAAAATACCGGTATTTTGGTATCGATTTATCGATACTGATATCAGTATTTTATTTCAGTACACGAATATCGATACATTATAGAAAATTATCAGTATTGATACCGATACTGAAAAACCGATATAGTACCGATAAAATGCCTCTTGCGCTTTCAATATTTTAACACGTTTTTATTAGGTTGCTTTCTCGTTTGTTTGTGTGTTTCTCCACAAAGTTTGTGAACCATTTTATCCTAGCTTCCCGATGAGCTAGACTTAAAACTTTGAACATAGGTCAGAACTGGAAGGCAATGCAATATTATGGTGTCATTGAACTGATCTGAAGATGAAGCCGGAAGAAGGCCACAGGAACAGTTAGAATCGTCTTGACGAGTACTCTAATAGGAGAGGAAGTCCAGGGTCTGATGATAAAGCTGAAATGGCATGCCATAGGCACTCAATATTGAAACCGTGCAACTGCATCAAATTTGGGCTCGTTTGAATCGCCTTGACGAGTACTTTGTTGGGAAATAGTGTCCAGGGTCTGATGATGGAGCCGGAAGATGGCCACTGGAACTTGGTAATAAAACCATGCAATCCTATCGAGTTTGGGCTTGGGTTATTAATTTTTGTATGAAACAGCAGTTTTTTTTTCAATCTATCGCATACTTTGACCAGACCACATTGGCAAGATAGCCATTAATTTGGTGTTATCAAATCGCTGCCCTAGTGCTTGAATGGCCAACTGACCAATTTTACCAAAATTGACTTTTTTTATTTCAAACTATAGCAACCCTGATTACACGCTATACAGTATTATTATTTTTAAGTTTTTTTGAATAAAACTCACACTAATAGCAAAAATAAAATATCCAATCTCCCATATAAAAACTGTTTTTAGTGCTTGTTTAGTCAAACTCCAAATTTCGCTCAAATAATCGTATTCAAATATCAGTCTCCGTTCTTGTTTGCCCAATCTCCATCAACGGACCAATCACGGTCAAGTATTCCGAGGCCACGCCACGCCATTTTGTTTGCTTGTTGTATGTTTCGTTTTAGAGTTAGCAGTATTTCTTCGATAAATTTAACAATTTAATTGTTTTTAATAAATTAAAGTGCTTTAAAATGTCAGTAACAACGAAGAATGAGGGTTATTAATTGAGCGAATTGGATTTTGAAAGGTATGTTAGCATTTTATATAAGATCAAACGAACTTCTAGAAGTGAAGTTCGATCGATACTATATGAGTCGCTTCATACGAAAGATATAAATAAATATATCATTATTTATGGTTTACTTGTAGTACCTCCCAGGTACTCGGCAGATTCGCACTATTTTAAAGAGTATGAAAACTACTTGTTTTAGAAAGTGTCTCACCACTTCCGGCAATTACATCACCAACACCCCACCCCAGCTTACTTGGTTACCGGTCTTGTGATCGTACCTCATTATTTTAGAGATACAAATAGATTAGCAAAACTGACTAAAAGGTACAAAGGGGTGGGTGGGAAGCTTATATCTTTCGTATGAAGCGACTCATATAATATCGATCGAACTTCACTTCTAGAAGTTCGTTTGATCTTATATTATATTTCGTCGCTTCATACTCAGATATAAATAAATATATAATTATTTATGGTTTACTTGTAGATGTTTAGAGATATAAGAAAAGTTTTGCTAAACAAAAGATTCTTAGAATATAATGAACTTAATCAATTCAAAGCGTTATTATTCGTTCATAATGTAGATAATTATTAATTATCTCAAAATTACAATAATGTAAGTGACTTGTTATTTGGAAAAGTAATAGTGAATTGATTATTATTCTTATTAGAAATAAAAACAATTATTTCTCAAAATTTGTCAATTATTAAATCGAGCAAATACATAAGACCTGTCCGTCCAGTCCGCTGTTTCTCCGATGGTGTCTCTCTATCTGTAGAGACCCGCAGAAGCGAGATGTGCGAACACTGCCGCGCACCAAAAAAGCAAAAAAGAATGAGGTACGATCACAAGACCGGTAACCAAGTAAGCTGGGGTGGGGTGTTGGTGACGTAATTGCCGGAAGTGGTGAGACACTTTCTAAAACAAGTAGTTTTCATACTCTTTAAAATAGTGCGAATCTGCCGAGTACCTGGGAGGTACTACAAGTAAACCATATAATTATATATTTATTTATATCTGAGTATGAAGCGACGAAATATAATTGATATTATTTTGTTTTAGTGTTCGAAGTTACTTTATCTGTGATATACACAGGATGATTGTTACTTTTTCACACTTAAGTCATTATGGTGCTACTTTGCGTGCTACTTTTTACCCGAATACCTTAAATGGAAAATTCTGCTTGTCGTGATGAAATTTGTTCTTAATAAGTGCCTACCTATTTTTGTACTGTAACTGTTAGAATAAATAATAAACCTTTTCACTTTCCATGCTCGTAAAGTTCGTCTTCATGTTGGGTATACGTATAGGCTGCATAAAATAGCTTTTCGTGCTCTAGAGCATAAAATGAAATCTTCGTCTAAGTTCAAACTCGTAAGACAAAGGTCGACAAGTAAACAGCCACACACGCAATTAAACTTTGATGATTTTTTTTATTTTTTTTTTTGAATATGGGTGGGTATCGAATGAAAGGCCTTGATGAGCACATTCCAAAATTATCTATTTTATTACAAAAATTTAAGAAAATCTATTATATAATTTTTAAATTTGAGATTTTTGCATTTACAATGCTATTTTTAAACAATACTAAATAATATACTAGAAAAAATATGAATCGCACCAGATTAATTCTCGGACGGGAATAACGCTGGCTTACAGCGTAAGAGTTGGATATACTAGAAAAAAATCGACGATGTCACTAGTAGGGCTTGCAAATATTCGATGGAATTCACTATTCGAATATTCGAAATTTTTTATGGAGGTATTCGAATATATTCGAACATTATTCGAATATTTCTGTAAATTTAAAAAAATGGTTGTAATTCATCATATCAGCCACACGACACCCACTGCTGGGTATAGGCCTCCCCTAAGGATCTCCACGACGATCGGTCCTGCGCTGCCTGCATCCACTGGCTTTCCGCGACCTTCACCAGATCGTCGGTCCACCTTGTCGGGGGCCTACCCACGGAGCGTCGTCCGGTGCGCGGTCGCCATTCCAGAACCTTTCTGCCCCAACGGCCATCGGTTCTTCTCGCTATGTGTCCCGCCCATTGCCACTTCAGCTGAGCAATCCTTCGAGCGATGTCGGTTACTTTAGTTCTCCTGCGGATCTCCTCGTTTCTGATTTGATCACGTAGGGAAACGCCGAGCATGGCTCTCTCCATTGCACGCTGAGCGACCTTGAGCCTCCTTATGAGACCCATAGTTAGCGGCCACGTTTCACTGCCGTAAGTCATCACTGGCAACACACACTGTTCATAGACTTTCGTCTTGAGACACTGAGGTAAGTCGGACGCGAAGATTTTTCGAAGCTTCCCGAATGCTGCCCACCCGAGTTGGATTCGACGAGAGATCTCTTTCTCGAAGTTGGACCTACCTAACTGGACTGCCTGTCCTAGATATACGTAATGGTCAACAACTTCAAGTGTAGTGTTCCCAACATGAACTGGAGAGGGTACAACATGGGCATTTGACATAATTTTCGTCTTTTCCATGTTCATCCTAAGACCCACTCTTTGGGAAGCACTACGGAGATCTTCGAGCATTGTGTTCAGGTCTTCCATGGTCTCAGCCATAAGGACTATATCATCGGCAAAACGAAGGTGTGTTAGGTACTCGCCATTAATGTTGATGCCGAGTCCTTTCCAGTCCAAGAGCTTAAAGATGTCCTCCAACGCAGCTGTGAACAGTTTCGGAGAAATAACGTCTCCCTGTCTCACACCACGCTGCAGTTGGATAGGATTTGTGTTCTGGTTCTGTACTCGGATCGTCATGGTGGCATTTTGGTATAAGTACCTCAACACCTCGATATACCTATAGTCCACTTGGCACCTTTGGAGAGACTGCAGCACCGCCCAGGTTTCAATCGAATCAAAGGCTTTCTCATAGTCCACGAACGCCAAGCAAAGTGGCTCATTATACTCCTCGGTCTTCTGTATAACCTGCCGCAGCGTATGGATGTGGTCTATGGTGCTAAAGCCTTTTCGGAACCCGGCTTGTTCGGGAGGTTGGAAGTCGTCGAACTTGCGAGCGAGACGGTTCGTAAGGACTCTCGAAAACAACTTATAGACATGACTCAGAAGCGAGATGGGTCTATAGTTCTTTAAGAGGGACTTGTCACCCTTTTTAAAGAACAAGATCACCTCACTTATGTTCCATGTCTTTGGCGTTCTGCCCTGGACGTTGACGGAATTAAAGAGCTTCTGGAGGACTTTGAGTATCGGCTTACCGCCCGCTCTCAGAAGTTCTGTAGTGATTCCATCGTCACCCGCCGCCTTGTTGTTTTTCAGCTGTTTGAGAGCCATACTAATCTCGTACAGGCTGACGTCCGGGATATCTTCGGTATAGTGTCGGGTAAGCTTGGCTCTGGGGTCTTTAGCCTTGCTTTCAACAGGTGTCTGCGTGGAATATAACTGCCCATAGAAGCTCTCGATCTCCCTCAGGATTTCAGGCTTTGATGAAATGATGCGTCCGTCGTCAGTTTTCAGCTTCGTCATCTGGCTTTGCTTAATAGACAGATCTCTCGCGAACACTTTGGAGCCTTTATTCCGCTCGATAGCCTCTTTAATACGATTCGTATTAAATTGGCGAAGGTCGCTCGTCAAAGACTTAGATATCTGGTTATTAAGCTGCCGATAACGATTAGCATCTACTGAACTCTGGAGCCTCATTTCACGTCTCTGATCCATGAGTAGGAGTGTGTGGTCGGAGAGTTTCTTTATCTTGGGACGGCGGGTCTTAAAGAGCTTGGACCCTACCGTACGGACAGTATCCACCACCATGTTGTTTAGATCGTCCACATCTATGCTGTTCTCAAGGGCTTCGAAGCGGTTTTGGAGTTCGAGTTGAAAGCTCTCGGGGTTTTGAATATGGGCCGGCAATGGTCGAATTGTTGATTTTATCAGTCGAGATCTTTCCAGCTTTGGGTTGATATTCAATGTGCCACGTACCAATCGGTGATCGCTCCCCGTCTTAACAGCGTTGATCACAGTGACATCATTGAATATTTGCTTTTTCGTCGACATGATAAAATCTATCTCATTTCTGACTTTACCGTCCGGACTGACCCAGGTCCACTTCCGGCTTTCCGGCTTTCTGAAGAAGGAGTTCATCATAAAGAGGTTCTCCTTCTCCATAAAGTCAGCCAGCATCTGGCCTCTGTCATTCCGTTGCCCAACTCCAAATTGCCCCACTCTCAGCTCATCACCGCATCGTTTCCCCAACTTTGCATTGAAGTCCCCCATCACAACAGTGTAGTGGGTTTTGTAGCTATGCATGGCTTTAGAGATCTCCTCATACATAGCCTCCACTTCGTCATCTTGGTGTGTCGAGGTCGGTGCGTAAACCTGTATAACATTCAGCGAACATCGTTTGGATATTCTGAGTATAAGGTACGCCACCCTGGTCGACACACTTCCGATGGTAATCACGTTGTTGACAAGGGACTTGTGGACGATGAACCCGACACCACCTTGGGACTGTTGGTCGCCCTCCCGGTAGTAAAGCAAGTTACCGGAGTTGAGGATTATCGAGTCCTCTCCCGCTCTTCGGACTTCAGATAACCCGATAATGTCCCAGTGTACCTTGCTGATAACTTCTTCCAACTCGGTTAACTTCGCGTCGGTCCTTAGTGTGCGCGTGTTATAGGTTGCCAGGTGCAGTTGTCGTCGTTTTTGGTAGCCGAGCCGCACCCGGGGATTCTTAGCACCCCCTGCCCCGCCGTTACCGTAGCCGCTACCGTAGCTAGGAATAGCGGGGCTGCCGGGGACTGGGGGCCAATTTTTTTGATCCATTGTGCATGAGGGGGGGGGGGGGTTTGCCATAATCGCCACGCTTGGCAGGCGGGTTGGCGATCGCAGTAGGCCAAGGTTTTTTGGAGACGCTGCTGCCCGTCTCTTGAAGGCTATGCTCCCTTAGTCGCCTTTTACGACACCCACGGGATGATAGGGGGTAGTGCTATTCTAGGCCGGCACATACACGGCACTTAATTAATAAATAGGTATTGTTTATTTTTCAAGTTAAACCAAAGTTGAATGCTTCGTTTAATGGGACGCATTTTGGAAGATTTATCATCTTTGACATTTGCATTTTCCCCACGTTTTTAGGTTTAACTTCTGTATACATATGGTCATAAATCGTTACGGGTTTTCAGTTCGATTTTTCAACTTTATAGTACGTTTTTAAAACGTATTTCTTTTTAGTTTTTTGTCAATAAATATATACATTCTGCTTTTTAGTCTTATCTATGTTTTTCTGTGGTATTTCCGGTTTCAACATCAGACCAAGGTCTAACACCCATCCGAATACTTGTCAAAATGAATCAATCGAGCCCAGACTCGATGGGGTTGTGTTCTATGGTATTATTATGGAGTTTCTGTGCCCTTCTTCCGCTCCATCACCAAACCCTGGACTTTATTTCTCAACAAAGTACTTGTCAAGAAAAATCAAACGAGCACTAAATTCTATGGAGTTGTATAGTTTTATTACAGAGTTCCTGTGACCTTTTTCCGACTCCATCATCACCCTGGAAACTATCTCAATTTCAATTTAATCTCCCATCAGAGTACTAGTCTAGAGGTTTTATTACAGAGATTTTGTGGCCTTCTTCCAGCTTTTATCATCAGACCTTGAACACTATTTATTTTCCCAACAGAGTACTTGTCAAGAGACAAATCAAACGAGCTTTAACTCGATGGATTTGTATGATTTTATTACAAAGTTCCTGTGATCTTCTTCCGGCTCCATCATCTAGCCTTGGCCACTATTTCCCAAAAAAGTACTCATCAAGACAAATCAAACGAGCAAAAACTCGTTGGGGTTGCATGGTTTTATTACAGAGTTCCTGTGGCCTTCTTGCGGCTCCATCATCAAACCCTGGAAACCGTCTCATATTAGAGTACTAGTCAAGATGAATCAAACGAGCCCAAACAAGATGGGGTTGCATGGTTTTATTACAGAGTTCTTGTTGTTTTCTTTCGGCTTCATCATCAGACCTTGAACACTATTTATTTTCCCAACAGAGTACTATTCAAGGTCAATCAAGTGACCTTAAACTCGACTGGTATGTATGGTTTTATTACAGAGTTCCTGTGGCCTTCTTCTGGCTCCATCATCAGACCCTGGAAACCATCTCCTATTAGAGCATTAGTCAAAACGAATCAAACGAGTCCAGACTAGATGGGGTTGCATGGTTTTATAACTGTTCTTGTGGTGTTCTTTCGGCTTCATCATTAGACCTTGAACACTATTTATTTTCCCAACAGAGTACTCGTCAAGACGAATCAAACGAGCTCAAAATCGATGGATTTGTATGGTTTCGTTACAGAGTACCTGTGATTTTCTTCCGGCTCCATCATCAGACCCTGGATACTATTTCCCAACAGAGTAGGTACTTGTCAAGACAAATCAAACAAGCCCAAACTTTATGGAGTTGTACAGTTTTATTACAGAGTTCCTGTGGCCTTCTTTCAACTCCATCATCAGACCCTGGAAATCGTCTCCCACCAAAGTACTATAGTCAAGACGTATCAAACGAGCCCAAACTAAATGGCATTGCATTGTTTTATTACAGAGTTTTTGTGGCCTTCTTCCGGCTTCATCATCAAACCTTGTACACTTTTGAATTTCCCAACAGAGAACTTGTCAAGACGAATCAAACGAGTCCAAACTCGATGGATTTATGTGGTTTTATTACAAAGTTTCTGTGGTTTTCTTCCGGCTCCAATCATCAGACCCTGGAAATCATCTCATATTACAGTAGTAGCCAAGACGAATCAAACGATCCTAAACTAGATGGGGTTGCATGGTTTCACTACAGAGTTCTTGTGGTCTTCTTTCGGCTTCATCATCAAACTCTGGACACTATTTCACAACAAAATACTTGTCAAGACGAATCAAACGAGCCCAAACTCGATGGATTTGTATGGTTTTATTAGATTTCCTGTGGTCATCTTTGGGTTCCACCATTAGATCAGCTCAATGACAGTATATTATTTCATCGTCTTCCAGTTCTGACTTCTGACCTGTTTTAAGTTTCAAGTATTTTGCTCATCATGAAGCTAGATTAAAATGGATTACAATATCTGGATAAATAAAGAACATTAGGTCAACAAATAAATAAACGTGAAAGTGACCGTTAACGAACGCTTCATTCTAGCGCTATTCGGGTATTTAATGAATGACTTTCGCCTAAATCTAACAAAGTAGAAAATATTCGAATATTCGAATATCACCGACTGGAGTATTCGAATAGCAAAATAAGCCGAATATTCGAAGTATTCGAATGTTCGAATTGCAAGCCCTAGTCACTAGTGACTAGGTAGCTCAGTGTCAGTGGTCAGAGCATTGGACCGGATATCGATCCTGTCCGAGAATTGATCTGGTGCGAGTCGTATTTTTTCTAGTATATTATTTAGTAAAATCTATTATTTTTTCATATGGGTATCTAACATTCCAAAATTATATAATTTGTAACCAAAATTTAAGAAAAACATTTCATTTTCGTTTTTTGAATATGGGTAAGGCCTTGATGAGCACATCCCAAAATTATATAATTTACCTAGTATACAGGGTCACTGGAAATATAACGTAATCCTGCTAAGGGGTTATTGATGAAGTCAAAACAAATATTTTTTGAAATATTACTTTTTCTCAAAAAGTTCATAATTGAATTAATTGAAATTAAGTAATTTTTCACCAAAAGTACGTTTTCAGACACAAAAAATTTAAATAAAAAATAACTTCTCGTTCCATTCCGGTTTTTTTATTATTTTGGGATAGAAAACACTCTAAGTGTTGATAATGAATAAAAAAAAATGGTAACCGATCACATGTCCGAAATTTATTTGTCCTAATTTCATTTGACCGAAAACTGTTGACCGACGTCTTTGTTGCTATATGTTTTGTTTGCCATATTTTTAAATCATCGAAATATCATTTGGCATATGTCTCATTTTACTGAACCACGTTTCACCGATTTTCAAAATTCCTTTTTTACTATTGGCCGAAGTCTCTTTTGACTTACACTTAACCAGAACAACATTTTACCGAATATCATTTGGCCGCAAGTATATTAGAATAAAGATATTTTTTACTTTGACTTTGACATTGGTGGGTTAGGTTAGGTCAGTGTTTTGACCACTCGTAGCAGAGCAAGCGAAGCGGGTGGAACTTAATAATGCTTGCATGCATGTTCCGTGCTTGCTTGTTTGCTTGCTCGCTTTGATGCATGCTTGCACACATGCTTGCTTGTTTGCATGTTGGGTGCTTGCTTGCAAAATGCTTGCCGGGGGGTGCGGGGGGGCTGGCCCCCCTGCTCGGGGGGGTCGGGGGGCCTGAGGCCCCCCGCTACAAAGAAAAACTTTTAATGCACCTACCAGTAGGTTAGGTTAGGTTAGTATTTTGACCACTCGAAAATGCTTGCATGCATGCTGCATGCTTGTTTGCATGCATGCTGCATATGCTTGCTTGCATGCTGCATGCTTGCTTGCATGTTGCATGCTTGCTTGCATGCTGCATTCTTGCTTGCATGCTGCATGCTTGCTTGCATGCTGCATGCTTGCTTGCATGCTGCATGCTTGCTTGCATGCTGCATGCTTGCTTGCATGCTGCATGCTTGCTTGCATGCTGCATTCTTGCTTGCATGCTGCATGCCTGCTTTTATGAGTCAAACAGAAAATATACCAGTTTAAAACTATTTTGGAAATCAACTTATAACATTAGACGACTGAATATTATACTAGAAAAAATACGACTCGCTACGAAGATTAGAAATCGGAAAAAGTGTGCTACAAGTTTTTAAGGCGTTTGGTGAACTGAAATTATGGTCAATAAATCAGTGGTGTAATGAATGTTCGGGAATATAATACTTCGACGAAACATTCTTTCGACCGTGCATTACCTCGGTAAAAAGTTTTTCGGCCAAATGAGACGTCGGAGTAACGAAAAAAATCGAATTAATATTAGGTCAACTGATACAGTGGGAAACGTAATTTCGACGAAGTAAAAAAAGGCGGAACGAAAATAGTCAAAAAGTTGGCGGTAAAATGAAATTCGACCAACACAAAATTCGATCTTAAGATAGGTAACCATAAAAAAATACAAAAAGTACAGGTGTTTATAAAAAAATCAATCCTTAAAAACATTTTTTATTTTTATTTTTCAGATTTTTTAGAAACGGCAGCAAATATCTTTAAAAAAATCCTAGTAACTAAGCGTGCATAATATTTTAAAAACATCACCACCTATTCAGCTTTCAGTTGAGGTATACAACTTAATAATAACTTAAATAAAAAATGAGAAATTAAGACTTAAGTAAATTGCAGTCCCATTTCATGTAGCAAAAATTTCCTACTTCGAGCGCTTCAGAGGTGGCCGTATTATCCTACTTTTATCATAAATGTGAAAGTTTGCTTGTTTGGATGATTGTTAATCTATCACGCAAAACGGCTGAACGTATTTGGATGAAATATGGCACACAGATAGTTTGATGATGTCAAATGTACGTTGAAATCATCAAAACTGACAGTAAAACCACTCTAGAGTCTGATAACTAGTAAATGAAGGACATGGTGAATGTATGTGAATGTTTTAAATTAAAATACTTAAAATCAATGGAAACAAACGGGCGGGTCAGCAAAGAGTAAAATAAAAAAAGGAGAACTATCTAACTGATGGAAAAAAAGAACGCTTCAGTATGTCTTACTAGTCTGTGAATATACGCAGAGTGCAGATTTGTCATATGGCTCTTAATGTTTAGGTACCTATTTTTATTTTGACTCTGTTTCCATGCATATTTTCTATTACTACGGGCCTCTCATTAATTCTGAGTCATTTTAATATTTACTTACGAATGACATGTTTTTTGCAATTCTGCTTTCATTAAATCTACAGAACCACGATTTTTGACATTAGAACATTAATTTATGCGTCATATGGCAAAAACCTCGCTCAACATAAGCATTTAAAAGGTACAACGCAAAATAAGGCATTTAACTTGTTGTCCTTTATGCTTTTAAGTATTTGGACCCATTTTTTTATTAACACTTTGAATTTGATCGCGAGTCATCATCAAAAATCTGGACAAAACTAATGGTCGGGACGCGGGACAATATCATCGAAATTGGGTCTGTCTTTATACCTAAACTCTTGAATTTTCGCGGAACCCCTGAGAACCTCTCACGGAACCCCAGGGTTCCGCGGAACCCCATTCGGGAACCGCTGCTCTAGAAGATAAAACTTACATGGAAGCATCAATGAAAAATAAGGTTGAAGCCTATAAAGATGTCAAAAATATGCAAACAAGCAACAAAAAATAACAAACAGTAAAAACAAGAAAAGAAATATAAAAGAAAAATTTAGTCAAAAAGTATTGAAGAAATAGGCCTTATCTTAAGTATTAATACTATTAATGCACTTCTTGTACAATCTACTGATTGTACAGCAAGTGCATAACCCTTACCTTACTTACCGCACCATTTTACCCGAGACGTATATATCCGGATAGTCAAGTCGAGGGTAAAATGGGTTTTATGTACAAGTTATACACTTCTTTTCATTTCGATTGTAAGGAAAATTAACAACAAAATTGAAGGTTTAAACGGTCATCCAGTGCTGTCTTTTATGGGTTGTAATTAGTGGTGTTGTTTCAGAGACAGTTGTGGCGATGAGTGTCTTAGCTCGATCCCATAGTGCATCGGGTGTTTCGTTAGCCAGATCTGCTTCAGACCACCGTGACCAGTTCTGTTCAATAGTTGAACGGAATCTCTGAACATCTTTTACCTCCAGCTTCCTCGGCTTATTTGTGATTCTGGCTGCTGTTAGCTTGAGCTTTATTTTAGAGATCAGAAGTTGATGATCAGACCCGCAATCAGCTCCAGGTAACGTATGGGCATTTGTTACAGATGATCTCCATCGCGACCGAATCATGATGTAATCTATTTGGTTGCGGGTTTTTCCATCGGGTGATACCCAAGTGTAGAGCCTTCGAGGGTGGTGTTGGAAAAGGCTATTTGCAATCAGAAGATCGTTTTCTGAAGCGAATTGTATTAAGCGTTCACCTCGTTCATTTCGCCTCCCGAGCCCAAATCTCCCGACGCATTTACCCAGCTGATGAGCGTTTTCTCCGATCTTAGCGTTCAAGTCTCCTAGGACGACCAATAATTCTCTATTGGGTACCTTCGCTATTGTGGACTGTAATTCGGAGTAAAATTTCTCGATTGCTTCGTCACTCGCGGTAGAGGTGGGGGCATACACTTGAACGATGTTAAGGTTCATCGGTGAAGCTTTTATCTTGATGCTGATAATCCGATCGCTTACTGGTTCGTACCCCATCACGCAGTTTTTCTGCAGATGTACCCATTATGATATGAAGTTTTTCTGATGTATATGTTCATTTTTTTTTTATTTATTTATCAAAAATAAAACATTACATTAGTGTTACACGCACCAAAAATCACCTAGATTTGTCCGGTGCGGGTTGATTTGATGTTAGTACGTATGACAACATTAGGTACGTAAGTACTATTATACTATTACTTAGATAGGTAAGTACGTAATGATATTTTAGAACTTCATCGAGTTATTTACTTACTAGTCTTACTACAATACAAGCACAGATTATGTAATACTATAGCTACAAGTATAGACTTATACATTTATCTATAACAAGTAAAGGTTATTTGTCTTAGTAGTGTATGATTATTTTGATACCCATGTTAAAAAAAATAAAAATAAAATCTTAAATTTTAGTAACAAATTATATAATTTTGGGATCTGCTCATCAAGGCCTTTCATTTGATACCCATATTCAAGAAATGAATTATTTATTTTTATTTTAGCGACAAATTATATAATTTTGGGATGTGCTCATCAAGGCTTTTAATTTTTTATATGAATAATGGGTATCAAATGAAAACATTTGATACCCATTATTCATATAAAAAATTAAAAATAAAAATTTTCTTCAAGGTTTTTCAATTGATACCCATTTCCAATTTTTTTTTAAATAGTATTAAAACATGGATGATGTTAAAAATGAAGAAAATAACAAGTTTATTTAACGCAGTTTAATCTTGTATTCGTATCGTATTTACAGAAAATTGAACATGCTGTATAGCGTATATGATGGTAGTTTGGACAAACAAGCACTAAACTTGCATATCAATTTAGAGCACTATCTCCATGTCATTGTGCTCAGTCTCCATATTATACAAAATTTTGTTGAAGACATTTTGTCCAACCTCCATTAATAAGTGAAATTTAATCAGTACTATAATTATTATTTTCAATTGGGTTGGTAAACTTTTTTGAAGAGAATTGTCTTTTTTTTTGATATGATTTGATTGATGATATTGTTATGATTTTTTAATTTCACCTTGTTAATCAAATATTTTTTTTTATATTATTATTGCGATAAAATATCAAACGAACGGCTGAACACGAAGTTCCCTTGCATTTACTAATAAGAAACTGATTGACAGGACAGATTTAACAGAAAGTGACAAAGAATAATCCAATTATTTTACTCTTTGGTAATCATTAATCACTACCTAATGTTATTGTTTGTTTTTCAGCTTATTTATTGTGATTTTCTGTGTTTTTCTTGTTCAGTTATGGGAAATGGATCAGCTTGAAGAAATCCATTATCCAGCTTATTACGCCGATGAAGTAACTACCTACACTGCTTTGTTCCGTTTTGTTTAAAATATAGATGTGACCATCCGCAGAACGTACAATACCCACATTGAAAATACATTTCGATGAATTCCCATACCTTTGAAAGAGACGTGGTGCAGAGGACTAAACAGGAATTGCCTTCAGAGAGCTTCATACGTTTGTGATGATCACGTAAATATATGTATATCTACAAACTTACAAAAGAGTTATTTATTTTAGCTGACTGTGACTAACGTGACAACTAGTTGCCTGACATTGCCAATGCCAAACTTTTAATTTTTTTTTATTTGAGCAAAAGCATTACGCGTACAGGGTACAAATTATTATTTAAATTAAAATGACGTATTATAAAAATTCCGCAATTGGTTATTCCTGACTCCAAAGCCAAAAGCTACCAGAAAATATATAATTCACAAGAGTTTTGAAAAAGTTTACCAACCCAATTGCTATTTCAATATTTATCTAAAGAAATACTACATGTATCTAATTCAGGAAAGATTTTAGTAAATTTTAAATAATAGCGATAACTAACTAAAAAAAACGTCTCCTGTAAAATTTGCTCAATGGTCGATTGGCCATTCAAGCACTAGTGCGGCGAAATATCTTTGTCTGGGTTGCGTTGCGACGCGAAGTTTTAGTTTTAGTTTAAAAAAAAAATTATGAAAAAAAATATCAAAATATATGAAACAGCTAATTTTTTTCGCGATTTCAGATTTGGTCCCATAGTAAAAGTTGTTCAGTTTTATGGTTCCTATCTACCATATTCAGCTTTATAAGGCTTTACCAAACATCTTGTATAAATAAGCGATCGATTTATTTTTAACGATCGGAGTCCATGTTCAGGGTGGCATATCTCCTAAAAGCTTCCTACTTCGCAATCCAGGCGATGATATTTGATAACACCAAGCTAATGGCTATCTTGCCAATTTGGTCTAGTCCCAAAATGCGATAGATTGAAAATTGCCCTGGTTGGCCGGCGGTCTTTAAAGCAAGGTAGAACAGCAAAGCAAAGAAATGAAACCGGTAGGTTTGGGGCCAGCCTAAGACGAAGATTTTACTTTATACACTAAAGCATAAAGAGCGATTTTATGCAGCCTATACCCAACATAAAGACGAACTTTACGAGCATGAGAAGTGAAAAGATCTTTTGTTAATGTCAAAGTGTTTGTAAACAGTGTTCTGTTTTTGCCGTCCCATAATAAATAAAAATGTAGAAAAATAACGAACGAAAGTAAGTAGTCGCGCGAGAATAATCAAACATCAAATTAATTATAGTTACTAGCTGCTTGAGCGCTGTTGCCATACCGTACCTCCCCGCAACCCGCCCGCCCCGCAGCGCGCAAACATGCAACGTCGCTTCGCAGCCTAGCTTATCAGTACTGGGTATCGATAAAATTACCGATACAAAATATCGGTACTTTATATTACCGATACAAATATCGGTATATATTTCATTTATCGATACCGTTATCGATATTTTCTTTAAAATATCGGTATTCAAAAGTATCGAAAAAGCGGTCCCTGATGGAAAGTAAAGGTCCAAACAAATTATCGGACGCGGCTTACTGCCGCGGCTGATCTGAGGTGTGCAAACTATCGGATGTAGTAGGTCGCGGACGTAACCATAGACTAATATGACGTCATCGGACGTCCGACAGCTATCTGGCACGCAGGATGTTATTAGAGTGTGCACACTTATCAGCCGCGGCAGTAAGCCGCGTCCATAAGCCGCGTCCGATAATTTGTTTCGACCTTAAAATATTAAACATTCCATACAAACTATTTCCATGGTTAAAATTTACTCATTCTGGGGGCTTATCATCAGCAAATAAGAAACCATCCTTAAGCTGTTAAGGGGGCTTACCAATCTTACCATCAGCAAATACGAAACCATTCAGTTCAAAAGCAGGCCTTATTCAGGACAGGACTGCTTAAGGCCGTCCGCTGCCTTGAGCGGGATCCCGCCGCGGGTACACGGCGCGGGAATATAGATTGCTGGTTTTTGACGGACAGATGCTTGCGCAGTGCAGAGTAAGCTCTAATCTATGTCGCTCCGCGCGCGTGTCCCGCTCAAGGCAGCGGAGGGCCTAAGGCCTGATTTCTAACTGGATATTTATCAGAATAATTGTACCTATGAGCCAAAATGTTTGTGCAACACCTTCATTGCGTAATTGTGAGAAAGATTTCAATTCTGAACTGTTTTATGAATATTTTTCCAGCAGCTTGGTTTACTTATTATAACTTAAGCTTATAATTTTATTATTTAATTAAATAGTTATGGAATATGAGCTAAGAAAAAAAATTATAATTTTTTCATCTTATTCAAAATAAGGATGTCCTTTTGCTACCTTTGTCTAGAAAAATGTGAACAACTCTTTCATAAATACACGTACAGGCAAATTATGAACTTTGATCTTTAGATTAAAAGACAGACTAACCGTGACTTGCGTTGAGGTCGTAATCAGCTTATTGTTTGTTTTTTTACATTTATTTAAAGAGATGTCCAAGGTTTTGTAACATGAGAGTAACAATGCGTGAGTAACGGTATTTGGGACTTTAACATTGCAAAAACTACCGTTGAAATGTTTTTTTCGGTTTTGGCAACCCCGGACTTCCATTTGGTGTTAAAAATAAAACAAAACGCCTGTCTTTGCCAGAGTTTAGTGAGGTTATGTAAATGAGGTCGTAAAATTAACATCGAAAACCTGTGAAAAACGACAGGATTATAATATGTAAGGAAAGTGAAGTAGTATATTAATAGTTATAAGTGTACTCGAAAGAACTAATTGTTGTGATTAAAATGGTCATTTTACATTGTTTGCAGGCTTTGTGGTTATGAGGTTATGTTTACTGAGATGTAGTAAAACATCAATATTTACTTACATGTGAATAACGTTACGTGTCTCACCATGGTAAAGACTCGTCCACATTGGGGTTCGTTACTCACATGTTTGTTACTCATACAGTGTTATTCACAATTTCGTTACTCACAATGTTCGTTTTTAATTGACTTCAAAAAAAAAGGAGAAGGTTTTCATTACCGGATACATACCTAAAGTTATCCCTATCCCTTTTCCCACTAATATTACTTGTATTTTGTGTCTGTGTGTGTGTGTTTCTTACCTCTTTAGGTACGCCTAAACGGTTTTAGATGTTTGGCACTCAAATGGATTCAAACTTATGACTTTTTACCCTTGTCCATGGTTCTCTACGGTCCACGCAGACGAAGTCGCGGGCAGCCACTAGTTTTAATACGATGGAAGAATATTATGTTGTGAGAATTCACCTTTATGTTACATGTGAGTAACATTTTCAACATGTGAGTGACGTTACATGTGAATGCCATGTGAGTTATGGTACAATTAATTTGAAAACAACCCAACTAACCTTTGAGGCCATTAGTTAAAAAAAAATTAAGGTCCTCTTTTAGATAACTCTCACTCAGAACCTGATGAAAGCATTATGAAAGTGCAAACGCTGCAAAGCTTCGATTGTCATTGTGGAGAAAAAACGACAGAACAGAACGCACTCTGTCGCGACACAATAGTGTGCACAGCACACCCACCGCCACGACACAACACAATACAACACAATAATATATTTCCGCCTTTTCTTGCCAGGGGCCCTACTAGCCTAGGAAGTAGTGGCAATAGGTCAAAATTTTTCATTAGATGAATTCACTTGGCACATATTTAGCTTAGGTAAAACTGAGCTGATTTAGCCCGGTAGCCATCCTCCCCCCCTTGGCAGGTAGTGGGGGGTGATATTCAAAGTTTCACGCCGCCGCACTTCAAACAAAAAATCATATCTCCTTCAATATACCTATCACCTCGACTGTGGTATTATTTTATGATATGATGTGGTGGAGTATGTATAATGATAAAAAAACAATGGATTTTAAGCCCATTACAATATGTTCAGATATTGCAATCGAAAAGGTATTTGAGTCTTGTGCAGTAGAAATTCTTTCGTTAAATTGTATTGTAGTTTGTCTGTACAGAATTCCAATTTACACAAACTTACAGAATTTCTTAACTCAATTAGAAATACTTTTAAATAGATATACAAAAAATAAGAATAAGAAATTAATTATAGCCGGTGATTTAAATATCGATACTCTCAAAGATAATAGTCCGTCTAGAGACCTCAGGAGTTTATTAGAAACGTTTGATATGCGACTTCATATAAATGTTCCTACAAGAAAGCTATCATGTATTGATCATATCATAAGCAACATAAAGGATGCTAAGGGTGAAGTTCACAAACTTTATATATCTGATCATGATACGAGCCAAACATTGGAATTAGTTACATTCCAGAAAAAATGTAATATGTCGTCCTATTATTATAAAAATATAAGAGACTTTAGTGATGAAAATATGTCCAAATTTAAGCAATGCCTGTCTAGTCTAAGTTGGAGCGACGTTTACAGAAATGACAATGACCTTAATTTAGCTTTTAACAGTTTCTACAATGACTTTCGTTTGTTTTTTGAGTTGTGCTTTCCATTAAAGAGAATAAAAATTAAATCAGACCTTACAAAACCAAAATGGATAACAAGGGGGATAAAAAAGGCTAGCATTGTGAAACGACATTTAAGATTTAAGTACTATTCAAATAAAACACTAGAAAATAAAATAAAATTCAAAAACTACACCCGTTTACTAAGAACTTGTATCAATAATTGTCAATATTTGGTCAATCAGGCCTATTTATCAAGGGCAAAAAATAAATGCAAGGCAGCTTGGGATATCATTGGAGATAAAACAGAGAATGTAAAAGAACGTAACGATATTCAAAATATAATTATTGATAACACAACAATTGATGATCCATCTGATATTGCTGATGCATTCAATAAACATTTCATTGATCACGGAGTTAATAAAGGAATTAAGAGTCTAAATGTAGCTTCCAATATAGAATCATTGCAAAATAGTTTGTTCCTAACCCCATGCAGTGAACAGGAAATTATCAAGATAATTAAATCCCTACGTAGTACGAAGTCAGTGGGAATTGATTCAATACCCACTTTTCTACTTAAATACTGTGTTGATGAGATTGCAGCTATATTAGCTTTTATCATTAACCTTTCATTTGAGCAAGGTTCTTTTCCTGAAGTCTTAAAGCTATCTATAGTGAAACCGCTGTTTAAAAAACATAACAAGCACGATATGAAAAATTATCGGCCGATAGCTTTAATACCCATAATCTCTAAAATTTTAGAAAAAATCATGGCGAATAGAATTACAGGGTTCTTTGACAAACATAATGTTATATCTGAGGAGCAAAATGGATTTCAAAAAAATAAGTCTACTAATGTAATGTATAGTAATGAAAAAGATGCAAGGCATCTTTTTCATTACTAAAAATAATTACAGAAAACATTGATAAAAATATACCCATAATCACAATATTTTTTGATATGAGCAAGGCGTTTGATCAAGTTGATCATCAAATTCTTCTGGAAAAGTGTGAAAGGTATGGCATAAGAGGAAACAGTTTAAACTGGATCTCTAGCTACCTTTCAAACCGTAGCCAGTGCGTAGAAATTAATAGGATAAATTCGAGAAAAGAATTGGTTTCGTATAAATCTGCTTTTTTACCCAATACACGTGGAGTCCCACAAGGGAGCGTGCTAGGCCCACTCTTGTTCATAATCTATATTAATGACTTACCCAAAAACATAGGATATCAAACCGTTTTGTTCGCTGATGATATATCTGTATCTATACCAAAAAAATCTAGCTTAGATAATGATTATGAAGATATTTTAAACAAAACAGTACAAAATGTAAATAATTGGCTAATTAAAAACAAACTTAGTGCAAACTACGACAAAACTAATTACATTCAATTTTCTAATTACAAAGCGACTCGATTAAAACCTAAGATAAACTGTGAAAATGAGGAAATTAAAGAAGTAGATGAGACTAGATTTCTTGGTATTACTCTTGATATGCACTGTAACTGGAAAGCACATATACACAGTATGTGTGCAAAATTAAACAAATTCGTTTTCGCTTTAAGGAGACTAAGATGCGTAGCAGGGAAGAAAGTAGCTCTTACTGCATACCATGGCTATGTACCTTCTGTACTGAGATACGGTCTTATATTGTGGGGTAGATCTCCTGATATCAATAAGGCTTTCATTATACAGAAAAAATGTCTAAGAGCTATTTGTGGCGCAGGCCCTATGGAGAGTTGTCGCCCTTTGTTTAGTGAACTAAAATTATTGACTTTAACAGGTTTATATATCATGGAAGTAGCAAGCTTTATACGACATCATCCAAAATTTTTTGAAAAGCTAAATTACCAAAATCCAAGACTCCGTCCTCGAGATTTACATAGACTTAAAATCCCAAAATCAAATAGTGCTTTATATAGAAAAAATTGTTATGCTATGTCAATTGCTATTTATAATAAAGTTCCTGAAGAGTTAAGAAAACTACCCACAAAATTGTTTCTGAGAAAGTTGCGCAAATGGCTGATTGCTCTCGGCCCTTACTGCCTTGATGAATATTTCAATAGTAGATAGTAAAATGTTATTAAACTGTTTGTTCGTATGTAATGTATAGTATAGTAATTGTGTTGTATTTGTATTGTAACATAATTTTGCATGCTGGAAACAGCTAATTGTGTGATTCCAACTGATCTCTATAACATCTTGTAATGTAACCACAATTAACGCAAATAAATATATTTCATTTCATTTCATTTCATTTCATTTCATTTCATTTCATTTCATAAATTTGGGATAGGGGACTCATTTTTGAGACATTTCATGTACAGTTTCATAGAAAAAAGGTAAAATATAACGGATAGTATCAAAATCTCTTTGCTATTTTTTTTATTTAAGAGCCGGTATCTTCGAAAATACTAATTTTGTGCAAAGAAAAAAAATATTGTATTAAAGCAAATTTATCCAGCTTTTAAAAAATATATACTTTATATATAGGTATCGTACAATGTCTATCTGAGAAAAAATCGAACATGGGATGCGACGGTGTTTCCCAACGTTTCCAAGAGCCAGTATTAGATGTTTTATTTCATGCAAAATGTATAGAACACAAACTTAACTCTGTAGCAAGCATAAAGAAATTCATTTTTGAGTCATTTAATTTTATATACATTGAAAAACAAATATATTGCTAAAAGTATCAAAAAATGTTTTGCTATTATTTTTATTCAACAGTCAGTATCTTAGAAAATACTAATTTTGTGCACAGAAAAAAAATTTTGACTTAAAGTACACTTATTCAGCTTTAAAAATATGTATACTTTAAATATAGTTATCTTACAATGTCTCTCTGGAAAAAATCGAACACAGTATGTGACAGTGTTGCCAAGAATTTCCAACTGCAAATATAAGTTGGTTTTTTCATACAAAATGTATAGAATACAAACTTAACTTTGGTATATTTTGTCGCTTATGTTCTTACGGTCTTACAATCTCTCTCAACTATCCTACGGTCTAATACATACTTAGATCTTTTTGTGGAAGTCATAACGACTATAGAAAAAAATTAGACATACGTGTTCTCAGTACGAGCAAGTCATAAAACGACTGTACGCGCATAGCCTTCTATATCTTCCAAGCCCTGAAGTTGAGCAGAACGGCAACATCGCATGTGGTCAAGCACATAGTATAAAATTATTTTAAATATTATTTATTATTTGTTTTTCCTATATTATCTATGTTTAAACTAGTTGTAAATTGTGATGTAAGATTATTTCAATAAAGTTCTATATTTATTATTATTATTTATTTATTAGGACATACGGTTTGAGTCAAATTATTTGAACTTTTCGGGGGTCCTTTAGTACGATGAGCATTTTGATCTAAGCCTCTCCTAGCAATAAATCTTACATCATTGGAAAGGTCTTTAAATTTGAAACACTTTATTGTACTACAATAAACGTCAACTATTAGTACTTTGAGAGTTATAACGCTCTGAACTTGACCAATTTTTTTAACATTTATGACCTAATACTCCGAAAATACTCATAATTAATAGAAAGTGTGTTTGCAGCAAATATTTATCATATGAAAACCTTTCTAATGATATATCATTTATTGCTAGAGGTGGGGTAATTCAACTCCCATAGACAATAAACCACTTTTATACTTTAATAACCTTTAACTCCAAAAGTATAAACAATTGATATAAAGTATATAAACAGCAAATATTTGTCTTTAAAAGACCTTTCTAATGATATATCATTTATTGCTAGAAGGCGTGTTAATCAACTCCCTGCTGAAGAAAATCAACAAAAAAGATGACATCTTTGACAGCCATTTTTTCCTAGTTAACATTGATATTTTTCTTATTGTTTAATATACAAAGCATTTCAATAAAGGAACTAAATTATTTTCATATTTTTAACTTAACACGATTGCTAGGAAAAAAAATATCGACCTCTTAAAATTGAGATATTCCCATACATTTAGTATGGAGACTGGCCGACGACATGACCACGAACTGACAGTAACAGACGTTGCCAAACTTATGTTCACGGCTTGCAATTATAGAAGGCTATGGTACGCGCCTAGCTCTGCACGCACGGGTGGAGGGGCGCGGGGCGATTCTACGCCGACGTCGCGAACGCAGCCACAATCAATCAGAGCGCGGCGGGCGGCGACCCCCGCCGCCCGCCTCATTCCTTTTTTCAATCTTCGAAAGACACACGCTCTCGCCACAACCGCCATTTTATATCTTCTGTAACAAATTTTGCAATATACTAGTATACTACATTTTTGTATTTTAATTGTCTCCACGTAGACAATTTGGCGACCGTAGGTACAGTAATCTGCAAGTTTCGTCAAAAAGTACGAGAAACCGGTCAACAAGTGATCGTGCGTGGGAAAAGCTTCCCGCCAAATTTACGCCTGGAGAACTGCTGTCTTCTGGGGCCTGCAGCGGACTACGAGGTTCTTCTTCTGCCGTCTGGAGGTCTAGCCCAAGGAAGTACACCATTTTTTCCTATCTTTATTCCATCAGAATTGTTTTTATGTGTGTAAAAGCTCCCCTGCACCTCAAGCGTTAGGTACCTATTCCTGATCAAGCTTTCATATGGGCAGGGCTATTTAATGCTATACTCACAATTTTTATTTCTTTCTACGTCTATAATTTTATTGCGATTACCAGCTACTGTGTCTCATTCTGTTTAAAGCACAGAAAATTTCGTTATTTTAAAACGTTATAGTTACCCACCATTTTGTTATAAAATAATCGCCCGCAAACGTTTTTTTCATAACTGCATTTTATCAGTACTTATTATCCTATAATTCATTTGCTAAAATGCGTAAGGCGTGGGCTGCACCTGTGGCTGGTTGTGGAGTCTTCGCATGCTTCATCATACCGGTTAGAATTTTATTTACTTCTTACTTCATTGTTTGCGCCTTTGAACTTTACTGTTGTGTGTGCCTAATTTATTTATTTCAAAAATGTCACAAACGGATGGATCTGCAACTGCTGCTGCCGCCTCAGGCGATGATTTATCCGACTTACCAAAACTTATTAGACAGCGCGGTATAATTAAGGGGCGTTTAACTAGATTTACCGAGTATTTAAGTGTATTGCAAAAGATGAAAACCTCTGAAATTTCTGGCGCTAAGTATAAAGAACTTGAGTTAAGAGTTAATAAACTGCAATTATTGTTAAATGAGTTTGAGGAGCTGCAAAATAAAATTGATTTAGTGCATACTGACCCCGCGGAACAAATTAAAGAAAGGGATGCAATCGAAAATCTTTTTTATTCACACTTGTCAATCGGGCAAGATATTTTAGAATCTTGTCGAGTAAATGTTGAGCCTGCTTTGAATGAGACTAACACCATTGACAATTCTATGGCAAGCTGTCAATCAAACTCATTTAATTCTATTAAACTTCCCACCATAAGACTACCCACTTTTGATGGCAACTATTTATTTTGGTTGGAGTATAGGGATATGTTTGAAGCCATGATAAATAGTAATGACAACATACCTTCCATTAATAAATTCCATTACCTACGTTCGTCCTTGGAGGGAAGTGCTAGCACCGTAATAAAGTCTATAGAATTTACCTCAAAAAATTTTAGTGTCGCCTGGTCACTTTTGTGTGACAGATACAATAATCCTAACATTTTAATAAATAACCATCTTAAGGCGTTGTTTTCAGTTGAGAGTATAACTAGAGAGTCCCATAAGGCATTAAGATTTATTATAGATCATTTTGCAAAGCATCTGCGTGCCTTAGAAACTTTAGGGCAACCTACTGACAAGTGGGATGCACTTATAATTTTTATTATAAGCTCAAAATTGGATATAAACACGAGTAAAAAGTGGGAAGAGCACAAGTGCACTTTTACCAACCTACCTTCAATTGAAGAATTTTATTCATTTTTGCGTGGTCGTGCTGACGTACTGGAAACTTCTTTCAGTAACTACTCGGAACATAGAGAGGGGTCACGTGATAATAAACCTAAATTTATCAACAATAATTATAAAAGTCTTACGGTTTCGGTCGATAAAAAATTGAACATATTGTGTTGTCAATTATGTAAACAAAGTCATCGTTTGTATGAATGTAATAAACTCAAAGATATGTCTGTCGATGATCGGATTAATATAATTTCTAAATTGCAATTGTGTAAAAATTGTTTTCGTAGCGGCCATGACGCGTATCATTGTAATTTAAAAACTGGCTGCCGCTTTTGTAGGAAAAAGCACAATACGCTTTTACATAGACAATTACCCAGTTCTGATTCTACATTTAATACTGAAATTTCTGTGCCATCCACATCTTCACAACAAAATACGCAAAATGGAGATGGCGTTTCTGGCCCACCCGTGACTTTATCAGTGGCTACCACTGGTCAGGTGTTATTGTGTACCGCATTAGTGAACATAGTGTGCAATAATAAGACGTACACTGCCCGTGTACTTTTGGATACTGCCAGTCAATCATCTTTCATAACCGAAAAATTTAAGAGGAAACTGGGGTTAGTTGGGAAATCAATTAATTCTATTAATGTGAGTGGTATAAATAATTTTTCTTGCAATATAACTGAAAGGTGTAATATTAATATAAGGTCACGCGTTGGTTCTTATGAAGTGGATGTCAATTGTTTGGTAATTCCGGTCATCACAGGTACTTTACCGAATTCATTAATTAATATTAGCGAATTGCATTTACCAAAAAACATTGCACTTGCTGACCCTACTTTCCATTGTCCCTCCGAAATAGATATTCTTCTTGGAGCAAATGTTTATTGGGAAATTATAAGGTCTAAATTTATAAGGCTGGGTACACACAAGCCTGTTTTACAGGATTCTAATTTGGGCTGGTTAGTTGCCGGACCCGTTTCAAAGCCGAAATTAGACTCAAATGTTAATTGTCATTTTAGTCAGGAAATTCTTGATTCCTTGGAAAAATTTTGGTCAATTGATGAACTACCCCTTAATAAAAAATCATATTCTCCAGAGGAACAATTTTGTGAACAGCATTTTATAGATACTGTTAAACGTAGCCCTAATGGTCGTTTTTCGGTTAAAATTCCCTTCAAGGAAGTGCCGGAAGAGTCAATTGGGTAAATTGGTATACATCGAAAAAATGTTTTGAAAATTTAGAAAAGAGATTTAATAGACTTCCAAAATTAAAAGAACAGTATAAACAATTTTTAAAGGAATACGCTGATTTGGGGCACCTAGTTAAAGTCGAACGGCCAAGTTTTGGACATTACATGCCTCATCACGCGGTAATTAAAGAAAAAGGTGAAACCACTAAACTTAGAGTAGTTTTTAATGCATCTTGTAAAACCGCCACCGGGAAGTCATTAAATGATATCCAGGCTATTGGACCGGTTGTGCAAAGTGATTTATTGTCTCTTTTGCTTCGTTTTCGACAATATAAATTTATTCTCATTGCGGACATCGAAAAGACGTATCGCCAAATAGAAATAGATCCATCGGAGCGCCACCTTCAGTTAATTTTATGGCGTGAAGGAAAGGACCAACCCTTTGATATTCTTCAATTAAAAACGCTTACATATGGTACTGCGTCCGCTCCTTTTTTAAGCACGCGATGTCTGCTGCAATTAGCACGTGAATGCCCTGACAGTACCATATCAGACGTCATTCAAAATTCCTTTTACATTGATGACCTCAATACAGGGGCAGATAGTATAGACGAAATTAAACATATTGCTAATGGTGTAATTCAATTATTGAACTCCGCTTGTCTACCTTTGCGAAAAATTCGCACTAACTGTCCTCAATTATTTGACGGCAATACTGATACCTCATCATCTCTTGATTTAAGTAAAGAATCCAGCGTGTTGGGTCTTAATTATTCGCCAAGTGCTGATACATTACAGTTTTCTAAAGATTTAGAGCCAGATTTTGCACACACAAAGAGATCGATTATTTCAGTTAAGTGCAAAATATTTGATCCTCTTGGATTATTAAGCCCATGTGTTATAGTGGCAAAAATTCTACTCCAAAAATTATGGAGTGCTAAATTAGACTGGGATGAACCTGTTCCAGATAACTTCATTAAAGACTGGGTTAGGATTATTAAGGAATTTTCATTTCTGTCTCAGATACAAGTTCCAAGACGTGTTTTGTGCGATTCTCCATGCATTATTGACTTACATTGTTTTGTCGATGCCTCTCAACAAGCTTATGCTGCCTGTGTGTACTTAAGATCTGAAAATAGTGATAGAGTAGTAACTGTCCACTTGTTGTGCGCTAAGGCTCGCGTAGCACCTATTAAACCTACTACAGTACCGCGATTAGAATTATGTGGTATGCTCTTAGGGGCACGCTTATGTGATAAGGTATGTCAATCATTGCGATGCAATATTCGTGATAAATACATTTGGACAGATTCCACTGTAGTTTTAGGATGGCTCAAGACGCTAACTAAAGATTTAAAAGCATTTGTTTGTAATCGTGTAAATGAAATAAAGGAATTAACAATAGGTTTCAACTTTAGGCATGTGCCAACTGATGAAAATCCGGCTGATGTGGCTTCTAGAGGGGTCGACCCTAAATACTTACATTCCTTTTCCTTGTGGTGGGAAGGACCGTCGTACCTCAAGTCACAATCTTCTGAATGGCCTAAACAAACAGTACCTATCCACTCGTTTGTCGCGGGGCCGGCGCGCAATTTCCTTGTTTGTCACGCAGTTTTGCGTTACAGCAGTGCACTTGCACAGCTGCGTTAAAACCGTTTTTATGACCCGTTCCTGTTTGTATACGAACAAATAATGTTCTATTTCGTATAGGTAATGGATGAAGCTATAAGTATTGAAAAAAAAACGAGTACCTGTAATGGTAAAATAATTTCTAAAAAATTCGTGAATTTAGCTAAAGAGAAAATTCACGACTTGTAATGGGAATTGATTTTTAATATTAAATCTAAATCGATAACTAGTGTTTTTTTTTACATAATTTAAAACTAGAATAATACCCCTTTCCGTACATGCCATTTTTTTTATGAATTGGAAGCAATTCAACGGTCTTAATAATGTTTGTATATCGCACAAATTTTTACTGCGCGTCTTAATTCGCTGCTGAGTCTAAGCGCTGTTTCGTAGTATTTTATTCCAATTGTGGAAGGCTTGTGACAAAAATAAAATATACTTTAGAAAGATACAGATTTCAACTTTCATATTTTGTAAAAAAAGATGAGACTCTTGAAGAAAATTATCTTTGTAAAAAATTATAACATTAAAGCGGCCCACTATAAATGATAAAATTGTGTTTTTGTAACAAGCGTTGATTGGTTAAACTTGGATCAAGATTACCTTGTACTAATTATATGTACAGAAAGAGCAAAACCTGCAGTTTCTAACAGTATGCAATACATAGGAAAGATTCTTCCGAAATGTATGTAAAATTTCGATCTAAATAATCCAATTCCGCGCTGCCGGGCGCTGGCGTACGGGCCGTTCGCTGCCAAGATGGCCGCGCGTAGCCGAGTTTAGTTCAGGGTTGTCGCACACATTAAATAAAACAAGGTAGTTACTTATTTTTTTTTATTATATTTTTAATTTTATAGTCACATTTTTTTTTAATAGTTCTCCTCTTCCTCGTCACCGCCTCACTCTCCTCGATTTTCACTGTACACAGCATAAAATATAAAATGGATGTGGACTAAAAAATTATAACTAGACACCCAACACCAATCACAATAACCAACACCAAAACCAAAAAAACATTCACTAGGTAATGTATAAAAACAACATAAACACAACCTAATATGAAAATAATAAGCGTGTGAGGCAGCCCTGCCAAAATGCTAGTTTGTTTCAAGGTCCCACAGGACCTTGTTACCTTGACCGTGGATAATGGCGTAATAAAAACTCACTATTTTGCGTTGCATCAATCATCCTGTGTAAACAGATGAATGTTATATTTTGAAACCACTTTGAAACTGTTCACTAATAGTATTATTATCTTATTTCGGATAATTCTTTGATTAACCAATCTAAATTATGACATAATGTTGTTGTAAACAGAAACAATACATCAAGAAATTTACCGGGCTACGGTTTTGTTATGATTTTTAACACTAGACATTAAATTTGTGACGAGATATTTATATGATCGAATAAATCACGATGTGACGATTCTTTTAATATATGACATCAAACAGAAATATAAATTAACAAAATACTTACGGCATATCAAATTAGAGCACTTCACACAGAAAAAACAAGTATGGCGTCAACTGACGTGAAACTCTTCAAAATTATTTTTTTCAACCAATCACAGGCCTTTTCTACTTTTTTTTGCGATATTAGTGTTGCCAAAATCATAATCTAAATCAGCCCAAGAGGTTTTGGTGTGGCCGCCTAAAAAAAACCTATCAAATTGGTAGAAATCGAACAGCGATCGACCCACAACGACCGCGACAAAGGACCGTCTTTTGCTTGCGGTACTACAGTACCGCGAAGCAATCGAGTGGCTATACCTATTAGTGACAATTTGCCTGAAATTAAAACGTCCAAGGATGCAGTAAAATGTAATATCGAAATAACAAATAACAATATAATTCAATTTGAAAAATATTGTAATTTAAATAAGCTTAAAAGAATCTATGCATATGTATTACGTTTTATCAATAACTCGCGAAATCATGATTCTAAATTTACGGGACCCTTGGATGTTGTCGAACTGGATAATTCGTTAAATATTTTAATAAAGCAGTCACAATTTGAATCTTATCCTACTGAAATTCGTAACATAGTAGAAAGCAAAGCACTACACCGTAATTCCAAATTACTTTCACTTAATCCGTTCATTGACAATGTTGGAATTATGAGAGTTGGAGGTCGACTCCAAAACTCTGAATATGAATATGATAAAAAACATCCTGCTATTTTAGACGCCAAGCATCACCTTACTAAATTAATAATGAGATATGAACACTTACGTTTGTTCCATGCTGGTCCTCAGTTACTTCTGTCTTCTATCCGCGAACGATTCTGGCCTATAGGCGGTAGGCTTCTAGCTCGCGGCACGGCCAAGCAATGCATAATTTGTACGCGATTCCGAGGGGAAACTCTGCAGCCTATAATGGGAAATTTGCCTGCCGAAAGAAGTAATCCAACCTTCCCTTTTTACTCGTGCGGCACCGACATGGCGGGACCATTTTTGATCTCTAGCAGGAAGGGCAAGGGTAATCGTATTTCTAAATGCTACTTGTGTTTATTTGTGTGCTTCACTTCAAGGGCGGTACATCTGGAAGTTGTAAGCGACCTGACTACAGAGGCTTTCATCTTAGCACTGCGCCGATTCATATCTAGAAGGGGTAAGCCAGCTACAATTTTTTGTGACAATGGGACTAATTTCAAGGGTGCAAACAATGAATTGAGAAGGTTAGTTAGGGCCAGTCGTCAGTCTATTGCCGAGTTTGCAACTGAAGAAGGCGTGCGTTTTCTCCACAGCCCAGCTTATTCGCCAAACTTTGGGGGTATCTGGGAGGCCGGGGTAAAATCGGCCAAACATCACCTACGTCGTATAGCTGGTAACGCATCCCTAACGTTTGAGGAGCTCACAACGCTATTTGCACAGATAGAAGCAATTCTAAACTCCCGTCCACTCACTCCTCTCTCGTCAAACCCTACTGACCCTTCTCCTTTAACGCCGGGCCACTTCCTAATCGGGCGCCCTCTTACCTCATTGCCGTCGCCACCTGTGACTGCTAAATGGCCCAACAGATACGAACGCATCGAGCAGCTCAGACAACATTTTTGGGAAAGATGGCGGCGGGAATTCGGCCAAACATCACCTACGTCATATAGCTGGTAACGCATCCCTAACGTTTGAGGAGCTCACAACGCTATTTGCACAGATAGAAGCAATTCTAAACTCCCGTCCACTCACTCCTCTCTCGTCAAACCCTACTGACCCTTCTCCTTTAACGCCGGGCCACTTCCTAATCGGGCGCCCTCTTACCTCATTGCCGTCGCCACCTGTGACTGCTAAATGGCCCAACAGATACGAACGCATCGAGCAGCTCAGACAACATTTTTGGGAAAGATGGCGGCGGGAATTCATCGCAGAACTTCAGCAACGCACGAAGTGGCGAACACGGCAACGAGAACTTCAAGTTGGGGACCTCGTGATCCTGAAGGAAGACCAACTTCCTCCACTTCAATGGCGGCATGCTCGCATCAGTCGTCTATACCCAGGACCAGATGCACGCGTAGCATGACCAACATCGAGATAAGATTCGACTCACAGAACAATGGCTTGTCTACACCAAAATGTCACTTTTGTCGGGTTGAGATCGAGATACTCATGCTCGCATTTTACAACCGTAGACTCGCATTGTTCTTTGTCGTGGCCTAATGTCAAAAGTCGACAAACACGAGCTTTTGTCTTCAACTGACATTAATTTGACAGTTGAGTGGGAGAAATTTGTCTACCACCCTTCGAGTGGTCGAGAAAGATTTGTCGACTTATTTTTTTTTCTGAGTTTTTAATTTCGCAATAAAAATAAATCTAAGTTGTCCGTGTTTATATTTTATTAAGGTAAGAAGAGAAGTTACAACGACAAAAACAGCTGTCCGGAAAGAAAAAAAATTAAAAATTGTATTTAAGTAATTCTTTTTTATTATAAAATTTATAAAAAAAGAAATATAATAAATATTTACTAGTAGTAAATAACGAATAAGTATTTTTTATTCTTATATTTTTTTTATAAATTTTATAAATTAAAATAATACCTACAATAAATAATTTATTGTAAAAAGGTACCTATTCTACCTATTCAATAATATTGTTTCCTAATATTACACTTTTTCCCTTCAGTATTTTTTTTACTTTTATTTTACTTAATTTTAATTTATTTACTTAAAAACGTAAATTAAAATTATTTTCATACATTGATTTCAATATTTATTACTAAATTAACAAGTGCGTTGGTCTGTGTCATCTTTTCAAAAATCTCTCAATAAAAGGAAGGCAAACGAACTATATCCATACGGCTATATTTAACTCGGTTTTAAGAGTTTTGCGTCGTGAAACGTATAGAAAGGAACGCCCTTTAAGAGAAATGA
The DNA here is from genome assembly GCA_928269145.1 of Agriphila tristella. NCBI lineage: Eukaryota > Metazoa > Arthropoda > Insecta > Lepidoptera > Crambidae > Agriphila > Agriphila tristella. The sequence goes on from OV743445.1 coordinate 22,905,188, forward strand.
TGGAAATAATTATAAATATATACTAGTGGCAACATTATTCTTCTCGAGCTCGAGAGAGCTTTGTCTACGGAAGTGAAAGCTTTTGTGAGTGTCTCTTTATCTTAGAACTTATTAAAAAAATAAGTATCATGTTTAAACTAAATCATTTCGAATCATTTCAGATAATTTCGACGTTTATTGAGTCCGTTACGCCAGCAGGAAAGATGCTCCTAGAGGGAAGCGAGTTTGATGAATAATTTGTGCGCAATTCGGTGTAAATGTGCGCCAAATAAAAAATTTGTGGGCCTTATACTTTTGGAATAAAACGGGAAAAACGGATTCTGCTGGGGTAACGGTGCTCCAGCAGGAAGAATCTAAACTAATGATCGGAGAGAAATAAAAGATATATGTGCGGGTAGCTTGATACTAGCAGGAAATGTGCGCCAAATATAAAATTTGTGGGCCTTATAGTTTTGGAGATATTTGATTTCCTGCTGGCGTAACGTTTTGCCAGATCCCAGATCTCGGAAACTACTAAATGTGCGATCTTACAGTAAACACATATAAGTAGCTCCTAATTTGTGCTATTTGTGCGGTAGAAAACATTTCAAAAATATTCACAGATTTTGAAGTAAACAGACATTTTCTGAAAACAGAAAAAAAATTCTAGCGCCCAAACTACCACCTAAATAGAGAAACCAAAAACGGTGTTTTATTCTTCTTATTATTTCTCATTACCATAAAAATTTTGAAAACCGCACATTTACGCGTTTTTGAATAATACCCACATGAAGGTTAGACTGACCATGTCATGACTTTGACGGTCAGCAGGATAAAAATATCAGAGACTATTTAGATCCTGGCCCAAAGAATAATCTGTGCGGTTACTGAAGTACATGCTCTGAAAATTTCAGCTTCAAATTCTTCGTATTAAAGGAAATATCAATTAAAATCCAAAACAACTGTCAGTATTCCGATTAACCGACCAAATTCGATAGACCACCAAAAAGCGACGCGTTCATACATATTGATGACCTTCTTTATTGTGTCGTATTATGCAGAAAAATTGTTTGTACAGTCGCGTTCATAACTTCTTATTGGCAAATGTGGGTAAATAGTGTTTTAACTTTTAAATAGTTAGTTTGAGCCTGTATTCATACCAATACCACAGCCGAGAGAGTATTTTTCTTACAGTCGGACTTCAATCGCCCTTTGTGCTGGCGCAAAAGCCGCCGTTCGTCTAGACAGTTTGACGCAACGACTAAAAGTGTAAGGGACTAAAATTTTATTTGTAAATCATTACTGATTTAGGGCTAACTAAGTATAAAATAAAATAATGAAAAAATAAGTTCCAAGCTGGCGGCCATCTTTTTTGTTTGTGGGCATATTTCGATGAAATTCGGTTTTTGATACTATTTTGACAAGATAATATCAATGCAACGTTAAAAAAATAAAAAATCCAAGATGGCAGCCATCTTCTTTGTTTGTGGACCGATTTCGACGAAACTCGGTTTCTGGTACTTTTTTGACAAGAAAATAATAGGTAAAGCAATGTTAAAAAAAATAAAAATCCAAGATGGCGACCATCTTTTTTGTTTGTGAGCCGATTTCGACGAAACTCGGTTTCTGGTACCATTTTGACAAGAAAACAGCAACGCAGTGTTAAAAATGTAAAAAATTCAAGATGGCGGGCAAATTTTTGGTTTTCGGGCCGATTTCGATGAAACTCGGTTTTTGGTAGTATTTTGACGAGAAAACAGCAACGCAATGTAAAAAAAAACAAAAAATCCAAGATGGCGGCCATCTTCTTTTTTGTGGGCTGATTTCGATGAAACTCGGTTTTTAGTAGTATTTTGACAAGAAAACAGCAACGCAATGTTAAAAAAAATAAAAAAATCCAAGATGGCAGCCATCTTTTTTGTTTGTGGGCCGATTTCGACGAAACTCGGTTTCTAGTACTATTTTGACAAAAAAATAACATAGCGATGTTAAAAAAATAAAAAATCCAAGATGGCGGCCATCTTCTTTGTTTGTGGACCGATTTCGACGAAACTCGGTTTCTGGTACTTTTTTGACAAGAAAATAATAGGTAAAGCAATGTTAAAAAAATAAAAATCCAAGATGGCGACCATCTTTTTTGTTTGTGAGCCGATTTCGACGAAACTCGGTTTCTGGTACCATTTTGACAAGAAAACAGCAACGCAGTGTTAAAAATGTAAAAAATTCAAGATGGCGGGCAAATTTTTGGTTTTCGGGCCGATTTCGATGAAACTCGGTTTTTGGTAGTATTTTGACGAGAAAACAGCAACGCAATGTAAAAAAAAACAAAAAATCCAAGATGGCGGCCATCTTCTTTGTTTGTGGGCCGATTTCGATGAAACTCGATTTTTGGTACTATTTTGACAAGAAAATAACAAAGCAATGTAAAAAAACTAAAAAATCCAAGATGGCAGCCATCTTTTTTGTTTGTGGGCCGATTTCGACGAAACTCGGTTTCTAGCACTATTTTGACAAAAAAATAACAAAGCACTGTTAAAAAAATAAAAAATCCAAGATGGCGGCCAGTTTTTAAGTTTGCGGGCCGATTTCGATAAAAATCGGTTTTTGGTAGTATTTTGACGAGAAAACAGCAACGCAATGTTAAAAAAACAAAAAATCCAAGATGGCGGCTATCTCCTTTGTTTGTGGGCCGATTTCGATGAAACTCGATTTTTGGTACTATTTTGACAAGAAAATAACAATGCAATGTTAAGATGAATAAATAATGAAAAATATTAAAAAAAATCGGCTCACCCGTAGCAACTTAGACGGGATAACGGGCTACGGGTGAGCCGATTTTTTCTAATATTTTTTATTATTTATTCATCTTAATATAAAAATAGCACTGTGAATGCAAAAATCTAAAAGTTTAAAATGCAATGTTAAAAAAAATAAAAATCCAAGATGGCGGCCATCTTCTTTTTTGTGGGCTGATTTCGATGAAACTCGGTTTTTAGTACTATTTTGACAAAAAAATAACATAGCGATGTTAAAAAAATAAAAAATCCAAGATGGCGGCCATCTTCTTTGTTTGTGGACCGATTTCGACGAAACTCGGTTTTTGGTAGTATTTTGACGAGAAAACAGCAACGCAATGTTAAAAAAAATAAAAAAATCCAAGATGGCAGCCATCTTTTTTGTTTGTGGGCCGATTTCGACGAAACTCGGTTTCTAGTACTATTTTGACAAAAAAATAACATAGCGATGTTAAAAAAATAAAAAATCCAAGATGGCGGCCATCTTCTTTGTTTGTGGACCGATTTCGACGAAACTCGGTTTTTGGTAGTATTTTGACGAGAAAACAGCAACGCAATGTTAAAAAAACAAAAAATCCAAGATGGCGGCTATCTTCTTTGTTTGTGGGCCGATTTCGATGAAACTCGATTTTTGGTACTATTTTGACAAGAAAATAACAAAGCAATGATAAAAAAATAAAAAATTTAAGATGGCAGCCATCTTTTTTGTTTGTGGGCCGATTTCGACGAAACTCGGTTTCTAGTACTATTTTGACAAGAAAATAACAATGCAATGTTAAAAAAATTAAAAATCCAAGATGGCGGCCATCTTTTTTTTTGTGGGCTGATTTCGATGAAACTCGGTTTTTAGTAGTATTTTGTCAAGAAAACAGCAACGCAATGTTAAAAAAAATAAAAAATCCAAGATGGTAGCCATCTTTTTTGTTTGTGGGCCGATTTCGACGAAACTCGGTTTCTAGTACTATTTTGACAAAAAAATAACATAGCGTTGTTAAAAAAATAAAAAATCCAAGATGGCGGCCAGTTTTTAAATTTGCGGGCCAATTTCGATGAAACTCGGTTTTTGGTAGTATTTTGACGAGAAAACAGCAACGCAATGTTAAAAAAAATTAAAATCAAAGATGGCTGCCATCTTTTTTGTTTGTGGGCCGATTTCGATGAAATTCGGTTTTTGGTACTATTTTGACAGAAAAATAACAATGCAATGTTAAAAATTATAAAAAATCAAAGATGGCGGCTTTTTTTTGTATTTAATTTTATTTTCTCAGATTTTTTGGAAACAATAGCAAATATCTTTAAAAACATCCCAGTAACTAAGCGCAAATAATATTTTAAAAACATCACCATTTATTCTGCTTTCAGTTGAGGTATAAAACTTAATAATAACTTAAATAAAAAATGAGAAATTAAGTCTTAGCTAAATAGCAGTCCCATTTTATGTAGCGAAAAATTCCTATTTCGAGCGCTTCGGAGGTGGCCGTATTATTCTACTTAATCATAAATATGAAAGTATGCCTGTTTGAATGATTGTTAATCAATCACGCAAAACGGCTGAACGGATTTGGATGAAATTATAGTTTATAAGCCGGATTACAACATAGGAGGATACTATTATCTTGGTTTAAGGTTTCCTAGGGATTTTCTCGAATGTAAATGTGGATGAAGTCGTGGGCTGAAGCTAGTTTGCCATAAATGGTCGTGCTTACTAAAAATACTTTCGTCTGAGTGAGTTGAGACAGGATTGTTTTCCGCCGATGAGTTAAAATTTTATACAGACGGCATCACAAATAACCATGCATATCAGCCATTTTTAATGCCCCGCTGGCTGCTGGGGAAGAGGCCTTCCTTTTGGCTTGTGGATGGATAAAGCGGACGGGCCATAATGATAATAAATGAATAATGAAAATAGTATCAGAAACCGAGTTTCATCGAAATCGGCCTACAAACAAAAAAGTTGGCCGCCATCTTGAATTTTTTACTTTTTTAACATTGTGTTGCTGTTTTCTTGTCAAAATACTACCAAAAACCGAGTTTCATCGAAATCGGCCCGCAAACTAAAAAGTTGGCCGCCATCTTGAATTTTTTACTTTTTTAACATGGTGTTGCTGTTTTCTTGTCAAAATACTACCGAAAACCGAGTATCATCGAAATCGGCCCGCAAACTAAAAAGTTGGCCGCCATCTTGAATTTTTTACTTTTTTAACATTGTGTTGCTGTTTTCTTGTCAAAATACTACCAAAAACCGAGTTTCATCGAAATCGGCCCGCAAACTAAAAAGTTGGCCGCCATCTTGAATTTTTAAAATTTGCAACATTGCGTTGCTGTTTTCTTGTCAAAATACTACCAAAAACCAAATTTTCATCGAAATCGGCCCGCAAACAAAAAAGTTGGCCGCCATCTTGAATTTTTGCATTTTTAACATTGCGTTGTTGTTTTCTTGTCAAAATAGTATCAGAAACCGAGTTTCATCGAAATCGGCCCACAAACAAAAAAGTTGGCCGCCATCTTGAATTTTTTACATTTTTAACATTGCGTTTCTGTTTTCTTGACAAAACAGTAGCAAAAACCGAGTTTCATTGAAATCGGCCCGCAAATAAAAAAGGTGGCGGCCATCTTGAATTTTTTACATTTTTAACATTGCGTTGCTGTTTTCTTGTCAAAACAGTAGCGAAAACCGAGTTTCATCGAAATCGACCCACAAACAAAAAAGATGGCCGCCATCTTGAATTTATTACTTTTTTAACATTGCGTTGCTATTTACTTGTCGAAATAGTACCAAAAACAGAGTATCATCGAAATCGGCACACAAAAAAAAAGTTGGCCGCCATCTTAAATTTTTTACTTTTTTTACAAAACATCTTTTATTTTTCTACTAAAATAATGTTAAAATTCATTTAATTCAAGTAAAAATGAAATGAAACAGAAATAACTTCATTCGTTATTTAAATAAAAGCACTCACTCAAATCACTTTTTTACTTAAATGTACGTAGACGTGACGTGTACAAACCTGTTCAACAACAAAGTTAAGGAGGTCATCAATATGTATGAACGCGTCGCTTTTTGGTGGTCTATCGAATTTGGTCGGTTAATCGGAGTAGTAAGATATTGGGCATTCTAACTCACTTCATTCGGTCGCACGACGACCGCAGACGCGACCTCACTCGTGCGTTAGAAAGCCCAATATCTTACACGAATTTATTGTTTCACCACACACCTCGCAGCTCACCACCTCGTCGCAAAAGCATACACGGACAGACAGGAGCTTGTTCAATTCCTCAACGTTCCGTATGGCGATTCGCTCACTATCGTTCGGTTGTAGTTGCAACCTTTCTCGTTCATTAGAAAGCCTAATATCTTACACGCATTTATTTAATCTCTATATAATACTTTTGTCTTCACCATGCACCTCGCAATTCGCCACCACATCGCAACAATTATGTATTTTGAAGCAACTGAGTCGCGTTTTTAAATCTTTTAAATGGTGTAGCGATAAAATTAATGCTCATTTACTTGAAAATCACGAACCATTGCGGACAAGTTTAAACAGTGTAATGAAGTTTATCAAACAAAAAGAATCACTTAAATTAGAATGCGTCTGTCCTATGTCACCTAGTCAACCAAAACGACATGGCAACTTATTACCGAATTCGATAAGATGTATTGTTTGTGGTCCTTCAAATTGTGGAAAAACTAATTTAGTAATAAGTTTATTGTTGCATAAATACGGTCCACGTTTTCGTAATCTTTATGTGTATTCAAAATCTCTATACCAACCTAAATACTTATATCTAGAGAAAGTTTTGAGTATGGTTTCTGGGACATCCTTTAACAAATATAACCATAATACTGACATTTTGAGCCCGCATGAAGCTTTACCAGATTCTGTTATCATTTTTGATGATGTTGCATGTGAAAATCAAAATAACATTAGAGATTATTTTGCAATGGGACGTCATAGGAACATTGATTGTTTTTATATAAATCAGACTTACACTAAAATACCTAAACAGCTTGTAAGAGACAATACGAACCTAATAGTGCTGTTTAAACAAGATGACATTAATTTAAAACATGTTTACGAGGAGCATGTAGGTTCAGATATGTCTTGGTCACAGTTTCGGGAAATGTGCTCAACTGTTTGGAGTAAGCCTTACAGTTACCTTGTGATAAATAAAGACTGTGAAAAAAATAACGGCTGCTACAGATTGGCATTTGATACGTTTGTAATAATGGACTAACAATTATGTACATACATAATCGTTTGTTACACAAATAATTCCTCATTCTTAATCGTGATTCGGAATTAGATAGTATACTGTTAAAAATGGAGAAAAATCTTAAACAACAAATTGTAAAATCTGCTGCAGCTGTAAAAAGAAAAGTTGAAATGATAAAGGATGCAAAAAATAATGATAATATGGTATTTGAAAAAATATTCAAACCTATAGTTGACCCACTTAACTTGATAGCGAACAAGAATAATGAAAAACACCTCGAAGAAGAAGATCAATATAATCCCTTACAAAAAAAAAAAAAAAGTAGCAATAAAGATAGCGAAGCGTCGTCATCGTCCGGTGACGATTTCAATGAATTTGAGAGTGAAGAAGAAGAACAGACATATTCAGGGTTAAACAGTGACAAAACCCTTATAGTATCGCCTTCTGAAGATTCTAATATCAGCGAGACATCGTTCAAGTCTTTTCAGTCATCACCAACCGTTAAAAATCAGTCATCGTCATGGTCCACATCATCTGAAGTATTTTCTGATATACCTTTCGGAATAAGGAATGAACGCGGGAAACTAATGCTCGGCAAAACCCGCGTCCATGATGATGGTAATTTCCTCAAAATAGGAGCTCGTACTTTAGAAAAAACAGATGGGTTAAAAGAACTCTTGTATAAAAAGAAACCAAACTTAGATATTATTACTGACGTTGACTTACAAAACTATAAACTGTTACTATTAGAAACCAATGCTCACCGACGCAATTGTGATCCATCTAAACCAATAAATAGCAACAAGGGATTTAAGTATATGAATATTATCAAGCCTATATTTGCTAGAAATCCTACAACAAGCGAGAGTGTTTCACACGGAGAAGGCTTAAAAGTTTTGAAAAAATTTAAAAAAGATACTGACTATGTTTATTGGGATGACCCAAACGAATTAGTCGAGCGTTTAAAATTACTTCTAGCATCGAGAGAAGCAGGTAACACTGGAGTTGATAATGAAATAATATCAATAGTTGAGGAATTAAACGAGGCTGGTATTAGTATAAACGTAAAAGAATATAAAAAGCACAATGCCACGGGAAAATTTGGCAGTGCACTCGTAATTTCCTTGAACAAAGCATCTAGACCGCAATGAATATAGACAAGTTCGGTCACCACGTTCACAAGCGCTTACGGTTGGCAGAATATATTGATACCTTCAACGATTATTTGGCGAAATCAGATACGGGATATTATGATTTGAAATCATCTAAATTAAAAGGTTTATCATCTCCAAATGAAGATGATGAAGCAGTGAATAAAGCTTATGTGGATAAAACAATTCAAGAACTAAGAAAAGAAATAAAGAAAGTTCAGAGTGACGTTAAAAATTATCTAAATAATTTGGAAAAAGTAACAACAAATCGTTTAAGTACTTTATATTATACTAAAACCGAAATAGATAAATTGATTGAAGTTAAATTAAACAAAAATGAGTAAAAAAGATATAGTCGACGAAATCCATAAAGCAGCAAGAAGAAATTTTCCTCGTCGCTGTACTATAATTAAAGGAATAGATGATTTATGGCAAGCTGATCTTATAGATTTACAGAAGTATTCGAAATATAACAAAAGTTATAAATACATTTTGGTAGTTATAGACAGCTTATCGAAGTATGTTTGGGCTAGACCTATAAAAACCAAAGAAAAAAATTGTGTTACAAACGCAATGCAAGATATATTGACAAAGTCATCGCGAATACCCAAACATTTACAAACTGATTTAGGCAAAGAGTTTTATAATAACACTTTAAAAAAAATATTAGACAAGTATAAGATAAATCATTATTCCACGTATTCTGTAAAAAAAGCATCAATTGTCGAACGAGTAATACGAACATTAAAATGTCAGCTTTACAAACTATTTAGTTTGCACGGTTCTTATAAGTGGTTGGGAGAAAATTTGAACTCGGTAGTAGATAACTATAACAATACTATTCATCGAATTACGAAATTTAAGCCTATTGATGTCAATAAAGCAAACCAGATGGCTGTTAGGTCTAACATTATTAAAACACAAACCCATAAGACGCATAAAAAACCAAAATTTCAAGTTGGAGATCAGGTTCGTATTAGTAAGTTTAAAGGAGATTTTTATAAAGGTTATACCCCTAACTGGTCAACGGAAGTATTTGTTGTAGTTAGGGTAAATCAAACAGAACCAACAACTTATCATTTGGAGGATAAACACAAACAAAAAATTTTGGGGTCTTTTTATGAGTATGAATTACAGAAAACAAAATGTCCTAATCTTTATCTCATTGAAAAAGTTTTAAAAAGTAAAGGTAGCAAGCTTTTCGTAAAATGGCTAGGTCTGAGTGATGAAGAGAATAGTTGGGTTGATAAACAAGACTTAATTTTGTAATGCATATAAATTAAGTGAAACAATTATGGATCGTCACTTCAAGAATATCGATGAAGGAAGGAAGTGGTGTTATTAACGATTTAATAAACAATTTACCGTTCGAGTTACATCTACCTGGATATCAATTTTGTGGGCCCGGAACAAAACTTCAGAAACGGTTACTAAGAGGTGATAGAGGTATAAACAAATTGGATGAAGCTTGTATGCATCACGATATTGCCTATAATAACCGTGATTTAGACGTTCGACATAAAGCTGATTTACATCTTTTGGACATGGCTAAGAAACGGTTAAAATCAAAAAATGCAGGAAAGGGTGAAAAAGTTGCATCATGGATTGTAAAAAATGCAATGAAAGCAAAACTAAAAGCTGGTGCTGGTGTCAAACCATTTATGTCAATTATAAAAAAAATACATTCACAAATGAAAAAATTGATATATGAGGACAGCTCCTCTGCTATAAAACACGCCTACGCAGCTGCAAAAAAATTGTTTATCAATAGAAAAGGTATACGATTGCCAAGGTGTATTCCTATACCCAAAAGCGGAGGTTTCTTGCCTCTGATCCCAATTTTTGCTGGTTTATCAGCTCTGGGCTCGCTTGCTGGAGGTGCTGCGGGCATAGCAAAAGCTGTCAATGATTCTAAAATTGCTCAGAAAAACTTCCTAGAATCTCAACGACATAATAAGATGATGGAATCCGTCGCTCTTGGAAAAGGAATGTATATCAAGCCTCATAAAAAAGGAGCTGGTTTATATTTGAAATCTTCAAAAAACTAGTTAAGCGGCTACCCAGACGTCCTCTCACTAATTATGACATATTAGAGCATGCGTCTGATATACCATACTTTCGAGGAGTCTTTATGAGAGATACACTACCATCAAAACCAAGAAAAATAGAGTGTGCCATACTAAATCTTGATAGTTCTGTTAATCCTGGAACTCATTGGGTAGCCTACGTTAAGCAAAAGGACTACTGTGAATATTTTGATAGTTTTGGTAATTTAAAGCCACCGTTAGAGTTAGTATATTATTTAAGAAACATGTCTATTAACTATAATTATGTACAATATCAAAAGTTTGGTACTATAAACTGTGGTCATCTTTGTTTAAAATTTTTAAGAGACTATTGGAAAGACTATTTATATTAAGAAAGAAATAAAAATCCTGATCAGTTCAAACATGTCTTTCACTGTGTCAATAACTGGCCAAGAGGCGTCTTTGGTAACAAATTATTCTCCCAGTCTACAATTAAACGGAAACTATGAGTGTGGGCTCTTGTATTTTTCAACATTTAATTCTATTCCTAATATAGACGACAGGAACAATAAATTTTACTATGGTAATGATGGAGTTATCGAAATACCTGAAGGATCCTACGAACTTCAAGATATTTGTGATTTTCTTAAAAGTAACTTAAAGAATGCTACGTTAAAGTTGACTTGCAATAATAATACATTAAAAACTCGTTTATTCTGTTCTGAAAATGTACATTTCGATAAAAATAATTCACTTGGAAAAGTTTTGGGTTTTGGTATGGAAACAGTGAAGGCAAATATAAGTACCGAGTCTCGGTATCCTGTCAGCATTTTATCAACAACTATCGTACGCATCGAATGTGACGTTATCAGTGGATCATTTGTGAACGGGAAAGCGAGTCATATAATTTATGAATTTGTACCCAACGTGCCACCTGGTTATAGAATCATTGAAATACCAAAAAATTTAATTTATTTTCCTGTCAACCAAAGTTCAATAAGTGCTATAAATATAAGACTTTTGGACGCTGAAAACAGACAAATAAATTTACGTGGTGAAGAAGTGCAACTGTATTTACACTTTAAAAAATGTTAAATTTCAATAAAAACTCATCTGCTTCGTCAATACGAGTCAGTTCTAAAAGATTCCTTCTCAAAGAAACACCGCTGCATCCTAAAAAGAAGCTGTCTAAAAGCAATAAAGAATTTTTGAAGCAACTAGGCCTGTTAAAATGAATATTTTAAATATATCTCAACCGGCGTCATACGACAACAGCATAGAAAGTTTTGAGTATCATTCGTATAAACCTTACGTGACAAGTTTCAACAAGAATGATGAAATACGAATACCGATTAATCAGCAAGACTTGTATGTATTGCCTGCTCTCAGCAGTTTGTATATTGAGGGCAGAGTCGATGTATACAAATATAATAGCGCCAAAGAAAAGGAAAAAATTTCGAATGTGCATTTTATTAATAATCCTGCGTTATTTTTATTTCAAGATATTCGATATGAACTAAATGGAATAGAAATTGATAGAGTTAAAAATGCAGGAATTACCACAACTATGAAGTCTTATCTTTCCTTGAATGAAAATGAATCAAAATCAGCAAAAGTTTGGGGGTGGTCTACTACGGGTACTATCAGCAATGGCGTATTTTCCGCTTCCATACCATTAAACAAAGTACTAGGGTTTGCAGAAGATTATGAAAGAATCATTATGAACTGTAAACATGAGTTGGTACTTTTGAGAAGCAATACAAATCTCAATGCTCTAAAATTAAATACAGGTGAAGTTGTAGATGATATTGTAATAAATAAAATTGTTTGGCGAGTTCCTCATATTAAGGTATCAGATCGTGAAAGAATAAATTTATTAAAACATTTAGAAAAAGATCGTCCTATAACAGTAGCATTTCGTAATTGGGATTTGTATGAATATCCATTACTTCCCAAAACACGGAAACACACTTGGTCTATAAAAACTTCATCACAGATAGAGAAACCACGATTTGTTATTATCGCTTTACAAACCCACCGTAAACATAACGCGGTAATGTCAATGGCAGAGTTCGATCATTGCAGTATACGTGATGTCAGAGTCTTTTTAAATTCATCATATTACCCTTATGAAGGACTGAATATTAATTTCGCAGATAATAAATTTACATTAATATATGAACAGTATGCCAGATTTCAGCAGTCTTATTACGGACGTCGATCAGAACCGTTGATGAGTATAAAAGAATTCAAAGATATAGCTCCTTTATTTGTGATTGATTGTTCTCGCCAGCACGAGACGCTAAAAGGGTCAATCGACGTACGAGTTGAAATCGAAGCAGATCAAGAGATTCCTGATCAGACCGCCGCATATTGTCTGATACTGAACGACTGTATATTTGAATACAAACCTTTAAGCAATATTGTAAAAAAGATATCATGAATGACAATACTATAATCGTGGATTTACAAGGATTTAAAGATTTAAAAAATAAATTTATTATTAAAGAATTTTCAATAGCAACTAAAGATCATACACAGACATTCTTAATCAAACCACCCTATACTTTTAAAACTCTATCAGATGAAGAAAAAAAGCAAGTTCGATGGTTGGAAAAAAATCGGGGTATCACTTGGAGTGAAGGATTCATCGACTATCGCGAATTTCGAAGGGTTGTTGTTCCCTACCTAAGCGGCAAAAGAGTATTAACCAAAGGATTGGAAAAAGTTTTGTGGATTAAAGAGTTATGTCAAGATTGTGAAATCATAGAATTAGGTGAAAAAGGTTGTCCTAAGTTGATAAAACTATATAATGATTACTGTGAAAAGGAAGATAAAAAATTGAATTGTGTCTACCATAAAAAGTTTTGTGCGCTAAAAAATGTACTTTATCTAAAAATGTGGTATTGTAATATTAATGATTTTACCTAAAAATATTTATTGTGTATTTTCTGTTTCATTTTATTTGGAAATAATTTTAAAATAAATACTTGTTTATATATTAAGTCTTTTATTTTCTTTAAACAGTGATGATTCCGATTCTAAGAAGTAAAAAAATAAACAAAGTCTTTTCAAATATGAATTTATTTATTACACATAAGTCTATGGATATACATTAGAAAACTAAAAGTTATCACCGCAAAGTTTTTTCGATATTTTTTTCACGAGATTGTCGGTGAGGTCCATGATTTCATCCACCTGACTCTGCACTACGTACTGCGCACTGAGTAGCACGCTACCGTCGTCATCACTGGCGTCAATGTCAGACTGGAGATCGGATCCCATGTCGTTCACGATGTCCATCACCTTTATTTTGATTAACTTTATGCCTTTCTGTTCCCTCGTAATCACATAAGATTTAGTTGATCTCGGTGCGGTTTTTGAAATAGCCTTTTTCTGCTTACATTTCTTCTCCTGTCTGGGTACTTTGGCTGGTTTAGGATACAGCTCAGAGAACTCTTGTGTAAACCCCTTCTAGAGGATCTTGAGCGTACTGGGAAAACAGAATGTCTGGAGAGTCACCCATTATCTGCAACAAAATAAATATTTTTTGTAAATATTGATAATTATCATAAAAAAATCAGTAAAATAAAATTAATGATTAATTCATACTTACATGAAAACGGTAGTGCAGCGTTCGCTAGAGACAACAAGCAAGTGAGTGAAATGTGATCGAATAAAGGTTTCAATATTTTTTGTCTAATTGGCGCTTTGTATTTGCGTCATAGTTGCCCTAGATAATAATGTAAAAACAGCAACTTAACATACTAAAGGTAATTTTTTTCTTAAATAAAACCAGTTTTCATTTTGATTTATTTATTTTATCTTAGAATAAAAAGTTCAATTACAAAGTAAAATTAGTACAGTAAAACTAGTAAATTACAAAGTTATATTAGTAATAATTAGTAAAAGTAAAATTTAAAATAACATTAATCTATATTTATAAACTATATAATTTTATAATGACCCCATGCCAAAGTAGAAGCCTTATCAGATAAAATTAATCGCTTGTCATCAGAGTTTGACAGTGCAATCTTATTAACATTTTGGGTAAAAATCTCGTGTTTAATACATCTGAACAAAATATTCTTTTTGCGAATCACCTTGTCGCGAAGCAAAGCTGTACGATAGTCAGATGATGACAAGTCTCTTACTACATTTTTTTTAACACCTTTTGCTTTCTTAATAAACGACGATTCTGTTTTAACGCAATATAATTTAGAGCGCAGACCGACGAATTCAGTTATTAATTCACCTCCCAGTTCGTCTTTGAACAAGCCTGGTACTTTTTTGTTTTTTATTGGTAAACCGAAAATATTATCTTCTTTATAGTTACTGGTATCAAAATAGTTTAAGAAATTGTTTTTTAGATCACGATAAAAATCAGTCGTTTCAATTTTGTACACGAAACTGTCAGTATCAGTATAGCATAACTGTACTTTGTCTCCGTAGTACGGTTTTATAATAGAGTAATGAAAATGATACATATGGCTCTTAGAGAGCTCTAATACTGCAAAACCGATGTAAATTGGTTTGTCTAAAATTATTCTTTCAGGTTTCATCTGAACAGCGACTAAATTTTCTGAAAAAATTGTCGCGCTATGAAAGTTGGGTCTTGCAATTAATTTGTCTGCTGAAATAAACTTTTTTGTTGTATTAGTTTCATCAGACCATTTATTAACTAATCTAACGTCAACTCTTTTTTCGGTGTCTTCTAATGTTTTACCAAACACGGAATTATTTAACAATTTAAAAAGATCTTGTTGAAAGGGTGTGACTGCTTTTTTCCGTAGTTCAGTATTTAAATTAATGTATTCGCCTAAAAATGAACTCTGTCTGAAAGTTAGAACGCGATGAATTTTATCTAAAACTAACCCATGGTTAATGCAGGTTTTTAAATGAACATAATGGATAACGTACTGATATTTTGAATACAAGTTAGGAATTAATTTAGGAGTTTTACCACCAGGTGGTATAAATTTTTCTGCGCAAAAGGGATAATCGTTATGAATACTGTGTAATTCATCCGGATATGTCAAATCAACTTCGAGAATAAACCCAAAGCAAGCATCATCGGCTATGTTCATGATATTAAGTTCCTCTATTTCATTTTGATCTAAAAGTCTAAAATCTGACACAGGTAAAGGCTGACACATACTGTAACCATACAAATTATTACAATCAATGTAGACAAGAAACGAATCAGGCTCAGTACAATCATGATAAGGCAAATATTTATTGTTAGCTTGCGCGTATCTTGTAGAACACAAACAAATCCCTCCGCGTATTCCCTTCTGTATGAATCGTATTATTTCTAAGTCGCATAACAATTCTAATTGAACACCTGTTTTGAGTAACATTGCATCAAAAGATAAACTCGGAGAAGTTAAATAAAAGGCTGGATCTAATTGATAATTGGACTTACAAACTTGTCGAAAATTTTCAAAAATATCAGCTAGAAGCAAAACATCTGTTTTCAGATAAAGGTCTGTGTATTCCCCCATATTTTTTATGTTGAATGTAGACCAAACTGTTTGAGCGTGAGCATGATCTGCATCACTTATAGCTTCATCAGTAAGTGAATTATAAAAACTCTCTTTTTGAGGAAGTTTTGTTTCAGAATATGAATCCCATTGTTTCATATGGTCATATGGATAGACTCCTTTACGAGTTAATAATTCAAAATGTTTTTCATGGGGATAACTATTTTTTAAATGTACAAAATCAGTTTTATCCAAACCTTTACACAACTTTTCTAAGCTAGTACCTAAGAACTGAAATGAATCAACAAATCGTATTTGAGCATATTTCTCATCATGCAATTGTATAAATTTGGTAAAAGATATATAGTTTTCTTTATTTCTTGGTATGACCTTTACAGATCCAGAACTCTCAGCTAACTCCTTTACAAACAAATGACAGTCATAACCTGCTAGGTTATGGAAAAATACAGGTACTAACTTAGGAACGCTGTATCGTAAGTTACAGTATTGGTGCGCTGCACCTCTATAACGTCCTGTAAGATGACAGTGATCTCTTACTTTGTCGAAAAACAATAGGCGATCACAAATGTGGCAAACATTAGCGTTTGCAAAATCCTCAGCATCGTTATCATTGAATTCCATTGGTACTTCATTATTCAATATTTCGTAAATGTTTCTAATATCGTTATAAAGTTTAGAGAGAAATTTATCTACACAATCAGCGCCTCGATACTGAACGAATCGATTTAAGCTACTATCAAAAGAGCAAACTATATAGTAACCAAAAGCTGCTGGAACGTGTCGTTGACGAGGCGAAGTATAACTTGTAGATGGACTTGGTTCACAACCTTGAATCGGTTGTAGAAGTGTTTCAAAGTCGGCATATACGACAAAGGGCACATCTTGTTTACGTTCAAAATTTTTGAATTCCAAATACGTTCCCTTATCGGGTAAAACTGTACAAACACCACTGCATGTGTGATTTTCGAGACTACTTTCACTAGTAAAAAATAGTAAGCAATCGTCACAAAAATATAATTTGCCGTGATGTTTAGTGATTTGGCTTCGCACAAGTCGAGAAAGGTTTTTTATCAAAACAAAATGACTATGTGCACCATTATCAAGCAAAAGGAGATTTATTTTAGTTCTATCAACCGATTTGAATTCAGACTTGTAAATTGGACCAACTACAGTACGGTTATTTTTCAATGAATACTCATTTATACTTATATTAGAATTATTGCTTTCGAATGTAGCTATATCATTAAAGGTAACGGGAAAATACATATCTTTAATATTAAGCACATTTTTAAAATGAGGATAAGACGTAGTCCTCTCACTATTCTTTTTAACAGGGTAAAGGGCTGCAACAACGCTCCACAAAAAACAATGTTTATCGTTATTTCGAACGTTGATACACGCTTTTCTCTTTTTTATTGTTACAGGTAGATCAACATAGCTCGATCCTGAACCTCTTAAAGGATCAAATTTATTAATGTTCACATCAAAACATACATTACTTAAAAAAGTCCAACCACTATCGCGATCTTCAAATTCTTCGATCTTTTTTTTAATACTACTGACAAGTTTTTGAAAGAACTTATCGTGATTATAATTACGGTGAATTATAAAATTTTTTGTTGTAAAGGACTTTGTTTCGGGTACATCATTTTTAATTAAAATAAAATTAGCGCAATATTCGAAATTCACTTTTAAACTTATATGCTTGTTCAAAGCGATCTGCAAGAGATTACTTATTTTAGAATATAAACTTTGTAAAAACGAATCCGGAAGAGACTCTTGTAATTCGTCGCTGACTACAATTCTGTATGACGAGATTCGACCACGGAAAGCCGTCGCGAATTCCACAACGCCATCGACGTCAGCCTTCCGAGTCGAAACATTATTCTTATGCTTATTGCTTCTCAAATGCCCTACCCACTGTCGGTTCGCAACTTCCAAGGTGCAATCAGAACAAAAAGGCATCTTACGAATCACAAAAATATTATTCAAATGTAACACAGAAAATTTCCCGTGACTTTTATAGTCAAATCCGTAGTAAATAATTAACCCTTTAAAACGAAATAAAAAAACGAAAAACGAATATTTACCGTGTGCGAGTGCAAGTAGTCGACAAGTACCTATACCAGTACGAAACCAGTACTTACCATATACCTATTACAATCCTTATCAGAATATTATAGCTACCTATTTAAATTACCTACCTTTTGTACTCTACTAAGAGATTTAACCTACCTATTTAAATTACCTACCTTTTGTATCCTACTAAGGCTTGGGGGTCAGTAATTATTATTACAGTTAACTAAATACTATTTAAGATCTAAACTTTTGTTTTATTAGCCTTGGTAGCTCTATTTATCTTTTATGATGCAAATTTAACAGAAACCTTTAATGATATTTTAAAAAAGACTTTTCAGGCTGAAAATGTAACTTTTACTTAGTGTGAAATAGGGATAAAGGCTAACAACGATGAAAATTTAAACTTTTATTTTTATTAAAAACATAAGATTATTAATAAAGCTATAATATATATAATTTTAAAATTATTTTTTATCAGGGTAAAACACTGGCTTGCTTTCGGTGAAATAAGTAGTTTTGCTTTTCTTGAAGACCTTTTGTAGCAGCTCCCACTCGGGGCGGTCCTCGTCCAGCTGCAGCTTGAGGGTCGCTAGAGCCTTAGTATAGCGCAGCTCCGGGCGGGTGTCGAGCGCGTCTTTAGTCAGGTACACGCGGACTTCGGCGTAGTACCGCCCGTCGTGCTGCGCGCGCCTGATGATACACCCGTCCGCAACCTTGCTGGAAAGGCTGCTCTGGAGCTGATTGGATTGCGGGCGTGGGATACTCAGTGCAGGCTCCTCGTCGTCGGACCCTCCCAAGCCGAACAAGTCCAGCTCCTTAGTAATTTTCTTCTTTGCAGCAGAAGCGGTTCTGAAATAAAAAGAAATAAGTTTGTTACAACGATGATCACGTTAACACATATGTTTTTATATAAAAACTATCATGATACATAATAAATAACTTACTTAGAAGGTGCCCGACTTGTCGCTTTCCTTTTGGCTGCTGTAGTAGTAGCTTTGCTGATACTGCTGATAGGGTCTCGGGAATGCTGCGTCTCAACGTCAGAGTCGTTTCTGGAAAAAAAGTTAAATAATTTCAGACACTTGTTAGAGTAATTGTATAACTAAAACTAAACAGATAAACCTGTACTATGGATCATAAATCATAAACTATGTAAATAAAACCTAAATAAATATGTAACAATTTATGACCCGTAAACGAAAATGATCCTGCTTATCAACCAATCATAATTTCACCTACCTGGGATTCAAACCCAGACCTTTGACGTGTTAGCCACAGCAAAAACACTTGCCTACATTTGCACATGGCCTAAACTAGTACAGTTCTAAACTAGATTAAATAACAAACTTACCTTGAGTTTCGAGCAGCCGCCGCCGGTTCGCGCCTCGCCTTCGCCTTCGTGGGGATCTCGAAAATTTCGTCAAATTCTGAATCCGACCTGAAAAAAATCGTAATTACCTATTATATACGGTAGCACAAAGCGAGTAAAAATCGGTGAGTGAGTCGATTTATTGGCGATTTAAAAAGATAAACGTTAAATTTAAAATCACACAGCCAAGAAATGGACTTGCTACTCGACCGAAGACCGAAGTAAGATCTGAAAAAAAAACACGAAGTCTTTCAACAAAAAATTTAATTATTACTCACATAGTGCTAATACCTGGAACTCACTCAGAAAAAAAGCACGAAGACTGAGGTGTAGCGTAGGAGCGAGAAGTCTCGTAGATTATTTCGAAGTCACAAGACGCGATGCACTTCCGAAGCACTGAATGAAGCATTGATAGAATTGTTCCCAATTTTATTGGTAAATAATTGTTGATTTTGCGAAATGCACAAGGGTTGCCAACATCATACTTGAACGGAAATTGACTTCTTGTCACGTGTCGGAAAAAATAAAAGTTTTGATACTTACCTATTACAATATAAATTGTTCTTTTTTTGTTGTGAAGATATTACGTATTCTATTTTTTGTTGTCATTTTTTAAGCAAAATTTTTAAGAAGTATTTTTTTGCGTAGGTACTTATAAATTTAACCGCGAACGATAATGTTACGTAAATGTTCATACTTACACTTCACTAAGTAATGCCGTAATTATATTTTAAGATAAAAAAATCATGACATTCATAAGTAAACAGGTACCTACATAATATCAAAATTAGTATTGTTTATTAATAAATATTTCAAATGATCATTAACAACATCATTATAAGTGAAGTATAGCAAAAAAAAAAATGAAAAAATGAAATATTTTTACTCAAACTGAAATAATAAATCATTAAGATCGGTTCAATTCTGAAAACGTTACGATGAGCATCGTGTTTACTGTAGCGGTATTTTTGCCAGCCCTGTCGTATTTTGCAAATAAGCGCAAAGTAGCACAGTGACTTGTAATTGACGTAATAAGACATCCGTAAAATACTCCACGTTTAAAGTCGACCTAAATTTTCTTTAACTTTTAATTTTATGTATCAATTATTGATAATAATAATTGGTGTGTATGTAAATTGAAGAA
Organism: Agriphila tristella; assembly: GCA_928269145.1. Taxonomy (NCBI): domain Eukaryota; kingdom Metazoa; phylum Arthropoda; class Insecta; order Lepidoptera; family Crambidae; genus Agriphila; species Agriphila tristella. The sequence continues at coordinate 22,925,454 of OV743445.1, forward strand.
GTAAAAACTACTTTTATAAATAAAAAACGGATAAAAAGAAACAATAACTAAAAATTCAGTATATTTCTTGATTTCTTACTACCTGACTACTTTTTTACTTTATAAACATCGTAAATAATAAGGATAACGCTTACATCCAAAATAAATTTGTAACATTAATAATATACTTATCAGACGACCTCCGTGGTCGAGTGGTTCGCACGCCGGGTTTCAAGGCGTCACCATCTCATGAGGTCCCGGGTTCGATCCCCGGCTGGGTCAATGTTGAAAATGAACTTTTCAATATTGTCTCAGGTCTGGGTGTGTGTCATACCACCGTTGTTTCTGATTTCCATAACACAAGTGCTATAGCTACTTACTTTGGGATTGGAGCAATGTATGTGATGTTGTCAAATATTTATTTATTTATTATTATTATTTACTTATTAGGCAATGCTAAAAAACTTGTTGGTTTATTTACGAAAAATGGGCCGATACGTTTACCTTCTTACATTTTAAAGGAAAATTTTAGTTAACGTAATTTATAAAACGGTTCCGTAGTCTATCACCAAATCCTTATTTTCATTTATCATACCTTTTATTATTTATTACCTACCAGTTCAACATCGCTAAATTTAAAAAGTAAAAATAATTCGTCCCTATCCACTCAGACAGGAAGAGTTGTTTTATTATAGAAAAAAATTAAGTAATATAATAATACCATTATGAATGCAAAAATCTAAAACTTAACAACAAATATTGAAAATCATATATTAGGAACCGAGTTCACCAACTACTTAAACAGCCATTTAATTTTTAACCATTCGTTTTTAGGGTTCCGTATCCAAAGGGTAGAAACGGAACCCTATTACTAAGACTCCGCTGTCCGTCTGTCACCAGGCTGTATCTCATGAACCGTGATAGCTAGACTTTTTGTTGCCGCTATAACAACAAATACTAAAAACAAAACAAAATAAATATTTAAGGAGGGCTCCCATACAACAACGTGATTTTATTTGCCGTTTTTTGGTACGGAACCCTTCGTGCGTGAGTCCGACTCGCACTTGGCCGGTTATTAATATTTTGTCAACGATCTCAGGAGATCGTTGCATTTTGTCCATACTTATAAACGTCAAAAACAGACGCTTAAAACTTAATAGCCTGTTTTAGTGTTGGTGAACTTCCTAAGTTACTTATTTAATATTGATAAAATAAACAAATACCTAACTATCAATTTACTGGTAAATTCACTCTGAAGCATAATGTCACGATAGCTTCGTGGTAAGAGCAAGGATAGGACCATCGAAAAAGACAAGGTTCGATTCCCATCAGCAACAATTTTTTTTTCACGTAATTTTTTAAATCATTACTTGCGAACACGATCAGATAGGAAGAGTTGTTTTTATAGCAAAAAATAATCGATGTAAAAATAACATTGTGAATGCAAATTATAAATATTAAGTTACTTATTAGTAAGTTATAAATATTAATAAGTTATTGAATTATGCTAGTAAGTTCATTCAGAAAAGTAATGTCGCGATGGCTTCGTGGTTAGAACTAGCATCGAAAAAGACAAGATTCGATTCCCATCATTGGCATTTGTTTAAGTAAATTATTTAACTATTACTTATAAAGACGATGTAGTTATTTTCATAATGTTTACTCATAAGATTTTATAAAAGTGTCAAAATCGTAGATATGTTGGCTATTATTGCAATAGTATCTCTGAATGAAAAAATGTTACGGAAAGCGATTTAGATCAGAATCAGAACGAAAACCAGATCTTTACATTTTTATGATACTGACCAACAAATGTGACATATTATTTAATTATTATCTATCGGATTAACTATATGTCACGCACGATAGCTCAGTAGTTATAAGTAACAGAGAGACCGAGTCGTTTCCCATGCGTGGTAATATTGATGGTTTATGTTTTTATCTAATACCCATCTTAAACTAAACGATGAGATTCATTATTAGGTATATCACGACACGACAGACAGTACCATGGCATTCCTCATCATCACTTGATTTTACCTAAAGGACTTGGGTTAAAATGCTCGAAGGGAAGATAAGTTTGCGTGATGAATAAGTTATCTCAAAGGCATTTAGGTATGTACCTACTCATTCTGTATTCTATCTCTTACAATAGTTATTGTATTCATTCATTGATAATTATAAACAATCAGGAACGGGTGCATTTAGGTGATTTAGGTATGAGTGTCGGTAAGGTGTCATATCACTACATCCGGCGTTCGACATGCATGGCGCAACGAGGTGCGCGGCGAACGCGGTCGCCGACCGGGTCAACTAATAGCTGATCATGCGTCTTGAATTGACTATACAATTTAATTTAAATTCTACCAATAATATAAATGCGAAAGATACGATGTTTGTATGTTTGTTCGATCATGCAAAAAATCGTTGAATGGAATTGGATGGATCCGCAAATAGTTTATAGCCTGGATACTTTTACTTTACATATGATACTTTTTTATCTCAGTCGAAGATTCCCTAGGGTTTTTTTCTAAATATCCATACGGGTGAAGTCGCGGTTGAAACTAGTTAAGTTATCACATTAATTAGAAAATGTAATGCCTTTTTTCAATAATATTCTGAGCATGAACTGAAGATGGTGTACATTGTTCCGATGAATGCTTCCGACATCTGCGATTGAATTTGTGTAAGGCGAGCTGCGAGGTGTGTGATAAAATAAAGTATTATACCTACTTACTTATCATAGACTGGATTAGTGTAAGATATTATTGATATGCGACCGAACAAAAGCAAGAACAAAAGTGAGAGATTCGCGTTCAAATACATTCATTGTTGCGTTGCGACGCTGCAGCGGCGAACTGCGAGGTGTGTGGTGAAAGCAAAAGTAATTAGATCATTACAAATTTGAAGTAGTAAGATATTGGGCTTTTTAACACAAGAGTGAGGTCGCGTCTGCGAGCGTCGTGCGACCTCACTCTTGAGTTAGAATGCCCAATATCTTACTACTAATCGGAATACTGAGAGTTGTTTTGGATTTTAATTGATATTTCCTTTAATACGAAGAATTTGAAGCTGAAATTTTCAGAGCATGTACTTCAGTAACCGCACAGATTATTCTTTGGGCCAGGATCTAAATAGTCTCTGATATTTTTATCCTGCTGACCGTCAAAGTCATGACATGGTCAGTCTAACCTTCATGTGGGTATTATTCAAAAACGCGTAAATGTGCGGTTTTCAAAATTTTTATGGTAATGAGAAATAATAAGAAGAATAGAACACCGTTTTTGGTTTCTCTATTTAGGTGGTAGTTTAGGCGCTAGAATTTTTTTTCTGTTTTCAGAAAATGTCTGATTACTTCAAAATCTGTGAATATTTTTGAAATGTATTCTACCGCACAAATAGCACAAATTAGGAGCTACTTATATGTGTTTACTGTAAGATCGCACATTTAGTAGTTTCCGAGATCTGGGATCTGGCAAAACGTTACGCCAGCAGGAAATCAAATATCTCCAAAACTATAAGGCCCACAAATTTTATATTTGGCGCACATTTCCTGCTAGTATCAAGCTACCCGCACATATATCTTTTATTTCTCTCCGATCATTAGTTTAGATTCTTCCTGCTGGAGCACCGTTACCCCAGCAGAATCCGTTTTTCCCGTTTTATTCCAAAAGTATAAGGCCCACAAATTTTTTATTTGGCGCACATTTACACTGAATTGCGCACAAATTATTCATCAAACTCGCTTCCCTCTAGGAGCATCTTTCCTGCTGGCGTAACGGACTCACGTTTATTGATGTTGAAATAAAAATATTATATTTTAAAACTGATATTTGTATTAAAAGACATAAAAAGGTTGTAAAATTCTGAGAGCGAGTCCCACCACTGTGCTCAGTAATCTAGAGGGTCGAGACGACAAGTCTTCGTAGACAAGAGTCCCGTTTGCTCATGCTACGCGTGCAGATGGAGTTAGCCGAGTCGCCGATGTTCTTACAAATAGAGGAACGATAAGAAGAGCAATCAACAAGATGTGTATTATCCCCACTACAGACGTTGTCGAAGGGACGAATGATCACCATACCCAATAAAGACAGCATTCACTGAATTCTGTAGGTGGGGTCAAACTTAGCTTCAGTTTCAGCTACATTTCTAAAATTGCAGGTTGCCGATGGGATGAACAGCATCGTGCTGACCGTTAATGGCAACTTAAAGAATTTCTGCAATTCTTCTTTGAAAGATAGTCTTTCAACGCCCGGAGGATGTACGCGCCTAGCTCTGCACGCACGGGTGGAGGGGCGCGGGGCGATTCTACGCCGACGTCGCGAACGCAGCCACAATCAATCAGAGCGCGGCGGGCGGCGACCCCCGCCGCCCGCCTCATTCCTTTTTTCAATCTTCGAAAGACACACGCTCTCGCCACAACCGCCATTTTATATCTTCTGTAACAAATTTTGCAATATACTAGTATACTACATTTTTGTATTTTAATTGTCTCCACGTAGACAACGACGACGCGACGTGGCGTCAAAAGATTAGATCTCAAAACGACTCAGGTAGGAAAATATTCTACCAAATTAAGTCTAAAGTGCAAATAATGTTTAAATTATAATTATTAGGTACCCCAAGGACCTAGGCATATAAATATATCGTAAAAATGAAACTATTGTTGCATTAAGTATTTTTATACACTTTTGAGCTGAAAAAAATGATTAACAGGCTTATTTTCATACAAACGAGGTAACTTTAAAGCTTTGGTTCTCCGCTCAGGATTAAACGAGATGTTATCTGATGATGGCAGTTTAAAGAATGGATGGCGGAGACTTATAATGCTAAAGAAATCGAACGGATTAGATAAGTCATTTAGCTCAGGGTTGAACTTAAAAAAATATCAAGCGAAAATTTTTAAGTATGGAAAATGTAACACTCAACACTCTAGACGGTCTCTGGTGTAAACGACTCTTCTGATCCGTTGGGTTTCTTTTGCGATCTGTGCCTTCTCCATTCACTCTTTAAATTGCCATCATCACATAATACCCCGTTTAATCTTGGGCGGAGAACCAAAGCTTTAAAATTACCTTGTTTGTATGAAATAGGGCTGTTGTTCCATTTTTCTGCTCACGAGTGTATAAAAATACTCAATGCAACAGTAGTTTTATCTTTACGATATATTTGTATACCTAGGTTCTTAGGGTACCTGTCCTATTATGATTTAAACACTTTTTGCACTGTAAACTTAATATGGTAGGATAGGACGTTTTCCTACCTGATCGTTTTGAGCTGATCTTTTGACGCCACGTCGCGTCGACGTTTTGTGACTTCCTCATTCTGAGATCAAGTCTGTCTATTTTTTTCAATTGTCGTTATGACTTCCACAAAAAAATTTAAGTATAAATTAGACTGTACGATAGCTGAGAGAGACTATAAGACCGTAGAAACATAAACATCAATTGGCCGCAAAGTTAAGTTTGTACTCTATACAATTTGTATGAAAAACCAACTTAACTTGAAATTAAAGACGTTTGGAAACAGCTTCGCATACAATGTTCGATTTTTGTCAGATAGATATTGTATGATAACTATATATAAGTTTGTATGTATTTAAAGCTGAATAAATGTACCTTAAGATAGTATTTTTTTCCTTTGCATAAAATTTGAATTTTCAAAGATACCAACTGTTGAATAAAAAAAATAGCAAACTGATTTTGATAATGTCGTCAATATAGTAAAATATATCACTTTTTTTCTATGAAACTGTACATTAAATGTCTCAAAAATGGCTTCCTCATCCTTGATTTATCACATTATGATACCACACTCAAGGTGATAGGTATATTGAAAGAGATATGATTTTTTTCTGAAGTGCGGCGGCGCGAAACTTTGAATGCCACCCCCCCTTACCTGCCAAGGGGGGGCGGATGGCTACCGGGCTAAATCAGATCAGTTTTACCTAAGCTACATATGTGCCAAGTGAATTCATCTAATGACAAATTTTGACCTCGCCATACATGAGTGCCACTACTGACCTAACTATACTGCCTAACTCAAAGCGATAGCCAAATAGCGATAGCCAAAGCGATAGCTGTGCTCTATCCGTCCTTGTCATATCTGGGGGCTTATTGTCTAATTTCGAAAATCTATCGCAATCGCTTTCATTTGACAGATGGATGTGACACATTGCTGCATTCCTTTGGTAAGTTTTTATAAGTGCCAAAAAGAAGCATCAATGTATCACATCTTGAAAGCGATTGCGATAGATTTTGAAATTAGACAATAAGTACCCAGGCCGTCCGCTGCCTTGAGCGGGATCCCGCCGCGGGTACACGGCGCGGGAATATAGATTGCTGGTTTTTGACGGACAGATGCTTGCGCAGTGCATGAGTAAGGGATCCCGCCGCGGGTACACGGCGCGGGAATATAGATTGCTGGTTTTTGACGGACAGATGCTTGCGCAGTGCATGAGTAAGCTCTATCTATGTCGCCCCGCGCGCGTGTCCCGCTCAAGGCAGCAGAGGGCCTAAGCTCTAATCTATGTCGCCCCGCGCGCGTGTCCCGCTCAAGGCAGCGGAGGGCCTCATAACACGATGACAAGGACGGACAGTGCACTGACGTCATAAACCAAAGCCAGAGTCAAAGCGATAGAGTTAGGCGGTAGACCCGCGGGCATGTACTTTCTTATAATGTATGCTGTGGTGATTAATAACTTGGCCATTGGACTGCAGAATGCACCCTTTGATTGCGTGCAAGAACTCATTTGCGTGTATTCGTTGCGTTATCACCATAAAGGTGCGGGCACGGGCATATTTGTCTGACGCCACGCGTTAACACGCCGTCAGATGACATCGGTTTTCATAGTAAGGCCGGCCACACACAGACGGAATCCCGCGGGCTGATTATCTAATTAAAAACCACCTAGCGACTGGTTGCAGTTCACAGATGATCGTGATCCATTGCTACTTCTTTTTACATTAGAAAAAACATACCAAAGAAAAGTGGCAATGTATGTCAAATGCAACCGGTCGCTAAATAGTTTTTTTTACACGACTGCCCAAAGCAAAAAGAGTGTATATGTGTTCAGGGTTCATGTATGTTTGTGGGTATGTGAGTTTCTTTATTCCACCATAACTTCTATATGCCTGAACTGATTTGGATAAATGGGGTATCGTTAAAATCCTTACAGCATTCCGAGTGACACTGGCTATATTTTGTTTGAAAAAAATTAATATGGCTACTGCAGGACGCCATTTTCGAATATGAAAAAAAAAATCTTCAGTTATTACAATATGGGCATCTAATGAAAGGCCACAATGAACACATTTAAAAAATATAATTTGTTACTAAAATGTGTGAAATAAAAATAAATAAAATTAAAAAATATTAAAAACACGACTGCCCTGCTAAAAACGAACTGAAAAGATAAATAACAAGGTGTCATTGCAGTCGGGGGACCTCTTTAATAGAAAATTGTTCCACAACACGGTCCCCGACTGCAACGACACCAGCACGCGTAGCATGAGCAAACGGGACTCTTGTCTACGAAGACTTGTCGTCTCGACCCTCTAGATTGCTGAGCACAGTGGTGGGACTCGCTCTCAGAATTTTACAACCTTTTTATGTCTTTTAATACAAATATGAGTTATAAAATATAATATTTTTATTTCAACATCAATAAACGTCGAAATTATCTGAAATGATTCGAAATGATTTAGTTTAAACATGATACTTATTTTTTAATAAGTTCTAAGATAAAGAGACACTCACAAAAGCTTTCACTTCCGTAGACAAAGCTCTCTCGAGCTCGAGAAGAATAATGTTGCCACTAGTAAATATTTATAATTATTTCCATCATTTCTCTTAAAGGGCGTTCCTTTCTATACGTTTCACGACGCAAAACTCTTAAAACCGAGTTAAATATAGCCGTATGGATATAGTTCGTTTGCCTTCCTTTTATTGAGAGATTTTTGAAAAGATGACACAGACCAACGCACTTGTTAATTTAGTAATAAATATTGAAATCAATGTATGAAAATAATTTTAATTTACGTTTTTAAGTAAATAAATTAAAATTAATTAAAATAAAAGTAAAAAAAATACTGAAGGGAAAAAAGTGTAATATTAGGAAACAATATTATTGAATAGGTAGGTACCTTTTTACAATAAATTATTTATTGTATTATTTTAATTTATAAAAAAATTTAAGAATAAAAAATACTTATTCGTTATTTACTACTAGTAAATATTTATTATATTTCTTTTTTTATAAATTTTATAATAAAAAAGAATTACTTAAATACAATTTTTCATTTTTTTTCTTTCCGGACAGCTGTTTTTGTCGTTTGTGCTGTAACTTCTCTTCTTACCTTAATAAAATATAAACACGGACAACTTAGATTTATTTTTATTGCGAAATTAAAAACTCAGAAAAAAAAATAAGTCGACAAATCTTTCTCGACCACTCGAAGGGTGGTAGACAAATGTCTCCCACTCAACTGTCAAATTAATGTCAGTTGAAGACAAAAGCTCGTGTTTGTCGACTTTTGACATTAGGCCACGACAAAGAACAATGCGAGTCTACGGTTGTAAAATGCGAGCATGAGTATCTCGATCTCAACCCGACAAAAGTGACATTTCGGTGTAGACTAGCCATTGTTCTGTGAGTCGAATCTTATCTCGATGTTGGTCATGCTACGCGTGCTGGGGGCTTACCATCAGCAAATAAGAAACCATCCTTAAGCCGTTCAGTTCAGAAGCAGGCCCTAAACAAAATTGCTTAAATCGGTACCATGACCGTCTTTTAGGTGAACGGCTTAAAGATTGTTTTTTGACTCAAGGTGAACGGTTAGTTTGTCTCTGGTATGCTTTGCCACAGATCACTAATGCTTTGTAGACGATGCGAAAACGAGCTAGCCTATACAAATCGAAGGGTGCATTCTGTAAGACAAATCTCTGAGTCATCGATCGCCATAAATTTGTTAACCATGGAAAGTAATTTGTTTAGAATATTCATTTACTTTTCATGGTTAAACTGTACTTTATGTCGTTCGATGACTCAGATATTTGTTTGGCAGAATGCACCCAATTTATCGCTTATTATCCCCGCCAATTGGTAATGCACCTGGCGGCCATGTTTTTAACCTCAAAAACGAGAAACAATTTGTAAATTTTTGATATACCTAGACCCTATCTTACTGAAAATAATAATTCAATAAATAATAATTATATTAGATTACCTGTTAAGAATTTTCTTCTTTCATGGCATTTTTAGTTGCGGATCACGTCGATGTGGATGTTAATGTGACAAGGTTCTTGCGAATTACCAATTGGCGGGGATAGTATATCTCTGTCTGCCGCGACGTTCTAAATTTATGAAAAACAAAATAACGGTCACTTACTAGTTTTTTTTAATGAGAGCATTGCAAATAAAGTATCACAACTTCATATTTATTTTTAAGTGCGATTTACTAGGTGCATGCTCTAATAAAATGTCGCAAGTCAACAAAACAAATTAAAGTTATATTATTTCAGTTTTTTTATTTTCAATATCATTTCACACCATTAGTTTGTTAATTACATCGATATAAAATAAATCATTTTCTTCTTTATTTGATTATTATTATTCATAATAAACTAAAATGTAATGCAATTTAGGTACTTATTTATGGGGTCTCATCTCTCATCATTTCTTTTTATTTCAGTGATATTCAACAACAAGGAAGTCGTCGCGTTGCCTTTATCAACTTACTTCACTGTTAAATAATAAACATTAAAAGAAATCCACAAATCTTAAAATTCTCACACCAAACTTATCTAAATACACTAGACAATTTTGAAAAAGCTGATCACGTAGGAACTTTTTATGAATTGCTTTATTTGACATTACAGACGCTATAAAACAGCTCCCAAACTGTCAAACCGTGCGTCGTGGTACGCTTCGTCCATACATAAAAAATGGTGAACGGTTTAAGAGCGTGTATTAAAGCAGGCCCTCCGCAGGCCTGCTAAATCGTGGTCATGGTACGAAAAAGTAATGCCATTCAGTATAAGTCCTGCTATAAGAGCTCATAGTAAGGCCCCTTGTTATTTATCTTTTCAGTTCGTTTTTAGCAGGGCAGTCGTGTTTTTAATATTTTTAATTTTATTTATAGATAATCAGGGTGCCGTACATAAGTGATTCCGAACGCAGCAACTGCATACAAAATCTATGGGCCTGCCACACACATGCGGGATTTTTCGTACGGAATCTTCATACATTGTCAAAATTTCGTTCGGAATTCCGTAACGGGATTACGTCTGTGTGTGGCCGGCCTAAATGTATGCACTAGGTTCAAACTTATCTTATAAGGCTGGCCCCAGACCTACCGGTTCCGTTTCTTTGCTTTGCTGTGCTACCTTGCTTGAAAGACCGCCGGCCAACCAGGGTAATTTTCAATCTATCGCATTTTGGGACTAGACCAAATTGGCAAGATAGCCATTAGCTTGGTTTTATCAAATATCATCGCCTGGATTGCGAAGTAGGAAGCTTTTAGGAGATATGCCACCCTGAACATGGACTCCGATCGTTAAAAATAACTCGATCGCTTATTTATACAAGATGTTTGGTAAAGCCTTATAAAACTGAATATGGTAGATAGGGACCATAATAAAACTGAACAACTTTTACTATGGGACCAAATCTGAAATCGCGAAAAAAATATGAACTGTTTCATACATTTTGATAATTTAGTTATTAATTTTTGTACAAAACAGCAGTTTTTTTTTAAAACGAAAACTAAAACTTCTCATCGCACCCCAGATGACGATATTTGATAACACCAAACTAATGGCTATCTTGCCAATGTGGTCAGGTCAAAATATGGTCAGGTCAAAATATGCGATAGATTGAAAATGAGCCTCTTGGCCGGCGGTCCATGGTAGAACAGCAAAGCAAAGAAATGAAACCGGTAGGTCTGGGGCCAGCCTAACACGTCCATACAAATACGGCGTGTTAACACGTGGCGTCAGACAATAATGTGCCCGCACCTTAAATTAAATCACCACAGATTGAGTTTTCTATTCTACTATGATACCTATATCCGAAGTTTTAACTTAATATATCCGAAAATATCCGAATTTACGTAAAGGTCAAAGAGGTTATTTCTGTCAAAAGAGAGCGAAAGATCAAGTAAATTTGTAATTTTGTTTGCCCGGTTTTCCATTCAAAAAATGCCAGGAAAATACAAAATTGTTATGATTCGCCATGGCGAAAGTGAATGGAACCAAAAGAATCTATTTTGTGGCTGGTTTGACGCTGATCTTAGTGACAAGGGTATGATGCTAAAAGTTATGTTGGTCTCATGATCTCACATCACAAGCTAACCATTCTACTAATAAATACTGTTGTTTTAGGTCGGGAGGAGGCTCTTGCTGCTGGCAAGGCGTTAAAATCTGAAGGTTACCAGTTCGACGTCGCACACACATCAGTTTTAAAACGTGCACAAATCACACTCAATTCTGTCCTCCAGGAGATAGGTCAAACAGATTTACCAATAAACAAAACTTGGCGCCTCAATGAAAGACATTACGGTGGACTCACTGGTCTGAACAAGGCAGAAACTGCTGCCAAATATGGCGAAGCTCAGGTAGGTGCCTAAAAATACTTCATTGATATTAAGAATTCTCACTAACTATAATATATTCCTAACTCACTCACTAACTTTTATAATCTCAATAACTTTTGAGACAGCTTGATACTTTCATGTTGAAACGATTCATCTTCCATAATCTAAAATAATCGAAATATTTCCTAGTTGTATAAAGTTGTGGTTTTTGCTCAATTCTTACTGCAGTTTCCACTAAACCTAGGAATCCCTTATGGCCGGTATACATTTTGATTAGTGATTAGTGCGAGTGGCTCGTTTAGTGTTTAGTGTTTAGCAAAAAACACGTTCGGACAGTCTCTGATTAGTGTTAAGTAATTGTTTTTTGCTAAACACTAAACGAGCCACTCGCACTAATCAAAATGTATACCGGCCATTAGTGTGAGTTGCACCAAAACTCTGCCAAAGTTAAAGTTATCGTCAAATGATAATGCTACCTATTTGTCACGTCAAACTTGTCAAAGTACAACATGCTGGCTGGCAACCCTTTTTTTGGCTAACTTGTGCTTAACCGGTACTTTAACAAGCTTGTTATTGTTAAAGTAAGCTGGTGCAACTGAGCCTAAGTCTTTTCCTAACTACAACTCGACCAAATTAAAACGGTGTCATGAACTTAGCCGTCATATCATTGTGCCTAATTATATTGGTCGAGTTGTACTTAGGAAGACTTGCGATTGTTAAGTTTAGCATAAATGGCTGTATAGGATGTAATATGGCATTAAATCATCAATGCCCATGCAGACGTCGGTGTCTGGACAACAATAAAAATTTATTGTGTCTCATTTTCTGGGCGTTGATGGGTTAAGTTTAAGAGATATTTTATTAATATTCTAATAACCTCATAAATACTGAATTTTAAGGTTCAAATTTGGCGCCGTAGCTTCGACGTGCCCCCTCCCCCTATGGAGAAGGACCACCCGTACTATGACACCATCGTCAACGACCCCCGCTATGCCGGAGACCCAAAGCCCGAGGAGTTCCCCATGTTTGAGAGCTTAAAGCTCACCATTGAAAGGACCCTGCCTTACTGGAATGATACTATTGTACCCCAAGTGAGTACTTAATTTAAGTCTTAAATTATTTTATTTAGCTTTAGATTAACAATTTCATATCGTCGTTTATATTACAACACCGTGCAAGTGGATTTTCTCAACTTTTCATGAGAGACAAAAAATTAATCACTACTGTAATAATAATTATCAATTGCAACACTGCTCAAGTATGAAAACTGATTATAGTTACTGCTTAAGCAGTTTGAAATCAAATTCTTACCTCTTTTTTATAAAAATAAACCAATTTTCACTCAATTTCTCTTAAAAATACACTAAAAACATTTATTATTTGGGGAGTAACAAGTAGTCATCAAAAACAGTATGGATGAATAAATGAAGACTTATGTGGTGTTTTGAGGTCACAATTTTTTAAATATTGTTTTCTTATGGGTGGTCAATCTAAATATGAAAACCACTAAAAATCAACTTATGCAGTGTTGTTATATTAATAATTATATATCTTCTTTTCTAGATCAAAGAAGGCAAGAGAATAATTATAGCTGCTCACGGCAACAGTCTCCGAGGAATTGTAAAGCATTTAGATGGTAAGAAAATAGCTTTTTTTAAGGAAAAGACTGTGCTATGTAGTTTTGCTATAATAAAAAGGTGTGGTAATAACATTGTAATTTCCTTAATTACAGGATTAAGTGATGCTGCTATTATGGAGTTGAATCTTCCCACTGGTATCCCATTTGTTTACGAGCTAGACGAGGATATGAAACCAGTCGATTCCATGATGTTCCTGGGAGATGAAGAGACTGTCAAGAAGGCAATGGCCGCTGTCGCTGCACAGGGCAAAGCCAAGTAATTTAAGTTATTACCATCATATTAATAAATATTATTTATTCATAATGTTGAATATCCTCATATTGTATAAGCGTTGTTAATAAATAGTGAATGTAATAATTACTGAGATTTAATATATTAATAGCATTTTTAGTAACGACAAAAATGTTTGTGAACAAATTATAGAAATCGTCTGATTACAAAATGATCTCGAATTAGCCATTTCAAAAATAACACAAGAATGATACTAAAAATAGTTTTTATTGGCCTGGCGCCAATTCAAACTTTTATTAGCTGTGCATGTGGAATTATCGGAATTATAATAAAATGTAGATACACATTTTTTATTTTTTATTGCGGCAAATTAGTTCTTAATTCTGAAGCGATATCGTCCATATTGACATCCGTAGACTGTTCCTTTTTCTCGTTTTTATCAGTGAATTTTCTACCAGTATATTTTGCAAATCCTTTCTGTTTACTGTTTGTAAATGTGAACTTTTGTTGACCTTCAGCAGTCACTGGATTGTCAACTTCCATAACTTCAGTTACTTTTTTCTTAACTTTAGGTTTCTTTCCTTTCTTCTGTTTTTGTTCGAACCGGAAGTCTCTTGGCAATTTGTGTATTTTCACGCAATGTTCTAAACGCTCATCAGCGTTCATGAATTTTTCTTTGCAATCTTCTATGTAGCAGCAGTACTGTAAATAAGAAACATAGTTTTGACAGTTTGACCAATACCACAGAGTACCTACGTACCATACATAAGTACGGGTATTAAAATTCTCCAAAGTATCATCATAAAACGTATTGTAAAACGAAAAAAAAGAGATAGCAATAAGCCGTGACGTATCTAAAGAGTCTTTTTTTCAATCTTCACTATGATACTAGGCGTGCAATCTCCATTGTGGGTATAAGCTTCTTGCGTGTGCCTCAAGAAGCTTATACCTCCCTCCAATGGAGATTGCACGGCCATATGTCATAGTGAAGATAGAAAAAATGGCCTTCCCAAGTAGCAAACAAATGTCTTAAAAAGGATTTGTAGATCTTGAAGGCAAGTATACGAATTCTAGCTGTTGTCTTGGCTAAAACTAGTTTGTACTTAAAGATATCTTCAAGATACACTCCAAGGGCTAGTTAAGTAAAAGTGGGCACAGCATTTAAGGACATGTAAAGAAAGAGTTAATACCACTGTTAAGATAAACTTAAGCCCTATTTAAGAATGTGGTTTTGCAGAACTCTTAAACATTGAGTTCAAGATATCTTGTAGGTTGACTTCAGATCAAGAAATAGACTTAAAGATATCTACTATACCTAATTAAAACCTTCAACATTGAATTGCAGATATTCGATTTAATCTTAGTGAAGTAAAATCAAAAACTTATTTTGTTTTATAGTGCTTTAAGTAATATAATTTTATAAAATATGGCGAACTTAATTTATTATAATAACTGTTTTAAGGTTTATGAAAATGGCGACTATTTTTATATCTGAAAAGGCTTTCTTATGTCGTTGAATGCATTGGAAATTTAAAACGCATGATTGTTTCTCGTGTAAAATCTATAGATAGTGCTATAAAACAAACGGGCTTTTGAAATACTAGAAAAAATAATAAAATTTTGTTAAATAATATTGCAATTTATTTTTTCTTTGCATATATTGCAAAGTACTACATTTTCTATTAACATACAAATTATCAATGTAGTTAGAATTACTATAACCAAAATAATTATGTTCAATCTATTATAGTTTTTGATGAAGTGCTGTCGGAAAATGTATTAATTTTTTTTTTAATTTAATTACATAAAGTACAAAATGGCGTTAAAGCTTATGTTTCCTTACGAAGTAAAATTTTAGACAATATTGATTTTGTAAGGCTAGTTAAGACAAAGTAAAAAAAAATTACATTTGAAGTAGTGCTAGTTAAGAGATATTTTACTTAACTTACTCTAAAAACCGTATTGGGAAAGTACTATTTAATACATTTTGGTATTAAGTGATTCTATATTTTGATTTAGTTAAAACCAGATTAATCGTCTTAATATCTTCTTAAGTTGTGATTTCATAGTTTCTAGAACTTGGTATTAAAATTATCTTAAATTTATCTATAAAATCATTTTTGTCTTAGTGAGTTTTAAATGATACTTCAATTATTCAATAGAGTTTTAAGTGAGCTTTTAAATAATCTGAGTATAGTAAAAAAATATTTTAAGTTTTAAGTGTAGGTATACTTAATCCAAACTAGTTTTGAGAATACTTAACTTGGTTTTTAGTATTCCTTACTTGCTTAAATAGCGGTAGTATAAAACTTTTTAGTATTAAAGATAGAAAATACTTCAGGAAATCCTTTTTGATTTAGCAAAATCCAACTTTTGATAAAGTACAGATATGTAAGATTTAATCACTAGTCATAATTGCTACTTGGGTTAGTGACGTGACGGCTTATTGCAAACTCTTTCTTTAGTGTTACAATACGTGTTCGTTGTTCGTCGTTCGTTCGTTCGTGAGAAACGAAAACGTATTGTAAAACGAAAAGAAAGAGATTTTTTTTTTTTTTTTTTTTATTTATTTAGGACAACCAACACAATAAACGCTATTTACATACCATACAACAGAACGTATGCTAAAGGTTACATAATAAGGCGCTATCGTACTTACAGGTTGCCACGGCATGCACTAAGATTAAGCTATTAGTAAGCAAAGACTAACTAATTACTAATTACCAACTAATTACTAACTAATTAAAATATCGAAAGATACAAATACTACTAATTTGTTAATTAAGAAGTTGCAACTCAAAAATAATAAAAGATATTCATACAAGTTATGTTTGTTAAACAAAAACAAAAAGAAAACTTATGATCTTGACACGAATACGTTGGTTAACAATGATTTGAATTTGCGTGGAGGGTGATGCAAGTCAACATCAATCGAAGGAGATGAGGCAGATAAGCGTGACAGGCGACTAAAATGTAACTGCATTCTATTAATGGCGGAGAAATGACCCAGCTTGGTCTTGGAGCTCCTTTCTTTAAATGGTAGATATCTAGATGGTCGAGCTGATTTAAAAGGGACATTGAAATTTATTTGTTTTAATAAATCCGGACAATCCACGTAACCGTTAACCAATTTATAAAAGAAAAAGTGATCAAGCAATTGTCTTCGACTGTCGAGGCTGAGCAGCTTGAAATGATTTAAGCGTGAGTTATATGATGGGAGTTTCCTGGCCATTCCACACTGAAAAGACAAGTGCCACAAAAATCTTTTTTGAATGGACTCTAGACGACGTTTATGAACTTCGTAATAAGGTGTCCAAACTACACTGCAGTACTCTAAAGTTGATCTAATCAATGAGTTAAATATCGCGATTTTACTTGAAGCATTTTTGAAATCTCTACAGTTACGTATAATGAACCCTAACAGTCTAAAGCATTTCCTGGCTAATTTATCGACATGTTTATGGAAACGCAGCTTATTATCTATGTATACTCCAAGATCCCGAATCTCATCTACTTCATTTATTACTCGGCCATTTAGTTTATAACACTTAAAATAAGGCCCCTTCTTACGACTGAAATGTACGAAATGGCATTTATCGGTGTTTAGAATCATTCCATTTATGTGGCACCAATGTGAAAACCGGTCTAAATCGTCTTGAAGCAAACAACAGTCATTATCGACCTCTATTTGTTTTACAATTTTAAGGTCATCTGCGTATAGGTGTATTTGTGGGTGATGAAAACATGACGATACATCGTTGATAAAAATGTTGAAAAATAATGGAGCCAAATGCGAACCCTGTGGAACCCCGGACAACGCCAAAAAAGCACTAGACTCAAAGCCGTTCACCACTACCTTCATAGATCGTCCTGCAAGGTATGATTCACACCAGCTTAAAAGGTTACCTATGATACCACAGTGAGAAAGCTTGCTTATTAAGACTTTATGGTCGACCTTGTCGAACGCCTTACTAAAGTCTGTGTAAATGACGTCTACCGGCGTCCCACGATCCACAGAATCCACCACTTCCGACACAAATCCCACGAGATTAGTCGCTGTTGACCTAGCTTTGATGAATCCATGTTGCTGAGGCATTAAAATATGTCTTACGTGCCAGGACACAATTGGATAGATAAGAGTCTCAAAAACCTTACCAAAAATTGACAAGATTGATACAGGTCGATAGTTTTCTACAGCAGACCTCTCTCCTGACTTAAAGATTGGTACAATAAGTGCTTCTTTCCATGCATGTGGGAAAGATCCTGTTGCAAGTGACATGTTGTAAATCCTGGAGAGTGGTTCCGCTAGGACTTCAGAACATTTTATTGCAAAAAATGAAGGAAATCCATCAGACCCAGCACCCTTACTAGGCTCAAGTCTCTTTAAGGCTTTTTCGACCGTTTCTTTTTGAAAAGACAGATTACTGAGCGTTTGACAACATTTGTGCTCGGGAGTGGTAGGATGAACTATTTGACTAGATGCCGATGCCTGGTTTGTATCATAAACGGAAGAGAAACATGACGCAAAGAGATCGCAGACCCCTGTCCCTGTGCTTTCTGAGGTGTTTTTATAATGCATTTTAGATGGATATGAATTACTGGTATTGTTGCGTTTATGTTTTATAAATGACCAAAAGAGCTTAGGATTCGAAGTGATTGATGATTCGATGGAAGCGATGTAATTTTTGTAATCTGTATGTGTAATTTTTAAGCATCTGTCCTTATTAGTACGATATGAAATATTATCTAAAGGATTCTTGTACTTAAGAAATAGCACACGATATTTATTTTTTTCTCGTAACAAGCGAATCAAAATGTTGCTGTACCACGATGGGTATTTGTTAGTAGAGTGTCTTGATTTTGGTACATGTCTTTCTATTGTCTCATTTAGAATACCGTAGAACACTTCCAGCATATCGTCAACACCCGAACATTCCGCGAACTCTTTGTCCCATGAAATTGATTTCAAACCGTCGATAATTTTACAGTAATCCGCTTTAAAGAATTTATATCTTAATTTTTGGTTCGTTTGTAATGCTTCTTGTGTGGTGTCGCAAATCAATTCAAATTCTAGCGGTGGGTGATGGTCGTCAACTTTTGACAGTGGTGAAGCGCACACCTTCAAGTCGTACACTGAGATATTCGATAGGACAAGATCGAGAATTCGGTTTTTCTTATTTAAAACACTATTATATTGGTTCAGAGTATTCAAAGTTATAAAGTCCAAAAGCTTTTGCTCGTACAAACTACTATGATTAATTGAAGCAGCCAGCGTTGAACCGATTGATTGAGTCCATTGAATACTACCTAAATTAAAATCTCCTACTACTAATATGTTATCAAATTTTTCTAAGCATTGATTAGCATTATCTAGAAAGTGATCCAGTATATGACCTTGTAAGGGAGACGGTAGGTACACGCCACAAATAATTATTTTTTCTAAACTATTGTTCACTTTAAATTCAACGCAAACCCACACATCCTCGCATTTGCTTTCACAGTTCGACAGCCGAAAGGAAGAAAAACGCTTGGATACTGCTATTAGAGCCCCAACCCCTGATTTGTTAAAATGGAAACCACTGGATTCACGGTCCCGTCTATACACAAAATATTTATCAGTAAATAATTCCGAGTCCAGTACATCACTAGCCAGCCATGTCTCGCACAATACAATGACATCGTATTCGCAGGATAAGATGCTGAGGTATACATCACAGGTCTTAGTTCGTAAGCCTCTTACATTTTGAAAATAAATACGTATTTTATCCGAGAAATTAGTAAAGTTTTATTATTAAACACAAGATAGAAATTATGTAATGTAACGCAATAACAAACAAAAAAATAATTACAACAATAGATTAATAATCACATCACTTAAGGCTATTAACAACATCTATATTACGCACGAAAATAGCATTCGTGTTATCTGATTTACGAACGTAAACTCGTCCGCCGCGTACCCACACATATTTATAATTTAATTGTTTAGAACGTAAGCGAGCCGCAGCGTGTAAACTTTTGTTTTCAACCGTCAGATTCTCAGCGACAAACACTGCCGATTTCTTGTCATCCAAACCCAGTGCGCCAGTATGTAATTTTTCTTTCGGGTGGTCCTTATTATACTGAATTACAGCAGCCAACAAAGAATCCCTAGTACGCGGGGTGTTAAGTTTTACTAATATAGTGCGAGGTCGGTTAGAATTCGGGTTCGATTTAGCTATGCGCGAGCAATAAAGTATATCGGTGTCGTTAATTGGGTATTTAACCACATTACCGAGCTGTTTCACAATCGTTATTACATTTTCAGATTTGTGTTCAGGAACACATTGGAGCTCCAAGTTAGAAGCCCTAGACATTTGATCCATTTGACGAACTCGACTCGAGACTGCAACAAGTTCCGATCGGAGAGATTCATTTTCAGATTTTAAGTGCTTAATTTCCGAACTGTGTTTGTTAATGTCTGAGTTCAGTGAATCGTACCGCTCGCTCAAAAATGATAAGGACTCCTGAAATCCGCTAAGCTGGTCATTTACTTCTCTAAATTTGACATTAATCATATCTTTTATTTCATTAGTAAACTCGCTCATTACAGAACGCATCTCATCTCGCAATATTGATTGAATATCGGAGCGAGTGACGTAATCTGAGGTAGTACCTGGGTCATACTTGCTTTGGACCTTGCGGCGTGTAACATTAAAGGTTATATCTGCCATCCCGGTTGGTGTGGACGGACGAACTAATTCGTTGGAGTTGTCACCTTTAGGTTGTTTGTTTTTACAATTGGGACACATCCATTGCGATTTTTCATTTTGTCTAATCTGTTTTGTCTCTTCCGATGATAGGTTCAAGCATAAATAATCATAAACTCCCGCACAACGAGCGCATTCCAAGTAATCTTTATCCTTTAGTTTGTTATTACAAACGGCGCAATTCTTCATTGTATTCAACGTTCGCTGATATTATGTAGGTGGGTATAGCTAGGTATGGAATGTTGCTGCAACGGCCGGTGATCGACAGAGACAAATATGCCAACTGACTGCTCCCGCTGACTTCGCGATGACACCGAGCGCACCCGAGGACCCACGACACTAGAAATCCTTTTGTTTGCGTGAATTCACTGGTCACTGGATAATCAACTTTGCGACGTAATTCGAGATATGAAAATAGTTTGCGCGACAATAATAAAATTGAGAAACAACGAACGACACGTCTGCTTCTAACAGCCACGGACGAATATGCCGTGAGATAGCAATAAGCCGTGACGTCACTTAAGAGTCTTTTTTCAATCTTCACTAAGATACTAGGCGTGCAATCTCCATTGTGGGTATAAGCTTCTTGGTGTGCCTCAACAAGCTTATACCTGTGCCTATTTGATTTCCGCCATTTTGGCGCTGTAGGACGTAGCGTGAGCATAGCGTGAGGGACATGGTACTAAAGTCTGGTGTCATCATGGCAACCATTTTCATTGTAGTTACGCCAGATAGTTCCTTAGACAGACGCTAGAGGCGTTTCAAATAGGCACAAAAACTTTGCTGTCAAATCATACAGACAGCCAGTCCAGTTAAATAGAAAAAAAAAATTCATGTCAGTGATAATAATAGTATAGTGGTGTAGACTCTACACTATAGTGTAGAGTACATAATAAATATTCTACAACTCGCGCGGCGCAGCTAAAGAATGGGATTAAAATTGGCATAAATTCCTTGCGCCATGCGCCACACCGCACCTATTGATCTCTCACTCCCACTCATTGTGGAAAGCGCAATGATCCGCCATTTTCAATCCCATTCTTTATCTACGCGGGTTGCAGTTACAAAATAATAATACTATGCTGTGTTGCACATGACTGGCTATATACAAGGTGTTTGGTAAAAGCCTTATAAAGCCGAATATGAAATCGCGAAAAAAAAATCAGCTGTTTCATACAAAAAATAATAACGAAAATATCAAAATGTATGGAACAGCTGATTTTTTTTTCGCGATTTCGGAGTTGGTCCCATAGTAAAAGTTGTTCAATTTGATGGTCCCTATCTACCATATTCGGCTTTATAAGGCTTTTACCAAACACCTTGTATATATTTGGGTATGGATCTTGCAGAGCGAACAATGTGCACAAATTTTTTTTTTTGGGTCTAATCGTACAAGATTTCATTCCGATTCCTGCTACATTTTGTCGGTTGCTCTGTCAAAACACCTTGAACGTTTAGTACTATTATAATATTCTGTGCTTTAAGCCTCGATTACATACGCCGATTTTAGGAACCAATTTCGGGTTGCCACCCGTACTTGACAATCAAATATTGTAGTATAAGTTTGATTTTAAAATCGAATCTACACTATAACGGAAAAGTAAACATTGTTTAAGATTGGAGATGAGAATTGAAAATAAAAAATCATAAAAAATTTTGACCTTTCCGTCATTTGTGCAAATTCACTGTTAAAATTTAACTTATAACGAGTGGCAACTCTAAATTGGTTCTTTAAATCGGCGTATGTAATCGAGGTGTGTGTGTGGTTTGAGGGCCACTTGCTCGAAAATCAATAAAAGTATACTGATGATTTAGTGGACATTATAAAAGAAATGTGCAACTTGGAATCGATTTTGTGAAAGTCATCTTCATCGAGTTATTAGCTGAAGAGTCGGGCCCTCAGTTCTCACATGGAGGATTGAGGGCCCGGCTGTTGCGAACAAACTATTAACATTACAGTAAAAGTTTTAATGCTAAAGTCTAAGTTAATCCCGAACAAAAATTGTGGAAGTAAGATTTATCGCAAAACGCTTTTCTACTTTGTATAATCTTAGTTCAAAATGGGCCCTCAATCCTCCAACTTACAAAAATCAACTGCGCATTTTTTTTAAACTATAGGATTACGGCTGTTGCAAGTTGTCCAGGGGGGTACGTAATAAAATGTGAAAAAATGAGAAACAAATAGCTGGCTTCAACTCCTCCTAGTTTTCCAGTTATTGCCTTGTTAATATTCGGGCCCTCAATCCTCCACATTTTCTTTTTCTTGATTTTTACGCACAAAGTATGGAATGTAAGACCAACCTGAAGTTTTCTGTTTATGTGAAAAAAAATGTGCAACAAGCTGATATCAAAGGGAAAATAAAAGACCCATTTATTAATAAGATATATCAATTTAATTTTTATCCTCTTTAAGTATGAAATAGAGTGACCACGTTTTTTTTTTCAATACTTATGAGGCATAGGGAAAACTCAGGAGGCGTTTTGGAAATGTATCCCTTTGTGCCTATTATTTTTTATTAAATTAAATAACTCCAAACTTCAGATTGAAAATGAAGGAAAAAAAATACATTTATTTTTGGAACCACACAACGATACACTTATTATAACAAAATACGGAAAAAAATAAAATTTGCGTATCGTCGCGTGATGCCAAAATGTGCCAAGCTCAGTAATACTCAGTATAAGCAGCAAGCGGGGTGCCTGCTGCACTGGTATTCTGCTTGACACATTATGATCTCAAAAACGACAAAACAAGTAGGTACTGTCAAACATGGCATCTTTACCAATGATTTTAGTTTTTAGATTTAAGATTTTTACCATATTTTTGAACTTAAAATGAAATAAAATCTAAATTAATCCACTATTTTAAAAGTTAAAATATACGACATTTAGATCATATCCTTACCCTTCCTTTTACTTGACTTTTAACAATAAATCTTTATAAATAAAGATTTTGGACGAGTTTAAAGAAAGTAGGTAAAATTGACACATTTGTGTCATTTTTACCTACTACAGTTTTTCGAAGAAATATAGTAGTGGTTAAGATTCCTTCACAATTTGTGCCTAAATAACTTATTTTTAATGAGTTTAGGGGAAAAACTAACTTAATAATGGCATACTGAAAGGTAGGTAAAGTTGACTTCGTTTCGTTAACATTTTGATACAAAACATAGGGTTGTCAAAAAATAAATCATAGGGCGAAACAATAGATCAAAATTTAATTTTTAATTAAAGGCGCAGGTTACCTTACCTTTTTTTTTTTTTTTTTTTTTATGCCGGGGAAAAACGCATTTACGCGCTTCCCCTCCCGCAGGTGAGCGGGAGGGGGGCATGTGGGACTACATAAACTAAAGTTTGAAAAATTTCAAAATAAATTAAACAGAAACAAATACCTTAAGCACTAGGAAAAGGTTTAGAGGAAAAACTGTGAGACAAATTTCTCATACAAAATAAAGGTTTCGTAGTCCCCGATTTCCTCCTACAAAACTGAGCTGAACTGATTTAAATAGGCAAATTAACTACATATTTATTTTATATAAAGTACCGATTAGAATGAAATATGTAGTTAATGTATGCCTTTATTTTTTCCTTTTTTAAAGATACCTAGTCCTTCTTACATACTTACCTCTACTTTTTCGAAATTATATGTTTTTACCTTTTTACCCCGATCTAAAAATTTCGTTTGAAAAAAAAAACATATTTCAACAACATTGACCAAACCTATTTACATAGCCTAAGATAATTATTATTTACCCTCCTTTAACTTCGCCGTAGTCGGGTAAAATATGTTTGACTGTGACAGCCCTAACCACAGGTAAAAAACAAGGGTCGAAAGTTTGGAGTTATTTAATTTAATAAAAATTAATAGGCACAAAGGGATACATTTCCAAAAGGCCTCCTGAGTTTTCCCTATTCCTCATAAGTATTGGATAAAAAACCTGGTCACCCTATTTCATACTTATAGAGGATAAAATAAAATTGATATATCTTATTAATAAATGGGTCTTTTATTTTCCCTTTGATATCAGCTTGTTGCACATTTTTTTTCACATAAACAGAAAACTTCAGGTTGGTCTTACATTCCATACATTGTGCGTAAAAATCAAGAAAAAGAAAATGTGGAGGATTGAGGGCCCGAATATTAACAAGGCAATAACTGGAAAACTAGGAGGAGTTGAAGCCAGCTATTTGTTTCACATTTTTTCACATTTTATTACGTACCCCCCTGGACAACTTGCAACAGCCGTAAACCTATAGTTTAAAAAAAATGCGCAGTTAATTTTTGTAAGTTGGAGGATTGAGGGCCCATTTTGAACTAAGATTATACAAAGTAGAAAAGCGTTTTGCGATAAATCTTACTTCCACAATTTTTGTTCGGGATTAACTTAGACTTTAGCATTAAAACTTTTACTGTAATGTTAATAGTTTGTTCGCAACAGCCGGGCCCTCAATCCTCCATGTGAGAACTGAGGGCCCGACTCTTCAGCTAATAACTCGGTGAAGATGACTTTCACAAAATCGATTCCAAGTTGCACATTTCTTTTATAATGTCCACTAAATCATCAGTATACTTTTATTGACTTTCGAGCAAGTGGCCCTCAAACCACACACACACTAATCGAGGCTTTAGGTAGGCTAAGATCATAGAGTAACTTTATTAAGATATTAACGCCCGATTGCACTAAACTTAAGAATCGCCTAAGTCTTTTCTTATCTACAACTCGACCAAGATAACTAGGCGAATGACAGCTACATAACGGCTAAGTTTATGACACCATTTTAATTTGGTCGTGTTGTAGTTAGGAAAAGACTTAGGCGATCCTTAAGTTTAGTGCAATCGGGGGTAAGGGTTTCCTCTCAGCCTTCACAGCGAAAAAAGAGTCGTGATCGTGAGTCTCCTGTATATGCAAGTTCAGTAGATGCGGCGAAGGCAACGCCCGACTGTAGCGTACTTTGTTGTAGGTCCCTGTCTCTCAAATATCTAAGTGCTAATGCTTGTCCGTAACTATAAGGAAACTTACTGAGGGTTTCCTCTCAGCCATGACAGCGAAAAAGGAGTCGTGAGTCTCCTGTATATGCAGGTCGAGTAGATGCGGCGAGGGCAGCACCCGCCTGCAGTGCGCGCAGGCGAGGCGGTGCGCGCCGTTGTAGTGCCGCTCGAACTCTAGCAGCGTATCCGCGGTGAAAGAGCAGCCGGGGACGCTGCATGTTGTCTTTATACTGCCACCGGAGATTTTAGCTTTACAGGTCTTGTACAAAAATAATGCATCTTACGGGTTGGCCATGCAACGGAACGACTGACTGGGACAAGCAAGCAAACACAATGGAGCGGAGCGGAACGACACCGTTTTATTTTTCTCGCACTAAGTAGGGGGTTACAGAGACAGAAAGCTCCACCCCGCTCTTACTCTGTTTCATGTTTGTACCTACACTTGTTGTACCTCATCGCGCCGTTACGGATCGCTTTGGCTACGCGACCATCGCAAGTTCACGAACACTAATTTTGATTGTACGAATGATACCTATTCATCTATGCATACGAAACCGCGATGAAACATATTATTGTTGTCGAATGGGTGTCCCACGATCACGCAATGGTCGCGTCGTTAATTCGCGCGATGATCGCGTAGTCGCGTTGTATAAGGACAACACCGCCGCAGCACCATGCAGCACCGAATAATGTTAAGAATAATATAGTACATTAAGCAGGGTTCCCTGCACAAATAGAAGATGTTTGAGATAGGGGAGCTATACTAAACTTATGAGGGAGAGGCTACAAGTAGATATAAATTACGTCACACGAATTTCATTTTTGACTCCATCTCCTGATTGCCCCGTCCTTGTCACTGCTGGTCACATTTGTGAGACCCCCCTCTTTAGTGTGGCGTCACATATTTTACAATTTTACATCTAAAAATAATTATTGAATTAAACAGCAGTTCCGAAATGTATTTTATTTCAATTTTAATAATTTTGAAATGTGACGTCACGAAATTTAGAACCCCTCCCACCTCCTTGTCACACTTCGTCGACCCCCTCCCTCCCCCATTGAATTGAATGTAAACCTTATATAAGTGTAAAAACCACTTGAACTAGCTACAATCTTATTCCATTTTGTAAATAAATCAATTACAATCAAGGAGCTGCCTTAATTTAGCCTTATCATATCAGCATAGCTAATAGATAAGAGTAAGTACCTAGGTATAATGTCTTATTAATGTCTACACTAATAAGACATTATACGACAATAAGACACTACTTCGAAGCCCTTGAGAACAGCATAGATGTGGACGATCTAAACAACATGGTGGTGGATACTGTCCGTACGGTAGGGTCCAAGCTCTTTAAGACCCGCCGTCCCAAGATAAAGAAACTCTCCGACCACACACTCCTACTCATGGATCAGAGACGTGAAATGAGGCTCCAGAGTTCAGTAGATGCTAATCGTTATCGGCAGCTTAATAGACAGATATCTAAGTCTTTGACGAGCGACCTTCGCCAATTTAATACGAATCGTATTAAAGAGGCTATCGAGCGGAATAAAGGCTCCAAAGTGTTCGCGAGAGATCTGTCTATTGGGCAAAGCCAGATGACGAAGCTGAAAACTGACGACGGACGCATCATTTCATCAAAGCCTGAAATCCTGAGGGAGATCGAGAGCTTCTATGGGCAGTTATATTCCACGCAGACACCTGTTGAAAGCAAGGCTAAAGACCCCAGAGCCAAGCTTACCCGACACTATACTCAAGATATCCCGGACGTCAGCCTGTACGAGATTAGTATGGCTCTCAAACAGCTGAAAAACAACAAGGCGGCGGGTGACGATGGAATCACTACAGAACTTCTGAGAGCGGGCGGTAAGCCGATACTCAAAGTCCTCCAGAAGCTCTTTAATTCCGTCATCGTCCAGGGCAGAACGCCAAAGACATGGAACATAAGTGAGGTGATCTTGTTCTTTAAAAAGGGTGACAAGTCCCTCTTAAAGAACTATAGACCCATCTCGCTTCTGAGTCATGTCTATAAGTTGTTTTCGAGAGTCCTTACGAATCGTCTCGCTCGCAAGTTCGACGACTTCCAACCTCCCGAACAAGCCGGGTTCCGAAAAGGCTTTAGCACCATAGACCACATCCATACGCTGCGGCAGGTTATACAGAAGACCGAGGAGTATAATGAGCCACTTTGCTTGGCGTTCGTGGACTATGAGAAAGCCTTTGATTCGATTGAAACCTGGGCGGTGCTGCAGTCTCTCCAAAGGTGCCAAGTGGACTATAGGTATATCGAGGTGTTGAGGTACTTATACCAAAATGCCACCATGACGATCCGAGTACAGAACCAGAACACAAATCCTATCCAACTGCAGCGTGGTGTGAGACAGGGAGACGTTATTTCTCCGAAACTGTTCACAGCTGCGTTGGAGGACATCTTTAAGCTCTTGGACTGGAAAGGACTCGGCATCAACATTAATGGCGAGTACCTAACACACCTTCGTTTTGCCGATGATATAGTCCTTATGGCTGAGACCATGGAAGACCTGAACACAATGCTCGAAGATCTCCGTAGTGCTTCCCAAAGAGTGGGTCTTAGGATGAACATGGAAAAGACGAAAATTATGTCAAATGCCCATGTTGTACCCTCTCCAGTTCATGTTGGGAACACTACACTTGAAGTTGTTGACCATTACGTATACCTAGGACAGGCAGTTCAGTTAGGTAGGTCCAACTTCGAGAAAGAGATCTCTCGCCGAATCCAACTCGGGTGGGCAGCATTCGGGAAGCTTCGAAAAATCTTCGCGTCCGACTTACCTCAGTGTCTCAAGACGAAAGTCTATGAACAGTGTGTGTTGCCAGTGATGACTTACGGCAGTGAAACGTGGCCGCTAACTATGGGTCTCATAAGGAGGCTCAAGGTCGCTCAGCGTGCAATGGAGAGAGCCATGCTCGGCATTTCCCTACGTGATCAAATCAGAAACGAGGAGATCCGCAGGAGAACTAAAGTAACCGACATCGCTCGAAGGATTGCTCAGCTGAAGTGGCAATGGGCGGGACACATAGCGAGAAGAACCGATGGCCGTTGGGGCAGAAAGGTTCTGGAATGGCGACCGCGCACCGGACGACGCTCCGTGGGTAGGCCCCCGACAAGGTGGACTGACGATCTGGTGAAGGTCGCGGAAAGCCAGTGGATGCAGGCAGCGCAGGACCGATCGTCGTGGAGATCCTTAGGGGAGGCCTATACCCAGCAGTGGGTGTCGTGTGGCTGATATGATGAATGTCTACATGCACGCGCAGTTTATCGTTCATTAAGGGAGTATATATAAATAGTAAACAGTCATCGTACATAATCATAAAATTGTGTGTAGTCATGATTACCAACAGTTATACATCTTTTAGATAATATGAATTATAGAACAGGTTTATCTAACGATATCTGCGACGCTAGCGTGTTTATGACCTTGGCTCCATCACATTCACATCAAAAATTTTCGTACAAATACAAATACAAATATTTTATTTGCACAAAACACAGTTGTTACAGATCTTAAATATAAGTATGCGCGTGTGTTCAGCCTGCTCGCAGACATGCAAACGTTTATGACTTAAAAATTTAAAACTTAACTAAACAAACTAATTCCTCCACTCTAAATATTCTTTAGTACTATAAAATCGTAGGTACCTACTGTGTCCCATTTTGTAAACGTTAACCAACTTCGCAAATGAAAGCTAAGGTATAGCTTGGGCTTGACTTAAGTTTATGATTCTGCGTTTCAAAATGTGAAATTTACTTTAAAATCATCTTCCATTGGCGAAATCCGTTATCGTTTTTATAAAGAGACGTTGTCTAGCGTTGCCATGGCGTTGCCTAGGCACTAAAAGCGTCAGGGTCAGTCAGCACAATGGACTAGCCACAAAAAGTTGTTTCTTTACTCTAGACGTGAGGCGTATTTATTGTAACAGTTAAAAACAACAGATAATCAAATGTAACTGTTTCGCCCTGTTACGAGCGCTATAAAATAACTGTTGTTCAAAGGAACATGCGAAACAGACTGTTCTCGCCGTCTTCACTGTTCCCTGTACCTAGCTGTTATCAAAGTAACAACCGTTGCCATTGTTCCGCCTGTTACGTGGGAACAAGCGCTTTCTTACTCTAACATATGGAAAGAAAAGAGACAAAGCTTGTTATTTTTACCTGTTATATAAACCGACCATATCAAAAATACATTCGACTTTGTAAATTAGTCGTGTTATCTGTTCCTATGTTTGTTTATGGCCTTTTTGTTTTTTGTCGCAATGGAGTTTGACTGTTTTGCCAATGTTATGTTAAGAGGTAGGTAAACGGGGTGAATTGAAATAAAATAATTTAATTTTATTGAGATTCTAAGGCGACGGCTACACGCGTAGTAAATACTGTGATCCATCAGTATTGAATCAGGGGTCTTTTTCATAAAAGAATGAAAAAGTACAGTAATTAACCATGGTAGTAGTTTATTGGGGTATAATTATAATTTATAAGAAACATAATCCTACCCCAATGACAACAATGGTAAAGTATTGTAGTAAATTAACTATTTTTTATGAAATACGCCCCGGATTAAATACTGATGGATCACCGTATATTTTACCACGCGTGTAGCTATCGCCTAAAGGTTGTTAAAGCACTTTATTATTTACGTGGAATGGATGCATTCTTAGGCAAAGTAGGATATGCGGGTAGGAAATGGGACATCTAGTGCTGCCAGGGAATTAAGGAAAAGATCAGGGTTCCCAGATTGGGGTTAATTTTTCGCAATTTAGAATTTTCCTTCAGTAGACTTAAATCACCTGGTATTTCATGATTATCATCATCATCATTTTTACTGCTGGGGCACAGACAACGGCCGAAAGAATAAAATTATGTAGGGGAAAAAAAGGGAAGGTAAGGAAACATTTGACTAGTGATCATTAGTTAAAAAAACATTATCAGACATTTATCAAAATAACTGATTTTAATGAACAAGCAAAGTTAGTAAATGAGAATATGCGAAAAAACCAACCAAATTTCAAATGTCAATATGGTTGAAAATCGCTTGCACCTGTATTTTTAACAACAATCTTTCTTTATCTTTATTAGGTATTTAAATTTCTTTAGTGAATTTATGATAACTACTGCCATCTATCGCAATTAAAGTGAAATACTGAATGAAAGTAATGCTGCAAGCAAGTTCATTATGACATGATGGTTTACCCAATAAAAACTAGATGACGCTTGTGTGCCGTAACTGCCGCGATGGAAAACAAATTTTATAATATTAGATTTTACTTAATTGTAATAAAGTTTAGTCTTGCTTAACAGAAAAAATAACAGTTTATGATCATAATAGATAAAAATAACAAGCTTTGTCTCTTTTCATTATGTAAGTAGTCCTTAGGTTAGAGTAAAGAAGCGCTTGTTTCACGGATCAGGCGGAACAATGGAAGCAAATTGTTACGACATGGCTGTTATTTTTGTAACAGGATGTTGAAACTGTTATTTTAGTGTAACAGGTACAGTTGTAACAGGTAGGCAATTTACCCTGTTACAACCCATGTCTACTTACTCACATTTCATGGCACAGATTCTCGTCATCCACATCGTACACTCCGAGCCGAGCAGGCGCATCCTCACCAAATAGTTCATCGTCTAGTTTTCTACGACCTACTCCGTAAGCTTTCAATCTTTCGAGCATCGTATTAGAATTTATCTGAAACGATAATTGCATCTTAATAATAATTTCAAACGATGCTGGCTGTGTAAAATTAGTTTGTTGAGAACCTAAGCCACAGAGGAAATAATCACTACTACGTAGGACCAGAGACCCAAATCGGTTGCACCACTACAAGCACGGCATGTGTGCGTGTCCACTGGCCGCTTGTCGCGTACAAGGAAAAAACCTGTTTTGACAGCCAGCCAGTGGACAATTATAGGGCATCATTTGTTTTGTTAGTTGCAAGTTTGAATTTCACGTTCTTAGGAAGCTTTGTCTCTGTTCCTTTCTTTTTACTCATGTGCCTAAGAGCCTTAATCATGCATGTCTTTCAAAATCTAAGGTATCTAAGGAAACGTACGGAATTCCGGAGTATTAAGGCCTTTTCATGCAATTTCCACAAAAACAGGAAACTCAGTGTATTGAATTTAGTTCAGTCATAAAGAGAGGTTTTCAGAGAGTAGATTGATATGTAATAGGTACTACTGTATTTAACTATGTTTTATAAGAGTAGATAATCGTAATTTTTCTGGACCTCGTAAATGTCCGTTATTACGGTATAAAATTGTCTCTTCAGTTAATTCCGGTAAAGCGTGCTAGTAATTCCGGTATAAGTATAAATAAAATGCCGTTATGCTGCAGGATTATATGTATGAAGAAGAAAATATAAATTTAGTGTGATATATTCTGAATTAAAATTACTGTATTTTATAAGTATAGGAAAATAGTTTATTTATATTTTTAGGAACTTATGATAACTTAATTTTTTTATGAAATCAAATTTGATATATAACAACTTACTTCAAGCTGGGCTTAGCGAACAATATTATATTCATTTATTTATTTGTATATGACGTAATCCGTTTTAAAGTCTAAAATAAATTTATGATTTTGTACCGAACTTATTTGTAACAAATCTGTTTAAACAAAAAAATTACAAAAACAAAATCATCTCATTTTCCTCAATTCCGTTATCATTACGTAATAACGGACATATTGGTTTTTGGTGTAGGCAATTGCGGCAATCAGTAAATTATAATGAACTCGCTAAAAACTAACTGAAGCAACTTGAAAAATGTGTAAGGTTACTGTATAAATTACTTTAATTATTATTCGTGATGAACCATGTAGTACAACTAAATTTGTGTGTTTATACCATTAAAAGTACTTAAACGGTAGTTGTAGTAATCAGGTGACTGCAGTCGCCCCTACCACGCCAGTCACGCCACGCTCGCCCCTACCACGCCACGCATAACGTTTAAAAATGCGGTGACGGGGTAGAGGCACGCTCAGTCGTGCTCAAGTCGTCACAGTGAAAGGTTGAACGGTGAAATAAGTGTTTTCAATAAAGTTGTTAAATAAAGTCGTAATACCAGATGACTTTGATAAATTTGTCGCGATACGCTATTCCTGCTGGAGAGATACCACTGCTTAAGGTCAGGTATCAGTGTATTATTGTATTGAATACTGTTTAAACTGGTAATAGTAGTACTTTCCCATGATATCGAGTAATTGTATGCTTGGAATTCTTGTTAAATACCAAAAATAATTATACAGAGATACAATTAAAACTAGAACTTTTAATTGCTCATGACGTTTTATTTTAATCCCTTTTAACTTCAGAAGTGGGATAAACGAGATTTCCTTAGAATTCTCGCTTATCCTGCCCGCACAAAATAAATAAAATGGAGAATTCCACGTAAGCATACTATGATGATAACTAGAGGGAGAAATTATTTATAGAAATCATTAAAACCCTTAAGTTTTTTGTTTTTGTGCTAATCATCTATAACTATTCACTCTAGTGCACAGAGGCGGATTACGTAGCATTTTTTTTTCACTCTCTCTCTCTCTAAGATAGTTTTCTCTAATACAGGTTTAGTTTTCATGAAACGTTTTGTTGATACTGATATAATACTAATATTACCAATATTACAGTTAAAGTTGGAAAATAACTGTTATTTTAAGATTAATTTAGCATTTTCCCATCCCTGCTGTCTTTTTACATTGAATACAAATAAGATCACGTGTCACGTAACATATTGAGCATAGATTACGGATTCTGTACCTACAATCATATTTAACAATTCAGTTGCCCAATTAATTAAATATGATAAGACCATTCTAAATTTATTGGGTGACTAATAGTGATTAATTACATAAAATTTTGTGCAAGTTTCAGCAATGAAAAATGCATATCGCAAATTGGAAGTTGAGTGCAAGATTCATAGCAACAATTTTGACTCCAACTGATGCTGTTGAGCGTCCACTACGTGGTTACACGAAATTTCAAATTGTAATAGTGACACGAGTGAGGGAGCGGAAGGGAGCCTGACATAGTCGGGCAAAGCCGCAAGCGCTCGGTATGTCTTATTTACTTTCTCTGTTTATATAATTAAGACGCAGCTATGAGGGCGTAAAGCGTCAAACGCAATTTCGAATCGTAATATTTTGCGACACGAGTGAGGGAGCGGAAGGGAGCCTGACATAGTCGGGCAAAGCCGCAAGCGCTCGGTGTGTCGTATATAAGCTGTTTATATATATTTTAAGATACAGCTGTGAGAACGTAAGGCATCCTCCTTGAGAGGCCGTACAACGCTAGAAGGAATTTTCATAGTAAGAATTATTGAAATTATTGGCATTATCACATTTTTAATTAATAACAAATAAACTATTTCTTATTAAAAAAAAAACTGTTATTAAGAATAACTAGAAAGCTAGCTACGTTTTTTATATTATGTTCCGAGACTATAGGTCTATTATTGGTTATCATATTTATATTATTCATACATTTTGGGATCGATAAATTAAGTAATACTGTGTAATCTTTGTTAAAAATTGTACAATTTAAGACGCAGCCGTGAGAGCGTAAGGCGTCCGTAGTAACAACTAGTAAAATATTCAGACGGCAATATCTTGAGTAAGGAAGCGGGCGCTTGAAAGTCAGCCAAAGTCGCAAGCATTCGTGCTGGTTAATACGATATCAAGAGTCAAAACTTAGGCTTGAGACAGACTTCATCGATTAATATACTTATTTGAAAAGAATTGCAATAGATTGAGGTGATAACCTTAATTAAAGTAAGTTTTATTGATTATTAAATAAAGCAAAAATGTGTATAATTTACGCAAATGCTTAAAGAGAATAATATAAATAATTCGAGGATAAAGAAAGTCTTAGGTAGACTATAACTTTTCTTTGACATGAAGCTTGCTTCTCAATATCTTATTTTTCAAAATTTATCAGAGCATTATCAAGTGAATGCAATTATAACATATATGTTTATACATTGTCTGTTGTAGGAAGTAAATACCTAACTAAGTAATAAAATCATCGAGAGTAGGGTTGACTTTAGTACGTACGAGGCTTGAATCTGATAGCAATCTTTATGAAAATAATATAAATGCGAGTAATTGAGCGATAATCGACTAAACTTAATCTTAATTAATAACCCACCTGTTTATATTATTTAAACCTTTTGCTATGTTAGATGTACATAGTCTAAAAAGTTCGTATCAAACTACTACATTAAGTATGTAGCGTGAAAAAAAAACTGTTTAAGTATTTGGTTTTTGAACATGCAACTCATGCAAGTTCTCTTAATTTTGTTCCACTCAAATTTATTTTTTTAATAACTGTTCTTAGCCCTATTGTTTGACAAGCAAGTAAAATTATTGCGAACATCCGTAAGGTTATTTTTAACAAGTCAAGTCAAGTTTATCATTTCTATTAAATCTAAATCATCAGAATGTTTTATCATCGTTATTTCTAATCCACCACTAAACAATCATGTTTTATTAAGTATTATTTTACTGTTTTATTCTTACTGTTCTATCTTAGTTAAAATGATAGATATAGAAGCGTTGAACGCACACTAAAACCAATATAAACATAGGTACTCTAGATATTTGCAGTACATAACTATCCATACTTACTTGAAAAATCCCTAACATGTCCTGGGTTTGCTGGAACCTGCAAGAAAGCTATCTGAAGGATAAATCTACTTCTCCTTATAATGATTTGATTAATAACTCCTCTACAACTCTTTTGTGAGTACAATAAAGAGCAAATAATTAAGTATGCTGAATGTAAATCCTCTTTAAATGTAGTTACTGCAACTAATGGCGTCCAATGAGTCCAGCCATGTATTATTGCCAATTATGGCTATACTTACCGTTTTTTTTAATAAAGTAGTAATTCAATTTCAAATATTATCAGCTATGATCAGCTCATGCATCTGTTGCCAAGTCATTTAATGATTAATTAGCAAGACATAGAATGTGATGCCATTCATAATGGTGTATTGAGCGTATATATTTTTAAATGGCCATGGTGAGCAATGACCTACTCTACTGAAGTTTACCGGTAGTAAAAGAAAAATAATAAAATTCATTTATTTCAGATAACAATAATTGATCCAATTTGATAAGAAAAAAATATTGAACAAACAATAACTAAAATAAATAATTACATATAAATCTTAAGATAAAACTATATTCATAATACACAATAATGCAACAGTAATTTTACTATACTTAATACTAATTCTAATTCTTCTTTCACATTCCTACAAATATATTATTGAAAAATAAAACTATTGTGCTTTTTATTTCGTAATTTGATATGCAATAAGCAAATCTCTTAAAAATGTTTTGTATATTTTTTTTGTCTGCGAATAGTGCCATTTAAACACTGTGTGTTAATATTTCAAGATAATAAAACTAAAGTGGAATAACATAATTATTTCTAAAGCTTTCGTAGGTGGTAAGTTAAGCCTAATAAAGTATATTTAAATTAATCAATGTACATGTATTATCTTAGTACTTGTTACAATATTGTTTATAATATGAAAT
The DNA here is from genome assembly GCA_928269145.1 of Agriphila tristella. Lineage (NCBI taxonomy): Eukaryota > Metazoa > Arthropoda > Insecta > Lepidoptera > Crambidae > Agriphila > Agriphila tristella. The sequence goes on from OV743445.1 coordinate 22,961,215, forward strand.
AAAGAATTTTGAAATGAAAAAAATGAAATGAAATTTCGTAATCAATGATACAATTTCTAGACAAAATAATTATTTTCGTATTCATTGCATTTTATCTCCGATACCGCATTATTACAATTTTAAATTAATCAAAAACATAATTTTCTCACGTCGATCAAGTAGGGGTGACTTGACCTGTTATTACACCCTTATATTTGTTGGCACTCTAAACTTAACATAAAAACAAGAATACTATTCGATAAACTGTTTTACCTAATTATGGAAAAAACTCAATTATAATGTTTTGGCATACTATCTTAATATTTAATGAGAATTTAGAACCTTATTTTCAAGATCATTTAATGTATTTTTTTAAATCAAATAATGGAAATAATGAAGTATTCTATAAGGCTTCAAAAATTGGCCCCATTCCAATAGTCGAAAATAAAACTTCTAAGTTGTACCAGTAATTGGTGAAAGCATGCCAATATTTTAATAAAGGTACTGAGACTAATACCTATAGTTTTATTAACTGTTGCCTATTAAATTATTATTGGCATAAGGTGTACCAGTAACTTGATCGGTACATGCCAATAATAGGTTGAAGGGTAGCATTGAATGGACTACGGGTCTATTTATTTATAAATATGATGGTGTATGTATGGTGGTAATAGCTTAAAACGACATATATACAAAATACAAAAAAAAGAGTATCTGTATTGTGTATTGCGTGTAACACCCACTATATTTATTTCAAATAGAGCTACTAAAATCAATAGGCATTTTTTTTTTGTATCGGATTATTACTCTAAATACCAATAATTGGGTAATTTACCCTGCCTTTTCTATTTGAGAAATTCAAGGCGATCCATAAACTAGGTGAAACTTTTCACAAAACATTTAAGTAATTCTGTAGACTAACGCACGGCCCTGGTGATGACAGTGCTCTTCATTAAAATGAAATAATATTAATAAGTAATTAAGTATAATATTAATAAAAAAAACCTTTTATCATGATTTTTCTTGTTCCTCGTGACTGAGGGTCGCGATAGAATGAAGTAACTACTTACTTAGTAGGACAATTCAATCTGCTTTTAGAACACATTATATTGGGCACCGTAGGTACTGGAAAAACTTAAAACAGATAGATAGTAAGGGTGGCGCTTGTGTGGGATTATAGCTAATTACTTTTGTACATTGATTGATAATACATAATATAATTTGTATTTGGACTCTGTGTGCCCGCTATGGAAAGTAAAATTATTAAAATACTGATTACTAAAATCATTTATTACTTAGTGTTCATTCTGATCGAGTTTTTGAAATGTGCAGTTATATTCGAGGAAGGTACATCCACGTAACGTACTGAGTGTAAAGTGGAGTCACTTCTAAGACATCTTAACTCCTCTTTAGTACATATTACATTTACATATCCATTGTATAGGGAAGTATGCTAATGTATAATAACTAAACAAAAGGTTAACCTGGTTAAATTAGTAAGGGTAAATTTAAAACCATTACTAATTTAAAAGACCTTCAGAATACTTTGTAAATAAAATAAAAAGTTTTTTTACCTTGCTGTAATGTAGGATACTATTTTTTATTAGTTCAAGAAGTAACAAATTTTACTCTTACTGAATTGTGTCACGAAATACATAATAGTACAAGTGTTACATAACACTACCAGTGTAATAACAGTACCTACATAGGTACAATATAATACAATAGGTACAATACTTAAAAGAAATAACTTTTTCCATATTGATGATTAAATTATTGGATATCATAATAGTTTATGACATGTGTCACTGAAATATGCTTTTTCTGTCACTGTGTTACACTAATTGGAGCACTGGGTGCACCCCAAAGTTATCTCAGGACAAATTTTTATTGAAACGTCTAATCCATGCAATTAATGCTGCCCATAGCCATAGCGCCGCCGCGCGCTCTTTTTTTTGATTAATATGGTATTAAAATTATAAAAGTATTTCAAGCATTACAAATGGTATGAGAAAGATATTACATTCAATTTAGTATTTAGTTGATAATATATATACATATTTACAGAAACGATTACTTCAATTTTCTATTTTAATGATGAGCCTTTTATAGCGTTTTGATGACTTTTTGTTGATTGTTAGTAGGTATTTTTCTAAACTAAGTTTGTATTGGAGACAAATATTGAAATGCTTACACGTAACTAATTATTCTAAGACTTAAGTAAATAAAATAAGTTGCAATAGCTTATGGTAAAAAAATCTAAGTTTGCAATCTTTATAATTCGGTGCAATGATATATTATCTTCTTAGCAATTTATTTAAGACATACATCCATTTTTAATTTCTAAAGTATCTTGTAATTATATAAATGAATTTTGATGTTGATAAACTATCGTCAAACAAGCTATTGCTCGTGTTTATAACGTGCTCAGATGAAATGCCATACGACTATATTTTTATTGATGTAAACAGAGTTGTATTGAATTGTAAAATTTTAAAGTTAATTAAATTAAGTTAAGTAATATAATTACGTTAATTGTAGATAAATGAATGTAACTTTATATACATACCATTTCTCTTACGGGATGTTTTCTGAATACCTACTTATGTATAAATAAAAACGTAATTACGCTTTGTGTCATGCAATAAATATTTGTAATGTAATTAAATAATAATTATGACTTTCGCAAAAATGCGAAAGATTTTGTTGGAAGCTGCTATTTTTCTTCTAATAAAATGATGTTTTTATTTAATAATATTTAATGACTAATTGAATGGATGTACTCAGAGTTATAATAGATATTGTTTTACGCGATGGGACTCGCTCTAGCAGGATGGCCGACTGTAAGGTTACTGTATAAATTACTTTAATTATTATTCGTGATGAACCATGTAGTACAACTAAATTTGTGTGTTTATACCATTAAAAGTACTTAAACGGTAGTTGTAGTAATCAGGTGACTGCAGTCGCCCCTACCACGCCAGTCACGCCACGCTCGCCCCTACCACGCCACGCATAACGTTTAAAAATGCGGTGACGGGGTAGAGGCACGCTCAGTCGTGCTCAAGTCGTCACAGTGAAAGGTTGAACGGTGAAATAAGTGTTTTCAATAAAGTTGTTAAATAAAGTCGTAATACCAGATGACTTTGATAAATTTGTCGCGATACGCTATTCCTGCTGGAGAGATACCACTGCTTAAGGTCAGGTATCAGTGTATTATTGTATTGAATACTGTTTAAACTGGTAATAGTAGTACTTTCCCATGATATCGAGTAATTGTATGCTTGGAATTCTTGTTAAATACCAAAAATAATTATACAGAGATACAATTAAAACTAGAACTTTTAATTGCTCATGACGTTTTATTTTAATCCCTTTTAAATGCGAGTAGCTTTAGTATGTCATGCTCACTTTAAACATTTCTGCGGTGGTGTCGTATGAGGCGGGTCGTTACGTTCCCTCAAATATGGTTGAGCGAAGCGATGGCTGGTTCATGCGTCATGCTCGTGAACGGGTGCTGCCAGTGGGAATGGGTCTGCTTCTGTCTGCTTGTACTAAGGGCGTCGTATATTTATATATATTATTTTTCTGATTAATATTATCAATATGTATGGCACTTCTTACTCAAAATTTAAATTAATAACTAAACTTTGTTTTGATTTCTAATTTTTTTTTTCATTGCAATCATTTTGCTTTCTATATTCAGTAGTTTTGTAAGTAAAGGCCTATGAAAAGCTTTAGGATAATAGTTTTCAATTCGGTGCCTTAGGATGGGTAGCCTAAGTATGTCATGCTCTCTTTAATCATTTCTGCGGTGGTGTCGTGTGGGGCGGGTCGTTACGTTCGAGTCCGTTACGCCAGCAGGAAAGATGCTCCTAGAGGGAAGCGAGTTTGATGAATAATTTGTGCGCAATTCGGTGTAAATGTGCGCCAAATAAAAAATTTGTGGGCCTTATACTTTTGGAATAAAACGGGAAAAACGGATTCTGCTGGGGTAACGGTGCTCCAGCAGGAAGAATCTAAACTAATGATCGGAGAGAAATAAAAGATATATGTGCGGGTAGCTTGATACTAGCAGGAAATGTGCGCCAAATATAAAATTTGTGGGCCTTATAGTTTTGGAGATATTTGATTTCCTGCTGGCGTAACGTTTTGCCAGATCCCAGATCTCGGAAACTACTAAATGTGCGATCTTACAGTAAACACAAATAAGTAGCTCCTAATTTGTGCTATTTGTGCGGTAGAAAACATTTCAAAAATATTCACAGATTTTGAAGTAATCAGACATTTTCTGAAAACAGAAAAAAAAAATCTAGCGCCTAAACTACCACCTAAATAGAGAAACCAAAAACGGTGTTCTATTCTTCTTATTATTTCTCATTACCATAAAAATTTTGAAAACCGCACATTTACGCGTTTTTGAATAATACCCACATGAAGGTTAGACTGACCATGTCATGACTTTGACGGTCAGCAGGATAAAAATATCAGAGACTATTTAGATCCTGGCCCAAAGAATAATCTGTGCGGTTACTGAAGTACATGCTCTGAAAATTTCAGCTTCAAATTCTTCGTATTAAAGGAAATATCAATTAAAATCCAAAACAACTGTCAGTATTCCGATTAACCGACCAAATTCGATAGACCACCAAAAAGCGACGCGTTCATACATATTGATGACCTTCTTTATTGTGTCGTATTATGCAGAAAAATTGTTTGTACAGTCGCGTTCATAACTTCTTATTGGCAAATGTGGGTAAATAGTGTTTTAACTTTTAAATAGTTAGTTTGAGCCTGTATTCATACCAATACCACAGCCGAGAGAGTATTTTTCTTACAGTCGGACTTCAATCGCCCTTTGTGCTGGCGCAAAAGCCGCCGTTCGTCTAGACAGTTTGACGCAACGACTAAAAGTGTAAGGGACTAAAATTTTATTTGTGAATCATTACTAATTTAGGGCTAACTAAGTATAAAATAAATATTAAATTAGTACTCAATTAGGAAATAATAATGAAAAAATAAGTTCCAAGATGGCGGCCATCTTTTTTGTTTGTGGGCATATTTCGATGAAACTCGGTTTTTGATACTATTTTGACAAGATAATATCAATGCAATGTTAAAAAAATAAAAAATCCAAGATGGCGGCCATCTTCTTTGTTTGTGGACCGATTTCGACGAAACTCGGTTTCTGGTACTTTTTTGACAAGAAAATAATAGGTAAAGCAATGTTAAAAAAAATAAAAATCCAAGATGGCGACCATCTTTTTTGTTTGTGAGCCGATTTCGACGAAACTCGGTTTCTGGTACTATTTTGACAAGAAAAAGGCAACGCAGTGATAAAATGTAAAAAATTCAAGATGGCGGGCAAATTTTTGGTTTTCGGGCCGATTTCGATGAAACTCGGTTTTTGGTAGTATTTTGACGAGAAAACAGCAACGCAATATAAAAAAAAACAAAAAATCCAAGATGGCGGCCAACTTTTTAGTTTGCGGGCCGATTTCGATGAAAGTCGGTTTTTGGTAGTATTTTGACAAGAAAACAGCAACACAATGTTAAAAAAGTAAAAAATTCAAGATGGCGGCCAACTTTTTAGTTTGCGGGCCGATTTCGATGATACTCGGGTTTGGTAGTATTTTGACGAGAAAACAGCAACGCAATGTTAAAAAACAAAAATCCAAGATGACGGCTATCTTCTTTGTTTGTGGGCCGATTTCGATGAAACTCGATTTTTGGTACTATTTTGACAAGAAAATAACAAAGCAATGATAAAAAAATAAAAAAAACAAGATGGCAGCCATCTTTTTTGTTTGTGGGCCGATTTCGACGATACTCGGTTTTTAGTACTATTTTGACAAGAAAATAACAATGTAATGTTAAAAAAATTAAAAATCCAAGATGGCGGCCATCTTCTTTTTTTGTGGGCTGATTTCGATGAAACTCGGTTTTTAGTAGTATTTTGACAAGAAAACAGCAATGCAATGTTAAAAGAAATAAAAATCCAAGATGGCAGCCATCTTTTTGTTTGTGGGCCGATCTCGACGAAACTCGGTTTAGAGTACCATTTTGACAAAAAAATAACATAGCGATGTTAAAAAAATAAAAATCCAAGATGGCGGTCAGTTTTTAAGTTTGCGGGCCGATTTCGATTAAACTCGGTTTTTGGTAGTATTTTGACGAGAAAACAGCAACGCAATGTTAAAAAAACAAAAAATCCAAGATGGCGGCTATCTTCTTTGTTTGTGGGCCGATTTCGATGAAACTCGATTTTTGGTACTATTTTGACAAGAAAATAACAAAGCAATGATTAAAAAATAAAAAATTCAAGATGGCAGCCATCTTTTTTGTTTGTGGGCCGATTTCGACGAAACTCGGTTTCTAGTACTATTTTGACAAGAAAATAACAATGCAATGTTAAAAAAATTAAAAATCCAAGATGGCGGCCATCTTTTTTTTTGTGGGCTGATTTCGATGAAACTCGGTTTTAGTAGTATTTTGACAAGAAAACAGCAACGCAATGTTAAAAAAAATAAAAAATCCAAGATGGTAGCCATCTTTTTTGTTTGTGGGCCGATTTCGACGAAACTCGGTTTCTGGTACTATTTTGACAAAAAAATAACATAGCGATGTTAAAAAAATAAAAAATCCAAGATGGCGGCCAGTTTTTAAGTTTGCGGGCCGATTTCGATGAAACTCGGTTTTTGGTAGTATTTTGACGAGAAAACAGCAACGCAATGTTAAAAAAAAAATCAAAGATGGCTGCTATCTTTTTTGTTTGTGGGCCGATTTCGATGAAATTCGGTTTTTGGTACTATTTTGACAGGAAAATAACAATGCAATGTTCAAAATAATAAAAAATCAAAGATGGCGGCTTTTTTTGTATTTAATTTTATTTTTTCAGATTTTTTGGAAACAATAGCAAATATCTTTAAAAACATCCCAGTAATTAAGCGCAAATAATATTTTAAAAACATCACCATTTATTCAGCTTTCAGTTGAGGTATAAAACTTAAAAATAACTAATATAAAATAAAAAAAAAATAAAAAAAATTAATAATAATAAAATAAAAAATGAGAAATTAAGTCTTAGCTAAATAGCAGTCCCATTTTATGTAGCAAAAAATTCCTATTTCGAGCGCTTCGGAGGTGGCCGTATTATTCTACTTAATCATAAATATGAAAGTTTGCCTGTTTGAATGATTGTTAATCAATCACGCAAAACGGCTAAACGGATTTGGATGAAATTATAGTTTATAAGCCGGATTACAACATAGGAGGATACTATTATCTTGGTTTAAGGTTTCCTAGGGATTTTCTCGAATGTAAATGTGGATGAAGTCGTGGGCTGAAGCTAGTTTGCCATAAATGGTCGTGCTTACTAAAAATACTTTCGTCTGAGTGAGTTTGAGACAGGATTGTTTTCCGCCGATGAGTTAAAATTTTATACAGACGGCATCACAAATAACCATGCATATCAGCCATTTTTAATGCCCCGCTGGCTGCTGGGGAAGAGGCCTTCCTTTTGGCTTGTGGATGGATAAAGCGGACGGGCCATAATGATAATAAATTAATAATGAAAATAGTATCAGAAACCGAGTTTCATCGAAATCGGCCCACAAACAAAAAAGTTGGCCGCCATCTTGAATTTTTTACTTTTTTAACATTGCGTTGCTGTTTTATTGTCAAAATACTACCAAAAACCGAGGTTTATCGAAATCGGCCCGCAAACTAAAAAGTTGGCCGCCATCTTAAATTTTTGCATTTTTAACATTGCGTTGTTGTTTTCTTGTCAAAATAGTATCAGAAACCGAGTTTCATCGAAATCGGCCCTCAAACAAAAAATTTGGCCGCCATCTTGAATTTTTTACATTTTTAACATTGCGTTTCTGTTTTCTTGACAAAACAGTAGCAAAAACCGAGTTTCATTAAAATCGGCCCGCAAACAAAAAAGGTGGCGGCCATCTTGAATTTTTTACATTTTTAACATTGCGCTGCTGTTTTCTTGTCAAAACAGTAGCGAAAACCGAGTTTCATCGAAATCGACTCACAAACAAAAAAGATGGCCGCCATCTTGAATTTATTACTTTTTTAACATTGCGTTGCTATTTTCTTGTCGAAATAGTACCAAAAACAGAGTTTCATCGAAATCGGCCCACAAAAAAAAAGTAGGCCGCCATCTTAATTTTTTTACTTTTTTTACAAAACCTCCTTTATTTTTCTACTAAAATAATGTTAAAATTCATTTAATTCAAGTAAAAATGAAATGAAACAGAAATAACTTCATTCGTTATTTAAATAAAAGCACTCACTCAAATCACTTTTTTACTTAAATATACGTAGACGTGACGTGTACAAACCTGTTCAACAACAAAGTTAAGGAGGTCATCAATATGTATGAACGCGTCGCTTTTTGGTGGTCTATCGAATTTGGTCGGTTAATCGGAATACTGACAGTTGTTTTGGATTTTAATTGATATTTCCTTTAATACGAAGAATTTGAAGCTGAAATTTTCAGAGCATGTACTTCAGTAACCGCACAGATTATTCTTTGGGCCAGGATCTAAATAGTCTCTGATATTTTTATCCTGCTGACCGTCAAAGTCATGACATGGTCAGTCTAACCTTCATGTGGGTATTATTCAAAAACGCGTAAATGTGCGGTTTTCAAAATTTGTATGGTAATGAGAAATAATAAGAAGAATAGAACACCGTTTTTGGTTTCTCTATTTAGGTGGTAGTTTAGGCGCTAGATTTTTTTTTCTGTTTTCAGAAAATGTCTGATTACTTCAAAATCTGTAAATATTTTTGACATGTTTTCTACCGCACAAATAGCACAAATTAGGAGCTACTTATATGTGTTTACTGTAAGATCGCACATTTAGTAGTTTCCGAGATCTGGGATCTGGCAAAACGTTACGCCAGCAGGAAATCAAATATCTCCAAAACTATAAGGCCCACAAATTTTATATTTGGCGCACATTTCCTGCTAGTATCAAGCTACCCGCACATATATCTTTTATTTCTCTCCGATCATTAGTTTAGATTCTTCCTGCTGGAGCACCGTTACCCCAGCAGAATCCGTTTTTCCCGTTTTATTCCAAAAGTATAAGGCCCACAAATTTTTTATTTGGCGCACATTTACACCGAATTGCGCACAAATTATTCATCAAACTCGCTTCCCTCTAGGAGCATCTTTCCTGCTGGCGTAACGGACTCGTTACGTTCCCTCAAATATGGTTGAGCGAAGCGATGGCTGGTCCATGCGTCATGCTCGTGAACGGGTGCTGCCAGTGGAAAGGGTCTGCTTCTGAGTACCTATCTTAACGCATATTGAATTGTAAGTTTTTTTAAATTATTTTTTTATGTCTGTGTGTATGTATGTGTGTACTTTCGAGTAACAGACACAGTAATTTCTCAACTAGTTGAAAGTTATTTACTCTCATTACTTAGTAGTAAGTATTTAGTTAGTAGTATTTAATTTCAACCTACCTACCCATTGTGTGCAAACTTTTGTTAATTATTGTGATGGAAAATGACCTCACTTTAAATGTGGAGCTCATTTTTCAATGTTGACGACTCTGTATGAAATATACAGGGAGAAAAAAGCAGCCCTTGACGAGTTTCTTGCCGGTTCCTCTCGTTACAAGGTCTCCCGCTTAGGGTTTGCGAACCGATGGCGTAGCTTCTATGACATTCACAAGTGCTTGTAACAGCCTAGACTGAATAAATAATTTTTGAATTTTGAATTTTTGAAACGGTAGTCAATCAGTTGGTTTTAAAGACGTGGCTGAAAACAAAGAGAGAAAAATCCGCCGTGTGACACAAAATATAATGTTTTTAAGACAGTTACTAGACAAAAATGTTTATCAAATGTATTATTCTATATAGTGGGATAATTGGCCTATTTAACTACCGGTATTTTTTTCTAGCGCAAATCCTCATAGTTTTAAATCTGTAGAGGATAAAAAAAATAGAGAATTTTCCGCCTAACGAATCAATATATTTTTTTAACACAGTTCCTAGAAACATTTTTTTACCAAGTTTATTACTCTATAAAGTGGTTTATATACTCTATTACTAAGGCGAATCCTCATAGTTTTAATCCTGTAGGTAGAGGATTTACTGTAGAAGAATATAGAGATACTTTCTTGAATCAATTCGTTATTAGAGCAAAACACGCTTGAAAAAACCGGCCAAGTGCGAGTCGGACTCACGCACGAAGGGTTCCGTATCAAAAAACAGCAAAAAAAAAACACGTTTGTTGTATGGGAGCCCCCCTTAAATATTTATTTTATTTTGTTTTTAATATTTGTTGTTATAGCGGCAACAGAAATACATCATCTGTGAAAATTTCAACTCTCTAGCTATCACGGTTCCGAGATACAGCCTGGTGACAGACAGACGGACAGGTATGGAACCCTTCGTACGCGAGTCCGACTCGCACTTGGCCGGTTTTTTGAATTTTCTACCAGTCTATCACTGAATCGACGATGTTTGCAGTTCTTTTTTAACCGACTTAAAAAATTTGAAAAGGAGGGGGTTATCTATTCGTCGCGTATATTTTTTTTTACTATGTATGTACACCGATTACTCGAAGACGGCTGAACCGATTGAAATGATTCAAACGTTATAACATGAGGTTTGTACCCAAGTTGTTCCCATTTTTTGAAATTTTGAAATAGGTTCAATATTTTTCGAGTAATCTTGAAAACTATGTCGTTTTCGTTACCATTTTATATGAATTCAAGCAGATTTTCAACCATTCCTTTTTTGTTTATGAACCGATTTTATATGATTCTTTTTTTGTTTGAAAGAAGACATCTTAAAGATGATACCATATTAATTTCATTGGTATTAGACTTTGAATTTTAAAGATACACGAGGGAACTCCTCAAAATCAAATAGGAACTGTACAGTGATTGAAATATTGGTAGGTTTATGACAATCAAAAATAAGCTAAGGACCTATCTATTGTCAAGGACGTTCTGGACTAGAGTTGAACTGCGAAGGCCCGACGGAACTTCTGTGGAAATTGAGTTACTCGGGGTATACCTACCATTGAAAAATGTGAAACATTGTAACGTTTTATTTTATAAAATATTCGCTTACTTACCTACCACAAAAGAGTTTAAAATAAAAAAGCTTTTAAAAAAGCAAAACCTTCAAAAATCTTAAAAAAAACAGCTCTATAAAAAGCAAGAAATAATGTTCAAATCGATTAATTAAATTAATCGATTTGAACATTATTTCTTGCTTTTTATAGAGCTGTTTTTTTAAGATTTTTGAAGGAGGTTTTGCTTTATTTAAAAAGCTTTTTTTACCGTGTGTAACTGACGCTCTAATGCTTACACTTGATAGATTATTACATATTTTTTGATACAATTTATAGTTTTCTTATTTTTGAGCCTAAACCGAAAACTAACGGAATTCCGTACAATTACGCAATTCCGTACACTTAGGTACCTAGCATCTAACTAAACTTCAGAACTGAAAGAATACATATCTACTACGAAATCAGAAGCGCAGGTTTGTTTTATACTTATAACGTTACCTACGTTCAAAGTTGATTGAGGGGCATAAGCATAAATTAATGTATGTAGGTATGTATGTAATCTAACTGAACGATCGGCATAAGAATAAATCGGTTCGCCATAATTACATAATAGGATAGGCATATTACACAGCGCTGTCTTCACGGCCAAGGCCATATCATTTTAGTGCGCTCCGTCGGTAATGATCGTGACTCGTGGTACTAACAACCAACTCTATTTTATCATAGCAACGAGTTTTATCCGATAACAAACTCGTCCTAAGGCGGATTCTCGTTTAAACATTATTTAGTTCTGTCTGGTATTGTTGATAGTGAAGTCGCGGTACAGGGGGAAATAAATTATTACGTTCTTCGATTGCATCATTAATGATAAAACCTTGAGTTAAGTTGTCTGTGGAGGGAGTTCATTGTAACTTTACTGTTTAGACTGTGTCATTCATTACATCAAAACGTAATAAACAAAAAATAAAATTACGAACTAACTAGTGTTCCTTGTAAAAGTTCAGTGTTTTGAAAAAGTTTTATAACTTTTCAAATAAGTAGTTGGGTTAATTCAAGACATTAACCGCATTCAAACATTATGCAAGAAGTTCGGAGACGAAAGGTTGGTTGTAAATTTAATTACAGTTAGGTTAATAAAATATTAAGGATCCTTGAAATCATAAAATACCCTGCAAAAATAAGGTATTGTACATACGCGTTTATCACTTGCAAAGTACGGTACCTACCTACGTAAGTAGCTATAATAATATACTCTGATGGAAAAGTTTATAGGTTAGTTAGACGTAGGCGTTAGAGTATATATTCTGTGACGTAGGTAATGTTTAAGTAGTTTTATCCTATTTTTTGTTGTGGCTCAATTTTATTTAGTGAAAGGGAAAGGAACAAAATAAAGTTTAAAAGGAAAAAAAGAAACATACCTACCATTGCTGGGTGAAGGAGTTTTGTTTAACTTCACTTGATTGTTTTTGTTTGTGTTACACTACGCTACGTGCGAGCGAGACGCGAGACACCATGACAAGAACCATAGACTTAGAAAATTTTTCGCTATTCCAGTGGATATTAAGTTTATGGACAAGAACGAATAATTAAATCCTCAGATCAGAGGGCCTAGTACGAGTTGATTTTTTGTTCTCACTTCACTTTGCGAATAGTAAACTATCGTCTTCTCTCTTTCACTCGTTCACTCACTCGCATGATATCCTCTCTTTCACTCGATACTATTCGCAAAGTGAGATGAGAAACACAACTCGTACTAGGCCCTCTGAGACATGTAAGTAGGTACTTACGTATAAAATTATTGGGTGATTTTAATTTATAAAGTACCTAAGTAATTTATCAGCAGTGGAAAACAAAATGCTGGCCTATTCGCGACAAAGTCTTGGTTTAATTTAATTCTGTTAGATCTGAAATCTAACTAAGCAAAATGAAAAGTAGGTAAATTGTTAATTTCAGTGATTTTGAATAATGCAGTGGAACACAGTTGCCAATGTTGCCATATTGCTTTTGACGTTGCTAGTGTGGTGCTAGCTAGCGGTTCGTATTTAGTTTGTAGGTATTTAATCATATTATTCAAGGGCTCTCCACATCTTCCGATTTAGGATATCCGACCAGTCCGAGACAGCTCGTCTTTAGAGTTCAATATTGTACAAGACTAAATAGTTGAATGTTGAATATTGAATTGAGTACAATGACGAAGGAAGTTTCCTTTTTCATTCAGAGATTTTATTTAATCGTACTGCGGTTATATGAATAGGCGGATACATGAATTATTAAATGTCAACATTCAGATTTCTTAGCCAATGAGCGGTTTTCTGACAGCAGAGAATTTTAGTATAATATTATGTCGACAGATGGCGTTACTTCAACTAAGTCGATTTTTTAAATATTATTTCCCACTAATGGTCATATTGGTCATAGAAAAGTTTTCGTAACACGCCATCGGACAACCAACGCACAAAGCAACAAACCACATACTCAACAAACGTATAATAAAAAAGTAATTACATTTCATATTTTTCATAAAAAGCTACCTACTAAGTACAATGACATCTAGTTCTATTTTATGAACTACTAAATTAAACTGCCTTTTGAAAACCGCTCATTAGCTGCGTCTTGGGTGAGGAAGTAGATGTCTTCAATAGGTCCCGGGTAAGAATGTATTTGGCATCGCTTCATTATGTGTTCCATTGTTTGAGCCTCTCCGCCACATTCGCATAGGTCCGAATCTCGCCACCCCCATTTATGCCGAAGGAAGTTGCAGCGTCCATGTCCCGTTCTGAGCCTATTTAGTTTGCACCAGAGCTTTCAGAGATTGAGTACCATTGATTAAAGCCTCGATTACATACGCCGATTTAAGGAACCAATTTAGAGTTGCCACTCGTATAAATAAGTTAAATTTTAACAGTGAATTTGCACAAATGACGGAAAGGTCAACATTTTTTATGATTTTTTATTTTCAATTCTCATATCCAATCTTAAACAATGTTTACTTTTCCGTTATAACCGAACCGAACATATTCTACAATATTTTATTGTCAAGTACGGGTGGCAACCCGAAATTGGTTCCTAGCTAGCAAGAAGCTTATACCTCCCTCAAATGGAGATTGCACGGCCATATGTCATAGTGAAGATTGAAAAAAGGTCCTTACGGCTTATTGCAACCTCTTTCTTTAGTGTTACAATACGTGTTCGTTGTTCGTCGTTCGTTTGTTCGTGAGAAACGAAAACGTATTGTAAAACGAAAAGAAAGAGATCAATAAGCCGTAACGTCACTAAAGAGTCTTTTTCAATCTTCACTTACTTACTAGGCGTGCAACCTCCATTGTGGATATAAGCTTCTTGCTAGCTAGGAAGCTAAATGGGGAGGAAAAGCGCAATTTTATCCCGATAGGTGGCGTCTTGTCGTTGGTACCGAGCCGCCTCAAAGAAACTGTCAAAACATATGGGAATCTCTTGGAGTATTGCACTTTTTAATTTTATACTGAGAAAATGCCGCATTGTTATGCATGTAACTTGTAAAATATTGGAGTTCATCGATTTCCCAGTAACAAAAAAAATAGTGGGCAAAAAAATATCAAAAAAAAAATGCTTTTTCCTCGATTTTCTCCTTTGCTGAGCCTGAGAAACATTATAAATCAAAAGGAATGTTTCATGAATTTGATGAAGCTTCGCCAAAATAAAACAACATTTGAATTATAACAGCTTTGTTCTTTAATATTTCAACCTCAGCAGTTTCTAACATATTTATAACTTGGATGAATTTGATAGGTATATCAAATATGGAATAAGCCCAATATTGGGGCCAAACAGAGAATTAATAGAATTTTATATGCCAGAGTCATTCAAGAAACTTAGAATAATAAAATAAATATGATAAAACGGTTCGTGTAATTTTGGATGGTACAGAAATTCCAGTACAGAAACCTGAAATTACTATTGCACAGAAGGCATCATCAGGCAACTATAAACAGGGAAATTCACACTCAGTTGCTTTGTTAAAATTTAAATCATATGCTTCTAATCTGAAATAAAAAGATTACTTGTAAATCTTACACGAAATTTAAAGAAATGTAATGCTTGTTAGCAATTTTTTGTAAGTTGCTATAAACTTTCTTGCCTGTTGTTTTGGCTTTTCTTTTCCGTAATTCTTCTTTTATATGAGCTAAAGTTAGCATAGAATACATTGTTTGTCCGCAAAACCGAAAAAAATACAATCTAAGACAGTAAAATCACGTAATACACAGTCAAGACAATATAAGCTCAAACTGACAATTGTTCCAAAGACTAAGCGCCATCTGTTATTCACTTTGCCTTCGCCTCCCCATTGGCGTATGTAATCCAGGGACCCTATTTTTGAATCGCTCGATTGGCGTCGAGCGCTCGTTTCTACTGATTTTCGTTCGACATATGGCTCAAACGTTCGAAATAGAGTTATATGTCAAACGAAAATCAGTAGAAACGAGCGCTCGACGCCAGCCGAGCGATTCAAAAATAGGGCCCCAGGCATTAGTAAGCTCCACCCAAGTTAAAAAAAAAATCAAACTATCACTGTCACACAGTTGTAGTAGTCTGTGGTAAGTTGTCAAAAACTTGTTCACTGTGGTCTGTGTTGTATTTTGTATTGTCAACATTTCGAGAAAAAAAAGCAAGGTGTCATTTTTGTGATATTGAATTATTAGGAAATTGACGATTTTCTACCTACAGAAAATTTTTCAAGAAATCCATTTCACGTACAATATTTAATTATTGTAAACAACTCTATAACCGAGAGTATGCATGTGATAAATGCCATGTTGTGTAACTAACTACAGTATTAAATGGTTGTGATGTTTATGTTAGGTGATAATGGGAAAATTCAGTACTTACAGGTATTTAGAGGTAAGATTGTGTAAAAAATATTTAATTTATTCTATTTTACAATTCAAGTCAGCACTAAGGACTGGCGCACGCTAAATAATTGTTTTTATTTTTCTATGGTTTATTGATAATCTTGGTTCTTTTGAACATTATATTTAGAAGTTTGTAAGTATTAAAGTTATTTATTAAAGTATCCATGAGTGAAAAACACTTCACAAAATCAAAGTTCACAAAATTGAGTTGTCAAAGATATTGGTATCTTTACAACGGATCAAGATTAATTTATGAGATAGTCCTATCTTAAGTTTTTTTTTCTTATAGATGTAATAAGAATAAAAATGTAATAATAACAAGATATAATTTATAACTATATGTACTGTTCAGCCATACTGTCATTCACCATATTATGGTGGGTAATCAAATCACAATCAGGCACCTTTTAGATTTTAAGCGGGCCACTCAAAGCATGCAGGGCCAGGATTTTTAATTTTTTCAATGTATAATATCGGCCCTACATGCCTACACAAAGCCCTGCCCCGCGAGTAGCCCGCTTTAAATCTATAAGACATGTATGGGTGCAAAAAGTACAAGTCATATTTATTAAATCCAATTCAATAATCAACTTAAAAAAAGGGACTGTCACTTGTGATGCTGTAATAAGGTGTGAATTATTGGAATCAATGATTTTAGTATGTATCTTATTTTTATTATTTATTTTTTCAAGTTTTTCCCTGTACATTTATTAATTAACCTTGATGAGATATATTTTTAAAGAGTGGATTTTTTTGTATTAAATAAAATGAGTCTGGCACTTTTTACTTATTTATCTACAGCAGGACCTCTATAATCCGAAACCCTTTTAATTTGAACACCTCTATAATCCGAACGCCCTACTCAATTCAATTCAAGCCTCTTGCTTCAGACATCTGTTAATTAAGTATTTGGGCCTTAACTATATGCTGCAAGTCTGATTGCCAATCGACAAAGGCCTCCTCCAACCTTTTCCACTCCCACCGGTTCTCCGCCACTCTACGAACGAAGAACGCCCTACTACTTTGCCAGAAAAAATGCTTTATTTCACAATACTGTTAGTTTTATCCTTATCCTTACTTAATATTATAAATGCGAAAGTCCGTTTGTTTGTTTGTTACGCCCTCACGTCTTAACTACTGAACCGATCAAATTTTGCATACAAAGTATTGTTCCCGAGGGATAGTAAAAAACTTTCCACGCAGACGAAGTCGCAGGTGGCCGCTAGTTTCATATAAATACCCTATAAATTCTCTGTATGTATGTATTATAATCCGCATGCTCCACGAATCCAAATGGGGGTTTTGCAGAGTTCGGATTAAAGAGGTGCTGAAATTACTTAGATGTTAATTAATTTTTTTTTTTATTAAACATAAAATGTTATTTGTTGCAGTTAAGAGATGATACTGCAACTTCACATATCAACTCTAGGAGCAGAACCTTAAAGCAGCCACGGCGATTAAAGAAAATATTTATTCTACTTATAATAGCAGCTTTATTCGTAACTTATTTCTTAGGTAAGTCGTTTACTTCTTATTTATACCTATATCTAGATCAGGAGTGCCCATACTTTTTCTTAAGGAGATCGACCTAGCAAAAATTTATGACTGAGACCAAATATTTATCAAGTCACCATTTAACCCACCAAATATTTATCACTAATAATTTTAGCTATCCTTGGCGTTAAAATATAAAAACCTCTCGCGATCGACCGTATGGACACCTCTTATCTAGATAGACAGTTGAAGCTACGAACGGGTCCAAAAAATATCACCCAACTGTTGGGTGATAAAACACACATTAGGTAGTGTGATGCGGCCATAGATTTTGGCCTGTTTCTTTAGTACGTCAAAATCGCAGCACTATCTAGACATATAAATGACCAAAGGTTGTTTAGTAGTAGTAATACTTTCTAGTTTGACCACACAAAACATACATTGAATGGTGATAGACATGGTGCAGGAAAAAAAAGCTTGCACGCCGCGCCGTCATACGCGATACGGACGGGCGCACACGATTTTTTCTGCACGTGATTTGCCGATCGTACGTGCGGGATCCGAGAAAGAGGAGGCTGCTCTGCCCCTGTCTTCACCGCGCAGTTACAGATACAGTCAGTGGCACGAATCATGAATATTTTTCGACGGAGTGGGGATAAGTTCGCGCATGTGCTCTTGTGAGCGACCAATAGCGCGCGCCCCTCTCCTGCCGCCCGCGCCACTCACCGCAACGCATACCCAAAATACGCGTTCCGCGCAATCCCCACCCGATTTCATGATTCGTGCCACTGACTGTACCGGCATATAACTTGGCAAGAGAAAGATGAGACAAAACATGCGCAGCACCTACAAACACTAAACTCGGCGCATCTTTTGTCTCATATTTGTCTTGCCAAGTTCTGCGCCGCCGGTATCTGTACCCAAGGCATGGCACGGGAGGTCAAGTCTGCTAATGTTTTCGTAAAAATCGTAGTTCAATGGTGTTTGAATAGTAATGTTTTTTGACACAGTTCTTGTTTCTTAAACACAAAAGCGAAACACATTGTGTTTCTTATTTTTAATTTTTAAACAGGGTTAAAAAGTTTATTATTATTAAAGAATAACTTTTTCACCTCTCCAGCACGAAAAGGGTGCTTTTGGCGCGTAAAAACTCGCAGCAAAATCGATTTTTGCTGCGAGCGTGAGACAAAGTGCTTTTTTAATTTCTAACACTAACTTTTAAAATAATAAAGAAAAAACAAATAAAGTGACAAGGATGACACTTGTAAAATTGATATGTGAGAAAAGGATAGATAGAGTGCTTTATGGTGTCATACACGGATTAAAAAGTAAAAAAATAAAATGCACGGAAATACCAAGGAGTTTTAAATAAGGATTGTTAAAAAAGAAGATTGATAATTCGAAATAAGAGTATGGAGGTAATGAGGTCACATGTATGAAACAAATATGAAATAAGAAAAATTTATTGAAATTTATTAACAAATTATATGTTTTATGATTATAAATAAATAAATAAGACGGAATATTAATGAATAAAGGAAAAACACAACGTAATGTAATCAAAACGAAGGGAATCTACTTCACTGACTCTATGAACAAAATTTTTCAGCATAGGTTTGATTGAATTATTTTTGTGATAAATTGTGTGACAAAAATGAATGTGTCCAACGATGAAGATAGTTTCCTAACTCCAAAAGAGTTAAGTGAACAAGTTTCTAATGCTGAATTAAGCTTTTTTACCAGGAAAGCCACGTGAAATTTTCTCGCTGGTCAAGGTGAAAAGTTGTATGTTTTACACGAGACCAAAATGTTGTTCTGCCTCGTGCCTTTAAATCACTCACTGTGCTCAGTAGTCTATATTAGAATCACTCGCTACGCTCGTGATTCAATTCTAGACTACTTCGCTAGTTCGTGATTTAAAGTCGCCACTCGCAGCACAATTTGATTTTGGTCACTTGTATAACAAATAACTATTGTGTGCAACTGTCGCTAGAAACATGACGCTCCAAATTGCCAACAGCTAGGGTTGCAAAAAAAAATTAAGCAAAATATGTTTGATTTCCATTTATGGGGCCAAAAAAGCCTAAAATACTTAGATACCTAAATCTAAATATTTTAGAGACCTAAAATATTTAGATTTAGAAAAAAAACTTAATGCAGTAAGGTGGCATAAATAATTTATGTGGGTACTATATTACCAAATAAAAAAATCTAGATAAGTTTTATGGGAAAAATAATGTTAGTGCTTAATACATAATAATATTACAGTTTCCTTATCAGTTTTTATTGAACATAAAATCCAATTGATTAATTTTCTTCACTGGAGGGATTGGCAATAAATATTGTTGTGCTACAGTTGAATAAATTCTTCTAAAAAGACATCGTTTTAGTTCAGGCATGTCAAATTCAAAATCATTGGTGGGCCAAATGCATATTTACCGTAGAATCAGTGGGCCACAAAACCATAAAATCTTTCTTTGTCCATGAGCCATTTTTTATGTCCCCACTGCTGGCGCACCAGGCCTTCCTTATGGGTCAAGGAGGACGGGCCTGAACCCACCACCACGCGGGCCCAATACCGATTGGTGGGTGTTAACGACTGCAAATGCAGCCGGGACCAACGGCTTAGCTTGCCTTCCGAAGCACGGAGGAGATCGAGATAATAATTTTTTGGTCACCCATCCCATGGCCGACTCTTGCGAATGTTGCTTAACCTCCGCAATCGCTGGGCCAGGCGCTAAACCACTGCGCCACTTTCTCTAAATCTTTCTTTAAAGAAAAATAAAACTCATTGCATACGTAAACTGTTACTTTTTGAATTGAAATATTATTTCAATTTCAATTTCAATTATTTATTGACCATGTTATAACATAGAAAGTTACATTTGGCATGTCATAGCATGTTACATGTTACATTATTTAAATACTATGTTTAAGTCATACATTCAATAAGTCATTCTAGAATACTATTAATTACAGGAGACTTTTAGTACTTATTCTTATTTTCTCTGTTTAGCTATCGCAGTTGTAAAATGTCATGATATTGTCAAAAGGCCTTATAAAATAAATTAAATTAAAATTACAATGTTATGAAAAGTCAATTTTGGTCACAATATTATTACAAATCGAAATTATTTTGCTTCCATGTTTTTTTCATGAACTCATTAATTTTATAAAAAGGGTGTGACTCAAAAAACTTAGTGACTTATTGAGACTCGCTTGTGGGCTCAAACGTGTAAACGGCCGCATGTTTGATATGGTTGTGTTAGTTTAAATAAACTACACTACAGTAATCGACAACCCTACCTATGCTGTCGCCTATTCTCATTATCGACAAATAGGGTGTATAGTTTATCCTGTTTATCCATCCACTAGACCGAACTATAAATAGATGTGGCATTTTATTGACATCTCTTTCTTACGCTATAAAAGCTTATTGCAAAAAGAGATTGCGGTTAGGTTTTAAAAGTTCTTATTACGTCTGAAATAGAAGCTCGATTCTATAAAGGTCAGAATACACTATCCAACAGTGTTATTGTTTTAAATTTTGTAAAACAAATTTGTTTGGTGGCTTTTAAAAGCTGTTAAAATTTTGGATAGTAGTCATTGCTTGCCTTGAATTAACTAGAAACAATTTTAAGATGAGATACAGCCACATCTTTTCGCTAAAGTCATGAAAAATTTAATGAAAAGAGCTATGGCCTGTTATCAGAGCCGAGGCGGCGCCGGCGCTTTGCCAAATATTTTATTCAATACTTAATCGGAACAGTCTTCTTTACAAAGCTGATAAAAATGTCAAAGAATAAGTGAATTTATTTTTAATTGAAAAAGTGCGCTCTTATTGGGACACCCTTTGTTACATTATAACACAGTACTAAGACTAAGCGTAATTATCGTAAAAAAAAACAATCAAATTTTACCTTCCAATCCAAACAATTTCGTTATTAACTGCCTTGTGTGCGGACTGTTGCTGTACCTACCTAATATTTAGTTAAACAAAACTCTACAACAATAGCAGTATTTTGTTCGATTTGAATCGTGTGAGAAGTGCTTTACGTTGTAAATACTGTGAAACCGTAGTGGGGAGTGTCGGACACTCGATCTAGTGTCTAGTGTCTGCGGCTGTGATGTGACTGGGTGTCTGTGCTTTCTGTTCATTTGAAAAATGACCAATAATGGATCTGTTATTTTGCGTACATTACCGATTCTCGTAACAGGTATCTAATTTAATATTATTATGATATTTACTATTTTAGTTAGATGTTGAATGCTTGTTTCGGTTTAGCTATAGTCAATATTTTAAGAGGTATTATTTCAATAACAATAAGGAAAAATATTATTAGTACCTACCTATTTTATATCTTTAATTTACTATTTCAGAGTGTATATTATTTTTATAAATGTAAAATGCGACCAATAATAATAAATCGAGTTATTTGTTTTCTAACACAGTGCATATTGAGTATTTGAGTAGAGATCCTAGGTAAAGTCCACATGAAACACTGGGTGGCTATTGGCCTGATAGCATAATTAAATTAATTATCGATAGGTACGTCGTCGTTGACGGAAATACAATAATCACGAAGTTTAGTTTCCATATTCTCCTTTAACAAATTTCTAACAAAAAAGTTTACCTTTTCGAAAGCTTTACTGAAATCTAACCAGCATTATAATTTAATGCAATTTTTATATCGTCATCCCTTTTCCAACAAGTTGAATTGAACAGATCCTGTCCAGGCGATTCAACTAAAAAAAAAAAAAACGCAAAATAGCAAAGACATTATTTCTTGGATCTATTTGAACCTACGTAAAGTCACCATGCTCGTTTCTTTCTCTTTCCATTTTAGGAATGTCGTCGTCAAGTCCTAGGAATTCCAGAAATTTATATTGCTCTACGGACCGATATAGATTTGTCGTTGTTATGCGATAAATATAATTGACTTTTATTTTTAGCATGTCGATGTCGAATTGTCGATATTATAGTATATTACAAGAGCGCTATTGTAAGACAAAATCGTTTCCGTAGTCTAATAATGATTTTGTGTTGTCTGCCACATTCTTAATTTAATTCAGGTGTTAGCATTCATAAAGGAGTCGTTCTTTTTTTTATTTTCCTACACCCATATTTTTTTTCTGGTAGATTTCTCGCTTGGAACAAGGTTTCCAAAAAGAAAAAATATCCCTGCAAAAATAAATAAATAAATATTTGAAAACTCGAATAACGGTGTTCTTCATCGTGTATTTCTTAATGTTTTTCGCTTTAAAATAAAAGTGCCTTACTATTAATTCTACTCTCCCGAGTATATCAATAAATTCTAATGCTTGTTACAAGTTTTCACAGCTTATTTAATCCTGGAAATCCATTTTGTGCGTCTGCCGGCTGTTAGGGATATTCCTTTGCATTTTTATTTCTATTAAAATGACACTATTGGCTATTGATATGTCAGTTGTCATTTTATTTGACATCTGACAGCATCAATGTGACATATGACAGTAAAAAATCGATGTTGCCAAGTTAGAAAAAAGTTTTGGGTTGCTGTTTTATTATCTTCAACCCAACTTTTTTTGTAAAAAGAATGTTTGACAGGTTATTTTGTTCTCTTTCCATAAAATATAATGCCATTGCCGTAGGCCACGGGTTACCCAAAAAAATGGCAAAAACATCTTCTTTTTGCCATTTTCGTTACCCTTTGAAGCAAATTCTTCAGTCGTTGCTTATTTACATTCCAATGTGTAACAACATGACTTCTTACTACTACGTCAAATGTGGCCCAGCCTCCATAGAAAAATGGAACATCTCCTTTTTGCCATTTTCGTTACGCTTTGAAGCAAATTCTTCAGTCGTTGCTTATTTACATTCCAATGTGTAACAACATGACTTCTTGGTTCACTAACGTCCGTGCAATGTTTTCAATAAAGCCTCATTGGTTTGAGAATTTGCAATGAGACATTTGAGTTGGAGAATGAGGCCATAGCTCTCTTTTTGTAGTCCTCTTCTCATCTAAAACAATCTTATAATGGTATACTTTAGCTTAGAGCTCTTAACAAAGATCTACCACCTACATACATACTTAAATAAAATTGAAGAAAACGAAGTCCCTTAAAATTAATTGATTTTGATTGGTGATTTATTACTCCACCGATAAATTTTGAATAAGATTTATGGTTGCAATGATTCGTGATCCAAAACTGGTGAAAATTATTCCCAATCGATGTTTTCAGTTTGCTTTGCGTTTTTTCTTATTAGTACCTGGCCGTGGTTAGGTTAGGATCCTGGATCCGATTTCTCACTCTGGTTTAGATTGCTAAACTCTCGATGTTGATTCTCATTTCCATAATCGAATGCGAATCGGAACCCTTATCTAGATTCGTCATGTCTGTCTGTCCGTCCGTATGTCACAGCCACTTTATTCCGAAAGTATTAGGATTACACAGTTGAAACTTGGTAGGTAGATGTATTCTGTTAACCGCTTAACGAATTTAACACAAAAATAAAAAAAATAAAAGATTAAGGGGGGGGGGGCCCATACATGGAACTGAAACTGAAAAAAATTTTTTTGTTCAAACCAATACGTGTGGGGTATCTATAGATAGGTCTTTAAAAATGACATTGAGGTTCCTAAGACGGTTTTTTTCAAAGTCAACCGTTTGAAAGATAAACACCGCCAAAGTGGTAAAATGTGTGTCCCCCCCCTCTAAGTTTTGAAATAAGAAACTGAAAAATCAAAAAAAAATATATGCTGTAGATCTTAATAAACACTTTCAACGAAAATTGGTTTGAACGAGATATAATAATTAGTTATTGAGATATAGCACATTTTCCAAAACCGCAAATATAACTTTGTCATTCATACCAACACTGTGAAAAACAAAGTTATTTTTGCAGACGAAAAACAATAGTGGTATTAAATATCGTATGGTATAAGGTAACTACGGAACCCTACTGCGCATGGCCCGACACGCACTTGGCCGGTTTTTGGAATACGAGAATATTTGAGTTATGTTTACAATTTATCAGTATTTGATTGAATCAGGTGTCACTTGGCGAAAGTCCCAAACCATTTTGAAAAAAGAAATAGGTATAATAATATGTAGCTTACTTCCGCAAACAATATATGCAAGATGAACACCGATTTCGGTGTTGGTTTACGCACGATCTAACTCCTGAGGATGCTCCGGGTTGGGGCGAAACACGTGTAGAGTAGCCTAATTGGTGAAGGTGCAGGGTGTGTTGCCGTCTTGCTAAATGCAGGTATTGTGCACTGATATTTTGTGGAGTGCATGTGCATTTTTTTGCGAACGGGCGGGCGGTGCATCTTGCATATATTGTTTGCGGCAGTAAGCTACATATATTTGTTTTTTTTAAATTTAATTTATCATACTACATAATAATTCAGTGTAAAATCTACATACCTACCGACTAGTCGACAATATAAACAATGCGTTATAGCTTAGTTCTTCATTATCAGTATTGTTTGTACTGTGTTACTTTTGTATTTTATTAAGACTTTAGTTTTACGTTACGATTACGCCACTGTGCACGCTGTAACTTTAATAATAGCACAGTATCATTTAGGTGGGAAGTGTTTCTTAGATGTTGTTCAAAGTGATATTATTGGGGTTAGCTGCATGTGGATTGTTTTTTCTGGGTTGGTATGACATACAATGTATGTACAATGTACATACACACAAAGTAACATACTAGAATATAGGTAGCCTCAGGCAGGATCATTTTGACACTTGTCCAGTATTTCTTATACCTTTTGCAATCATGGACCACTTTCAGAAATTAAAAATTCCACGGATTTTGCAGCAGTTTGTATAAATTGTCACTAATGATTCTGATGTGTGTAGGTAGATAAATTTTGGACTCGTCAACGATCTTCGCCTCAACCTCAACCCTCAGCTTGTTTGTTCCCTTTAGTTAAAGATCTCGTACCATAATCACTGGTAATAAATATCTCATGCTAGATCAAAAAAGATTCCTTAAGCAAACAAAAAAAAAAGAATCTAATCTAACCAATCATACATTTTTGTTTCATCGCGATTGTCACATTAAATTGTTTACTTATGGTGATAATATACCTACTTTTTAAGTGAGAAACACCGCTTGCGTAACGCGTAGACTAATGCGTAACCCTACGCATTGCAGCTCGTGACGTTGTTTTCAATGGCATTTCCTATTGGACGTCACACCGAACACGCACGTATCTTTGCTGCGCGTCACTACGCGCGCGACGTGTCAACGCAGCCGGTGTGGCCAGGCCTTTAATCAAATTAAATATTGACTCGATCATTATTTGTTTTATAATTAAGTTATTCATGCTTAGGCCTTTGGTTACAAAAGAAAGGCATAGGCACTAGAAATGGGCGTTGAATTATTTATAAAATATTGACGTGTTATTTCGCTACACAATTGAAATGTTAGGTCACGGGCGAAATGTCACCGTGTTGCAACCAACTACATTACTGATGTCATTGTAATAATGTAATTGTACTTAACTTTGATTGAAGTTTGTCAAGGATCTTGTTGGTGCAATTAGTTTTTAATGAGCTGAGTTCTGAAAGGCATTTGTGATAAATGCAATCTATTTTTTTTTTATTTAATATTGTACGAAAGCTGTAATAGCCGACAACTTGCCGACTTTACTGACGAAATAGTTTCTGCTATTCACCGTGTCGTGTGTCAGTAAGAATAAAAAAAAATCGCGTATTTTCGTATGATACCTCAATTTCTTTATATTATAACTTATACACGGCGTAAAGGAGAAATTATACAGTAAATCAAGAGTAAATCCGACAGTAAAGTCCGCAAGTTGACTATTCCAGTCATATACAATATCAAATTCAAATAAAATCAGATTGAATTTACATGAATTAGGTATAGTATGAGAGGTTGGAATAGTGGTAACCATAATTTTTGATTTTACACGGGCATCTCCGCAATATAGCCGCGCACGATGAAACCTGTGAATCGATAGGGGATCTATAGACAAATAAAAATGTATGATTTAAAGTCCTAAAGCGCAACGTTTTCTTCTTTCTCTTTCTAGGATCTTTAACATGGATTAATATCTCGTAAACGTTGCGTTTAAGGAATTTATATCATATACATTTTTTGTTCGCCTATAGACTCCTATCGCCCCTATCGTTAGAAAAGACACAGTGCATGATCGTGAGTCGTAATATTTCTGAAATTCCCGTCGAAAATAAAAAAATATGGTTACCACTATACCAAAATGTTCAAAGCCCTCTACTTATTTGTATTGAAAATCACAGAGTGGCCCTTATTTTCTTTGAGTATTAGTATATAATACCTGCACCGATCGGTACGGACCCGCACAGACTCGCCTGTACAGGAAACCTGTTTCTTTATGTAGCTCCCTTACCGTACGACGCAAACATCTTGAAATCAAGTGGGGATTGCGCAGAACGCGTATTTTAGGTAGGTACCGGTACCGATGCGTAACGGCCCGGTCACAGCTAGCGCGGCAGGCGGCGAAACCGGCGGCGTGGCAAGCGAATTCGGTATTCACTGCGCGCTATCTCGAACTCGATGGCGGCCTCCCAGCTCGTCGTTACGACCGCACAGTGATTACCTAATTCGCTTGCCGCGCCGCCTGTTTCGCCGCCTGCCGCGCTAGCTCTGACCGGGCCTTACGGTGAGGTACGGGCGGCGAGAGAGGCGGGAGATACATGCGCGAATATACGTCTGTCGAAAAAGTGTCAAGATGTTTACCTCGTACTGAGGCCGTATTACAAGCTCTTAAATCCTGCCAGGTTTATAAATTGCTGTAGTGACATCTCTTTCTCGTCGTATAGCAAATAAAAGAGATAGATTGATAGCCAGTCAGAAAACTGCCTGGAAATAAGAGGTCATAATATGGCCCCTGTACGTTCCTTGTGGGCTACACTACAACACCGGTTGTTTGCACGCAGGCTTGTTCGCGGGCCAGTCGCAATGGCTGGACGGCATCGCGAAGTCGCTGGGCTACCAGAGCGTGTACCACTACGCGGTCATCATCGACGCCGGCTCCTCGGGCTCCAGGGTGCTCGCCTACAAGTTCCGGGTGCCGTTTACAGGTTAGAATTTATGTTACTAGCTTCCCCCAGACGCCGACGGTGTTTAACTTACCTTCCGGGGAAAATATACCCTGTAATGTTACGGGGTTAGAGACACTTTCTATTGGGTAATGTATCGTTTAGTATTTCATTTCTTTTTATAAAAATATGCTAATACTAATTTTGCTAAATATTGTTGTAATGTTTCAGTATTCGGACAAGCTAATTTAGATCTGGTAGAGGAATATTTCGAGCAGTCCAAGCCAGGCTTGTCTTCGTTCGTCGACGACCCTGCTAAGGTATACAAATATGTTATTTTTAGGGTTCCGTACCCAAAGGGCAAAAACGGGACCCTATTACTACGACTCCATTGTCCATCTGTCTGTCTGTCACCTGGCTGTATCTCATGGTCCGTAATAGCTAGACAGTTGAAATTTTAACTATTAACAGATGATGTATTTCTTTTGCCGCTTTAACAACAAATACCTACTAAAAACAGAATAAAATATAAACATGTTTATTGCTGTTTTTTTGGTACGGAACCCTTTGTATGAGAGTTCAATCAAGGTAGAACTTTGATAAACATTGTTTCGTCAAATAAGCTAGTTCCGAAAATCTAATTTTGTCCATAGGGCGCCGACACCATAGTACAATTGATTAAAAGGGCAGAGTTCCTAATTCCGTCGGAGCGGCGGCGCGCCACCCCGCTCATAGTGCGCGCCACCGCCGGCCTGCGGTTACTGCCCGCGGAGAAGGCCAACCAACTACTGGAGGAAGTCACCAAGGCTATAGCCGCGTAAGTACTGGTGTACTACTGTAGGGAAGGACTGCCTTCCTGCGGCTGCTGCCCGCGGAGAAGGCCAACCAACTACTGGAGGAAGTCACCAAGGCTATAGCCGCGTAAGTACTGGTGTACTACTGTCAGGAAGGACTGCCTTCCTGCGGCTGCTGCCCGCGGAGAAGGCCAACCAACTACTGGAGGAAGTCACCAAGGCTATAGCCGCGTAAGTACTGGTGTACTACTGTCAGGAAGGACTGCCTTCCTGCGGCTGCTGCCCGCGGAGAAGGCCAACCAACTACTGGAGGAAGTCACCAAGGCTATAGCCGCGTAAGTACTGGTGTACTACTGTCAGGAAGGACTGCCTTCCTGCGGCTGCTGCCCGCGGAGAAGGCCAACCAACTACTGGAGGAAGTCACCAAGGCTATAGCCGCGTAAGTACTGGTGTACTACTGTCAGGAAGGACTGCCTTCCTGCGGCTGCTGCCCGCGGAGAAGGCCAACCAACTACTGGAGGAAGTCACCAAGGCTATAGCCGCGTAAGTACTGGTGTACTACTGTCAGGAAGGACTGCCTTCCTGCGGCTGCTGCCCGCGGAGAAGGCCAACCAACTACTGGAGGAAGTCACCAAGGCTATAGCCGCGTAAGTACTGGTGTACTACTGTCAGGAAGGACTGCCTTCCTGCGGCTGCTGCCCGCGGAGAAGGCCAACCAACTACTGGAGGAAGTCACCAAGGCTATAGCCGCGTAAGTACTGGTGTACTACTGTCAGGAAGGACTGCCTTCCTGCGGCTGCTGCCCGCGGAGAAGGCCAACCAACTACTGGAGGAAGTCACCAAGGCTATAGCCGCGTAAGTACTGGTGTACTACTGTCAGGAAGGACTGCCTTCCTGCGGCTGCTGCCCGCGGAGAAGGCCAACCAACTACTGGAGGAAGTCACCAAGGCTATAGCCGCGTAAGTACTGGTGTACTACTGTCAGGAAGGACTGCCTTCCTGCGGCTGCTGCCCGCGGAGAAGGCCAACCAACTACTGGAGGAAGTCACCAAGGCTATAGCCGCGTAAGTACTGGTGTACTACTGTCAGGAAGGACTGCCTTCCTGCGGCTGCTGCCCGCGGAGAAGGCCAACCAACTACTGGAGGAAGTCACCAAGGCTATAGCCGCGTAAGTACTGGTGTACTACTGTCAGGAAGGACTGCCTTCCTGCGGCTGCTGCCCGCGGAGAAGGCCAACCAACTACTGGAGGAAGTCACCAAGGCTATAGCCGCGTAAGTACTGGTGTACTACTGTCAGGAAGGACTGCCTTCCTGCGGCTGCTGCCCGCGGAGAAGGCCAACCAACTACTGGAGGAAGTCACCAAGGCTATAGCCGCGTAAGTACTGGTGTACTACTGTCAGGAAGGACTGCCTTCCTGCGGCTGCTGCCCGCGGAGAAGGCCAACCAACTACTGGAGGAAGTCACCAAGGCTATAGCCGCGTAAGTACTGGTGTACTACTGTAGGGAAGGACTGCCTTCCTGCGGCTGTTGCCCGCGGAGAAGGCCAACCAACTACTGGAGGAAGTCACCAAGGCTATAGCCGCGTAAGTACTGGTGTACTACTGTAGGGAAGGACTGCCTTCCTGCGGCTGTTGCCCGCGGAGAAGGCCAACCAACTACTGGAGGAAGTCACCAAGGCTATAGCCGCGTAAGTACTGGTGTACTACTGTAGGGAAGGACTGCCTTCCTGCGGCTGTTGCCCGCGGAGAAGGCCAACCAACTACTGGAGGAAGTCACCAAGGCTATAGCCGCGTAAGTACTGGTGTACTACTGTAGAGAAGGACTGCCTTCCTGCGGCTGTTGCCCGCGGAGAAGGCCAACCAACTACTGGAGGAAGTCACCAAGGCTATAGCCGCGTAAGTACTGGTGTACTACTGTAGGGAAGGACTGCCTTCCTGCGGCTGTTGCCCGCGGAGAAGGCCAACCAACTACTGGAGGAAGTCACCAAGGCTATAGCCGCGTAAGTACTGGTGTACTACTGTAGGGAAGGACTGCCTTCCTGCGGCTGTTGCCCGCGGAGAAGGCCAACAAACTACTGGAGGAAGTCACCAAGGCTATAGCCGCGTAAGTACTGGTGTACTACTGTAGGGAAGGACTGCCTTCCTGCGGCTGCTGCCCGCGGAGAAGGCCAACCAACTACTGGAGGAAGTCACCAAGGCTATAGCCGCGTAAGTACTGGTGTACTACTGTCAGGAAGGACTGCCTTCCTGCGGCTGCTGCCCGCGGAGAAGGCCAACCAACTACTGGAGGAAGTCACCAAGGCTATAGCCGCGTAAGTACTGGTGTACTACTGTCAGGAAGGACTGCCTTCCTGCGGCTTCTGCCCGCGGAGAAGGCCAACCAACTACTGGAGGAAGTCTCGAGGGCTATAGCTGCGTAAGTACTGGTGTACTACTGTCAGTATTGAAGGACAAGGGGGGTTACAATTTGTATTCGGTTTGGTTGGTGGTAGGGCTTATTTCAAGTCCGCCTGGCTAGCTACCACCATCTTACCTAAGTCTGACGCCATAACAATAATTTAAAAATTGTTGTGTTCCGGCAGATAGAGGTAAGATAGCCAGTTCCTCAGTGATGACGATTTCGGGTGTAGTGCGCTTCCACCTTCGGCCTTATCGTCACTTAACATCAGTTGAGGTGAAGACCAAGCACTATCCCGTTGTGCATAAAAAAAATCCTTTCATTAGTTTGTCTGTAGACTGTCTACAGGGATTTTGAGAAGAGATGAAACGGATATTAAAGATAGTAAAATACAGGGTGCATTTGTAACCACTCTCCAAATTTTAAGGATGTGTTGAATCTGAACAACTTTCTCCATGAAACATGTGTCGAAATACGCCAAAAAATGTTGGTCATCCCATACTAAACTGATCACGTTATCTCTTTGATTTGTATGAAAAGTCTTTTTTTTCCTATTTGACCCTATGTTTCTTAGAGAAAGTTGTTTAGTTTCATGGACTGAACACATCCTTAAAATTTGGAGAGTGGTTACAAATGCACCCTGTATTTTACTATCTTTAACATCCATTTCATCTCTTCTCAAAATCCCTGTAGACAGTCTACAGACAAACTAAATGCGATTTCAGTAACCTACTAAAACAATTAATACTCTGTATATCGGAAGATGGAACTTCCTTAAATATTTATTTATGTATTAAAAATGTCAAACAAAAATTCATTTTCAGGTTGGGTTACGATGTGGCCCCCAACGGGGTGGAGATCATGGGCGGTTCCGATGAGGGGATCTTCATCTGGTATACACTGAATCTCCTGCATAGTAAGTTACTTATTAGTAAACCCAACCTTTTATTTATATGTGCATAATTACGGGATAGACTTAATTACATAATAGGCATGACGATTTTTTTTTATTTTATGCTTACATAAATTACCTCTTAAAAAAAAAGAAACATTGGTTAAAGAATTATTTCGCTAGCATGAAAACTTCCCGAGATACTACAGTTTGAAATGTACACAAATTGGACTCACCCAAAAACGCTCCATACTTAACGGCTACCTAACTAGTTATGACGTCAAGCCTAGGTAGTTTGTATGCAACGCGTAGGAAATTTGCTCGGCAGCTATATTAAATACTGTGTTTACAAAATGGTTTATTAAACAAATGTGGTATACAATTTACGGTCTAATTAATGGTAATATTTATTTCAATAAATTTCACACTTTTTAAATGGACTTGTCCACCCAACTTTGAAGTGTCATAAAACAAATAATACGCAATATATAAAACCAAGAGGTAAACAAGCTACTCTAAAAGTTTAATATGTTTACGTTTAGTATTTAGTTATTTTAGTCATTAGTCGTCATCCCTATTATGTGGTGCAATCTTATAGAAAACCTTTTGAAAATGAAAATGAAAATGAAAAATTATTTATTTCAGTACCAATAATTTTTTTACAACATGGTGATTGACTCCCTCTTTTAAGTGCATAGTGCACCTGTGCCAGATGAAGTCGCTCTTCCATAAGAAGCAACTAATAATAGGCTTGTTTCCACTAAGAATAAATTGGCTAGCATAAGGTTTCTAATGATTAATCATGTTAAATAGTAACCAAAAAAAACACTTTTTTCATTAAAATAAATAAAGATTACCAATATTTACGGAAAATAAAATCGGCAAAATTGGCCATTTAATCACGTGACATTGAACACCAATCAGAGACGCATGACGTCAAGCCTCGCGAAACCTTTGTTGTTGCTGTCATTTTCACACACACACAAACACACAGCGGTGTATGTGTGTAGGTGTCAAACACGAATGTTTCGCGAGGCGTGACGTCATTCAAGACGCCATGACAGTTTTGGCCTTTTTCGATGTCATTTTGAGTTCATTTCTTAAAACGCAAAATTCATAGGTAAAATGACTTATTTTTCTTAAAATAATATATTTTTGGGGTAAAATAGATACCAAACTTTATTTTTAATATATTTTCCAAATTTTGTCAACTAGCCTATTATAATGGTACAATGTGCATACTTAAGCGATAATGCTAACTAATAATTGTACCAACTAAAACATAAGAAACTTAATAACAAAATATAACTTATAAATTTAATGTGTGTGTGTGTGTGTGTGTGTGTGTGTGTGTGTGTGTGTGAGTCCATAGGTATTAGGTGTCGATTTTCAGGAGATTTTCAGTCTCATCATAGGATAAGGGTTTTAGCCACGCTGATAATCTTTGTCTACATTCGCGAAAGGTTAATGGATATATTTCCAACTTCTTATTAATAATGTTATACAAATAGGATGACAAATAACCATATTGACTTATAACCATATTTTGAGCAATCTTGTTTGATGATTATCGATGCTAATTTCCTAGTAAGGTTTTATTTAGGTTATGTTTGTGAATAAAGGTGCTTTAACACTTGTGTTAACAAACGTTTGTCAATATTTGAACATCTGCGCCCGCGGCATGGGTTCGTATGTCATATCGACCTCGATATGACTAAAATATGTATTAAACGGCGTTAAAACATATTTGACAGGACGATAAAGTTCGTCCTTCGATAAAGAATTTGATCACGTCGACAGAAATCATTCATTCAGTGTGTTTTAAATTCGTTCTTTTGGCGTTGATAAGTTTTAGAAAAGGATCGCACTACACGCGCGCATACTGTACTGCGCGCGTGTCGCGCTCTTTTGTCGACGACCTTTGAGTAGTAGACTATTTATCGACTTCAACCTGTCAAAATGCGCTAATTAAACTGTGCAAGATGGCGGCTCATTGTGATCATTTGGAGATTATGCACGCAGTACGCGATAATTAGTCGAACTTGACATTTCATCGTGACATAGATAATATAATTTATCGAATGATCCATTCACTGTGTCATAATTTTGTCAGGTTTCATAATATGATAAAGACTCGATAAACAGTTTATCGATTGTGCCATGCAACGGGCGCTGACGTGGGAGCAGTTGTTGCAAATCCTTTTGATACATCTCTACAAACATAACACAAAATACCAAATACATTCAAAATGTTCAGGTGTTTTTTTACAGTTTGAAATAGTTTAATAATTAGGAACATTCACCAAAAAAAACATTTATTCGCAGCTGAAACCTGTTACTTGATCTGGTTTTTAATTAAATGAATTTACTTGACAGAAAATGTTATAATTTTTTTTACCATTATAAAATTTAATCAGAAAATTACCTGCTAGTGTGAGCAAGAGCACCTATTATGTATATTGTTACTATACTTTGACGTTAAAAAGTGCCTTTTCTAACGGTATTTTTTTTTCTCTCTATCAGATATAATGGACGGAGAAACAATGGCGGCGTTAGATTTAGGCGGCGGTTCCACACAGATCACATACCAAATATCCGCCGCCGATGCCAATACTGTACCTGCGTCAGATCTGTATTTAGTACCAGCGGGAGGCAACAATATCACTCTTTATACACACAGGTAAGTGGAGTGCGACACATTTTTCCCTCAATCATATATAATGGACGGAGATACAATAATGGCGTTAGATACACAGATCACGTACCAAATATCCGACGCACTGCGTCAGATCTGTATTTAGTATCAGCTGGAGGCAATAATATCACTCTTTATACACATAGGTAAGTCAAGTGCGACACATTTTTCCCTCAATCAGATCTAATGGACGGAGATACATAATGGCGTTAGATACACAGATCACGTACCAAATATCCACCGCCGATGCCAACACTGTGCCCGCGTCAGATCTGTATTTAGTACCAGCGGGAGGAAAAAATATCACTCTTTATACACATAGGTAAGTCAAGTGTGACACATTTTTCCTCAATCTGATATAATGGACGGTGATACAATACTGGCGTTAGATTTAAGCGGCGGTTCCACACAGATCACGTACCAAATATCCGCTGCCGATGCTGGTACTCTGCCTGCGTCAGATCTGTATTTAGTATCAGCGGGACGCAATAATATCACTCTTTATACACATAGGTAAGTCAATAGCGACACATTTTTCCTCAATCATATATAATGGACGGAGATACAATAATGGCGTTAGATACACAGATCACGTACCAAATATCCGCTGCCGATGCCATGCCAACTGTGCTCGCGTCAGATCTGTATTTAGTACCAGCGGGGGGCAACAATATCATTCTTTATACACACAGGTAATACATTTTTTCCCTTGCGCATGTAGCACACCTTCGCCGCGAAACACTGCAGTAGGTTCCCCCATGACTTCAACAAGCGAAACAAATGCCTGTTCTAATGCATAAATTTATCATGCGCGAATTTTCCCGATCGTCTGTTCTACTAAATTGAATATTGAATTACACAAATAAAACACAAACTTTAGAATTCAGTATGGCACTGTGATTGATAAGTATAATTATTTTTGCTGAGATGCGTAAAATAACAGATCATTGACACTGAGTGTCCGGACACGAAAGTGGCGGCGGCCGACGGCCGAGCGGTGGCGGGGCGGCGCGGCAGCGGAGCGGCGGCGGGGCGGGGCGATGAGAACGTGGCCACGAAACTTAGCGGTCGGTCAGCCGCGCTAGTAGTGTTGTGACAGATGGGCTAAATACCATTAAGGGCCCGTGGACCTACCGATTTGACCTACTGGTAGGACCACGGTATACCACTAAAGTAACTTCTTATTTTTTTTTATTTCTATTGATGTGTCAAATGTGATGTTGCTATGGAAACAATTTCTTGTTAAATCAATACCGAAAAATATTCAAAGGACGAAATATATCCTATGTCTAAAAATTTTATTTAGTTCGAAAAAATGGTCTAAGTATAAGCGTTAACTAGTTTCAAAACCGGATTCTTTGCTTATCTTGTGTTTTTTAAATGATGTCCAAGATGCCGACATCCATACTGAATAAATAGGTACTACCTAGTAATCAAACAGACACTATTATATTATTCAACACAACACTACTGTAATCGCGGGCTACCAAATCCAACTAGTTTGTTCATTTGTTTTCGTCGCTCTCCTCCCGCCCGTGCATCGCTCGTCGCCCCGCGCCGCCACCGCCCGTTTCGTGCGCGTCTCCATACTGTGCCATACTGTTGAATGCATCGCCGCCGCTCCGCTGTCGCGCCGCCCCGCTGCCGCTCCGCCGTCGCAGTTTTCGTGCCCGGACACTGACACAAAGTCATAGTTATTATGTTGCTAGCTTACTGGCTTGCTATCTTTAAAAACTAGCATCGTGTATCCCGGGCATAAAAGATATTGAATCTTTTGGGAAATTTGGGTATAATATTCTTCTGGTCCCTTGATTTCCCTCGATCCATGCACATCATTATTGGTAAAAACATCAGTACAGTTACAGTACAAGGCATGTATCTTGAAATTTTTCCGACGGAGAGTGGGGATAAGTTCGCGCATGTGCTCTTGTGAGCGACCAATAGCGCGCGCCCCTCTCCTGCCGCCCGCGCCCCTCACCGCTACGCATGCCCAAAATACGCGTTCCGCGCAATCCCAATCCCGTTCGATTTCAAGATTATATCGTTCGTACTGTACGCCGGTTCTGTATTAACGAACTAATAATGTGTTGCTCATGTTCTCAACGTTTTCGTTCATGCTTCTTCTTTTGCTTAATAAATCAGACATCTTTTCTTAATAATAAGTCAAGCATTTGAACAATATACGCTTCGTTGAATTCTGTACAAAATTCATATTCATTAACAATGTCCCAATTGGATATACTAGAGTGATCTGCACACACTCGAGCTTGAGGAGTGATGTACACCTTGTGTTTAGCGAGAACAAGTTTTCTTAAACGTAATGGCACTCGTTTTCTTTCTGGATGTATGCATTCTGGGATAAAACAACGGCTTGGGATATCTGCGGTGCGACTGTAGCCTTCTAATGTAATCGTTTGAATGCGTTCTCGATGAGCTTTTTTAATCTCTATGCTGAAAGAACTTGAAGAATCTGTTTCAGAGCTTGATTCACTTGGATTTGGGTCAAGGGTGATATCCTCATTATTGTTTCTCTGCTCTACGATTGTAAGGGTTCTGCTTTGCGTAGATGATTGAGCTCGTTGGTAAGTTCTGGCCCTTGTCCAACAAGCATGACATGCTTTGGTATTAGAAGGCATCTGAAACTGAACACGTAATGTCTTGTAATGTACTTGTGTTAATTAGTAAACAGTTTTTGACCGTTGTCATACGTCTTTTAAACTAATAAAATAGTTATGTGTGTAAAATAACCATTTGTTGTATTTTAAAAATAAATATTTCAATAAAGAGTTGGGTGAAGATCAATATACATCAAAAATTGTAAAGATTCTCCCCTTAAACAGACTATATAAAAAATATGATACATTTTTTCAAATCTTCTATATAGTTTTGCTTTCGAAAGTTCACTTTCTTACTATCAATTCTTAAAACGTCAAATCCATACTTATATCATTCAAGCAATGCGATTATGCTATAGTCACTTGCGAAGTCTAGGGGGACAGATTGTGTATTTTTTCATAAATGGCAAAATAAAAAAGTTTGTCATACTAACTTGCAGCGGTCTAATTACATTTGCCATGTAGATCCATTCGTCTTCACCATTATTTATTGGGTGAGAACGTCTCCCACTTCGTTTAGATATCGATATGCCACAACATACGCAGACCGATTCATGGCCCAACCGACGAAGGCCTATGTTCCCATTACTTCTGTTATCTGTCTCTTCAAGCAAATAATTGACACATTCTTGGCACAACATGTCTGGATCATCCACCTAAAAATATTATATTGAATAGATAGTTACTTAATAGATAAAAGAAGGGTTCCGTACCAAAACATGGCATTAAATCACGTCCGTTGTATGAGAACCCCATTTAAAAATTTATTTTATTCTATTTTTAGTATTTGTTGTTATATTGGCAACAGAAATACATAATCTGTGAAAATTTCAACTATCTAGCTATCACGGTTCATGAGATACAGCCTGGTGACAGACAGTCAGACAGACAGACGGACAGCGGAGTCTTAGTAATAGGGTCCCGTTTTTACCCTTTGGGTACGGAACCCTAAAAAGACAATGTTAACTAGTGCCATTTCTCTGGGAGAATCCGGGGCCTGCAGCACAGTTATAAACTACCGCGGGCTTCGGCGTCTTAATATTATTTGTGTGAAAAATTATGTTATGTTATGCTGTGTTACAAATAAACAAACAATTTTTTTATTTATTTAAATAAAAAAAATAAAAAAATTGTTTGTTTGTTTGTTTTTACCCTTTGGGTACGGCACCCTAAAAAGAATTGTAAATCCAAAAATCTAAAAGTTGATAACACCTTAGAAATGTTTTATTAACTAGCAACCTTTTATGAATAATTAGGGAACATAAAATAAATGTTTAGCTTTTTTTTATTAAAATTTTGAGTAAGTATCCACCTCTCTAGCAATCCAATCTTCTATTACAGACAATATCTCTGGACCCATATCTGAGGCACTATATTTATATTGCTGGTTGACTGGAATAGCGATCCAGCAGTTAACGCAGCGGGCCATAATGAAGATAACCTAAAAATGAAATAATAATGAATAACTATAAGAAGTTGTTTTCAGTCAAATAAATCAATTAACACGTCTTTTTGATAAATTATTTCAAAAAACACTAAAGTATCGTCTGCTTTTATTGCTATAAATGATAATTATATTATCTGTGTTACATACTTAACTTGTAGAGTATAAACTTCACAAAATCCGGTTATCGTAACAAAAAATCACACACAATTTAAAACGCTAAGAAAAGAAATATCCGTAAGCAAGCAACAGCAAAGTCGACGTCGGTCGGTAGAATCACAAAAACATTAAAAAACACAAGAGCACCCGAACACATGAGAATATCAGTAACGAATGGTTAGTCACAAACAAAATGGCGGACGTAAGCGTCATTTCACTTGACAGCTGACAGTTGGCGCGTATAGTGACAGTCGGACATCGATGCTGCCAGAGTGGAATAACTTTTGCGTGGTTGTTGCTTAATTTAAAAATGTTGGGGGTATTAAATAGTATATTTTTAAACTAAAAAGGTTTCTTATTTTGTGTCCTTTCTTTAAAATAGAAATCCGTTAGTGTAAGCCGAGTTCTTAAATAAAAAACCAGCCTCCATTGAAAAAACCAAACATATCCTACACAAAGTGTCTTGTTGCTACGATTATTTGAAAGTTATTCTATAGTCTAATTATTAATTCTCTTAAGGTGCTACCTCACCGGGAGCGTTCGCGTGTAATGTAACATTCACTGATGTAATGCTCAAATCTGTAACGTTACATTACACGCGAATGCTCCCGGTGAGGGAGCACCTTAGTTGTTTCATCTCACGAATGCACCTCGGCTATGAATGTTATTAGACGTGCACATACACATTGTTTTAGTGTGTCTAATACGAAAGCGTGCAGACGCACACTAAAACAATGTGCACGTGCACGCCTAACAACATTCATAGCCATACTAAACGTTAAAATTTAATATCATTGATAGATTTTATCTAAAGCGGGGAATTCACTAGACGGACATGCCCGCGGACAAGTCTGCAGACATGCCCGCCGGACCTCGCTACTATAGGTCTGTGCAATGTTTGCTAGTGTAGGACCGTCGCAGTCAGTCTGGCAGACCGCCCATTGCTTGGTCCGCGCGATCTCATTTTGTCTGCGCGGGCACATGTTCGTACAGACATGTCCGTGCGTAAAGCGGGGAATTCACAACCAGACTGCCCGCGACGGGCAGCCCGTCATGGGCAAGTCTGTCCCATGTCTGCTCGTGAATGCTAGGCAACGGGCACGGGCAAGCCCGTCGGCCCGTGCCCGCCGCCTGCCCGGAGAATCGCATTTTGTCTGCGCGGGCACAGGCAAGTCTGATCGTGAATGGTCGCGCCGGGCAGCCCGCCTGCATTTATGCATTGAGAGTGCTACGAGAGTGCATGTTTGTTTCGAATATTTTGAATTTTTCAATTCAATTCTTTCTTTCATTTCCATTTCCAATTACTTACCAATCGCATCCTTGTTTGTAAAAAGTTAAAAGCAAGGAATATATGAATGGCGACCTAAGAAATGCCGCTTACAACGAAGTTATTCAAAAGACGTAGGAAATCAATAAAAATGCTGAAAAAATAATAAAGAATCCATGAGGAATTGTCTCCGTCTTCTTTCTGCCATCGTATTGTACAGTTGACCGAACTGAAGCTCATCGAAAGACTAAATGATGGCCCGCTGTGTGTGTTCTCAATACGGGAAAGTGACAGACTCGGGCCGGGCCGGGCGGCCCGCGGGCAGTCTGATAGTGAATTTCCCGCTTTACTTCTTATTAAGCGGGGAATTCACTAGACGGACATGCCCGCGGGCAGTCTGTACTATCCCCGTCAATTGGTAATGCGCTGTCGCTTTTCAACCACTTCCCTATGTCCGCTGACGTGTCAATTCGCGTCTGTGACGTAAGTCGCGCGGTTGTGGAGTTCTGCATGCCATGCGACAAAAATCGTGAAAAGTAACTTTTTGACGGTTTTTTACGATGCCTATATGTTGATGAGGGTTTTGTATTTTGGTTTAAGTTATATATGATTTGAAAGCTCATTAACTAAAGATTAATTATATATATTTGGTACATTTGATTTCTGCGTATTTGCTTCTTGATTGTGGATTTAAAAAAAATTGGGAGGTTTTTTCTTACTGAGGTGATTTGAAACAGACTGTTTCAACTCTCCTCGTTTTAAATTATATATCAGACAGCAGTCAATAAACAAAGGGCACAAAAAAAATACGTTTTTTAGTGTTTCGTAGCCAAATGGCAAAAAACGGAACTCTTATAGATTCCCTCTCCGTCCCTCTGTCCGTATGTCACAGGCACTTTATTCGGAAACTATTAGGATTACATAGTTGAAACTTGGTAGGTAGATGTATTCTGTAACCGCTTTACGATTTTTATACAAAAATAAAAAATAGGGGGGGGGGGACTCCCTATAGATGGAATTGAAACTAAAAAAAAACAAACATATACGTGCGGGGTGTCTATAGATAGGTCTTTAAAAATTACAATGAGGTTCCTAGAACTATTTTTTCTCAAAGTCAACCGTTTGAAAGATATACACTTCCAAAGTGATATAATGTGTCTTCCCCCTCTAACTTTTAAAATAAGAAAGTTAAAATCTAAAAATATACAGGGTGTTTGGTAAAAGCCTTATAAAGCCGAATATGGTAGATAGGGACCATCAAACTGAACAACTTTTACTATGGGACCAACTCCGAAATCGCGAAAAAAAAAACAGTTGTTTCATACATTTTGATATTTTCGTTGTTATTTTTTGTATGAAACAGCTGATTTTTTTTTCGCGATTTCAGAGTTGGTCCCATAGTAAAAGTTGTTCAGTTTGATGGTCCCTATCTGCCATATTCGGCTTTATAAGGCTTTTACCAAACACCTTGTATAATATGCTGTAGATTTTAATAAACACTTTCAACGAAAATAGATTTGAACTAGATATACTAAAGCAGTTTTAAAAATATAACATATTTTCCAAAACCGCAAATATAAATTTGTCATTTATACAAACATTATGAAAAACATAGTTATTTTTGCAGACAAAAAATGATAGTGGTATTAAATATGGTATGGTAAACCGGTAACTACGGAACCCTACTGCGCGTGGTCCGACACGCACTTGGCTTTTCAATTAATTTTACAAATAGGATGTTATGGTAGTTTTAACTACTTTGGGAGATGATTATTTGTATTAGACCTGTACGTAGTTACCTACTTAGCTGATATAATCAGTTCAAAATATTAATAAAAAAGTTTGTTTCGTATTTAAAACGTTTAATTTTAATGAATACCTTTAAATTAAATCATCATTTTTATTTTACAGGCCTTAATACTTCTCAAAAATCATATGTTTCAACTCTCCTCGACCCCTGTTTCATCTCACCTCAGTATAAGGGGAGTTGAAACAAGTTGACTTGTTTCGGTTAAGTCGATTTTTCACCACAATATTTAACGCTTACAATTTCTTTATATTAGTCATTCGCAAGTGTAAAGAATGACCTATCGATTGGTACTAATATCATACGATTTCTGTCTATAGTATTTGGTGTATGAAACAAAATGTGAAAATTGTTTCAACTCCCCTCGGTCTCCCCTATCAGTTGAAAGTGTTTTATTTCAAGATATTAAACGTCACGTCAAGAGAAAATATTACTATTTTGTGTTCAAAAATGAAAAAAATACAGAAGAGCACACAAACACACAATAGACATTACGCAACGAACAGGCAATCTCAGTTCAAACTAGGCAGGCTATAGTCAGTCAGTCAGTACTACAGTTCTGTTACAACAGCTGCTAGCGCAAGAAAACAAAATGATACTGATGATACTAACGATACTCGTAGAAGGTGTTTAAGTTTACTGCCGGAGCGCGGCGCTTCTGTTTTGAAAGATTTTTAAACACCTGTTTAACTTAGGCACTGTTTAAATGTGATGCTGTTTCTTTCAAACAATATTGTCCAAAATGTGATAGCATGACATTTAAACAGTGTCTAAATTAAACAGGTGTTTAAAAGTCTATTGTAATAACACCGATTGACTTTATATGTTGTATGCGAGAAAATGCGATTAATTTAACAATGTACAACTAAAGTGACTAACTTCAGAGCGCTTGCGGTACATAACGACGTATTTTAATCTGTATTTTTTTCTCTTTGCCATACATTTTCGAGTGAATTTGTAGTGGATCACTATCTATTGTCAATTTATCGCATTGTGTCTATACAGCCTATATGGAGAAATGTATTTTTTTCTCCAGCTACCTCAATCTAGGGCTGCTAGCGGCCCGGTACGGCATCTTCCGCATGGAAGCTGCGGACAACACCACTTCTGAGTTCACCTCCGTGTGCGTCGACCCTATCGTGACGAAGGAGCCCTGGACTTACGCCAACAAGCAGTACAAAGTCAGGTAGGTGGATGATGGTATTATACCTACAATAAAACTAGGCCTTTAGGAAAATATCAGTTTTTTCCTTGCGTGATCGAATCAGAAATGACGAGATCCGCAGAAGAACTAAAGAAACC
Source organism: Agriphila tristella (assembly GCA_928269145.1). Taxonomy (NCBI): domain Eukaryota; kingdom Metazoa; phylum Arthropoda; class Insecta; order Lepidoptera; family Crambidae; genus Agriphila; species Agriphila tristella. Next base: position 23,004,040 of record OV743445.1, read on the forward strand.
GACATCGCTCGAAGGATTGCTCAGCTGAAGTGGCAATGGGCGGGACACATAGCGACAAGAACCGATGGCCGCTGGGGCGGGGCGGTTCTGGAATGGCTCGCGCGCACCGGACGACGCGCCGTGGGTAGGCCCCCGACAAGGGGGACCGGGGGGAGGGGGAAGGTCGCCGAAAGCCACTGGATGCGGGCAGCGCAGGACCGATCGTCGTGTAGATCCTTGGCAGCCGTCCGTCACTCCGCGCGCGAGTTTGAAGCGCTCAGCGTCCTCTGAGAGGACAAATTTCATACGTCAGAAAGGATAAGACCTACGCGATAGAAAGAGAGGCAACTACCAAGCGAGTGTTTTGGAGCGAAGGGAGCGCTGTGCGACCTGAATTGCACTTTATTGTGTCGGGGCTAGAGTCGCTATTTATATAAACGATTCTGCGGAGTGCAAATTCTGTACGCTAGTACTATTATCTATTCTGTGTCCTTGGGGGAGGCCTATACCCAGCAGTGGGTGTCGTGCGGCTGATATGATGATTGATGAAGTCTTTTGAACAAGACAGTCCTTTAGCTGATATTTATTATGTTTTAGTTAGAATTTTTGTATAAAATTAGTTGTTTTTTTTCTCGTCCCATTTAGCTGTGTAATAAACATTGCGCTTAGTAAGCCATGAGGCCTACTTTTTGATTTTGACTGCTCAAAAAGAGCCTTTCTGACCTGTGGAACACCAAAGTATTTCACCTAGGTGTTCCACGGTTAACTTTCTGTACCCCTGGTTCACCTATTAGAAATTACCCATATTGACAAATCTCTTCAGCACGTGTTTCGGTGTTTATTTTTAGATGATAATGCTTAAATTTTTCCCTTAGCGGAGCACCTCGCCACGGGCTGAAACGCGAGGCCGTAGTGAACCAGTGCCACGCCATAGTATACAAATACATGCGCGCCACTATAGACTGGGAACCGCAGCATCCGCCGCGGGGCAGCGTGGCCGCTATGAGCTACTTCTACGACGTGGCGGCCGACGCGGGCATTATAGGTGTGTATACTGTTACATTGTGGCATCGTTTAGGCGCAGAATGTCCAATTCGCAAAATGTCCAGCGGTCGTAAAACGTCCAATTCGCAAAATGTTCATTTCGCAAAATGTTCAGTTCGCAAAATGTCCAATTCGCAAAATGTCCAGTTTGCAGAACGTCCAGTTCGCAAAAATGTCCAATATCCTTGACTAGCGACCTTCCCCGACTTTGCACGAGTTCCCGTGGGAATATCAGGACAAAAACTGTTCTATGTTACTCACTGATAATGTAGCCTTAACAGGTGAAAGAATTTTATGGGCGGTACATTTTCTTTATCTAACCCTGTAGGTTTGAAAACATTTTTATTCTCATAAGAACGAGTCAGGAATATTGGACATTTTATCGAACTGGACATTTTGCGAACTGGACATCTTGCGAATTAGACATTTTGCGAATTGGACGTTTTGAAACCACTGGACATTTTGCGAATTGGACATTCTGCGCCTAAACGTGCGTCCGTTTTGTTTATGTGTCCCATTTACAGTGTACTAGCGAGTCACTTTGGGCAGCGTGGCCGCTATGAGCTTCTTCTACGACGTATAGGCATAATAACAGCCCAACCAATACGACACATACAAACTGCCATTCCGTGTTGTGTAGATGTAATGAAGGGCGGCACTGTGACCGTGGGCCAGTACCGCGCGGCGGCGCTGCGCGCGTGCTCCGCGTCCAACGTGGACCAGCCGTGGGCCTGCGTGGGCTTGGTCTATGTGTGCACACTGTTACACGACACATACAAACTGCCTCTACGTGTTGTGTAGATGTAATGAAGGGCGGCACTGTGACCGTGGGCCAGTACCGCGCGGCGGCGCTGCGCGCGTGCTCCGCGTCCAACGTGGACCAGCCGTGGGCCTGCGTGGGCTTGGTCTATGTGTGCACACTGTTACACGACACATACAAACTGCCTCTACGTGTTGTGTAGATGTAATGAAGGGCGGCACTGTGACCGTGGGCCAGTACCGCGCGGCGGCGCTGCGCGCGTGCTCCGCGTCCAACGTGGACCAGCCGTGGGCCTGCGTGGGCTTGGTCTATGTGTGCACACTGTTACACGACACATACAAACTGCCTCTACGTGTTGTGTAGATGTAATGAAGGGCGGCACTGTGACCGTGGGCCAGTACCGCGCGGCGGCGCTGCGCGCGTGCTCCGCGTCCAACGTGGACCAGCCGTGGGCCTGCGTGGGCTTGGTCTATGTGTGCACACTGTTACACGACACATACAAACTGCCTCTACGTGTTGTGTAGATGTAATGAAGGGCGGCACTGTGACCGTGGGCCAGTACCGCGCGGCGGCGCTGCGCGCGTGCTCCGCGTCCAACGTGGACCAGCCGTGGGCCTGCGTGGGCTTGGTCTATGTGTGCACACTGTTACACGACACATACAAACTGCCTCTACGTGTTGTGTAGATGTAATGAAGGGCGGCACTGTGACCGTGGGCCAGTACCGCGCGGCGGCGCTGCGCGCGTGCTCCGCGTCCAACGTGGACCAGCCGTGGGCCTGCGTGGGCTTGGTCTATGTGTGCACACTGTTACACGACACATACAAACTGCCTCTACGTGTTGTGTAGATGTAATGAAGGGCGGCACTGTGACCGTGGGCCAGTACCGCGCGGCGGCGCTGCGCGCGTGCTCCGCGTCCAACGTGGACCAGCCGTGGGCCTGCGTGGGCTTGGTCTATGTGTGCACACTGTTACACGACACATACAAACTGCCTCTACGTGTTGTGTAGATGTAATGAAGGGCGGCACTGTGACCGTGGGCCAGTACCGCGCGGCGGCGCTGCGCGCGTGCTCCGCGTCCAACGTGGACCAGCCGTGGGCCTGCGTGGGCTTGGTCTATGTGTGCACACTGTTACACGACACATACAAACTGCCTCTACGTGTTGTGTAGATGTAATGAAGGGCGGCACTGTGACCGTGGGCCAGTACCGCGCGGCGGCGCTGCGCGCGTGCTCCGCGTCCAACGTGGACCAGCCGTGGGCCTGCGTGGGCTTGGTCTATGTGTGCACACTGTTACACGACACATACAAACTGCCTCTACGTGTTGTGTAGATGTAATGAAGGGCGGCACTGTGACCGTGGGCCAGTACCGCGCGGCGGCGCTGCGCGCGTGCTCCGCGTCCAACGTGGACCAGCCGTGGGCCTGCGTGGGCTTGGTCTATGTGTGCACACTGTTACACGACACATACAAACTGCCTCTACGTGTTGTGTAGATGTAATGAAGGGCGGCACTGTGACCGTGGGCCAGTACCGCGCGGCGGCGCTGCGCGCGTGCTCCGCGTCCAACGTGGACCAGCCGTGGGCCTGCGTGGACTTGGTCTACGTACTCACGCTGCTACACGACGCGTACAAACTCAAGGACTCCGATCCCGTATCGGTGAGTACAATCATTATTAAGAGGCTTGTTCCATTCCATTTCACTTCATTTATTCTACTCCATTTCTTTTACTCCATTCCTTCTACTTCATTCTTTCTACTCCCTTCTTTCTAGTTAGACTTTATTCGCTTCTACTCCATTCCACTTTATTCCATTCTACTCCAAAGTTAAAGTTATTTATTGCCCTTTAAGTTGTACACAAGACAGAACGACAAGTTAATTAAACAGTCGGAAACAGCTTTTATTATGTAGGGCATAAAGACGGTCTCAAGATCAATATGTAAAGTCTGAAGTGCCGTCGTGTGTACATACAGTGTTATATTACAATAAATAATTAAAACGCTTCAAAAACAGAATCGAAACATAAAACCCTGCAAGAGCAAAGCAACTAAGCATACAAATAAATATCGAATTAATAAAAAACAAAAATATATATTATAGTCTAACTATGACTCTCATTTTCTACAGCTATGATATCTATTAAATAACACGGCAACTTCAAAAGTTAAATTATATTAAAATTAATTCACCTATTCTCCATTCCACTCCAATTCTTCTATTCCATTCCACTTCATTCTTCTATTCCATTACATTTTCTATTGCTGTTAATTTTATTCTACTCCATTAAGATCCAATTCATTTCATACCAAGTTAGCCATAGTTTTATTTTATTGAACAATGTAAATTCTAAACAAATTTAAAAATATAAATAAACATTTTATGTGAGCGAATCAGCTAATAATCATATTACAAGTAAAGTGTCGTTTATTTATTCAAAGTAACGTAGTCCCATAAATTATGGCTACTTTTGTTAAAATTAAATACAAGGCGATATGGAAGAAAAACTATTGACACATATGTTTGTTGTATTCATTACGCCACAAAACAACAACGGTTTTCAATTTCGCCTACAAGTTAAATGACTCAATTAATAGAAGTTTTACATTATTTTATTTATTAATTTATATTTACGACGACTTCTATCCACTGTTTGATTTCTGTCTATACAAACTTGGCGCTTCACATAATAAAACTGTCATGATGCGTGTCTGTGGGACATTAATCTTTCTTCTTTTATTCCTATTCTGTTCACGCAGTCCGTCTTTGGAACTCTCTAACAGAACGTATCAGAAAGTTCCTTTCTAAATCATGCCAGGAGTCATTTCCTTTTTTTATTTTATGTATTACCTACTAAGACTGTCCTCTAAATAGTTGCACCCACTCCCTTACTGTCTTGTATGTATCTTATATCTCTTTCTCCCAAGGTTGCCTGGAAGAGATTGTTGTTTACTTGCTCTTTAAGTGTTGTGTGTACTTTCTTCTTTGTTCTGTTTCTTTGTTTGTAATGTGTTTTCGTGTGCAATAAAGAATATTATCATAATAATCTAAACATAAATAAATGACTTCTGGTGTATCTTCACCAAATCGCTCTCCCTTCTCTTGCAATTTCATCAGAGGAATGCTTTAAGCGCCATAGGGCATGCAATAGTGCATGCCTTATACTTAAAAAAGTAAACATTTGTTTGGTATGCGTTTGACGCAAAGACGAATTGAAGTTTGAAGACGAAAGGGTAAAAAATTGGGTGAAGACACCCTAATGGTCTGTCTTCACCGAGTTGCTTCAATCAAGTCAACTTCAAAAGCTTTCAATATTGCCTCCAAACCGTGCCCTTTCAACTTCAATCATTTTAACTTTCTGCCATACAAATTTGACGTTTTTTTAAAGCATGCAATATTGCATGCCTCTGTTCAAAGCGCAAGAGGAATGCGATAGCGCACAGCGTCAATGAAAGTGAAAGGGAAAGCGATCGTATGAAGACACCTTATCGAATACTGTCTGAAGTGAAATAAAACACTTTTTAACGGATACTAGCGCTGATTTATTGAAAGTACTTTGGTAATTAGTTGGAATTTGGTTTGATTTTTGATCCCCCGTGACTACGGCCGCTGAAAAGGTGCCGAAACGTCGGAAAATAAAAAATCAAACCAAATACAAACTAATTACCAAAGTATTTTCAATAAAACCGCGCTAGTATCCGTTAAAAAGTGTTTTATTTCATGGCTAGTTAGCGCGTAAGCTTGGGAGGTAAATACTGTCTGAAGTGATATTTTTTTCCGTAGCTTTTCAAAAAGGTGAACGGGCACGAAGTGTCGTGGGCTTTAGGGCTCGCTTACACCACCGTCATGAACCGGCGAGCCGTCGCTCCGCCCGCTTAAAACCGACGTTACACTTTACAAAATTTAGGAAATTTAATAAAGGTATACTTAATGAGAAGCAGAGCGGTTTCACACATAGAAATAAATCATGATAAAATTTGAATAAAAAGACGGGTCAATATAACGTCACCTTTGTTAAAATCTGTATTTTTGTGTGGAGTAATGTGATGATTTAATAAAAAGTGAACTCGTTATTTCATCTTGATTTGTTTCTGTGGTTTTCACCGTCACGTTTGACCCAAACACAGATTTTATCTTCCGACTTCCTTAATAGGATCCCTACAAATATGGATACTGTAATAAGCGCTTTACCAGGGTTGCCAGTAATAGTGATGATTTATCTATTTATAACTATACATTAAGTATTACATGTTTTTATTTTTTTTCATCTTATTGGCAAGTTCACATTCAATCCTTACCTCCTTACTAATATTGTAAATGCGAAAGTCCGTTTGTTTGTTTATTTGTTTGTTATTTCTTAACGTCTTAAGTGCTTAAACGATCATCATGAAATTGCACACACGTTATTAGGGGTATAGATAGACAAATTGTTCCAGATGGATAAACAAAATACTATCCACGCAGACGAAGTCGCGGGCGGCCGCTAGTAATATTATAAAATATTATAATAAATAAAAAATATAAATGAATGCCAGTTTTTTTTGTTTGTTACGCCTTAACGAGTTAAGTTAAGTACTAAACCGATCGTCATGAAATTTTGCATACACGTTGTCAGGGGTACAGAGAAGTACATAGGGTACTTTTTGTCCACAAAAATACTGTTCCCGAGGGATAGCAAAACACTTTCCACGCAGACGAAGTCGCGGGCGGCCGCTGGTTCTATGTAATGTATAGTAACATTAGATAGTTGATACTACCTTGTGTCAGCGCATCGTTCTTAACTTGAAAGTCAGGTCTAGGCCAGAGTACAGTACGAGGCATATATTTTGAATTTTTTTCGACGGAGTGGGGATAAGTTCGCGCATGTGCTCTTGAGAGCGACCAATAGCGCGCGCCCCTCACCGCTACGCGTACCCAAATTACGCGTTCCGCGCAATCCCCACCCGATTTCAAGATATATGCCTCGTACTGTAGTAAGACTCATGATATTACTAGGCACTAGCGGCCGCCCGCGACTTCGTCTGCGTGGACAGTTATTTATCTATCCCTCGGGAACAGTATCTTTTTTCTGGATGAATGGTCCCTATGTCCTTCTCTGTACCCTTGAAAACGTGTATACAAAATTTCATGATAATCGGTTGAGTAGTTAAGACGTGAAGGTGTAACAAACAAACAAACAAATAAACAAACAAACAAACGGACTATTTATAATATTAGTAAGGATGCCGCATGGAGCATACATTTTATTATACACCACAAGTATTTTTTATCTAAATATGCAGCTGTTTTAAACCGCAATTCCTTTACAAATTGTGATTATGTACTATTATAAGAACACTCGACAGCGCATCAGCATTGAATAACTAATTTTTCTAATTCACATTTTTTTTTTATTATATTGTAATAAGAAAAGACATAATTTCAAATTAAAAGCCCTGGCCCAAAATTAAATATAAGTGACCTAGAATTCAAAATATGTATAAGTCGACTTTTCTGTTTTGAGAGATGCAAACATATTATACCTTCTTACTATAATCTTTTCACACAAAGTTAATAAATATTTTAATACATATAACCGAATTATACACATATTTTTTCTATAAATTTACTGTCTGGCAACCTTGGTTATGAGTGCATTTTTTTGAAGATCAAGTGATTATGAATTTGTATTAAATTATTTAAAGGGTCGCTATTAATTAAAAAAGCACTCAGGAGAGTAAAAAGGAGATTTACTATCCGCGTCAATTGGTAATGCGCCTGGCGGCCATGATTTTAACCTCAAAAACGAAAAACAATTGTAATTTTCTCATATACCTAGACCCTTTTTTATTGAAAATAAGAATTCAATAATTAATATATTATATTACCTATTAGAATTTTACTGTTTTTTGACATTTTTAGTTGCGGATGACGATGATGTGTATGTTAATTTGACAAGGTTCCAGCGCATTACCAATTGACGGGGATAGTAAATTAATTTTTCTTCAAAAACAAAAATGTTGAAAACTTGACAAGAATACAGAGCATAGACTTAATAAAAATGTTTAAATAACAAAAGCATTGAAAGCTACTTAAATGACATTATTTTATTAAAATATGAGAAAAAGTAAAAAATCATTTGTAAAATTAATACCTAACAAACACTTTTACAGATACATATATGTAGAATATATATTGTCGCTTCACCGTTATAATACGTATGTATAGTATAGTACATTATGAACCATTAAACATATAATTGTAATAATCACATTTGTCACGCTTTAGTCAAACTTATATGAAAGTAGTTAGCTAACTCTTAACAACGTTAGTTTTTGTTTAATTTGATTGTAATTACTTAAATTTATTTTGAATTAAAATTATTTTTCTAAGCCTTAGAACTTAAAATCTAAGGCCCTCCGCTGCCTTGAGCGGGATCCCGGCGCGGGCGTCCGCTCCGGGTGCTGTTTCCTGTATATTCATAGAGCAGCGCTGCGTGTGGCGGATTGCCCGCCGCACGCAGCGCGGGTGGCGAGCCCGCCTCGCGGGGTAGGAGAGCACGCTCGCGGGTCCCACGCGGCGGGTCACGCGAGCGGGGCTGTTTTTGAAAATCGGCGCCGATACGTGATCCGTATCGCCCGCGCCGTGCCTGTACAGTCATGAAGGAAATGCAATCTCACCATTTGATATGGAATGGGATTAGTGAGGCAAGAAATAATTTAGTTAAACGTTTTTAGGGTTCCGTACCCAAAGGGTAAAAACGGGACCCTATTACTAAGACTCCGCTGTCCGTCTCTGTCTGTCTGTCTGTCACCAGGCTGTATCTCATGAACCGTGATAGCTAGACAGTTGAAATTTTTACAGATGATGTATTTCTGTTGCCGCTATAACAACAAATACTAAAAACAGAATAAAATAAATATTTAAGGGGGCTCCCATACATCAAACGTGATTTTTAGGGTTCCGTACCCAAAGGGTAAAAACGGGACCCTATTACTAAGACTCCGCTGTCCGTCTGTGTTTGTCTGTCTGTCACCAGGCTGTATCTCATGAACCGTGATAGCTATAAGACAGGTGAAATTTTCACAGATAATGTATTTCTGTTGCCGCTATAACAACAAATACTAAAAACAGAAAAAATACAACAAAGGTGATTTTTTTTGCTGTTTTTTGGTACGGAACCCTTCGTGCGCGAGTCCGACTAGCACTTGGCCGGTTTTTAATTTTTGCTGTATTTTGGTACTGAACCCTTCGTGCGCGAGTCCGACTCGCACTTGGCCGGTTTTTTTTACCATGGTCGCTCTCTTGTTTATTTATTTCTTTGTCCACAAATTTTGCAAACCATTTTATTGACTGAGCGAGCGCGAAGCGCAAGCGAACCGTCTCTGATTCAGCCCCCCTAGCCAAAAAAAACATTTGCAAATTTTCGCTATCGCTTCGCTTCGAAACATGTATGGATTAGACGTTTTAAAATTCGATTGTTAACGAAACCTTATGTCAATCCCATACATGTTTCGAAAGCGAAGCCATAACGAAGATTAGTGAATGTTACTTTGGCTAGGCCCTCAGGTTAGACAAAATTTATTTCGTATGTCTTTCCGCCTGTCCGTTGGCTGTCCGTTTGTTCTTCTCTACAGGTCGCATTTCTCCACCGATTCTCGTGAAATTTTGTGAGCAGATTCGAAAATTATATAGATTTTATTTGTCGAGCCAGTTTTTTGTCTAAAACAATCACCATAACATTTCAAAAAATGTTCAAAAGTAGAAAATCTATGAATACTTACCTACACCATAAATAATATAGGTACCAAACAGTAGTGTGCGCTTTTAAATCTTCTTGGCTGCATCTATTAGATTATTTTTTAAACAACATACAATTTGAGCTAATTTTTAAAGCAAGGCCCTCGTGAGGTTGAAACTTTGAACATATTCGTACGTAGGTCAGACTGGAAGACAGTGCAATTTATTATGATGTGATTGAGCCGGAAAAAGGCCACAGGAAATTGGGCTGGTCACCCGCGTGGCCAAGATTGTACTGGTGGCGGCGCTGGCATCCGTATAATAGTCCGTCGCGACCGCCCGCGACGGGCCATTTGTCCGCGACGGATCACGGTGCGGGAGCACGGCGCGGGTCCCCGCGACGGGCTGTTTGTCCGCGACGGAGCACGGCGCGGGCCCCCGCGACGGGCTCCCGCACCGTGTACCCGCGCCGGGATCCCGCTCAAGGCAGCGGAGGGCCTAAAGAGTGCGTAACACCTTATTCTGTACAATAAATCGGTACCGAGATCGCAAGCCTTATTGTCTATGAAATAGGGTTTAAAATTGAATGCAATGTTTTTCGGCTTTGGAATGCGCCGGTGCTCAACAGATGTCGTGCTTTTGTAATTTGATGCTAAAGAGGGTATACTGGGGTGATTAGCAACTTGGGTGGTGAGCAACATCGACATTTTCAATAGAAAAATAACAAAAAATCCAAATAAACCGTTTGGTTTCATATTTTTTTTTTTCTATAAAACTAATAAAGTCATATTTTTCTATAAAACTAATGAAAATGTCGCTGTTGTTATTTACCACTCGAGTTGCTAATTACCCCCCAGTTTACTTTGCTTGATATACATTTTTATTACACTCTGAATACTTTGTCAGGTTCAGTGGGGCTAAAGTTGCAAGATTTTGGATGAAACGTACAATGTATTGGATTTGAAACACTTAAATAGTGACATTAAAATATGAATCATCTGAAATCTGTATTGGTAGGTAAGTACGGTCAATGGCACGCTGGGCTTCCACGACAGTGTAATGATATTCAATCAATTTCATACTTAAATGCAAAGCTGTTAAGGTTCAAAGTAAATTACACATTTTTGACAGTTTTGTATAACCTCATGTGCTGCTGACTGTACTTTAAATGTTTTCGTTGAAATAATAATTTAGGCTAAATAATCTTTGACCATTCCGCGCCTAAAGGAATGTTCACAAATACTGATATCTGAAAAAATATACAAAAACAGTGCTTAAATCGGACTTCATCACGTTTGTCAACTCACTTTCACTAACAAATTAAATGATTTTGTCAATAACGATAATTAAATGTTGAATAATAGAAATTGTGGTTATGTAACTAAAACGTAACATTTTATGATGTTTAATAAAATGTTGCATCCAAAATCTTTCACCTTTTACAGTCGCAGATTATTTCGTTTTGTGAATGTTCTGATGTATCTACAGCATACTATTGTATATTCTTTGGTACAAACACTAAATATTATTTTCTTTTTAGTTGTTGGTGCCATCGCTTGACTCGATCGAATAACCATATAAGTTTGAGTATCGCTGACACAAGCTATAGAACTTTGTATCTCATTTTATGTTTACCTCTTTGGTCCCTCAATGTGATAATGGGTATTTTTTATTAAATGACATTACGTTTTTGTTGTATCGAAATAATTTCTTAGAAATAAAATAAAAATATATTATACGTACCTATATACAACCCGGTCGAGTTAACTCGGGACCTGAAGCGCGATAGACCCCTCTCGATTTCTCCTTTCCTCACGCCACCATTGTCTATTTTTTGAAAGTTTTCGTTAAATTATCGATAAATTATCGCTAACGAATGTACTTACCCTATTGGCATGACGTCAGTGGCGTGAGGCAAGGAGAAAACGAGAGGGGTCTATCGCGCTTCAGGTCCCGAGTTAACTCGACCGGGTTATACTTAAGTTTTGCCTCTCAGGCACAAACAAATCACACGCAATTCGTGTGCGAGTTTTTATTTTTTTTAACTAAAGTAGTTTTATTTCTGAGAAATTACTAGATAGTATTGGTAATATGACAAAGTGGCATGTTTTGTCATAAGAAGTGAAGCGATATTTTTACTCGGTGAGTAACTGAGAAGCCATGTTGAGTACTCGATTCTGCCTTATTTCCACACACTTATTCACATTTTTTAAATTTTATAATAAAAAAATGTATACTACGTAGCCTTATTTCATCTGGGCATATGGTTTTTTTTATCCTTGTTCCATTGTAAAAAGAGGTTGTAATTGTATTTGAACTTAAAGTGTGTATTGATAGGATCGAGGTTATGAAATACTCTTGTGTATATGTGTAACATAAGATTATCCACTTTGATTGGTAGCTTGTTAGTGTGAGGTGGTAAATACAAACAAGCGAGTAAAAAAATAAAACAATTGTGGAAAAAAAATGTTTTTTTTCAGTAGCAACATTTTATGTTGCGTAAAAGGCACGATAATGTAAATAAAGGATTTTGGTATATTATTGTCGTTTTATATGGAAAATTACCATCTCACACTACGCTATAACTTGATGTCTAATTAATTGATGTATAGGGACAGTGTTGCCATATCCTATTTGCGATTTTTTCCTAGAGATTAACAGAAAAGGATGGTTGTGCGAATAAGTAGTCGCGTTTTATTTATTTTGTAATTATCTAAGTGAATATTAATAAGTTTGTTACAATTCTAAATTGTCCATCCATTATTATTAATAGTAAATTATTCAAAAACGATCTGACAACTCTGCCTCTATTTTGTCATTTAGTTTGTTTAAAGTAAACAATTTTATATAAATTTATTGACATTTATTCAGATGTTTTTATATTCAATTTATTGATATATAGAATAAAATATATATAATTAAATATGTTTGCACATTTATTAATGTATATTTGTGAATTACAGTATTGATGCACAATTTAATGTATAAAATGTTTAATGTTCTGCAGTTGGAGGTTGACATAATTTTTTGAAGAATTTCTGTGGTTAGTTTTTTTTTAATTACAATAATTACTGACTACTTTATGAGAAGTATACCATACCGGTGATATAAGTTGTGAACAATTGACGATGTTATTTTTGGTTATGAGAATAAAAGGTGGTTCTTTACAAAATTGTGGTTTTTGATTATTGCTTAAACACCTTAAGGGTAAACATTAGCACGTGACTCTCTATTGTAGTAGGCTCATAACGTGATTTTCCAGGATTTTAGCTTTTTACACGACTGCCCAAAAAGGAGTGTGTATAATAATAATAATAAATAATTTTTATTTATTACCACACACTTTAAATGTTGTACATAAGGATTTCTTACAGACAAGTACAAGCTTAAAACTAATTATAATAACAATCAACAAATTGTAGCATATGCAGCTGAACTAGGATAATAAATCCTGTATTTCAACATACAGCGCCCACTAGCCTCAGAGTTGTAATAAAAGTTAAGCCATATCCATACAATCGGTCCAGAAATATGCAACTTAAATTTATCAACTTAATTTAAATTCTAAATTTAATTTAAAATAATTGTTTCTGAGTATGTGTTCAGGGTTCATGTATGTTTGTGGGTATGTGAGTTTCTTTATTCCACCATAACTTCTAATAATTGCTAAACGGATTTAAATGTATGGAGTATCGTTAGAATCCTTACATTATTCCTAGTAACACTGGCTATATTTTTTTTAAATGTTAATATGGCGACTGTACGACGCCATTTTCAAATGTGAAAAAAAAATGTTTTTCTTCAATTATTACAATATGGGCATCAAATGAAAGGCCTTTATGAGCAGTTGAGCACATTTCAGAACTATAAAATTTGTCACTAAAATGTGTGAAATAAAAATAAATAAATTTAAAAAATATTAAAAACACGACTGCCCTGCCAAAAACGAACTAAAAAGTTAAATAACAAGTGCCATTGCAGTCGAGGAACCTCTTTGATTAAAAATTGTCCCACAAAACTGTCCCTTGACTGCAATGACACTTGTTATTTAACTTTTTAGTTCGTTTTTTTATTTTTATTTTTTATTTATTTTTTATTTATTTATTTATATTCAGGCAACGATGGCCCATAGATATATACCTTAAAAACTAAACATATATAATTTATAAAACAAATTTTGTTAGTAAATAACTTAAAAAAATATGTTAGTAAAAAAAAAAAAAAAGTGTTTGGCAGGGCAGTCGTTTTTGATTTAATTTTTTTTTATTTATTTATTTTTATACACAATTTCTCATTAAATGCAATGTGTTTGTAGTATTTACCGAATACAACTTACTACTACAGCAGCTGTAGATAGTTTGCAATTTCCTACAAGAAAATATTAGTTAAGACTAATTAGGGGGATCTAAATAACTTAGTGCTCCTGTGCATATTATGCTGTTTCGTACTAAGAATATTTAGAAAATACTTATCAATAATAATTATTTAGGTATATTTTCACAAAAAAAGGTTTTTACAGAAGACCCATTTCTTTCTCTATTTTATTTATGTACATCTATATCTGCTATACTTCGAGAAAGAGATCTCTCGTCGAATCCAACTCGGGTGGGCAGCATTCGGGAAGCTTCGAAAAATCTTCGCGTCCGACTTACCTCAGTGTCTCAAGACGAAAGTCTATGACCAGTGTGTGTTGCCAGTGATGACTTACGGCAGTGAAACGTGGCCGCTAACTATGGGTCTCATAAGGAGGCTCAAGGTCACTCAGCGTGCAATGGAGAGAGCCATGCTCGGCGTTTCTCTACGTGATCAAATCAGAAACGAGGAGATCCGCAGGAGAACTAAAGTAACCGACATCGCTCGAAGGATTGCTCAGCTGAAGTGGCAATGGGCGGGACACATAGCGAGAAGAACCGATGGCCGTTGGGGCAGAAAGGTTCTGGAATGGCGACCGCGCACCGGACGACGCTCCGTGGGTAGGCCCCCGACAAGGTGGACCGACGATCTGGTGGAGGTCGCGGAAAGCCAGTGGATGCAGGTAGCGCAGGACCGATCTTCGTGGAGATCCTTAGGGGAGGCTTATACCCAGCAGTGGGTGTCGTGTGGCTGATATGATGATGATATCTGCTATCCTTCTAGTATTTTTGCACCCACTCCCCATCTGTCCTCTTCCCTTTAATATTTTTCTACTCAAGGTTGCCTGGAAGAGACTGCTACATAGCAGTAAGGCCGCCTTTTGTGTACTTGTCTATGTTTATTGTTTGCTTCTTTGTAATGTCTTTTTCTAGTCTGCAATAAAGCGTTTTATTATTTTACATCATACTGCTCGGCAACTAGGATTTACTAGTATAGTAAGAGGCCGTGTAAGTTGGCATGTGCAACACAGTGCATTGTTTAGATAGAACGTTCCATTTTCAAATCACTTTACAATTCAAGCGTGGGTGAATGGTTTTATTGTAAAGTAACTTTACAATTCAAGCTATGTCAAACTCCTTAGTGAACCAATTTCTTTTCTTATAAAATGACGAAACTTTTTACTAAAAAAAAAAAACTATGAAAATTGCAAAACTCCTTGTTCAAACAATTTTTTTTTCATAAAATGACAACATTCATTTTGAAAGCGCGAAAAAAATCAGCTGTTTAACATTTCGATGGAGTAGGCATTTTACTTTTGTATGGAACAGCAGATTTTTTTTCGTGATTTTTCCCATAATGAAACTTGTTCAGTTTGATGGTATGATCAACCCCACGAGAGGTTTTTAATGAACGATGTAAAGTAGTATGCTTACCTCGGTTGTAAGTAGCTATGACACCCTCGAACTATATTCGCCCTTGCTCGCTTCGCTCGCTCGGGCGTCTAAATATCTCGGGTCCACTCGATCCATTAGCGCCCTTTGCGAGCTGCGCTCGCACGGGCGCCAAATTGGATCTTGTTCTGTAATAGCTCACTTACGTCCCTTGTGTAACAAACTACTATTATTATTATTAATATTCTGTTGCCCTATCTGAAAACTCCGCTACTTTGGTAATTGAAAAAAAATATGTGGGAAAACAAATAAAATAGGCACTTATCGAGAAATACCCTTGAGTTCTCATATTTAAGTAAAATATTTCAATATTTTTTGTAGTTCTTATTATTACGTAGTTAAAGTTGATAATACTTCGCTTACCCCGCTGATTATAGCTATTGTCTTTTGTTTGAATCAATTAAATAAACAAAATACATAACAATCATTAATAAACTATCGTGACATTAGAAAATAAACTATGCCGTTATTTGTATAAGTTTGTGAAGTTTTTTATTTTGTATTGATTGAAAAACAGCTATGGGTGAGCGTATATTTTAATTCTGCATACCTATAATTTATTAATTAAATGGGTTTACGTTTATTTTGGATTATAAATGATCAATTAATTATCAGCTGAGTATGAGTGCGTGGTACCAGACGCGCTGTACGCGGTTGTACGCACGTCGCAGGCGGTCTGGGCTGCGTGTGTGCGGCTCGAACGAGTGCACGCCGGGTGGAAAATGCGTCTGTCAACGCCGCTAGGGGGTGTCAACATCGCACTAACTGCTGCACTGGGTAAAAATAGTTTGGTCTTTATCATTATTAGCTGAACCGAGTGCCTAGTATGAGTGCGTAGCATCAAACGCGATGTACGCGGTTGTACGCGCGTTGCTGGTGGTCTTGGCTGCGGCAGCGCGACTCGAACGACTGTGTTTACCGGGTGTGGAGTTACCATTTCAAAATTTGGAAAGTCCTGACAAAATGCCGGACATTTCAATAAAAGTCCAGAAATTTTTTTTATTCAAAAAGATCTGACTGAAGTATAGCATCAAAATGACGTCTTCGGCCACGCCATGTTAACACGTTTTTATTAGGTTGCTTTCTCGTTTGTTTGTTTGTCCGCAAAGTTTGCGAACGATTTTAAACTAGCTTCCCGATGAGCTAGAGACTTGAAACTTTGAACATAGGTCAGAACTGGAATACAATGCAATATTATGGTGTCATTGAGCTGGTCTGATGATGGATCTGGAAGAAGGCCACAGGAACTTAATGATGCAACCATAAAATCCCATTGTGATTAGGCTTGTTAGAATCGTCTTGACGAGAAGTCTAATGGGAGATAAGGTCCAGGGTCTGATGATGAAGCTGGAAGGCCATGCCAAAGGAACTCAATATTGAAACCGTGCAATCCCATCGAGTTTGGGCTAGTTTGAATCATCTTGACGAGTTCTTTGTTGGGAAATAGTTTCCAGGGTCTGATGATGGAGCCGGAAGAAGGGCACTGGGACTCTGTAGTAAAACCATGCAACACCATCGAGATTGGGCTCGTTTGAATCGTTTTGACGAGTGCTCCGATACGAGATGATGTTTTTTTAGTCTTAGCTCGTTAACTAAAAAGCATAAAATAATAATTTACTGAAAAAAAATATTTTTTAAAAACACGTTTTTAAAACGGACTAAATTATTACAAAAAAATCGGACTAAAAATATTAAAACGGACAAGTAAAAACAAACTAAAAAGTAAAAAATAAATTCTTCTGTAAATATTTATAACCCTAGTAACCTATACCTACCTACAGAAATTTTAAACCTAAAATCGATATTGTCTGTAGCATGAGCCCCACGTTTTTTGGTTTAAAATTTTTAGGTTTAAAATTTCTGTAGGTAGGTATAGGTTATTAGGGTTATAAATATTTACAGAAGAATTTATTTTTTACTTTTTAGTTTGTTTTTACTTGTCCTTTTTTTGTTGTGTAGGTATTTCGCGCAATCTTAAAAAGCTGGACAAATTACAAAGTCAGACGTCTAAAAGTCCGGACGTCTAGACTCTTTTAACACGTTTTTATTAGGTTGATTTACACGTTTCTGTGTTTGTTTGTGGGTTTGTTTGTTTCTCCACAAAGTTTGCGAACGATTTTATACTAGCTTCCCGATCGATGAGCTAGAGACTTGAAACTTTGAACATAGGTCAGAACTGGAAGGCAATGCAATATTATGGTGTTATTGAGCTGATCTGATGATGAAGCCGGAAGAAGGCCACAGAAACTCTATGATGAAACCATGTTACCCCATCGAGTTTGTACTCATTTGAATCGTCTTGACGAGTGTACTTCTTTGGGAAATAGTTTCCAGGGTCTGATGATGGAGCCGGAAGAATGTGACGTCACATAGCCTATAACCAGTGGACGCTTTTAACGATATCTCATATGTCAAATTATCATAAGTAGTTGACAAGATACTATGAAACAGATGAACATACAAACATACATACATACAGATCAAAATGATATACCCTCCGTTTTGGCTTCGCCGCAGTCGGGTAAAAATAGTTTCCGAGGTCTGATGATGGAGCCGGAAGAAGGACACAGGAACTCTTTGATAAAACCACGCTACCCCATCGAATTTGGAGTCGTTTGAATCGTCTTGACGAGTACTTGGTGGGAAATAGTGTCCACGGTCTGATGATGGAGCCAGAAGAAGGCCACTGGAACTCGGTGATAAAATCATACAACCCCATCGAGTTTGGGCTCGTTTGAATCATCTTGACGAATATTTTAATGGGAAATAGTGTCCGAGGATCTGATGATGGAGCCGAAAGAAGGCCACTGGATCTCTGTAATAAAACTTATAAAACCATGCAACCTCATCGAGATCGGGCACGTTTGAATCGTCTTGACGAGTACTCTAATGGAATATAGTGTCAAAGGATCTGATGATGGAGCCCGAAGAAGGCCATAGCAACTCTTCAATAAAACCATGCAGCCCCATCAAGTTAGGGCTCGTTTGAATCTTCTTAACGTGTTCTTTGTTGGGAAATAGTTTCCAGGGTCTGATGATAGAGCTGGATAAGAAGGCCACTCATACTCTATAATAGAACCACGTAACCCGATCCAGTTTGAGCTCGTTTGAATCGTCTTGACGAGTGCTCCTATAGGAGATGGTATATTTTTAGTCTTAGCTCGTTAACTTTAAAGCAGAAAATAATAATTTACTGAAAATAAATCTTTTTCAAAAACTCGTTTATAAAACGGACAAAATATTTAAAAAAAATCGGACTAAAACATTAAAACGGACTAGTAAAAATAGATTAAAAAGTATAAAATAAAAATTTCTGTAAACATTTACACCTACTATACTAATATTTATAACCATAGGGTTTTAAACCTAAAATGGTTTGTAATTTTGGGGGGCGCATTTTGTTAAATTTACCATCAATATTGTCTTAAGCATGCGCCCCACGTTTTTAGCTTTAGGCTGGCCCCAGACCTACCGGTTTCATTTCTTTGCTTTGCTGTTCTACCATGGACCGCCGGCCAAGAGCGGCGGTCAATCTATCGCATATTGACCACATTGGCAAGATAGCCATTAGTTTGGTGTTTATTTTATTTATTTTATTTATTAAATACACCATCAACAATATCACATAACTTACGAACTAAAAAATAAATAATTTATGAGACTGTGTGAATTATTTTTACAGGCGTATACAACACTTAAGACTTAATCAATGGTAGGTGCAAGTAAAGTGCTAAGATGAAATAATATTAACCTTCTACATTAAAAATGAAAAATGATTTAATAAATAATAATTTGAACATAAAATCTAACAATACACAAAAGAAAACTTATAACAATAATGAGAAAAAAAAATGTTAGTATGGATGGACTAGCTAGATCTGAGACAGCGGTGATATAGACAACTACTTAATTAATTTCCTCTCAGTATTACAGTGCTCACAATTTAATTCAATTAAAAATAAAAAAGGCCGGACACTAGATTTATTTATATCAGATTCCCCAAATTGCGCTTGTGATGTAGCAACCTCTCCGTTAGTACGTGTCGACGAGCACCATCCTCCATTTACTGCGATTATAACTTTAAACTTGTTACATACCTGCATGTCAAAAGCGAACATACCTAGATATCGATTCCATGAAGCCGATTACCAAACTATCAACAACGATATTAAAGCAATTGACTGGTATCGGTTACTGGATGAGTTGCCCGCGCAAGACGCCGTGTCCACATTTTACGAACGCATTTATGAAATTATTGCCAAAAATGTTCCTCTTAGACCAAATAGATCTGGTGATTATCCAATATGGTTTACTCGCCCGTTGATACATATATTCAAAGACAAAAACAAGAGCTGGATTAGGTGGAAAAAGTATGAAAGCATTGTAGACTATGAAGATTTCTCCATATATCGCAGACGTTTTAAAAAACTGAGCGAAGAGTGCTTCAATAAATATATTGCGTCTGTGGAAGAAGGCATGCGCGAAGACCTGAAGCAGTTCTGGGCTTTTGTTCACAGGCACGATAAAAAGGGTTTCCCTCATACTATGAGATACAATGACGTTGAATCTGACGACCCTACAACCATTTGTAATCTGTTTAGTAACTTTTTTGGATCTGTTTTTGAAGAAAGCTCCGCGTCCAAATTTAGAATAGATTCACAACACAATGATAATGAAAAAGGTGACTTCATAATCTCTGAATTGAGGTTTTCTGAAAATCAAGTAGTGGGTGAACTTAAATCTTTGGATGTTACTAAGGGTCCTGGTCCAGACAACGTCACACCACTATTTCTAAAATTTACGGCAAACACCATCGGTGTTCCCCTGACGTTACTATTCAATAAATGTCTCTCGGAAGGTGTTGTTCCTGATGTTTGGAAGGCTGCTAATATAACGCCTGTACACAAGGCCGGAACAAAAGAAGACGTAACAAACTATCGTCCCATCTCAATCTTTTCCACCATGTCAAAAGTCTTGGAGAGGCTAGTGCACAACGCAATTTACGCTAAGCTGCACAAAGTTATAATACCACAGCAACACGGTTTCGTGAAAAAACGCTCGACCGTAACAAATCTCTTAGTGTATACTAACTTCTTATTCACTAGTATGGACCAACGCGTCCAGGTCGATACAGTATACACTGACTTCTGCAAGGCTTTTGACAAGGTGGATCACGAAATGCTTCTTCAAAAGATTGCCTTCAACGGAATACGTGGCAACCTCTTGCGATGGTTCTATTCCTACATCGTAAACAGAACGCAGAAGGTGGTGATTAACGGTCACATGTCTAACACCATTAAGGCAACCTCTGGCGTAGCTCAAGGCTCGATCCTGGGGCCTTTACTCTTCGTCTTATTTATTAATGATATCGATAAATGCTTTTTACATAGTAATTTCTTGCTATACGCCGACGACCTAAAAGTCTTCAAGCAAATTGTGACCGTTAATGACAGTCTTCTGCTACAGGATGACCTTAATCGTTTAAGTGAATACTGCACCCAAAACAAACTGTTCCTGAGTATTGCAAAGTGTAAATACATAACTACCACAAAAAAGAAAAACGTAATAAACTTCAATTACACACTTAACGATCTTCAACTAGAAAAAGTTTGCGTTATACGTGACCTCGGTGTACTTCTTGACTCCGAATTGCATCTGGAAAATCATATAAATTATATTATATCCAGAGCATACCAATTGTATGGTTTTATTATGCGTACATGCCAACATTTCAAACGACCAGACTCCTACTTATATCTTTACAAGACATTAGTTAGATCCCAACTGGAATATGCAACGGTGGTCTGGAATCCATTCTATAATAAATATAAGAATAATATAGAATCAGTGCAGCGAAAATTTCTTAGGCGAATATCCTTTAAATGCTGGAGAGCAAAACTATCCTATGACCAACTACTACAGAAGTTTTCATTACCACTACTAGAGTCGCGAAGGACACTCTTTGATGTTCTTTGTCTTCACAACATCATACATAGTAAATACGACTGCACTGATCTAACTGATGGGATCAAATATAGGATACCCAGCACTTCAGCTCGCATCCGCGAAAAGCATGTATTCAGGCCTTTCGATCTTGGATTTAACAATAGCAACGCTGGTTCGCGCGCCCCACTCAATAGAATCATGGCCACTTACAATAGACACCTTAGTGACCATGAAATAGACATCTTCTCTCTCTCTGCGTCTTCATTCAAGTCCAGGGCTCTTGACCTGCTGTCGCAATAGGTTGCCTGTCATCTGCCTCGATTATTAACAATCAATTCAATTTTACTCTATTTTCATTAAAATTAAATTAGAAAGTTAATGCTTATATTCACGGGTTGTGAAACATTGCTGTTTGTATTATCGGTTTTAGTTTTTAAGTTCAATTCTATTCTATTCAATATTTTATCGCACATTAATCCTTAAAAGTAAGCTGCGGATAATGTGGTTGGTTGTATAATTAGTAATTAATAATTGTTTGTAAGCATAGCTGTTAACACAATATTGTACAGCCGTTTGTTATCCCTGCAAATAAAAAAATAAATAAATAAAAAGACTATCATTGATTTAGTTCGACCTTAAAATGTTTTTCAATGCACTGGATGAATGGTGATAGATGTCAATGTCATCAGAGACTTCGTTACAGGCTTGCATGAGACGATTTAGGGTGCTACTAATTTAGTACGACATACTGCTTTCGCGAAGGGCATTGTAATGGGTTGACGTGGGATCCTCCTTGGTACTCTAAAGTTAATTTCGGCTAACAAGTCAGATGCTACTATATTTCCATGCAAAAGCTTATGAAGCATTAAGATGTCGGAACATTTTCTCCGTTTCTCTAAAGTTTCCATCTTTAAATGCTCAAGACGTTTTCGATAACTCGCACGATATGGACAATTACGGCTTTTGTATGCTAAAAATTTAGTGAAGTTGCGTTGGACACGTTCTAGTCTGTTATTATGTGTATTGTATTGAGGATTCCAGACAGATGTTATCAAATATCGTCGTCTGGGGTGCGATGAGAAGTTTTAGTTTTCGTTTTAAAAAAAAACTGCTGTTTTATACAAAAAATAATAACGAAATTATCAAAATGTATGAAACAGTTCATTTTTTTTCGCGATTTCAGATTTGGTCCCATAGTAAAAGTTGTTCAGTTTTATTATGGTCCCTATCTACCATATTCAGTTTTATAAGGCTTTACCAAACATCTTGTATAAATAAGCGATCGAGTTATTTTTAACGATCGGAGTCCATGTTCAGGGTGGCACATCTCCTAAAAGCTTCCTACTTCGCAATCCAGGCGATAATATTTGATAAAACCAAGCTAATGGCTATCTTGCCAATTTGGTCTAGTCCCAAAATGCGATAGATTGAAAATTACCCTGGTTGGCCGGCGGTCTTTCAAGCAAGGTAGCACAGCAAAGCAAAGAAACGGAACCGGTAGATCTGGGGCCAGCCTTATACTTATAAATACTAGCGGTCGCCCGCGACTTCGTCTGCGTGGACAGTTTTTTTGCTATCCCTCGAGAACTGTACGTTGTTTCTGGATGAAAGGTACCCTAAGTATGTCCTTTTCTGCACCCTTGACAACGTGTATGAAAAACTTCATGATGATCGGTTCAGTAGGTAGTTACGACGCGCGACGTGAAGGTGTAACAAACAAACAAATATACAAACAAACAAACGGACTTTCGCATTTATAATATTAGTAAGGATTTGTATAGGTTATAAATATTTACAGAAGAATTTATTTTATACTTTTAAGCCTGGTGTTACTAGTCAGTTTTAATGTTTTTTTTAGTCAGATTTTTTTGTAATAATTTAGTCTGTTTTAAAAATGTGTTTAAAAAAAGATTTTATCGCGTCATTCTCTTTAATTTCTTTGCTTTATTGCAGTGATATCATCTCTAACCTCTTTGGCGATTTTAGACCACCAGTTGGTTGTGACCAATGTCTTCACCTCAATCTATCATCGCATCTCATCGTTGTCGATATCCGTCGTTATAATCACAACATACAGCGTCGTTGGGCTCACCGCACCTAGCCGAATGAAAACTCTCATTCAATGTTTAAGGAACATAGAAAAGGTAAGTCTTTTTCACGATCGTGTCTCAGAAAGTAAGAAAAACTAAGCATAGTCTTAATTATTCTGTAGTATAGGAACGGTAATGATATCAATACAGTATTTTATTTTTTATTATAGTTTATAGTTACAGGAAACTAACAAATTTATATATATGTTACCGTTAGAGTACGGAATCCGTTAATCTGCAGATTAACTAGTGAATCTGCAGATAACTGGTCGAGTCAGTTAAAGTGCGGAATTTTTCTTTAAATAGACGATTTTCGCACTTTAACTAGTTAATCTGCAGATTAACGGATGCTACACCGTTAAAGTGCGGAATACAGTGAGTGAAATAGCCAAGGCTTTAGGAAATTAAAGTAAAATACCTACATTGAAAGTTTATTTTACAAAAACTTCGTTTCTGGCGCTTCGCCGGCCGCTCTCCCGCGGGCATATTCGTAAATACCCGACGCGTTATCCACTCGGGAAGTTTCGGCTGCGTGGTAAATAGCAGACGTGTCCGATCAACGCGTCTGCTGTTTACAAGAGCCAGAATTGCTTTGTAAACAGCAAACGTACCGCGTCAGTTATTATAATAAAAGAAAATATTTCTGTTGTCTGTTATAAAAAAATAACCTCGAAATTTAAGGCTCACGCTACGCTGCGCTTCGCGCTCGCCTTAAATTTCTAACCTTACCCGGGACCTACAGGAATAAAGCAGTTCGATACGATCGATCGTCGACACGTCAGGTCAAATACGATTATAAAGTTGCAGTTGCGCCCCCCCCCCCGCCCCCCGCTTTTGTGTCTACCTTTTATGTTATTACTCATTTTCTTTAATAACAAAACCTGTTTCCGTACTTTAACTGATCCTTGGTCGTTAATCTGCAGATTCACTAGTTGATCTGCAGATTAACGGATTTCCGCACTTTAACGGTGACATATATATATATATATAAAAGTAGATACAGAAGGCCTGTACGTTTATTTTTGGTATGTTTTTTAAATGCCTAAAAACTTGGGCTACTGTAGTTCAGATTTTTTAAATATCTAAAATAGTTTTTTAAATATTTGCATTTTAGTGATATCATACAAAACAAAAAGTCCAATATTTTTAAATCTCAACGTACAGGAAAGAAAATCAAAACGTACAGCCCTAGTTTTAAGGGGGCGTTCATTAATTATGTGAGGCATTTAGGGGGGGGGGAGGGGGTCAAGCCTAATCTCACCCAATCTCACGTCTGTCCAAGCATGACTAGTAAAGTTATCGGCCTTTTAATAGTTTTTGTAAAATTCTACACAAGTGGGTGGTTTCTTAAAAGATGTCTATCTATAGTATTATTTTTGTATTGTAGTTGTAGCCATTTGTGTATGTAGAAAAACCTACGAGGCAACAAAGGCATATTATTTTAATAAATCACGTCAACATTTTATTCTACTTAGTATTGTATAAAAACACGTCTCATTCGAAACTGTTTTTGTTTCTATTTTCAGGATTTTTGAAGTCTGTTTTTTATTAATACTTTAACTTGGTAGGTAAAGGCCTCCTTGAATAACACTTCCAAGAAACGATACCCGAATCTAAAGATAGCAGTTATATTGTACATCCTTTATGGCGTGTTAACAATGGCACACGAGATGTGGTTACTACGCGAGAAAAACAACTGTAAGTACCTACTTAATATTTACAATAATTGTGCTCCTCCTACAAAAATGTGAACCTCCTTATCATTAGTTAAAAATATCTTGTATTTTTTATTTTTGTGGAAAACTTACAGCTACCTACTTCAGAATAAGTATATTAACAATAATCCTAATTACACGTTTTCACATAGGTTTAAAAAAACTAAGTATTTTAAAAACTAGCGGCTGCCCGCGACTTTGTCTGCGTGGAAAGTGTTTTTGCTATCCCTCGGGAACAGTACTTTTTCAGGATGAAAATCTTTTTCTCTGTACCCCTGACAACGTGTAGGTATGCAAAATTTCATGATGATTGGTTCAGTAGTTAAGACGTGAAGGCGTAACAAATAAACAAACAAACGGACTTTCGCATTTATAATATTAGTAAGGATAAGGCTCGGATAAGGATGAATATTTTATTTTATTTTTATTTTTTTATTTATTTCTTAACACCAACAAGATTGAAACCAACACAAAATGAAGAAAAGATCTTACATAGAATAGATATTAAGCTAAGTACAATCTTAATTATAGGTGTTACACAATTTCATACAGTACGTTAACAAATTGAGTAGGTACTTTAAAAATATAGATTAGTCGTAAATACTGGATATAAATAACGATAAAAGAAGCAAATTAAATTAAATTACCAATTAAAATAATTAACAATACATAAGAATATTAGGGTAAGGTAATATTGAGTATCACACAAATTATACAGAGTCAATAAAAAATAAAAACAAACAATAAAACCAAATTAAACAAAATAATATTAAAATGAGATTACTTACATGAAATTCAATTAAATTAGATTAAATCAAAATAAAGTTTAACATTCTTCTTAAATTTAAGTAATGAGTCCGAAAAAACATCAATATTAACGGAGAGACAGGATGGTTCCCTGTTTAACTGAATAGACATTTCACGCCGCGCGAGAAACTTATGCAAGGCGTTATAAGTTATATAATATCAAGTTTTTAATTTATTTTCAGTTGCCGTTATTTGTTTGAACTGTACCTGTATCATTCAAGGGTTCATTATCTTCCTAACTGTTTTACAATTTGCTGTGATTGTAATAGAGGTTAATTCTGTTCTTCAGGATATTAATGATGCGCTTTTACAACTTTTACTCGAAAAGCAGGGTAATGTTAAAGGTAGGTAAGGTACCTACTTAAAGGCGTACTCAAATCTGACCGGTATCCTGTACCGGTGGCGGTAACGATATCCCGATGGGTATGCGGATAACGCGCTGTTCTGTTCAAACCGTAACGGAACTTTACCGCTACCGGAAGCGGTAACGGTACTGGCGCGCGACGCGAGCGCTGGGGGTGGGCGGTGCAGGTTGCTTCCGTACCGTACGTACTATGGGCAACAGCATCGCTTAACCAGTTTGCAACAAAACTCGTGTGCGCGCGTATCGCCCCTGCATGAACTAAACGTATGTGACAGCGGGCACGGCGTGCAAGCGATTTTAACCTTAGCAGTGGTTAAGCGACGCTGTTGCCCATGGTACGTACGCACCGCGAACCCATTCGGTATGCGGTTCCGGTTCCGCAACAGCTACGGTAATGCCATACAAAATACCGTTCGGGATATCAGTTGAGATTACCGTTACCCACTGCGGTGTCGGATCCGTTTGAGTAGGCCTTAAATAATTTTGTCAGCAAGAAATGGGATGTTAAAATGTTTGTGGCTTGGGTACTATTTAAAAAGAGGTGTTTTATAAGTAAAAAATAACAATTATTACTTAATCATACTTCCCGCTTGACAAAGCTTTAAAACAACTAAAGGTCTCAGCTTCATTTTCAACTTGTTGTGTGTGCCTCAGGGTTAACAGGGCGGCCCTTAACTTTTTAATATTTATATTAACGTCAAACTAATTAAATTATTTTGTATTCGAGAAACCATTGCTTTGATAACCTTATTTATCAAGAGTTACTAAGTGTTGTTGTTAATAATTGTTTAATTGCTATGATTACGACATAGCAATTAAACAATTACATTTAAATTGGTTACTATTTCAGTGGCGCCCAAAATAAAGACCTCTGCTGAAACTGTTCAGAATGTTTCAATTGTGCACAGAATAATTTGTGATGTCATAGAAGATTTCAACAGGAGCTATGGTTGTGTCATAGTGGCTATATTGCTGATGAGTCTCATGCATATTACACTACTGACATATACATTAGTTGGCCCTGCTATCCGTAAGTAGCTTTAGCGAAACGAACGCCAAAGAGGCGAATATCACCACTTTCGACTGGCGAGTTGTTTTTTGACTTATATAAGACTGGTGGCATCTTTAGCCACTTGACCAGTGGCTAAAGGTGCCACAAGTCGTGGTTGTTAGGCCTTGATATATTTAGAGATGACTCATGCTACAGGAAGCCGGAAAGCCGGAAGTGGACCTGGATGAGCCCAGACGGTACAGTCCAAAATGAGATAGATTTTATCATGTCGACGAAAAAGCAAATATTCAATTCTGTCACTGTGATCAACGCTGTTAAGACGGGGAGCGATCACCGATTG
Organism: Agriphila tristella; assembly: GCA_928269145.1. Taxonomy (NCBI): domain Eukaryota; kingdom Metazoa; phylum Arthropoda; class Insecta; order Lepidoptera; family Crambidae; genus Agriphila; species Agriphila tristella. Next base: position 23,031,612 of record OV743445.1, read on the forward strand.
GTACGTGGCACATTGAATATCAACCCAAAGCTGGAAAGATCTCGACTGATAAAATCTACGCTCCGAACATTACCGGCCCATATTCAAAACCCCGAAAGCTTTGAACTCGAACTCCAAAACCGCTTCGAAGCCCTAGAGAACAGCATAGATGTGGACGATCTAAACAACATAGTGGTGGATACTGTCCGTACGGTAGGGTCCAAGTTCTTTAAGACACGCCGTCCCAATATAAAGAAACTCTCCGACCACACACTCCTACTCATGAATCAGAGACGTGAAATGAGGCTCTAGAGCTCAGCAGATGTTCATCTTTATCGGTAGCTCAATAGACAGATATCTAAGTCTTTGACGAGCGACCTTCGCCAATGAGGATCAGTAACGATTTTTTTTAGTTGCTAATAAGAAAGCTAATGCCGATTAACTGTGAAAAAAATTTTACGATATCTCTTAAACTTGAGAAGTTATAAGAGGTAAAACACAGATTTTTTGGGGGTCCCTATGACGTCATCGCGACGGACGCGAACCTTATTGCCTAGTTCCAAATCACGCCAACAGCGCTGTTAGCGTATAATCCATTAAATTAAGAAGGTACACAAATACCCTATTTGTGCAATATTTTGTGACTATTTAATTTGGTCGGTTTCGCACTAACAGCGCTGTGAGCGTGATTCGGAACGCGGGGTATGTCGTACGTGATAAAGCACATATTGCATTGAGCTTGGCATTTCCTTCAAACCCTTTTAACTCAACCATTTCTAAACGGATTTCAAAAATTCTTTCACTAGGTTTCATAGATATCAATATGTGTTTATATTATATCAATAAAACTATAGGATTCAAACCTGTTACTGATCCTCATTGATTAAGAATCGTATTAAAGAGGCTATCGAGCGGAATAAAGGCTCTAAAGTGTTCGCGAGAGATCTATCTACTGGGCAAAACCAGATGACGAAGTTGAAAACTGACAACGGTCGCATCATTTCATCGAAGTCTGAAATCCTGAGGGAGATCGAGCGTTTCTGAGGGCAGTAATATTCCACGCAGACACCTGTTGAAAGCAAGGCTAAAGACTCCAGAGCCAAGCTTACCCGACACTATACCCAAGATATCCCGGACGTCAGCCTGTACGAGATTATTATGGTTTTCGAACAGCTGAAAAACAACAAAGCGGCGGGTGACGATGGAATCACTACAGAACTTCTGAGAGCGGGCTGTAAGCCGATACTCAAAGTCCTCCAGAATCTCTTCAATTCCGTCATCGTCGAGGGCAGAACGCCGAAGACATGGAAAATAAGTGAGGTGATTCTGTTCTTTAAAAAGGGTGACAAGTCCCTCTTAAAGAACTACAGACCCATCTCACTTCTGAGCCATGTCTAAAAGTTGTTTTCGAGAGTCCTTATGAATCGTCTCGCTCGCAGGTTCGACGACTTCCAAGCTCCCGAACAAGCCGGGTTTCGAAAAGGCTTTAGCACCATATACCACATCCATACGCTGCAGCAGGTTATACAGAAGACCGAGGAGTATAATCTGCCACTTTGCTTGGCGTGCGTGGACTATGAGAAAGCCTTTGATTCGATTGAAACCTGGGCGGTGCTGCAGTCTCTCCAAAGGTGCCAAGTGGACTATAGGTATATCGAGGTGTTGAGGTACTTATACCAAAATGCCACCATGTCGATCCGAGTACAGAACCAGAGCACAAATCCTATCCAACTGCAGCGTGATGTGGTGTGAAACAGGGAGACATTATTTCTCCGAAACTGTTTACAGGGGCCGTACCGGCTAACGAATCGATTTTCATAAAAGTCTGCTGGGTTTCAACTTAAAACAGAGAAATCAAAGTAAGCAATTTCGTTTTGTACTTTTTGTTGACGTGATTCGGAAGATATCGATGTTCGTGTGACATCATGAATTTGGGTTCGTCATTTTGGCCCAATTGGGGCTCGATTTATCTGTTTTAATTTGAAACCCAGCAGACTTTTATGAAAATCGATTCGTTAGCCGGTACGGCCCCAGCTGTGTTGGAGGACATCTTTAAGCTCTTGGACTGAAAAGGACTCGGCATCAACATTAATGGCCAGTACCTAACACACCTTTGTTTTGCCGATGATAGTCTTTATGGCTGAGACCATGGAAGACCTGAACACAATGCTTGAAAATCTTCGTAGTGCTTCCCAAAGAGTGGGTCTCAGGATGAACATGGATAAGACGAAAATTATGGCAAATGCCCATGTTGTACCCTCTCCGGTTCATGTTGGGAATACTACACTTGAAGTTGTTGACCATTACGTATTGGTACCTAGAACAGGCAGTCCAGTTAGGTAAGTCCAACTTCGAGAAAGAGATCTCTCGTAAAATCCAACTCGAGTGGGCAGCATTCGGGAAGCTTCGAAAAATCTTCGCGTCCGACTTACATCAGTGTCTCAAGACGAAAGTCTATGAACAGTGTGTGTTGCCAGTGATGATATACGGCAGTGAAAAGTGGTCGCTAACAATGGGTTTCATAAGGAGGCTCAAGGTCACCCAGCGTGCAATGGAGAGAGCCATGCTCGGCGTTTCCCTGCGTGATCGAATCAGAAACGAGGAGATCCGCAGGAGAACTAAAGTAACTGACATCGCTCAAAGGATTGCTCAGTTGAAGTGGCAATGGGCGGGACACATAGCGAGAAGAACCGATGGCCGTTGGGGCGGAAAGGTTCTGGAATGACGACCGCGCACCGGACGACGCTCCGTGGATAGGCCCCCGACAAGGTGAACCGACGATCTGGTGAAGGTTGCGGGAAGCCACTGGATGCGGGCAGCGCAGGACCGATCGTCGTGGAGATTCTCTGGGGAGGCCTATACCCAGCAGTGGGTGTCGTGCGGCTGATATGATAATGATGATGATGACACGGTCCTGAGTTTGCGTAGTGGCAATTATTGTATCGCTTAATTGTTGTTCTATGTTTACATTACGCCAGCAGCTCGGCCCAGCAGACATCCCAGTAGAAGTAGATTACGTGGTGTTTTTGACGTCCTTTTAAAATCGACGAACATGCCAGGCAATGTACTTCTATTCGCTACTCGACTCGGTCGTCTACTTGACTTAATGTAAACATAGCCTAACAGCTAGCCTATGAAGACGGTGATAATTTTCCTTTGGTGGTGCCCAGAGTCCTTGACGCAGTTTACATGGATGATCTTATGACCGGTTGTTACTCTGTTACTGAAGGACTCCAGGTTCACGAACAAGTAACAGCTCTGCTAAACCGTGATGGGTTCCCTTTTCAAAAGTGGTCGAGCAACTCTAAGGAACTCATGAGCAAACTTAGTCAAGAATCAAAAGCTTAAATCAGAATGTACCTAGAGTTTAAATCTGATGATATTGTAAATATTCTTGGATTGAAATGGAACCAAGATGCTGATGAGTTCTGATGTACCGTCAGTCTTCCACCTTTACAACTTCGGGTCACAAAAATAATAATGATTTCGGATATCGCCTGGCTATTCGACCCCTTAGGCTGGATAGCTCCCGCTGTAACTACAGCTAAGGTCTTTATACAAAAAGCATGGTTGGCAGGCATAAATTGGGATATAGAGATTCCATCGGAATTGCTAAGGCAACGGCTAGACGCGTGGTATTTACCGTGATCCATTGCCATAGAGTAAATTTTAACTATTGAAAGTATTTTTTACGGAATGTTTAATATTTTACTTAAATTACTCTTATTAGTTAAAATTTACTCTATGGTGATTAGTGAATGCAAATCCGTATATATTTCGAAATCCGGATTTTAAGAACGGATATTTCGTCAAATCCGGATTATCCGGATATTACGGATTTTTTATAAAAATATTTTCTTTTTTATAAATTTAAGTCATTTCTGTACATATAAGTTCAGTAATGTGATGTCTCTTATATTTATGTAAATGGATTCAGTAAAAAGGACAATATTAATCAAATCCAATATTTTTTTGTCATAAAATACTACAATATTATGATGTTGCCTATAATTGTTCAAATGTAATTAAAATAATGTATGATTCGCGTGCGATTTGCGAGTAGGTGACGTAAGCGATCGTTTGCATGAGCGCTTTTGCGACGTTTTATCGCGCGATATTTCTGAAGCTTCGAATAGAACACAATGTGACTGACTGTGGAACGGGACAAAAATATCGCACGGTAAAAAAAATCGCTCGTGCAAACATACAGTTGTTCTATTCCGAAGCGTTAGAGCCACAACACATTGGGACGCCATGGCGACGCCGCCGGCTACGTATCCAAACAATTCGTATTGAAATGTATGGCAGATAACACACTTGGCTGGCGTCTGGCAACGTCGCCAATTTGGAAGCGTAGCCACTATCGACCGGCCCCTACGCGGAAACTGGATACTACTATGGCTACCTGCGACGCATAGCTAAGTCGCCAGTTTGTATACAAGTAAGTTATGCCTCCCTCACTCAGTGGCCAACTATTCGCCGCCAAAACGGACGCCCGCTGTGAATTATGCGAAAACAATGAGTTTCGATACAGAACGATTTATTGCAGAGATTCAAAACCGTCCATGTTTTTGGGATGAGTACTAAGATCTAAAGAATATTCTGATCGATCAATTTATTTCTAAAGTCGCATTACTAATTTCCCAGCAAAAATGTAAACAAAGAAACGTCACTGTCAAATTGACAAACTGACAAACTGACCATGATAGTGACATTTTCAGATATTGAAAACCTTTGGTCACTTTTAAAACTGTTTTAATTTGTATGTTATATTATGAGTCATTATAAATAATATAATGTCATCCAGGGTTATTTTAAAGTAGGATGGTAATCAGAAATTTTATCTTTATAACCTATCATAATTCTTGATGTTAAAAGTTCTTGAAACGAATTGATAAGACAACTTTACTTAGATATTGCCTGTATGTAAACTATCAAAAATACGTAGCATCACCGCCTGTTTCCCCCCAATACCAAAAGACAAATGTTACTACTACAGCTACTACTCGTTATACTAATTTATATGAAATTTTATAAAAAGACCAAAGGTTGATGTGTACGGTTTGCAGGTGATGTGTGCACAGCGTCATAAAATGTTTTCTACTATAAAACTGTTATTATGAAATATTAAATTATATTACTCTTTTTGACGCAAAACTCATGATTCAGAATATTTATCTAATCTATTTTTATTAGGTTTGTGATGAAAAACCATGTAAGTGTGTTTATTTCTTGACTTAGCAATATACTATTTCTTTTTGTGTCGTTTTGTTCTGGCAACACCTTTGTTTACATTTTTGCTGGGAAATTAGTAATGCGACTTTACATAAGTGTAATAATTCATCAAAAGATGTTATTGATATTCTCACATAGTTGAACAATTTTTATTAAGGATATTTTCATAATCTGCATATAGTTTAAAAAAAAACACTTTGACTTCGATCTGATATAAAAGGATGGACCCATAACTTTTTAGTTTTCTTCTTTTTCATTTTATGACGCAGATAACAATAATATAGCGATCTCTTCTATGCACGTAGGACAGTGGGTACTTATTTGGAAACTTCATTTGGCTACGCTAGGTTGCCAGAGGTAGCCATGGCCACGTCACCGGCGATGTCGCCATGGCGTCCCAGTATGTTATGGCTCTTAGAATAATCTCGCGATAAGACGTCGAAAAAGCACTAATAAAAATAAAAATCATACTCTTTATAAAATTATACAAAAGAAGAATAATATATTAATATGATTAAACTAGATAACATAATAATAATCTGTTGTTTAGTTTATGTGAATTTGAAAAATACAAATTATTTTTTGGGACTTAATGTGATAAAGCCCTGAGAGATTGAGAAGCGCGCCGTATTAGCCACTCGTTCCTTAGGATGTTCGGAGGAGTGTCACCCGCGCACCATCCGGAAGACTATACGCCACTACGCCAACGGGAAGAAGAGACCCTAGGCGCGCCAGTGAAAACAACCAAGAAGTTCTCATAGAAGATGATGGTCATTTTACATTTTCCAGTCGACAAGAAGCACACGCACTAATGAAAGTGATACGAAGTATAAAAGTAGCAATGTGTCATACTTATCTGTCAAATGAAGCAGATAGCGATGCCAATGACACTTGCGCGGTAGACCCACTGGTCGAGCTAGAGACGCTGCAAGTACACTCAGAAATTGACGATGAAGAAGGAGAGTTGTATCGGCAGGAACACCAGGAGAGCTGGTTCAACCAAACGAACTTTTTGGGACTTAATGTGACAGACCTGAGACACGGCACTAGCAAGACGCGTGAATGGCGTCGTCTAGAAAAAACTCACATACCCTCAAACATACATGAACCCTAAACACATATACACTCCTTTTGGGCAGTCGTGTAAATAGCATCTACCGTCTAGCTAGTGCGAGAAACGAAGTGTTCCACAGCAACTGAGTGAATAGCAATTGGGCGAATAACAACTAAAGTGTTCCACTTAAAGCACAGCTATCAATATTTACTTGCTATTCGCTCGATTGCTCTACTCGTAAGTGGAATACTTCCGAGAAACTTGCTTGTTTAATTTTATTTGTAACAATTTCTTATTATTCGAAAAATCCGAATTTGATTTTCAAATCCGGATTTGCAAGTCTAGTAAAAATGTGCGGATATCCGGATTTTTCGGATTACGGATTATCCGGATTGCATTCCCTAATGGTGATGGATCACGGTAAATACCACGTGTGTAGCCGTCACCTAAGAGATTGGATTGCTTTTCGCAACGACCTTCACCATCTCTCTGAAATTCGGATTCCGCGATGGATACAAAGTGATAGAGATGAGAAATTGTTTGAACTCCATGGGTTCCAACGTCCAACATCGCTTACGCTGCCGTAGTGTATGCACGTATCGTTGACAAACAAGGGCAGGTTGACGTCTATTTAATTACTTCCAAAACCAGGGTTGCTCCAGTCAAGCAAATCTCAATCCCTCACCTCGAATTGTGTGGAAGAGAAGTTGCTGAAACTTTGGAAGTTCCTAAAGAAATATGGCATGCTTGGACTGACTCATCAATAGCTCGCATGTCTGAGGAGCCGCCCCAGCCGCTGGAAAATGTTTGTAGCCAATCGGTTAACAGAAATACTTATCGATTTAGATGGAGATCCCACGTTATTTCTAAAGAAAACCCTGCAGACCCAGACTCACGAGGATGGATTGCAGCCTTCTGAGTGTGTTCAAAATACACTCTGACACCAAGGTCCTAAGTGGTTATACTGGAAAAAATAAAGTATAGTAAGGGAGAATCATCACATCACAAAATATGTCACACAACGATAGTAGATTATAAAATCGATGACATAATATCACGATTTTCAAAACTGAGGAAACTTACCCGTGTTTTGTCTTTCTGCCGTAGAGTTATGCGATGGAAGAAAGCTGCAAAATAAAGCACAAATACAATTAATAAATGGTTATCAGCAAAAGAAATAAATGAAACACACTACTCACCTGTATTAAGACCTGTCAAAAAGAAAACTTTCAAGAAGATATTGACTGTCTACAAAAAACGGGAAATTTATCAAAGAAGAGCAAACTTACCTCCTTATGTCCATTCTTAGACACAGATCAAATTCTTAGAGTAGGTGGGAGGATTCAAAACGCTCAAGTCAGTGATGACGTAAAGCACTTTATCATCCTTCCCCATAACTCTCATCTTACAAAGTTGATAGTAGATGATGCACACGAAAACACTATGCACGGGCCCCTCAAATCATGTTGAACTCCATAAGGAACAAATAATGGGTCATTGGAGCTAAAGATCTTGTTCGTCAATTCGTGCATAAGTGTATTTTGTGCGTCCGCCAAAAGGCAGCAGTAAGATAACAACTTATAGGACAGCTGCCTACAGCGAGGGTAGCCCCAACTAGACCGTTTCTCAACAGCGGCGTTGATTATGCTGGACCAATCAGTATTAGTACTACAAAGGGCCGGGGCCATCGCTCAAGTAAGGGTTACATATGTTTATTCATATGTATGGCCACTAAAGCCGTTTATCTCCAGGTGGTAAGCGAGATGACCAATCAAAGTTTTAAAGCTGCATTTAAACGGTTCCTTGCACGTAGAGGCCACGTCGCTGATTAATGTAGTGCTAATGGCACCACCACCTTTGTAGAAAGCGCGAGAGAACTTCGAGAACTTTTCGCTGCGGAAAATTCAGGGTACGCGTCTGAAATAGTAGATTGGATGGCATCCAATGGTACTAATTGGCACTTCGTCCCTCTCCATTCTCCAAATTTTAGCAGCAAAACGCCAATATTAGCAGCCTGAAAAGATGGCACCTGACGCAACAAATGATTACGGACTTCTAGCCTAAGTGGTCACATGAGTATCTTACTCAACTTCAGCACAGATACAAGTGGTCACAACAAGTTCCGGAACCCGAAGTGGGAAGTGTAGTGTTGGTGAAGGAGGACGATCTTCTACCCTCCAGAACTCCAAATGGCTATTCGGAGTCATAACCGAAAAACATCCCGGTTCAGACAAACTTACACGTGTCGTCACATTATGTGTAAATTACCCTAATCTGTAATTTTTTGAAAATAAATATTTTGTTTTTTTGTATGTTACAAAGGTAACAAAATTAGACGACCTGTATCAAAATTAGTTTTATTACCAACCTAGGTTAAACACTTTTGCAGTGTCACGTTGTAATCGCTAGTTAAGCTTGAAACTGGTTGTATTAATTTTAATTTTGTTTACTCTACCAACCGTTTATGGACTATGTCCATGGCGGCCGGAATGTTCAGAGATCATAAAGGTTTGTTAATGTTGTTAATTAGTCCAGCTACCGATAGATGGCGCTGTACTTAGGCGCAGGCCTAGCTTGCTGCTTATACTGAGTTAAGCACGGTTTTGGCATCACAACGTTGTGTGTCATGTGTTATTTTACTGTTTTTGTGATTTGTCTCTTTTATGTACTTTCATGTAGTGTATTTTATTTATTTTATTTATCTTTTATTGGGAAACAAACAGCCTTACACATTACATAGTAATAGCTTAATTTAGGTTCCCTATGTTTTTGCATAAAATTTTAAGGCATAATATGTCATAGCATAATATGATTTCGCCGAATGATGATTACGCATAATATTACTTAGTCATAACAGCTTATGCATATTTTTTTTAAGCATAGCCACTTTAAGCATAATCATGTTTAAGCATAATATTCTTTAGCATAAATTTAAACACGCATAATGTTATTAACGCATAATTTTAATACGAAACTAAACGACGACCAACAACATGAATTATTTTCAAAACATATGCAGAATCACAATCATGAACCTTAGAGAAAAGATAAACTTTGTGTTAACATTTTATGAAATAATTATAGTGTGTATCATTTTATGAAATAATTAACGTGTGTATCTGTACTTGTGTATTTTTTTATTAATTATATTATTTAATTTAATTCATCATCATATCAGCCACACGACACCCATTTATTTTATGATTATTCTAAATTGACATAAGCATTACTATTATTATTATTTAAACTTTTCACAGCCTAAAGCTGGTTTTACCTGCAATTATTATTATTGATTATTGAATGTTAAATGAATATGGAACTCTTTGTATTCTGAAATAAAGTATTATTATTATTACAATCATGTTGGCGGCTTAAGGGTGGCCCAAGGGCCACCCACGCCGCACCCTAACCTATTATTACACTGTATTCCCCAAGTAAGATTGGTTATATACATACATAAGTTAATATCGATTAAAAATTTCATTAATCTTATATATAACGGGTGGCGCAAAAGTAAAGACCCTATTTGGTTCAGCTATAACATTTTTTCTAAATTAGAAAACTAGATTTAGGTTTTTTTAAATGTATATTTGTGCCATTAAATTTCGTACCATTAGGATTTAAAGATGATGTCTTTTAAATGGTGACCTCCAGAGTTGATACACATTTGAGCCCTATTTATGACATTTTGCATAACTTGCCGTAACACTTCCTGCGATATGTTCGTTATTTCTTGACGAATGTTTTCTTTTAGAGCTGCGAGAGTCTGTGGCTTGTTCACATACACCCGAGATTTCAAAAAACCCCAAAGAAAGAAGTCTGGACTGGTCAGATCGGGTGATCTTGCAGGCCAAGGCAAATCGCCAAAACGAGAGATAACTCGGCCTGGAAAAGCGTCCCTCACTAAATCCATATTTATTCCACGTTCTTGGGGAGTAAAACGGTCCATGTTTATTTTCAGTGTATTTTATATTTGTTCACTACACAATTTTCAACAACAGAATGACAGAAAATGTCATATAAAAAAAATAAAAGTATTTTCTTTAGTGCCAGTACTTTTGCGCCACCCGTTATGTATAATTATGTCTTTTGCATGAAAATAAATAAGGTACCTACGTAAAAATATTTATTCTTATTGTTTTTTATTTTTAATAATTTTATATAATTCTAAATAATATTAGGCGAATAGATAATATGCCTAATAACATTATGCGAAAACAAATTAGTCTAAATGATAATTATGCTAAAATAAATAGTATGCCAATAATCTATTATGCTAAAGTATTATTATGACAAAAAAATATATGCCAAATCCGTTATGCCAAATCAAATTAGGTATAAAACCATTATGCGAAAACAAGGGATCCCCTTAATTTATGCTCATTTGCCAAAAAAGTTTCCACTTATAATAACTTACATTGAATTCGTTAAGTACTAGAGTTACTAGATGTTTTGCACTATTGAATAACAACAGATGAGTGGGTACTAGAATTAATCTGTACTTTTAAGAAATTACACTACATAATATTTAAGAATTCTGATTTAAATTTCGAAAATTTAAGGTTGAAAATATCAATGCGACCATACTTTTTGTTGTATATATGTAAAGTACTTGGAATGAATCGATTTTTTGCATACTTTGTACGACACCAAGGTACAGAAAACGTATCACAAGAACGCAGTGATCTTGAGCATTTAAATGAAACTTTACTTAAAAGGTAAGGTGAGTCTACGTTATTATTTAAAATTTTGTACAGCAAGGTTATATCTCTGCGTTCTCTTCTTAAACTTAAAGGGATAAAATTATCATCAGTATTATAATTTTTAAACTTATATTTTAGACGCTTAACAAACTTGTTTTGAATTCTTTGGATTGAATTAATATGTACTTCGTATTGACAGTTCCACACAGTATAAGCATATTCAAGGTGAGATCTGACAAAACTATTGTATAACAGAATCAAAGTTTTAGCATCCTTGAAATCCACACTTTGGCGGAATATAAAGCCCAACATTTTATACGCTTTACTTGTTATTTCATCTATATGTAAGATAGCTCACAATCAAGTTTTACTCCCAAATATCTAACCTCGGACACCCTGACGACCTGTTTTTTTGAAGCTGATAATCAAATTCCAACGGTTTCTTTTTCCGGCTATAAGTTATAGTACAACATTTATCGACATTTAAGAAAAGTCTGTTAGCATCACAAAAGTTACAAAGTCTATCGAGATCCTCTTGTAACTTAATACAGTCATCGATATTCCTTATAACTTTAAATACTTTTGTATCGTCAGCAAATAAAAGAAATTTTGAATTTTGAAAACAATGTGCAACGTCATTAATAAATATATTAAAAAGCAGGGGTCCGAGGTGAGAGCCCTGGGGCACACCAGAAGGTATCGGTTTAAAGTTAGAAATAAAGCCTTTAACTGTGACTGCCTGAGTTCTATTACGAAGGTAAGGTATTCGTTGTGTATGTCCAAATAAAGATATTTTCTTTTTTATATTACTTGTTTACATACATCCTGAACGGCGGTGTTAAGATTTTGTTGTCGTACACGTATGAATTTAGTACATTACTGATGCGGTCAATAATGACTGCATTGCTGGCAGCGCGATGATGATGGCCGATAGCGTAGCTTAGCGCAGGTCCAGGCCGTCACAGTCACAAAATTCTTGTAATATGGCCATTATTTTGACAACCTTCTTTGAACAAAGTCGAGGTTGCCGTGCTCCTCCGATGGTGATGCAACAAAGTTGTATGGGATTTCATTATTGTCGAGTTTTAGCCATAGCAATTTCCTTTGAGAATCCATTATTGTCGAGTTTTGTTTCAAACATAGTTCGTGAAAAAAGTACATTGTACAACCCGCGCAGTTAATGAATGGGAATACACTCGTTGTGGTAAGCGCCGTGAGCCGCCATTTTCAATCCCATTCTTTATTTGCGCGGGTGTTGTATTGTTGTAGATGATGTTTTTGTATTTTTCTTTATTTTTTTACTATTTTTCCTTTTTGATATTTTTGACTTTCTTGCCTTTTTTATTTTTTTGTCATTTTGGACCGAGTCTTGTAAAAATGACAAAAAAGTAAAAAATGTCATAAATGTCAATAATGTCAATAATGTCAAAAATGTCAAAAATGACAAAAATTTCGAAAATTTCTAAAATTTCTTAAATTTAAAAAATGACAAAAATATCGAAAATATCAAAAATGTCAAAAATATCAAAAATGACAAAAAAAATCAAAAATGATCATTTGGTAATTTTTGACATTTTTGACATTTTTACTTTTTTGTCATTTTTGAGTAAAGCACTACAAAACTTCCACAATGACTGCACTGCTGGCCACGCTATGATGGCCTCAAGCTAAGCTTAACTACGCTCTCGGCCTTCAAGCTTGGTCATCATTGCAGCCCTTGCTGTCCGCGCTACAAAGGCCTCGACCTCCGGTCTCGGCCTTTATTCCAGCTTGGCCATCAAGGGCTGCAATGCTGACCGCGCTGTGACGGCCTGGACCTGCGCTAAGCTACGCTATCGGCCATCATCATCGCGCTGCCAGCAATGCAGTCATTATTGACCGCGTCAGTAATGTACTATTCTACTGTTATTACGAGTGCTATTTGTTTGTAACTAGTTGTTGGTCTTCCTTAAGATTAAATAAATAAATGAAACACATTTTATTATTTGCAGATGAGCGTTTCAAGGGCTTGACATATACATTAAGGAATTGTAATTGGATAATATTTTACACTTCACGGTTTCTCTTGCTTGTAGAACCCTGCCATGCCATTCACTGCAAGGTAAATATGGGATAAACCATAGACATAGAAAAAATTTCGCTGCGCTCAAGAAGACCAACAAAGCGTGGAAAAGAGAAGTTAACATTATACGGACACGGTCTGTGAAAAAAAGAGACAAAGAATCAAGTGACAATGTGCCAATATTTTTTACAGTAAGAGCCCCTAGCGTCCCGCCTTGCAAATGAGCAATCACAGTTTGTTTAAAATATTTGTTAATCCTTATTAGAATTTCAAATAAAGGTATCGTGGAGCAATGGTGTCTTGTGCTCTAAGTAATTGTGATGTGATAAAAAGAAATAATCCAAGTAATCACACTTTTCAAAGGTAAATAAGATTTTGCCACACATTTCTCTAAAACCAAATTTCGCTACATTTATTCGTTTATCGACGAAGAAAACAATATGGAACATAGTTTTTTAATTTCCTTTGCCATAATATAGTCATATTTTATGTATGTAAGTCATATTTTACGTATCTCATATAAAATCTATACATTAGTTTTTCGGATCACCTGTTTATTGACATTGTTGTTCTTTGGCATTCTATTTCTATGGGATTAACATATTTCTCCGTGTTTATTATGTTAACCGTATCAAATTCTAAGATTAAACTTTATAAACGAAAAGCTTTACAGGCTTTGTCACAGACTACCTATTGACGCTCGGCACGGATCTTGAGCGGTGACATTTAATGTGCAGAAGTCATTTTTAGGTCTCATTGGCGGGGGACGTGGTGCGGAGCGACTGCAAACATGCGCATTAATATCCTCCGATTTCTTTTTCCGCTCACGTTTCGTGCCGGCACGTAATGGCACAAAATGTACCCCCCTCAAGAGAATTGTACCCGTTACCCCTGCGACTTACACGTGTGGGTGAACCACTAGACAACAGAGACAGTAGAAAGCGAACCTATCCTATAAGTAGCTTATAAGTGGTTAAATTGGTTTGATAATCGTGCTGTAGTAATACCGTCAGAGAATAATTGAGATTCAACCTTCTCAGCTGAGTCGCACCAGGAGTTTGGTCAGCAAACTGTCCTTGGAGTATGCCGACCAGCCGACCAGCGAGGAGCTGAACAAGTTCCACCACCGCCTGCGGCTCGACCAGGTCTCCTTCTCCCCGATGGATGTGTGCACGCTCCACCGGCCCTTGACCATCACGGTAACGTATCTTTGCAACGCACAACTGAGTCTTTGCAATTGCAACCCAATCGCGCTATTTTAACACGTTTTTATTAGGTTGCTTTCTCGTTTGTGTGTTCGTTCGTTCGTTTGTTTCTCCACAAAGTTTGCGAACGATTTTTTACTAGCATCCCGATGAACTAAAGATTTGAAACTTTGAACATAGGTCAGAACTAGAAAGCAATGCAATATTATGTTGTCATTGAGCTGATCTGATGATGAAGCTGGAAATAGCCCACAGGAACTCTATGAATAGAATAGAATAGAATAGACATTGATTTATTTAGCGGCACAAAATACATTACAAGGTGAATGGGTACATGCTTTAATAAAATACAGAATGCGACACTAAAAAGCAACCTATTCGGCATGTGTCGGGTGTCGCAGACATTCCGACGCTGGTCTTCCGTGTTTGCCTAGGTATTTTTTTTTGACAGCACTACTATGATGGAACCATACAACCCCATCGTATTTGGGCTCGTTAGAATCGTCTTGACTAGTACTCTAATGGGAGATGAAGTTCAGGGTCTGATGATGAAGCTGAAATGCTATGCCATAGGAATTCAACATTAAAACCGTAAATTTTACAAAATGCGCCCCACGTATCTGGTTATCTTTACGAGAAAAATTATATGATACTACCTACCAACTTTTTGTCCGTTCTTTTGTTTACCTAAATGCTTTATTGATTATTATTTATTATATACTAATGCTGACGAAAATATTTTATGTTTGACTTACAGATGGCGGCAACTATTGCGACCTATTTGGTCATCATCACCCAGTACCGTGAATTAGATGATGACAATTGAGCTTCAAAATAAATGTGATAATAATTTTGCCATAAGTAGATTTACTATTTAGAGCTTTGGCGTTGATATTTCTCGTTTTAAATATGATTACTCTGAGAGGCAAACTGCAAAGAAATAGTTTAATCTAGTTATTATGTCAATATTGTATGAGCACCAATTGTCCTTTTAAAAATAGAACTAGGTACCTACTTCTTGGGCGAACTAATATTTTCACATTTTTATGTCAAAAACCTAAACATGTAGGTACCTATTTCAAATTATGATTATTAGATTGTTTATTGTTGGATCGAGCGTAACGAATGAGAATAATTCTTAACTTAGGCGTTACTAAAATGCTTTTGTGAATACACGATATCGTGTGGTAATAAGATTACTGTTTAATGTCCTGTGAAATAAAAGTAATTATGTATTATGATAGTTTATGTGTTTTTTATGTACCTACCTACCTAATTATTGAGAATTTCCTTTATTTTTTTAAGACCTTGCGCCCTATATACTCGATAGCGACTGTACTAAGCATTTTGTATGCAATTTGGCATATTTTTTGACGGTGACTACTAAACAAGAAGCTTATACCTCCCTCCAATGGAGATTGCACGGCCATATGTCATAGTGAAGATTGAAAAAAGCTCCTTTAGTGACGTGACGGCTTATTGCAACCTCTTTCTTTAGTGTTACAATACGTGTTCGTTGTTCGTTCGTTCGTGAGAAACGAAAACGTATTGTAAAACGAAAAGAAAGAGATAGCAATACGCCGTGACGTCATTAAAGAGTCTTTTTCAATCTTCAGTATGATACTAGGCGTGCAAACTCCATTGTGGTTTTAAGCTTCTTGCTACTAAACTAAAAGTTGTCATACAAATGTCAACTAACAGTCGCTACCGAGTGTACTAAGCGTAAACTCATAATACCTAGTTGGTTGATCTATGAAACAAATAATAATCTGATAATTTCTCTACATAAATATGATTTCTTTCTATCAAAGGACAGCAGTCAGCACATAAAAACATTTAAGTAGGTATCGTTTGCTTTAGCGCAATTATTCACTTCTATGTATAATTAAAGTACCTACCTACAATACAAACGATTTATATATTTGGAACAAAAAAATGGATCAGCAAACTACTTCACACAAGTTTTTGGTACTAAGGAAGGAAGGTCATTCTAACTATATCCTTACTAATATTTTAAATCCAAAAGTCCGTTTGTTTGTTTGTTACGCCTTCACGTCTTAACTACTGAACCGATCATCATGAAACTTTACATACATGTTGTCAAGGGCACAGAGAAGGACATAGGGTATAATTCATCCCGAGAAACAGTATTGTTCCCGAGGGATAGCAAAAAAACTTTCTACGCAGACGAAGTCGCGGGCGGCCGCTAGTAATATTATAAATGCGAAAGTCCGTTTGTTTGTTACGCCTTCACGTCTTAACTACTGAACCGATTATCATAAAATTTTCCATACACGTTGTCAGGAGTGCAGAGAAGGATATAGATTACCTTTTATCCCGAAAAAGAGTATTGTTCCCGAGAGACAGCAAAAAACTTTTTCGACGCAGACGAAGTTGTGGGCGGCCGCTAGTTAATATATATAAGAAAAAGTAGGTAATGGACCCAATATCGATCCCTGCGGCAAGGGCACAATTATGCCCATCCTTTAAATAAAAAAATATGGGATGTATTTAATAGCACTTTAAACTTGATGAAAACAGCAATAAAATTGTATATCAGCAAATTTTAAAATAATGGTTTGCACTACAACAATTTTGTCAGCACTTTAAAATAATAATGGATCTATAAATTTAATATTATCACTACAAAAATAATGGTTTGCACTATAACTGTGTCCCAGCTCCGAAACCATCTAATTTCTGTTTAACCATGTGTCAGACTGACCACTGTTAAAATGAGATGGCTAGATGATAACAACTTGTGGCATAAAATACATATCTACTTACACGCCATCAGGTCAGTTCTGGCGTTGTTGTTCACAATGGAACCTAACCTCCTCCTCGGCTCGTCTATCGCTGCGCCCGCTCGTCGTCGCACCTAGTCGTCTGTTTACCAGTACCTACTAAAGTTATAAAATTAATTTGTATGGTGCAAAGTATTCATTTTAAAGCTAATCTATTAAATTGTATAGTGCAAAGTATTAATTTCAAAGCTTAGCATATTTATAGTGGAAACCATTACTTTTAAAGTTCATTCAATAAATTTTGAAGCTAAACATTTTAAAGTGTGTTACATTATTTTTAAAGTGCATTTATATATTCCCCAAAAAGTATATACATTTTAAACTAATGATAACAACATTTTTCAAATAATTATTGTTAATAGTTTATGTCATGCAAAGGAAAATTACTTTAAAATAAAATTAGAGGTATAATACCGTATTGAATGTAAAAATAGGTTAAAAAAATGCTCTTTCTTGCAAAAACAGCCATTGTGACCTTGTTGCACCAAAGGTGCGATATATATATATACATATATATTTATTATTATTATTTATTATTATAAATGATCTACCCTTCGAGCAACAAAAGGCTTCGTTTGTCACGAAGGGAGAAGCCTTAGCGATATTACTCTATTCAAATTATTCTGGCATTTTTTGCGGGGGGGGGGGGGGGGAAATGCACACAAGTGCAGTTCCGCATACCCACATAGAAAAACTACACTGTAATGACGACACTCACACATAAAAAATAAAACAAAACAGCAAAAATTTGTGTACGGATGAGTCATACATCAAAATATGACACGTTTTTGACATAAAGGGCTGGGCTCAACTGTCGATGCAGCAATATCGATACGGAAAAAGGAATAAAGGTTACAAACTCAATCATTTTACGATGGGGTGAATAACAACAAAGAGGTCATTTTTATACGCTCGAGTTTTATACAAAAAGCTCGAGAGTGTAGGTGATTGGGTTGGGACTAATGTGTACCCAGGGAAGTTGGGCTCAGGCTGCTGACACTGAACATCGCTCCATGACAGTACTGCCATCTGCACACCCAACAATTTGAATTTACAACAATCGGTGATCGTTCCCCGTCTTAACGTTGATCACAGTTACATCATTGAATAATTGCTTTTTTACCATCGCCACTCTAAAAAGTGCGTTTAATTCAACGATAAGAGTGAATAATAAGCGATTTTAAGTTGAGTTGAGTTAAGTTGAGTTAAGTTAAGTTTTAAGTATTTGAATTTGAATTTGGCGCAGAATCAGGGCCAGATTGACCAACACTTTATCGACAAACATTATTTAACGGTAACATCACTAAGTTGCCCATCGGCGAGAACTCGGATTTATCTAGCGACAGATCTGAAATTTGTACGGACGAGCCATGGACTAGCAGACCCGATGTCACTAAACAAATTTGACAACTAATCAAGTCAAAGTCAAAGTCAAAGTCAAATAAGCTTTATTCAAATAAACTTAATTATTAAGTACTTTTGAATCGTCTAAGAATAAAATATACGAATTTAATGTTTAAATGTAAACAAATAGCAATAATACGGTAAAAAATTACTTTTATGTGAAATGTAAAACCGTCTTTTTGTATACTTGATGTTCAAGATCTCTTTTAACGCGTATGCCCATTTGGGCTTGTACTTCGGCAGAGGGGAAACGCTTCGTATGGCTTCTCTTTCTGTAGAAGCCCGTCTTACTCTAAGGCTAGCCCCAGACCTACCGGTTTCATTTCTTTGCTTTGCTGTTCTACCATGGACCGCCGGCCAAGAGGCTCATTTTCAATCTATCGCATATTTTGACCTGACCACATTGGCAAGATAGCTATTAGTTTGGTGTTATCAAATATCGTCGTCTGGGGTGCGATGAGAAGTTTTAGTTTTCGTTCTAAAAAAAAACTGCTGATTTATACAAAAATTAATAACGAAATTATCAAAATGTATGAAACAGTTATTTTTTTTTCGCGATTTCAGATTTGGTCCCATAGTAAAAGTTGTTCAGTTTTATTATGGTCCCTATCTACCATATTCAGTTTTATAAGGCTTTACCAAACATCTTGTATAAATAAGCGATCGAGTTATTTTTAACGATCGGAGTCCATGTTCAGGGTGGCATATCTCCTAAAAGCTTCCTACTTCGCAATCCAGGCGATGACATTTGATAAAACCAAGCTAATGGCTATCTTGCCAATTTGGTCTAGTCCCAAAATGCGATAGATTGAAAATTACCCTGGTTGGCCGGCGGTCTTTCAAGCAAGGTAGCACAGCAAAGCAAAGAAACGGAACCGGTAGGTCTGGGGCCAGCCTAAGGATCTACCCTTTTTTGCAGAAAGGTTCTGTAATGGGTTCTGTGATATTTATAAAAAAATGTGATATTGTTTTGTTATATTTAATTTGACAGGAATAAAACTGATTATGACGATGTGAACAAAGCACTCTCGCAGGTTCTTACTTGGTTTAATGCAAATAATCTCCTGCTTAATGCTAAGAAAACCAAACGTGTTTAATTTGCTTTATCTAATGTACAGGCGAATCCCACTGAAATTGTAATCAATAATAAGAAATCATATTTGCTCGATTCAACAGTTTTCTTGTGTTTTCTTATTGTCTCTAAAAGTAAAAAAATCACCTGATTATCTATAGTCTTTTGTTTGAATCAGTTGAATAAACAAAATACACAATGATCATTAATAAACTATCGTGACATTAGAAAATAAACTATGAATTATAATTGATGGTATATGAAGGTACCTAATACATACGTTGTATTTGGATAACTGTGTATTTTGATTGAAAAGCAACTATGGGTGAGCGTATATTTTAATTCTGCGTATAATTTATTAATAATATCGGTTTACGTTTATTTTGGCTGATGATCAATAATTATCAGCTGAGTACGAGTGCGTGATACCAGACGCGCTGTACGCGGTTGTACGCGCGTCGCAGGCGGTCTGGGCTGCGTGTGTGCGGCTCGAACGAGTGCCTGCCGGGTGGAAAATGCGTCTGTCAACGCCGCTAGGGGGCGTCACCATCGCACTAACTGTTGCATTGGGTAAAAATAGTTTGGGTTTGAACTACCAGCTGAACCGAGTGGCCAGCAGAAGTGCGTAGTATCGGACGCGCTGTACGCAGTTGTACGCGTGTCGCAGGCAGTCTTGGCTGCGTCAGCGCGACTCGAACGACTGTCTACCGAGTGTAGGGTTACCATTAAAAAAGCCGGACATTTCAATAAAAGTCCGGACATTTTTTTATTCTAAAAGATCTGACTGAATTATAGCATCAAAATGACGTCTTCCGCCACGCCATGATGTATTTTTGTTTTGTAAGTAAGGTGCATTCGGCTAATCCCGAAAATCGGGTAATTCGGATAATTACTAACGCGGCAGATTTTATTGCTCTGGCAACATTCACCTAGACGCCATCTTAATCCGCTCCCCCACCCGCACGCGATATTAGAAATGCCTGTGGGGTACAGACATTACCTGCTCTGTACCGCTCTGGGTTTTTCTAATTAAAAACGTCGAAAAAGCCTGTGTGTTTCAGAGCATCGCTTGCTCTGTAGCGCGCGGGGTTTTTCGACAAAAAATTTAATAATATTACCCTAAAAAGCCTGTGGAACACAGACAATTCAGAAAATTACAGTTGTGATTAAAGGATTCCTTCTATATGTTTCGGTAAATTATGTAGAATATTAAAATAGTGATTTATAGTCATACTAGCGATATTTTTTTTAACAAAGTGGTATGTATACCACTTTGTTAAAAAAAATCGCTGGTATGACTATAAATCATTTTAGTTTATCCTACTTTTAATATTAATTTATTGTAAATGTTAAAATGTTTTTTCACTCAAACCCATAAAAATGACAGGCTATGCTAAATGGGATGGATTGGGATGAAAGGCTCACAGATAGTTTTTTTAAACCTGGATTAAAATATAGCAGACTTTGGTTCATAGAAACGTCGCGGGCGGTAGCTTGATAGTGCGCATTTTCAAGTTTCTTGGATAATTAATAATCAATACCTAGTTATGTTTTATTGTAACACTAATCTGACATAATATAAATGTGATACTTAATGTTTTTCATTTCGATTTATTCTGTTTTCATCAATATTTTTGTAATAAATAAAGAATATTAAAAAAAAGACAAAAATACATATTTAAGGCGCCGTAGTACCTACTACTAGCACCGCCAATATATTTCTTTTTTTACTCGTAAACCATTTAAATATTTAAAAAAGCTAACGCCCGATTGCACCAAACTTAAGGATCGCCTAAGTCTATTCCTTCCTACAACACGACCAAATTAAAACGGTGTCATAAACTTAGCCGTCATGTAGCTGTCATTCACCTAGTTATCTTGGTCGAGTTGTAGATAAGAAAAGACTTAGGCGATTCTTAAGTTTAGTGCTTTTGCCCCTAAGATCATGCCCTCCTAAATGTTCTATAATATTTTTTTAATAACTCTTCAACTGTTTTAATTCTTTTTGTGAGTTTTAAATTCCGTTCTTGCCAAAAGTGGGCATTTAAAAACTTACAGAAAGAATTGAAACTTTTGAAAAGTTATTCGAAAAATATTAAAGACAATTTAGGCATGATTTTAGCTTTTTAAATTTTGACTTAGTTTACGAGATTACTCGTAAACTAAGTCAAAATTTATTTTATTAAAAAATAAATGTATTAGTGGCGCTAGTAGTGGGTAGTAGGGCGCCTTAAGAAACAAAAAACACATTATCAGTGATTCTAATTTTCTTTTTGACAGAAAAAGCCAGCAAGATTCTTTATTTCCTATATTACAAAAGTACTCTTTTATGTGGGTATACAAGACAGCACGTTTTAAGTTCAACAGTTGAACTGTAAAACAGCTTTTACTACGTACGGCATAAAGGCGGTCACAAGGTCAAGTGCCTATAGCCTAAACCTGATGACAGTTGACAGTAGGTACAATAATTGTCAAACGAAAAAAAATAACGTTCGGCTGTTAGTTATTGCGCTCGGAAATTGCGAAAAACTAACAAAATACTTTTATTTTATAATAATAACTATTTTTGTAAAACTGTCAGTTAAAATTATTTATGGTAGGGTATTTTCATTTCCTTTCCCTTTACAGACACATTGTAAAAAAGGTGAAATGAAAAGTTAGATTGTGCTATGCCGTTTTTGAGAAATTTTGTACGTAAAAATAAAATTCATCCCGAGTTAAAAGTTCTTTTTATAAGAGAGATTTGATATTTTAGTTTAAATATCCAAGTTTCACGTAGTGCCTTACGCGTCTGTATCGCTCGGGGTATTTATATTTAGAAAATCACTGTGGATCACAGCGCAAGGTGTCTGTGTTCCACAGGCTTTTTAGGGTGATATTATTAAATTTTTAGTTGAAAAACCCCGCGCAATACAGAGCATGCGGTGCTCTGAAACACACAGGCTTTTTCGACGTTATTTAATTAGAAAAACCCAGAGCGGTACAGAGCAGGTCGTGTCTGTACCCCACAGGCATTTCTAATATCGCCACCCGCACCACCAGACCCCCTAGCCAAAGTAACATTTGTAAATTTTCGCTATCGCTTCGCTTCGAAACATGTATGGATTTAACGTTTTAAAATTCGATAGTTAACGAAACCTTATGTCAATCCCATACATGTTTCGAAAGCGAAACGATAACGAAGATTTGCCAATGTTACTTTGGCTAGGCCCTCTGGGTCGCTTTGAGAGCGAATAAGTGGGTCGAATTCAAAATTTCCGAGAACGAGTGCTATTTCCCGCGTTTTTGGATTTTCAAAATTACCCGAACATCTGTAATTAAGAAGCCTGGTAAGTTATTTAACCAATTGTCTTTTAACTTGATAGATTTTCGTTTTATTGCAATACTTAGTTGGTTTAGAATACTGTAGCTCAAGGTTTTATTATTTTTCGGATTTAGCCGTTTAGGGCACATCCGAGCTAAATCAGAGTTCGGATTTACCCGATGTTAGTAGGTGATTATTGGGCATTCTGGAACAACTTTACTCCAGCGATCTCACGTCCGTTCGATCACCTTCGTAAAGTGTTCCAATCTGCCCAATAATCACCTCGATCACTTTTGTGAAGTGTTGTTGCGTCTTTGATGGGTTCATTACAGTCAATTATAGCAAGAGTATGGTAAACGAAGTAGGTAACTAATTATGTCTGCCAAAGATCAATAAGTGTAAAACTTACCAATGATTAATGCTGCTCAATTCACTATACTTATTTTTAACACTTCACAGTCAGAAGCAGGCGTTATGAAGCTTCTCGTTTTTGTTCTATGCCTCGGATATGCTGGTTAATTCACTACACTACACATTCACATTTTTTAACACGTTTTTATTATTATTTTGGATCACACTCATGAGCAGACGTTATGAAGCTTTTTGTTTTGTTCTAAGCCGATTGCTCGTGTCAGTAGCGAAATTTGGAGAGTGGCACCTTCGATCGAGTTTAAATCACAACACTATGAAAACCATCGTTCTAGGCCGTTTGCTCGTGCCTATCGCCCATTGGTGGTAGCACCTCAGAAAAGATTTCCATCGCGATATGAATAAGATCATTGTATAGTAATCACTGCCAGAGTTTAGGAAATCATCGTTCTAGGCCGATTGCTCGTGCCTGTCGCCCACTGGCTAGTGGCACCTAGAAATGACGATCCATCACAAAGGCATTGATAAAATATTCGGTAATTCTAAGGTGACACCTTAGAATCAAAAACATAGTATGATAATCATTGTCGTTGTTTAGGAAACCATCGTTCTAGGCCGTTTGCTCGTGCCGGACGCCCATTAGCTGGTGGCACCTAAAAACGAAGTTCCATCGCAAAGACTTTGATAAAATACTTGTATGGTAATCACTGCCAGAGTTTAGGAAATCGTCGTTCTAGGCCGTTTGCTCGTGCCGGACGCCCATTGGCTGGTGGCACCTAGAAATGACGATCCATCACAAAGGCATTGATAAAATATTTGGTAATTCTGTGGTGACACCTTAGAATCAAAAACATAGTATGATAATCATTGTCGTTGTTTAGGAAACCATCGTTCTAGGCCGTTTGCTCGTGCCGGACGCCCATTGGCTGGTGGCACCTAAAAACGAAGTTCCATCGCAAAGACTTTGATAAAATACTTGTATGGTAATCACTGCCAGAGTTTAGGAAATCGTCGTTCTAGGCCGTTTGCTCGTGCCGGACGCCCATTGGCTGGTGGCACCTAGAAATGACGATCCATCACAAAGGCATTGATAAAATATTTGGTAATTCTGTGGTGACACCTTAGAATCAAAAACATAGTATGATAATCATTGTCGTTGTTTAGGAAACCATCGTTCTAGGCCGTTTGCTCGTGCCGGACGCCCATTGGCTGGTGGCACCTAAAAACGAAGTTCCATCGCAAAGACTTTGATAAAATACTTGTATGGTAATCACTGCCAGAGTTTAGGAAATCGTCGTTCTAGGCCGTTTGCTCGTGCCGGACGCCCATTGGCTGGTGGCACCTAGAAATGACGATCCATCACAAAGGCATTGATAAAATATTTGGTAATTCTGTGGTGACACCTTAGAATCAAGAACATCGTAAAATGATCACTTTCATAATTTAGGAAACTCGTTCTAGGCCGTTTGCTCGTGCGGGTCCTCCATGGGCTGTTGGCACCTAGAAACGACGATCACATAACGCTTTGATAAAAATATTCTCGATATTTTAAGAAAGTTACCGATTCACAAATTTGGTTGGCGACACTTAGAAAAACAAGGTTTCATCACGAACCCAATGAGAGATGGGTGGTCGACCATCTATCCAATTTTAGAGTATACTTAGTAAACCCGCACTGCACTGTACACACTCACTCCCGCGGACGGCATAGCTACTATGACTTCGATTGCAAGGTTATTGCGTCACGGTGCATCTGCTGATTAAAGGTAAACTTTTTAAATAGCGTCTAATCATAATCTGATTTAAGGTACAAATTGCATCCACTATACAACGACTTAATACATTCTAATCTTTGCAGCGGTGTAACATTCTGTTTGGTCAGCAAATTACCACCGTGAGAATGGATTTATAATATGAACTAGTTAAATCACGCTGCTTTATTCGAATTCATTATAATATTTTTTCCGGTGACTTTAAACGTAGTAAAAAATGTTAAGGGATTTTTTTATATGTTAAAAGCATAAAACGATATAGCAGGTACGCTCTATTTAGAATAATAAATTTAATTTAATATAATTAGGTTTATTCTGAAGTAATCGGGAATCGAACCCGTCGGAGTTAGTTAACTATACTACCAGCGCTATGCCACTTGATACTTTATTGTTGTATTTACAGCTCGCCTGTAATAAAGAGTGACAATGCACCTTGTTTTTGTTTCAATTAGCGAACCTATAATCACAGTTTTTTACCCGGTGCTCATACTAGCAGCAACCCGGAATACATACTCTTGACAACGTGTATTCAAAATTTTATGATAATTTAAGATGTTAAAGCATAACAAACAAACTTACTTACACAATTTATGAATATAAATATAAAATATTGTTAGGGTTGATGCAATTTTACTGTTTTAAAATTCGATGAACTAAAAATAAGTTAAGATACTCGTACATAAACGATAAGTGTGAAAATTAAAGTAAGATTAATTGAAATGGAATTAAACTAAATATGATGACAAAATCAAGGAAATGGAATAAAACCTACCTACACCTAATCGATGTGAAGATTGTGTAAGTTTGTTTTTAACTTTATTTATTACAATAGAAATATTTAAAGTATTTACGAATTAGCTTTATAATATTACTAGCGGCCGCCCGCAACTTCGTCTGCGTGGAAAGGTTTTTTGCTTTCCCTCGGGAACTATACTTTTTTCAGGATGAAAAGTACCCTATGTCCTTCACCCCTGACAACGTGTATGCAAAATTTCATGATGATCGGTTCAGTAATTAGGACGTGAAGGTGTAACAAACAAACAAACAAACGGACTTTCGCATTTATAATATTAGTAAAGATGTAGGACATTATTAAAGAAATAAACTTAAAACACAATAATACAGCCACATTATTATTTTATCAAGTGTAGACAACCTTACTGAATTTGTCGACATTTGAATATCAAATTAACATTGAAATAAAATACAATATTATGAATATGAAACTTGATTTTCAGTGAAGAACTATGGGAAAATAAAATGTGTTGACGTGGTTCTTTCAGTGGTCGTGAACTATTGCAATATGTACTGGAAAACATTTTAAAACACTAAATAAGTATTGAACTTGCAAAAACTTCGCATGAATAAGTTGATACTCAATTTTATGTGTGTAGTCTTTTTTCCCTCATTATTAAATTAATAATATAAACTTACAATAGTAAACTTGTTGCTTTTCATTTTAATTTTTCACTGATAATAAAAATAAACTTTTAATCGTATACTGTTTATTACCTCGGTAAAACCGATTTTATAGAACAATTTATTTGTTTAAAATAATTTCTATTGAAAATGAAGGTTTGCGATACCTGAACGATAGGTACTGGAACGATTCCTTTATAATGCGATGTAAATCGGCCCAAAAATCATTCTTACGACACCGTTACTTCCACTAGTTTTAAAGAGCCCTACGGGAGTCTGCTCTATCTAGTCGCGAGTGCTCAGTCTGCCCCTCATCTTTCACCTAGTGCCAACCAGCTGGTCTACTACCACAACAAGTTTACCGGTGCTCCGTCAGCTCTGCAAGACAAGTCTGCCCGCCCATCGCCTAGCGCCCGACCAGCTGTTCCACTACCACAAGCTCACCAGTCACCTGCCAACACGAGGATCCGTGCACTTGAAATAATGTTCGTAAGTTTTGTTTTTACTTATTTATTTATAAACATTTAATTATTTTGATGACCTCCCTAGTCGAGTGATTTTTTATGGTGTCACCATCTCTAACGTTTCAAGGTTTGGTTCCAGCTGGATCAAATTAGGAAACGATCTTTTGCTTTAGTTAGTCTTTGTAATTTTCAAAGGTTGGAGTTGAAATATTTTTATCTCAATAACTGAGTAGTAAATTTTTCTCATTGTTCGAGTTATCTCTTAATATTATGAATTTGTTGTTAATAATTTTAAAATGTTTTTGCAGGTCTGACTCAGAATATAAGGCAAAGCGCAGCAAGGGGGCGAGGAAGGAGCTAGCAGATGAGTTTGCCGACTCCGAGAGCGGTGGCGAGGATACACATACCAAAATAAAGTATGTATTACAAAGTCTAATCTAATCATCACAAACACTAATTTATTTATCCACACTAGATAGTGAGTCTAATTTTATTGTTGCTTTCATAATTTACAATGAATTGTTGTTCGGTGTGAACAAAACACAGTGACTCAGTCGCTCGTGGGTTCGAGTCCCAACTGAGGCGCTGGTGACGAGTTATTTGTTTCTAGTAAATTATTTAACAAAAGACATTATACTATACATTTATTTATTTCATTTAAATAAAAAAGTACTTGTACTTACCTATATTTTTTATATTTATTATGGTACAAACGATAAATAGAAATACAATTATTGAAATATTTTTCAAACACTAAAGTTTTTTGGATAGTATATTTTGCGAGAAATATAATAGGTAAAATAAAAACCCTGTAAATATTTTCTCTACATTGACGACCTTGTTTATAACAAATGTATTATTTTTTCTAGCGCCAAGAAAGAGACGAAGCCCAAGGCTCCACCGAAAAGGAAGGCGCCAAAGAAAACATCGCCGCCTACTACATCTGGATCTGGGTGGCAGCTCGACTCGGATAGCGAGGAGGAAGCGCAGGCGCAAGCTACCCGACGTATCAAGAACCAACCCTTGCAGTCGGTGCTGTCGCGGCGTGTCGCTGACGGATACCTGCGCCGCGCCACATTTAGAGACGGCGATGTTTTTGTTGATGTAAAAATCTATAATACCAAAGAAATTTTAGCCGTAGACCCGAAGGACCGCTGGGAGCACGCGGTCGTCTCCCTCAAATACCAGGCAGACGGAAACGCTCTCGAGCTGGTCCATTTAAAAGAATTTATCAAAAAGTCTAAGAAAAACTTTGAAGAAGAAGGTAAATTTTATAGTTCGAAAAAAAAATAGTTAAGTTACTTGTATAATAGGTAGGCGTTTGTTTTGTAAGTTTTATTGGTAGGTATAGGTACTTCTTTGTTCATTTTATTAGTAAGTTGGTTAGGATAGGTTAGGTATAATAGATAGGCGTTTTTAATGTAAGTTTTTAGTATAAGGTCTTATAATAATATAATTAAATAAATAAAAATATTTCATTTGTACTAAAATAAATATCTTGCTTTATTATTATTACCTACTTAATCAACCAGTCCATTCAATAGTATATTATTAAATTCTAATACATTGAGACTTTTCTGAATCCAAGTCAAGACAGTCATGGCAAGTAGAACAATATATTGCACAGTTTGTGACATATCCGTTAAAAGTAAAGCATTCTCAGGTCATTTGCGGAGTAATGTTCATAAAAATAACAGTTCTATCGAAATAAGCGATGGCATTGAAAAAATAAGTAGTGCGTTCCGAAGTAGGATTGCATCGTATAGAGTGCGGCCTTCCGCGTGCGGCGATAGCGCTGACGAGGCCGAGCTCCCATGCCTGCCAGCTGAGTTTCTGCGTAGGCTGCAGTCTCGCGTGCGTCACTTGCTAGACGCAAGACTAGCTACGTATAACACTATTAAAGTAAACTTTGAATTATTCGCTGAATTTATCTTGCCGAAAGATAGCACTAGTGAAATAAAATCATTTGCTTTTAGTCAAAATGTGGTATTGCACCGTAATTATGATTTTAGAGCTATATTTTCAAATATTGTTCACTCTATCATAGCACAAATTGACGAGTTTCAGGAAAGAGATAGTGGCTGGGCATTTTTAAGAAATCTATATTTAGAAGTCAATATCAACAAGTACAACCCTTTGAGAGCCGCCCGGTTTATTGAATTACCGAAAACTTTAAAATTGAAGCATGCTTGCATTAATATACAAAATAATGATTCATTCTGTTTCTTATGGTGTATAATGGCAGCATTATTTCCAGCTAAGAATAACGCACATCGGACATCCTCTTACCCTAACTTTGAAAACGTTCTGAACACCCGAAACATGTCGTTTCCAGTCGGATTCTCGGATATAAGGATCTTTGAGAAAAATAATCGCGATATCAGTGTTAATGTCTATGGTATTGCAAACAAGTCGAGCATTGTCGGACCACTTTATAAGTCAGAAAACAAAAAGAAGCATCATATTAATTTATTATTATTGGAAAAGGGCGAATTTAAACACTACTGTTTGATAAAAAATTTGAGTAGATTGCTTAGACCTCAATTAACAAAACATCATGGAAAAATATATTTTTGTGATGACTGCATGATTTTTTTTAATAACGAACCAGCATTAAATGCCCACATTTGTAGCGGTGTCCGGACTTTGTTGCCTGATCCAGGTACTACAATTCAATTTAAAAATTTCGAAAGAATGCAAGATATGCCATATGTTATATATGCGGATTTTGAATCATTATTAGAACCCAAATCGAGTAGTGACCATCTCAATTCAAATAATACCACAACGAATTTACAAAAACATTTACCCGCTGCATTCGCATATTACATTGTTTGTTCGTATGATAGCGCTCAAAATAAATACATGTCATATCGTGGTCAGGATTGTGTTGAAAAATTTTTAGAATACCTTGGTGAAGATGTTGCTAACATACAAAAGATTTTAAAACAAACAGTTCCTATGACGCCATTAACAGACGAGGAGCAAGAAAGCTTTGATAATACAAAATATTGTTTCCTTTGTAGTCAACTACTATTAGACGATAAAGTTAAAGATCATTGTCACTTGACAGGGAAATACAGGGGACCAAGTCATTCTTTCTGTAATTTACAATTTTGTTTACCGAAATTCATACCAGTATTTTTTCACAATTTATCCGGTTACGATAGTCACTTGTTCATACGACAATTAGGAGAAATACCGGGCAATATAAAAGTTATAGCAAAAAATAAGGAAAACTATATTTCTTTTACGAAGTTTTTCAGGACAGGGCGCCAGGAATACATGCCAGTTCGATTTGTCGATTCATTCAAATTTTTAGGCACTAGCTTAGAAAAACTTGCTGGAAACTTGAATAGAAACGACTTTTTTCACTTATCTCAGTTTTTCCCGGAAACCGAAAAATTTGAATTACTTAGGCGCAAAGGTGTCCTTATGAATATATGACGAACTGGATGTGTTTTGAAGAAGATAGGTTACCATCACTGAAACACTTTTATAGCACTTTAACTGATGAAACCGTTTCAGAATCAGATTATCGTCACGCTCAGTGCATCTGGGAAATATTTAAAATAAAAAACCTTGGGGAATATACTGATTTATATCTTAAAACCGATGTTATTTTACTTGCAGATGTTTTTGAAAACTTTCGTCAAACTTGTAAAATTAATTATCGATTAGATCCAGCATTTTACATGACGGCTCCTGGGTTAAGTTTTGATGCAATGTTACTTAAAACGAAAGTAAAACTGCAACTTATAGAAAATCTAGAAATTATACGTATGATTCAAAAGGGAATACGCGGAGGCGTTTGTTTATGCTCCAATAGATACTCTAAGGCGAATAACAAGTACATATCAAGTTACGATCCGTCTATTCCTGATAATTATTTACTGTACATTGATTGCAATAACTTATACGGTTATGCAATGTGTTCTTATTTGCCTTATTCTGGTTTCGAACTAATTAGCCAAACGGAAATTAATGAACTTAATATTCTTCAAGTCCCTAATGACTCCGAATATGGTTACATTTATGAAGTAGATTTAGAGTACCCAGAACATCTTCACGATTTGCACAATGACCTACCTTTTTGTCCTGAGAAATTTACACCACCTGGATCTAAAAATCCTAAATTGATTCCAAATTTGTACGACAAATTTAATTATGTCATACACTACGTACATTTAAAAACATGCTTACGACATGGTTTAATATTAAAAAAAGTTCATAGAGTAATAAAATTCAAACAACATCCATTTTTAAAACAATATATAGATTTAAATACAGAATTACGGCAAAAGGCTAAGTCAACATTTGAACAGGACTTTTTCAAATTATTAAATAATAGCATTTTTGGCAAAACATTGGAAGATACTGAAAAAAGATTAAATATTCACTTAGTCAATCGGTGGACAGATACTAGGAACAAAACAAAAAAATGTTACACGGCCGAACAACTCATTTCACGACCTAATTTTCATAGTTGTACTGTTTTTACAGAAAATTTTGTAGCTGTGCAAATGAAACCCGAGTCAGTTATTTTAGATAAACCTATTTACATAGGATTCACTGTTCTAGAAATATCTAAAAATCATATGTATGATTTTCACTATTCTATTACAAAACCGTTTTATGGTTCCAATTTAAAACTATGTTACACCGATACTGATAGCTTTTTGTACTCTATTGAGGCAACGGACATTTACAAAGACATAAGATCTAATTTTCAACAGTACTTTGACACGAGCAATTACACGGAAAATAATCAGTATAATATAGTTCGGAGAAACAAAAAGGTCCCTGGATTATTTAAAGATGAGATGGGAGGCCAACTTATAATTGAATTTGTAGGTTTGAGATCTAAGTTATATTGTGTAAAAACTCAAGATAAAGAGATAAAAAAGGCAAAAGGGATTAAAAAATCTGTAGTTAAAAGAATTGATTTTAAAGATTATAATAAAGTTCTACTTCTTAATAAGTCACTTAGGAAGAAAAATATAATATTCAAGTCTTTGAAACACGTGGTTTTTACGCAAACCGTTAACAAAGTTGCTCTATCTTCAAATGATGATAAACGCATTATACTTAAAGATAAAATATCTACTTTGTCCTGGGGACATAAATCAAGCCTTTTCTGAGTTTTTCTGTTTGGACTGGTTGAAAAAATCATAGAGGCGTGTACACTTGAATGTGAATTTATTAATGCTGTCAATGAATAGTGTAGGTATACCTACCTACTATTCATTGACAGCATGGGATTCACTTCCGGTGATTAAAATAGCTACACGTATTATCGTTTGCTCCAGTAAAACATAAACTTATAAGGCGTAATAGTGCATAAAAACAAGTAACTACCACATAGATCTTCACAGCGGCCACACTAGCACCAAGGTACGAAACCAACATTCACTGACCGAAGGTTTATCACATCGAAATTCATCAAAATAACTTTGAAATTTTGCTAAGGGCGTTACATTTGTCCCCATAACGAAAATCATTTTTGAAAATGAACCAATTAGAAAGTTAAAAGACAGTAAAACTCCGCCTCCAAGTACTACGCACTTCCGAGTTAACTGATTGACAACAGCACAGCTGACGTAGTGACATCTTTGGCATATATTATATCACACTTGACAAGTCCTGTCTTTCGTTCAGAAATTGCAGTTAGAAGCGCTGCGTTCCGTTACACGCAGAAAAAATTCAACTTGGTAGCGTAATGAATAAAAAATCTAAAGTTCTCAACAACGGTCGCAAGATGTCGTTGCCGGTAACGTGTCAAGTATGCAAACAAACAGTTGAACAGAAAAAAACACTACTATGTTCCACATGCAAAAATGCATTTGAGTTTGACTGTATCGGATACTCAGAAAAATTACACCTTTTAAAAGACATAGAATCAAGAAAGAAATGGATGTGTAAAACTTGTGAAGAAACGAGCGTTAAATCTTCCTTTGTAACAACGAGGAAAAAACTTCCCTCACAAAAATCAGGTGGAAAAAACATACAGATCGTGAAAACACCACCGCATTCTACCCCTAGGAACACATCGTGTCATTCTGACTCGCAAATACTTACCCAAAATAATAGTTCTTCGGATGTATCACCCTCTTTATCGGACCAAGTTTTAGCCAGAAGTATGGAATACTCAGTTACGGATGTAGTCGCAGTCCAAGAATTGAAAGACAATATTAATCAACTGCAGTTACAACTCGCTAGTTCGCATAATGAAATGGAAAATTATATTTTAGAAAATAACAACTTTTTTTTTTTTTTTTTTTTTTTTTTTTTTTTTTTTTTTTTTTTTGCTAACTTACGCAAACAAAACTCTAAACTAATACAAGAAAATAACTTTCTAAAATCATTATGCCAATCACCAATAAGTAGTAAACGCACAACTAACAGTGTTAAAAAGAAACCAAAACAGAACTTAGTGGATAAAAATAATTTAGATACACGCAAGCAGAGTTCGCCAGAAGAAGATAAACATAATAACCACTCGTTTGTCGCGCGGCCGGCGCGCAATTTCCTTGTTTGTCACGCAGTTTTGCGTTACAGCAGTGCACTTGCACAGCTGCGTTAAAACCGTTTTTATGACCCGTTCCTGTTTGTATACGAACAAATAATGTTCTATTTCGTATAGGTAATGGATGAAGCTATAAGTATTGAAAAAAAAACGAGTACCTGTAATGGTAAAATAATTTCTAAAAAATTCGTGAATTTAGCTAAAGAGAAAATTCACGACTTGTAATGGGAATTGATTTTTAATATTAAATCTAAATCGATAACTAGTGTTTTTTTTTACATAATTAAAAACTAGAATAATACCCCTTTCCGTACATGCCAATTTTTTTATGAATTGGAAGCAATTCAACGGTCTTAATAATGTTTGTATATCGCACAAATTTTTACTGCGCGTCTTAATTCGCTGCTGAGTCTAAGCGCTGTTTCGTAGTATTTTATTCCAATTGTGGAAGGCTTGTGACAAAAATAAAATATACTTTAGAAAGATACAGATTTCAACTTTCATATTTTGTAAAAAAAGATGAGACTCTTGAAGAAAAGTATCTTTGTAAAAAATTATAACATTAAAGCGGCCCACTATAAATGATAAAATTGTGTTTTTGTAACAAGCGTTGATTGGTTAAACTTGGATCAAGATTACCTTGTACTAATTATATGTACAGAAAGAGCAAAACCTGCAGTTTCTAACAGTATGCAATACATAGGAAAGATTCTTCCGAAATGTATGTAAAATTTCGATCTAAATAATCCAATTCCGCGCTGCCGGGCGCTGGCGTACGGGCCGTTCGCTGCCAAGATGGCCGCGCGTAGCCGAGTTTAGTTCAGGGTTGTCGCACACATTAAATAAAACTAGGTAGGTACTTAATTTTTTTTTATTATATTTTTAATTTTATAGTCACATTTTTTTTTAATAGTTCTCCTCTTCCTCGTCCCCTGCCTCACTCTCCTCGATTTTCACTGTACACAGCATAAAATATAAAATGGATGTGGACTAAAAAATTATAACTAGACACCCAACACCAATCACAATAACCAACACCAAAACCAAAAAAACATTCACTAGGTAATGTATAAAAACAACATAAACACAACCTAATATGAAAATAATAAGCGTGTGAGGCAGCCCTGCCAAAATGCTAGTTTGTTTCAAGGTCCCACAGGACCTTGTTACCTTGACCGTGGATAATGGCGTAATAAAAACTCACTATTTTGCGTTGCATCAATCATCCTGTGTAAACAGATGAATGTTATATTTTGAAACCACTTTGAAACTGTTCACTAATAGTATTATTATCTTATTTCGGATAATTCTTTGATTAACCAATCTAAATTATAACATAATGTTGTTGTAAACAGAAACAATACATCAAGAAATTTACCGGGCTACGGTTTTGTTATGATTTTTAACACTAGACATTAAATTTGTGACGAGATATTTATATGATCGAATAAATCACGATATGACGATTCTTTTAATATATGACATCAAACAGAAATATAAATTAACAAAATACTTACGGCATATCAAA
The DNA here is from genome assembly GCA_928269145.1 of Agriphila tristella. Taxonomy (NCBI): domain Eukaryota; kingdom Metazoa; phylum Arthropoda; class Insecta; order Lepidoptera; family Crambidae; genus Agriphila; species Agriphila tristella. Next base: position 23,066,512 of record OV743445.1, read on the forward strand.
TTAGAGCACTTCACACAGAAAAAACAAGTATGGCGTCAACTGACGTGAAACTCTTCAAAATTATTTTTTTCAACCAATCACAGGCCTTTTCTACTTTTTTTTGTGATATTAGTGTTGCCAAAATCATAATCTAAATCAGCCCAAGAGGTTTTGGTGTGGCCGCCTAAAAAAAACCTACCAAATTGGTAGAAATCGAACAGCGATCGACCCGGTCCTACAGCACCGCGCGACAAAGGACCGTCTTTTGCTTGCGGTACTACAGTACCGCGAAGCAATCGAGTGGATAACCAAAACTGTGATTACGACATGACATCACTCCTGCAGCGTATTAGTGATTTGAATCGTTGTTTGTTAGAAGCCCAATCAGAAATAAAAACACTTACTGAACAAATTCAGACCCTAGAGAAGAATCTGCATAGCACCTCGACTCCAAACTATTGTCCTCAAATGCCACCTACGCATACGCCAGAAAAAGATGAAAGAAGGATTTTAATATATGGATCTCAACAGTGCGTCGGTCTGTCGTCTGCACTAACACGATCAAGAGAAAACACCATGTATGAAAAATATCGTATCACATCTCAGACAAAGCCCTTCGCGTTAGCTGCAAATATTTTAGAAGATCTGCAAAACGTAAATTTAAAACCTGGTGACAAACTAGTGTTAGGTATAGGTGAAAATGACTACGATTTGAACATTTTAGTATCACAATTACGTAATTTATTAATTAGATATAAGGATAATGACGTTATTATATTGAATTCATTTAAAAATATGTATATAAATGTATATGAACTAAATAGTAATTTTCAAAAAATTTGCAATAATTATAAAAATAGCCATTTTGTAACAATCGGACATCCTACAATTTTTGACATGTGTAACTCAATAAATTTTAAAATTGACTGCATTGACTACGAGAAAAAATATCTTGATGCAAGTAAATTGAGAGGTTTGATGGAACGCAGCAATCCAGTGACCCGCGATAAAATTCGTAATAAATATCAAAAAGGTACAATCCCTTATTACTTTACACAAGTTGAGTCAGCACGTGTCCCCGCCTGTAAATCTGATACAAAAAAAATGCCTACAGCCACAAAACGTACTATTACTGACTACTTCCCTAAACAAAATAAGAAAGAGCTTTTTCGTGACCCAAATGTCTAATAATACCAAACAGAATTTTTTTATATTCCATCAAAATATAGCCAGTATTATTTCAAAACAAGAGATGCTAGAATTAACGTTGGAAGAATTACGGGAATTGGATAAAAAACCCAATGTTATATGTTTATCCGAAACGTTTCTGACAGCTAATCGCAATAAATACGTTAAGTTAGCCCATTATGAATTAGCAACAGCATTTTGTAGAGACAAGCAAAGGGGTGGCACCTGTATACTTGTTGAACGAAACATTGCCTATGCAGAACTAACGTTCCTAAAAAACCACTCTACCCAACTAACATTCGAAGCTAGTGGTATTTACATTCCGTCTCAAAAAATGATAATAATCTGTCTCTACAGAACACCTAAGTCTGATCCAACTATATTCCTTGACAAATTGGACCAGCTTCTACATGAAATATGTAGGCGCTACAAGAGACACACAAACATTGTTATTGCAGGTGATTTTAATATTAACACCTTAAAATCAGGAAATATTGTGAACGATTTAAAAGATTTATGTAGTAATTATAAATTAAATATTCATATCAATTCACCGACTCGTAAAGAATCCTGCATCGATCATATTTTAAGTAACATCAAAGACGCAACTGCTACTGTATTGCCCCTTTACTTGTCGGATCATGATACGGCCCAACTATTAACGTTTCCAGTAGAAAAAATCAATGTCAAGCCAAAGTCACATTTTGTTTATAAAAAAGATTATTGCCTTGAGAATATAAAAAAGTTTAAGGAATGCCTAAATAGCTTATCATGGTCGGAAATGTACAATGAGAATAGTCTAAACGTAGCATTTGATAAATTTTATGATACACTACGGCTTTTCTACGATTTATGTTTCCCGACTATAAGAATTAAAATAAATAATATGAATATTAAAAAACAAAAATGGATTAGCCGAGGTCTTAAAGTTAGCTGTAAAACCAAAAGATTTTTGCGCTATAGTTATTACAAGAATAAAACTTCTACAAATAAAGAAAAATATTTGACTTACTCTAACGTATTAAAAAAGTGTATTTACAATTCACAAAAAATGACTAATATTAATTTCATAAATAACAATAAAAACAAATGTAAAGCGACATGGTCAGTAATACATGATCAAATATCAAATAATATCATTGACAAAAATATTAATAAATTGAATATTAACAATAAGACATTAACGAATCCAACTGACATTGCTAACGCTTTCAACAATTACTTTATTAATTTGACGAATACACAAACAAACAACAATAAATCTTGCCGAAAACCTAAAACAATAGCAAATTCTGTGTATTTAAATCCAGTAACAGCTCATGAAGTAAAAAAAGAAATTATGAGTCTGAAAAATACTAATGCCGAGGGCTATGATGGATTTAGTACAAAAATATTAAAAGAATGCGCCACAGAACTAGCCTCAATACTGGCTCATTTAATAAATCTATCCTTCTCCACAGGAACTTTCCCTGAAAAATTAAAACTATCACTAGTTAAGCCTCTTTACAAAAAAGGGGTTAAAGATGATGTCGATAACTATCGACCTATCACGCTAATACCAATCCTTTCTAAGGTATTTGAAAAATGCATGTTAAAAAGATTGATTGATTTTTGTTCAAAATATAATATAATAACAAATGAGCAATATGGATTTCAAAAGAATAAATCCACGACCCTAGCTACTTTTGAACTTTTGCGTGAAGTACTAACAAGTCTCAACAAAAAATACTTGACAACAGGGGTATTCATCGACATGTCAAAGGCGTTCGATTACGTTGACCACAAACTTCTCTTTAAAAAATTGGAATATCTCGGAATCAGAGGTCCCGCATTAGCATGGATAACATCCTACATGAATGGTCGTCAACAATGCGTTGTTATCGACAAAATAGTTGAAAACGAAATGCGGTCTTTCCCATCAGACTTTAGGGAGACTTCACGTGGAGTTCCACAAGGGAGCGTATTAGGGCCTGTTTTATTTTTACTGTATATAAATGACATTACTCAAATAATTGACCATAAATGTATTCTATTTGCTGACGATATATCAATCATTATAACATCCAATGACTCTATACGTAAACACGAATCTGACATCAATAATACGATTGACACCATGATAAACTGGTTAAACACAATTAATTTAAAAATAAATCTTAATAAATCATATTATTTACAATTCAATAAATCCAAACATAAAAAATATAATTTTGCATTGAATGTTCCAAAAATAAAAGAAGTCTCTCATCTAAAATTTCTAGGAATAACTTTAGACGAAGACTTAGTTTGGAAAATACACATAGACAATATATGCAGTCGAATAAATCAGTTTGTATACGCACTAAAACGAGTAAGGAATGTAACGAATAGGAAAACTGCCATCGTATCGTATCGCGCTTATGTCGAATCAGTTCTACGTTACGGGCTCATACTGTGGGGCAACAGTACTGATAAAAATAGAGCGTTCATTGCCCAAAAGAAATGTATCAGGGCTATATGTGGGATTCCGCCGGACCAATCTTGCAAACCTCTGTTTAAAAGTCTCGGATTGTTACCGCTACCATCCCTCTACATTTACGAGATAGCTGTTTTCGTCCATAAGCACATGACATTATTCGTGAGATCTAATAATCACAGACTTAGATATCCACATAGACTAATAATAAATGATGTCCCACGATCGAAAAAATATTCAAAAAGTTGCTTAGTCATGTGTATCAAAATCTACAATAAAATCCCAAAAACTCTGAAGATGCTTAGCACAAATAATTTTAAAAATAGATTGTTCAAATGGCTTATGGAGCAAAACTTTTATGATGTTCAATCATTTTTTGACATGAAAACAGATTGTATGTACTAAAAATTATTTAAATGCTTATTGACATCGAATTGTATTTAATTTAATATTTTTAGATTGTTAATTTCTATTACTTAAGTACCCATATTTGCATGCTACTTTTATTACTAGCAAAACATGTGATCTACCAATAACTGTAACAACTTTTTACCGTGTTTTAAGCAAATAAACTATTGACTATTGACTATTGACTATTGACTACTAATGATAAAATAATGTAAATATGTTAAAATGTATTCATAATATACTTTCCAAGTACATAAAAAAATGTAATTACTGTCTCAAGCGAGATGTGAATCGCAACTCGAGTAAGTTAATTAACAAGTCTGACCACTTAGCAACTGTGGCTAGACGCAGGCTCCCATTCCGCCTGTGACAGCAAAAAAAAAAAAAAGGTCAATTTCATTATTATTATTTTTTATTTTATAAATGATCAAATAAAATGTTACCGCATAAGTGTTCCATTCTATGTATAAGTATTTTAGTTTTTAGTAGGTATAAGTAAATAATTTTTTATATACCTGTACATATTATGTAAAAGCAGCGCCTACTTATTTTAAAATAAATATTATATATATATGTAATTTGTTGTTTTATTCTGAATCTAATTAGGTACCTTTCACCACCGAATACGTAGTAATCACTATCATCGAGGATTTTTAAAATATAAATGACAAAAAACAAGTCCTAACTTGTCTAAGATTCTGAATGCAACACGACACTTATTTGCCGCTTTGTCAGCAATACGTTTCCACTTACATAAAAATTCACACGATAACTCAATAAGGTGTCGACATCAGGAACAAGTTCTTACTTGTCTAATTTTAATAGCTGTGTCAGCTATAGGTTTACTTAGAAACTCACACGATCACAAAGCTAGGGTATAAATATTCATGTCAATCGCTAATGTAAATTTATTTTCATAAGAACATCAAAGATGGTAAGTTGCTTTTTAAAGTTCAATATATTTACTAATTAAATATAGGAATCTGGTTGCATTTCAATATATGACTCATATTATTTGTTTCAGGATATGTCAGTGAACACCGAGCATCTCGTCGAAGACCTACGCTCACCATCTCCGGTCTTACAAGACGCGCAGGACCCGCTCGAAGGATGGACACAAATGTTCCCTCCTTGGGTTGTAGAGCCACAACACGAAGAAACGCCGTTGGAGCTCAAAATCCGAAAGGCGGCATATAACACGCAGAAGAGGAAACGAAAGAAGAGATCGTCCTTCCTCAAGCACTTACACAACACGCAGCAGTCGTTCGTGATGAAAAGTCCGCCGAAGAAAGGACGACGTCTCATCAAAATTGAGATAATAGACCTCGAGCAAGAAGTGCTGGGTGACTCGTCGGAGGATGCCCTACTGTCTGCGCAGTATGTGGTGTCGGAAGACATGGACCAGATTATGGACCAGGCAGAAGGTCTCATCAACAATATATCAAAAAAAATATGTGGTTATAGCTATAGTTTTTAAAGCTACGAATCAACTTATTTTTGTAAATTAAAGTTCTCATGTAGGTATTATACGTAACTTCTCTTGTTACTTATGAACCTATAGAGAGATACATTTTAAAACTTAATACCTATTATTATCTTCGAATGTTAGATATATTATATTGTGTACAAATGTAAAAAGTTTTTGTTACTTTATTAATTAAGGCTTAGCATAAATGTCAGTATATTTTTAAATAAATTAAACTTAAGGAATGATGTCGTTTTATTTCTCTGTTAAAAGTGTTCAGAATAAAAAAGGTTTTTTTATGTAGGTAAACTTATTTATTTATTGAAAAAATCATACATTGATATATTATTCTCTAATAACCATTTTCTTATACAAATAACGTTTTTCAAAGCACAATATTTAATATGATTAAAGCAATTAAACGCAAATATATCTTTACAATAGAGCTTACATAGAGTTTCTAAACTAGGTATGCCTTTAATACTTATATCTAAAACATTGTCATGGCCACATATTTCTCGCACCCACTTTACTTTTTCTTCACCTTTCACTATGATTTTGCGCTTCTCTAAGTAAGGTTTAATAACTCTTTTAAATTCCCTGTAGTCAATATATCCCTCGCTCCATCGGTATCCTCTGTTTCTTTCTATCCACCATACATGTTTTCTTTCTTCGAGAGTCAGAGTTGAGAATGGGTATGGGGGTTTTATCAAAAATATTTGTGTGTGTTCTAATGTGCCTATAACTAATTCTTTTAAAATGAAAACGTTGTTTTCATTTTTAAAACCTTGTACATCTACTATTATAGTATCGTTATTCATGATAGTTTTTTAACTATATTACTGAGCGGCTTATATTCAAATATACAATCGTTTAATATAAGACAATATGCGGCGGTCTGGTCAGGTATCTCTACTTCTGCTTCGATTTCAACGCGTACGTCTATGGATCCTTTTAGCGTTTCGTGCTGACGAGAACAATCAACAACAAATAAAGGCGCGATTTCCTTGAACTCTTTCAAACTCAACAACGGCTCTGGTCGACGTCCATGATAAGACTGTTGAAATCTGGCATATTGTTCGTATATCAATGAAAACTTATTGTCAGCAAAGCTGATATTCAGTCCTTCATATGGATAATACGATGAATTTAAAAATACTCTCACATCCCGTATAAAACAATGGTCGAACTCTGCCATTGACATTAGTGCATTATGTTTGCGGTTGGTTTGTAAAGCAATTACTACGAATCGTGGTTTTTCAATCTGCGACGATGTTTTAATAGACCAAGTATGTTTACGTGTTCTGGGTAGTAAAGGATACTCATATAAGTCCCAGTTACGAAATGCTACTGTTATAGGTCGATCTCTTTCTAATTGCTTTAATAAATTAATCCTTTGGCGGTCTGACACTTTAATATGAGGAACTCTCCATACAATTTTACTTATTATGATATCGTCCACAACTTCACCCGTACTTAATTTTAAAGCATTGAGATTGGTATTGCTTCTCAATAGTACTAATTCATGTTTACAGTTAATAATGATTTTTTCATAATCTTCGGCAAAACCTAATATTTTATTCAGAGGTATAGAGCTGGAAAACAGACCATCGTTAACAGTGGTTGTACCTGTTGTAGACCAGCCCCAAACTTTCCCACATTTCGATTCATTTTCATTTAATGAAAGATAAGATTTTATTGTTGTAGTGATACCTGCATTTTTTATTTTATCTATTTCTATCCCGTTTAGTTCATATCGAATGTCTTGAAAAAGAAAAAGCGCCGGGTTATTTACAAAATGTACACTCTTTACTCTTTCACTTTCTTTAGTAATACTGTTATGCTTAGTCACATTTACTATGCCTTCAATATATAAAGTGCTGAGGGCAGGCAGCACATACAAATCTTGCTGATTAATAGGTATTCGTATTTCATCATTCTTGTTGAAACTTGTTACATATGGCTTGTACGAGTGATATTCAAAACTTTCGATGCTGTTATCGTATGACACAGGTTGAGATATATTTAAAATATTCATTTTAGCAAACCTATTAGTTTTAAAAATTCTTTATTGTTTTTGGTGAGCTTCTTTTTTTTTCGAAGCGGTGTTTCTTTACTAGATGATCTTTTAGAACTGACACGCACAGGAGGTGATGACGGGTTTTTATTGAAATTTAACATTTCCTTCTAAAGTGTAAATACAGCTGTACTTCTTCACCACGTAAGTTGATTTGCTTATTTTCAGCGTCCAACAATCTTATATTAATAGAACTTATTGAGGTTTGATTGACAGGAAAATAAATTAAATTTTTAGGTATTTCAATTATTCTATAACCGGGTGGTACGTTTGGCACAAATTCATAAATTATATGACTAGGTTTCCCGTTAACAAATGATCCGCTGATAACATCACATTCGATGCGCACTATAGTTGTTGATAAAATGCTGACAGGATACCTGGACTCAGTTTTTATATTAGCTTTTACTGTTTCCATGCCAAAACCCAAAACTTTACCAAGAGAATCATTTTTATCAAAGTGCAATTCTTCAGAACAATAAATACTTGTTTTTAATGTATTGTTATTGCATGTCAATTTTAGCACAGCATTATTAATGTTACTTTTCAAAAAATCACAAATATCTTGGAGTTCATATGAACCTTCAGGTATTTCTATAACTCCATCTTTGCCATAATAAAGTTTATTGTTTCTTTTGTCTATATTAGGAATAGAATTGAAAGTTGAAAAATATAAGAGACCGCATTCATATTCTCCGTGTAATTGCAAGGTTGGCGAGTAATTTGTTATTAAAGTCTCTCCTCTTCCAGTTATTGACACAGTGAAAGACATTTTAGTACTGACAATGTTTTTTATTTCGTTCTTAATATAAATGTTTTTTCCAATAGTCCCTTAAAAATTTTAAACAAAGATGACCACAAATTATAGTACCAAAATTTTGATATTGTACATAATTATAATTTATAGAAATATATCTCAAATAATTTATTAATTCTAATGGTGGTTTTAAATTACCGAAACTATCAAAATATTCACAGTAGTTATTTTGCTTAACGTAGGCTACCCAGTGAGTTCCAGGATTATCAGAACTATCTAAATTTACTATGGCACACTCTATTTTTCTTGGTTTTGAAGGTAGTGTATCTCTCATAAAGACTCCTCGAAAGTACGGTATATCTGAAGCATGCTCCAATATGTCAAAATTAGTAAGAGGACGTCTAGGTAGCCGTTTAATTAGTTTTTTGAACAATTTAAATATAAACCAGTTCCTTTTTTAAGAGGTTTGATATACATTCCTCTTCCAAGAGCCACAGCTTCCATCATCTTGTTATGTCGTTCAGATTCTTGAAGGCTTTTTTGAGCAACCTTGTAATCATTGACAGCCTTTGCTATACCTGCTGCACCACCAGCAAGAGAACCCAGAGCTGACAACCCAGCGAAAATTGGAATGAGAGGTAAGAAACCCCCACTCTTCGGTATAGGAATACACCGCGGCAAGCGTATTCCTTTTTTATTAGTAAACAGTTTTTTTGCAGCTGCATATGCGTATTTTATAGCTGTGCGATTGTCTTTAGCTTTTAATTGTTTTAGTTGAGATTGGATTTTTTTAATGATGGACATAAACGGTCTTACTCCAGCACCAGCTTTAAGTTTTGCTTTCATCGCATTTTTGACAATCCATGATGCAACTTTTTCTCCTTTCCCAGCGTCCTTTGATTTCAACCTTTTTTTCGCCATTTTCAAAAGTTCTAAGTCAGCTTTGTGTCGAACGTTCAAATCACTGTTATTGTAAGCAATATCGTGATACATACAAGCTTCATCCAACTTATTAATACCTCGATCACCTCTAAGTAGCCGTTTCTGAAGTTTTGTTCCGGGACCACAATACTGATATCCAGGAATATGTAACTCAATCGGTAAGTTATTTATTAAGTCGTTAATAATACCACTTCCTTCCTTCATTGATGTGTTTGAAGTGAGATACATCTTATTACAACGCTTAATTTATATTACAAAATTAATGCACTTTTATTCACCCAACTATTTTCTTTATCACTGAGACCTAACCATTTTACAAATAATTTGTCACCTTTTCTTTTTATAACCTTTTCAATTAGATAGAGTTCAGGAAACTTCGTTTTCTGTAGTTCATATTCATAGAAAGTCCCTAAAATCCTCTGTTTATATTTATCTTGCAAGTGATAAGTTAGTGGATGCGTGTAATTTACTTTTTTGACAATAAATATTTCTGTTGACCAGTTTGGAGTGTAACCTTTGTAAAAATCTCCTTTATATTTACTGATACGAACATAATCACCAACTTGGAACTTAGGTTGTTGAACCATCTTATTCTTTCGTGTTTTAATTATGTTAGACTTGGCAATCGCTTGGTTTGTTATATTAACATCAATAGGTCTAAATTTTGTTGTTCGATGAATTGTGTGGTTATAGTTTTCTACAACAGAATTTATATTTTTCCCTATCCATTGATAGCGACCGTTTAAACTAAAAAGTTTGTAAATGTTACATTTTAACGTGCGTATTACTCGTTCTACAATGGAAGCTTTTTTTACAGAGTAAGTAGAATAATGATTTATATTATTTTTTGCTAACAAGCTTTTGAAAGTATCATTGTAAAACTCTTTACCTAAATCAGTTTGTAAATGTTTAGGTTTCCGTGATGAAACAGTTAATATCTCTTGCATTGCTTTTGTTACATTTTTTTTTTCTTTTGATTTCAAAGGATTTATCCAGACGAACTTTGATAAAGTATCTATTACTACCAAAATATATTTGTAGCCTTTGTTAAAATGCGAATATTTCTGAAAATCTATAAGATCAGCTTGCCATAAATCGTCTATTCCTGTTATGATGGTACATCGTCGTGGATAATTTCTTCTTGCTGCTTTGTGGAGTTCGTCAACGATATCTTTTTTACTCATTTTTAGTTAATTTAGCTTTTAATTTAGCTTCAATCAAATTATCTATTTCTGTTTTAGTATAATATAAAGTACTTAGACGATTTGAAGTTACTTTTTCCAAGCTATTTAGATAATTCTTAACGTTACTATTAACTTTCTGTATTTCTTTTCTTATTTCTTCAACAGTTTTATCCATGTAAGCTTTGTTCACTGCTTCATCGTCTTCATTTGGAAACGATAGACCTTTCAATTTCGATGACTTTAAATCATAGTATCCTGTATCAGATTTCACCAAATAGTCGTTGAGGGTATCAATGTATTCTGTTAATCGTAAACGTTTGTGAACGTGGTGACCAAATTTGTCTATATTCATTGCCGTCTCGATGCTCTTTTCAGTGAAATATCGAGTATACTGCCCAACTTCCCCAATGCATCACGCTTTTTATACTCTTTAAGGTTTACACCAATACCGGCTTCGTGTAATTCCTCAACTATCGAAATTATTTCATTATCTACTCCGGTGTTACCCGCAGCTTTCGACGCTAGAAGTAATTTTAATCGTTCAACTAATTCGTTCGGATCATCCCAATAAACATAGTCAGTATCTTTTTTAATTTTCTTCAAAACATTAATACCTTCTCCTTGTGAAATACTTTCCACACTAGTTGTCGCACTTCTAGCGAATTTAAACAAAGGTTTTATAATATTCGTGTACTTAAATCCCTTGTTGCTGTTTATTGGTTTGGACGAATCAAAATTGCGTCGGTGAGCATTTGTTTCTAATAATAATAATTTATAATTTTGTAAGTCATCATCAGTGATTATATCTAAATTTGGTTTCTTTTTAAACAATAGCTCTTTTAATCCGTTTGTTTTTTTCAAATTATGAATTCCTATTTTAAGGAAACTACCATCATCGAAAACGCGGGTTTTGCCAAGCATTAGTTTCCCACGTTCATTTCTTATTCCGAAAGGTATATCAGAAAATACTTCAGATGATGTAGACCACGACAATGACTGATTTTTATCACTCGTCGGAGATGAGTGAAGAGATTTGAATGACGACTCACTGACATTAAGATCTTCCGAAGGTGATGCCACAAGGGTTTTGTCAGTGTATATCCTACTAAGGGGCTTTTCTTCTTCACTATCAGCTTCATTAAGATCTTCACTAGACAAACACGATGATGTTTCGCTAATATTATTATTGCTATTCTTAACTCTTTTAACTAAGGGTCCGTAATGATTTTCTGTCTCGAGATGTTCTTCGTCATTCTTTTTTGCCAATGAGTTAAGTGGGTCAACTATAGGTTTAAGAATTTTTTCCAAGACCATATTTTCATTATTTTTTGCGTCTTTTATCATTTTAACTTTTCTTTTTACAGCTGCAGCAGATTTCACAATTTGTTGTTTAATATTTTTCTCCATTTTACACAGTTTACTGCTCAGTTCTGAGTCACGAATGAAAGTGATGGAGTCAGATCATGACAAACTATTATGTACGTTAATCCACTATTACAAATGTATCAAATGTCAATCTATAGCAGCCTTTATTTTTTTCACAGTCCTTATTTATTACAAGGTAATTGAAAGGCTCACTCCAAACAGCGGAGCACATTTCTCGAAACTGGGGCCAAGACATATCTGATGCTACATGCTCATCGTAGATGTGTCTTAAATTGATGTCATCTTGTTTAAAAAGTATTATTAAGTTCGAGTTGTCTCTTACAAGCTGTTTCGGTATTTTAGTATAAGTCTGATTTATATAAAAACAATCAATGTTTTTATGACGTCCCATGGCAAAATAATCTCTGATATTGTTCTGATTTTCACAAGCTACGTCATCGAATATAATAATAGAATCTGGCAAAGCATCATGTGGACTCAATATTTCGCTATTATGGTTATACTTAAAATATGATATCCTGGGAACCATATCTAAAACCTTTTCTAGATATATGTATTTAGCTTGATACAAGGATTTTGAATACACGTATAGGTTACGAAAACGTAGACCATCTTTATGCAACAATAAACTTATTACTAAATTTGTTTTTCCACAATTTGATGGACCGCACACAATACAACGTATTGAGTTTGGCAACAAGCTACCATGCCGATTTTGCTCATTCGGCAAAGGATTATAAACGCATTTTAACTTTAGTGATTGTTTTTGTTTTACAAATTTCATATCCGATAATTGTACTTATTTGACTACAGAGGTTCGTGGGCTGCAATTAAATGACTGAAATAATTAAATGCTCCAATATATATAAACTGGATACATGTGAGGTGAAATTAGGTAAGATGATTTAAAAAGACAACACACGGAAGATGAACCCAACGTTTTTTACTACGTTGTTTTACATGCGAGTATAAACTGATTGTCTGACTTACATTTGTCGCTAGTGGCAGTACTATTTGCTATAATTGATTGTTCGTAATAAAGCCATCAAATACGCAACAACACTTCACAAAAGTGATCGAGGTGATTATTGGGCAGTTTGGAACACTTTACGAAGGTGATCGAACGGACGTGAGATCGCTGGAGTAAAGTTGTTCCAGAATGCCCAATAATCACCTACTGATGTTGGATTTCTATAGGAACTGTCAGTGGTTCTCAATATTTAGGTTTTTTCTGGAATGATGTTCATTTGTTTTAAATAGTAATTTATACTTCAGCTACATTTTGACATCACTGAAAGGTCAATTTTATAAATATTAACAAAGAATTCTCTGCACTATTTTTTAAACTTGTTTTCTTAATTTTTGATATATGCAAGTATAGGTAGTTTTGGTACTAATTAGGTACAAACGACCATTAAACGAAAATTGACACAACTTCTTTGAAACTATAGGCTAAGTGAGTACAAGGTACCTAAAAGATTTGTTAAATTTTTAATATTATTATAAGTGGAATTTTAAGTTTCTTTTATTTTAAATAAAACTTTATTACTTGGAGTTTCTCCTTTCATTTCAGATACTTGTTATTATTCATACAAATACCTATGCCACATTATGTACATATTTACTAAAAGTTTGAGATCCGTTGACTAGTTGTCGGGTAATTCCGAAATTTAATTTAGCACTTATCCATGTTTAGGCTCTTCTCGTGCTATTACCGAGAAAACTGTTTTAGGAAAGTAAATCTGAACGAAAATGGAATATACACCTTATGTTAAAAATGAATAAAACCCACTTTTCAGTGTCCTTCGGAATTACCCATACATAGTTCGTAATTGCACCCGAACAAACTAAAAGTGATAAAATTTTTAACAATTTTTTTTACCAATTCCGAAGATAAATGCAAAAGTCCTTGAAATAGACGATTAGCCTGTACATTAAAATACACGAAGTGACCCGCGTTGGTATAATTTACTCTACCATTTTGATAAGGTTACTGAAAATACAAACATCCCATCAACTCACCAAAAATCCATTCGTAAATACCCGAATGCACCTTATTTACCATAAACTTAATATTCCACTGGAATAGACGAACAGAGTTCACTTGGCTGCAACACCAAAAGTGACATGAGCCAGTGTTTGTAAATTTGTAAACGTGTGCGTGAATTTTAGTGATGCACTGAAGTCCATTTTAGGTTGTCGATAACCATAATGTTTTATTGCTCTAAAAAAAAAACACAAACAAGATTTTGAACAATTTAATTTAAATAATTTCTTAAGGTCTCCTTTGAGGCTCCCTGCCTATTTATTTATGACATTTATCCAGTTTAACTTAATCACTGGATTTACATGATACCCGGAAATAATTGTGAAATTAGTACTTAAGTTGGTATAATTTACCATTGGAAAACTGTCGGATACAAGCAGCTTTAAATAAAACTATCAGTGTTCACAAAGACAAACAAAGTTATATTGGAAATCATCGACATGAGTATCGATATCGATAATTTTTGATCAATCTCTACGCCTTATTTTCTCAAGTTCACGGACATAATATCTTTTTATCTAACATATAATGTTTAGAAATCAGCATTTATTTAGGAAATAGGCGTTTAATAGCATCATATTAGTATTTGGGAATATATTCAACTAAAATATGAAATATGAAAATGGTACTTGTACATTACAATCATATTTATCTGTGAAATAAATATTTATTAGGGTTATTGTTGTAAGTAACATTACAATGGGGAGGAAAAGCGCAATTTTATCCCGATAGATGGCGTCTGGTCTTTGGTACCCGGCCGCCTCAAAGAAAGTGTCAAAACATATGGGAATCTCTTGGAGTATTGCACTTTTTAATTTTATACTGAGAAAATGCCGCATTGTTATGCATGTAACTTGTAAAATATTGGAGTTCATCGATTTCTCAGTAACAAAAAAAATAGTGGGCAAAAAAATATCAAAAAAAAGATGCTTTTCCCTCGATTTTCTCCTTTGCTGAGCCTGAGAAACATTATAAATCAAAAGGAATGTTTCATGAATTTGATGAAGCTTCGCCAAAATAAAACAACATTTGAATTATAACAGCTTTGTTCTTTAATATTTCAACCTCAGCAGTTTCTAACATATTTATAACTTGGATGAATTTGATAGGTATATCAAATATGGAATAAGCCCAATATTGGGGCCAAACAGAGAATTAATAGAATGTTATATGCCAGAGTCATTCAAGAAACTTAGAATAATAAAATAAATATGATAAAACGGTTCGTGTAATTTTGGATGGTACAGAAATTCCAGTACAGAAACCTGAAATTACTATTGCACAAAAGGCATCATGAGGCAACTATAAACACGGAAATTCACACTCAGTTGCTTTGTTAAAATTTAAATCATATGTTTCTAATCTGAAATAAAAAGATTACTTGTAAATCTTACACGAAATTTAAAGAAATGTAATGCTTGTTAGCAATTTTTTGTAAGTTGCTATAAACATTCTTACCTGTTGTTTTGGCTTTTCTTTTCCGTAATTCTTCTTTTATATGAGCTAAAGTTAGCATAGAATACATTGTTTGTCCGCAAAATCGAAAAAAATACAATCTAAGAAAGTAAAATCA
Source organism: Agriphila tristella (assembly GCA_928269145.1). Lineage (NCBI taxonomy): Eukaryota > Metazoa > Arthropoda > Insecta > Lepidoptera > Crambidae > Agriphila > Agriphila tristella. Next base: position 23,081,973 of record OV743445.1, read on the forward strand.
CGTAATACACAGTCAAGACAATATAAGCTCAAACTGACAATTGTTCCAAAGACTGAGCGCCATCTGTAATTCACTTTGCCTTCGCCTCCCCATTCAACACAGAACATGACACCATTATTGATTTATGTAGTTATAAGAGCCAAATCAACCAGATCGCGATCAAACAGCATGCTAAAGACAATATTATGGATGATATATTTTACAAAATGCGCCCCACGTTTTTAGGTTTAAAATTTCTGTAGGTTATAAATATTTACAGAAAAATTTATTTTTTACTTTTTAGTCCGTTTTAATGTTTTTAGTCCGATTTTTTTATAATAATTTAGCCTGTTTTAAAAACGTGTTTTTAAAAAAGTTTTTTTTCAGTAAATTATTATTTTCTGCTTTTTAGTTAACGAGCTAAAACTGAAAATATACCATCTCCTATCGGAGCACTCGTCAAGACGATTCAAACGAGCCCAACCTCGATGGGGTTGCATGGTTTTATTACAGAGTCCCAGTGGCCTTCTTCCGGCTCCATCATCAGACCCTGGAAACTATTTCCCAACAAAGAACTTGAACCAAGACGATTTAAACGAGCCCAAGCTCGATGGAGTTGCATGGTTTTATTATAGAGTTCCTATATGGACTTCCTCCGGCTCCATCATCAGATCCTCGGAAACTATTTCCCAAGAAAGTACTCGTCAAAACGATTCAAACGAGCCCAATCTAGATGGGATAGCGTGGTTTTATTAAAGAGCTCCTGTGTCCTCCTTCCGGCTCCATCATCTGACCCTGGAAACTATTTCATTACAAAGAACTCGTCAAGACGATTCAAACGAGCCCAAATTTGATGGGGTTGCATGGTTCCAATATCGAGTGATATTGAGTGATGGCGTAGCTTCTATGACATTCACAAGTGCTTGTAACAGCCTAGACTGAATAAATTATTTTTGAATTTTGAATTTTAAGTTCCTATGGCATGGCCTTTCAGCTTCATCATCAGACCCTGGACCTCGTCTCCTATTAGAGTACTCGTCAAGACAATTCTAACGAGTCCAAACACGATGGGGTTGTATGGTTTCATCATAGAGTTCCTGTGGCCTTCTTCCGGCTTCATCATCAGATCAGCTCAATGATACCATAACATAATATTGCATTGCCTTCTAGTTCTGACCTATGTTCAAAGTTTCAAGTCTCTAGCTCATCGGGAAGCTGGTATAAAATCGTTCGCAAACTTTGTGGAGAAACAAATAAACCAACAAACAAACGAACGAACGAACACAGAAACGAGAAAGCAACCTAAAAACGTGTTAAAAAAACAATCGGACTAAAAAACATTAAACGGACTAGTAAAAACAGACTAAAACTTTATCATCAATATAATATTGTCTTTAGCATGCGCCCCACGTGTTATGTATGGATTAAAACCGCTTATTTCAATTAACACAGGTTTATTTATTTCTTACTTTTATTGACAAACATCATAGAGCACACACCAATAATCCAACCACTGACCATAGACCAAATAGATAATCAAATATAAGGCTACCTATACACAACACTCTTCCCCCTCAAAGATCAAGTCTATCTGGTTTTCTAATGACTCTCCTGGGATAACGTCTTTCAATTACTTGCACGGGTGATAGACTTGCTCTCTGTAAAGAAGTTACATCGTTATCAATTACAATTCTGTTAGTTTCATTATTTATCCTTTCAGGTATATTCACATTTACTTTTGCAGGTTCATTTATAGGTAAGTTAACATGCACATTATTTGTTAAATTGTCATCACAATTACTAATAATTAATCTTTCTTTTACAGGTATTCTATTTTTCACCAAGTCACAATCACCAATATCCTCTACATCATTTAAATTTTCAAATGTCAACAACTGATCCACATGTCCTTTCCATAATATTCCAGTGTCACATAATTTAATTAAATAAGTAACCGGACCCAGCTGTTTTACAATTACTCCCTCTACCCATTTTCCCTCTCTATAACTTCTAGCCAACACATTCTGCCCAATAATAAACTGTTTAGTTTCTCTGCCCCCTGCATATAATTTCTGTTTTTCTTGATTTTTAATAACAGTAGAATGTAAATTCGGCTTTAACAAATCAAATTTAGTACGCAAATTCCTTTTCAACATCAAACAAGCAGGTGTTTCATTTGTTGCAGAGTGCTGTGAATTCCTATACAACATTAAGAAATTATTTAAACTGTCATTAATATTCTTTTTCTCATACACTGCTTTTTTGATACAATTTTTTATAATCTTTACTGCACTCTCTGCACATCCATTGCTCTGTGGATGGTACGGAGGTGAAAATACATGCCTTATACCACAGCTTCTCAAAAATTCTGTAAATTCAGCTGAATGAAATGGTGGTCCATTATCACTGCAAATTAGTTCTGGAAATCCAAAGGTAGTAAACAATCTCTTTAATACTGATATAGCTTGAGAAGCTGAAGTTGAAGGAACTTCTACAACTTCAATCCACTTTGAAAAGGCACATTGAACAACTAGATACATTTTTCCAAAACAAGGGCCTAAGTAATCCATATGCAACCGTGTCCATACAGACTTAGGGTATTCCCATGAATGCAATTCAGTTTTTTCTGGATTTTGCCTGTGAGCCATACACGTACTACAGCTATTTGCCATTAACTCAATATCTTTATCAATAGATACCCACCAAAAATAAGATCTAGCCAACGACTTCATCTTTACTATGCCCAAATGGCTTGAATGTAATTCACTTAGAATTTGTGAAATCAACTTTGTGGGCATCACTACCCTGTGACCATACATAATAATTCCCTGTTCTACCGTCAACTGTTCCCTCTTAGAAAAATATTGTTGTAAATGACCTTGTACATAATTAGGCCACCCATTGCTAATATATTGCAACACATCTTTTAACACTGGATCACTTACTGTTTCTTTCCTTATTTGTTTGCAGTCTAAAGGTAAAAAACTGTTATCGTTAATAAAATTCAAATATGAATAATCTAGTTTGGATTTCCCTACCATTTCCAGAGGCAAGCGGGATAAAAAGTCCGCGTTATTATGCTGTGACCTCACATAAATAATGTTATAATCATAACCTGACAATACAAATGCATATCTCTGCAGCCTCCCTGCAGCTAACACAGGAATTCCTTTTTTTGGTCCAAAGATACTTATTAAAGGCTTTGAATCTGTCAATAAATTAAATCTCTTTCCCCACAAATACTGGTTAATTTTTTTTATTCCAAACACTAACGCTAAAGACTCTTTATCTACTTGACTGTAGTTTCTCTCAGCATCATTTAGGGTCCTTGATGCAAACGCAATTGGTTTCTCAATACCATTCTTCTTTTGGGACAAGACTGCACCTAGACCGTAAGCACTAGCATCACAGGCTAAAAACAATTCAGCTTCTGGGTCATAGTGAGCCAATACATTTGAAGACACCAAAATGTCTTTTACTTTCTTAAAGGCAATTCTACACTGATTATCAAATTTAAATTCAATATTCTTTTTTGTCAATTTATAAAATGGAGCTAACAAGGTAGCAGCATTTGGAACGAATTTTATATAATAATTTATCATGCCTAATAAAGATTTAAGTTCAGTTAAATTGGTAGGTTCCGGCGCCTTTAAAATGGCTTCAATATTTTTTGTATCTGGCAGAAGGCCTTCAGAAGACAAGTTGTACCCCAAATAGCAAATATTAGTTGCCATGAAAATACATTTGTCTAAACTCACTGTTAAGCCGGCGTTTTCAAGTTTTGTCAACACCGTTATTAAATTATTAACATGCTCCGAATCATTTTTACCTGTCACCACTATATCATCCATAAAGGTAGCTATTCCTTGTTTCTCTAATCCTTTGAACAATTGGTCCATAATACATTGAAAAATATTTGGGGCTGTCTTAATACCAAACGGCAATCGGTTGTATGCAAAAAGTCCTAAATGAGTATTTATTATGACAAGTTTCTTTGACTCTTCCGTAAGTAAACATTGTTGATAAGCATGTGCCAAATCAATCTTTGAGAACTTCTGACCTTTTTGTAGATTTACAAATAAATCCTCAATCCTGGGAATCGGGTGCCTATTGTCCTCTAAGTGTGGGTTAATAGTTATTTTAAAATCACCACAAATTCTTAATTTCCCATTTTCTTTTAATACAGGGACAGTAGGAGTAGCCCAATCAGCTGACTGAACCGGGGTCAATATCTCTTCCTGAACTAACCTATTAATTTCTTTTTCAACTACTTCCCTCATTGAAAATGGAAGAGGCCTAGCTTTGTAATATTTGGGGCATGCATTCTCCTTTAATTTTAAGACTATTTTATCACCTTTGTATGTACCTAGCTTTGGATTAAATACAGAAGCAAATTTTTCCTTTAATTTTTCTATCAAATCCTCTTTCGCTTCTAATGAATTTAATTTTAGAATATTATTTTTTTTTAACCAGTCTCTACTAATCAAGGGTGGTCCACCATTTTCAAATACATACAAGGGCATGTTGTCATATTTCTTGTTTTCAAAAACCACAGAAGTTTTAATTACACCAATAGGAGTAATTGGTGTGTCTGTATATGACTTCAATTTCAAACTACAGGGTAAAAGTTTCAATTTATTGAAGCATTTTTCATAGGATTTCCTGCTAATAGCACTGACAACACTCCCTGTATCTATTTCCATTTCTAACTTTACCTCTGATACATTTAAATTTACCTTATAGGATGCTAACAAAATACCTTGATTATTTTTTTCCCACATGTCCTGTTTTAAGTTTTCTTCCTTTTCCTTCATCATAAAAATATTGTCATGACTTCCAGTCGTTTCTTCTTCATAGTCTTCTTCCTTTTCAAACCTGTCTTCCTGCAGTAAGTAATTTTGCCTTCCCTTCACGCACACAGCTTGTAAATGTCCTTCTTTTCCACATACTCTGCACCGTCTTTCCCTAAACCAGCACCTGTCCTTTGTATGTCCATCCTTTCCACAACATCCACACCTTAATAGCCTTCTTACACTTTCTTCTCTTCTACTTAAATTGTTCCGTCCACTGTTTTGTTCCTTGTATGTAAACTGCCCACTTCCCTGTTCCTGTCTCCGCCAAATTTTTCCACCATCCCTCCTTTCCATTTTGTGTATTTTTCTTTCATCTTCTTCCCACATTTCTCTAATATTTTTGTCCGTTTTCTCCATCATCATTGCAATCTCCAAAGCTTTACTTAATGTCATGTCCTCCTGTTTCTCGTTCAACAATCTCATCTTTATTTTCCTTTCTCTTATTCCTGCTATAAACCTATCTCTGATCATATCATTTAGCTGGCTTCCAAATTTACAATGAATAGACAGTCTTTTTAATTCGGTAATATATTCACAAACAGTTTCATTAACGTTCTGACATCGCTGGTTGAACTTGTACCTTTCTACGATGAAAGAACTTTCGGGCTCCAAATAATCCAACAGAACTTTTTTCAATTCTTCATAGGTTTTTTTACTCGGACTGTCTGGGATGCACAGATTTTTTAGTAAGGCATACAATTTGGGCCCAATCACCGTCAAAAAGGTAGCTTTTTTCTGCTCGTCCTTAATCATATTGCATTCGACGAAATTGTCAAATCTCTCCATGTAAGTTGAAAATCTTTCCTCCCCATCATACTCAATCGCATTAGCTCCCAAATTACCTGCCATGATCCCGTCCTCGTATTTGTTATGTATGGATTAAAACCGCTTATTTCAATTAACACAGGTTTATTTATTTCTTACTTTTATTGACAAACATCATAGAGCACACACCAATAATCCAACCACTGACCATAGACCAAATAGATAATCAAATATAAGGCTACCTATACACAACACCACGTTTTTAGGTTTATGAATATTTGTATAGTAGGTTATAAATATTTACAGAAGAATTTATTTTATTCTTTTTAGCATCGAAATGTATATGCTTTTTAGTCTGTTTTTACTAGTCCTTTTTAATGATCTTAGATCGATTTTTTGTAATAATTTAGTCTGTTTTAAAAACGTGTCTAAAAAAAAGATTTTATCGCGTCATTCTCTTTAATTTCTGTGCTTTATTGCAGTGCTATCATCTCTAACCTCTTTGGCGATTTTAGACCACCAGTTGGTTGTGACCAATGCTTTCGCCTCAATCTATCATCGCATTTCATCGTTCTCGATATACGTCGTTATAATCACAACATACAGCGTCGTTGGGCTCACCGCACCTAGCCGGATGAAAACTCTTACTCAATGTTTAAGGAACATAGAAAAGGTAAGTCTTTTTCACGATCGTATCTCAGAATGTAAGTTAAACTAAGTATCAGCACGGTATGATATCAATACAGTATTGCATTGCAATGCAACTCGGCCCTGTCCTTCATACATTGACTTTTATAAAAAAAAATTTTTCATGTCAGTGCCTTGATATAAGTTTAGGGTTGCCATCCGTCCGGGTTTTCCCGGACAGGGTCAGGTTTTTCTTATGTGTCCGGGGAAATCCGGGGAGGACAAATCGTTTATTAAAAATCGAATTAAAGTCAATCACCGCCTCGTGTAGGGCGCGCATCGGCCGGCGCGCAACTGCCGCATCGACCGCGCGCGACGATGTAGGCATGTAGTGTTCTAGCCTAGCTAGTGCCTAAGACATCATTCGGTTGCTACATTATGCATCCTAGCACTCATAAAACATAAAAAATTGGTTTAAGTTATTTAATGAAAAAAAAATCAATATTAAATCACAAAATAGAGAGAGTACAGAAGTTTAGCTCCCGCGTGACCTTGAAATCCATACCTAAAGTCGGGCGTCGCGCTAGGGTTGTCAACTCCGACTTACGTAAGACCACAGACAATACCTATATATTACAGAATGTCGTCGGGTCCAGCCCTCAAAAAACCGGCCAAGTGCTTGTCGGGCCACGTGCAGTAGGGTTCCGTAGTTACCTTGTGCCATTCCATTTTAATACCACTATAATTTTTCGTTTACAAAAATAAAGGAGATGTCCCAGCGTTGCCTCAGTTAACTGCCTCAGCGTTTTATTTAATTACTTTCATAATTAAAAAAATGCATTTTACTACTACTACTACTAAGCCGATACTCAAAGTCCTCCAGAAGCTCTTTAATTCCGTCATCGTCCAGGGCAGAATGCCAAAGACATGGAACATAAGTGAGGTGATCTTGTTCTTTAAAAAGGGTGACAAGTCCCTCTTAAAGAACTATAGACCCATCTCACTTCTGAGTCATGTCTATAAGTTGTTTTCGAGAGTCCTTACGAATCGTCTCGCTCGCAAGTTCGACGACTTCGAACCTCCCGAACAAGCCGGGTTCCGAAAAGGCTTTAGCACCATAGACCACATCCATACGCTGCGGCAGGTTATACAGAAGACTGAGGAGTATAATGAGCCACTTTGCTTGGCGTTCGTGGACTATGAGAAAGCCTTTGATTCGATTGAAACCTGGGCGGTGCTGCAGTCTCTCCAAAGGTGCCAAGTGGACTATAGGTATATCGAGGTGTTGAGGTACTTATACCAAAATGCCACCATGACGATCCGAGTACAGAACCAGAACACAAATCCTATCCAACTGCAGCGTGGTGTGAGACAGGGAGACGTTATTTCTCCGAAACTGTTCACAGCTGCGTTGGAGGACATCTTTAAGCTCTTGGACTGGAAAGGACTCGGCATCAACATTAATTAATTATATTTATATTACTTTAATACTTATATATTTATAATGTCTGATGGTTTGTTGAATGGTAGTATCGATGATGATTTTTTATCTATTTCAGATTCATCTAGCAGTGATGATGATAGCTTTTCTAGCATTCCTTCACTCTGTGGTTCCCTTCAAGCTCATTTTTCTGATGTCCCAAGAATTTTAACGTCATTCACATCAATGCGCAAAGTATTCCGGCCCACTTCACGGATATGTTGGCATCCCTTAACCAAAAAGACCTTCACGCTGTATTAGTCTCCGAGTCCTGGCTAAAGCCTTGTTTACCTTCCTCTACATATTCATTGCCTGGTTTCCGTCTTATACGCAATGACCGCATCGGCTCAGCTGGTGGTGGAGTTGCAATTTATCTTCGAGAGCATCTACCTTTCTCTGTAATCAGTACTTCCAACCAACCACCTGCGGTCAATGCTGGTGAACATCTACTAATTGAGGTGATGCTATCACACGTTAAAGTCTTGCTCGGAGTCTACTACAGCCCTTCGCTACGGGTTAATTACTTTTCTTCATTTGAGAAACTTCTTGATGACTTCACTCCCTGTTATGGCCACTCAATAATAATGGGTGACTTCAATACCTGCCTCCTCAAAAATGATCACCGCACCTCCTCACTTAAGTCTCTTGTCAATTCTGCTAATTTGCATATCTTACCACTAAATGCCACCCATCATTCTCCTCATTGCTCCCCATCACTTCTTGACCTGGTTATAGTGTCATCTCCCCAGCATGTTGCGAAACACGGTCAGTGCCCAGCTGATGCCTTTTCGTATCATGATTTACTTTTTTTATCTTACAAAATTCGTCCTCCCAAGAACAAGCCTAAAATCATCCTTCAGCGCAATTTTAGTGGCATGGATCGGGAAGCATTTTTTGATGACGCACGTGACATTGATTGGTCTTCTGTATACAACGGCGCTACTGTAGATGATCAGGTTGCAATTTATAATAATCTCATCGTTAAACTCTATGACAAACATGCACCTTTTCGCTCTTTAAAGCTGAAACATCTTCCTGCACCATGGCTCACTGATGACATTAAAAAACTGATTCATCGCAAAGCTGCTGCCAAATGTAGATATAAGTGTCGCCCTAATGACATCAATAAGGAAAAGTACTCGAAGGCTCGTAACCGCTGCAACACGGTGTGTAGGGATGCTTTTCGCCGCCATATTCATGCTTCCGTCGAGAACGAGGACCCTGCGCAAGTATGGAAATTCCTCAGGACTCTAGGAATTGGTAAAACGAATCAAGATCCTATTCCAAAAAATATCAATATTGATACCCTAAATCAACATTTTTCTTCTTCGCCTGGAACTTGCGACTCTGACAGAATTCGTACAATCAATCGCCTTAATGCATTACCAATTCCTGACTTTACTCCTTTTGTTTTTACTCAACTATCGGATTGTGATGTTAAGAAGAGCTTTTTGTCAATCACCTCCAACGCTGTTGGCAGTGATGGCATTAGTCGCAATATGTTAGTCCCAATCCTTGACATCATTCTCCCAGTCCTTTCCTACATTTTTAATTATTCTTTAAACAAAGGTGTCTTTCCGTCTGCCTGGAAAGATGCCCAAATAATCCCCATACCTAAAAAACCCAATCCTAAAACTATTTCCGAATTCCGTCCAATTTCCATTCTTCCCTTCCTATCCAAAGTACTTGAACGTCTCATACACAACCAACTTAATAAATTCCTCACTCTGAATAACCTCCTCAATCCTTTCCAGTCCGGTTTTCGCCCCGGCCACAGTACTGTCACCTCACTCATTAAAATCACTGACGATATTCGCCTGGGCATGGAACAGGGCCTTCTTACGGTGTTAACATTATTGGACTTCAGCAACGCATTCAATACAGTGAATTTTGACATCCTCTTGGCAATACTTCGCTCTCTTAACATATCTCCAACGGTAGTTGAGTGGTTTCACAGTTATCTGTATAGGCGCAGGCAGCGAGTCCGCTTTGATGAAGAATTCTCTTCATGGCGCGAGACCACTGCAGGCGTACCTCAAGGCGGCGTGCTATCCCCCCTTTTATTCTCCATTTTCATCAACTCAATCTCTCAATACCTTACTTCTTCCTACCACCTATACGCAGACGACCTTCAACTATACTGCCAAGGTACTGCCTCAGATCTATGTAAGGCCATCTCCACTATTTCTTTGGATTTAAGACGAATTGCAGATTGGAGCAAAGGTTTTGGCCTCCTTGTCAACCCGAACAAAACCCAAGCTATCGTCATCGGCAGCTCTAGAACCTTAGCCAAAATCGACCTACATTCTCTCCCAATGGTTAACTTTTGCGGTGTCGATATTCCCTACAGCCAGTCTGTTAAAAACTTAGGACTTATAATGGACAGCACTATGAGTTGGAGTCCACAGCTGCAAACGGTTAGTCGCAAACTATATGCGTCAGCAGCCTGTCTTAGAAGACTCCGTAATTTTCTTCCTACTGCCACTAAAATTGCTCTAGCACAATCTCTGTTGCTTCCTATTCTTGACTACGCCGACATATGCTACCTAGATCTCACCGAGGACCAGCTAAACAAACTTGAGCGACTTCAAAATTTCTGTATCAGATTTATATTTGGCTTGCGCAAATATGATCACGTATCCCATTTTCGCAATAAGCTCAAGTGGCTACCTATTAGACTTCGCCGGAATACTCACATTCTGTCTCTTCTTTACAATATTTTGTTCAATCCCTCTTACCCGCGTTATCTCAAGGAACGATTTAGCTACCTTCACTGTTCGACTTCACATTCTCTTAGGTCATCAGAAAATCTGAGTCTCTTGACGCCTGCCCATCGGACAACTTTCTACCATGATTCCTTTACTGTTCGAGCCGCAATGCTCTGGAACTCTTTACCTGTGTCCATCAGGCGTGCTCAGACCATAGATGCTTTCAAGAACCAGCTAAAACAACACTATTTATCTCACTGACTTTCGCTTTCCGACACTGTAGGTACTTGCTTTTCAACTACTCATCATTTGCAGACAATATATATTTATATTATATATATTTATATTATTATATATTTAAATTATTATATATTTATATTATTATATATTTATATATATTTACATCCAGCAAGCTTTTTGGCGTCATGCACGTGGTGCATCATTACGACGTCCCCCAGTTCCCCTTACTTTTTTTAACATGTCTAAATGAATATTGCTTAGTTTTTTGATTTCCAGCTCCGTGGGATACGTCATTTTCCGATAATTTTCTATTTCGCGATATTCGTCTTGCAGTCATGCTGCAACATTTTTGAACCCCTAACCATGGTGATGCATTATAGACATCCTAGATATATTGATCATAAATTAACTATGGCATCGATTATTGAACGTCCTCACAGGATGGATGGTATTTGGGAGTGCGACGTTGCCAGCTTTCGGTTTATTATCTCTTTCTTTTCCGATCGCTTGTCTCTAGTACCCAGTTTCAACATTTAATTTGTTCCAATATTCGTAAAGTCTATACATATACGGACCCCATATGCACAGACCATACAACAAGCACTTACGTATGTTATAATATGTAAATACGAGTACCTAGTGTGCTTGCCTTATTCGATTATTTTTTAATAAAAAGTCTGTTGTGTTGCAATGAGCTGAGCATAGATGAATGGATTGAATGGTATGTCCGTCTTTCACGCAACACTTACTGAACGAACTTTAATAAATTTGGTAGATTGTGTACCTACCCATATTTACATATAATAAAATGATAGTTTAATAAAATATGAAAAAAGGGAAGAAAGAGAATGAGATAGATTTTATCATGTCGACAATTAAGAAAAAACTTTTTTAAAAACACGTTTTTATTACAAAAAATTCGGACTAAAAACATTAAAATTTTGTAAAATTTATCAACCATAGTGTCTTTAGCATGCGCCCCACGTTTTTAGGTTTAAAATTTCTGTAGGGTCATAAATATTTATAGAAAAATTTATTTTATACTTTTTAGTCTGTTTTTACTAGTCCGTTTTAATGTTTTTAGTCCGACTTTTTTGTAATAAAAACGTGTTTTTAAAAAAGTTTTTTCTTAATTGTCGACATGATAAAATCTATCTCATTCTCTTTCTTCCCTTTTTTCATATTTTATTAAACTATCATTTTATTTATTTTCTGCTTTTTAGTTAACGAGCTAAGATTAAAAAAAACACGTTTTTATTGCAAAAAAGTCGGACTAAAAAATTAAAACGGACTTGTAAAAACAGACTAAAAAGCTTAAAATAATTTTTTCTTTAAATATTTTTATCCCTACAAAAATTTTTAACCTAAAAACGTGGGGCGCATTTTGTAAAATTTATCATCCATAGTGTCTTTAGCATGTTTTTAAAAAAGTTTTTTTTAGTAAATTTTTATTTTCTGCTTTTTATTTAACGAGCTAAGGCTAAAAATATACCATCTCCTATCGGAGCACTCGTCAAGACGATTCAAACGAGCCCAAACTCGATAGGATTGCATGGTTTTATTACCGAGTTCTAGTGGCCGCCTTCCGGCTCCATCATCAGACCCTGGACACTATTTCCCAACAAAGTACTCGTCAATACGATTCAAACGAGCCCAATCTCGATGGGGTGGCGTGGTTTTATTAAAGAGTTCCTGTGTCCTTCCTCCGGCTCCATCATAAGACCCTGGAAACTATTTCCCAACGAAGAACTCGTCAAGACGATTGAAACGAGCCCAAATTTGATGGGGTTGCACGGTTTCAATATTGAGTTCCTATGGCAGTGCCTTTCGGCTTTATCATCAGACCTTATACCACGTCTCCCGTTAGAGTACTCGTCAAGACGATTCTAACGAGCCCAAACACGATGGGGTTGTATGGTTTCTTCATAGAGTTCCTGTGGCTTTCTTCCGACTTCATCATCAGATCAGCTCAATGACACCATAATATTGCATCGCCTTCCAGTTCTGGCCTATGTTCAAAGTTTTAAGTCTCTAGCTCATCGGGAAGTTAGGATAAAATCGTTCGCAAACTTTGTGGAGAAACACAAACAAACAAACAATCAATCAAACAAACAAACGCGAAAGCAACCTAATAAAAGCGTGTTAATAAAATATACCATCTCCTATCGGAGCACTCGTCAAGACGATTCAAACGAGCCCAAACTTGATAAGGTTGCATGGTTTTAATACAGAGTCCCAGTGGCCTTCTTCCGGCTCTATCATCAGACCCTGGAAACTTCCCAACAAATAACTCGTCAAGACAATTCAAACGAGCCCAAACTCGATGGGGTTGCATGGTTTTATTATAAAGTTCCAATGGCCTTCCTACGGCTCCATCATCAGATCCTCGGACACTATTTCCCATTAAAGTACTCGTCAAGATGATTCAAACGAGCCCAAACTCGATAGGATTGCATGGTTTTATTACCGAGTTCCAGTGGCCTTCTTCCGGCTCCATCATCAGACCCTGGACACTATTTCCCAACAAAGAACTCGTCAAGACGATTCAAACGATCCCAAATTTGATGGGGTTGCACGGTTTCAATATTGAGTTCCTATGGCATGGCCTTTCGGCTTCATCATCCATCCATCGGTTCCGAAAAGTTTTGCCGATGATATAGTTCTTATGGCTGAGACCTTGGATGACCTGAACAGAATGCTCTAAGATCTCCGCAATGCTTTCCAAAGAGTGGGTCTGAGGATGAACATGGATAAGACGAAAATCATGTCGAATGCCCATATCGTGCCCGCTCCAGTTCATGTTAGGAATTAGAAATAAGGAGATCCACAGAAGAACTAAAGTAACCGACATCGCTCGCAGGATTGCTCAGCTGAAGTGGCAGTGGGCTGGACACATAGCGAGAAGAACCGATGGCCGTTGAGGCGGAAAGGTTCTGAAATGGCGTTCGCGTACCGGACGACGCTCCGTGGGTAGGCCCCTGACAAGGTGGGCCGATGAACTGGTGAAGTTTGCGGGAAGCTACTAGATGCGGGCAACGCAGGACTGATCGTCGTGGAGATCCATACCCAGCACTGGGTGTCGTGCTGCTGATATGATTAAAATAAAATGAAAAATCTACTGGGAACAGTGCTATCATCTTATAGTTGGTACCTTGCTTGCAGCCACATAGTACCGCCTCGAATAGTACCGTATTCCTGGAATCAAGATCGCCAGGCTATTAAACGTCCGTATATAGCTATTGAACGTCCGTATACAGCTATGGGCGTCCCTATATGGCTATTGCTCAACGGTATACAGTTATTGGGCGTCCGTATTTAGCGATTGAACGTCCGTATGCAGCTATTGGGCATCCTTATACAGCTATTGGGCGTCCGTATATGGATGTTGGGCGTCCGTATACAGCTATTGGGCATCCGTATATGGCTATTAAATGTCCGTATACAGCTATTGGGCGTCCGTATTTAGCTATTGAACGTCCGTATACAGCAATTGGGCGTCCGTACAAAGCTTTACGTTGATTTAGTGATACTAAATGACAAATACCAATATATCATCACAATCGGTATAGCGGTTATACAAACTTCCACCGCTTTTTACCCCCTTAGAGGATGATTTCGTTGATTAAAACTACCCTATGTCATCATTATCTTCATACCAAATTTAATTAAATCGGTTTAGTGGAAATGGATTCCCTATACAAACTTCTACCCTACTTTTTGCCCCTTTAGGAGATGATTTTGGGGACAAAAGTATCCTATGTTCTTTCTCTGGTCCGAAACTGTCTCCATATTCCATACTAAACTTTATCTAAATCGGTTCAGCAGTCTATGTGTGAAGAGGTAACAGACGGAAAAACTTTCGCATTTATATTATTAGTATGGATTGTTATCTATTTTTATGAATAAAGTTGAGTTTATTTGTAAGTTTCAGTAGTAATTATATTTTATATTATACAGGGTGAAATTTTAATCATTTGGTTCCCGCCGTGGGGTGGTTCCACTCATGATTACAAGCAACTTTTACTATGGGGCCAACTCTCCAGCTCGCAAAAAAAAATCAGCTGTTCCATACAAAAGTGCAGTACCTACTCGACCTTAATGTATGGAACAGCAGATATTTTTTTGCGAGCAGGAGAGTTAGCCCCATAGTAAAAGTTGCTTGTAATCATGAGTGGAACCACCACACGGCGGGAACCAAATGATTAAAATTTCAGCGTGTATAATAAGATCGAGCGCCGAATATTACGCAACGCGTACGTGACCGAAGACGATGTATATTGTTTAGATTACAGTAGATATTATTTGAACTATTGTCACAGATTTCAAGAGCGAGCTGGCAACATCGCAATTGTGGACGCCAAATACGCGAACTCGTAGTCAGAAATTCCCCTCGATATACATGCGTGGATATACGCGCTGCAGCAGCGCCTCACCTGCGCTGAGATTTCTTCGGGAACTTTTCAATATTTTTTTGCAGCCATTTTATACGATATTTGGCTTCCGTCGATATTTGTACTATGGCTAGCTAGGATCAATAGGGCCTAAGTGCCACCGGCCAATAAAGTGGCGTCCGGTATGCGGACGCCAAAAGCAGGTGGACGCCAGGTTAAATGCATTTTCGCCTTCAGGGGACGGCCAATTGTTTGCGGGATAAATATATATATATATATATTATATATATATATATATTATATATACTGACATGTATTATCTATTTAGGCTTACTTAAGTTTAGTTAATATTTAAGAATTTAGAGTAATTCCATTGTTGCCATTTTGCACCCCCTGTATTCCTCTTCTGTCAATCTCACCATACCGTTGGTTGTCTGGAAGAGATCGCTCTTAGCGATAAGACCGCCATGTTTTGACACTAAGTTTTATTGTTATTTCTTTGTAAATTATGTTATTGTGGTGTTGAAATAAAGCATTATCTTATCTTATCTTATCTTAATGGCGAGTACCTAACACACCTTCGTTTTGCCGATGATATAGTCCTTATGGCTGAGACCATGGAAGACCTGAACACAATGCTCGAAGATCTCCGTAGTGCTTCCCAAAGAGTGGGTCTTAGGATGAACATGGATAAGACGAAAATTATGTCAAATGCCCATGTTGTACCCTCTCCAGTTCATGTTGGGAACACTACACTTGAAGTTGTTGACCATTACGTATACCTAGGACAGGCAGTCCAGTTAGGTAGGTCCAACTTCGAGAAAGAGATCTCTCGTCGAATCCAACTCGGGTGGGCAGCATTCGGGAAGCTTCGAAAAATCTTCGCGTCCGACTTACATCAGTGTCTCAAGACGAAAGTCTATGAACAGTGTGTGTTGCCAGTGATGATATACGGCAGTGAAAAGTGGTCGCTAACAATGGGTTTCATAAGGAGGCTCAAGGTCACCCAGCGTGCAATGGAGAGAGCCATGCTCGGCGTTTCCCTGCGTGATCGAATCAGAAACGAGGAGATCCGCAGGAGAACTAAAGTAACCGACATCGCTCGAAGGATTGCTCAGCTGAAGTGGCAATGGGCGGGACACATAGCGAGAAGAACCGATGGCCGTTGGGGCGGCAGGGTTCTGGAATGGCGACCGCGCACCGGACGACGACGCTTCGTGGGTAGGCCCCCGACAAGGTGGACTGACGATCTGGTGAAGGTCGCGGGAAGCCAGTGGATGCAGGCAGCGCAGGACCGATCGTCGTGGAGATCCTTAGGGGAGGCTTATACCCAGCAGTGGGTGTCGTGCGGCTGATATGATGATGATGATGATGATGACCCTAAGCAATTCTCCCTCTATCCAAGCATGACAAAGTTATCGGCCTTTTTTAGTTTTTATGAGTATCCTACACAAGTGGGTGGTTTCTTAAACGATGCGATGTCTATATTTTTGTATTGTACCCCAGGGATTGAAATACCGTTAAAAAAATAACGATACTAAAAAAAATACGTTAAAAATACCATTAAAACATTTTATCGGTAAATTTACCGGTAAAAATAACTTTAAAAATATTGTACCTGGTGGTGCCTACACCACAATTTAGGGCGGAAAATATATAATGTTAAAAATAAAAAATAGAGAAAATTCCCTAGGCACAGGGTGACTGGTTTTGATTTAAATGGACTGTACTGGGGATTTAAAATTATGCGGGATTAACTATAGATTTCGAGTGTGAAGTTGCAAAAAACCCTAATAATTATTAGGAATAAAAATTGTTTCATAGGAAAAACGCACTTGGCTTTGGAGAAAATCTTTCTCGTCTCGTGGTCCGAAAGTAGCTATCTAATGGGCCAGCCGTTTACAGCACCCAGTACCATACACAAGCACTTCACAATGTAAATCGAAAATAAAATCGGTTTCAATAGGCAACATGCATAAGCCACCGATTTTGATAAATTTGAGCTTGATCGCTTAGGACACATATAAAAACAAGATAGAGCAGAAAAATAAAAAATAAAAAAAAAAAATTTAGTTTTATCACACAGGTGAAAATCACAATATTTTTTTT
The DNA here is from genome assembly GCA_928269145.1 of Agriphila tristella. Taxonomy (NCBI): domain Eukaryota; kingdom Metazoa; phylum Arthropoda; class Insecta; order Lepidoptera; family Crambidae; genus Agriphila; species Agriphila tristella. The sequence goes on from OV743445.1 coordinate 23,099,125, forward strand.
CATTTTCGGATATAATGCTCTTAACAGTCGGATAGAATATAGAAGAATAAGAAATAATATTTTGTAAGACACATAATATGTACTTAAACGCAATATTTAAGGAGATATTTTAAATTCTTGGCTAACTCTATAATAATGCGCCTGAAACGTGACATAAGTGACGTCACACATGTTGACCGTTTTGTATGGAGCGCTTTCGGCGGGTGCTGCTGCGGTGCTGCGTGCTAACTTCAAGTGACTATATGACGAGAAAAAAACGCAAGAGAAAAGTTTTAATATTACAGTTGACTTTCTCACGCATTATACTTTTGATTTTGATACAAAAAAAATGATGCATGTTCCCTATTATAAAAAATTACACACAAAAACCGTCCATTGCGTCTTCAGGCGATCGCAGCCGAGCGACAACTGTTTGTTCTCGAAAAATAGATAACTTATAAAAAACCGGTGCACATTTACAGTTCACACCGTTGCATTGCAACGGCGAAAAAGGACGACAATAGTTCGACGTGCGTATAGGAAAGGGATGGGAGATGATAGGATAAAACGCTTTGCAAATAATTCATTACCCATTTAAAATAATATTACAGCGAATACGAAATCCAACAGTACCGGTAAAATTACCGTTAAATATAGCGTTAAACTTTACCGGTATAATAGTACCGGTAAAATTATTGGTAAAAAAGTAACGTTATTAATTGGAATAACGTTAATTTCAAAAGTAACGGTAAAAAAGTAAGAAATAACGTTAAAATTAACGTTATTTACAGAAATAACGTTAATTTCAATGTAACGTTATTTATTGACATAACGTTAATGTTAAAATTAACGGTAAAAAAGTAATTATATTAAAAAATAACGTTATCATTCCCTGATTGTACCCATTTGTGCATGTCGAAAAACCTACGCGACGCATATTATTGTTATAAAACACGTCTAACTTGAAACTCTTTTTGTTTTATTTTCAGGTTTTTTGAAGTCTGTTTTATATTAATATTTTTAATTTGGTAGGTAAAGGCCTCCTTGAATAACACTTTCAAGAAAAGATACCCGAAACTAAAGATATCAGTTATATTGTACATCCTTTATGGCGTGTTAACAATTGCACTAGAGATGTGGTTAGTATATGTGGATGAGAAAAACAACTGTAAGTACCTACCTACTTAATATTTACAGTAACTGTGCTTCTCCAACAAAAATATGAACCGAATAGACAGGTAGAAAAATCGGCTTCCTTTAGCGTTTTAACGGCGTTTTGTGAGTATTTGGGCAACATGACTTTTCCGATTATAAAAATCAGGCTAAAATAAAGCAAACAACATATTTCAAAGAAATATTTATATATTTAAAGAGTGACATTCGTAACAATAGTCTTAACAAGAACATCTATCTTCTATGACGGCCCAAACGATACTGGCCCCGACGCCAAGCCACAGATGCCAAGCTTGTCCGCCATTTTTTGTTTTTGTCTGATGTCCCAGTCTCGGTGCTTACCCACTATGGATTGTCCACTTCGTCCTTTACGTTCGCTCACTACTTGCGTTTCTCCCTTATTAACATACACACACCTCCCACTTAAACTAACACTCAGTCACTCAAACACACAATCATAATACACACACAACTCTAACACAATCACACCAACATTCACAGTTTTAATATCACTCATACTCATACTTGGTTCTCTATAACTTATCTAGTTGCTACTAGAGATTAATTAATTTATAATTATCATTACCTTAGTTAAACCTTTTTTTGTTTTTCTTTTTTCTATTTAAAGTTATTGATTTCATAGCTCATCAGCTTGCTCAGTGTTATCTAGCTTTTGTAATCCTTTCTGCGGGAGGAGGCTGGTGACCTGTGGTACAGGTTTCTGCGAAACCTATTTCGGGCACCAGTCCTTCACAAATTTTGGTTATAAATGCTTTGATCTATGTACACATCCATCCATGTATTAAGTTTGTGAAGTGACGAATAAAAACATTTTATTATATTATTATTATTATTACGAAAAATTACACTAGTGGCGCCAAACGGAAGTAAAACATTTGGTAACAGGAATGTTCGTTTCACAACTTTTAACAAATTAAAATGAATTCTTTGTAAACTAAATTTTAGAAAATAATTAGAAGCTATACAGTTATTCATACTAAAGTCTTAATTGAAAAAAATCTAACACGATGTAAAAAAGCCTGCTGAATTTGATTCTGAATGTTGCTAAGCCTAATTTCGGCCCGAATTACCCCTGATTTTTTTCAAGCGTGTTTTGCTCTAATACCGACTTGATTCAAGAACTTACTAATATTATAAATGCGAAAGTCCGTTTGTTTGTTTGTTACGCCTTCACGTCTTAACTACTGAACATAAAATTTAGAACCAAAAACCGTTTTCCCGCCAAAAAATTCAAAATAATGGCTCGGAAGCGCCTCGCCTAATCGCGCCGTTGCCGTTCCGTGCGCTACACTATTGCAATCGAATTTGAACCTAAGAGCTAGTATTATTTTGATTCATTTTAATTTACGCTCTCGATCGTTTTAATTTCTGTACTGAGAATTTTAGTCTAGGAGGTAGAAGCCGTCTGATACAACTGGTTACCTAATTTTAAAGAAAATCAAAGTCTATTTATTTAGGAATGTTTATATCGCTATGCTTAGTTATTATACAAATTTTGTCTGTCTGTCTGTATGTTTGTTACTCTTTCACGCCGAAATTTGGCATACTAAAATAAAAAGTCAAATTTAAAATGGCGGCCATTCCAACAGGAGTGGGGATAGACCCCAACATGTGGGTGTTTTTGTCGATAAAATTAGGTGTATTTCACGTCTTTAAATTATCGTTAAGAAAAACAGGTGCAAGCTATTTTCGACCTTATTGACATTTGAAATTCGGTTGGTTTTTTGGCGTATTCTCATTAACTTACTTTGATCTTTCATTAAAAACCTTGATTTTGATAAATGTCAATAAGGTCGAAAATCGCTTGCACTCATTTTTCTAACTTGTGATCACTAGACAATGTTTTCTAGTAAGAAAAAACAGATGCAAACGATTTTCGACCTTATTGACGTTTAAAATTTGGCTGATTTTTTACCGTATTCTCGTTTACTAACTTTGATCTTTCATTAAAAACCGTGATTTTGATAAATGTCAATAAGGTCGAAAATCGCTTGCACTCATTTTTCTAACTTGTGATCACTAGACAAGGTTTTCTAGTTAAAAAAACAGGTGCAAGAGATTTTGACCTTATTGACGTTTGAAATACGGTTGTTTTACCATATCTCGCGTTCACTAACTTTGCTTAGCTAAATAGCTTTTACATAATACTTACTAATTGACTTCGTTGTGTCATAAAAGTCCTAATCGAACTTACACAATATAAGGTCGCGCACGATATTATACTCATACCTAGCGTGCTGCGAGAGAAACGCGCGTAACGCGTCCGGTAGCAACAGCGCGCACGCGATGAATGCCCGCGCACCCGTCCGGCCAACGATGCTACTTGTTGCCACGCGCGATATTCATAGCGCCATAGCGTCAACTTACACAGCGCGCTATGTGCGCTATGTAAATATAGTGGGCTATAATATGGCGCTAGATGCTATATTAACCACCTCTAGTGCTAATGATAAAACAAAGCGCGCGCACACTGATATATTTACACGGCTATAATAATAATTCCTTGGTGCGCGAACAGATGGCGTGATTTTGTTTATAACTGTTTATAGGATTATTTTTATTTTTTGATTGTGTTAATCCCGATTCCAGTCCAGGCCATATTTATATCTGTCTGTATGCCAAATTTCGGCGTGCAAGAGTAACAAACATACAGACAGACAAACAAATGTTCAAAGTTTTAATGTAAGTGAGATTAGTGTAAAAAAATTGTATAATAACTAAGCATAGCGATATAAATATTCCTAAATAAATAGACTTTGTTTTTCTTTAAAATTAGGTAACCAGTTGTATCAGACGGCTTCTACCTCCTAGACTAAAATTCTCAGTACAGAAATTAAAACGATCGAGAGCGTAAATTAAAATGAACCAAAATAATACTAGCTCTTAGGTTCAAATTAGATTGCAATAGTGTAGCGCACGGAACGGCAACGGCGCGATTAGGCGCTTCCGAGCTATTATTTTGAATTTTTTGGCGGGAAAACGGTTTTTGGCTTATAATTTTGAAACTAAGAGGCCTAGAGATTTGAAATTATGCCTCGTGTGTGCTGCAATTATAACGTATTATTTGATCTTTAAAACGAAACTCTAACATATACAGTTACAGCAATTCACCATGTGTCAGCCAGAGACACGTGTCACCAGCTTACACATAGATATCGGCTCGTAGCTCAAAAACTTTTCGAGTTAAAGCTTTGATAAATTTGGAGCCTAATGCTCCAATTTGGCTGAGAATTTTGAGTTATATAACATAATTGTAGCTTAAATAATTACGAAAATACAGATGTGCAAGCCAGTGACACGTGTCTCCAGCTCGCACACAGTTTTATGCTCGTAGTTACAACAGTATTTGAGTGTGATGGTTAGTTTTTTTGGATCTTATTGCTGCAATTAGGCTCTAAATTTTTGACTATAGTCTAAAACCGTAACCTCACTGGTTTGCCTTAACGGGATGTGTAAGCTGCAGACACGTGTCGCCAGCTCACACACATAAAACAACTCATGGTAACGAACTTATGGTGGCTGCTATTATTTTGTCTGGAAGTTTGATTGCTGCTATTATGCTTTAAAATATGGCAAGCTTAGAATTTCTCTATAGCCTATGAGGAAGCTGGAGACCCACACATCGTTGTCAGGGGTACAGAAAAGGACATAGGATACCTTTCATCCTGAAAAAAGGATAGTTTCCGAGGGATAGCAAAAAACTTTCCACGAGGACGAAGACGCGGGTGGCCGCTAGTTTCACTATACAGAGTAATAAAAACAATTATTAATTATGATACTATTATTGATTATATTTAAACTATTATTATTCTGGTTCTTAAGTAACAGAAGCTAGATTGATATCCGGAGTACAGCGCGGCCAATCAGAAGCATTCTCGTCTTTTCGATCGACGCATATACCCTCACCCCACCACTGCGAGGCGGGCTCGGGTCGATGAGTCAATCGAAGGCACATTCTGCTGCTGACTACCATACTGTGAACAAGTCTAGAGGAACTTATGCTAGTTAAACGTTATAAATTGTGAGAGTTCAAATTAACTAAATTGTAGTACCTAGTTCAATAAATCAAACTAAGTTTGTGGAATAAGTGTTATCATTTCCGGACGGCTCCAACACTTGTTAACATTTTTTTTCTCTTTATTTAGTTTGGGGCTTTTATCCATATGGATACGCCAGCCCCATTGTATCTTCTCACAATACGATACCAACATAATTGGAACCAATGTAAAAACAGTAGGTATTAAAAAGTAAGTACGTACTTAAAATTACTTAGGTTATGGAAATGGAATTACTGTTGTTATTTTTGAACATTTTTGTCTAGTAACTGTGTTAACTATACTTTTTTTTTCATAAATCCTCTACAGAATTAAAACTATTAAAATTTAATTACCCTAGAAAAAAAACTGGTGGGGCGCATTGTAAAGACAATAATATGGATCATAAATTTTACAAAATGCGCCCCACGTTTTTAGATTTAAAATTTCTGTAGGTAAGTATAGGGTTATTATAAATATTTACAGAAAAAAATATTTTTTACTTTTTAGTCTGTTTTTACTAGTCCGATTTAATGTTTTTAGTCCGATTTTTTGTAATAATTTAGTCCGTTTTAAAAACGTGTTTTTAAAAAAGTTTTTTTTTCAGTAATTTTTATTTTCTGCTTTTTAGTTAACGAGCTAAGACTAAAAATATACCATCTCCTATCGGAGCACTCGTCAAGACGATTCAAACGAGCCTGAACTCGATGGGGTTGCATGGTTTCAATATTGAGTTCCTATGGCATGGACTTTCAGCTTCATCATCAGACCCTGGACCTCGTCTCCCATTAGAGTACTCATCAAGACGATGCTAACGTACCCAAACACGATGGGGTTGTATGGTTTCATCATAGAGTTTCTATGGCCTTCCTCCGGCTCCATCATCAGATCCTCGGACACTATTTCCCAACAAAGTACTCGTCAAGTCGATTCAAACAAAGCCCAATCTCGATGGGGTAGCGTGGTTTTATTAAATAGTTCCTGTGTCCTTCCTCCGGCTCCATCATCAGACCTTGGAAACTATTTCCCAACAAAGAACTCGTCAAGACGATTCAAACGAGCCCAAATTTGATGGGGTTGCACGGTTTCAATATTGAGTTCCTATGGCATGGCCTTTCGGCTTCATCATCAGACCCTAGACCTCGTCTCCCATTAGAGTACTCATCAAGACGATGCTAACGAGCCCAAACACGATGGGGTTGTATGGTTTCATCATAGAGTTCCTGTGGCCTTCTTCCGGCTTCATCATCAGATCAGCTCAATGATACCATAATATTGCATTGCCTTCCAGTTCTGACCTATGTTCAAAGTTTCAAGTCTCTAGCTCATCGGGAAGCTAGGATAAAATCGTTCGCAAACTTTGTGGAGAAACACACAAACAAATAAACAAACGCGAAAGCAACCTAATAAAAACGTGTTAAAAATACTTGGGGCGATGGAGATATTAAAGTAAGGATTTGAAAAAAAAGTGTGTGTGTTTGTCTGTTTGAACACGCTAATCTCCGGATATACTAAACGGATTTAAATGAACCTTTTTTGTTATTAAGCCTGGGCACAAGGAATATAAAAATGACGCCTTAACAAAAGCTGTTCAGCTTGATAAGCATTTTCTGTTGATGTATAAAAATTGAATATCTGGAACACCTGATGCAGAATCATAATGTTTCAGCTAATCTATAAGAAATAAAAAATGACACCTTTGCAAGAGTTGTTCAGCCTGATGAGCATTTTTTGTTGAGGTATAAAAATCAAAGATTTGGAACACCTGATGCAGAACCATAATGGTCCAGCTAAACTATACAAAATATAAAAATTACACCTTTGCAAAAGTTGTTCAGCCTGATGAGCATTTTATGTTGAGGTATAAAAATCAAAGATCTACCAGATGCAGAACCAAGTTTAATTTATTTGCATTAATATATTTTTACAAAAAAACGAAGAACATCTGATTTGGCAGAACCATAATGGTCCAGCCAAATCTATATAAAATATAAAATGACACGTTTGCAATAGTTGTTCAGCCTGATGAGCATTTTTTGTTGAGGTATATAAATCGAAGATCTGGAACACCTGATGCAGAACCATAATGGTCCAGCTAAACTATTGGAAATATAAAAATTACACCTTAGCAAAAGTTGTTCAGCCTGACGAGCATTTTTTTGTTGAGGTATAAATTCCTTTATTCTCATAAGGACAGATTGAGATCTTAAATACCTGATGCAGAACCAAGTTTAATTTATTTGAATAATCATGTGTTTACAAAAAGGTCAAAGATCATCTGATGTGGAAATCTAAGAGATCAGGTTAAAGTTGTTTAGCATAGGTAATATATCATAATAACATAAGCTGGGAGTACCTCCACGTGGTAAAGGCGGTGACTTGCCTAAATACGGGTCAGACGCTTAAAGCCGCTGGTGTCGATCTAAGGACTGGTTGTTTTTCGCATGGCCAACTTTATGTGGCTTTTACCAGAGTTAGTAATGCTTCAGGTCTTTTCATATTGACTCCCGAACTTGAAGGAAAGACTGAACATAGTTCTTTTACCAGGGTTAGTAACGCTTCAGGTCTTTTCATATTGACTCCCGAAGGGAAGACTGAACATAGTTTATAGGGAAATTTTTGAAACTATGTTTACATGTTTACAATATTATTAAACATAAAAAAACTAGCAATCACCCACGACTTCGTCTGCGTGGAAAGCTTTTTTGTTATCTCTCGGGAACAATACTTTTTTCGTGATTAAAGGTACAAAATGGCTCACAATTGCCGTTGAACTTGAAAATTCTAATATGATCTCCCAATCTATATCATTATTAGATCTGGGTCAACGAATGATGAAATGGAGGCGCCACTTTCCCTTTAGAGTTTAGAAAACTGAACCTTAAAAAAGGCGCAAAATTAGTTCCATTTACAACCGAGAATCATCTTTCGTTGACCAAATTCGTTGATAAAAATGTTTGCTTTTTGTGGAAAACTTACAACTATTTACTTCAGAATAAGTATTTTAACAATAATCCTAATTACACATTTTCACATAGGTATAGAAAAACTATATTAATAATGAATATAATATCAAGTCTTTAATTTATTTTCAGTTGGCATTATTTGTATGACCTGTGCCTGTGCCCTGCAAGTGTTCATTATCTTCTTAGCTGTTTTACAATTTGCGGTGATCGTAGTAGAGGTTAATTCTGTTCTTCAGGATATTAATGATGCTCTTTTACAACTTTTACTCGAAAAGCAGGGTAATGTTAAAGGTAGGTAAGGTACCTACTTAAAGCCCTACTTAAATCTGACCGGTATCCTGTACCGGATGACAGCAACCTGTAGCGATATCCCAATGGGTAGGTATGCGGATAACGCGCTGTTCAAACCGTAGCGGAACTTTACCGGTCGGGATATTGGTCGTTACCGGTCGGTATATTGGTCGGGATTACCACCCACTGCGGTGGCGGATACCGGTCAGGTTGAGTAGGCCTTAAATAATTTTGTCAGCGAGAAATGGAATGTTGAAATGTTTGGTTTTGAAATGGCTTATTTACTATTTAAAAGGGGTGTTTTATAAGTAAAAAATAAAAATTAATTACTTATACACCCCGTCCCGCTTGCCATAGCTTTAAAACAATGGTTTCAGCTTGATTTCTAACTTGTTGTGTGTGCCTCAGGGTTTACACCGCGGCCATTAACTTTTTAATATTTATATAACGGTCAAACTAATCAAATTATTTTTTATTGCGATCAACATTGCTTTGATAACCTTATTTATCAAAAGTTTATAAGTGATGATTACGTCATAGCAATTAAACAATTATATTTAAATTGGTTATTATTTCAGAGGCGCCCAAAATAAAGACCTCTGCTGAAACTGTTCAGAAAGTTTCAATAGTGCACCGAATCATTTGTGATGTCATAGAAGATTTCAACAGAAGCAATGGTTGTGTCATAGTGGCTATATTGCTGATGAGTCTCATGGATCTCACACTACTGATATATGCATTAGTAGGCCCTGATGACCGTAAGTAGCTTTAGCGAAACGAACGCCAAAGAGGTGAATATCATCTATTTCGACAGGCGAGTTATTTTTCGACTCATCAGGACTGGTGGCAACTTTAGCCACTTGACCAGTGGCTAAAGGTGCTACCAGTCGTGCTACACGGTATCATGTGCGTCGAGACTCCGTAGTAGCACGATCCCATTTATACGACCGATAGACATTAATTTATTGTCTCCGTTCGTTCGTTCGCGCAGATAAATGAATATACAATAATATGTTTTAGCGATGTTGGAGCTTTTAAAGGCAGATATGATCAATTTTCGACATTCGTAAATCGACAAAACCCCCCACATGTAGGGGTCTATCCCCTCTCCTGTTTGAATGATCGGCATTTTAAATTTTACTTTTATTTTAGATGGCCCTGCCGAAATTTTGTTTTTTTTTAAATTTCTAGTTATTAAAAATATCTATTCAAAAGTTAATTTTATTATTACCTATTAGGTAATAGTTTTTTGTTATACAAGTGACCAAAATCAATTTGTGCTGCGAGTGCCGACTTTAAATCACGAACTAGCGAAGTAGTCTAAAATTGAATCACGAGCGTAGCGATAGCGAGTATTTTGCATGCAACATGCATTCTAATATAGGTGAGTAGGTATAATCTAATATATTCTAATATAGGTGATTCTAATATAGACTACTGAGCCCTGTAAGTGATTTAAAGGGGTGAGTCCCATCCACCCCGGTGGCTCTGTCCCGGTACCGGGACCGATGGGAAAATAAGTTCCATCCGCCCCGGTGAATCGTATCTCGATGTTTAACGGAGAGGATCGCACTCGCAAAGTATCACCCACCCAAGAATTTTATTTAAAAGGGCGGATGGCACAGATCTTTTATCATACAACCGGTATTGCGTTTAACTTTAGGACATCGTTAAACATCGAGATACGATTCACCGGGGCGGATGAAACTTTTTCCCATCGGTCCCGGTACCGGGACAGAGATATTCAAACAACAATAACTCTCGAAATATGCCACTCAGAGCAATGATTTTGATGTCATTTTGTAGATAATATTTCTGTGCATTATAAAAATGCAAAAAAATGCTCATTAATGTCCTAATTTTTGAGATCTGTGAGAAACACTAAAAAAGCACACTAATTTTACTTTAGTAATTTTTTATTACGTATTAAAGTCAAAAGTTGACATAATTAATTTTTCCACCTAATAGGTGAAATTATAAGCTTTCAAAAAGTTTTTTTTTATAACTGTAGGACTTTTAAACCTGGAGATATTAATATTTTTCGGCAGGGCCATCTAAAATTAAAAGTCAAATTAAAAATGCCGATTATTCCAACACGAGAGGGACGAGAGCACAACATGTGGGGGGTTTTGTCGATAAAAATTATCATATTATCTGCCTTTAAAAGCTCCGACATCGCTAACCAAACATATTGTTAGAACAGTTAATAGGAAATTAGGAAACGGTTGTTATTTTGCGCCAATTCCACTATTCCGCCAAGTTTTCGCCTTTCAGCTGTCAAAAAAGGGTGTGGTTTAAATGGTTTGAAAAATATTCGTAAGGTACTTGATACAAATAATGCCTACTAGGACTATAAATACATGGTTAATTGTTTTATTAATTGCAGCTCAGAGTTTCATGGGCTTTGCGTATACAATAAGCTTTAACAATTGGATAATATTTTACACTTCACGGTTTCTCTTGCTTGTAGAGCCGTGCCATGCCACACACTGCAAGGTAAATATGGGATAAATAATTCTCAACCTCAGCCCCCCTACTCAAATAGCCAACTTTCTATTCGTTTGAACGCTTCGCTTAGTTTTGAAGCTTAAATATGAGCAATAGATGATTAAATCACAGGTCGCAAACTTATGTAAATCACATACTTCGATGTATTGTATGGAAATTGTCAAGCTTACGGCACGTAATTTTATAGTTTACGGCTTATTTTAAAGTTTAAATAGTAAGCGTAGCGTTCAAACGAATAGAATGTTGACCATTTGATTAGGCGGGCAGGTCTTAAGCGGTGACATCTGAGTGCAAAAGTAATCTGGCCCTCCGCTGCCTCGAGCGGGACCCGCGCGCGGGGCGACATAGATTAGAGCTTACTCCTGCACTGCGCAAGCATCTGTCCGTCAAAAACCAGCAATCTATATTTCCGCGCCGTACACCCGCGGCGGGATCCCGCTCAAGGCAGCGGACGGCCAGGTCTCATTGGCGGGGGACGTGGTGCGGGACAACTGCAAATATGCGCAGCGCCGTAATCCCCTCCTTTCTCTCTCCGCTCACGTTGCGTGCCGGGCCTTTTAACTGTAGGAGTCTTTAATTTATAGCTAAACTCTATCTTACTTTGACCGCGGTTCTTAAAAAAAACAGCCAAATGGTCCGAAAAATACCTAATCAAATGGGATAATTCTTGGCCTTCACCTCATCTGATGTTAAGTGACGATAAGGCGGAAAGTATAAGTGAACTACACCCGGAATTCTCACCACTGAGGAACTGCCTATCTTAGGTCTTACTGCCGGAACACAACAATTAAATTGTTATTATGGCTTAGACTTAGGTAAGATGGTGGTACCAGGCGGACTTGAAATAAGCCCTACCACAAACCAAACCGAATACAAAATGTATCCCCCTCCTGGGAATTGAACCCGGGACGCCTGGGTCTTACAGGTGTGGGCGAACCACCAGCACAGAATATACAACGGTACCACTAGAGTCTAGACAACAGAGACAGTTAAAAGCTAACCTATCTTATAAGTAGTTTATAAGTGGTTAAAACGATTTGATAATAATGCCAATATTTATGAAGTATGTACGTTAATGTAGTAATATGTGGTAATACTGTCAGAGATAAATTGAGATTCAACCTTCTCAGCTGAGTCGCACCAGGAGTTTGGTCAGCAAACTGTCCTTGGAGTATGCCGACCAGCCGACCAGCGAGGAGCTGTACAAATTCCACCACCGCCTGTGGCTCGACCAGGTCTCCTTCTCCCCGATGGATGTGTGCACGCTCCACCGGCCCTTGACCATCACGGTAACGTATCTTTGCAAGGCATAACTGGGGCCCAATCTCGCTAATTTTAATGATAAAACCAAAACCGTTTAGTTGTCATTTAGGTTAAAATTACCTAAAAATCTTTGGTTAAGCTTTGAAACTTTCATCTTTATGATCCAAGATTGGCATTCTATGCTTACTACCTATCAACAATTAAAAAAAAACTAAAGCGAATATATTTTGTGTAAACGTAACTGAAACGATAAAGCCGGAAGAAGGCCACAGAAACTCTGTATTGAAACCATGCAAACCCATCGAGTTTGGGCTCGTTTGATTCGTCTTGACACATAGGTACTTACTGCGATAGGATATGGTGTATTTTTAGTTTTAGCTCGTTGACTAAAAAGCAGAAAATAATAATTTAGGTAGGTACTGAAAAAATAACTTGTTTTTATAAGTAATTAAAAAAACACGTTTTACACTAAAAAGTACAAAGTAATTTCTCTCTTTATAGCCCTATACAGAAGTTTTAAACCTAAAAACGTGAGCGCATGCAAAAGACAATGATGAGAAATGGTTGACTGGCAGACAATGCTTTTAGCATTAAGTCCGCCTTTTGTACTTTAGTTTGTAGTACAATACAGATTTAAAATAAAAATAAAATAAATGAATAAATCTTTAGAAATTCTATCACACTTTCCATTTCTAGTTCCTATCACCTCTATGCCGAATGATCTGCAGATTTACACTCAAACACCATTAACGCAACTTTCACAGACACCTGCTACCACCAACTCAGATCTCGTGCAAATCGAGTGCTGGAGTAAATCCTTTGGCTTAACCGTTAACCCGGCTAAGACGCAGTGCATTGTTATTGGCAGCCGCCATTTCATTTCGAGGATCGATTTTGGACAGCTTCCGGGTGTGTCTTTCGGCGGCACAATCATCCCTTTCTCGAGTACTGTCAGGAACCTTGGTGTTATTCTTGACCAACATCTGTCGTAGAAACCACATGTAGTGTTCGCTGCTTATAATTCACTCAACCAGCTACGCAATTTTTTGTCGACCTGTACCAAAGTCACTCTAGCACAATCTCTCTTACTTTCTTTATTGACTACGCTGATGTCTGCTACACTGACCTGTCGGAGAAGCTACTTGGCAAATTGGAGCGTCTGCAAAATGTTTGTATCCGATTCATTTATCTTCGTAAATTTGACCACGTGTCCCATTTCGGTAACAAACTTAACTGGCTCCCTATTCGCCGGCGCAGGGACTTACACACTCTCAAACTCCTTTACTCGATTCTTTTCCTACCTACTACCCCGCCTTATCTTAAATCTCGTTTCTCTTTTCGTTCTTCATCTTCACAATGTACTTTGCGTTCCTCCTCAAACCTTACACTAGACATGCCTAAGCACTCTACCGACTTTGTTTCATACTCCTTTTCTGTCCATGCTGTCCGTTTATGGAACGCCCTTCCTGAGGGTATCAGAAAGGCTCAGACTCTGAGGTCCTTTGGCGATCAAGTCAGAACTCATTTCCTTTCCCCTGCTCATAATATATAATATTATATTATCTAATTCTCTTTTCTATCTGTATTTATTCTCTAGCATATATTCATTATCTATATTTATTCTCTATCATGCACCCATTCCCCTTTCTCCTATTTGTTTTTTCCCTTTCACCCAAGGTTACCTGGAAGAGATTGCTATGTAGCACTAAGGCCGCCTGTTGTATGTTTTCTCAATTGTCTTTTGTTTCTCTCTGTATTATGTTTATGTCGTGTGCAATAAAGTGTTTATTATTATTATTATTATTATAAATCTTACAAAATGCGCCCCACGTTTTTAGGTTAAAACTTTCTGTATCCTACTTCCTACTAATCCTACTAATATTATAAATGTGAAAGTTTGTGTGTTTGGATGTTTAGATGTTGGATGTTTGTTCCTCAATCACGCAAAAACTACTGAACGGATTTGGTTGAAATTTGGCACACAGATAGTAGATAGCCTGGATTAAAACATAAAATACTTTTTATCCCGATATTCCCACGGAAGCGGGAACCACGCGGGTAAAACCGCGGGCGGCCGCTAGTCTGGTTATAAATTAAATCATTTTTCTTTACGAGAAAAATGATTTGATACGATCTAATTTTTGGTCCGTTTTTTGTTTCCCTAAATGTTTTATTAATTTATTACATACTAATGCTGACGAAAATATTTTATGTCTGACTTACAGATGGCGGCAACTATAGCTACCTATTCGGTCATCATCACCCAGTACCGTGAATTAGATGATGACAATTGAGCTTCAAAATAAATGTGATAATAATTTTGCCATAAGTAGATTTACTATTTAGAGCTTTGGCGTTGATATTTCTCGTTTTAGATATGGTTACTCTGAGAGGCAAACTGCGAAGAAATACGTACCTAGTCTAGTCATAATGAAAATATTGTATGAGCATCAATTTCCCCACAGAATAGATAATCATTTCCCTTGAAATAGTAGAGCTAGGTACTTATTAAGCGAACTATTATTTTCTCGTTTTTTATGACAAAAACTTACACATTTCAAATTATGATTATAAGATTGTTTAATGTTAGAACGAGCGTAACGAATGAGAATACTCTTAACTTAGCCGTTACTAAAATGCTTCTATTACTTATTTGCTTTCTGAAAAGCAAAGACACAGCTTTTGTAACCACCATACGCAAGTGTCCTGGGGGTAATTACGTAACTTTGTTGCTATCAACTCTGAGAGAAATCGCAGTTACATCACTGCTTTAGTTAAGAACCAATGTGACAACTATCTTAACTAAAGCAGCAATGCAACTGCGCTTTCAATCGATTTCAATCGAGAATTGTTAGCAACAGACTTACGTGATCAAGGGGCTGCGCTAATAGAATTAATGTTAAATGTACTAAGAAATAAAGAAATATTATGTCAATTTTATGTTTGTTTTCATGTAGTTATTGAGAATTTTTGTTATAGACCGTTATTAAAAATAAGTAAGCGTAAACTCATAATAGTTGGTCAATCGATGAAACAAATAATAATTAGATACACAATACTTCTCTACATAATCATGATTTCTATCAAAGGACAGCAGTCAGCACATAGTAAACAATTATCGTTTGCTTTGGTGCAATTAATCACAATTCCAGTGACGTCAAACAAATAAGGTGAATCATCAAGAACGGACATTTCTACAAAACTAGGTATTGACTATGTTTGGTTGATTACCAAAAACAAAAACCAAATCAAGCACTACTTACATTACTGAGAGTCAAATCAAAATAATCTTCACTTAAATAAATTTCCAATCATCAATATTTCCTATGCACCTGTCAGAAAACATGTTGCCTACTTATCATTTATTACGGTTCTTATTTAAAACCGTGCCTATTTCATGTACAATAATTTCTGTAGAGACACTTCTTATGTTCACCACCGCTTCGGTTTCTGGGATTTGAAGATTCCGCCGTCTCGTCCCCTCAACACGATATTTCGGCGGCTTCTCCTAACCGGCGAACTGTGCTCGAGGGAAGTGAATCTCGAAGTTGTGACGCGCCGTCGTGATGCCAACTGGATACACTCTAACCTCTAACACCTCGGAGTAGTTGGTCGCGGGTTCGGTGGTGAGGGATCAGCCTATCAATGATAACACAGTCACTTGATTCCACAATATTTATTGCTTTGTAGCTACACTTCACAGCACGGTTTTACATAAAAATGGCGACGACGCCTTGGCCTTTCTCACTAAGAAGTTTATGATTTCGGGCCCCTTTTATGCTTCACTAACTTTGTGACACGCGACTACACGATGTCAAAGTTGATTAATACATATAAGTGCTTCAGTGATTATCTTATTTTATTTACGGAGCGACACGTTTACGTGACACTTCGCATGGCGGCCATGACAAGACAGCAAGTGCCGCCCGCTCCCTTTCCGTCCGGTTGAGCGGGCGAGAGATGTGACAGAAAGTTAGTGATGTGCACACGTATCGATTTTGCATGAACATAGTAAGAACCAGCAAAATATTTCGTAGCTGTAGCAAGCGTGTAGGTACGTAGACGTAGATAATGGAGAGTTTCGTAGCTGTAGCAAACGGAGTGTAGCTATAGATAACGGAACGTTTCGTAGGCGCACCAAACGTAAAGTTTCGTAGCAAAGAAGTTTCTTAGCCGTAGCAAACGTGATTGCGTAGTCGTAGCGTAGCCTAATCGTAGTTTCGCACCTGTAGAAAATGTAGAGTTTCGAATTTCAAAACCATATTCAATCGGTATTCCTACTACATGCATCACTCACGCTGTTTGAGTCTGCATCTTGATGTAGCAAGCAATTATCGCGTAATTACCCGACTGCAAGAGGGTTATTCGCGCGTATCTTGTATGTAAGTATGTTTGTATGTAATATTCTTTATTACCTCATATCTTTCAAATGGAAACAAGATTAAATATTAAAGGTAACATTATAACATGCAGTCGGAGGCATATATGTACTAATAGATGCAATAAATGAAACATGAAATATAACTCAAATAATTCATAATGTCACTTTCTTTATGCATGCCTTCGACTGCATGTTATAATGTTGCCTTTAATATTTAATCTTGTTTCCATCTTTTCAGTTGACTTGTCTTTTTATGCAGGCGGGTTTTTTTTATTTAATTTTTTTAATTACATTATTTATTTTAGCTATTTCTGCATTTATTTTCGTTGTCCACTTCTATTCTACCGAGAGATGAAGAAATTAAGCCAGAGAAAAGTACAGCCTCTTGGATGTTCTGTACCGGAATGTCCAGTGTCGAGGCCTTTGAGTCTGGTGCTCCGCGTGTCACAGCTGGCAGGCGTGGCGCCACTTACCTTCAGGAGGAAGGGGGGCTGGTGGACTGTCAGAGTTTCACCAACTCTGAGCAATCTAGCTTACATCGGAGCCGCGATTATGAGTAAGATTTTACGTCGCTTAGATGCTAAGACTAAGAAGAAATGGAGCAGCAACCCAAAAAAGCTTCTTTCGGAATTATGTGCTGGAATACAGACGTAGACAGAGAATTCCAAGCCTTGGATTTTATAAATTTAGCTAGCTATAATTTAGTCGTGACTGGAATCCTATGGTGTGTGTGTATGATAAATCATTCAAGAGACTTTAAAAAGTATTTTTAAGATCATCTTATAGATCCGGCACTGGGGCTTAAAATGTGAAAGATAAGGATTATTCCACCATGCTAAACTACAAAAACCCTTGCTTCTTTTACAATTTTTTTCTCATTTTTCTCGCGGTATTCTTCTATTCAATGTCTGTGCTTTATTGCAGCGATAACATCTCTAACCTCTTTAGCGATTGTAGCCCACCAGTTGCTTATGATCAATACCTTCGGCTCAGTCTACGGTAGCATCTCATCGTTGTCAATATTCGTCGTTATAACCACAACATACAGCATCGTTGGGCTCACCGCACCTAATCGTATGAAAACCCTCATTCAATGTTTGAGGAATATAGAGAAGGTAAAAACATTAGAAACATTAAAAACATTAGAAGTATACACAAAAATTTCGAAAACTTTTTAACGACACTTGTGCGATTTGACATTGAGTATGACGTATTTTGACTGAGTGTTGGCTTGACCACCTGTCCGTCATTCCAAAGATACCTCATTATACCGAGTATTCAACGAGTAAAGTTATTAACCAAAACAGTGGTGTAGTGGTTTACTTGAGACATAACTGGAGCGCATTGGTATCGGAGCCGGAAATAGATGATGCAAATGGCTTACTCGTTGAAATTCCAAATGCAATCACAATTCTAGGTATTTATCGTTCTCCGTCTTTTAAAGACATTACCAGGTTTCTAAAATCTCTTGAAGCTGTTTTGACTACATATGAAAGCAAACGCAATATCATCGTGGCGGGTGATATCAATATCGACATATTGCCAACAAGTGATAGCAACTCTCGCATTGATTACTTCTGTCTCCTGGCTGAGCATGGTCTTATTCCAGCGATCACATTACCTACAAGGGAAAAAACCTGTCTTGACCATATATTTGTGAAGTCGATAAAGCAATCTATTGGTATCATCTGTGCCTCCGACATAACTGATCATGACGTTGCAATATTGGGACTAGCCTTTGATAAAAAAAAGCGTGAAGATCCAACAAAAACAATACTGAAAAGGGACGTGGATATGATTAGAAAAGATCTGGAATCAATAAACTGGGAAACTTTATTCAAAAATGACGATGTAAATTCAATTGCTAATTTATTTACCTCAATATTGACTAATGTTATAAAAAAACACACGCATATTACCGTTTTTAAGCGATCCAAACATATCCGGAAGCCTTGGATCTCACCAGGTCTCATTAAGTGCATGCGCCACAGAGACAGACTTCATATCTTATGTAGGCGGAACCCTAACGATAGCTTAGCCCGTATTGTTTACTCACGTTACCGTAATTTTTGTAACAGGTTGCTAAGAAAACTAAAACGTCAGTATGAGGCAAACGAGCTAGAATAAAGTAGGAATAACCCTAAAGCTTTGTGGCGAACTATTAAAAATATATGTAATCTTACGTCCACCAAGAAGGAACCAGTTGAAACACTATCTACAAATGGGCCCAGAAATGCAACAGAGTCACTTAACGCATGCAATACATTCTTTTCAACTGTGGGACAAAAACTTGCTGACAAAATTTTAGGCGAGCTTAAAACTACCCAGGAAAGTTTGGCTAACACTCACAAGTCAGATAAACTTTTCCCAAATTCTTTTTTCATGGAACCCACTGACACATTTGAGGTAAATTCCATCATATTGAACTTACAAAACGATAAGGCCCCTGGTTTTATTTGGAATTTATTGTTGAGCCACTAACGGATATTTATAATAAGAGTCTAGCTACAGGTGTATTTCCGGATCTTTGGAAATCAGCCTCTGTCATACCTATACACAAAGCTGGCCCACGCGATAATCCCCATAACTATCGTCCAATACCACTCTTAAGCGTCTTTGCCAAGATACTCGAGAAGATCGTTAATAGACGTCTCATTAAATATTTAGAATCACTATGTATTCTTTCAAACAACCAATTTGGTTTTCGTCAGGGCAAGTCAACAGAAGATGCAGTATCACTACTACTTACCAATATTGTGACACACCTAGACAGAAATGAGAAATGCATAGGAGTTTTCTTAGATTTGGCCAAGGCATTTGACACTGTTTCCACTCCGATATTGCTTAAAAAACTTGAAGAAATCGGAATTCGTGGAATAGCCTACGACTGGTTTAAAAGCTATATATCGGAGAGGAAACAGTGCCTTAGTGTCAAGGGAATGATCAGTTCTCCTCAGACTGTTAAATTTGGAGTTCCACAGGGAGTGTTCTAGGCCCCACACTGTTTCTCATCTACATTAATAGCATTCATGACATACCACTAAATCAAGCAAAGATAATATGCTATGCAGATGACACTTCTATAATATTCCATGGATCCATTTGGGATGACGTCATTGCGAATGCTGAGCAGGGTATGACCATGGTTTCTTCATGGCTCCGGAGAAACTTGCTGACGCTCAACACCCAGAAATCACAATTTGTTTGTTTCCATAAAACCTCTGCTTCTGCGCCCTCTTCAATAGCCGAACTTAAAATAGACACGCACAATGTTAATGGCACTGATCAGACTATTGCAAGAACGAGTGTGACAAAATATCTTGGAGTGCTCCTCGATCAAAATCTGAACTTTAGGGAGCACATAGAATCTCTGTCTGGTAAAGTACGTAAAATAATTCATGTGATGAGGAATCTGAGGCATGTGGCAGATTTCAATGTTCTTCGAACCGTTTATACGACTCTGTGTCAATCTTTGATAACCTACTGCCTTATTAACTGGGGAGGTTCCTCTAAGACTGCTATGATACTGATCGAGAGGGCTCAGAGATCAGTTTTGAAGACTATGTTAAATAAACCACGTCGATATCCTACCGTCGATGTTTACAGGGACAGTGGATTTCTGTCTGTTCGACAGCTATTAATACTAAAGGTCTCTCTTTTTAACCATAAAATAATTGTAAATGCTGATAATTATGAAAATCTTCTCTCCAAGAGAAACTTTCAGGTCCCAATTAAAGCTGTTAAAACCTCATTTGCAAAAAGATTCAGTCCCTTTGTCTTGAACTCTGAATACAACAAAGTGGCAAAATTTTGCGATTTACGAAATAATACTTCACATGAAGCCAAGTTTAAAATATCCAAATGGCTCTCGACCCTAACTTATGATGCTACGGAGCAACTCATCAAGTCGTCGCCATAAAACTCAATTACAAATAACTCTAGCCAATACAAAACCATGGCAAAGTTATGTTATGTGTTATGAGTAGATACAATATTATACACCTATCTAATTATATTATATATATTTTCTATATACATATCTAACCTAAATTACTTATATATATTTATATTATAGATTATGTACACTTATGTTTAATTATGAACGTGTTTTTTCATAATTGACCGAGCGAGCACGAAGTGCGAGCGAAGCGTCTCTGCTTCAGCTTGGGCAAAAATTCTTTCGTATGTCTGTATGTTCTCTTCTACAGGTCGCATTTCTCAACCGATTCTCGTGAAAATTTGTGAGCAGGTTCGAAAATTATATGGAATTTTTTTATCGAGCCAGATTTTATTAATTTTTCAAAATGGCGGAGAAATGTAAAAAAAACAGGTTTTTCGGCTTTCCAGCGCTGTCTGTTCTCCTCTACAGGTCGCATTTCTCAACCGATTCTCTTGAAATTTTGTGAGCAGGTTTGAAAATGATATAGAATTTTTTCAAGTTGAGACAGTTTTTCTAAATTTTTCGTAATGGCGGAGATATGTAAGAAAAATGTATTTCAGTCCGACTTTCTGACGCTGGATGTTCTCCTCTACAGGTCGCATTTCTCAACCGATTCTCGTGAAATTTTGTGAGCAGGTTTGAAAATAATATAGAATTTTTTTGTCACGCCAGTTTTTTGAAAATTTTCAAAATGACGGAGAAATGTTAAAAATACATATTTCAGTCCGGCTTTCCAGTGCTGTCTGTTTTCCTCTACAGGTCGCATTTCTCAACCGATTCTCGTAAAATTTTGTAAGTAGGTTTGAAAATTGTATAGATTTCTTATGTCAAGCCAGTTTTTCATTTTCTTTTTAAATGGCGGAGATAATGTAAAAAAATCAAATTTCAGTCCGTATTTCCGGCGCTGTCTGTTCTCCTCTACAGGTCGCATTTCTCAACCGATCTCGGTGAAATTTTGTCAGCAGGTTTGATAAATATATATATTTTTTTGTCGAGACAGTTTTCCGAAATTTGTTAAAATGACGGAGATATGTAAAAAACCATATTTCATTCCAGATTTCTGGCTGTTTGATCTCCTCTACAAGTCGCATTTCTCAACAGATTCTGGTGAAATTTTGTGAGTAGGTTCGATAATTATATATAACTGTTCAGTCAAGCCAATTTTTCCAAATTTATAAAAAAAAATGATCAAAATTAGAAGCACCATCTAGCTGCAATACTCACGTACCTACTGTGTGCTTTGAAAACTTCATGGCGACATTTTATTTTATTTTTTCGCGAGGTCTACAGTACCTCTACCATGAGTTTCTTTTTACGTTTACTGTACAGTAAACGTAAAACAATTTGTATGAGAATCTGTACAGCGCCTCTATTGGACAGTAGCGGAACTAAAATCCGTACCATGAGTTGAAGGCTAAAATTTACTTTACCACATTAGTTTCAGTTTACGTAGAGAGTGTAGTTAACGTACAGCTCACGGAGCCACTAGTGTTTAAATTGTTTAATTGTGTAATGTAAAAATGTTTTGATTAATTTAACACTTAATTTTCTCAAAATTGTTAATTAACTAGTAGTTTTCTTTTAAAACATGTTTAATCCCGAGGCCTACTGTGTCTGAAAATCGTATTGGTGCCCACGACACAGAAGTACATTCTAGTGTGGATACCGCAGATAAGCAAACGTGAGAAAATCTCAAAACAACGGGGTTACCCCTCTGTAATTCTCTGATACTATTGCATACTCTGTTCTGTATTTTTGTGTACCCTGTTTGTTGAATAAATATTTTTGTATTTGTATTTGTAAATAAAACGTCTTTTTCACGATTGTGTCTCAGAATGTAAAAATAATAATAAGTGTAGGCACGGTAACGACTGAATCAATTTTAAATAATTCTGACCAACTTAAGAGCTTTTAACCTAATGTATAAATGTTTGAATCATTTTAATCGGTCCAGCCGTCTTTGAGTAAACACACACAAAAAAAACATACAGATGAACAGAGAACCTCCTCCTTTTTTGAAGGGTGAAAAAGGTAGCCTATTTCCTATTGCAAGCTCTACTCTATCTCTGTACCAAATTTCATCAAAATCGGATCAATAGTATAATCATGAAAGTGTAACAGACAGACAGATAGAGAGAGTTACTTCCGCATTTATATAAATATATATAAAGATATCTTATACCTTTAAACGAGCAATTTTTGTATTTTTTTTATATATTTCTGTGATCTCGGAAACGGCTCTAACGATTTCGCTGAAATTTGGTATATGGGGGTTTACGGGGGTATCTCGTGGACTTTCGACATCTACGATTCCTTAGTTGTTTTTTATTATTTTTTATTTTCGTAGGTAAAGACCTCCTTGAATAATACTTTCATGAATAATACTTCCATGAAAAGATACCCGAAACTAAAAATAGCAGTTATATTGTACATCCTTTATGGCGTGTTAACAATGGCAATAGAGATGTGGTCAGTATATGTGTATGAGAAAAACGACTGTAAGTACCCTACTTAATATTTATAATAATTGGGCTATCACAAAAAAATACAAAATATCTTGTTTTTTAGGGTTCCGTAGCCAAAAAACGGAATCCTTCTAGATTCGTCATGTCTGTCTGTCTGTCTGTCCGTCCGTTTGTTACAGCCACTTTATTCCGAAAGTATTTGGACTAAACAGTTGTAACTTGGTCAAGTAGATGTATTCTGTAAAACGCTTTACGATTTTTACACAAAAATAAAAAATAAAAAAATAAGGGGGGCTCCCTATACATGGAACTGAAATGGAAATTTTTCTTTATTAAACCAATACGTGCGGGATATCATCTTCTCAATCTTTAAAAATGACATTGAGGTTCCTAAGA
The DNA here is from genome assembly GCA_928269145.1 of Agriphila tristella. Lineage (NCBI taxonomy): Eukaryota > Metazoa > Arthropoda > Insecta > Lepidoptera > Crambidae > Agriphila > Agriphila tristella. The sequence goes on from OV743445.1 coordinate 23,122,542, forward strand.
CAATTTTTTTCTCTAAATCGACTATAAACTGCCAAAGTGGTAAAATGTGTGTCTCTGTCCTCTAACTTTTAAAATAAGAGAGTGAAAAAAAAATGCTATAGATCTTAATGAACACTTTCAACGAAAATTGGTTTGAACGAGATATAGTAATCAGTTTTCGAGATAATTATAGTACATTTTCCAAATCCGCAAATATAACTTTGTCATTCATACAAACACTGTGAAAAACAAAGTTATTTTTGCAGACGAAAAATTATAGTGGTATTAAATATGGAATGACCATCAGCCATTTTTATGGATATTTAAATATGGAATGGTATAAGGTAACCACGGAACCCTACTGCGCGTGGCCCGACACGCACTTGGCTGGTTTTTATTTTCGTAGAAAACTTGCAGCTACTTCATAATATTTGAACAATTAACCTGAGTACATGTTTTCACATACAGAAAAAATAATAATACCCATCAAGTCTTTATTTTATTTACAGTTGGCATGATGTGTTTGAACTGTACCTGTATCATTCAAGGGTTCATTATCTTCCTAGCTGTTTTACAATTTGCTGTGATCGTAGTAGAGGTTAATGCTGTTCTTCAGGATATTAATGATGCTCTTTTACAACTTTTACTCGAAAAGCAGGGTAATGTTATGTTTGTCAGCGAGAAAAGGGATGTTGAAATGTTTGTGGCTTGAGTAATATTTTAAAAGGGGTGTTTTATAAGTTAAAAATCACAATTAATCCCGCTTGACACAGCTTAAAACAATTAAAGGTCTCAGCTTTATTTCTAACTTGTTGTGTGTGCCTCAGGGTATACACCGCGGCTTTTAACCTTTTAAAATGTATATTAACGTTGAATTTCCTAATCAAATTCTTTTTTATTGTAGATAACATTGCTTTGATAATCTTCTTTATCAAGAGATAATAAGTGTTATGGTTAATAAGTGAATTGGTTATTATTTCAGTGGCGTCCAAAATAATGACCTCTGCTAAAACTGTTCAGGACTTTTCAAAAGCGCACAGAATCATCTGTGATGTCATAGAAGATTTCAACAGGAGCAATGGTTGTGTCATAGTGGCTACATTGCTGATGAGTCTCATGGATCTCACACTATTGACATATACATTAGTAGGCCCTGATCTCCGTAAGTAGCTTTAGCGAAACGAACACCAAAGAGGTGATATCATCATTTTCGACTGGCGAGTTGTTTTTCGACTTATGGAAGACTGGTGCCACCTTTAGCCACTTGACCAGGGGGGGTATTACAACCTCTTAATACTTGCCAGGTTTATGAATTGCTATAGTTACATCTCTTTCTCGCTGTATAGCAATTAAAAAAAATAGATTGATAGCCAGTCAGAAAACTGCCAGGAAATAAGAGGTCATAATATGGCCCCAGTGGCTAAAGGTGGTACCAGTCTTGCTCGTTAGGCCTTGTGAGATTCAAAGATGACTCATGCTACACGGTGCCAGGGGTTCAAGTCTGCTAATGTTTCCGTCAAAATCGTAGTTCAATGGTGTTTGACTGGTAATGCTTTTTGACACAGTTCTTGTTACTTAAACCCAAAACTGAAACACATTGTGTTTCTTAAACAAAAAAGGGAAACATATTGTGTCTTGACTTTGGGTTTAAGAAACTAGAACTGTGTCAAAAAGCATTACCATTAGAACACCGTTAAACTACGAAGCAGACTTGACCCCCAGGTCTGCGCCGAGACGTGTAGTAGCACGATTATTGTTATCTCTGACAAACATTAATTGTTGTTTGTTGCTTAGCATTGTCGGTTCGTCGTTCCGTGTAGGTAAATGAAAATATACCTATATATCAGTTAATAAGAAATTAGGAAGCAGTTGTTATTTTGCGCCAATTCCGCCATTCCACCCATTTTTCGCCATGCAGCTGTAAGAAAAGGGTGTGATTTAAATGGTTAGAAAAAATATTCGTAAGGTATTTGATAAAAATAATGCGTACATAATTTGAAATGCTTTTAATTCAATAAATATTAAAGGATTAATAAAACATGGTTAATTGTTTTATTAATTGCAGCTGGGACTTTCATGGGCTTGACGTCAATAAGAGATTCTAATTGGATAATATTTTACACTTCACGATTTCTTTTGCTTGTAGAGCCGTGCCATGCCACACACTGCAAGGTAAATATGGGATAAACATATTCCTCCGTATTTATTATGTTAACGTATCAAATTCTAAGATTAAGTCACCATGCCGTTCCAAAATTAAGTTTACCCGCCTCTGTGGTCTAGTGATTCGCCCACCCGTATAAGACGCAGGGTTCCCGGGTTCGATTCCCAGGGGGGCACAATTGTACTCGGTTTGGTTTGGTTGGTGGTAGGGCTTATTTCAAGTCCGCCTTACCACCATCTTACCTAAGTCTTACGCCATAACATCAGTTTAAAAATTGGTGGGTTTCGGCATTTTGGCCTTATCTTCACTTTGTGCATAAAAAAGGCCTCGACCTCAGGTCAGCGGTGACATCTGTGCAAAAGTTATTTTTAGGTCTCATTGGCAGGGGACGACGCGCGGTGCAGGGCGTCTGCAAATATGCGCAGGGCAGTAATCCCCTTCAATTTCTCTCTCCGCTCACGTTTCGTGCCGGGACCTTTATGTAGGAGTTTTTAATTGATTAATATTTAGCAAAACTTTAACTTACTTTGACCGCGGTTCTTTAAAAAGCAGCCGAATGGTCCGCAAAATACCTAATCCAACGGGATAGTGCTTTGCCTTCAAGTGATGATAAGGCGGAAAGTGTAAGTGAACTACACTCGGAATCCTCACCACTGAGGAACTGGCTATCTTGGCTCTAACTGCCGGAACACAACAATTAAATTATTGTTGTTATGACGTCAGACTTAGGCAAGATGTTGGGAGCTGCCCAGGCGGACTTGAAATAAGCCCTGCCATAAATCAAACCGAGTACAAAATGTACCCCCCTCCTGGGAATTGAACCGGAGACCATATCGTCTGGGCGAACCACTAGAAAATAGATGTAGTTGGAAAATAACCATAATAGGTACTTAAGTAGTTTATAAGTGGTGCATGCGTATATTTATGAAGTATTAATTAATGTAGTACTACCTTCAGAGATAAAATTGAGGTTCAACCTTGTTAGCTTAGTCACACCAGGAGTTTGGTCAGCAAACTGTCCTTAGAGTATACCGACCAGCCGACCAGCGAGGAGCTGTACAAATTCCACCACCGCCTGCGGCTCGACCAGGTCTCCTTCTCCCCGATGGATGTGTGCACGCTCCACCGGCCCTTGACCATCACGGTAACGTATCTTTGCAAGGCATAACTGGGGCCCAATCTCGCTAATTTTAATGATAAAACCAAAATGGTTTGGTTGTCATTTGGGTCAGGCCAGAGATTTTGCCACAAATAGCGCAAGGGTGGTGGCGCAAAATAGTAGCGCAAAATTATTAAGGAGCACATACATTGATGTGATTTTATATAACAAACTATATAACAAAATTTTAAATAGGCAGTAGGTACCTACATTTGAAGTAAGTAGGTAAATTGATAAACATTTTGTATTCTACAGACTTTACCAAACGTAATAAAGCACTTGTATGTACATTATGTTATGTATTATTATTAACAACAAATCAATTAATAATGCTAGTCATGTTTCTTTAGCGGAATCACAGCTAAAAGTTGGTAATTTCAAAAAACACTTGTAAACCTAGTGTGCATGCACTATTATTCAATAGCGTAAAATAAGTGGCGCAATTTGGTATTGCATGGTATCGCAAAGTGGCATAAAGTCAGTTTTGCGGTACCGAGGCACAAATGAAATCGATTATAACACTTAAAATATACTATTTTACAACGATAATTTAACTTATACAGATCACACACATCTAATTACACCATGCGCAACAAAAATTATAAGTTTTAATCAAAAACTTTGCTTGAAATCTCAAAAAATGCACTCCGCAAAGTAGGTGACACTTTTCACTTTGATGGGGAAGGCAACTGTCAAAATGGCGCTGCGTACGATTGTTCCACGAGATCTATGAAAACAATGGACTTTTACTTAAAAAATAGTTTTTTACGCTTTAACATGATTAAATTCTGTGTTATAGGCTTTAAAAATGTTGGCACTTACAAATTTCCGAAAAATATGGATCTAGCAAAAATTTATAAATTCTGTAAGAATAAAAACGTCTTAACAATATAATAATGTGGCTTTAAATTCCGGCATTTGCATTGTAGAATAGTCATTTATATCCATTTTGGGTCAATGGGTCTTTTTCGGTTAAAAAAAACACAAAATAAATATCTATTTTCCCATACATTTTGTTCTGGACGTCTACTGTCTTAGGAACAAGCGTACGCAGCGACATCTACAAATAGCTTTGCGTTTCCAACCCCATTGACATAAAATATGACCGTCGACAGAAAAAAATTTTTTCATGTCAGTGCCGTCAACGCTGTATTGACCAAAGAGTATGTTACTTTAGTGTTGCCAGCACTTAAAAAACATTTTACTAAACGTTTTAAAACTACTAAATGGATGATAATGGTTGCGCAACATTAAGTAGTGCAAAGAAATCGTTTTTTCTAATTTTTTTTGTTATTGCCGAAAATTCATCTTTTTTCCTAGGAAACACGCAAAGACATTAAAGGCATGGCTAACGGGGAATATATAATTGCACTTTAAAAATAATGTAACACACTTTAAAATGTTTAGCTTCAAAATTTATTGAATTCACTTTAAAAATAATGGTTCCGCTATAAATATGCTAAGCTTTAAAATTAATACTTTGCACTATACAATTTAATTGTTTAGCTTTAAAATTAATACTTTGCACCATACAAATTAATTTTATAACATTAGTACTGGTAAACAGATGACTAGGTGCGACGACGAGCGGGCGCATCAGGAGAGGGGAGCTAAGGAGGAGGTTAGGTTCCATTGCGACCAACAACGCTAGAACCGACTTGTAGACTAAGCTCCCATTGCATGAAACCTTACCTCACAAGGTGGAAGAGCAGAAATGTGTTGCAGTAATAGATATTACTTAGGAACACTGGATTTTAGTGGGTTGCCATCGCATATCCTGGAAGAACATATATATTTTTTCGTTTTCGTACCGCTATTTTGATCGAAAATTACATCATTAAACGGCTACATTACTTTTTCCAATATATAAAGATACCAATGAAAAATTCCCACAACTGGTGCATTTACCCTATTATTTTAACACCATAATATACTTCGAAAAACTGTTAGTGCGTAGATTTAAATTTCATATCATGGTTTCTATTAAATTTACCCTGAATCATATCATTTTTGTTATTCCAAGATATTGATATAAATAGTCTGAGGTGGCTGACCAGAAAAACTGCCAGGCTGAAGGCAGGCAACCCGATTTATTCATAAACGGCACGTCTACGGCTATCGATCTGCATCAGTTTCATCGAGCCACTTGATGACGTTAAACAGCTACATTACTTTTTTCAATATTTGAAGATACCAATGAAAAATGTCCATAACTGGTGCATTTACCCTATTATTTCAACTCCAGAATAGGCGCAAGGCTGCCAGTGCGTAGACTTTAATTTAATATCAGGGTTTGCCCTTGATTATGGCATCTTTACATGAATTTTTCGTTTTTCCAAGATATTGATATAGATTGTTTGAGGTGGCTGACCAGAAAAACTGCCAGGCTGAAGGCAGGCAACTCTATATATTCATGAATGGCACATCGAGGGCTATCGATCTGCATCAATTTTATCTTTCCACCTGATGAGGTAAGTGACCCCATTTTTGGGCCTCATAAAACTTGGCTGACCTTGAAACCTGCCAGGGTAGGGGCTGGCAACCCATGCGGGTTTTGACCTCCAAATGTTTCTCTTCCGGTGGGTAAACATTTCGATCTTCCACCTTATGATATAATTTTCGATCAAAATAGCGGTACGAAAACGAAAAAAAATTGATGTTCTTCCAGGATATGCGATGGCAACCCACTAAAACCCAGTGTTCCTAGGTAATATCTATTACTGCAACACATTTCTGCTCTTCCACCTTGTGAGGTAAGGTTTCATGCAATGGGAGCTTAGTCTATTGGTGAGACTTGCCATCTCATTAGTCTGACATGGTTTGACAGAAATGGGGAGGAAAAGCGCAATTTTATCCCGATAGGTGGCGTCTGGTCTTTGGTACCCGGCCGCCTCAAAGAAAGTGTCAAAACATATGGGAATCTCTTGGAGTATTGCACTTTTTAATTTTATACTGAGAAAATGCCGCATTGTTATGCATGTAACTTGTAAAATATTGGAGTTCATCGATTTCCCAGTAACAAAAAAAATAGTAGGCAAAAAAATATCAAAAAAAAGATGCTTTTCCCTCGATTTTCTCCTTTGCTGAGCCTGAGAAACATTATAAATCAAAAGGAATGTTTCATGAATTTGATGAAGCTTCGCCAAAATAAAACAACATTTGAATTATAACAGCTTTGTTCTTTAATATTTCAACCTCAGCAGTTTCTAACATATTTATAACTTGGATGAATTTGATAGGTATATCAAATATGAAATAAGCCCAATATTGGGGCCAAACAGAGAATTAATAGAACTTTATATGCCAGAGTCATTCAAGAAACTTAGAATAATAAAATAAATATGATAAAACGGTTCGTGTAATTTTGGATGGTACAGAAATTCCAGTACAGAAACCTGAAATTACTATTGCACAGAAGGCATCATCAGGCAACTATAAACACGGAAATTCACACTCAGTTGCTTTGTTAAAATTTAAATCATATGCTTCTAATCTGAAATAAAAAGATTACTTGTAAATCTTACACGAAATTTAAAGAAATGTAATGCTTGTTAGCAATTTTTTGTAAGTTGCTATAAACTTTCTTGCCTGTTGTTTTGGCTTTTCTTTTCCGTAATTCTTCTTTTATCTGAGCTAAAGTTAGCAAAGAATACATCGTTTGTCCGCAAAACCGAAAAAAATACAATCTAAGAAAGTAAAATCACGTAATACACAGTCAAGACAATATAAGCTCAATCTGACAATTGTTCCAAAGACTGAGCGCCATCTGTAATTCACTTTGCCTTCGCCTCCCCATTAAATGATTTCGGAGTTGGGACACAGTTATAGTGCAAACCATTATTTTTGTAGTGATAATATTAATTTATAGATCTATTATTATTTTAAAGTGCAAACCATTATTTTTGTAGTGATAAGATTAAATTATAGGTCTATCATTATTTTAAAGTGCTGATATACAATTTTATAGCTGTTAACATCAAATTTAAAGTGCTATTAAATACATCCCATGGCTAACTGATTATTATTATAAAACGTCAAATCAAACAGCTTATTAATATGTTAAGAAATGATCATTTTATCGATGTTAAAACTGTACACCTACCCATGCGGATTCGCAGTTATTGTAAAAAAATCGTCACTTTTGGGGGGAAAATGTCAAATAGTTTTCCAAATTTATAAACTTATCCAATTATCTTTAGCTGCCATGGTTCGCTATTTCTTAGGAAACATGATGATAACATTGAGAAATTTGTAAGAGTACTATATTTGAAATTAAATGAGGCGGAGATTTTTGTCACCTGGAATGTGGCAAAATTCCTAGCCTGACCCATTTAGGTTATACTTAATAACCTAAAAATCTTTTGTTTAGCTTTGGAATTTTCATCTTTATGGTCCAAAATGAGCATTCTATGCTACCTACCTATCAATAATTTTAACAAAACTAAAGCGATTTTTTTGTGTAAACGTAACTGAAACGATAAAGCCGGAAGAAGGCCGCAGGAACTCTATATCGAAACCATGCAACCCCATCGAGTTTGGGCTCGTTTGATTCGTCTTGACAAGTACTCAGATAGGAGACAATGTATTTTTTTTAGTTTTAGCTCCTTGAATTAAAAGTAGAAAATAATAATTTAGGTACTGGAAAAAAAGTATTTTTGTAAGTACCTAATAAAAAAAACACGTTTTACACTACATAGTTCAAAGTAATTTCTCCCTTAAGAGGCATATTACATTTCGACTGTGATTTTTGCGTAAAATGACCAATTTTGGCGTTCTCGATCTCAGAAACAAAAATACATTAACACTTTTGACTTATTGAATGGTACAGAATAGCTATTAGAATAGTTCATAGCGGTCTCGCTTTTTTGAAAATTTGCTTAACTTTATAATTAAACCCGAAATTGCAGAGAATGATTTTCATAAAATGCGCGAATGCACTTTTTTGAGCTCATGGATTGAACAACTGTGCTAAACAATTAAAATAAAATAAAAATGCATGTTATCTCTTATATAGTAGAATAGTTCATAGCGGCCTCGGAATTTTGAAATTATGTATGGAATATGTGAAAAGAAACTACTAAAAAAGCTCAGAATTAACTGTGGATTTCTCTTAAGGGTGCACCGAGCGTCCACTAGCGCCGCCAATCAAGAAAAAATCATTACAACGTAATAACTATGTTTAACAAAATTCTGAAAAATATAAAAACTAGTATTAGTTATAAACTATTTTTGTATGCGTAAAATTCTAAGTTTAAATGCGTTCGTGTGGTTAAAATCTGGATTAACGCCTAAAGTGGCCACTTTAGGCGTTAATCCAGGTTTTAACTACACAAACACATTTAAACCAGGAAAAAAACGCATACAAAAATAGTTTATAACTATTACTAGTTTTTATATGTTTCAGAATTTTGTTAAACATAGTTATTTCGTTGTAATGATTTTTTCTTGATTGGCGGCGCTAGTGGACGCTCGGTGCACCCTTAAATACATTATTATTATTACGTAAAAATTATATCATAATAATTTTTACTTCATAATAAAATCAAATTTCACAATTTTATTTGTTGTTTGAACTTGTTTGTCTTTCTGTATGTGTTCAAAGTTGATTCTAAGAAATCGCTCACCAACTTTCATTTTTCTTTCTAACCCTTTAACTTTCCAGTGAATCAACATATAACTTTTTGTCGGTTACACATATAAATGTATTTAGTAGACCCAAAGGTTTCTCTAGGTTGTATCGCTAAAATCCGTCAAAATCGAAATTTCGACGAAAAAATGTGATAGTCCCTTAAAGGTTATAGCCCGTAAACCTAAAAACGTGGTGCGTATGCAAAATCTTACATAAAGCGCCCCACGTTTTTAGGTTTAAATTTCTGTATCTGTATAATTTTTTTCGAGAAAAATTATTTGATACATACCTACTTTTTGGTCCGTTTTTTGTTTACCTAAATGCTTAATTAATTATTTATATACTAATGCTGACGAAAATATTTAATGTTTGACTTACAGATGGCGGCAACGATTGCCACCTATTTGGTCATCATCACCCAGTACCGTGAATTAGATGATGATAATTGAGCATCAAAATAAATGTGATACTAATTTTGATTATACTATTTAGAGTTTTGGCGTTGATATTTCTCGTTTTAGATATGGTTATTCTGAGGCAAACTGCGAAGAAATAGTTTAATCTAGTCATGATGTCAATATCGTATGAGCATCACGACGCAGATTGGTGCTTATATTTTAATTTTGAGACCTTTGTAGTTTCTTAATAAAATAAAAATAAAATAGTAGAGCTAGGTAGGTACCTACTTCTTAAGCGACCTAATATTTTCACATTTTTTATGTCCAAAACCTACACATGTATTTCAAATTATGATTATTCGATTGTTTATTGTTAGAACATGCTTTTAGGTGTGAAAGCGAGCTTAACGAATAAGATTATTGTTAACTTAGGCATTACTTAAATGTTTGTATTACTTATTTGCTTTCTAAAAGCAAAGACACAGCTTTTGTAACCACCATACACGAGTATCGTGTGATAATAGAATTAATGTTAAATGTACTGTGAAATAAAAATATTATGTCAGTTTATATGTGTTTTACATGTTCTTATTGAGAATTTTGTTAGATCTTGTGCCCTATGTTATTTTAAAAAAAATATGATTGGCTTCTAAATATTCATTGTGCACCTACTATAGGCTTATAATGAATTTAGACAGTTTATTTCATAGCGACTGTAATTAGCATTTTGTAAGCAATTTGGCACAGTATTTAGCGGTAACTACTAAAGTAAAAGTTGTCATACAAATATCAATAACAGTCGCTATCGCTACGGAGTAAAGTAAACGTTAACTTATTATAGTTGGTCGATCGATGAAACAAAATAATAATCTGACACACAATATTTCTCTATACAAATATTATTTATATCAAAGGACAGCAGTCAGCACCTAGTAAACAATTATCGTTTGCTTTAGCGCAATTAATCACTTCCAGTAATGTGTGTATAGCTAAAGAAAAGACGATTTAAATCTTTAGATCAAATAAGTTGAAATTCAAGAACGGACATTCTACAAAACTATTAGCATAGTTTGGTTGAATCCAAAAAACAAAACCCAAATCAGACACTTTGAGAGTCAAATCAAAATAATCTTTATTTAAATAAAGTTCCAATCATCAATATTTCTTATCTACCTGTCAGAATATCTTGGTAAAATTTTATTATGGTTCTTATTTCAAACCATGCCTTTTTCATGTAAAATAATTTCTGTAGAAACACTTCTAAAGAGCCAGCAAAATATTTCGTAGCAGTAGCCGTGGTCATTCGCAGCAGCAAGCGTGGTGTTACGTAGCTGTAGATAATGAAAAGTTTCGTAGCTGTAGCAAACGAAGCGTCTAGCTAATAGATAACGAAAAGTTCCGTAGCTTCAGCAAACGTAAAGTTTCGTAGCCGTAGCAATCGTAGTTTATTCCCAAAGCAAACTTATCGTAACCGTAGCAAACGTAATAATTTCGTAGCCGTTGCTAACGTAAAGTTTCGTAGCCGTAGCAAACGTAAATTTTAGTTTCGTAACCGCAAATGTAGAGTTTCGAATTTCTAAATCGGTATTCCTACTTCATGCGTCACTCACTGCTGTTTAAGTCTGCAACTTGATGTAGCAAGCAATTATCGCTTTATTAATAAAATTACATTCTTAACTTTCGTTATTCCTGCATTTCTATTCTACTGAGAGATGAAGAAATCAAGACATATAAAAGTACAGCCTCTTGGATATTCTATACCAGAATGTCCAGTGTCGAAGTCTTTGAGTCTGGTGCTCCGAGTGTCGCAGCTGGCGGGAGTGGCGCCTCTTACCTTCAAGAGGGAGGGGGGCAGGTGGACTGTCAGAGTCTCACCAACTCTGAGCAATCTCGCTTACATCGGAGCCGCGATCATGAGTAAGTTATGTTAAGTCTTAGAAGAAATTGAGTAGCTTACCCAAAAAGCCTTTCTCGGGGTTAAGTGCTGGAATACAGATGCAGACAGAGCATTCCAATCTTTGGATTTTATAATTTTAGCTAGCTATTTTGGTCGTGACCATCTATAGATCCGCCACTGGAGCTCAAATTGTGAAAGATAAGAAATTTACATCATGCTAAGCTACAAAAACCCTTGCTTCGTTTAAGAAAAATACTTGTTTTTTTCTCATTTTTCTCGCATCATTCTCTTCAATTTCTGTGTTTTATTGCAGCGATATCATATCTAACCTCATTGGCGATTTTAGACGACAAAGTGGTTGTGATCAATACTTTGACCTCAACCGATCACCTCCTAACGGTGTCAAAACGCGTCGTTGTAGTCACAACATACAGCGTCGTTGGGCTCACCGCACCTAGCCGTATGAAAACTCTCATTCAATGTTTAAGGAACATAGAAAAGGTAAAACGTCTTTTTTACGATCGTATCTCAGAATCAAGAAGCTTATACCCCCAATGGAGATTGCACGGCCAGTGTCATAGTGAAGATTGAAAAAAGGTCCTTTAGTAACGTGACGGCTTATTGCTACCTCTTTCTTTAGTGTTACAATACGTGTTCGTTGTTCGTTCGTTCGTGAGAAACGAAAACGTATTGTAACACTAAAGAAAGAGGTAGCAATAAGCCGTCACGTCACTAAAGGACCTTTTTTCGATCTTCACTATGACACTTGGCGTGCAATTTCCATTGGGAGGTATAAGCTTCTTGCTCAGAATTTATCTCAGAATGTAAGGAAAACTCATAAACTTAATATTCCACTTGAGCATAGCGAAAAATAGTCTATGGGAAACTAAGTACATATAGAGGTTTTAAAGTATGAAATTGCCGATTTTTTGACACTCATTCTAATACCTATATGATGTTAACGATGTTATTATTTAGAGTCCAAAATTCAATAAAAAGGATAACCTTGTCTCATATGCCATTTTGTCCTATACACGCAAGACACGAACGACTATAGGCTTGCGAGTACGGTTACCCTTTTTATTAACCGACTTCAAAAAAAGGGGGAGGTTCTCAGTTCGTTAGATTTTTTTTAATTCATTTTGGACTCGAAAATTTTCTTGTTTCGTACTTTTTAGAGCGCGATTTTTCTGTAGTTGAGTTTAAGTTATTAAACTTGTTTTTTTAATCAATATTTTCTAATTTGGTAGGTAAAGGCCTCATTGAATGATACTCCCATGAAACAATACCTGAAACTAAAGACAGCAGTTATATTGTACATGCTTTATGGCGTGTTAACACTGGCACTAGAGATATTGATAATATATGTACAGGAGAAAAACAAGTGTAAGTACTGCGACGGACTTAGGATGACAATTAGAATAAAAGACAGTCATGTATGGGTGGAATGTTCATCATTTAGGATGACGATCAAAATAAAAGACAGTCATGCATTGGTGGAATGTTCATAATTTAGAATGACGATCAGAATAAAATACAGTTATGCATGGGTGGAATGTTCATCATTTAGGATGACAATTAGAATAAAATACAGTCATGCATGGGTGGAATATTCATCATTTAGGATGACAATTAGAATAAAAGACAGTCATGCAATGGTGGAATGTTCATAATTTAGAATGACGATCAGAATAAAAGACAGTCATGCATTGGTGGAATGTTCATAATTTAGAATGACGATCAGAATAAAATACAGTCATGCATGGGTGGAATATTCATCATTTAGGATGACAATTAGAATAAAAGACAGTCATGCAATGGTGGAATGTTCATAATTTAGAATGACGATCAGAATAAAAGACAGTCATGCATTGGTGGAATGTTCATAATTTAGAATGACGATCAGAATAAAATACAGTCATGCATGGGTGGAATATTCATCATTAAGGATGACAATTAGAATAAAAGACAGTCATGCATGGGTGGAATGTTCATCATTTAGGATGACAATTAGAATAAAAGACAGTCATGCAATGGCGGAATGTTCATAATTAAGAATGACGATCAGAATAAGAGACAGTCATGCATGGGTGGAATGTTCATCATTTAGGATGACAATTAGAATAAAATACAGTCATGCGTGGGTGGAAAGTTCATCATTTAGGATGACAATTAGAATAAAAGACAGTCATGCATGGGTGGTGTGTTCATCATTTAGGATAACGGTCAGAATAAAAGACAGTCATGCATGGGTGGAATGTTCATCATTTACTCATAATGTTACATTTTATATACCAATATCTATTCTAAATTACGTGCTACAGGAAGGTCACTTGAAGGTCAGTCGCGCGCGCGCATCCCCGGGCGACGGGTGTGTGTCGGTTCCGACGACGTTGTGTGCGGTCCGCAAAAATGGCGTGTTTAGTAAAGTGCAACAATTGTAATATTGTAATTGATGAACTCTTATCTTATATACAAAATAAGATATCAATAGCAGATGAAGAAAGTTTAGTGCGAATCTGTGTTTCGGCCTTTTCAAGTGAACAAATAGAAAAGTCAAACAGACTATTGTTTGAGTCCGTACCAAACGAATTACGAAGAACCATTCGCAAAGGAAAGGGGAAAGAAAATCGTGCTTTGTTGGACATTATCAGCTTATTTAAAGTTGCGGATCCAGACGTGATGCCGGTGTTTGTGGCCCGTGATTTGGAAAAGTTGCCACCAATAACGTTCGACCACCTTGATGTTTCGAAATTGCTTAAAGATATTGTGCTATTGCAAGCTGAAGTGAGTTTAATCAAATCGTCCTATGTTAGCGTTGAGCAACTTGCGCAAGTAAAGAGCGAGTGTCTTAATATGAAGAAATTGACACCAGTATCACCGCCATTCTCGGCAGCAAAAATAAATACGAAAAGAGGCACATATCGTAACAGTGGCCCTGCGGGTTTGTCTCATCAAATGAATGAATCAATTTTGTTGTGTGATAATGACGATATCAGCCAAGAAATGGATTATGAAAATAAAGATTATAATTGCTGCGAGGGTAGTAGCGACGTAAAATATAGAAAAATTCAAACGGTCATTAACGAACACTGTAAAAAAATGAGCGACGGCGACGAGTGCCGAGCAGCTGATAAGAACGAGACAATACAAGTGGCGAATCAGCCGTCGAAATATGCCTCCACACAGGATAATGGTTCTTATGCGGAGGCACTAAAGAAGAAAAATGAATGGAATTTAGTCCAAAAGAAAACGCGCAAGGAAAAATACCGTATTGAAGGCAAAACCGGTACCGTCGTGGTGGAAACCGATGAAAAATTTAGAGCCGCAGATCGAAAAATTCCTATATTTATTACAAATATTGATAAGAATACTTTGGAGTCAGACATAGTAAATTATATCGAAAGAAAAACTCAAGAAAAGGTTATTCTTGAGGAAATATCAATAAAACGTCAATGTGAACATAAGGCTTTCAAATTCCTGGTATCACAAAGCAAAATCAGTTTGTTTTTGGATGAACAGTTATGGCCTAAGGGCATAATTTTTCGACGTTTTATTCATTTTAAGAACAAGCGTAGTTCCGACCCTGCCTCGTCGGGAAACGGCCCTGAAAATAATCGATAATGGATGAAAACAAATACAATTTTGTGACGTTTAATTGTAAAAATGTTAAGCGGTCTATAGACACGATACGTGACCTTTGCAAGAGATCGGATTTAATAGCACTACAAGAAACTTGGTTGCTGAAGGATGAGTTACCGTTCCTTAATAGCATAAGCAGCGAGTTCAACTACACTGGCGTGTCGGCGGTGGATAGTGCAGCGGGCATGCTGCGTGGCAGACCCCATGGAGGAGTAGCACTGCTGTGGAGGCGCAGTGTATTCAGCGATGTGTCGGTCGTTCAATGTGATAACCCCCGCGTATGTGCCGTTAAAATAGTGTTGAAAGAAAAATCATTACTAGTGATGAGTGTATACATGCCAACGGATGCAGTGGTAAACTTAACGGAATTCACAGACGTACTGAGCTCGGTGAGTGCTATAATTGATAGTTGTAGTGTAGACTGTGCTTATATGTTAGGAGACTTTAATGCGCACCCGAATGAGTTATTCTATAATGAGTTGTTAGATTTTTGTACAGACCAAGAATGGCAATGTAGGGACATTGAACTATTGGGTGTGTTGTCTGGGACATACACATTTATCAGTGAAGCACACGGGTCAAAACGATGGCTTGATCACTGCGTAACCACTAAGGCTGCAGCACACTCTGTAGTTTCAGCATACGTTATATATGACGTATCATGGTCAGACCATTTCCCCTTAGTAATGGAATGTAATTTGAGTGTTGTTTTAAATAAGAATGTAATAACAAAAAGTATTAAGCAAAATAAAGTGTTATGGGGCGAGAGAAACCAGCAGGAGATAGAAACATATAAAAATGAATGTAATAATAGATTAAGGTTAATTGATTTTCCGGACGAACTTCGTAATTGTGGTGACATTATGTGTTGTGATCACAAACATAGATTAGTTATTGATAAACTATATGACAAAATTATAAGTGCTTTGAGTGAATCGGCAATACTAGGGAGAGAAACTGAGCAACGAGTTAAGAAAGTAGTAGGATGGAATAAACACGTAGCTGAGGCTCACGGGAGAGCCAAACTCAAGTTTCATCTTTGGATCTGGTGTGGTAAGCCAACATCAGGAAGTATTTATACCGAAATGTGTGAGGCCCGACGACAATTCAAATCACGGTTAAAATGGTGCCAGGACCACCAACAACAAATCAAAATGGACTTGTTGGCCTCACATCATTCAAAAAATGACTTCCGGTCATTTTGGAAACACACGAATAAGTTGCAATGTGGGCCAGGCGTCCCCGTGAGCATCGCAGGTGAAACTAACCCTGAAAAAATTGCCGATCTATTCAAGGATCACTTTACTGTGAAATCTCCCCTTGGGCCAGCCCAGCTCTTGGTGAGGGATACTGAGTTCGTCGTGAAAAGGGAAACAAAACCTACCACGAAAGATATATCTTTAATTATAAAGTCTATGTCTAGAGGGAAGTCACCTGGACACGACGGACTCAGTATTGAACATCTGAAGTTTGCTGGTCCTCACCTGCCTAGAGTCTTGTTTATGTTGTATAACTTCTGTTTGGGGCATAGTTATTTACCCAGTAAAATGATACAAACCATTGTTGTACCCATTATTAAAAATAAAACAGGGGATATAGCTGATAAGAATAACTATAGGCCTATCTCATTAGCCACAGTAATGTCCAAGGTGTTTGATAGTGTGCTTAATAAACAGCTTAATATTTACATCAAACAACATGATAATCAATTTGGATTCCGGCCTGGGCTGTCGACTGAAACAGCAATTCTATCTGTTAAGCACACTGTCAATTACTATACGGAGCGTCAAACACCGGTTGTTGCGTGCTTTCTCGACCTCTCTAAGGCATTTGACCTGGTTTCATATAACTTACTGTGGCAAAAACTTGAAAAAGTCGATATACCAAAAGAACTGCTAAACATCTTTAAGTATTGGTATAGAAACCAGGTCAACTCCGTACGATGGCATGGGTCGCTGTCTCAGCCGTACAGGTTGGAGTGTGGCGTGAGACAAGGCGGGCTAAGCTCGCCAACACTCTTCAACCTGTATATGAATGAGCTAATAGGCGAACTGAGCAACACCAAATTAGGCTGCCATATCGATGGAATAAATGTGAATAATATTAGCTATGCGGATGATATGGTGTTGCTTAGTGCGTCTACATGTGGTCTGAGAAAACTGGTTGCCATATGTGAGAAATATGCCAAAACTCATGGATTGGCTTACAATGTCAACAAAAGCCTGGTTATGGTCTTTGAGGCGGGAAACAAACGGCTAGAGCAACTCCCGGCAATCACATTAAATGATTGTACGGTCCAAAGAGCACATAAAGTAAAGTATCTGGGCCATATACTTACGCCTGATCTCAGGGACGATGATGATGTTGAAAGAGAACGCAGGGCGTTGTCAGTAAGGGCAAACATGTTGGCCCGCAGGTTCGCGCGTTGCACAAATAATGTAAAAATAACTTTGTTTAGAGCATATTGTACTACTTTTTACACGTGCAGCCTGTGGGCTAAATGTACTCGCCGGTCTTACAACGCCCTGAGAGTTCAATTCAACAATGCGTTTAGGGTGTTGTTGGGGTTGCCCCGCCGCTGTAGTGCATCAGGGATGTTTGCAGAAGCGCGGGTAGACTGCTTTTACGCGACTATGCGGAAGCGATGCGCCTCCCTGGTGCGCAGAGTGAGGGGCAGCGCCAACAGCATCCTGAGCATGATAGCAAGCAGGCTGGACTGTCCGTACGTGAATCATTGCTGCGTAACATCTGCCGGGGTGGTGCATCGGTGATTCGCGTACGGACTGGTGGCACCATTATTTATCATTTACATAATAATATTAAATATGATTCTACTAACATAGGATAAGCTAAAACTTTGTTACTAACAAAAATGAGTCTTTGTTACTTGAATTTAATAAATAATAATAAATAATAATAATAATAGGGAAGTTCTAATTTTCAGTATTATCACGTCTATTTAGGACGTGACGATAACATTACTTCTATATCACAGTAAATTGTGAACTTCCGTAATATTAATAAAAATGAGTGTCCTTAGCATAAGTTAAAAAAATTGTTGTTCATTCATTTTATTTTTCTTATTTTAAGTTTTTGTGGAAACATTAACAGCTGTTTTTCAGAATATTTTAAAAATAAACCTAATTACTTTACACGTTTTCACATAATAATATAGAAAATATTATACTATAATAATTAATATAATATCAAGGTCATTATTTTATTTTCAGATGGCTTGATGTGTTTAGACTGTGCATGTGCCATTCAAGGGTTCATTACCTTCCTAGCTGTTTTACAATTTGCTGTGATTGTAGTAGAGGTTAATGCTGTTCTTCAGGATATTAATGATGCTCTTTTACAACTTTTACTCGAAAAGCAGGGTAATGTTAAAGGTAGGTAAGTACTTAAGTAATTTTGTCAGCGAGAAATGGGATGTTGAAAAGTTTTTTTTTTTACTATTTTAAAAGAGGTGTTTTTTAAGTCAAAAATAACAATTAGTCATACGTCCCGCTTGACATTGCTTCAAAACAATTTAAGTTTTCAGCTTCATTTCTAACTTAATGTGTGTGTCTCAGGGTTTACACCGCGGCCCTTAACTTTTTAACACGTTTTGATTAGGTTCTTTTCTCGTTTTTTTTTTATTGTTTGTCCGAAAAGTTTGCGAACGATTTTATACTAGCTTCCCGATAAGCAAGAAACTTGAAACTTTAAACATACGTCAAAATTTGAAAGCAATGCATTAATATGGTGTCATTGAGCTGATCTGATGATGGATCCGGAAGAAGGCCACATGAACTCTATGATGAAACCATACAACCCCATCGTGTTTGAGCTCGTTAGAATCGTCTTGACGAGTTATTTAATAGGAAATGAAGTCCAGGGTCTGATGATGAAGCAAGAAGGCCATGCAATAGGAACTGAATATTGAAATCGTGCAACCTCATCGAGTTTGGACTCGTTTGAATCGTCTTGACGAGTACTTTGTTGGGAAATAGTTTATAAATATTTACAGAAGAATTAATTTTTTAATTATTAGTCTGTTTTTACTAGTCCATTTTAATATTTAAAGCCCGATTTTTTTGTAGTACTTTGGTCCGTTTTAAAAACGTGTCTTTTAAAAGGTTTTTTTTCAGTAAATTATTATTTTCTGCTTTTTAGTTAACGAGCTAAGATTAAATTATACCATCTCCTATCGGAGCACTCGTCAAGATGATTCAAACGAGCCCAAACTCGATGGGGTTGCATGGTTTTATTACAGAGTCGCAGTGACCTTCTTTCGGCTCCATCATCAGACCCTGAACACTATTTCCTAGCAGAGTACTCATCAAGACGATTCAAACGAGCCCAACCTCGATGGGGTAACGTGGTTTTATTAAAGAGTTCCTGTGTCCTTCTTTCGGCTCCATCATCAGACCCTGGAAACTATTTCCCAACAAAGAACTCGTCAAGACGATTCAAACGAGCTTAAATTTGATGGAGTTGCACGATTTCAATATTGAGTTCATATGGCATGGCCTTTCGGCTTCATCATCAGACCCTGGACCTCATCTCTCATTAGAGTACTCGTCAAGACGATTTTAAGGAGCCTAAACACGATGGGGTTATATGGTTTCATCATCAGATCAGCTCAATGACACCATAATATTGCATTGCTTTTAAATTCTGACCTATGTTTAAAGTTTCAAGTCTCTAGCTTATCGGGAAGCTACTATAAAATCGTTCGCAAACTTTGCGGACAAACAAACAAACAATCAAACAAACAAATGAGAAAGCAACCTAATAAAAACGTGTTTAAATAATAATTACTGAAAAAAATCCTTTTTAAAAACACGTTCTTAAACGCACTAAAAATAATAAAATTCGGACTATAAACATTAAATTAAAACAGACTAGTAAAAACAGATCCTAAAAAGTATAAAATAATTTTTTCTGTACTTAATTATTTATATTATAACTCTATAACTACAGAAGTTTTAAATCTAAAATCGTGGGGCGCACGCTAAAGACAATTTTACAAAATGCGCCCCACGTTTTTTCGACATTTATTATTTTTAAGGTGTTTTTAAAAAGGTTTTTTTTTTCAGTAAATTTAATGTTTTATTAACGTTGTACTAATTCAATTCTTTTTTGTTACAAGTTAAGTTGCTTTGATAACCTTATTCCTCAAGAGTTAATAAGTGTTATAGTACCTATTTAAATAAAAAAATACATTTTAAATTGGTTATTATTTCAGTGGCGCCCAAAATTAAGACCTCAGCTGAAACTGTTCAGAATGTTTCAATTGTGCACGGAATCATTTGCGATGTGATAGAAGATTTGAACAGGAGCAATGGTTGTGTCATAGTGGCTGCTCTACTGATGGGTTTTGTGGATCTCACACTATTGATATATTATATGTTAGTGAGCCCTTCTATCCGTAAGTAGCTTTAGCGAAATGAACGCCATAGAGGTGTATGTATATCATCACTTGAGATGAACTTTTTAAAGTTATATGGTCAAGTAGCTAAGGGCCTGGCCACAGCTACGGCGGCAAAACTGGCGGCAGAGGCAGGTGGCGCGACAGGAGGTGCGGTAGGCGGTGGTATGCCACAGCTCACCTAGTGGCGGCGGGAGCGGCGGCATTACGGACTTATTTACACAGTTTTGAATTTAAGATTTGAGCATTCACAGTGCTATTAGAAATAATATACTAATAAAACGCTGATTGAAAAATGTATTAACCCATTTTCAAAATTACAACGAATGCACTTCTCGTCTGCTTCCGCATCTTTTAACACCATTACCATGACGATCGGTCAATAATTTATAGAAGCTACATCACTTTTTATATACAAAAATAGGTAGGTACCCGTTTTTCTACAATTCCAAATCTAAGGGGACCACAGTTATCAAACTGTGCCCCACTATGCAGATCATAACATTTTTGTAGAACGGCTTACCTTTGCCACAATTTTACTTCTCGCCACTGGTAGACAGGTATCTGTATCTAGTCATAAGAATATTATTATATTGGGGATTATTATAAGTGGGTTTTATTAATTGCAGCCGAGAGTTTCAAGGGCTTGACAAATACAATAAGGATTTCTAATTGGATAATATATTATATTTTACGGCTTCTCTTCATAATAGAGCCATGCCATACCACACAATGCAAGGTAAATATGAGATGGATATGCAACGTCCTATAAAAAACTCCGGATACGGACCATCAAACTGAACAACTTTTTAAACGGAAAGCTTTACAGGCCTCGACATGGACTAACTATTCAGATCTTGAGCGGTGACATCTCATTGGCAGGGGACGTGCGCAATAATCCTCTACAATTTATTTATTCGCTCACGACTCGTGCTGGTATCTTTTACCTGCCTTTAATTTATTCCAAAACTTTATCTTACTTTGACCGCTGTTCTTAAAAAAAACAGCCGAATACCCAACGGGGTAGTGCTTGACCGTCACCTTACCTGATGTGAAGTGACGATAAGGTCGAAAGTGTGAGCGCACTACACCCGGAATCGTCACCACAGAGGAACTGGCTGTCTTATACCTCTAACTGCCAGAACACAACAATTTTTTATCAAGATAGCCAGACGGACTTGAAATAAGCCCTACCACCAACCAAAGCGAGTATAAATTGTACCCCCCTGCGTCTTACAGTGTGTGGATGAACCACTAGACAACAAAGGCAGTAGAAAGCTAACCTATAAGTAGTTTATAAGTGGTTAAACCGATTTGAAAATCATGCGTATATTTTTGAAGTATTTATTCATACATTAATGTAGTAATACCGTCAGAGATAAATTGAGATTCTACCTTGTCAGCTGAGTCGCACCAGGAGTTTGGTCAGCAAATTGTCCTTGGAGTATGCCGACCGGCCGACCAGCGAGGAGCTGAACAAGTTCCACCACCTCCTGCGGCTCGACCAGGTCTCCTTCTCCCCGATGGATGTGTGCATGCTCCACCGGCCCTTGACCATTACGGTAACGTATCGTTGCAACGCACAAATGGAGCCCAATCGCGCTAATTTTTTACCATAAAACCAAAATTTTGGTTTAGGTTTAGACTTCACATTTAAATTGTACAAGATTTGCATCCTAGGCTCCCTAGGCATCAGTGGCGAGGGGTGAAATCATGGCGAAGGTAAGCCGTTCTACAAAAAATTTAGAATCTGCATAGTGAATCAATGGGGTGGGATTTCTAAAAGGTAAGCCGATGGGAATCGGCTTGTATGGACCCTTCGCCACTGCTAGGCATAGGTTTTAACGATTTTGACAAAACTTAAGCGAGTATTTTTTGTCTAAACGAAACTGAAACGGTAACGATTTAAGTCTCGATTACTTACATCGCCGATTTTAGGAACCAATTTCGGGTTGCCACGCGTACTTGACAATAAAATATTGTAGAATAAGTTCGATTTTAAAATTGAATTTACACTATTACAGAAAAGTAAACATTGTTTAAGATTGGAGATGAGAATTGAAAATAAAAAATCATAAAAATGTTGACCTTTCTGTTATTTGTGCAAATTCACTGTTAAAATCTAACTTATTTATACGGGTGGCAACTCTAAATTGGTTTGCTTAATTGGAATATGTAATCGAGGCTTTAGCTTTGGTTTTACAGTGCAAATTAGAGAGGTTGGGCTCGGGGCCGTACCGGCTAACGAATCGATTTTCATAAAAGTCTGCTGGGTTTCAACTTAAAACAGAGAAATCAAAGTCATGTCAGAAATCATGAATTTGGGTTCGTCATTTTGGCCCAATTGGGGCTCGATTTATCTGTTTTAATTTGAAACCCAGCAGACTTTTATGAAAATCGATTCGTTAGCCGGTACGGCCCCTGGTCTGTGATCAGAGATCGGATTATTTTCCGAGCGCCTCTTAACTAACTTGATTGCAAAGTGGTGGATGGTTATACCTGACCATACCTAAATACTTAATAATATGTGCTTCGGAGGCACCGTATTCCAGCCGTTCAAATCTTTTTCTTTAATTACCATATTCTTATTCTTCCCTTTTATTTTTGAGAATTTTTATTAGGTTGCTTTCTTGTTTATTTGTCTCTTTGTCTGTTTGTTTGTCCACCAATTTTGAAACGATTGTAATCTAGCTTCTCGATGATCTAGACTTGAAACTTTGAAAACAGGTCATAACTGAAGACAATGTGATCTTAGACGGTGTAGGTTTAGTTTTACCTCGTTGACTAAAACGACGGTGTCTTTATTCAAATAAACATACAAATCAAGCACTTTTGAATCGTCTATATTTTCTTTCCGAAAGTATAAAATAATTTCTTCTGTAAAGTTTTATAACCCCTGTACACAAAAGATGCAAGTTGCAACTATGCAAAAGACAGTTGATCTTACAAATTGCGCCCAAAACTTCCGTTTAGGGTTATAAATCTTTACGGGAGAAATTATTTTATACTTTTTAGGTCTTTTTTTACCTTGCTTTATTATACTTAGAAACAAATGCTGACAAAAATATTTTATGTTTGACATACAGATGGCGGCAACTATTGCTACTTATTTGGTCATCATTACCCAGTACCGTGAATTATAATTGAGCTGCAAAATAAATGTGATACTAACTTTGAAATTGCCAGAACAGAGCTCTGGCGTTGATATTCCTTGCCTTTAGATTTGGTTACTCTGAGAAGAAAACTGCAAAGAAATCGGTAGTCTAGTCATAATGAAAATATTGTATGAGCATCATTATTGTCCTTGAAATAGTAGAGCTAGGTACTTCTTAAGCGAACTAATATTTTCACATTTTTTTATGTCAGAAACCTACACATATATTTCAAATTATGATAATTAGATTGTTTAATGTTCGAAAGAGCGTAACGAATGTGAATATTCTTAACTTAGGCGTTACTTAAAATGTTTGTATTACTTATTTGCTTTCTGAAAAGCAAAGACACAGTTTTTGAAACCACCATATACGAGTGCCGTGTGCTAATAGAATTAATGTTAAATGTACTGTGAAATAAAGTAATATTATATCAGTTTTATGTTTGTTTTCATTTAGTTATTGAGAAATTACTATAGACCTTGTGCCCTATGTTATTAATAGTAGATTATACACCAAGGGGATAAAGCACTGTTTTATGTCACGGGCGCTACATTGAATCCTGAACGTAACGAAGGACTGCAAATTTAACTCCCGAGCGCAGCGAGGGTGTTATAAGTTAATTCCCGGGCAAAGCGAGGGAATTAAGATTGAGTCCTGAGTGCAGTGAGGGATTCAAGCGCCCAAGAAAAAAACAGTTTTATCCCGGTGGTGTATTCTCTACTTTTCTCACTTTATGCGAGACAATAAAAAACCAGGCTTAGTAGATAGTGTTTATTACAGCATATTAAAAGTGCAAATTGATATTGGAGACATTAGTCCAATTATGGAAAGATAACGTTATATTTTTATTTGGTACGTTTATCGAGGTTGAGCTAGAGTTTATTTGAGTTGTGTTCAAAGCTTCGGAAACTTGTATCTGAGGGTCGAGTTGTTCCGTAAAGATTGGAGAAGGTCGTCTCTGATGCAGTGGGCTTGATGTAAATGTGACGTGTTTTGAGGAAGATGACTGTGGTGGCAGAGGCGTCCAGGGATCATAAATTGTAGACGATGTTTTCATATTTGGGTAGTTCTTGGGAGAGCAATTTTTGAGTGTCACAGATTCATATCTCCCATAAAAACAAAAAATTATGATTAAAACTACTATTACATCGTTTCTACATTTCATTAAGCATCGTGTCATATAGATTTAACTAGTTAATAACTACGTAGATTGGAGTAACTCACCCTCAATACCTCAAATCTGGTTAATTTTGCACGTTTTTACGTGTCACACGTGCGCCGACTTCTGAGCAATCGCGGATATCTTTGAAACCACCCACGTTTTTAATCAGTTTTCAATCACATTTAAAATAGACAAATCACATATACTGATCAAATTTTAAATCCTATCGGAGTGAAACTTTTGCTTTTATAGACCTAAGTAAGTATGTCACACGCCTAGCTAAATTTTTCCTGCGCCCCCTTGCAAAGGCTATTGCTCTGGACTGGCCAGGCACAGACGAATCGTGATTGATGTTTTCGAATCGACAGTTACGCCGCTACTGGCAGGTGAGGTGGCAGTGTTGCTGTTTCCCGCACTTTTGGTGCAAGAGTAAGTTCTTCGATTTTAAAATGTTTGGTTTTCATTTCTCAGGTATCCCATGTCACATTTTTTCAATATAATTGTACTATTTTTGGTAAACGGGTTTTTTGAGGTGTAATACCTAACTCCCAAATGTACATAACCTGTAACAAACTAGCAGGTTACATCTTTTAAATGCCGAGGGATTTCAAAATGTATGGTTTTTGGTGATTTCCATGGTGTAATTTCCATGTATAAAACACCATAGAAATTACGTACAACCCATGGAAATTACCTTGTTTCATTTTTGGTTCATCATATCAGCCGCACGACACCCACTGCTGGATGTAGGCCTTCCCCAAGACCTCCACAAAGATCGGCCCTGCGCTGCCCGCACCCAGAAGCTTCCTCCAACCTTCACTAGATCGTCGGTCTACTTTGTCAGGGGGTGGGCGTCCGTTGCTCGGTCACTATTCCAGAGCCACCGGTCTTTCTCGCTATCTGTTTCGCCCACTGCCACTTCAGCTGTTCAATCCTTCAAGCGATGTCGGTTACTTAAGTTCTCCCACGGATCTCTTCATTTCTGACGCCAAACAAGGCTCTATCCATTGCACGCTGGATGACCATGAGCCTTATGATCACTGACACCGTGAAATCAATGATGCACATAAGAGATGCTTATCATGATAAATGCAAAAAACGTAAAACCCCATCCTCCAGGCATAGCTACATTTTCATGAAACACCAAGTGATTGAAGCCATTGAGCGTGAAAAGACAAGCTACTTCACGACTTTTATCAACAGTAACATACGTGACTCCAAAAAGTTGTGGCAAAACCTAAAGAAGAATATACTTCCCAACAGAAAGGCCATAAGTGACCTTCCACCCTCGTTTGATAACCCCGACGCCATCAACAGACACTTTCTCCAAGTACAAGGTGAAAACAATGTACCCATCTCCCACCTCAACTTCTTTGAACACCATAGGCACAGCGCAGCTGGGAATTTTAGACTTCAACCAGTTGACGAGAAGATGGTCCTCAAAGCCATCAAGGGTCTTACTTCAAATGCCCAGGGAGACGATAATATCTCTTTGGAAATGCTGCTGCTTACATTGCCGCAATCATTAAAAGCAATCACAAATATTATTAATCGCTCGATAACTGACAGTACATTTCCATCAGATTGGAAGCATGCTCTGGTAAAACCTTTACCCAAAACCACCCAGCCCTCAACATTGAGTGAACTTAGGCCCATTAGCATACTTCCTTGCACCTCCAAAATTTTGGAGAAAATAGTATGTGACCAACTTACCACTTATCTGGAGGAACACGACTTACTGCCTCAACTACAATCTGGTTTCCGCAAAGGCCGAGGTACTGCAACTGCTCTCTCTGATATTGTGGATAATCTCCTCGCCGCACAGGACCTTGGCATGGTCAGCGTGTTGGTACTATTAGACTATTCTCGTGCTTTCGAATGTATTAACATATCTCTACTGTTATCCAAGCTGGCTTACTATGGTTTCGACACAAGCGCTATAAGATGGTTCTCCAGCTATCTCACAGACAGAACTCAATATGTGGAGTTGACAGCTGCTGATGGGAGAAAATCACATTCTTCTGCGCTCCCAGTCCTGAGAGGCGTTCCACAGGGCTCTTTGCTTGGCCCCATCCTCTTCTATACACCGCTGACGTGATAGGCTGCATTCGGGAATGTCGATACCATTTGTATGCGGATGACATACAACTCCACTACTCATTCAGGCCATCTGAAACCAATCACGCTGTTAAAAGAGTGAACGAGGACCTTGCAAGAATATCAAAGTGGTCACTCTCCAACTGCCTTGCTCTAAATCCACGAAAGTCTAAACTGCTCTTAGTGGGCAGCAGGAAAAATATTGCAAAGTTCAACGTCACAACACTACAAATCCACATTGATGGAACTACCATTGAGCGGGTTGACAGAGCTAAGAGTCTGGGACTCACACTAGATAGCAATCTCAATTTCGAAACACACATAGACGAAGTCGCTCGTAACTGTTTTTACAGGCTGAAAATGCTCTACAAGATTAGGCCGTACCTATCCGAAAAGCTTAGAATAACACTTTGCGAGTCTTTAGTTCTTTCCAAGTTCAACTACTGTGCCACTGTATATGGCCCCTGCCTTCTCGCCAGGTCGGACCGGCTCATCCAGAGAGTGCAAAATGCGTGTGCGCGTTTTTGTTTCCATATCCCGCCACGAACACATGTCACCCCTTTTCTAAATTCAGCAAGCATGCTAAAAATGAACACACGTAGGAAGGTCCATCTAGCTTCCTTATTGTTTGGGATAATTAATACAGGCAAGCCAAATTACCTCTTTGCTAAGCTGGAGCTGGCATTTTCCCACAGCAGGTTCTTGAAAAGATCGTGCACTCATGTCTTCTCCATTCCTAAACACCACTCCTCGGCCTTCCGTGGATCTTTCAGATTTGCTGCCTCGAAGTGCTGGAACGACATTCCTCCTCCGATCCGAGATCTTAAAACAAAACACATGTTTAAAAACTCTCTAAAACGTCACCTTATCACATTGCAACAACACACTCAATAACATTACTACTTCACGAAACTCCACCTTTGTTTATTCTCGTCAGACTTGACAAATATCTAACACCGGCACTCGAGGCAGCTCCTTCTCAACACAACAACCAAGTTGTCTTCACCGTAGTTTTTCTTCTACTGCTTCCAAACAATGGTTTATCACTTTAGCACTGGCCAAGCCAGCCAAGCCATAGAAAACACTCGGATTTACGCACATACCCCATTAAATATTATAATGTAACATCATTAGCCAAGCGGTTGTACTTCGTATTGTTGAAATATTATTGTTCTTGTTTGTTTGTAAACAATTTTTATTCTTCTTATAGGTAGGTAGGTATCTATTAGGTACATTATTTTTTTGTGATTTGTCAAAACCAATAACAATAGAATTAACTTGCCACAGATTACAGAGTATAGTAGCATTCACACCGTTTTACCACAGACTATATGTAACTAGTTTAAGTTCACATTCACAGCAATAATATCACTAGCATAGACCAACATTTTTATTTTACTTTTGTACTTTTAACCATTTCTCTAGTCCAGACTGTTTACTTTATTAACTTTGTGTTTATCTCTGCCGTGTGTAGTATTCTCACACTTTATTTTGAGCGTGTCCGTGCGCACTAGCAGGCCCTGCCAGAATACCAGCGTTGCCGTAACACATCTAGTGTCACGGCAACATTACGCTGAGGCAGGGACCTTTTTGACTCAAGGGCCTTATTTGTAAATGTACTTTTTTTATATTCTCATTTTAAATGTTATATGTACCATCTCACTTCAATCTTTGTTGTATTGTTACTTTTTGTATGGTCTTTGGTTAAATAAATAATTTCTCTCTCTCTCTCTCTCTCTCTCTTATGAGACCCATAGTTTGTGACCACGTTTCACTGCCATAAGTCAACACTGGCAAGTTGGCAAGACACACTGGTCGGCGGACTGTCGTTTTGAGACACTGAACTAAGTTACTGCTGGACGCAAAAAAATATCGAAGCTTCCCGAATGCTGCCTGTCCGACACCCGAGTTGGATTCGACGAGAGAAAGGCAAGCAGAGTGGCAGATTAGACTCCTCGCTCTTATACATACTGTCGCAGCGTATATATGGATGTGGTCTTTGGTGCTAAAGCCTTATCATAACCCGACGTGTTTAGAAGGTTAGAAGGCACTGATCCTGCGAGCGAGACTTTTCGTAATGACTCTCGAAAACAACTAATAAACATGGCTTAGAAGTGAGATGAGTCTGTTTTTCATCAAGAGGGAGGTGGCAGTGTTGCTGTTTCCCGCACTTTTGGTGCAAGAGTAAGTTCTTCGATTTTAAAATGTTTGGTTTTCATTTCTCAGGTATCCCATGTCACATTTTTTCAATATAATTGTACTATTTTTGGTAAACGGGTTTTTTGAGGTGTAATACCTAACTCCCAAATGTACATAACCTGTAACAAACTAGCAGGTTACATCTTTTAAATGCCGAGGGATTTCAAAATGTATGGTTTTTGGTGATTTCCATGGTGTAATTTCCATGTATAAAACACCATAGAAATTACGTACAACCCATGGAAATTACCTTGTTTCATTTTTGGTTCATCATATCAGCCGCACGACACCCACTGCTGGATGTAGGCCTTCCCCAAGACCTCCACAAAGATCGGCCCTGCGCTGCCCGCACCCAGAAGCTTCCTCCAACCTTCACTAGATCGTCGGTCTACTTTGTCAGGGGGTGGGCGTCCGTTGCTCGGTCACTATTCCAGAGCCACCGGTCTTTCTCGCTATCTGTTTCGCCCACTGCCACTTCAGCTGTTCAATCCTTCAAGCGATGTCGGTTACTTAAGTTCTCCCACGGATCTCTTCATTTCTGACGCCAAACAAGGCTCTATCCATTGCACGCTGGATGACCATGAGCCTTATGATCACTGACACCGTTTTTGTTTCCATATCCCGCCACGAACACATGTCACCCCTTGTCTAAATTCAGCAAGCATGCTAAAAATGAACACACGTAGGAAGGTCCATCTAGCTTCCTTATTGTTTGGGATAATTAATACAGGCAAGCCAAATTACCTCTTTGCTAAGCTGGAGCTGGCATTTTC
This sequence comes from Agriphila tristella, assembly GCA_928269145.1. Classification (NCBI taxonomy): domain Eukaryota; kingdom Metazoa; phylum Arthropoda; class Insecta; order Lepidoptera; family Crambidae; genus Agriphila; species Agriphila tristella. The sequence goes on from OV743445.1 coordinate 23,152,212, forward strand.
CCACAGCAGGTTCTTGAAAAGATCGTGCACTCATGTCTTCTCCATTCCTAAACACCACTCCTCGGCCTTCCGTGGATCTTTCAGATTTGCTGCCTCGAAGTGCTGGAACGACATTCCTCCTCCGATCCGAGATCTTAAAACAAAACACATGTTTAAAAACTCTCTAAAACGTCACCTTATCACATTGCAACAACACACTCAATAACATTACTACTTCACGAAACTCCACCTTTGTTTATTCTCGTCAGACTTGACAAATATCTAACACCGGCACTCGAGGCAGCTCCTTCTCAACACAACAACCAAGTTGTCTTCACCGTAGTTTTTCTTCTACTGCTTCCAAACAATGGTTTATCACTTTAGCACTGGCCAAGCCAGCCAAGCCATAGAAAACACTCGGATTTACGCACATACCCCATTAAATATTATAATGTAACATCATTAGCCAAGCGGTTGTACTTCGTATTGTTGAAATATTATTGTTCTTGTTTGTTTGTAAACAATTTTTATTCTTCTTATGGGTAGGTAGGTATCTATTAGGTACATTATTTTTTTGTGATTTGTCAAAACCAATAACAATAGAATTAACTTGCCACAGATTACAGAGTATAGTAGCATTCACACCGTTTTACCACAGACTATATGTAACTAGTTTAAGTTCACATTCACAGCAATAATATCACTAGCATAGACCAACATTTTTATTTTACTTTTGTACTTTTAACCATTTCTCTAGTCCAGACTGTTTACTTTATTAACTTTGTGTTTATCTCTGCCGTGTGTAGTATTCTCACACTTTATTTTGAGCGTGTCCGTGCGCACTAGCAGGCCCTGCCAGAATACCAGCGTTGCCGTAACACATCTAGTGTCACGGCAACATTACGCTGAGGCAGGGACCTTTTTGACTCAAGGGCCTTATTTGTAAATGTACTTTTTTTATATTCTCATTTTAAATGTTATATGTACCATCTCACTTCAATCTTTGTTGTATTGTTACTTTTTGTATGGTCTTTGGTTAAATAAATAATTTCTCTCTCTCTCTCTCTCTCTCTCTTATGAGACCCATAGTTTGTGACCACGTTTCACTGCCATAAGTCAACACTGGCAAGTTGGCAAGACACACTGGTCGGCGGACTGTCGTTTTGAGACACTGAACTAAGTTACTGCTGGACGCAAAAAAATATCGAAGCTTCCCGAATGCTGCCTGTCCGACACCCGAGTTGGATTCGACGAGAGAAAGGCAAGCAGAGTGGCAGATTAGACTCCTCGCTCTTATACATACTGTCGCAGCGTATATATGGATGTGGTCTTTGGTGCTAAAGCCTTATCATAACCCGACGTGTTTAGAAGGTTAGAAGGCACTGATCCTGCGAGCGAGACTTTTCGTAATGACTCTCGAAAACAACTAATAAACATGGCTTAGAAGTGAGATGAGTCTGTTTTTCATCAAGAGGGTCCTTTAAAAGAACAGAATTACGTCACTTAATGTACCATGCCTTTGGCGTTTTGCCCTCGACGATGACGGACTTGAAAAGCTTTTAGAAGACTCTGAGTATCGGCTTACCGTCAGCTTCAAGAAGTTCTCTAGTGATTCCAACGTCACCCACCACCGCCTTGTTGTTTTTTAGCTGTTTGAGGGCCAGACTAATCTCGTACAGGCTGATGTCCTGAATATCTCTAGGTATAGTGTCGGGTAAGCTTGGCTTTCGCTGATCCGGCATTTCTTCGTTACTCAACTACTTGATTTGCTTTTGCTTTTCTTATAATACTCGTACATAGGCCAGGTTCACGCCAGTCTTCCGATATGATGAGCTATATGCTGGTGGCTACTCTACTCTATTATCGGTGGTATGGCTTCGTATGCAGAACTGCTACACCGGTGTAGGTCGCATTATCATCTGGCTGTGGGCTCCCGTGTCGCAGTCGTCCGCTAGTCTCTGTGTGACAACGCGACCCAGCCGAAACGATTATAGTATAAGCAATTGGGTCCGAGATATCATCTGGTTCAGAAATATGCGAATTTCGATAGAATATTCCTGCCGTTCAGAAAAGTGATAGGTTCGTTTGTATTCGCAGCAAGGCAACTACGTATCCATCTTACCTTGAGTCTTTCTCCGTATTCTTCAGCTCACAGCAGTTGTATTCCTTCAGGGGAGCGTGGTGTTGGGGACCCCGGCGTGGTAGTTCACGAACAGCAGTCCAACTGGCAATTACACGCACTCGATTGTTTGGAAAACGATTATATAGATGTTAGCACAAAGGATAAACACAATTATTACGATTTTGGAATCACACGCTCCGAATTTTATGGTTTCTTGTTAATTTTCAACGCAGCGATACGATACGGATGCCGACGAAACTTCTAGTGTGTGTCGCCAGCCAATCAGCGGGCGGAAAGGTGGATATGCCTTTAATCAGCATTGCGTTACTATCGTAGCAAAAAAACCACTCGCAAGACAGCGGGAATATTTGAATTTCGAATTTTAGCTTAAGTTGAAAGTTAGAAAGTTTGATCTGAACGATTAGTGAACACTTTGAGTTGCTGCTGCAGGGCTAAGATTAATAAGATGGTGATCGTGGACCTTGAAGGCTGACTCCAATCTTCATTCATGAGGGGTGGTATACCTTGCTGCTATCCAGTGTCGTCACCAATGATGAGGAAGACAGGTCACGGTCGTCGTATCCCCTGCTGGGCTAGGAGTTTGTGCCCGGGAATTGCGCTCCAACTGCCATGTAGTTCTTAATATATTTTTTTAGCAAAAGTATAGATCCGCTACGTGGCGAATTTTGATATGATATTTGAATTTGCATAATCTTTAAGAATTTTTGTGTAATTCACTTGAATTTAGTGCTTTCAAAAATTCCGTGGAAATTACACGGAGAACACTTTTCCGAAGAACTACCCATTAATTTTCACCAATACGATAGCTCGTTCTTTCTTTATTTTTTATAGAATTTTCACTCTGCATCGGACTTCCAGTCACCGTGTCGTTTTATTTAGGCCATGTCTGCTCCTGAATCTGCCAACAGACTCGCAGATGTTCGTCTAAAACAATGGCTTGTGTAAAGCTCGGGATTTTCCAATTTTAGGTATTTAGCAATCTCTCTTGGCATGGCACTAATTTTATTTTTGCCAATGACTTGCCTTCTACATTTCCCATTGTTGTAGCCTACAAAAAATCTGTTGGTGTTTATATTACGAATTACAAATGACCGTTCTCTATTTGTTTTTGTGTCCGGCAATTTTACTAGTAATAACTCTGAATGTTTTTCGATATCATTGACTTTTATATTCACGAGTTCATTTCCACGACAAGCACCATTCACTCCAAAAATCAACGCCATCTTAAACAAAATTTTTATTTTTATATTATGATTGTATATTTTCAGTTGTTAACGAGTATATATTTATTAATAACAATATTTGAGGTCAAATATTTACATTAAAAACTAAATAAAACATAAATAAATTTTGAACTGTGTGACATAAAATGAGAAATAGATAGTGTATAAACTCAATCAATAAGTAGGTTCATAGGTTGTACTCACTTTTATGGCAAGAAAACTGTGGTCGGGAGCTTCATTCAAAAAAGTTTCCACGTTTTGTGTTGTTTTATTTTTATTTTTTATTTTATTGATATTTGGGGGGTTTACAGCTCTCAATACAGTATAGTATAGGATAATAAAAAACTAAAAGCCTATTACAAACCTCCACAGGTATGTTACAAGTTTAGAGTAAAATGATAAGAAATACCTAATTAAAAAAGGATAAATTACAATGACAGATAAATAGAACCACATACTATGGCCAAAGAATATACATAATTATGTGCTCATTCGCAATGTTTTAGAATAAAATTTACTTATACCTATTTACAATCAACTGTCAACATTATATAGTAATGTTTACCATGTAACGGTTACTTTGAGTCTCCTTAGGCAGTATTTTGGGCAAAGAAACTAGAGCCTACAGTTCGCCTAATAGTTGCTGTGCTTGTCACAAACAGATCAAAGTCATATTCAGCGCTATACTTATTAAAAGTAGTGAGACCACGTATCAAGAAACTATTGTTCCTGTAATTAGTATGTGCAGATGGTTTGTGAAGCAGTGGGCGTCGTCGCTGAGCCAGTGAGTTAGTACGAAAACCAATTTTAGATAGTAGTTCCGAACAGTCAATACCACCGTTAACCAGCTTCGATACAAAACAAGCATCACTTACTTCCCGTCGGATGAGAAGGGGCAGAAAGTGATACCTTCTGCAACGGTGTTCGTAATCTAGGGAGCGTTGTCTAGATTTATAATCGAGAAAGCGCAAAAACCGTTTCTGTATCTTTTCCAACCTAGTCACATAAATGTCGTACTGTGGATTCCACACCTGCGAAGCATACTCCAGGTGGCTACGTACGTAGGCGCAATAGAGAATCTTGATTGCTTTAAGAGACTTTAGGTCACTAGACGTACGCATGACGAATCCCAAAGCCTTGGAAGCCTTGGAGGCAATATGCTCGACATGATCAGCGAATGTTAATTTGCTGTCATGAACTACTCCCAAATCCTTAATGCTATTAACGCTAGATAACTGATGGTTATGTAATGTGTAGCAGTAATCTACTTTATTGATTTTCCGCGTAAATGTCATAGAAAAGCACTTAGATACATTTAGTTCCAACCTATTCTTTACGCAGTATTCTTGGAATCTAATCAGATCCTGCTGTAACTCACAAGAGTCCAACGGGCTATTTATTACCTTGAGCACCTTCATATCATCCGCAAAAAGTAAGGATTTTGAATGCAGGAAGCATTTATCAATATCCGTAATAAAAACAGTGAATAAAAGAGGTCCAAGAATCGATCCTTGAGGCACGCCAGATGGTATCTTAGTCCACTGGGACATGTAACCTCGCAAGACCACAGCCTGGTTACGGTTTTCGATGTAAGACGAGAACCAGCGAAACAAGTTGCCGTGAATGCCAGCCGCACGAAGCTTGGTGAGTAGTATAGAGTGATCAATTCTATCAAAACATTTTTTGTAGTCTGTATAGACTACATCGACCTGAGCCCCCCTATCCATCCCTTCGGTAATAAATTCATTTGCAACAATCAGGTTTGTACATGTTGAGCGTAGCCTGAGGAAACCATGCTGCTCACCACTAAACGAATTGCTTAGACTAGAGTAAACATCGCAGTAAACTAATCTTTCAAGGATTTTTGCGAATAGACATAGCTTCGATATGGGCCGATAGTTTTCAATATTACTCTTATCACCTTTCTTAAGTACCGGTGTAATAAAAGCAGACTTCCATATGACAGGAACAATTCCCTCCGACAATGAACGATTGAACAACATACACAATGGCACTAATAAGGCCTCTGCACACCTAACGATAAAAAGGGGCGGAATCATATCAGGTCCGCCAGATTTAGTCAAATCAAGCGATTTCAGTAGGTTTAAAACTTTGGTTGGATCAATCTCAACATCGCTGATACCGCAAAGATTACTCTCCAAGCTCGCATCAACAGTATAATTTGGAGGTTGGTTTGACACTAAGAATGTGGAAAGGAAGTACTCAGCAAATAGATTAGTAATATTTTGACCAGTATCAGCGCTTTCAGACTTATAATGCATTACACTTGGAAAGGCAGAGCAGCTTCTTTTCATTTTTATATATGTCCAAAATGCTTTTGGGTTTTCAATAATTAAGGACTCTAACCGCTGAATGTAGTTATCAAAACATTTATTTTCGAGATCAGAAGCCCGTCTGCGTAGCGAAGAAAACGAATGATAGTCAGATAGGTTACCGTATATTTTATACTTATTGTGGAACTTCATTTTCTCTTGTAGAACCTTTATTAGACTAGAGTTATACCACGGTGGATGACAATTAGGTTTTATTCGTTTTTGTGGTATAAATCGATCACGAAGCTCGTATAATTTATTATAAAAAGTAGCTAACGATTCGTCCAATGTACCTACACTTAAAAAGGAGCTCCAATCAATACTATTAAGCTCTGATGATATAGCTATGATTGTAAGTATCTTTGACTTCTTTGCACGATGTCCATCCGATTTCCTTTTTAAAAATGACAATAACTTGGTATATGTATTAATTTGGATATCATGTTTGACGCTTATTGTTGCCTTGAGCATCGAATAGGTACACCACAGGCTGCTTGACTTCTTTGTAGCTGATAAATATTCAAAATAGACCAGAAGCACTGATTCAGACACAGACGTTGCGCCTTTTGCAGTTTTACATGTGTCAAAATCTTTATAGGCTTTCAGGTATTTTTCCATTGACTTTTCTGGGAGTCGATTATTGACAATGCCTATGGCATCTAATTTAATAGCTTCTGGAGTCAAAATACTTTCATCACTCGACATTTTTTATTTTTTCTTTGAAATATTTATAGAATCTTCTAAAGCTAGTAGTACTACTAGCTACGGCTATAGCAACTTCTTTCAGCTGGTTTCAATCGTGGCCTACTCGATTTGACAAACAAATGAAGTTCGTCTCAGTGCGAATCTAGTGGGCCATGGCCTCGGTCTTCGAAAATCGAGTTGGCCGCGCCCGCTGAGAACACATTCTGTTTAGTGAAATTAGATTTTATGGACATAGCAATAAGAATTATGAAAGTGAAAATCACATTATTGACCAGCGGGTTATAATAGAACATTATAACCCGGCTAAAGCCAAGAGATATAATGTCTTGCTTTCGGTAAGGTTTACATGACGTATAATTCGGCATTGTCGAGCATGTGGTGTGAAAAAATATTACTGGCTTCTAAATATTCATTGTGCACCTAAACTAGGGTTATATTATGTGTTTATGTTACCGGCAATGTGTATTCTCCGGCATTGTATACAATGCCTAGGCATTGTATACAATGCCTGATACGATCAGGCAATGTATGAAATATATTCATTTTATACATTGCCTAGGCATTGTATACAATGCCTGCTGGTCCACCGGCAATGTGTAAAATAAGTTTATTTCTGTTGTCTGTTATAAAAAAATAACCTCGAAATTTCTAACCTAACCCGGGACCTACAGCAGTAAAGCAGGTTCGGTTCCAAACTCAATAAGCCGCCTTCGAGCCCCCCTCGAGCCCCCCCGAGCCCCCCCCCCCCCCGAGCCACCCTCGAGTCCCCCCGAGCCCCCTAGAGTCCCCCCGAGCCCCCTAGAGTCCCCCCGAGCCCCCCTCGAGACCCCCGAGGCCCCCTCGAGCCCACCCCGAGCCCCCCTCGAGCCCCCCCACAATATATGTATACAATGCCTAGGCATTGTATACAATGCCTGCGTTTCATACATTGCCGGTGACATTTACACAGTTACGTTCACTATATTTGAAAGCGACTGTAGTAAGCATTTTGTATGTCATTTTAATTTTGCACATCGTCTTTGGCGGTAACTACACTAAACTAAGTTGTACAAATGTCATCTACATTCACTAACGAGTATAGTAATGTAAGTAAGCGCATTAATCTTAATATATAAAATCGTAAACTGAATGACTGACTGACTGACTGACTGACTGACTGACTGACTGACTGATCTATCAACGCACAGCCCAAACCACTGGACCTAGAGACTTGAAATTTTGCACACAGATACTTTATACAGTGTAGGCATCCACTAAGGAAGGATTTTTGAAAATTCCATCCCTAAGGGGATGAAATAAGGGATGAAAGTTTGTATGAAAGTCCCTCAGCTTTGAAGCTAGAATCTTCAAATTTTGTGTTTAGGCTGACAATTGAAAATTAATAAATACGGGTCTCGGCGTTTTTCAAAATTCTACCCCCGAAGGGATCAAAAGGGGGATGAAGTTGTGTATTAAAGAAAATCCTTCATTTTCGAAGTAAAAATCGCTAAATTTATAATTTAGGCTTATGGATAGAAATCTAAAGCAACGAATATTATTTTTGTTAGGATTTCAACTCCAAAGGGGATGAAATGGGGGTGAAAAGGGTTAAAAAAACCTAAAAATAGATATGGATGTCGTTATCGGGGTTTTCTGGGATGACGATTGCAAAAATAACATTTATTTTGAAGTCCAACCACGGTGGACATGATTTAACCCCTAAAGGGGTGAAAATGGGGTCCAAATTATGTATGGAAAAATAATATAAAATAGACATTACAACTTTAAACTTCGTAGGAGCACATCTAAAAATAAATAGGCAAATATATTATTTTGTTATTTTGAAAATCATCCCCTTAGGGGGTAAATGGGGTGAGTAAACATAAAAATCGATATAGATGTCGATATTGGGGTTTTCTGGGATGACGATTGCAAAAATGACATTTATTTTGAAGTCCAACACGGTGGACATGATTTAACCCTTAAAGGGGTAAAAATGGGGTTCAAATTTTGTATGGAAAAAGAATACAAAATCGAAATTACAACTTTAAAATTCGTAGGAGCACGTCTAAATATATATTTTGGGATTTAAAAAATCAACCCCTTAGAGGGTAAGTGGGGTGAGTAACATAAAAAACGATATGGATGTCGTTCTTGAGGTTTTATGGGATGGTGATTGCGAAAATGAGATTTATTTTGAAGTCCAACGCGGTGGACATGACACATATGGACCTGGACCTGGACATGCACATCCGGGCAACGGGAACGGGAACCAGAACGGGCACGGGCACGGGCACGGGAACGGGAACGGAACGGAACGGAACGGCACGGAACGGAACGGAACGGAACGGAACGGAACGGAACGGAGCGGGACGGGACGGGACGGGACGGGACGGAACGGAACGGAACGGAACGGAACGGAACGGAACGGAACGGAACGGAACGGAACGGAACGGAACGGAACGGAACGGAACGGAACGGAACGGAACGGAACGGAACGGAACGGAACGGAACGGAACGGAACGGAACGGAACGGAACGGAACGGAACGGAACGGAACGGAACGGAACGGAACGGAATGGAACGGAACGGAACGGAACGGAGCGGAACGGAACGGCACGGAACGGACCGGAACGGAACGGAACGGAACGGGAACGAGACGGTAACGGGAACTAGAACGGGACGGGAATGGAATGGGAACAAGAATGGGAACGTAAGGCGTACGGGACGGTTAGGGGACGTTTACGGGACGGGAAAGCAGCGGGAACAGAACGGGAATGGGAACGGGAACGGAACGGGAACGGAACGGGAACGGAACGGGAACGGAACGGGAACGGAACGGGAACGGAACGGGAACGGAACGGGAACGGAACGGGAACGGAACGGGAACGGAACGGGAACGGAACGGGAACGGAACGGGAACGGAACGGGAACGGAACGGGAACGGAACGGGAACGGAACGGGAACGGAACGGGAACGGAACGGGAACGGAACGGGAACGGAACGGGAACGGAACGGGAACGGAACGGGAACGGAACGGGAACGGAACGGGAACGGAACGGGAACGGAACGGGAACGGAACGGGAACGGAACGGGAACGGAACGGGAACGGAACGGGAACGGAACGGGAACGGAACGGGAACGGAACGGGAACGGAACGGGAACGGAACGGGAACGGAACGGGAACGGAACGGGAAAGGAACGGGAACGGAACCGGAACGGGAACGGAACGGGAACGGAACGGAACGGGAACGGGAACGGAACGGGAACGGAACGGAAATATAACGGGACGGGAACGGGAACGGGAACGAGAACAGGATGGGAACGGGACAGGAACGGGATGGGAACGGGAACGGAAACGGAAGGGGTACGGGACGGTTACGGGACGGGAACGCAAACGGGACGGGAACGGAGAACGGGAGCGGGAGCGGGAACGGGAACTGGAAGCCTTGTGCGAGGCCCGCCACACGCGGCAAATGTCTTGCCTCGCGAGGCAGCGCGCTTGATGGGGACTCGCCTAATTGCGTAAAAATGGCTGGCCGGATCCTGGTTGAAGGTTCTTTAAAAGGATTTCGTCTAATATCCACGCGGACGAAGTCGCGGGCAGAAGCTAGTTCATAATAATTGGTCAATCGATAAAGCAAGTAATAATCTGACTCACAATATTTCTCTACACAATCATGATTTTTATCAAAGGACAGTAATCGGCACATAGTAAACACATTATCGTTTGCTTTAGCGCATCAATCACTTCCAGTAATGTGTGTATAACTAGAGAACAAACGATTAAAATCTTTGGAATAAGTAAGTAGAAGATTACTAAGGGTCAAATCAAAATAATCTTTATTTAAATAAAGTTCCAATCGTCAATATTTCCTATCTACCAGTCAGAAAACACGTTGCCTAAAAGTAAAGTTTTATTATGGTTCTTATTTAAAACCGAGCCTTTTTAATGTAAAATTATTTCTGTAGAGATACTTCTTAGTTAGAGCCAGCAAAATATTTCGTAGCAGTAGTAAACGTGGAGTTCGTAGCCGTAGATAATGGAAAGTTTCGAAGCTGTAGCAAACGAAGTGTAGCTATAGATAACGGAAAGTGTCGTAGCCATAACAACGTAGTTTCGTAGCCGTAGCAATCGTAGTTTCGTATCCGAAGCAAACTTATCGTAGACGTAGAAAACGTAATAATTTCGTAGCCGTAGCTATCGTACAGTTTTGTAGCCGTAGCAAGCGTAGTTTCGTACCTGTAGCAAATGTAGAGTTTCGAACTTCGAAACCACATAACTTAATCGGTATTCCTCTACATGCATCGTACTCACCGCTGTTTGAGTCTGCAACTTGATGTAGCCCTGCATTTATTTACGTTGTTCACTTCTATTCTACCGAGAGATGAATAAATCAAGACAGATAAAAGTACAGCCTCTTGGATATTCTGTGCCAGAATGTCCAGTGTCGAAGCCTTTGAGTCTGGTGCTCCGCATGTCGCAGCTGGCGGGGGTGGCGCCTCTTACCTTCAGGAGGGAGGGGGGCAAGTGTACTGTCAGAGTTTCACCAACTCTGAGCAATTTTGCATACATCGGCGCAGTGATTATGAGTAAGATTTTACGTCGCTTAGATGCTAAGAAGAAATGAAGCAGCTTACTCAAAAAAGCCCTTCTCGAGGTTCATGCTGGAACATAGATGCAGTCAGAGAATTCCAATCCTTGGATTTTATCATTTTAGCTAGCTATAATTTTATCGTGACTGGAATCCTTTGTGTGTGTGTGTACCGGGTGAAAAATTATTCAAGAGATTTTAAAAAGTGGTTTTACATCATCTTATAGAGCTTACTCGCGTCTTTCTTCTAATCAACGTCTTTGCTTTATTGCAGCGTTAACATCTCTAACCACTTTGGCGATTGTAAACCACAAGTTGCTTGTGATCAATACTTTTGACTCAGTCTATGGTAGCATTTCAACGTTGTCAACATTCGTTGTTATAGCCACAACATACAGCGTTGTTGGGCTCACCGCACCTAGCCGTATGAAAACCCTCATTCAATGTATAAGGAACATAGAAAAGGTAAATAAAACGTCTTTTGCACGATCGTGTATCAGAATATAAGAAAAACTAAGTATAGGCAAGGTAATGATATCAATACAGTATTGCATTGCAACTCGGCCCTGTTCTTGAAATAAGTTATACGACCACATCATCAAGGTTCACTCCTAAATCATGTGGTACTTTCAGGATAACTTGAAAACTACTGATTCAAATTCAAATTTTAAAAATTGGGATCATATTGAGAGTTTTTTTACTCAAAGAGCCGATTGCCGATTACTCAAAGAGCCATCTTTGAGTAATCGGCAAACATAAACAAGCAGACGAACAAAGAACCTCAAGTTGGTGAAAAAAGTAGCCTATGTCCTATTGCAAGTTTTACTCTCTCTCTATCTCTGTATCAAATTTCATCAAAATCGGAACAATAGTTTAGGCGTGAAAGCGTAACAGACAGACAGACAGACACAGTTACTTTCGCGTTTATATAAATATACTTATAATATATTATACGTTACTGTAAAAGCTCGTATAGCACTATACAAATAAAATTGGTATCGAGTAAACGTCAAAACGGTGCAATGGAAACCATGAAAACATTTTAAATGTACCAAAATAACAGATTTTTGACGTTTATTCGATACTGATACTGATGTGAACTCAATCAACCTCGTTATAATATCCGTCGAGTGTAGGGGGCTAATCTCTTTGTTGCCGCAAATAAAACACTGATCTTTGGAGAGCTGCAATGCATTACTACTCACATTTGTATCTCCTAGACTTTCGTCATCTACCACTTCTGAGTTATTTTTATAAAATAATTTGGTAGGTAAAGATCTCCTTGAATAATACTTGCATGAAAAGATACCCGAAACTAAAGATAGCAGTTATATTGTACATCCTTTATGGCGTATTAACAACGGCACTAGAGATGTGGTTAGTATATGTGTATGAGAAAAACAACTGTAAGTACCTACTTAATATTTACATTAATTGTGCTACTCCAACAAAAATGTGAACCTCCTTATCATTAGTTACAAAATATCTTGTGTTTTTTATTTTTGTGGCAAACTTACAGCTACTTAAGAATATTTTAACAATTAACCTAAGTAGGTACACGTCTTCACAAAATTATACATAAAAAAACTAATAATGAATATAATAATATCAAGTCTTTTTTTGTTTTCAGTTAGCATGATATGTTTGAACTGTGCCTGTGCCATTGAATGGTTCATTATCTTCCTAGCTGTTTTACAATTTGCTCTGATCGTAGTAGAGGTTAATGCTGTTCTTCAGGATATTAATGATGCTCTTTTACAACTTTTACTCGAAAAGCAGGGTAATGTTAAAGGTAGGTAAGTTTGTCAGCGAGAAAAGCGATTTTGAAATGTTTGTGGCTTTTGTACTATTAAAAGGGGTGTTTTAAAAGTAAAAAATAACAATTAATCATACTTCCCGCTTGACATAGTTTTAAGACGATTATAAGTTTCCTCATTTCTAACTTGTCGTGTGTGCCTCAGGGTTTACACTGCGGCCCTTAACTTTTTAATATTTATAGTAACGTTGAAACTACCTAAACGAACAGTTGAACTACTTACCTAAACAAATTATTTTTTATTGAAAGCAACATTGCTTTGATAACCTTCTTTATCAAGAGATAATAAGTGTTAAAGACTATGGTTAATAATTGAATTGGTTATTATTTCAGTGGCGTCCAAAATAAAGACCCCTGCTGAAACTGTTCAGAAAGTTTCAATAGTGCACAGAATCATCTGTGATGTCATAGAAGATTTCAACAGGAGCAATGGTTGTGTCATAGTGGCTACATTGCTGATGAGTCTCATGGATGTCACATTATTGACATATACATTAGTAGGCCCTGATCTCCGTAAGTAGCTTTAGCGAAACGAACTCCAAAGAGGTGATATCATCACTTTCGACTGACGAGTTGTTTTTCGACTTATGTAAGACTGGTGGTATCTTAAGCCACTTGAGCAGTGGCTAAAGGTGTCACCAGTCATGTCTTTACGCCTTCATAGATTTTGAGATGACTCATGCTACACGGTGCCGAGTCAGCACCGAGACTCCTTAGTAGCACGGTCCTATTCTTATCTCTGAGAGACATTAATTGTTGTCTCCGAGTATCGTTTCCGTTCGTTGTTCCGCGCAGGTAAATGAAAATATAGAACAGTTAATAGGAAGTTAGGAAGCAGTTGATATTTTGCGCCAATTCCGCCATTCCGTCAAATTTTCGCCATTCAACAAAAAAGGATGCTGTTTAAATGGTTAGAAGATATTTGTAAGGAACTTGAAATGCTCATAATTCAATAAATATTAAGGGACTTATAAAAACATGATTAATTGTTTTATTAATAAAATTGCAGCTGATAGTTTCAAGGGCTTGACGTATACAATAAGGGATTCCAATTGGATAATATTTTACATTTCACGGTTTCTCTTACTTGTAGAGCCCTGCCATGCCACACACTGCAAGGTAAATATGGGATCAACGTATTTATCCGTGTATGTTAACGTATCAAATTCTAAGATTAAGTCACCATGTCGTTCTAAAATTAGGTTTAACTGCCTCTGTGGTCTAGTGGTTCGCCCATCCGTGTAAGACGCAGCGTTCCCGGGTTCGATTCCTAGGGGGGCACAATTGTACTCGGTTTGGTTGGTGGTAGGGCTTATTTCAAGTCTACCTTACCACCATCTTACGTAAGTCGACTTTAAATAAGCCCTGTCACTAACCAAACTGAGTACAGAAAGTGCCCCCCTCCTGGGAATTGAACCCGGGACCCCTGCGTTTTACACGTGTGGGCCAACCACTAGACAATAGAGGCAGTTGAAAGCTAACTTAAGTAGTTTATAAGTGGTGCATATGTACATTCATCATCATCATCATCATATCAGCCACACGACACCCACTGCTGGGTATAGGCCTCCCCTAAGGATCTCCACGACGATCGGTCCTGCGCTGCCTGCATCCACTGGCTTTCCGCGACCTTCACCAGATCGTCGGTCCACCTTGTCGGGGGCCTACCCACGGAGCGTCGTCCGGTGCGCGGTCGCCATTCCAGAACCTTTCTGCCCCAACGGCCATCGGTTCTTCTCGCTATGTGTCCCGCCCATTGCCACTTCAGCTGAGCAATCCTTCGAGCGATGTCGGTTACTTTAGTTCTCCTGCGGATCTCCTCGTTTCTGATTTGATCACGTAGAGAAACGCCGAGCATGGCTCTCTCCATTGCACGCTGAGCGACCTTGAGCCTCCTTATGAGACCCATAGTTAGCGGCCACGTTTCACTGCCGTAAGTCATCACTGGCAACACACACTGTTCATAGACTTTCGTCTTGAGACACTGAGGTAAGTCGGACGCGAAGATTTTTCGAAGCTTCCCGAATGCTGCCCACCCGAGTTGGATTCGGCGAGAGATCTCTTTCTCGAAGTTGGACCTACCTAACTGGACTGCCTGTCCTAGGTATACGTAATGGTCAACAACTTCAAGTGTAGTGTTCCCAACATGAACTGGAGAGGGTACAACATGGGCATTTGACATAATTTTCGTCTTTTCCATGTTCATCCTAAGACCCACTCTTTGGGAAGCACTACGGAGATCTTCGAGCATTGTGTTCAGGTCTTCCATGGTCTCAGCCATAAGGACTATATCATCGGCAAAACGAAGGTGTGTTAGGTACTCGCCATTAATGCTGATGCCGAGTCCTTTCCAGTCCAAGAGCTTAAAGATGTCCTCCAACGCAGCTGTGAACAGTTTTGGAGAAATAACGTCTCCCTGTCTCACACCACGCTGCAGTTGGATAGGATTTGTGTTCTGGTTCTGTACTCGGATCGTCATGGTGGCATTTTGGTATAGGTACCTCAACACCTCGATATACCTATAGTCCACTTGGCACCTTTGGAGAGACTGCAGCACCGCCCAGGTTTCAATCGAATCAAAGGCTTTCTCATAGTCCATGAACGCCAAGCAAAGTGGCTCATTATACTCCTCGGTCTTCTGTATAACCTGCCGCAGCGTATGGATGTGGTCTATGGTGCTAAAGCCTTTTCGGAACCCGGCTTGTTCGGGAGGTTGGAAGTCGTCGAACTTGCGAGCGAGACGATTCGTAAGGACTCTCGAAAACAACTTATAGATATGACTCAGAAGCGAGATGGGTCTATAGTTCTTTAAGAGGGACTTGTCACCCTTTTTAAAGAACAAGATCACCTCACTTATGTTCATTAATGAAGTACAAATTAATGTAGTAATACCGTCAGAGATAAAATTGAGGTTCAACCTTGTCAGCTTAGTCACACCAGGAGTTTGGTCGGCAAACTGTCCTTAGAGTATACCGACCAGCCGACTAGCAGGGAGCTGCACAAATTCCACCACCGCCTGCGGCTCGACCAGGTCTCCTTCTCCCCGATGGATGTGTGCACGCTCCACCGGCCCTTGACAATCACGGTAAACGTATATTTTGCAACGTATAAATAGAGCCAATTCGCGCTAATTTTTAACGATAAAACCAAAACTTTGGCACAGTATATACATATACATACCTATATGACTTTGGTTTAGCTTTAAAATTCTTATTTAAGTTGTCCAAGATTGGCATCTAAGGCTCCTTATGCATAGGTTTTAACAATTTTAACAAAACTTAGCCAAGTATTTTTTGTGTAAACGAAACTGAAACGGTAACGATTGAGCTTTGGTTTTATCGTTGAAAATTAGCGCCTAAGGATCATAAAATCTAAGGATCTATCTAAGGATCGTAATATCATAAACTTAGGAGCCTAACTCTTGGTCTACAGACCAGGAGCCTAATCGCGCCCAAGGCGTTTGCGCCTAAGGCGCTTATTCTCCGAGCGGTAAAGCGCCTTAGCGCTCGGAGAATAACCCGGTCTCTGATCATAAAAGAGATCAGAGACCGGGTTATTCTCCGAGCGCATCTCAATTATACTAACTTTATGGCCAAGTGTTGGATGGTTATACCTAATCATACCTAAATACCTTATATGCTTCGGAGGCACCGTATTTCGTAGTTTTACTTGAAGCTTTTTTTTAAATTTGAGATTTTTGCATTCACAATGCTATTTTTAAACAATACTAAATAATATACTAGAAAAAATACGACTCGCACCAGATCAATACTCAGACGGAAATCGAACCCGCGACCTTTGGATATCCGGTCCAATGCTCTGACCGCTGAGCTACCGAGTCACTCGGTATTTAGTATTGTTTATTTGAAGCTTTTTAAAGGTTCGGTACTTATACTATTAAATATTCACTCCTTTATTTTTGATAAATATTCTCTGCTAATTTCAGCCATATCGAAACAACTTAATTTTTGGCGGCCATTTTTTGCCGCCATTTTGTTTTTATTTAATCGCACCTAAATTTGCCCAGGGTGTATATTATTTTAGTCAATGCACCACCTCTGTATCTTTTACCGTTTTGGTAGGCAGGTGACCATCTCTATAAATGGCTGGATGGATCTCCATCAAACATAGCTAAGAACTATCTCAATTAATTTAACTTTCAATTAAAAAAAAACTGCATTGAAATTGCTTGATCCGCTTAGGCACTACGAATATACCTATAGACTGACAGACAGACAGACAGACATAGGCTTTACACTTATAACACCCCTGTTTGCTCTGCGTCGGGGGTTAAAAACCATCGAGTCTGGGTTAATTTCATTCATTTTAGTATTAAGTACTCCGATGGGAGATGGTGTATATTTAGTTTTGACTCGTTGACTAAAAAACAGACAATAATTACTTGCTGGAAAAAAACTATTTTTAATAAAAAAAATACACATATTTTTAAAATGCACTAAAAAGTATATTATTTCTCCCGTAAAGGTTTATAACCATATATATAGAAGTTTTAAACCTAAAAACGTGGGTGCATGCAAAATAAAATAATGCGCCCCATGTTTTTAGGTTTAAAACTTTTGTATAGGGTTATAAATCATTATGGGTGAAATTATTTTATAATTTTTAGTTCGTTTTTTGTTTACCTATTGCTTTTTTTATTATTAAAAACAAATGCTGATGAAAATATTCTGTTTGACTTACAGATGGCGGCAACTATTGCTACCTATTTGGTCATCATCACCCAGTACCGTAAATTAGATTATGATAATGGAGCTTCAAAATAATTGTAATCATTTTGAAATTGCTATAAGTAGAGCTACTATTTAGAGTTCTGGCGTTGACACAGCTTTTGTAACTACCGTACTTGTGTGCTAATAGAATTAATGTTAAATGTACTGTAAAATAAAAATATTATGTGAGTTTGATGTATGTTTTCATGTACTTATTGAAAATTTCGTTATAGACCCTGTGCTTTATGTTTAAAAAAATATTAGCTTCTAAATATTCATTGTGCACATAATACAGGCTATTATGAGTTTGCACAGTTCATCATCATCATCATTATCATATCAGCCGCACGACACCCACTGCTGGGTATAGGCCTCCCCCACGGATCTCCACGACGGACGATCGGTCCTGCGCTGCCCGCATCCAGCAGCGCACCGCGACCTTCACCCTCACGTCGGTCCACCTTGTCGGGGGCCTACCCACGGAGCGTCAGTCGTCCGGTGCGCGCTTTCACAGTTCACAGTTACGTTTACAATACTCGATAGCGACTGTAGTATGCATTTTGGCAACAATCTGGCACAGTGCCTCTGGCAGCAACTACACTAAATTATAAGTTGTCATACGAATGTCAACTGCAGTTGCTATATAAACTCATAATTAATAATAATATAAAACAAAGAATAATCCTGACTTATAATATTTCTTTACACAATCATAATTTCTATCAAAGGACAACAGTCAGCACATAGCAAACAATTATCGTTTGCTTTATCTCAATTTATCACTTCTTGTAATGGTGTGATGTGTACCTATAACTAAAGAACAAACGATTTCAATCTTTAACAAATAAGGAGAATCATCAAGAACGGTTATTCCTACAAAACTATACTACCAAGTAGGTACAAGTTTGGTTGAGTATAAAAAACAATTACCAAATCAAACATAGGTAGGTAAGAGTCAAAATAATCTTTTTTTTAATAAAGTTCCAATTGTCAATATTTCCTATCTACCTGTCAGAACAATTTTGCCTAGAAGTATTTTATATGGTTATTATGCAAAACCGTGCCTTTTAAACACGTTTTTATTAGGTTGCTTTCGCGTTTATTTGTTTGTTTGTTTGTGTGTTTCTCCACAAAATTTACGAACGATTTTATCTTAACTTCCCGATGAGCTAGACTAGACTTAAAACTTTGAACATAGACCAGAACTAGAAGGCAATGCAATATTATGGTGTCATTGAGCTGATCTGATGATGAAGCCGGAAGAAACTAAAAACATTAAAACGGACTAGTAAAAACAGACTTAAAAAGTATTAAATAATTTTTTTCTTTAAATATTTTTTAACCCTACAGAAATTTTAAACCTAAAAACGTGGGGCGCATGCTAAAGACACTATGGATGATTCACGAGTTGTGTACTCTACTTTTTACCATTGACGGCGAGAAAAAAAAAATAGGTACATACCTAGCAGTACTTTATACTTAGTATTTATAGATGACCATCAGCTATTTTTAATGTCCCCACTGCTGGGGCACAGGCCTTCCTCATGGGTGGGAGGATGGGCCATAACCCGCCACGCGGGCCCAATGCGGATTGATGGGTGTTAACAACTGCAAATGCAGCCGGGACCAACGGCTTAACGTGCCTTTCGAGGCACGGAGGAGCTCGAGATAATACATTTTTGGTCACCCATCCCATGACCGACCCATGCGACCCATGCGTGAAATTAGAAGTTTTTCAATGACATAAAACAACCACGCTAAGAGAGAGATTACATGATCAGTCTGGCATCAGTCCATTTCATCAGTCTGTATAGACTTTGTATTTTTGCAGACTGACTATAGTACCAGACTGATGGAATGGACTGATGCAAGACTGAATATTCAATCTCCCTCTAATAGATAGAAAATAACCCAAAGATAAGACACTAAAAAGAACCTAATTAAATTTGGCGGGATAATTTTTTTTCTTTAATTTTATTGTGTAATGGCTCTATGGAATAGGTCCATAGCAGCCAGTAGGTATAGGTACTTTTTTGTTATATTCATGATGCGCGCTTGTTCCAAATTCAAATTATTTTTATTCACTCGGTGAATAAAATCGCTTATTATTCACTCTTATCTTTGAATTAAACGTATTTTTTAGAGTGGCGATGGTAAAAAATAATTTCTATAGACACATCTTAGAGCCATAGCAAACGTTAAGTTTCGTAGGTGTAGCAAACCTGAGGGCCTAGCCAAAGTAACATTCGCTAATCTTCGTTATCGCTTCGCTTTCGAAACATGTATGGGATTGACATAAGGTTTCGTTAACAATCGAACTTTAAAACGTCAAATCCATACATGTTTCGAAGCGAAGCGATAGCGAAAATTTGCAAATGTTACTTTGGCTAGGGGGGCTTGAGTTACGAAGGCGTAGATAATGGAAAGTTTCGTAGCTGTAGCAAACGAAGCGTAGCCATAGATAACGGAAGGTTTTGCAAACAGCAACACAGCAAAATGTAAAGTTTCGTAGCCGTAGCCGTAGCAATCGAAGTTTCGTACCCAAACGAAGCGCATCGTAGCCGTAGCAAACGTTATTTTGTAGCCGTAGCAAACTTAGTTTCTTACACATATCAAACTTATCGTAGCCGTAGCAAACTTATCGTCGTAGTCGGCAAATGTAAATTTTCTTAGCTGTAGCAAACGCAGTTGCGTCGCCATAGCAATCGTACTTTCATACCTGTAGCAAATGTAGAGTTCCGAATTTCGAATCTACATCATTATATCGGTATACATACTACATGCGTCACTCATTGCTGTTTGAGTCTGCAACTTGACGTAGCAAACAATTCCTAATGTTCGCTATTCATGCATTTCTTTTCGTTGTTCACTTTCACTGTACAGAGATATGAAGAAATCAAGCCAGAGAAAAGTACAGCCTCTTGGATGTTCTGTACCAGAATGTCCACTGTCGAAGCCTTTGAGTCTGGTGCTCCGCGTGTCGCAGCTGGTGGGGGTGGCGCCTCTTACCTTCAGGAGGGAGGGCGGCGGATGGACTGTCAGAGTCTCACCAACTCTGAGCACTCTGGCTTATATCGGCGCCGCGATTATAAGTAAGATTTTACGACGTTTAGATGCTAAGACAGAAGAGACCTTGCGAATGGAGCCGCTTTTCTCGGGTTTATGTGCTGGAATACACACGCAGATAGAGCTTTCCAATCCTTGGGTTGTATAATTTTTGCTAGCTATAATTTGGTCGTGACTGGAGTCCTTTGGTGTGTGTATACCGTGCGAGAAAATCACTCAAGAGACTTTAAAAAGTGTTTTGTTAGATTATCTTATAGAGTCAGCACTGGGGCTTAAAATGTGAAAGATAATAATTTTTCCACCATGCTTTTTTTATTTTATTTTATTTATTTATTGTTCAAGACATGTTACATACAGATTCTATTATACATTTACTCACTAGCAAAACCACTAGGGTTTGTGATGCCCATGAGAGTTCGCAAGTTTTGAGCATTATATGCTAAACTACAAAAACCCTTGTTTCGTTTTTTTTTTTTAAATGTTTTTTTTTCTCATTTTACTTGATAGATAGATAGATAGATAAATCGTTTATTGCTGCTTTTTAACACACATATAACATAATTTTCATAAAAAAATTAAAGATACAAATACAACAAAACATGATCTTATATAATATGTGTGCAGCAGCAACAGGGCCAAGGCTCAGCGTAGTATTCGCTGAAAGCAAAAAACGCCGATTTTCAGCCATCACCCTATGGCGAATGGTGATACGCGGGTAGCAGAAAAAAAATGAATAATAAACTTATTTAGGACTAATAAATATAAAAGCATCGTAATTTAAACCTAGTATGATAAAAAATATTTTAGGGTATGCACTATGTTATTTACCTTATAGAAGTTGTACATATATAAAAGAAAATAAATCATAATTATACTTAAACATAATATGGAAAAGGAAACGAACTTGCTTCGTTCTTCTATTCAACGTCTGTGCTTTATTGCAGCGATAACATCTCTAACCACTTTGGCGATGGTAGACCACCAGTTGCTTATGATCGATAACTTCACAGTCTATGGTGATATCTCATCGTTGTCAGTATTCGTCGTTATAACCACAACATACAGCGTCGTTGTGCTCACCGCACCTAATCGTATGAAAACCCTCATTCAATGTTTAAGGAACATAGAAAAGGTAAATAAAACGTCTTTTTTGACGATCGTGTCGCAGAATATAAGAAAAACTAAGTATAGGCACGGTAATGATATCAATAGAGTATTGCATTGCAACTCGGACCTATTCTTGAAATAAGTTATACTACCACATCATTAAGGTAGTTCACACAGTTCACTCCCAAATCATAGTGGTTTGTGGTACTTTCAGAATAACTTGAAAACTACTGAATCAAATTATTTTTTTTAAATTTGGGACCATTTTGAGAGTTAACATAATGTATATTTGAATAATTTTAATCGGTCCAGCCGTCTTTTTTGAAGATGGTGAAAAAGGTAGCTTATGTCCTATCCTATTGCAAGCCCTACTCTATCTCTGTACCAAATTTCATCTAAATCGGATCTTTAGTTTAGGCGTGAATGCGTACCAGACAGACAGACATAGTTAGACGTTTCCCGTCTGAGTATTGATCTGGTGCGAGTCGTATTTTTTCTAGTATATTATTTAGTATTGTTTAAAAATAGCATTGTGAATGCTAAAATCTCAAATTTAAAAATTATATAGCTATTTCATCTTAATCAATTGTCAAAATATCTGCAAAGATATTTCAATTGAATGTCGAGGTAATTCCTCACATTGGTGAAATAACGCTGGCTTGCAGCGTAAGAGTAGGATATACTAGAAGAAATTCGACGATGTCACCGGTGACTCGGTAGCTCAGCGGTCAGAGCATTGGACCGGATATCCAAAGGTCGCGGGTTCGTTTCCCGTCTGAGTATTGATCTGGTGCGAGTCGTATTTTTTCTAGTATATTATTTAGTATTGTTTAAAAATAGCATTGTGAATGCAAAAATCTCAAATTTAAAATTATATAGCTATTTCATCTTAATCAATTGTCAAAATATCTGCAAAGATATTTCAATTGAATGTCGAGGTAATTCCTCACATTGGTGAAATAACGCTGGCTTGCAGCGTAAGAGTAGGATATACTAGATGAAATTCGACGATGTCACCGGTGACTCGGTAGCTCAGCGGTCAGAGCATTGGACCGCATATCCAAAGGTCGCGGGTTCGTTTCCCGTCTGAGTATTGATCTGGTGCGAGTCGTATTTTTTCTAGTATATTATTTAGTATTGTTTAAAAATAGCATTGTGAATGCAAAAATCTCAAATTTAAAATTATATAGCTATTTCATCTTAATCAATTGTCAAAATATCTGCAAAGATATTTCAATTGAATGTCGAGGTAATTCCTCACATTGGTGAAATAACGCTAGCTTGCAGCGTAAGAGTAGGATATACTAGATGAAATTCGACGATGTCACCGGTGACTCGGTAGCTCAGCGGTCAGAGCATAGGACCGGATATCCAAAGGTCGCGAGTTCGTTTCCCGTCTGAGTATTGAAGGGATAGGTACCTTTAGTGTAGTCTTTTTAACCGACTTAAAAAAAAAGTAAGGTTTTCTGTTTGACCTGTATGTATGTATGTTTCTCCGCGATTATCTCACGTTTGGCTGAGCCGATTTTTCTACCCAATAATATACCTACACTACCTAATACAGAATGTACTTACACTAAAAATAAAAAAAATAAAAATTTGTTCAAAAAACAAAAAAAACCGACTTCAAAAACCTGCCTCTAAAAAGCAAGAAATAATATTCAAATCATTAGATACGCATTATCATCGTTATAATTATTGAAGTTACGCATTATTGAAGTCGGGTGGGGCTTTTATAATAAAATTATTGCAAAAAAATCGGATTAAAAACATTATTAACGCACGTTTTTAGTCCGATTTTTTTGCAATAATTTAGTCCGTTTTAAAAACGTGTTTTTAAAAAAGATTTTTTTTCAGTGAATTATTATTTTCTGCTTTTTAGTTAACGAGCTAAGACTAAAAAAATATACCATCTCCTATCGGAGCACTCGTCAAGACGATTCAAACGAGCCTGTTCTCGATGGGGTTGCATGGTTTTATAACAGAGTCCCAGTGGCCTTCTTCCAGCTCCATCATCAGACCCTGGAAACTATTTTCAAACAAAGTACTTGTCAAGACGATTCAAACGAGCCCAAACTCAATGGGGTTGCATGGTTTTATTACAGAGTCCCAGTGGCCTTATTCCAGCTCCATCATCAGACCCTGGAAACTATTTCCAAACAAAGGACTCGTCGAGACGATTGAAACGAGCCCAAACTCGATGGGGTTGCATGGTTTTATTATAGAGTTTCTATGGCCTTCCTCCGGCTCCATCATCAGATCCTCGGACACTATTTTCCATTAAAGTACTCGTCAAGATGATTCAAACGAGGCCAAACGCGATGGGATTGCATGGTTTTATTACCGAGTTTCAGTGGCCTTCTTCCGTCTCTGTCATCAGACCCTGGACACTATTTCCCGACAAAGTACTTGTCAAGACGATTCAAACGAGCCCAATCTCGATGGGGTAGCGTGGTTTTATTAAAGAGTTCTTGTGTCCTTCCTCCGGCTCCATCATCAGACCCTGGAAACTATTTCCCAACAAAGAACTCGTCAAGACGATTCAAACGAGCCTAAATTTGATGGGATTGCACGGTTTCAATATTGAGTTCCTATGGCATGGCCTTTCGGCTTCATCATCAGACCCTGGATTTCATCTCCCATTAGAGTACTCGTCAAGTCGATTCTAACGAGCCCAAACACGATGGGGTTGTATGGTTTCATCATAGAGTTCCTGTGGCTTACTTCCGGCTTCATCATCAGATCAGCTCAATGACACCATAATATTGCATTGCCTTACAGTTCTGACCTATGTTCAAAGTTTCAATCTTTCTTCGATGAGTCTCTAGCTCATCAGGAAGCTAGGATAAAATCGTTCGCAAACTTTCTGGAGAAACACACAAACAAACAAACAAATGAGAAAGCAACCTAATAAAAACGTGTTAAAAAAAGGAAGTTGTACTTCCCGTACCTACGTACGGTCGGTACGTTCGTACCCCACACGACTTCAATAGACGTTATTATAACGATGATAATAATGCGTACCTATCTAATGATTTGAATATTATTTCTTGCTTTTTAGAGGCAGGTTTATAGAAGTCGGTTTTTTGTTTTTTAAACAATTTTTCAGCATGCTGTCGAATGAAATTTTCGCCGCCTTTTAAAAATAGGGCCCCTGGACTAACTACTTGGTTAATTCAGTGCTATCAGTGGCGTTCGTGAACAGACGCATTTTAAAACCGGGGGGTTACTCCCGAACGTGATCGAAAATCTGAGATCGAATAAAATTGTTATAGAGTAAACGTCAAAACGGTACAATGGAAACCATGGAAACCGTTTTCGAAGTACCAAAATAACAGATTTTTGAAGTTTGTTTGATCCTGATGTGAACATAATCTCGTTAATACCCGTCGAGAGTAGGAAGGTCTTTGTTGCCGCAAATAAAACACTGATTTTCGGCGAGCAGCCCCCCTAGTATGACCACCGAAACACGATATATATCGGGTGATATAGCATTTTATCGACATTCAACTGTCAAATTCAATTGAGGAGCGTCGAAACAAAAACCGATATATCACATTTTGAAAAAAAAAATGTTTATGATGGCAACTGGTTGTTCTCGTACATATCTTGCTCTGTGGTTAACGTAACCTGGTCAAAAACTGCCAAATCCGCTCTAGATCTGGCTCCGAAATACCCGAATCTGAACAAAAACCGATAAATACACTAATCGTACTAAACAACGATGGCGATCGGAAAAGATACCGATAAATCCCTACCATTTTTTCAAAGAAGCGTTTTATCAAATACCGATATATCCTACAGTTTTTTGGTTGGTTTGGTCAAAAACCGATATATCCATTTTATGTTTTTTTATAACACAACAGGTATTACAATCACGAATGCAGAATTTAGGTTTCCAAAGAGTGGTGCTAACACCAATAAAATGATATATTTCGTTTAACTCTAAATTAGAAAACCATCAACTTGGCCAGTTTTTTACGTTTTTCCACAAAAAAGATAAATGTGACTTGTCGGTTTTTGTTCTGACGCTCCTCAATTGTCTTTTGACAGTTTCGGTGGTGGTCATTCTAGGGGGGCTGCAATGCAATGCATTACTACTCAGATTGGTATCTCCGGGACTTCTCTCATCTACCATTTCTGAGTTATTTTATTTTATTAATCTTTTTTAATTTCGTAGGTAAAGACCACCTTGAATAACACTTCCATTAAAAGATATCCGAAACTAAAGATAGCAGTTATATTGTACATCCTTTATGGCGTGTTAACAATGGCAATAGAGATGTGGTCAGTATATGTGTATGAGAAAAACAACTGTAAGTACCCTACTTAATATTTACGATAATTGTGCTCCTCTGACAAAAATTTTAACTCCCTTAGTATCAAAATATCTTGTGTTTATTTTTGTGTAAAACTAACAGCTACTGCAGAATATTTTAACAATTAACCTAATGTAAGAAGCCTCGGAAATAACTCACAAACTATTTGTATCTCAACTGCGTATATTAAAAGTGTAATAATTACAACACCAAACTTATTGGCTACCAAACTTATTTTTCGGGATGATCACCCCATTAACAAAACTTATCGTGAATATCGAAATCAAAACTTATTGCGAACATGTACAGTCTATTCGCTTTTGGATTTTCCAAATCAAAACTTATTACGAACATGTACAGTCTGTTCGCTTTTGGAAAATCCAAATCAAAACTTATTGATCTTAAAAGACCCTTCGCTTTTGCATATCCAAATCAAAACTTATTACGAACATGTACAGTCTGTTCGCTTTTGGATATTCAAAAACAAAACTCATTTGCGAACCGAAACTTATTGGTCTTACGACCGTTCGCCTCTACTGCCCGATCCAGAATCCCCCATCAGTCGTGCCGCCAAGCTGAACCTTACACTCGACCATCCTGATGACGCGCGTGTCTAGTGAATGCAAATCCGTATCTGTTTCAAAATCCGGATTTTTTAAAACGGATTTCGGTTAAATCCGGATTATCCGGATATTTCGGATTAAAAAAAAATTTTTTTAATTTAAAAATCAATAACTCTGTCCTTATAAATACACTTATGTCATCACACGATGTCACACACAAAAAAATATTTTAAATAGCCATGAAATATGGCTATATATGAAAGATATTTTTACCATTAATGTTTAGTGACCGCTACAGCTGGCGTGTACACGGCGTAATCTGGAGGTCCAATGGACAATACGACAAAAATATTTTGTCAAAATAAAAAAAACCATTTCTAGATTTGCAAACATAAATGGTTTAAGAGCCCTATCACATTTTTTCGTCGAAATTTCGATTTTGACGGATTTTAGCGATACAACCTAGAGAAACCTTTGGGTCTACTAAATACATTTATATGTGTCCGCGACAAAAAGTAATATGATGATTCACTGGACAGTTAAAGGGTTAGAATTAGAAAGGAAAATGAAAGTTGGTGAACGATTTCTTAGAGTCAACTTTGAACATACACAGAAAGACAAACAAGTACAAACAACAAATAAAAGTATGAAATTTGATTTTTTTATGAAGTAAAGATTATTATGATATAATTTTTACGTAATAATAATAATGTATCTAGGAGAAATCCACAGTTTATTCTGAGCGTTTTCAGTAGTTTTATGGTTTTTGATTGGATTTTTTTTTCACATATTCTATACATAATTTCAAAATTCCGAGGCCGCTATGAACTATTCGACTATATAAGAGTTAACATTAATTTTTTTTCATTTCAATTGTTTAGCACAGTTGTTCAATCCATGAGCTCAAAAAAGTGCCTTCGCGCATTTTATGAAAATCTTTCTCTGCAATTTCGGGTTTAATTATAAAGTTAAGCAAATTTTCAAAAAAGCGAGGCCGCTATGAACTATTCCAATAGCTATTCTGCACCATTCAATAAGTCAAAAGTGTAAATGTATTTTTGTTTCTGAGATCGATAACGCCAAAATTGGCCATTTTACGCAAAAATCACAGTCGAAATGTAATATGCCTCTTAAGAATTTTTAAAGCAATATTTATGGAAAAAAATAAACAAATTGTAAAAAACCCTTTGTGGCGTCACAGCTCGACGAACAAACACTTACACCTTTTCTCTTGTACCACATAAACACATAAAAAAATAGGTCACTCAAAATGTGACATTAAGAGATGGGCAAAAGATCCGTTTAAACCCGACCATTGGGTTTTACCGAAAATTAGGGTCGAAATTAATTAAATAGATGTTTTTAACTTTTTAGATTTTATACATTCACAATGCTATTTTTATATTAATATTTTTTCTAATATTTTTCAATTATATTATAATCTAAACAGATGTTATGCAATAAGTTGTTTTTAAAATGAAGATGATTGAATTTACAACTCAAATTACAATAGTAATTTATTGTTTAGTCGCATTTCCATTGTATTTGACTGAAAAATAAAATACTTTTTGTTTTAATCAAAAGATCCGCAAGGCAAATGTATTATGCTTATGAAATAAAATACTTTGATCTTAGTATCAAGGTGGTTTTGTTGAATGGTTTTGATATGATTTTATTTTTTCTGCCATAACAGCACCTTTGCAGTTGCTGTGGTCACGGATAGACTTGCGACTAAAACTTACGACATAAAAATACTAGTCTCATTCAATCGCTTTTGCACTGTGATCGTGTAACAAATCCTATGTTCTTGGGTCACTTTAGTTTTCAAATTACATTTGTTTTCTTCCCTCCTTACTTCTAAATCAAGAGTTAACAATTTTAAGCATCGTGGGTTTTTCAAAAACTTTAATTTTGTTTTTTTTTATTGGTCTTATATCAATAATAATATGCAAGGATTCTGACAAAAGCGTTAAAATGTCTTTTTAAAAAAGACCCGGTTTTTACCCTTGCCCATCTCTAGTCACATTGTTTGACAGTGACAGCGTTTCCCGCGTGTTTTCTGAATTAATCACTACATAGAGGCCGCGTTCCGAATCACACTCACAGCGCTGTTAGCGCGAATCCGACCAAATTAAAAAGTCACAAAATATTACATAAATAGGGTATTTGTGTACCTACTTAATTTAATGGATTATAGGCTAATTAGGCTTTAGAAATAGAAATATTTTCTTCGCAGTAGGTACCTACCTTAGTAGGTAGATACCTACTGCGAAGAGTTTGTGAAAAGTGGTCATCCAGATTACGCCATGTAAGCGCCAGCCACAACGGCCACATGACCGAAAAAATATTCAAACATTTACAATGACAATTAAAAAAATATTTCCGGTTGTCTAGAAGAAATCGTTCTTAGCGATAATACCGCCATGTTTAGCACTGTAAGTTTTGTTGTTAATTCATTTTTATATTTATTTTTTGGTGTTAAAATAAAGTATTAGCTAATCTAAAAAAATTTCTTAAAGATAAAGTCAATTTCACGAATATTAAAAATATTTGTCTGTTTATTTCAATTTAAAGTTCTCCCCTGTAATAAAAAATAAACTTTATTTGTGTAAGGGCTGATTTTTCAATGCCCAGATAAAGCTTTATTCGATTGATAACGTATTATGCCGCCACATTGAAAATAATTGTCATATGATTGTTTGTCAAATTTTTTAATGACTTTTATGTTATTCGGATTATAATTTAACTGACTGATATCTGTTATCTGAGGATTGAAAAATTAGCCATAAATGAAATTAAAATAATCATCAGTCTATGATTCACGTCCGATTTGCGAATAACGAAACGTTAATAAAATAATGAATATCTACATTAAAAGACACTCTGAAGACCGAAGCTAAGGATCGTAGACTCTTTATAAAATTAAACATACAATAGGGAATATGCATAAGTCACCGATTTTGATGAATTTGAGCTTGATCGCTGCGGACACTTATAAAAACATGATGGAACAGGAAAAATTAAAAAAATGTATAATCCTAGTTTTATCACACGATGAAATCAGGGGAAAATAACGATTTTTTTTTTCATTTTCGGATATAATACACTTTACAGTCAGATAGAATATCGAATAAGAAACAATAGTTTGTATGACACATATGTACTTAAACGCAAAATTTAGGGAGATAATTGAAGATTATTGGCTAACTCTATCCAATAAATAAAAAAAATAAAATAAAACTCCATATTAAACGCGCCGAAACACACCTGAAACGTGATGTGTGACGTCACCGTTTTATATGGAGCGTTTTCGGCGGGTGCTGCTGCGCGCTAACTTTAAGTAACTATATCACGAGAAAAAAACGCAAGAGAAAAGTTTTAATATTACAGTTAACTTTCTCACGCATTATACTTTTGATTAAGATTTAAAAAAAAAATTGATGCATATTCCCTATTTACAAAAGTACCGTTTGTTAAGTATTAAAGATGTTCTAAGTGAAATAGTCCAGTGAAATCAGTTGCTATTCGCCCAGTTGCTGTTCGCTGAATTGCTCTAAGTGAAATACTTCTGAGAAAGTATTTTTTTGTTATAATTTGTTATTTTTCGTTTGATTTAATTTTCAAATCCGGATTTGGAAGTATAGTAAAAATGAGCGGATATCCGGATTTTTCGGATAACGGATTATCCGGATTGCATTCCCTACGCGTGTCCCTACGCGCGCACCCGGTGGAACCTTACACTCGGCGACACGAAACAATCTCTCTTGTCAATATCTCTTGTCAATCTCTCTTGTCAATATCTCTTGTAAATCTCTCTTGTCAATATCTCTTGTCAATATCTCTTGTCAATCTCTCTTGTCAATCTCTAAACAATTGTCTTGAATGTATTCTTATTATATCCATCGTTATCAATGTTTCAGGCCAAGTCACGATGAGGATCTCTTCTAATTCCTCTCGCTCTCTTTTGGCCTGAAACAACACAAATAAATCTATAGTTAAATCAGCTTAAACTGTTATAAATTGATTGTTATCTATGTACATCTTTAAAACTACAATATACATATTAAGACTCGGACATGTTGTCATCATCGCTTGTGTCACCCCTAGCATCAATATCATTGTCATCATCTATCTCAACTCAAGTGACGCTACGTGTTCCCACGTTTACTGAATCGAGAAATTCCTATTTTTTTACTTAATAAGAATTCAAGGAGCTGATCAGGGCCTTGCACTTGACCGCATAGTTCTGTCACTAATGTCGTGGATAACGCAGTCAACTGCTTTCCTGCCGTGAATTACGCATTGAATTGATAAAGCTATCTGCTCGTAGTACCTAATTGTTTTCAATCAATTCATTGGGCCCACTCTGTCGTTTGAGCATGTCCTCTAAAAGTTGCTCGCAATTCTGCTCGCAGGGGAACGCGTTGCTTATCTTAAGGGAAACGTCAAAAATTGCCACTTTGATATACCTAATGCAATAGGTCGTGGAAAGATCCTAGAGATCTGAAATTAAGATATATATTTCTTTATCTTTCTCCAGACACGTATCTTTAATCAGAAATTCGCCTCAGTGATTTTGACTCGATACATTTTTATTTCAAAAATACCTCTTAAAAATTCTTAAGTTCGAAATTATTTAGAAACAACATTAGGTATTTAAGCCAAAATTGCTTCAAATAATTTGTATCATCAATATTCACAATCGTGTAGAAGCATTTCTCTTTAATCTCTATAGTTATTCACTACGAATTGATTTAGCTATCTTTACGCCAAATCTGCAGAATTGGTCTCGCGCCCGCGCGCGTTGTTTTCTCATTGCTATTTCGCTTTACAATTTATTTTTAACATAGCCCCTTTAATCTGCCATTCTTCCGAATAGTTACTATAGTAGTATTGAGTTACGACTGTCATACTATGTTTTTGCTAGTCCCGCTAATTTGAATTGCAAACACTAAATTCTTCTCATCCCATCCATAAATCTCAGCACACTCGATACCTAAGTATAAAATTCTACTCAACTCACTACCAGATTACATCAGAAAATCTCAGACTCTCAATTCCTCTCGAGGTAAATCAGACATAAATATAGACAACATATAGACATAAATCTCAGCACAATCGTTACCCAAGTATAAAATTCTACTCAAAGGTCGCCTGGAAGAGATTGCTGCTTAGCAATGAGGCCGCCTCTTGTATACTTTCTTCTTTGTATTTTTGACCTCTTTGCTGTAATATTTTTACTTGTGCGAAACAAAGCGTAATTCATATATTAAACTTGATTGCCCTGCCGTTGACTATACCAAGTACGTTTAGCAGCAATACCGTAATATTTAAGTGTTGAAAACATATAAAGGTTAACTTAAAATTAAGTCAGCTTTATAGTAAGCATTTACTTAATAGCTTAACTACTTATTACATGTGAATCAGTCTTATGTAATTTATTTAATCAGGCAATCAACAAAAATGTTTTCGAGTATTGTAGCATTATTAAAATAACAATAATATTAGACTAGTTATTAAAATAGCTACTTTAAAAGTATAATGTTTTACTGAAAAAGTTACCAGAATGGTTTTTTTTACAACTTAACTGTACTTTAGCTTGCGGTTGTAACTTGTCAATAGCTCACAAAATACTCTGCTCCAATAGCACTTTTGTAAATCTGTACTATCACTCCTCAAATATTACTACTCTATAACCCATGAATCACTTTAAGCTCTAAAATTCTGAGCCCAAAATAAGGTAAATAAGGGAGTTATAACACGCTATACCACCAATTGTTAGAGCCTTTATAGCAACTTAGTTTTATAAAATTCAACTATAGAAAACTCCCAAGCCACATAGTCCTATTACCAAAATCTTAGTTGGGTATATAACCATCTAAACAAAAACAAAAGATCAACCACCCAACTAACAATTTAACGACCTACAAACGTTATTTTATTACCACTGGTCGCAAAATCTAGGTCGCACTAACGTTATAATAACGTTTGCTAAACGCGAAAAGGGCCCCATTTATAGGTTTGCGTTTTAAACATAAAATATTTATTCTAAAAATTATGTTTTATTCTTAAAATGTCAGCCATGTTGATTTTGTCACACACACTCTTTATGACGTTATAAAGACAAAAAGTAGTTTTAAGGTTATTAGAAGGCCAAATAAAAACCATACAATACGCCATTTTATCAAACGTTTGTAAATATGGCGGCCAAGTTGTTTAAAGTCATAAAACATGACTCAAATGTGAGTATATGGTTAAATAAAGTCAGAATTAAATTAAATGAATATCACGTAATATAAAGCTTATATTTGAGTCGTAAATAAACAACCAAGTCATTTAAGTGTCCCAAATTGACAAACAAAATAGTGATAGTTTTGTAAAGGTAAAAACGTGTGTACAATTGCTACATTATATAAAGGTCGTATATAGGTTTTCCAAATACCTAATTTGGTCACTTAAAAACTTTTAACGGACTTTGACGTTAGTATGACGTAACGTCGTATACCTAGTTCACCAACGTTGATATTATGACCAGTCTAATTATGACATATTCATCGCACGACTTAAAAGTTAAATTTAAGATGTCTATACGACTTAGCAATCATCTCATTGCTATTATAAGACTGCT
The DNA here is from genome assembly GCA_928269145.1 of Agriphila tristella. Classification (NCBI taxonomy): domain Eukaryota; kingdom Metazoa; phylum Arthropoda; class Insecta; order Lepidoptera; family Crambidae; genus Agriphila; species Agriphila tristella. The sequence goes on from OV743445.1 coordinate 23,185,397, forward strand.
ATGCAATTAAAGTAAAAGTTAGAACTAATATGATTATTATTTTTATCCTTGTTGGGCAATATTATAGCCAATCCATATCCTTTTATTTATCCATCCATCCATATAGTCAACATCCAATCAAAATAATATCCAAAGTAGTCTCGAACTCCTTTTTCGAGAACACACTTTAACAATCAATCCATTTAACCAATATCCAAGATAATATCCAAATTAGCCTCAAAATTCCTTATCAAGGACGTACTTCAACAATCTTTCCCTATCAAAATAAACCAATCAACTATTTTCTAAGCAGGTCAAGTCAAGACACAGACCCATCTATTCTTGTGCTTTGGCTTGATGGCCGGAATGGGAGGATGTCTTTAATTGATTGAATTACATTTCTAAACGAAAAAGTAGGGTTACATGACCTGTTTGAGTGGTGGTGTCCCTTGGAGCCCTCGCGTATGGCAGCCTGCTGCAGCTCAGGCTCTCCGGGCGGCAGGCAGCGTGCTGCGGCTCCGGCTCTCCCGGGGCCTGGAACCTCTGGCGGCAGGCGGCCCGGTGCAGCTCCGGTGATCCCAGCGCCTCGCCTCGTCATGTGGCGAACGGCACTAGCTCCTTCGCCGGTGCTGCTCAGCGCCACGCTCTGCTCGCAGGTCCATCTTCATCAAGCACAGCCGCTGGTGCTTCTGTTTCAGAGCGTGCTCACGCTCTCGTAGTCTGCGGCCGTGGCCCCGGCTGCACCTGCGGCTACGTCGGCGTGTGCCCGCGCTCGCAGGCTCAGCTTGCTCTGCGGCTGCTTGCCCTGCTGCGGTTCCTGCTTCGCCTGGAGCGTGACCGATCTCGTGTTGGAGTCCTTAAGCTCCATTGGTCATCAACTTCTTCGAGCGCATTGTCCATGACCTGGAACTCAGTGACAGGGAAAACAGTTAGATCACACTTATTTTATTTCACTATAGTTATATAGTTTAAACACTTTAAACCTAAATCTATTAATATAGCAGCGATCAAACAGACAAACGTGGATAGCAATTTTCGTTTTATAATATTTAGAAACTAGGTACAGTAACTTTTTGGTTATTGAATCGGCCTATGTCCATCAGTGGACATGTATGTATAGCCTGTAGATATCAATATTAAATAACGTCAATATTCGCCAAATTAAATTTTGCGAAACAATTTCATCTGAAATGTTAATTTGTCAAATCACCTTAAATGACTGTCGGCGGTTCGAAGTGTCACTGATTCAGTTTCATAGTAAACAACTCAACTTATGTACCTCTACCAGGGACCCAAATCTCACGCAGATAATAATTGATACACAGAGTCGACTTGTAAATGCATGCTTTTCTGTACACATAATTATTCAAGTTTGAGATAAACTGGTCCATGTTGACCACACAAAAATTTTTTACTGACGGGAGATCGAACCCGCCACACTTTCATCATAGGAAGCAGAAAATATCCGTCATGTAAACGTAGGTAGTGTGAGTTACATCTATAGTGTTCGTAAACTCACTTGTTTAAGGAGAATGAGAAGGTCCAACACTTTAATCCTGCACTTATAAAAAAAAACGATTAGAGCGAAATTGAGCGAATTAACTATTCCGCATTCAAACAATTAAATTGAGCTTCGATTGTAGGATTGAATTATGTTTGAGTTTGACTGTAAATATTACCATAGGTACTTATGTTCGTTCTCAGGTGTTCAGGATGTAACAAGAACCCGCCTTATCAATGTTTACGTTCCCGGCCGAGGCCGGCCACGTAGCTAAGATGATGTCACGGGTACCTAGCTTGGTATTCTTTAGTTTTAAAGAAATTAAGTACCTATGTGAAATATTTTTTAAAGTGATAGTGCGGTGCCTAGCCAACAACTGTGCAAAGAACAATGACCACTTCCCATACAAGCGTTGACCTGTCAAATAGCTTTTTTTTTAAAAATAGATGTATGATAATAATAAAAATATATTTAAGTAGTTACTATGACTCTAGAACACTAGTATTTATTGAATTTAAATTTGACAATCACAAACATATGTGATGGTAAAATAAATAATGTTCTATTTATACTAATTTCGATTTCAATTTATTTGCATTCCAAAATGTTACAAAGTGTTACTAAATGTTACTATTGTCAATCTTTATTATTAGTTTACTTTCTTTCGGTATTGCATACATATTAATTTTTTTTTAGTTAACTATTTATAAATAACAAAAAAAAACAATGTTATGTGCTATATCACTTTTATACATATACATAGATTCTATACATATAGATGCATAAGAATAAGTCACTTTTATTTATTCGTATGAAATAGATACAGTTGTTAAAGTTAACATTTGGCAGGACAGAAATGGGCGTCCTTCTTTAAATAAAGAACAAATACACAGAATAACTAATAGTCAATTCCTTCACCACTTTTATAAAGTTTCAAATTATAAATAGGTACTTAGGCGTGATGTACTTACACAGTTTTGCGTAGAGATCCCACTTGCTGAAGTGTAAGAAGCCTCGGAAATAACTCACAAACTATTTGTATCTCAACTGCGTATATTAAAAGTGTAATAATTACAACACCAAACTTATTGGCTACCAAACTTATTTTTCTGGATGATCACCCCATTAACAAAACTTATCGTGAATATCGAAATCAAAACTTATTGCGAACATGTACAGTCTATTCGCTTTTGGATTTTCCAAATCAAAACTTATTACGAACATGTACAGTCTGTTCGCTTTTGGAAAATCCAAATCAAAACTTATTGATCTTAAAAGACCCTTCGCTTTTGCATATCCAAATCAAAACTTATTACGAACATGTACAGTCTGTTCGCTTTTGGATATTCAAAAACAAAACTCATTTGCGAACCGAAACTTATTGGTCTTACGACCGTTCGCCTCTACTGCCCGATCCAGAATCCCCCATCAGTCGTGCCGCCAAGCTGAACCTTACACTAAGTACACGTTTTCACATACAGAAAAAACTAATAATTAATATGATAATATCAAGTCTTTTTTATTTTCAGTTGGCATGATGTGTTTGAACTGTACCTGTATCATTCAAGCGTTCATTATTTTCCTAGCTGTTTTACAATTTGCGATGATCGTAGTAGAGGTTAATGCTGTACTTCAGGATACTAATGATGCTCTTTTACAACTTTTACTCGAAAAGCAAGGTAATGTTAAAGGTAGGTAAATATGTCAGCGGTAAAAGGGATGTTACAATGTTTATGGATTGGGTACCTACTATTTTAAAAGGGCTTTTTAATAAGTAAAAAAATACAATATTAATACTTCCCGCTTGACATAGCTTTAAAACAATTAAAGGTCTCAGCTTAATTTCTAACTTGTAATGTGTGCCTCGGGGTTTACACCGCGGCCCTCAACTGTTTAATATTTATATTAACCTTGAACTACCTAATCAGATTATTTTTTATTGCAAGCAACATTGCTTTGATAACCTTCTTTATCAAGACTTAATAAGACTTTAGTGTCATGGTTAATAAGTGAATTGAGTATTATTTCAGTGGAGTGCAAAATAAAGACCTCTGCTGAAACTGTTCAGAAAGTTTCAATAGTGCACAGAATCATTTGTGATGTCATAGAAGATTTCAACAGGAGCAATGGTTGTGTCATAGTGGCTACATTGCTGATGAGTCTCATGGATCTTATACTAATGACATATACATTAGTAGGCACTGATCTCCGTAAGTAGCCTTAGCGAAACGAACTCCAAAGAGGCGAGTTGTTTTTCGACATATGTAAGACTGGTGGCCCCCTTAGTCACTTGACCCAAAGTTAGGTCAAGTGGCTGAAGGTGCCACCAGCCACTGCTAAAGGTGGTACAGTCATGCTCGTTAGGCCTTGACATATTTAAAGATGACTCATGCACCGTGTAGGTGCCGAGTCTGCGCCGAAACTGCGCAGTAGCACGATCCCATTGTTGTCTCTGTCAGACATTAATTGTTGTTCGTTGCATAGCATTGTCGGTTCGTCGTTCCGTGCAGGTAACTGAAAATGTAGAACAGTTAATAAGAAATTAGGAAAGCAGTTGTTATTTTGCGCCTTTTCCGCCAATTTTTCACCATGCAGCTGTCAGAAAAGGGTGTGAATTAAATGGTTAGAAAAATATTCGTAAGGTACTTGATACAAATAAGGCCAACCTTATGGGCCTACACCATTGACTTCTATATATTCCACTAGACTGGCTGCTGTCAAACTGTCCTTGTGCCTATTTGATTTCCGCCATTTTGGCGCTGTAGGACGTAGCGTGAGCATAGCGTGAGGGACATGGTACTAAAGTCTGGTGTCATCATGGCAACCATTTTCATTGTAGTTACGTCAGATAGTTCCTTAGACAGACGCTAGAGGCGTTTCAAATAGGCACAAAAACTTTGCTGTCAAATCATACAGACAGCCAGTCCAGTTAAATAGAAAAAAAATCATGTCAGTGGCCTACACACATAACCGCGCGGTGCCGCAGAAATGACTTCACACTTGGTGTCTACAGTTTTAGTCCGACCTCGGACACTCCATACCATAGTAGGTACTTGTTGTATAGTCTATGGTGCTGTAAAACCACCGCGTTGTAACCAAACTACCTAATTACAGAAATGACGTTTCTTCATTTATTTATAACAAAATATTAATGAAAAAAGACTAAATCAAACCAAAAAACACCAAAAACAAATATGGGTCTTTGCCTATGAAATTGCCGATATTTTGACACATACAGAGAATAATAACTTCTATGATTTAAAATATCCTTACTATAGTATTATAAATGCGAAAGTCCGTTAGTTTGTTTGTTTGTAACGTAGTAATTTCTCAAGTATTCAAAAAACATATTTTCGTTCATACTTAATACTTTCGCGAAAAGTACTCTCCATCAGGATTCATAACTTTGTTAAGTGGATGTAGGTAGGTACCCAATATCTTCTCTGTCGACGTTTATTCAATTTGGCGTAATGTCTACACAATAATAAAAGAGCTACTTATTCGTTTATTGCGATCCATTGTAGTCACCGCAACGCACCGCAAAAATTTGCGTTGCGTTGCGGTGCGGCGCCGCAACGCCGTCATGTGTGTAGGCCCTATTTGAAATGCTTATAATTCAATCAATATTATAGGTTACTAGGTAATAAAATCATGGTTAATTATTAGCTTCTTTCATTCTTTAATTGTAGGAATCTAAGAAAAAAATTCGTATTTTTATAAATTGCAGCTGAGAGTTTCAAGAGGTTGACAAATACAATAAGGGATTCTAATTGGATATTTTTTTACACTTCACGGTTTCTCTTGCTTGTAGAGCCGTGCCATGCCACACACTGTAAGGTAAATACTTTTCCGTTTTTACTATGTTTTAACCATATTAAATTCTAAAAGCCTCACCACTGAGGAACTGGCTATCTTAGCTCTAACTGCCGGAACAAAACAATATTAAATTGTTTTTATGGCGTCAGGTTTAGGTAAGATGGTGGTAGCTAACCAGGCGGACTTGAAATAAGCCCTATCACAAACCAAACCGAGTACAAAATGTACCTCTCTTTTGGGAATCAAACTCGGGACCCCACGTCTTACACGGGTGGGCAAACCACTAGACAATAGAGGCAGTTGAAAGCTAACCTATAGTTTGTTTAAAAGTGGTTAAACCGATTTGATAATCATGCGTATATTTACGACCATCAGCCATTTTTAATGCCGCCACTGCTGGGGCACAGTCACAGAATATATAATAGTACTAACGTGCACAGGCCTTCCTTATGGGTGGATAAGGAGAGTATAGGCCATAATCCACTACGCGGGCCCAATGCGGATTGGCGGGTGTTAACGACTGCAAATGCAGCCGGTACCAACAGCTTAACGTGCCTTCCGAAACACGAAGGAGCTCGAGATAATAAATTTTTGGTCACTCATCTCATCCCATGACCGACTCTTGCGACAGCTGATTAACCTCCGCTATTGCTGGACCAGGCGCTAAACCATGGCGCCACCGAGCTCCCCAATTATTCCTCCTATATTTATAAATTGAGATTCAACCTTGTCAGCTGAGTCGCACCAGGAGTTTGGTCAGCAAACTGTCCTTGGAGTATGCCGACCAGCCGACCAGCGAGGAGCTGTACAAATTCCACCACCGCCTGCGCCTCGACCAGGTCTCCTTCTCGCCGATGGATGTGTGCACGCTCCACCGGCCCTTGACCATCACGGTAACGTATCTTTGCAACGTATAAATGGTGCCCAATTGCGCAAATTTTTAACGATAAAACCAAAACTTTGACATATTATAATAGATAAGAGTACTTTGGTTTAGCTCCAGAATTCTCATTTAGTCTCACTAAATTCTAATGATTGGCATCCTATAATAGTCATATAGGTTTTAATAATTTTAACAAAACTTTACCAAGTATTTTTTGTGTAAACGAAACTGAAACGGTTTTATCGTTGAAAATAAGCGCGATTGGGCTCTTGGTCTATTATGATCAGTGACTGGGTTATTCTTTAAAGCGCCTCTCAAGTTGAGAGTCTCAACAAAACTAACTTAATGGCAAAGTGTCGGATGGTTATACCTAACCAGAGGTAGAGGGAATTCTGTTTTGAAACCATGCAACCTCTTCGAGTTTGGACTCGTTTGATTTGTCTTGACGAGTACTATGTTGGAAAGTAGTGTGCAGAGTCTGATGAGGGAGCCGGAAGAAGGCCACATGAACTCTGTTATAAAAACCGCTGACAGAAAAAAGATCTATGAAAAAAAAGTCACAACTTAATAGATGTTGTGGGACCGTTAGGTGTCGTTATACATTTGATGAGCTTAGATGTAAATTTATTAATTTAGTGGTCCCTCGACGCCTTTTAAGGTGTGATTTTTTTTCATAGATCTATTGATTTGATAATATAATTTTTAATTTTTAAAAGTTATATTTTTTTAGTCGGGAGTTTTAAAATTTTATTTAACTATTTGAAAACTTTACTATTTGAAGCTTTTTAAAGGTTCGCTTCGTATACTATTTACTCACTCCTTTAGTTTTGTAGTTCACTTTAATTTTAGGCTAATTTTAGCCAAATCAAAGCAACTTAATTTTTGGCGGACATTTTTTTTGCCGCCATTTTGTTTTTTTGAATCGCAATTAAATTTGCCCAGGGTGTACATTATTTTTGTTAAGGCACCACCTCTGTATCTTTTACCGTTTTGGTAGGCAGGTGACCATCTCTATAAATGGCTGGATGGATTTCCATCAAATGTGGCTAAGAACCATCTCGATTAACTTTTAACAATAAAAAACTGCATTGAAATCGCTTGATCCGTTTCGGTACTACGAATATACGTACAGACTGACAGACAGACAGACAAAGGCTTCAAGCTTACAACAACCCTCTTTGCGCTGCGTGTTTGGGTTCATCTCATTCATTTTGACAAGTACTCCGATGGGAGATGGTGTATATTTAGTTATGACTCGATGATTAAAAAACAGAAAATAATTACTTACTGGAAAAAACTATTATTAATAAAAAAACACACACACATTTTTAAAATACACTAAATAGTATATAATTTCTCCCGCGCATGCAAAAGAAAATTGTTGATAAAATCTTACAAAATGCGCCTTACGTTTTCAGGTTTAAAACTTTTGTATACGGTTATAAATCATTATGGGAGAAATTATTTTTATCCGTTTTTTTGTTTACCTATTGCTTTTTATTATTATAAACAAATGCTGATGATAATATTATTTTATGTTTGACTTACAGATGGCGGCAACTATTGCTACCTATTTGGTCATCATTACCCAGTACCGTAAATTAGATTATGATAACGGAGCTTCAAAATAAATGTGATTATTTAATAATTTTGAAATTGCTATAAGTAGATCTACTATTAAGAGTTCTGGCGTTGATATTTCTCGTTTTAGATATAGTTACTCTGAGAGGCAAAGGCAAACAGCGAAAAATTAGTCATGATGTAAATATTGTATGAGTAGAGCTAGCTCTAGAAAATACCTAGGTAGGTACTTTTTGAGCGAACTAATATTTTCACATTATTTATGTCAAAAACCTACACATAATTATGATTATTAGATTGTCAATTGTTAGAACATGCTTATACACCGTCATTTTGTAGTCGTTTTAATTAACTTAAGGGTGTGTTGTACCAATGAAACTAAACATTTTTGCCCAAGAAACATGGGTCAAAAAACGACAAAAAATTTTGGTCCTCCCATACTTACCAGACAGCTAAAACATTGTATTTGTATGGGAAAGTCCAAAATATTTGTCGTTTTTCGACCCATGTTTCTTTGGCAAAAATGATTATTTTCATTAGTAGAGCACTCTTAAAACGACTACAAAATGACGGTGTATAAGTGAGAGCGAGCCTAACGATAGAGATTCTTCGTAACTTAGGCGTTACTTAAATGTTTTTATTACCAAATTTGCTTTCTAAAAAGCAAAGACACAGCTTTTGTAACCACCGTACTTGTATGCTAATAGAATTAATGTTAAATGTACTGTGAAATAAAAATATTATGTCAGTTTGATGTATGTTTTCATGTACTTATTGAAAATTTCGTTATAGACCCTGTGCCTTATGTTTAAAAAAATATTAGCTTCTAAATATTAATTGTGCACATAATACAGGCTATTATGAGTTTGCACAGTTCATCATCATCATCATTATCATATCAGCCGCACGACACCCACTGCTGGGTATAGGACTCCCCCACGGATCTCCACAACGGACGATCGGTCCTGCGCTGCCCGCATCCAGCAGCGCACCGCGACCTTCACCCTCACGTCGGTCCACCTTGTCGGGGGCCTACCCACGGAGCGTCAGTCGTCCGGTGCGCGCTTTCACAGTTCACAGTTACGTTTAGGGCATTTCTCGATTGATCTACTCCAGCGAAAAAAGTACCTTTAAAATCTAATTACATAGGTACTTGAAAAAAATCACACGTATTAATAGGACTCTTGGCCTGATGGAGAGCATACCCAAAACACCGTCAGGATTTATAAAGCACCAAAAAAAAATCCTAAAGTTTTAAAACGGGCAGAATTTGGCTTAAAATGGCGTGTCGCCTTTCCAGAATTTGTTCGTTATTGTTTAATACATAACTCTTAAAATAATAACTTGATCATTATAATTCCAGCATTCACAGAACAAGGGATAGATAATAAAGGCATATGTGTAATTATATTTAATGCGAATCCTTGGGTTTTAACACAATAACACATTTTAATTTTGTCGCAAGCGTGTGCCTCAATTCGGTGAATTTTAGTTTTCCGTACCTAAGTCACTAACTACGTACAGTACGAACGCACATTACTGATTCCCGCCACCCAGCAGCTGCGCCTGAGCAGCTAAGCATTGTGGACGGGAGGACTGCTGCATTGAGGAGCATTTTTCGAAGGTTCAAAGTCATTCGGTGTTTTTGGGTTCGGGTCATTTCTCAAATCGGTGGACGACATAAATTTTATTAATGAAGTATTTAATGAGATTTGTGCTAAATTAATTGAATATTTAATTGTCATCTTCCAGTATTTTTCTTAAAAATTGCTGTAATTTATAACATTTACAATTAATTTGATGAATTGTGTTATTTTCTCAATTGAGTGGATCTCAATTCCTTGGAAAATGGGGCATCGAATTGAGAAAAATTACATCGAATTGAGATTTCACTTGTCAAAAACTATGATTAAGGCATATTATGTATATTTATTTCAAGCTTTATAACAAAATATCCGATTCAGTGAGAGACAAGAGATCACTTGAATTCTTGCTATCCTATAAAGTTATCTCAATATTCACTTTTAAAAGTAAATAATATAATATCGTAAAGTATAGCATATTCATCTTCAGAATTAAATTCATTTTACGGTCATCTCAGTAAAGTTAGTATCAACCAGTGTTGGGGTAATCAAGGTCTCTATGTTTATCTTAGCTTTCCAAAACTATAATTTTCTGATAGATCTAAAACCGACAATTTTGATTTAAAATCACTATTCTTGTTCGGGACTTTTTTCATTTCAATATTTCCAGTTTTTACATGCTCTGGTTCTGTGGTCGATTTATCCAAAGAACTGCTTGCTGTGTTGCTAACTAGTTGATTTAATTATTTTGCATGAAAGAGTTTGTGCTTTATTACTTGAATCAATTTTTTTTATTGAAGAATTTTTGTTGACATCTGACTTACCTTTGAATATTTTTGGAAATTGTCTGTCGTTCGTGTAATCTGCAGATTTCAATTCATAGAAGCTCTACAGACTTATGCAAACAATCTTCATGACAGCATCTTAGTTTTCTCATAGCAAAAAAATGCCCGATCTTTCTCTCAAAAAATCTCAAAAATCCAGATATCTAAATAGAATTTTGTGAGACATTTAATTAAGTAGTTTGGAATGCAAATCATCTAACTAATTTTATAAATGTGAAAGTTTGTGGGTTTGGATGTTTAGATGTTTGGATGTTTGTTCCTCAATCACGCAAAAACTACTGAACGGATTTGGTTGGAATTTGGCACACAGATAGCCTAGGTTAAAACATAGGATACTTTTTATTCCGATATTCCCACGGGAACGGGAACCACGCGGGTGAAACCGCGAGCGGCCACTAGTATCTAATAAAAAGCTAGCTATGAGAAAACTAAGCTGCTGTCAAGAAGATTGTTTGCATAAGTTTGTAGAATATCATCATGGGCAGCATACAGGCATCAATAAATTGTAATCTGCAGAGAACACGAAAGACAGACAAGGTTTAAGTTATAAAGCACAAATTTTGTCATGTAGATGAATAATTAAATCGGCAACAGCAAGCAGGTCTTTGGACAAATCAGCCAGAGATCTAGAACCTGTGAAAACTAGAAATATTAAAATGAAAAATATCGCCATCAAGAATAGTGATTTTAAATCCAAATTGTCAGACCTATTAGAAAACGCCAGTTTTTGGAAAGCCAATATTAAATAGAGACCTTGCTTGATTACCCCCACACTGGCTGGTGTGAAGATGAATATTATATATTTTAAGATATTATTATTATTAAATAATAACTTTAAAAAGTAAACATTTTAGTGAATTAGTTATGTAGAAGTTTGTTAACTTATGACAAACCGTCATTTGTTCAAAACCTACTATTTTGTTAAACTTTTTGATATTTATTTATATTTTAGAAACATTAATATAGGCACTTAAACCTAAAATTAACCAACTGACTATTAGACCAGCGATCAGTAATCAAAAACGTTTTAGTTATTTGTGTTTTTGATCATTCCACACACATTATTTCTATATTAGGTAACACCGTTTCTAAATTCGCTGGGCCATTACTCAATTCGGTGATTCATTTTCTCAATTCGATGCTTTCTCAATTAGGTGCTTTTCTCATAAACTACTTCACAATATCTGGTGCCATTGGAATTTTCAGATTCAGGATGGAATGAACTTCAATCTTTGTTATTAAATTACTTATAAAAACCAAATTTCAATTCAACCACCGAATTGAAAAATACCCGTTTGTAGAAATACCCTTTACAATACTCGATAGCGTCTGTATTATGCATTTTGGCAACAATCTGGCACAGCGCCTCTGGCAGCAACTACACTAAATTAAAAGTTGTCATACGAATGTCAACTGCAGTTGCTATATAAACTCATAATTAATAATAATATAAAACAAAGAATAATCCTGACTTATAATATTTCTTTACACAATCATTTCTATCAAAGGACAACAGTCAGCACATAGCAAACAATTATCGTTTGCTTTATCTCAATTTATCACTTCTGGTGTGATGTGTACCTATAACTAAAGAACAAACGATTTCAATCTTTAACAAATAAGGAAAATCATCAAGAACGGTCATTCCTACAAAACTATACTACCTAGTAGGTACAAGTTTGGTTGAGTATAAAAAACAATTACCAAATCAAACACTAGGTAGGTAAGAGTCAAAATAATCTTTATTTTAATAAAGTTCCAATCGTCAATATTTCCTATATACCTGTCAGAACATTATTATATTATGCAAAACCGTGACTTTTTAATTTAAAATAATTTCTGTAGCGACACATCGTAGAGCCATAGCAAACGTTAAGTTTCGTAGGTGTAGCAAACATGATGTTACGTAGGCGTAGATAATGGAAAGTTTCGTAGCTGTAGCAAACGAAGCGTAGCCATAAATAACGGAAGATTTTGTAGCCACAGCAAATGTAAGGTTTCGTAGCCGTAGCCGTAGCAAACTTAGTTTCTTACACATAGCAAACTTATCGTAGCCGTAGCAAACTTATCGTCGTAGTCGGCAAATGTAAATTTTCTTAGCTGTAGCAAACGCAGTTGCGTCGCCATAGCAATCGAAGTTTCATACCTGTAGCAAATGTAGTGTTCCGAATTTCGAATCTACATCATTATATCGGTATACATACTACATGCGTCACTCACTGCTGTTTGAGTCTGCAACTTGACGTAGCAAACAATTCCTTATGTTCGCTATTCATGCATTTCTTTTCGTTGTTCACTTTCACTGTACAGAGAGAGACATGAAGAAATCAAGACAGAGAAAAGTACAGCCTCTTGGATGTTCTGTACCAGAATGTCCAGTGTCGAAACCTTTGAGTCTGGTTCTCCGCGTGTCGCAGCTGGCGGGGGTGGCGCCTCTTACCTTCAGGAGGGAGGGGGGCGGGTGGACTGTCAGAGTCTCACCAACTCTGAGCACTCTGGCTTATATCGGCGCCGCGATTATAAGTAAGATTTTACGACGTTTAGATGCTAAGACTAAGAAGAGACCTTGCGAATGGAGCCGCATTTCTCGGGGCTATGTGCTGGAATACAGACGCAGACAGAGAATTCCAATCCTTGCATTTTATAATTTTAGCTAGTTATAATTTGGTTGTGACTGAAATCCTCAGGTGTGTGTCAGTGTGTGTACCGGTGATAAATCATTCAAGTGACTGTGAAAAGTGTTTTTTTATATCGTCGACAACATCATAGGTTGTTACTCTTATTCAAAATCTTCTAGATTTTGCAACACTGGCGGGCTTGATTAGTGGCTTAGTGAACGACTCTGCGCAGACTGCTGTCCCCCCTAATAGTCCGACGAGGGCGTACACGTGGCTCTGCGACATCGCAGTCGTCATGTTGACGGCGAGCGTCGCGGCGTATGGCGCGCCCAAGAGACTGGGGAAGACCATACTTTGCTTACGAAGGATCCAAAAGGTAAGATGTTGAAGGTATACCGGTTGAAACATTTCTGAAATATACCGATCCACAAGCGTTATCAACGGCTAGGATAAGGCATAATAGACCTGACATATTATCTTCACATAAGATCAGTTGCAAAACCCATTTTGGTGTGAATCTTATATCTAATGGGTGTAACAAGACCCTCAACGAAGCTGAAGTCCGCGCATTCCGCCCATCATCTGGATCATTTTTGTCTTATAGACTACTAACTTCTGCCCGCGACTTCGTCCGTGTAGATATTAGAGAAAATCCTCAGGGAACTTGAACCAACCAGGATCCGTCCAGCCATTTTTACGCGATCAAGCGCGCTACCTCGCAAGGCAGCGCGTTTCCCCGTTCCCGTTCCCTGGATGAGCATGTCCAGGTCCATGATGTGTCATATCCACCGCGTTGGACTTCAAAATAAATCTCATTTTTTGCAATCACCATCCCATAAAACCTCAAGAACGACATCTACACAGGTTGGTCAAAAGTTCTGTTACTGAGTTTCTTTATCGATTACTGGCCATTAAAACAAAAGAAAAGAAAAAATGAAAATGACATATTATTGACAGTTTTATAAGCTATAATTCCATACCACACGTATATCATATTTTGTTTATTTCACCATGGAATGGGGGTTGAAGGAGAATCGTGTCGCTGTAATTGCTCTGCACAAATGTGGGCAGCCACCGAATATGATTTTCAAGTTGCTACAAAAGTTGAAAATCAACAAGCAATTTATTTATTGCACTATCCATAGGTACAGTAATACCTTGACCGTCGATGACCGAAAAAGATCAGGAAGACCACGCACCGTTCGGACACCAGCTGTGATCAAGGCAGTGAAGGCGAGAATCACGAGAAATCCCGTCCGGAAGCAAAAGTTATTGGCAATACAGATGACTGTGAAGAGAAGTTCCCTTAAAAAAATTATCAATGATGACCTTGGGCTTCACGCTTACCGTAGACGAAAGGGCCATCTGCTAAACGCACGATTGAAGGCTATGAGGTTAGCACGAAGTCGCGCTCTACTAAAGCAGTACGCACAAAACGGCCATCGAAAAATCTTGTTTACTGATGAAAAAATCTTCACAGTCGAAGAAAATTTTAACCGTCAAAATGATAGAGTATACGCTAAGAATAGTAAAGAAGCCAGCATGATTGCTCCGAGGGTCCAACGAGGTCACCACCCCTCATCAGTGATGATTTGGCTGGGGGTGTCCTATTCAGGGCTAAGTAAGGTTCATTTCTGTGAAAAAGGTGTGAAAACTGGCGCTAGAGTCTATCAAGATACCGTTCTGGAACCTGTTGTCAAACCCTTAAGCCACACTTTATTTCAAAACCAGCCATGGGTCTTCCAGCAGGACTCTGCCCCTGCGCACAAAGCAAAATCTACACAAGCATGGTTTCGGGCTAACAAAATTGATTTTATCGCGCAGGAAGAATGGCCATCCTCCAGCCCAGACTTAAATCCTCTGGATTATGCCATATGGCAACTTATTGAGGAGAAAGCATGTGCTAAGCCCCACATGAATCTCGACTCTCTTAAGCGCGCTATTCTCAAGGCAGTCGCAGAATTGGATATGGTGGTAGTTCGTGCTGCCATCGATGACTGGCCTCGTCGTCTAAAGGCGTGTATTCATGCCAGAGGCGGTCATTTCGAATAATTTTAATACATGATAATCTTAAATATTTGTGCTTTCATTTGGTATATAATTCATTGTAGCATTATTTGTAAATTTTGTATTATTCATGTTTTCCATAGTTACAGAACTTAGTAACCAACTAGGTATATAGATTTTTATGTTTACTGACCCCTTTACCCCCTAAGGGGATCTCAAAATATATGTTTGCCAATATAATAATAATAAAGCTTCTTTATTTCCACACAATTTAAAAAGTATTATGCTTAAGTAAATTAATTTTGTTAGTTTATAATTAAAGTTGCTAAAACTATGTTAGTGTTTTCTTAATCTTGGTGTAGTATGGACCCCTTCTGGGTAAAAGCCTCCTCCCTTTTATTCCACTCGTTCCTGTCTTGTGCCATCTCTATCCACTCCTTTCCTGTCATGGTAGTTATGTCATCGGCCCATCGTTTCTTTGGTCTACCTACACTTCTTTTCCCCTGTGGACCTGACCATTTTGTTGTTTGTATCGTCCATCTTCCATCTCTCATTCTTGAAACATGACCGGCCCATTTCCATTTCAGTTTTAGTGCATGTTTTAAGGCATCTGTTATTTTTGTCTTTTTGCGAATATCTTCACTTTTTATCTTTTGAATTTTTTTGAGTTTCAAGATGCTCCTTTCCATGGCACGTTGACAAGTAATTATTTTGTTTTTCACCTTTCTTGTAAAATGTTTGCCAATAGGCATAAATAAATATATTTTTAGACGTGCTCCTACGAAGTTTAAAGTAGTACCTAATGTCTATTTTATATTATTTTGCCTACGTAATTTGAGGTTAAATCATGTCCACCGTGTTGGACTTCAAAACAAATGTGATTTTTGCAATCGTCATTCCAGAAAACCCCAATAACGACATCTATATCGTTTTAAATGTTTACTCACCCCATTTACCACCTAAGGGGTTGATTTTCAAAAAACAAAATATGTATTTGCATATTTATTTTTAGATGTGTACCTACTAAGTTTAAAGTTGTAATGTCTATTTTATATTATTTTTCCATACAAAATTTGAACCCCATTTTCACCCCATTAGGGGTTAAATCATGTCCACTGTGTTGGACTTCAAAATAAATGTTATTTTTGCAATCGTCATCCCACAAAACCCCAATAACGACATCCATATCTATTTTTAGGTTTTTTACCCCTTTTCACCCCCATTTCATCCCCATAGGGGTTGAAATACTAACAAAAATAATATACGTTGCGTTATATTTCCATCCATGAGCCTAAATTATAAATTTAGCTATGTTTACTTCGAAAATAAAGCATTTTCTTCAATACACAACTTCATCCCCCCTTTATCACATATCTTAGATTTATTAGCTTTAACATTAAATTAAATATTGCAATTTTATTACTTTCATAAAAGGAGTAATACTTAACTACATTACCAGACAGTTCAGAGCGAGTTTGGGACGGTTCTCCTACAGTCATTTGTCCGTTGAATACAAACACGCAAATGCAAAAAAATGCAGAACGATATCGCTAGACGGCGGCATCAGCATATAGATTTAATTTTTATATAATTTTTATCCTAATTTTATAGTTATTAAGCACTTCACTTTCGCATTAATTATATTGTTTGCGTCTGGCGATGAAAAGATCAATGTCAAAATATTGCTCAGGCAAAACAATTGCCGTTGAAGCGACTGCCGGCGAAACGTTCGTGCCGGCGAAACGTTCGGTGGCAAAAGATAATGCAGAGTAAAAATTCATAGGTGAAAGATATTTTAGAGAAAGTGAAAGTGAAAGTGAAAGTGAAATATATTTTATTTAAATAAGCTCACATAATAAGCATTTTTAAATCGTCAATTCTTTTACCCTACCACCCATTATGACGTCTTTTAACTGACAAGAAAAATGGGCGCAAAAAACTTGTCAGCTTTATCAATCAGATGGAACGATATTTACAAATATGTATATCGTTTCCAGACTTTATATTAACAAAGATTAACAAATAAATAACATTATTGAATTAGCTCATTTCTTAATGAGTTTCAAATTTCTTAATCAATTTACAGATTTTAAGCTAAATTCAAAGTTTGAACTTGTTATTCAGTCTAGGCTGTTACAATAAATAAAAATAAAAGAAAAACATACAATTCAATATGCATTAAGATAGGTAGTCAGAAGCAGACCCATTCCCACTGGCAGCACCGGTTCCCGAACATGACGCATGAACCAGCCATCTCTTCGCTCAACCATATTTGAGGGAACGTAACGACCCGCCTCATACGACACCACCGCAGAAATGATTAAAGATAGCATGACATACTAAGACTACCTATGTTAAGGCATCGAATTGAAAATTTATATCCAAAAGCTTTTCATAGGTCTTTCACTAAACTACTGACTATAGAAAGTAAAAATATTGCAATTAAATAAATCAAAACAAGGTAAGCTATTAAGAATTATATTTTTTGAGTAAGAAGTGCCATACATACAGACAATATAAAACAGATCTTTTATATACGAGTTATACGACGCCCTTAATACAAGCAGACAGAAGCAGACCCATTCCCACTGGCAGCACCCGTTCACGAGCATGACGCATGAACCAGCCATCGCTTCGCTCAACCATATTTGAGGGAACGTAACGACCCGCCTCACACGACACCACCGCAGAAATGTTTGAAGTGAGCATGACATACTAAAGCTACCCATATTAAGTCGTCGAGTCAGGAAGCCAGAAGTACGTTTTTAAGTAGGTAGGATACTTCTCACAATTTTATACTTAGAAAAGAAAATCACGATTCGAGTTTAATTAAAGGACTTTTATCTAGACCTATGAAAGAACCCCGGACTTTTTCTAATCAATACTGAGGTATTAGAGTAATAATTAACAATACAAAAGCTATGCCCATGCCTTTTTATCCTTCAAATAATCGTCAACAGTGTAATAATCTTTACTCATTAAATTGGATTTAACAGTATTTTTAAATTTTTCCAAGGGCAGTTCTGTGACTTGTTCTGGTATCTTATTATAAAAGGTAATACATCTACACAAAAAAGAGCTTCCGGTTTTATGCAGTCTGCGCCTTGGAACAGCAAGTTTGTTCTTGTTTCTTGTATTGAGTTTATGAACATTACTATTTTTTACAAAGCTATCTAAATTTTTCTTTACATACATTATATTTTCATAGATGTATTGGGAAGCTACCGTTAATATTTTAATTTCTTTAAATAGGTCACGAAGAGTATCTCTAGACCGTAAGTTGTATATAGCGCGCACTGCCCTTTTTTGTAAGATGAATATGTTATTAATATTAGCAGCTGAGCCCCACAACAACAAACCGTAGGTCATAATACTATGAAAATAACTGAAGTAAACCAATCTTGCTGTTTCAATGTCGGTCAGAAGCCTTATTTTCTTAACTGCAAAGGCAGCAGAGCTAAGTCTGCTTGACAGGATATCGATATGAGGGTCCCATTGCAACCGCGAGTCTATAGTAATACCTAAAAATTTTGTTGAGTCAACAAATTCGACTGCTTCGCCATTTACATGTATAGTCATATGAACCTGCCTCACATTAGGAAGTGAAAATTTGACACATTTAGTTTTACTAGAGTTAAGCTTCAGATTATTAATAGTAAACCAATGCATCACCTTGGAAAGAGTGCTGTTTACATCGTCACTGCAGTTACATCCTCTATCAACTTTAAAAATTAAAGAAGTATCATCAGCAAACAGTACTATTTCACATAAGTTTTTAGTATAGTAAGGAAGGTCATTAATATAAATAAGAAAAAGCAATGGACCCAATATCGATCCCTGCGGCACGTCCATGGTAATGGGTGCTTCATAGGATTCTGTTTTATTTACAACAACTTTTTGGGTTCTCGCCGACAGATACGATTGCATAAGGCTTACTGCATTTTTTGATACACCATAATGTTCCAATTTATCTAATAAAGTACTGTGACTGACACAATCAAATGCTTTAGAGAGATCACAAAATATACCAATTGCATCCTGTTTACTCTCCCATGCTTCAAAGACGCGTTTGAGAAGTGCAATTCCAGCATCAGTTGTGCATCTACCACGAGTAAAACCAAATTGTTTCTCGTGAAGTAGTTTGTTGATAAGAAAATGTGCTAATAATTGATCATAAATGATCTTTTCAAAAATTTTGCTTAGTGCTGGCAAAATGGAAATGGGTCTAAAGTTAGCGGGATCGCTTTTGTCCCCAGATTTAAAAAGAGGGATGATTTTACTATATTTCATTAAGTCTGGAAATATCCCTTCATCAACACACTTATTGAAAATAAAAGCAAGATGGGGAGCAATGGTAGTTATTATAGACTTAATTATGTGAGTTGAAATGCCCCAGAGATCTTCAGTCTTTTTTATATTTATTGAATTAAATATTTTAAGAATGGTATCACTATTGATATGTCTAAATTTAAATACATTATTGCACTTATCAACACATGATTCCAAGAGGGAGACAGCAATTTTTGGAGATGAATTTAAATTACTGGTAGTTGCAATAGGTATTTTAGAAAAGAAATCTTGAAAAATTGTTGCCACTCCTTCATCTGACTCAATAATTTTATTGTCTGATACTATTGAGTATTCACGGTCATTATTTTTAGTTTTCCCAGTCTCTTTATTTATAATATTCCAAGTGGCTCTTATTTTATTATCTGACTGATGAATTATTGTAGATATACATTTTGCTTTTGCTAAAGTACATACTTTATTAAACATTTTTGAATAGTTTCTTACATATTCATGAAATTCGGGATCATTTGAAATTGTTTTCTGACCATATAATTCAAACAACTTATTTCTGCTAACATATATGCCTGGTGTTGCCCAATCACTAAATTTCTTTTTAAAGTCTTTGGATTTAATAGATCTTTGCTTAAATGTTTTATCAAATTCTACTTTAATTAAATTAAATAAATCATTATAATGAGTATTGGGATTATCATTACTAGGTAAGCAAAGAGTTTTGGCAGTGACATTATTATGAAAATTTTCCAATTTATTTTTAGTTAGAGGTCTGCAGATTATATTACACTGATGAGGAACATGATGGTGCTCGAGGGAAGCTATTTGTCCGCTATGGTCAGAACGAATACAATTTATTATTTCTTTATCAAGTACATTACAGTTGCTAAAAATATTGTCTAGGCAAGTTTTAGATGTAGCAGTGATTCTTGTAGGTTCACAAAAGGTGTTTGCTAAATTGAAGGACTTAAACAAATTCAGAAACCTACTTGCAATTGAGGACGGCTTTAAGATGTCTACGTTAAAATCACCGCACACCACAATTTTTTTATTCTTTTTGATGACTAATTTTAGAGCGTCCTCCATAGCGGACTCAAATTGAGGGTAGTTACCAGTTGGTGGGCGATACACACAAATCATTATCAACTGATCTAATTCCACACATGACAGTTCAACGTGTTGTTCAATAGAGAGGGATATCACATCTTTTCGTTCCTTAAAATTCATATTGTTTTGCAAAATTATCAAAGATCCCCCTCTAGTGGTGGATTTCCTACTGAATGAACTAGCAATTTTATAACATTGAAATCCTGTAATTAATTCATATTCCTTAAGCCAGTGCTCAGTGACACATAAAATATTAGCATTTTTTTCAGTTAAAAAAAGTTCTAATTCTAATTCTTTGCCAGAAAAGCCCTGAATGTTTTGGTGAACTATAGTTAAATATTTAGGCTTTTCCTTAGTCATTACACGGCTAGAGACTTCCTCTATTGTCTTATTATGTAATTTAAATTACTAATAAAAGAATTACTTGGGACAAATGCCAAAGTGTTATTTTTAATGTCAACAATTTTTTGCTCAATAGGAGCAGGAGTAAAAATTGTATTATTATTACTTGGAACGGATTCCAAGGTCACATTTAAAATGTCAAAACTATTCTGCTCAATAGAAGCAGAAGTGATAGCCAAGTTCTTGGCTAAATGTTTAAAATAAAATGATAGCGCTAAAGCTACTTGTCTTTTAAAATAATTTGTAAGATAATATTTATCTTTTGTCAATTTAAAATTAAATATTAATTTATTTATGTCTATTATGTGACATCTCTGACTATTATAATAAGTCATATTGCTTAATGTTAAATTCAAATTATATCTGATATTATTTTCTTCCTGTGGCAAGCTAGCACTGTAAGGTAGTGTAAACAATACAAATTTATTTATATTTAAACTGCATAACTTATTGTAGTATGAAATGAGATCCTTCTTGTTTACATTACCTCTTTGACCAACTAATATAATTAAATTAGTATTTTCATTTAAGTTTAGAGTTATTACTTTTCTCATAATGTCATGTAGGGTCGCACCCGGTATACAATAATTTAAAACTTTTTCTCCCAATTGATTATTGAATAAGTAGCCTAAATCTTTTCCAATTTCATCACACAACATAATGTTTGAACATTTGTTAGTGGTAAAGGAATTATTTTCACTTGTGCTTGCTAAAATATTTACATGTTCAGAGATTAAGGGCTCATACACTGTTTGGTCTTGTAAATGGTCCCGAGCATCTAGGCCTGACGCTAAGGAGCTATCATTATGGGTTGAATGGTTTTCTGACAGAGAGGGGGTGGATAAACATTTAAGTGCCAGTATATATTCCCCTATCTCTTTTTTGGAACGGTCATAATTTTGGGTCATCCTGGATAATGACTCCTGTAATGAGTGAATTTTAGTATTTAACATAGCAATGTTATTTTCATATGTCAGTCTATTCTCATTGATTATAATTTGACATGTATCCAGCTTTTCAATTAGTTGTCTACGCTCTCTAATGTGACTAATATTTTTGAAAAAGTGTTTCTGCTTATTTAGTAACTTTTTTGTTTTTGAAATATACTTGTTAATTTTTACATATTTCTTTAGCTTGTTTCTACTACAACCAACCATTGCCTGACTCATAGTGCAATTAATTGAGTCTTCAGAAGTTAAATCAATTGTGATTGTTGGCTTATGGTTAAGTGAGGGAGAAACAAGTTTTGGGTCACAGCCGACTAACTCATCGTAAAGACTCAAGTTCTGAGTGACTACCGCTTGGTTTTGTTCTGACTCTAACTTATAAATACGGTTATTAGCGTCATGTAGCTGCTTTTCCAGTCCAGAGATGAGTCTGAGGGCCTTCTCATACTCATCTCTGCACTGGTCGAACCCATCGATTAAAGTTTGTAACCTATTACGTTCCTCAAACATATTCTGTTGTGACAAATGTAACTCAGACATTTCCTTTTTGAGTTGTGTATTGCTTTGAAGCACATCTAACAATTCCTTTTCATTCTCATCTCTTTCCAAATGCAGTTGCTTAACCAACTCCTTGGTGGCCTTTAGTTCCTGTAGGGTTTGATGGAGTTTAGCCTCCTCCTGGCGAGATGCGGCCTTACGGGTCAACATTGTGAAAATAAAAAGGTGTTTGTTAAACCTAAGTAATTCCAAGGGGATGTTTAATCAACTATAGTGAGGTTATCCAAATGATAACACTACACTATCGGCCTTAAATGTAGCCTTACTAGTTATAAACTAAACAGATTAGACTAAAAGCACATACAAAAATTACTACTTTGAAAGAGATAACAATGATTTACAGATAAAAATGCAATGTCATGTCATACCGGTAAGTGAAAGTGACCGTAGTTCGACGTCACAAAACACACAAAATACACAAACAACTCACTGTTGGTATTCACTAAACTTAATTTTATACGTAAATGTTACGTGATTCAATGGAATTAGCCACAATTATTATGCTAATAATTAAAATATTTCAAATTTAAATACGGGAGCAAAATTTGACAACTGGTGCCGTCGGTGTTGCCACAGGAAAAAAAAAAAAACATTCGCCGATGAAAAGTTGTGTTGGCTAATGGTTCAACGACTGTAGGAGAACCGTCCCAAACTCGTTCAGAGCACCGATATGTGCCGTGTCCGACAGTTGGACAACGTCTGAGCTATCGACACCTGCACAAGCCGTTTTTATACACGTGCGCAAACAAGCTCGGTGGCGAGATGGCGTAGTGGGGAGGCGCACGTGCACACAGTTGTTATACGAGTCGTTTAGCTACTTTTATTTATAAATTACATTGATTTAACGAATTATTTGTAACAATTATATTGATTGTCCTTTATTCTCATAAGGACAGATTCTCAAAAGGACAGCAGTACAGGTAAGCAGAAAAAGAGAAAAGAAGGTTTGAATAGCTTTTTTTCTTATGTTTCGTAATTAATACAATAGGTACATCACCAAAGTACCAGGATCGCATAAATAAGAAGAAGGTTAACTTCTTTATTTTTAATCACTTTTTAATTTATTTTCACCATAATTAAATAGGTGACGTAGGCAGAAAAAAAATTGTACAATGACCCTCCTCTAAATCTATGCTACCCTGGTACTTTTGTAACGTAATTAAATTTTTATTTACCAACTTTGAAAATATTGTTGTATTATTTATAAAACGGTATTAATTTGTGTGTGCAGCTGTACCATTTTCGGTTTTTTGACAATCTGTCCTTTTGAGAATCTGTCCTTATGATAATAAAGGATTTTTACAACGATCTCTGAATCAGAGTGTGATGATGATGCCTAGGTAAACATACATAGTTTGCAATTGCAATAAAATGAGGGTTGTTATCGCACATTCGAGTGATGATGAAGTCGGCGCGAGAGTCTCACATGCTGCATTTGACTTTGGTTTTTTTGTTAGGTTATTTTATGTAGAAATGTTATACCTATACATAGTACTTAGGTTACCTTTCAGTAAAATTAATGTCTATAAAAATAGAATAAGAAAATATTTTGTTAAATTCATTAAATTCATTTTCAATGTACCAGAAGGTCGTGAAAGGCACGAGATCTGTGTTTTTATTTTTTATTTTTATGAAATCTTATTTTACACGTTATTTTCGAATTTTTGTCCAAAGAAACATTTTCAAAATATTAAGTAGTTTGTAAGTAACAAACAATGGCTTCAAAAAGTCATCACTCAATGTATATCATGAGCACGCACATGAACGCTACCTTCCATTACGGCCGCACACAGCGCAGCTGTGTAGCACACACTGTATGCGTTACATTGCGTGGTAATATATGCAATGCTTTTTAACACCAACAATTAAAATCGTTTCCCAGCAATAATTTTGAACAGAAATGGTCCTGATGATGGGCAGAATACGTAGACCTCGACTTCGTTGAGGGTCTTGTTACACCCGCAGGCTGATTATCTAATTAAAAAACCACCTAGTGACCGGTCTCATTTGACAGATGAATGTGATACATTGCTATTTCTTTTTGGGATAAAAAAACATACCAAAGAAAAATAGCAATGTATCACATTCGTCTGAGAACTGAAACCAGTCGCTAGGTGGTTTTTAATTAGATAATCAGCCTGCCGGTATAGACGTCTGACTATATAGGTATAGGCATAGCCTTCTTTAATTGCAAGCCGTGAACATAAGTTTGGCAACGTCTGTTACTGTCAGTTCGTGGTCATGCCGTCGGCCAGTCTCCATACTAAATGTATGGGAATATTTCAATTTTAAGAGGTCGATATTTTTTTTTCATAGTAATCGTGTGAGGTTTTAAATAAGAAAATAATGTAGTTCTTTTATTGAAATGCTGTGTATATTAAACAATAAGAAAAATATCAATGTTAACCAGGAAAAAATGGCTGTCAAAGATGTCATCTTTTTTGTTGATTTTCTTCAGCAGGGAATTGATTTACACGCCCTCTAGCAATAAATGATATATCATTAGAAAGGTCTTTTAAAGACAAATATTTGCTGTTAATATACTTTATATGAATTGTTAATACTTTTGGAGTTAAAGGTTATTAAAGTATAAAAGTGGTTTATTGTCTATGGGAGTTGATCTACTACACCTATAGAAATGAGTGCTATATCATAAGAACGGTATTTATATGACAAATATTTGCTGCAAACATACTTTCTATTAATTGTTAGTATTTTCGGAGTTTTAGGTCATTAATGTTGAAAAAATTGGTCAAGCTTAGAGCGTTATAACTCTCAAAGTACTATTAGTTGACGTTTATCGTAAAACAATAAAGTGTTTCAAATTTAAATACCTTTCTAATGATGTAAGATTTATTGCTAGAGGAGGCTTAGATCAAAATGCTCATCGTACTAAAGGACCCCCGAAAAGTTCAAATAATTTGACTCAAACCTTATGTTCTAATAAATAAATAATAATAATAAATATAAAACTTTACTGAAATAATCTTACATCACAATTTACAACTAGTTTAAACATAGATAATATAGGAAAAACAAATAATAAATAATTTTCAAAATAATTTTATACTATGTGCTTGACCACATGCGATGTTGCCGTTCTGATCAACTTCAGGGCTTGGAAGATATAGAAGGCTATGGTATAGGCAACGAACTAAGATCTAAGGAAGCCTAACTCCTAACAAATATTGCATAAAAAATGGCACCTTCACATATTCTGTAACACAAAAGGTCGCAAACTCAACAATGAACTAGTAAAAACATACCTTATTACAATGCACGCATAATCGGCATTAGATTGTATTCTAACGCATATGACGTTTTCTATTGGCTGGGGTTTGAACGCAGATCAAACATGATTGGATATTTGACTCGCCTCGTGTCACTCATTGGGCCGTTGTCGTGCCTTTGTCATTGAGGCGAGGACGGTGTAACGTAGAATGCAGTCAGTACACCTAACCTACTACGGCGCGCTGGGCGGCATCGTAAAATTGTTTTATGAAATTAGTACATTATTGTTTGTTAGATATAATGTTTGTTTTATTATGTAGACGGACGACTTGGTAAAGACCGCTCGAATACGCTTGATGCAAGTCGCCTGGTAACTAGTCGCTCTTAAAAACTAAAGGAGACCTATGTCAGCAGTGGACGTCTTTCGGCTGTGATGATTTTATTGTTATTTTATTTTATGAAAATTATAAAATGATGATGTTGATAAATGATGATCATATTATTTGTCACGAATTGGTAAGACATATGATTTCAAGAAGGACTAAAATTAGGCAAGCTATTGAAATAAAATAGGTATGCTTGATAAAAGACAATGTATTCTGTAAAGATTTTTTTTTCATAACATGTAAGTATGTACATATTATGTAGATAATTATCACATTTGCGCGAGCAACACCTTAATACGTCTTTTAGAGGTGTGACTGATAAAGAACAACAGTATTAATACGTCGCTTTATTTTTATTTTTTAATTGGCAATACAAAATTCTTATAGCGACACCTTTTTAACCGACTTCAAAAAAGGAGGAGGTTCTCAGTTTGTCGTAATGTATTTTTTATAGCAGCGTATTCCACCAAGTCAAAGTTTATTCTTGTCAAGATCTTTTTCAAATGCAGACTATTTTAACATGCTTATTGACCGGTGCGCAAATACCTAAACTAGCAATATGGGTGACGGTGGATTGGAAGAGGTGGACCAACTCCGTAGCCAGCGCGATCTCCAGATTTGACACCCCTTGATTTTTATTTGTGAGGTCATGTTTACAGTTGATGTTAAAAACATTTGTGAGAGTGAATCCGTAATGCGTTTGCGAATAATAGCCACATTTGTACTAATTAAGTGGAATACAGGTGTACTGCAAAGTGTTCGGGACAATCTAGTGCACCGTTGCTAGGCATGTATTTCTATTGGTGGTGGAAATATAAAGTAGCATTTTCGCAGCAGATCTCACATTAGGGTTCCAGCAGAATGATCCGCGGATCAAACTCCATATTAAAAAGCTGTTTTCAGAGCTGCATAAAAATCATAGTTTCTGGAAATTGTCATTACTTTGTGTTCTGATCTGACGGTCTTGACCTCATGACGTCACTACTTGTCATGCCACTCTGCTGCCTTCGGTGTTGCAATGTGAGTTCTCCATTTTTTATTTATTCTATTTTAACCAGGGATTTTTACTCATTAATCAAAGAGGATTGCGTGAATAGAATCTTTATAGGTACCTACCTAATCATCCCTTCACGGATTGGACAACGTTTTTGTTACACCCTGTATAATAATAAAAAACAAGGAGATTACATCAGATTACTCGTTTTCTATGTATTGCATATTGCAGGACGCGCCATTTTTAGCATTACAAAATTTTGATTTTTTTCCTTTTTTTTGTTGTACTGAATTCCATGAGAGAGTTATATTCTTGTTTAAAAATGTGTGATAGCAGTGAATGTGAAGATTTGACTCTGCCCCACAAAGCGACTGAACACTTGTTGCATAATAACGACCATATTTTGTATGTATACGCTCATAGATATTTCTAAAAAACGAAAAATATGTTACTTTCCTATGTTATGTTATGTCTGTATAGTTTTGCTGCCTTCTTTTGGTCTTTTTCGCCACTTGACCACACATGACGTCATTTTAATCATTTTTCTAATGATTTTTTTGTGGTAACGCTAACGACTGTCGCCGAGCGCGTGGCAGACATGACTAATCGTGCTTCGCTAGTACTTTTTTAGCCCCGCCCACTCTGTGTTAGTTTGCGTGGTGCTATTTTTTGAGCGGAATTACACTTCCTTAGTATCTTAGTTCGTTGGGTATAGGTAACCAGAAACCTCCGGGGTCAGGTTGGCTTGGCTTGTGCACCGGTTCTCATGGAGTCACCATTTCTGAAGTACCGTATTCGATCCCCAGCTTGGTCAATTTAGTGTATGTGTATTTACCATTAAGCATCGTTGTCTCTGATTTCCATAACACAAGTGCTTTAACTACTTTGGAATCGGAGCAACGTATTGTGTATACGTAAGACCGAAATCGGTCTTTGAGCGAAAAAAAAACTCACAACTCGTTCTGGTCACTGCCCAAATGCCACAACGCGAAATTCGTGTCATGGCTCTTATAAAATCGCCCAGAACGCGTTGTGGTAAACATAAAAATACCACAACGCGAAATTCGCGTCGTGGGCAACATACCAAACGACCACAACGCGTTGTGGAAATGAAGAAAAGTCATGACGCGTATGGAACAATGATAAAGGTAAAACACGACGCATACTGATTTGCGATACCTGTGCGTAGGTTCTACAAGTCTAAATTTTTTTGATAGATATCTTTAAGATCTATTTTTGTACTTTATCAATTAAGGTAATTATTATTAAGGTAGGTAGACGGAAAATTTAAATAAATCGTGTAATTTAAATAAAAGGACATAATTTTTTGGATAAAAGGTTACTTTATTAAAAAAAATGTTGACTATAAATTTATCAGTCATAATTAGGAAATTTTTGAACTATTTCGACAAAAAAAGTTTTTAAATGAACTTATAAATTGTAACAAATTTTATTGGTTTTGAAAATTTAAGTCTTTTACTAGGTACCCGAAGTCGTCCGGAAGGCTACTTACAATTGTTTTTTTTTCAAATCCACATAATAAGGCTACTAATTGGTGAACACAAAATATTAGTACTCAGAATGCGTCATGACTTTTCTTAATTTCCATAACGCGTTTTGCTCGTTTGGTATGTTGGCCACGACGCAAATTTCACTTTGATGTATTTCTATCATTACCACAACGCGTTCGGGGCGTTTTTATAAGAGTCACGATATGACACAAATTTCGCGTAGTGGCATTTTGGCAGTGACCAGAACGCGTTGTGAGCATTTTTTCGCACAAAGACCGAAACTGGTCTTTGAGCCTAACATAATATACATTTTTTAATTTTTAGATTAACAAAACTGGCCTTAATAATCAATCAGGTGATTTTAAAGCTACTATCATGTTCGCGATATGGCTCTTAGCAGTGGTGTTATTAATTACAGAGGATTTCTTCAATTTTTTCTGGGCAACTGGATGTGAGTATACATTCAAGAGTACCTACTCATTCCATACAAACAATGATATTGTCATTGGGATTTTTTGCAAAGGGTTACTTTAAGTACCGGACGTTATTATCGAACACGATCGAGAATTTGAGATCGAATTGGTATCGAGTAAACGTCAAAACGGTACCATGGAAACCGTTTTAAATGTACCAAAATAACTAATTTTTTATAACTCGTTATTCCCGTCCAGAGTAGAGGGGGCTGATGCAAACTTGGTCTATTTGCAAAAGAGTTTGAACTTCCTGCCATGACTAAATCACTTCTTTAAATGCAGTTCCTTTTTAAATGTTGGCGTGTAGCTTTTGTACTGACTTTGTGATTTTGTGATTCTGATTTTGTGATGACTTACACCTTAGAGTTTAGAGCATGACTTACACTAAGTAGCTTCTTAACCAATTTGTGTCAAAGTAATGCCCCTTTGACAAAGTAACCCATTTTATCCTAGTTTATCATACCTAATTAATTTCGTGTTATCAGATGAGCCAATAGTGCTGTCGGTAGCTGTCTATTGCTACGCCTACTTCCTGCTGTTTGTGCTGGAGATGCAGTTTGTGTTCAGCGCGTTTGAAGTGGCTAAGTCCATGGGGGCTGTGGGCAACTTGATTCAGGATCTGTCGCAGTCGTTGGATGCACATTGTAAGTACATCGCTGACGTTTTATTCATGATATATACTGCGTAATGTAAGTGCATCGCTGACGTTTTATTCATGACTAGCTGATGCCCGCGACTTCGTACGCGTGGACTTTATGACTTCGGCGAATGCATATAAATGAACTAATGTAGTTACATAAGAAAATACTTGTAGAAGTGTTATGGTTCTGCATCAGGTGTTCCAGATTTTCAGTCTGAACAACTTTTGCAAAGATGTCATTTTTTTAAGTTTAGCTGCACCATTATGTTTCTGCATCAGGTGTTCCAGATCTTCGATTATTGTACCTCAACAAAAAATGCTCATCAGTCTGAACAACTTTTGCTAGGGTGTCATTTTTATATTTTGTATAGTTTAGCTGGATCATTATGGTTTCGCATCAGGTATTCCATTTTCCAAAATCAATTATACCCTAAGTTATGCCCAGGCTTAACAGCTATATAACAAAAAAAGTTTTATTCGAATCCGTTCAGTATTTCCGGAGATTAGTGTGTTCAAACAAACAGACAAACAGACACACTTTTTTTTCAAATTCTTACTCTATTACTATGTCTTCATCGCGCCATATATATACATTTTTAAATATATGTAATGTACAGACACACTTTTTCTACTGTTTTATTATATGTAAGGATATACTTATACTGCGTAATGTAAGTGCATCGCTGACGTGCCTCTATGGCATAGAGGAAGGTATACTCAAGAATCTTATATTCATTATACTATATCTATGAGGAAGGTACAACCAAAGAGAACTTATAATCACATTGATCACTGGTTTAATACAACCACAGCATAGAAACCGTTGGCGAGAATGAACTCGTAGGTACTTCTAATTTAATATACTATGCCAATGAGTAAAACTTGCAGTTTTCAAATGCTTCTAACTTAGAGCAAGACCGGCTTCTGTACCGTTCGGGAAGAAGCCGGAGTTGCTCTAAGGCTTCTAATATTAATATTCGCATGCAGTTTAGGTATAGAATAATTATTCTTTAATGCAATTTTATTGCAGTTTTGATGCATTTGATTAATTTGTACTATAAATTGCACGTGAATATTAATAATAATATTAGAAGCATTTGAAAATTGCAAGTTTTACTCAAGTAAAGTTTTACTTACTCGTCTATAGATACGGAGTAAGACTTTGGCCATAACTACATCGATTTTAAACTTTAAGGCCTATACCTCTAAATTGAGGTATGAAACGATATAAAAAAACATCTATTATCAATAAAATTGAATATTTATTTAAACAAATTAAAGAATTATGATATTTTCAAAAAAAAAGATTCTCACTCAAACTCAAAGATTTATATAATTTTTGTTCCTATTTGTTTATTAAAATAATATCATGTTTGAATAAGGCACACAAGAAATGTATAGTAGTTAACTGCCGCAAGCCACTCTGCCAAGTAGTCTTTCGTCACGTTTACGTCCATGCACGTGTTTTTTATTGGAGAGAGCATTGGATATGTTGGTCGATTGTTAAAGTCTGTCCATCCTTACTTGTCTTATTTAGTAAACAGTTTTTGACAGTTGTCATACTAATTAAAAATATGTAAGTAACTTTATGAAATTGTTATTTATTATTAACAATTTATTTTGTAATCTATGTGTGGAAAACCAATTGTTGTATTTTATAAATTATTATTTCAATAAAGAGTTAGGTGAAGATTGTTTACAATATAAGACAAGTAAGGATGAACAGACTTTAGATGTTACACACATTATCTATAATGAAATAAGTTAACCATAAGTATATAAGTTGCGAGATTCTCATTAAGCTCTACCGTGTGAAATAAAACCTTTGCTATAATCGATATCACGCGAAAGCTTGTCAATTCCACACTGTACATCAAAGCCTGTGATTTCCATAAGCTTGCGACACGTTATTTAACGTCCATTGCGTATATAGTGTTCAACCAAAAAAGTATACTCAAGAACAGCGGTTCCCGAATTCTTTTGGCAACGGAACCCTTTTTGGTTCACCGTTTTTGGGTGGAACCTTAGTCAAGTAAGAACTAAACTGTAACATTGTTTTTTTACGTGAAATCACACCATACTGAGGCTTTTTGGCTTGGTGTTCACATCTTGTAAGTAGGTATAGTTTGACTTTAAAAGATACAAATATTTATTTAGTTAGAACAAACGAACGAACTTAAATTTTCGTGGAACCCCTGAGAGCCTCTTACGGAACCCAGGGTTCCGCAAAACATTATTCGGAAACCGCTGCTTTAGAATGTTGGCCATTTGAGAAGGGTCGTCTTACGTCTATAAAAATTTGCAATTAAATGCATGTTCAAACAAATCAAAGTCATGGATGTCCATCAGCCATTTTTAATGTCCCCACTGCTGGGGCACAGGCCTTCCTTATGGGTGGATAAGGAGGACGGGCCATAACCCACCACGCGAGCCCAATGCGGATTGGTGGTGTTAACGACTGCAAATGCACCTGGGACCAACGGCTTAACGTGCCTTCCAAAGCATGGAGGAGCTCGAGATAATAAATGTTTGGTCGCCCATCCCATGACTGACCCTTGCGAAAGTTGCTTAACCTCCGCAATCGCTGGGCCACGCGCTAAACCACTGCGCCACCGAGCTTCTCTCTCAGTCAAGTCATGGATAGCTTATTATAAATATTAAGAAACAATTATTAAGAGAAGCTTAAAGACAGGGTAATTTTTAGTAAAAACTTACATGAAAGTATTTTTCCGGTTGGATTTAGGTTGAATTTTATGTATAAATAACGTATCAAGTGTATCAAGTACCTACGTTTTATTTTGTCTGTCCATAAACTGCACTATATTATTCAAAATCAACAAGCTAGCTATAACACTGCTGAGATATGCAGAGAAAGCAATAACTACACAAAATAAAATTATTAAAACATGAAAACAGGGGGGGACACTCTTGACACTCCTATACTAAGTGACATTATTGTAAAGGAAGTGCCTTCATCTCTCATGCCGCGTTGACATGGTCAGAGTACACTCGGACCGAGTGTACTCGGATACCTACTCGGACGTAACTCGTATTGTGGCAACCCTTATCCAATCGCACTCGGACGACGACGTCCGATCCGTGTAGACTCGGATTGCGTTCTACTTTTCCGAGCTGGCTCGTATACGAGTAGGAACTAGGAAAACAAAAATGGCGTCTAATAACAAAAAACAAGCGTCTTGTGCGAAAAAAAATTGGTCAGAGCGCGATACGGCCAGATTTGTTAGAATTGTTAGAACCTCCCTGTTCTCGCGACAAAGGATCCAATTGCGAGTCCAAATTCTTCTCTTTTTGCGAGATGCCTCATCTTTTTCCCGGCTCTTATATTAATAAATCGGCGACAATTATAATAGTCAGGAGGCAAATATTTAATAAGTCGTCTCCTTCACGATTTTCGTCGGACTCTTCTATATACCTAAAACTGGTATGTATGTGTTCAGTGTTCCTTGTGCTCTACAAAACACGAAACTGACGGTTTTAAGAGGAGAAAGTGGGGACACGCATAGTTATGACGTCACAAAGATGGCGCCGACCGTAACAAGTTTTTCTTCATTTCTCGAGTTTTATTGCATCAATTTCGTTGTTTGATATGTCATTTGAAAGGTTTTATAATTGTCTATGATTGTTCTTTTGAAACCTACTAATTTAGTTTTGTCGTTTTTGAAATATTAACAAAAATATGATTTTTTTTCATAAACTTTTTATTATTTACAGGTTTAAACTAAATATAGAAAAAGATTTGTGTACCTAAGTTTGTAATTTTATAATAAAAAATAAAGTGCGTTTTCATATCTTCTCAAAAATATAAACATCATTGTAGTGCAATAATAAACAAACAAGTTGTGACCAATTCTGTAAGGAGAGTACTCATAATTTTTTTTTCATTTTCTTTTTATTTATTGGAATTTTTCTTCATTTCTCGAGTTATACTTCATCAATGTCAATATTTGATATGTCATTTGAAAGGTTATATAATTGTCTATGATTGCTTTATTGACAGCTACTAATTTAAGTTTGTCGTTTTTAAAATATTAACAAAAATATGTTTTTTTATACACTTTTTCTTATTTTCCGGTATAACTATAAATAAAGAGAAACATAAAATATGTGCCTAAGTTTGTTAGTTCATAACAAAAAATTAAATTAGTTTTATTACTTTCTCAGAAATATAAACATGATTGAAGTGCAATAATAAACAAACAAGTTGTGACCGATTCTGTAAAGAAAGTACTCATCTGATTTTTTAAAGTTCTTCTTTATTTCATCAAGTTATTCTTCATTTCTAGAGTTCTACTGCATCAATTTTGTTGTTTGATATGCCATTTGAAAGTGTATGTATGTAATTGCCTATGATTATTCTTTTGAAAACTGCTAATTAGGTTTTGTTGTTTTTAAAATAAAACAAAAATATGATTCTTTTTCATACACTTTTTCTTATTTACCGGTATAACTAAATAAAGAGAAACATAAGTGTACCTAATTTTGTATGTTTTAAACAAAAAATAAAGTCTGTTTTATTGCCTTCTCAGAAAAAAATAAACATGGTTGTAGTGCAATAATAAACAAGCAAGTTGTGACCAATTCTGTAAAGAAAGTACTCATCTGATTTTACCGCCGTTTTCACTATTGATTTAGAAATGATAAGTATTTAAGAGCTGTGAAAAAGAAGCTGTGCTTTTTACAAATTACAGTATACATATAATAAACGTTTACTTTTATATGTATTATAATATCACACATCAAGCAATTTAGATGTACTTGCTAAGCTATTATAAAAAACAATGTACAAAACCAAAGTATTATTTATTGTAATTACCTATAATAACAGTGCAAGTAAAAACTATTCCCAATGTGTAGTGAAAATCACTTATTAAGTAGGGAAATGATTAATGAGATAATGTGTTTAGTGAACAGAGCATAGCAAGCAACATAATATAATTACTACTCATCAACATCAAGAAAGTTATGCTGATTAAACATAATTAATTCTTTTCCAATCCTATCATTCGTTTTTGCTTTGAGCGTGCACAGTCGCATTTCGTCGTCCGGCAGTCTGTCTTACACTGGCACAATATGAGCTCGATATCTCGCAGACATATTGGATGGAGGTTTCAAGCTTGTGATGGGAATTAGGGAATTGTTATATAACCTCCAGCCACAGTTTTCTGGTAAGAGTAGGGTTTGGATCGGGATATTCGCAGTTTTCCAAATAAGTCTGGTTTTCCAAATTAGCTCTGTGTAGATGGTGCTTCTGACTTCTCTAGAAGGTGGTAATTAAATTACCACCGGTTTTCTCAAATGTTAAAAACCTAGACAAACTGAAATTACCAAGATATCAAGCTCATATCGTGCCAGTGTAAGACAGACTGCCTGACAATGAAATGCGACTGTGCACGCTCAAAGCAAAAACGTATATTGAAAGGAGTAGAAAAGAAATATTTTAATCAGCATAACATTATGGATGTTGATGAGTAGTATTTGTTGCTTGCTATGCTCTGTTCACTAAACTCGATAATTCAGTTATGTCAACATTATCTCATTCATTATTTCATTGTTATTTTCTATTTTGTACAATGTGATTTACGTATAAATAAGTAATTTTCATTACACCTTGGGAATAGTTTTTATTTGCACTATTATTAAGACTACAATAATACTTTGTTTTGTACATTGTTTCTATAATAGCTTAGCTTATATTACTTCTAATTTACTGGATGTGTGATATTATAATATGAATATCCTACTAATATTATAAATGTGTAAGTTTGTGGGTTTGGATGTTTAGATGTTTGGATGTTTGTTCCTCAATCACGCAAAAACTACTGAACGGATTTGGTTGAAATTTGGCACACAGATATTAGATAGCCTAGATTAAAACATAGAATACTTTTTATCCCGATATTCCCACGGGAACGGGAACCACGCGGGTGAAACCGCGGGCGGCCGCTAGTATGAAATTATATTACATCTGATATTATAATAAAAACGTAAACACATATTAGATTTATACTTTAATTTGTAAAAAGCACAGCTTTTTCTCTTAAATACTTATCATTTTCAAATCAATAGTGAAAACAGCGGTAAAAATCAGATTCGTACTTTCTTTACAGAATTGGTCACAACTTGTTTGTTTATTATTGCACTACAATCACCTTTATATTTCTGGAAAGGTAATAAAATGGACATTATTTTTGTTATACATAAATATACAAACTAAGATACACTTATAATTCTCTTTATTTAGTTATACCGGTAAATAAGAAAGAGTGTATGAAAAAAAACTATTTTTGTTAATATTTTAAAAACAACAATACTAAATTAGTAGGTTTCAATAGAATAATCATAGAACATTATATAACCTTTCAAATGACATATCAAACATTGAAATTGATGCAGTAGAACTCGATAAATGTAGAAAAACTTGATGAAATAAAGAAGAAATTGAAGAAACTAGATGAGTACTTTCCTTACAGAATTGGTAACAACTTGTTTGTTTATTATTGCACTACAATGATGTTTATATTTTTCTGAGAAGATATTAAAACAGACTTTATTTTTATTATTAACTTACAAACTAAGGTACACAAATGTTTTTTTTTATTTAGCTTATACCTGTAACTAAGAAAAAAAATATGAAAAAAAAATCATACTTTTGTTGATATTTCAAAAACGACAAGACTATGTTAGCAGGTTTCAAAAGAGCAATCATAGACAGTTGTATAAGCTTTCAAATGACATATCAAACAACGAAATTGATGCAATAGAACTCGAGAAATAAAGAAAAACTTGTTACGGTCGGCCGCCATCTTTGTGACGTCACAGCTATGCGTGTCCCCACTTCCTCCTCTTAAAACCGTCAGTTTCGTGTTTCGTAGAGCACAAGGAACACATTCACACCAGTTTTAGGTATATACAAGAGAGTCCGACGAAAAATCTCAAAATGCTTCGTCGCCACCTAACTATAATACCATTTCGCATAAAATCCGTCATTTTTCGATGTTGACTGTCAAAGTTAATTGCAAAAATGAAGAAAATGATCCGAGTGAACTATGATAATATCAACAACTTTCCTAGTATACTCGTATGAAGCTTACTCCTACGAGTCCACTCGGTCCGAGCAGGCTCTGATAATGTCAACGCGGCATCATCGGCGAAGATCATTACTTCATACAATTTTTTTTATAAGAACTCCCTCAACGATCAAGCAATGCTTGACAAGCACGTAAATGCTTGTCAAGCAGTTTATGGTTTGGGAATAGACAATGATTTTCTTATAGTCATTAGCGAGAGTACATTCATAAAGGTAGGTAAGTATACTCTTTTTATCAAAAACAAAATTTAATTGTCAGAATTTTCCTTTAGCAATATCACAAAAATCTTTTTCTGTGTTTATTTCGCACGTTTACTTATTTCAGTTGCTCGATTCCACCGTTTTCCAACAAAAGAATAAGGGCCCGCAGAGTTTTAAAGATTGGGTAGAGATTGTTGGTGAAAATGTGTTGACAAGTTAAAAGAATGGGGTCTGAACCAGCACCTTCGCCAGCAGGATAAGGCCTGTAGGCGTAGTACCTTCCCTTCACTTACCGGCAATTCATCGTGTAAGTTTTTTATGTAGGTACTAGGTAGGTACCATAGTAGAATCAAATTACTACACTTGTACTATTATGTATTCTGTATTACTACCTCCTTGATTTAGGGTGCGTTTCCACTGAAGCAACATCACGTAAATTTTTTTGGGGTTGGCTTAGAAAATGGGGCGCTTGATTTTGAAATTGAAATATATATAACTTTGTAGAGTTTCGTAAGGCCTTTCAAATGATACTATAACCCCGGCGCGGAAATTTGTATTATTATTTTAGTGTTTATGAAGATATATTTTTTATGTTATATTTTTTTCAGGCAACCAGACCCAGTTCCAGACCCATTTCAATTCCAACCCATCCCACTTCGTCTTCATATACCAAAAATATCATGTAAGTTTTGTTTACGCATATTAAGGGTAGATATTTCTCAAAATAATTGTACCGTTACGTGCAGGTAAAACGCAGTTACTTTACGCACACGTTTTGTTATGAACATCGCTCCTCTAGAATTACAAAGACGTAACTGCAAACATCATGCATAATGCCCTCCTTATGCATCAGTTTCATAAGCTACAATATTTTTAATAATAAAATTACAAACATTTTTTTTTCAGATCACAGATCACAGCCCACCCCCATCCCACTCTGTTGTCATCCTGATACAGGTGCAGTACGAGCTATCGAGCAGTTTAGTTGTGGCAACCGCAAATGACGAAAATTAATATTTTTTTTATAAAAAACAAGTATCATTACTTGTTTCAATTCCGGGACTCTTTGGCTCCATAATCGTTTTATAGACTTAAAGTAAGGGTGTAAGTAAAATGATTGTATTATATCTCGTAATAATATATAGGACTTCGTATAGGTGTCAGTTAAATTATTTTGGTTCGACCGTGCACCATCCTTCCTGTTTTTCTATGCGGAAGCATTAATTGCTTATTTACGAATAATTTTACTGGAATGGTTTTAATATTCAGTTATCAATTACTGGCTGCGCAACATCTTTTGATGAAAATGTATTTTCATTAAAACTGCTAGCTATACTTATTAAAGTGTTAGTGATGTGTTCTTTAATAGGTTACATTTAACAAGATTATGTTATACTTACCTGGAAAAAATTAATGGCTGTGGCGAGGGGTGAAATTATGGCGAAGGTAAGCCGTTCAACAAAAGTGTTATGATCTGCATAGTGGATCGGTAGGGTGGGATTTCTAAAAGGTAAGCCAATGGGAATCGTCTTGTATGGACCCTTCGCCACTGGCTGTAGGTACATTAGTATACCTAATACTACTAGGTAGGTATACAAATGTACTACACAAACACGGTCAGGGTACCTACTACGCTAGTAGGCACCCT
The DNA here is from genome assembly GCA_928269145.1 of Agriphila tristella. Taxonomy (NCBI): domain Eukaryota; kingdom Metazoa; phylum Arthropoda; class Insecta; order Lepidoptera; family Crambidae; genus Agriphila; species Agriphila tristella. The sequence continues at coordinate 23,223,718 of OV743445.1, forward strand.
GACCGTGTTTGTGAATGAATAAATATTAAGAAATAAGAATATGAACAATTTTGAATAAAATTATCCCTAGGCATAAACTGAGAGGAATAAATAAAAACATAATGACTCTTTCACTTAATTGTTTAATTTTGTGTCCTTTTCTTTTCTTTCTTTTGTAATTATGTTTTTAACTGTTTTGTTCTAGTTATCTCTTATAACATTTGAAACGTTTGTTCTTATGTGTTAGTTATTTTCTTCGGAAAAAATACTAATACTAGTGAACACGGCGTTAAGAATGTTACAAAAGATAATTAGAACAAAGCCGTAGGTAGGATTGCTAGATTAGGTACTAAAAAAAACAAACTAACAAGAAAATCGCCGATCAGAGATGGCGCTTCAAAATGAGTAAGTTTTAAAATCGCCAGAGGGCTCTCTACCCCTATTTTTTTTATCTTACTCTATGCATGAAAATTACATTTGTTTTACATCTTCGATTTGACATAAATAGTAACCATAGAGGAAAGTAAAAAAGAAAAGATAGTAACCATAAATTCAAAATTCACTTACATTCGGTATACATACATCATAGACTTAGAAAATTTTTCGCTATGCTCAAGTAGACGGACAAAGGTGCGAGTGAGAAACCGATTCTTACGGCTTATGCGATGTGTGAAAAAGAGTAAAAACAAACTGACAGCTAAACCGGGTTTAACTTCATATATCATCGTTTATCACCTTGGTGAAAAGCGTCAACAAGATTATTTTGTAATTTTGATCGCGATCGGGTCGGTTTGGCTCTCAAAGCTATATAAATCAATAATGGTGTCGTGTTCTGTACTGGATTGTAATGTTACTTACGACAATAACCCAAATAAACACTCATTTCACCTGTAAATATGATTGTACTAATTACCATTTTCATAATTCATATTTTAGTTGAATATATTCCCAAACACACTAAGTTATATACTAATATGATGCTATTAAACGCCTATTTCCTAAATAAAGGCTGATTTCTAAACATTATGTGTTAGATAAAAAGATATTATGTCCGTGAACTTGAGAAAATAAAGCGTAGATATTGATAAAAAATTATCGATATCGATACTCATGTCGATGATTTCCAATATAACTTTGTTTGTCTTTGTGAACACTGATAGTTTTATTTAAAGCTGCTTGTAACCGACAGTTTTCAAATGGTAAATTATACCAACTTATGTACTAATTTAACAATTATTTCCAGGTTTTCTGTAAATCCAGTGATTAAATTAAACTGGATAAATGTCATAAATAAATAAGCAGGTAGCCTCAAAGGAGACCTTAAGAAATTATTTAAATAAAATTGTTCAAAAGTTTGTTTGTGTTTTATTTATTAGAGCAATAATACATTATGGTTATCAACAACCTAAAATGGACTTCAGTGCATCTCTAAATTCACGCACACGTTTACATATTTACAAACACTGGCTCATCTCACTTTTGGTTTCGCAGCCAAGTGAACTCTGTTCGTCTATTTCAGTGAATATTAAGTTTATGACATACATACACGCACTTACTAGTGATCTTTTTACTTAGTCGGATTATAATTGCAAACTACACCAACTAAGGTAAAAGGCCAATATTTCGTGTTAGTACGTTATTTCGTTAAGTTTTGTTTTGTTTCTGGCGCAAAAAATAAATGTTTATGGTATCGAATGAAAGGGCTTGCTGAGCCGGTTCTAAAAGTATATAATATTTAAAAAGACGGGACTCCGTCTGAGCTGCTACGGGTGAGTCGATTTTTACAAATATTTTTTTCAATCATATTAATAATCATAAATCAATTTCCAAAAATCCCATACAAACATAAGTTTGAGCAAAATTAAAAAATAAAACTTAATTTCAATATTTTCAAAAATTATTTCTTGAGGTTAGATATGAAAATATTACATATCATTTGAGGTATATTACATAAAAAAAATATTTAACCATAACGTATCTGTAGGAGCGCAAACTTGAAATGTTTGAAAATGTTTTTTGGTTTCATTTAAAACGAGTGGCTTAAATGTAATGATGATATATTTTTAGACTTTTAGACTTGGCTCAGTTCAGTAAGCCCTTTCATTCGATACTGTTATAAACAAAAAAAAACCCTATACAAAAAACAGCCACGCGGACTTTTTGTGGGTAATAAATAATACAACTGTATTTTTTTTATTAGATTTGGAACACAGGTTTTAACGCGATTTTAACTAAAACATAGGTGTTGAGCAGTCAGCCCGTGACCACGGCCATGGACGAGGTAATGGCACCTGTCCAGCCCACGGTTTTCAACCGATTCCTAAATTTATTTTTCCAAACGGAAGACAATTTATTTGCCTTGGGAGTAATTTATGTATTTTTTTCGATGTCGGCTTTCGTTTTCATATTATGGTTAATCTGAAATTTTAGCCGATGGCTTAAACTGTAGCTTAATTCAATACCGAGATCCAATTTTTTCCGTTTCTTGAATAGCGAGCTCAAAAAAGTTATTGGGAAATTCTCGATTCAAGTAGGCAAAAAGATTTTGAAATTTTGGCAATTTTTGGAAAATCTCAAATGTTACTGACAGATTTTGGGAATTCAAATTGCACTTTGAAGCCCTCAGATGGCAGAGGCAGATGCACATTTTGACATATCGTAGATGGCCGTGCAAGACTGCACAAATGCAATTTGCAATACCACGTATAATTTTTTTTAGTTTTACAGCGCGCTGAAAAAACTTAATATCTTGGCCATTTAAATTCATTTTTTTGACTGAACTTGTTTGAAGTTTCTTTGAGTAGTGCTTTCTAGGAATAACGTAATTTTACGAAATTTACCGATAATTTCATAAGATTTTCATGTAATATCCCCTCTAAGCCCTTTTTGGGACTTTAGTAAATACGCGGTGTTGCAAACTGCTCTTACGCGGTCTGGCACGCCCATCGACGATATAGTATTAGGCCAGTAAATTCTTACAAATGTTTTTCCTAAAATCGCAAAACGCGATGTAAAGCGGCATTTTTGGTATGTTATTTGGACCCCTTAAGGGAGTGTGGAACCATATTTTGCAAGCAAAAAAAGTTGTGCTAGCTGCGTTATACGTGAAAAACTGCATTTTTATTCAGTTTTTGCTGTTTTATTAAAAAACTATGAGCTTTTAACATTAGTTGCCAACATCATTTTGAAAGTGTATTAAGGAGAATGGCAAACTGGGAACCATTTTCCAAATTCATAAATACTGAGCGTGCCCAATTCGGACCTTATGAGATTTAAAGGTCATAATTTGGTGGTTACTTTTCAATTTAAAGTGTTCGTAAAGAAGGAGGCAACATTTAGAAAAACAACGTCATCCGCAACTAAAAATGACAAAAACAGTAAAATTCTAATAGGTAATATAATGTATCAATTATTGAATTCTTATTTTCAATAAGAAAGGGTCTATGTATATGAAAAAAATACAATTGTTTTTCGTTTTTGAGGTTAAAATCATGGCCGCCAGGCGCATTACCAATTGACGCGGATTAGTGCCTACTTATCGTTATCATACTATGTTTCAGGTCAATGATAGATAGGTAGTAGGTAATTGTCTATTACGGTCTAATTACTAAATATTTGTAGATTTCATGACCAGCCTCACCTATAGCTTTTAAATAAAAATCATTCTGTGTAGGTTATGTAATGTATCCAAAGTAATTGCCTACTAGGTGCTGTTTTGAGGTTAGGTTTTAAAATAACTTTTTATCCCCAGCTTTAAAGTGTATCTTACGATTACATAATTTATTAGGCTTTAATAGAGGATTAAAGTCATGCTATTTACTTCTTGGCACGCTAAGCCTTTATGTGGTTCTGAAAATATATGGACACCTGCCATTCTCCTTTTAAACAATTAAAGCTAAATTTGAGCTCTGTATGTCTAATAGTTTTTGAGATACGATGCTTGAAATATTGACACTCACCGGCATATCTAACCGCCTACACCGTTATTTTCATACAAACATGCTCACTTCACAGTCTCATAAATATAAAAGTATACGCATCTTTGCAATGGTTTGTATGTTGATAGATTAGTCTGGTGTTCATTTTTGAATAAAAAATTCAAATAAGCATAGACATTCTCGATTTTGCCATAAATGCAATAAAGCAATGCATAATTTTAATACCATATATCATTGTATGGAACGAGTAAATTGGTTTACCTTTTCCTCTTTTTGGATAAATTGAGAGGTATTTATACTTATTTGACATTTTTATTCGAAAAATGAGCACCTGACTAATCTATCAACATACAAATCATTGCAGAGATGCACAACCTTTTTTATTTATGAGACTGTGAAGTGAGCATGTTTATATGAAAATAACGGTGTAGGCGGTTAGATATGCCGATGAGTGTCAAGATTTCAAGCATCATATCTCAAAAACTATTAGAGATACAGAGCTGAAAGTTAGCTTTAATTGTTTGAAATTTAATACACTTTCAAAATGATGTTGGCAACTAATGTCAAAAGCTCATAGTTTTTTAATAAAACTGCAAAAACTGAATAAAAATGCAGTTTTTCACGTATAACGCAGCTAGCACAACTTTTTTTTGCTTGCAAAACATGGTTCCACACTCCCTTAAGGGGTCCAAATAACATACCAAAAATGCAGCTTTACATCGCGTTTTGCGATTTAAATGTAGATTTTTACTGGGCTATATATCCGCGTACCTATCATATCTGCGAAACTACAGGCAAATGTCACAATTTCATAAAGGGGGCCTACAACGAGCTCTTATAGCAATGTCTTTTAGGTCTTACATTGACTTTTCGTACCACGACGTCCTATAAAGAAGGTTGTTTCTACCTCAAATTTCTTAGCAATTTTGTTGCGATCATCTTTAACTTGTTCACTCTTTGTCAAAAAAATATCTAAGGTTGCCAACTTAGCGCAAGTTTAAGTAAGTTACTACTTATTTTTTACAAGTTCTATGACATTTTTTTTCTGGAAGAAACTAAATAATTACTCACAAATCATATTTTCTTTGTTCTGCATACAGGTAGTAATTACTCAAGTAAATAATAACATGAAGTTTTAGAGTTAATGGTGTAGACAACGAGTGCCCAGAATTTGAATAGTTTACACAACCGGCCTTTCTATTGTCTAATTTCAAAATCTATCGCAATCGCTTTCAGGACGTAATACATTGATGCTTCTTTTTGGCACAAATAAAAACTTACCAAAGAAATGCACATCCATCTGTCAAATGAAAGCGATTGCGATAGATTTTTGAAATTAGACAATTAGCCCCCGGATTTGACCGGCTATCCTGATACATAAGAATAAGTTTTATTTATTCTTATGCCTGATATCCGAATGGCTGGTCATTTTGAAGTCCCTTTATTTTGTTTCAAAGTTTAGCAATTATTTGTCTGTAGGTAAATCGTAAATGGTAGCAAATAGGGAGCAACTTTTGGTCTCCAGCCTGACGTGAATCGATACAGACAACCAGCCATTCTAACGCTTACAGAAATCCGTCCCATTCTTATACCTAACATTAACATTCTTCCCATAATCGTAAGCGTTAATACGTCTAAGTAAGTCTATATAAGTATAAAGTGTTTTCGATACTTATTTTGTAACTACCCATGAAAAAGAAAAATAACATAGTAGTTTATTGTTAGCAACCCTAAGCATACATTTTAATACGTCAAATCTAGCGATCCTTTGGCGATCATAAAAGTGACAGGCAGGATGGAATCAAAATTATTAAGGCGTGTAGACACGAACGAACAAGAGCATGATGAACACGAACATTTACGAATATTTATTTGGTTCGCACAGTCACCATCAGAACTTGTAAAGGTAACTTGTAGTGCATGGAACTTATTGACATTTTAAACTGATCAGAAGTATTTGGTCACCTTGTCTGCTATGATATACTGATGGCAACTGTCCGTGTAAACATAAATCTCAGACTCCCAAGTCCTTTAGAGATAGAGTTAGGAGGCATTTCCTTTCCTCTTCTTCTGATTGACCATTTATTTATTTTCTCCTTTATTTTAATTGTATTTATCTTTAGGTATAACTATTGTTTGTATTCATACAACACACTTGTTCTTCCTTTTTTTATCATTGCACCCACTCCCCTATATTTCATTTTTTCTATTTATTTTACACCCAATGGTTGCCTGGAAGAGATTGCTGATTGGCAATAAGACCGCCTCTTCTATACTTTCTTCTTTGTATTTTTGTCCCCTTTTCTGTAATATTTCTACTTGTGTGCAATAAAGCGTAATTTATTATTATTCTTTTATAATAAATTATCAGAGTGAACACGAACACTATAAATACAACACTTTCACACTGAACAACAAAATATTTTAGAAGATTTTTGACGCACACTGTGGAGGCCGTTCGTTTGTATAACAAAGACTTACCCGTGATCGTGATGAGGAAGTCTTGATGATGAAAATTATTAATGCAAAATGTAATGTGTTATAATGACAAAGCAATAACAGCTTGTTTAAACCAGCCTTTTTCAAAACGATCTTTTTTCCAGCGATGTTGATATGAGCTCTACATAGATTTGTACCATGACATTTCTGTCAAACAAACTATGATAATATAACAACCTTATATTATTCCCGCAAAGTACTGGGAAAGAACGAATAATTTTACTAATAATTTGTCTATACCTTGCTTAGATATAGGAAAAAATACGCTATGTTGTGATTATTTATTCTGTGGTTTCAACAATAGCCATGAACAAAGAGGTACCTACCTACTTATGTCATGCGTAGCGTAAATATGTCACTCGTCTCGTGATCAAAAAAATATTTACAGCTATAATCCTTCGATTGATATAATTTATAACCACGTATTAATAATTTATTGATAAATCAACCACACACGTGATATCTTAAAAGTGGACAATTTAATACTTTTGCAGTAAACAGGATAGGATTCTACTCCAAAGAGCTGAATATCGTCACAACGTCTTTTAAGTTCATGTAAGTAAATTGGAGTATTATATTTATTGTTTTATGGTCTTAAAAGCAAGTACCTAGTGTAAATAAGTCGTTTTATACTGAAGTGCTCGTAACCGCTTGATTGAATTATGTTAGAGTATCTAACTACCTACTTACATTATTTTTGGTTATTTGCAGGTTTGCCAGGGAATCATACGGTGATAAACCCATAAACGCCATAAGCTTCCGACTTGAAAAGGATAATTTTGTACAACAATACTGTGACAATTTTATTAGATACTTATAGAAAAGATGTTTCATTTTGAAAAGTGAATATCATAAATAAATACCCATATCAAGTAATAAAGTAATCATTTTCTTTGCTCTTATTTATTTTGTACCATTGCGTTAGCTATAGCTAGGCTTAGCAAAAGGGCCGTGACTTTATTTCTATAAATTGGTTTTGTAAAATTTGTAGTTAGGTTTTGTGCATGTTCTACGACAAAAAAATCTAGGGTACCTACCTAAACATAGCTTAGCACTATCATAGGTGGGCGTGCTGTAATTAATGTTGATTTTGTTTATTTAGTAGGGACAACTTGTCTAAGTAATATGTTCCCATTAGAAGATGATTAATAAAAAGGCAATAATACAATACATGTACTGTTTTATTTTAAAAGGAAGTTGTGTAGATTTATAAGAGCACAAGCTCACTCACAGAATGAAAACACGAACAAAATACCAGTAGAATTTGAGATTTTTCATCACAAGCCTCCAATTGTCGCACAGGTTATGAACAAGCTGGTTCTGCTACAAATGAAATCACCCGATGAACAAATAATCATCAAGTTAAAAAATTTCACATTCTGGGCGTAGTTTCCTTTTTCTTCACAGTAAATCTTCGTGATTAAGTACCATCCTTTTGTCATCTAAAAATAATTGTAAAAGATACATAACTTATTTATAAGTCATATTTTAAAGAAAGTTCACTCAATATGCCTAGAAATATGCATAATGTGCATATTGTTCACTATGAACAATCTACTTTTGGAACATTTTACTTTAAATCATGTTGATTGTGTCGCACAAAAACACCCTTTTTAAGATCGCTGAAAGATCGCTAGATTTGACATAATTGACGTAAAACAAGATTGCTAGTTGTCAAAAAGGCAGCTCATGGTACGGATTTATGGTACGGATTGAGTGAACGAGTTATGAATGATGACATGAAAAATGGAATTAATTAAATGGGTAACTGGAAATAATTAAAGGCGACTGTAAATGGGATACTTAAATACTAAACTGGACAGCAGTTTATTTTTTGGGCGACAAAATAACTAAACGGGCGGCTAACTTACAAAAATACTCAAAATCGGCGACTACATATGGGTGATAAATAATTTAAGTTAGCAGAGAAAACTCTAAATGGGTGACAAATATACTGAGTGGGCAACTATTATACCAAGTAGGTAACTATTATAACTGATTTAAGCTGCCCAACATGGTATTTTTAACACGTTTTTATTAGGCTGCTTTCTCGTTTGTTTGTTTTTTGTCATATCGGTTAGAATAGTAGTCATCTTTTTTAAATAAAATAAATGCCAAAGGATTATGCCGATTTTTCTATACAAGCAAGGCCATGATGCGCTTTGATGAAATTACCAATATACTATAGTAATTTTATACTGATTGCGTGGGAAGAATGTCATTAAAATATAATGCGGGAGAAAAGAGAAATCTCAATCTCAAGGAGCTGTTTACATATAATTGTTTGACATTTTCCTATTATATGACATTTCAAAGTCAATGAGATATGTATGGTTAATGCGCATCATGGCCCAGAATCCGGCATGATCCTTTTTTATATTTTGTGTGCCCTAAGGTTGTCGTCCAAATAGTAATTTGGTCGCCCGTTACCCAATTTGTATTTTAAAGTCACCCATTTTCAATATCTGTAGTCGCCCTCGGTCCTTCACCCACTTAGTATTTCAGTACGCTATGTTCAGTATTTTTGATACCCAAAATGGGAATTTATTGTCACCCAAATAGACGGGAAGGGGGATGGGAGAGGGAGATTGAGAGTGAGAGGGAGAGGAGACATAAATGTGGATTCAATTCTGAACAGGATTGGGGACGGGAACGAGCACAAAGGGGAACTGCACTGCACCTAACGGGGACGGGTCCAAACGGGAACGGGAAAGGGTAAAGAAACGGGAACGGGATATTTATATCTCTCGACCCATTTCTGTTTATTGTAATAAACTAGCTTCCACCCGCGACTTCGTCCGCGTAGATATTAGAGAAAATCATTTGGGAACCTTCAACCAGGACCCGACCAGCCATTTTAACGTGGTTAGGCACCCCACCAAGCCACAGAATAACTAATACCAAGCGAGTAGCTTCGTGCGAGGTCTGCCAAACGCGGCTAACGTCTTGCCTCATGAGGCAGTGCGCTTGGTGTGGACCCGCCTAATCGCGTAAAAACGGCTGGTCTGATCCTGGTTGAAGGTTCCCAAATGTTTTTGTCTAATATCCACGCGGACGAAGTCGCGGGCGGAAACTAGTTATACATAAAGTTTTATTCTAGGTACATATATTTCTAATAAAATGGTATACTATTTACAAAGCATAATTTCTTTGCTTTTTCCAAGCAATATATGTGTAATCATTCGTTCATTCCCAGCACAAAACAAGATTGTTATTTGATGTCGTGGTACGAATTTGAGTGATATCATTTAGAGCTTGTAACAAGCTTGCTGGATATAAGCTTACTTATAAAAAAGGTGGGAGTAGGCCCCGGGCACTAATCGATCACGAAAATATTTTAAACATGTTTAATGTTAAAATTAGTTTTGATGTCATTAAGAGTATTACATGCCGAAAATGCCGAAAGGCTGTTCAAATGTCGAGAAAAATAAACAATATAAAAAGATATAATAATAATAAAAATAAAAGTCAAGCTATGTGGCAAATAATAAACTCTTCATCTAACCGTAAATCCCAAAAAAATAGACAAAATATACATCTATTAAAAAACAAATTACCTATTGAAGACCCGAAATCAGTAGCTGACTATTTCAATAACTTTTTCACATCAATAAGCAATTCAAGAAAATCAAATGATTCACATAAGACAAAAATAGTTAATACCGTTGAAAATACTCTTTACCTCAATCCCATTAAGCCAAATGAGACACAAAAAATTATAAAAAACCTTAAAAACAAAACTAGTTTTGGTGTGGATGAAATTCCACCCACCCTGGTGAAAAAATGCGCAAATGAGTTAGTTCTACCTTTAACTCATTTAATAAATCAGTCGTTTAAAGAAGGCAGCTTTCCAGATGCGTTGAAAGTGTCATTAGTTAAACCGGTATATAAAAAGGGGGACAAAACGGACCCAAACAACTTCCGCCCAATTGCCTTATTATCTACCTTTTCCAAAATAGTAGAAACAGCAATGGCAAGACGTCTTCAGTCGTTCTTGACCAAATTTAATATTCTTAATAATTGCCAATACGGCTTTAGAAAAAATAGATCTACCATTCTAGCTATTTACAAATATATGCAGAAAATTCATGATATAATTAATAACAGGGACTACGCAGTAGGCCTATTACTTGACATGAGTAAGGCGTATGATAGAGTTGATTATGGTGTTTTACTGAACAAATTATATGGATATGGAATTAGAGGCACAGCACACGATTGGTTCAAATCATATCTGCATGGTCGTTCGCAGTGTGTGGAGGTAGAGAATACAAACTTCGCTACGGGAGAAGTCAAATATGTAAGATCAAAGAGTGTTCCCATAACGGGCTCAATTCCACAGGGAAGTGTCTTAGGTTGTACTCTCTTTCTCCTCTACATCAACGACCTGCCAAAGTCACTAGAAGAACACTGTGTTTCCTTTGCTGACGATTTCTCCATGATAATAAGCTGTCCTAACACCAGTAGTTTAAACACAAAAATGGATGAAATTTTAAACACAACAACAAATTGGCTAAGTTGTAACAATTTACGATTAAATCTAGAAAAAACTAAGCTTATACAGTTTAAACCTTATCAAAAAAAAGCTTTAGAGATAAACTATTCATTCAAAGGAATTAAAATAGAAACGGTTAATTCAGCAACATTGTTAGGAATAGATTTGGATACACATTTAAATTGGAAACCCTATGTCCAGAGATTAGCAAAAAAACTGTCAACATTAATTTATGCCTTTCGTCAACTAAAAAGACTAACTAATCTAAAAACGACACTATCGGCTTATTATGCCTATGCTCATTCACTATTAACGTACGGTATCGTTCTGTGGGGAAATTGCTCTAATATACAGGAAATCTTTGTACTACAAAAAAAATGTATACGAATCTTATATAATCTAAAGCAAACCGAAACTTGTCGCCCATTTTTTGTAGAACTCGGAATATTGTCACTTACGTCACTTTATATCTTCGAGGCCTGTAAGTTCGTGAGAAAGCACCAATATCTGTATTCCCCAATTAAATTGGTTAGACGTAATAATCGCTATCAAAATAAATTGAAACTGCCCGAAACAACTTTAAAATTGAACTCTGATGCCCCACATTCAATGATGATAAAAATCTATAACAAATTGCCTAATTCTCTCAAAAATATAGAAAACCCCACTGATTTCGAGAAACAACTAAAGCAATATCTCCTTTCCAAATGCTATTACAATATTAAAGAATTTTTTGAAGAGAAAAATGACATTTGACATGTGCGCTAAAATTTATTTATTTAAATTTAATAATATGAAAAAGTTTTGAATATATTTTTATTATAACATTATTATTTTTAGATTGTTTAAATGTTGGCATTAGATTTCTCTTTTTAAATGTTTTTTTTTTATTGAATTGAATTAATTTAAATAATTAAGTATTATGAATTCTACTAGATTTTTTAAAATATTATTTTATTTTGTAAAATCGATCGGTAAAATAAAAAATGGTTTTATTTATACAAAGTGTACTATAAATTTTATATAGTGTACTATCGTCGATTAATTTTGTATAATGAATTTTATTGTTAAATTTTAGTCCTACTATTTTATTGTAATGAGATTTTTAAGTACCAATTTCGTAATGTTATTCATCAAATTGGTTTATTTATGCACAAATTTGTTTTTTTTTTGTTTTGTATGCATGTTGATTATTTTTAATTTTGCATTTAAATTGAATGTTTTTTTTTAAAGTGAGATAGACTTGTCGTGCCTGCTACATTGATTTTATTTAATTTATGTATTTTGAAAATAATAAATAAGCTCTCTCTATTGCTGCGCCCTTCCAGGGTGTCACATGATCTGTATCTATCTACATGTAACATCATTATAAACTTTGTGACATGCAATAAATAAATGAAATGAAATATGGGATATTTACCTTATCGAGTTCACGATAGCGAGAATAGACAAAACATGGATGGTAGTAGTCTAACTACAGATTTTACTTCTGCGAGTGACCACTAGAGGCGCTGCTTCAATTTCCCATACAAAATTGCTTACGCGCTCGATATCGAGACCGTTTTTGTAAACTCATGGTAGAGCTACCGATATTATTATGTACACTTTTCAATATGAACATTTTGTTGATATTTAATAATGTGTTTTAATAAGTAAAAAAAATATGTATCTTATCTTAGGATAATATTTTACTGATTTCAGTTTTTATTAATATCTGAGTACTTATGTAGTAGCGTAGTACTAATCTATTGTGCGTATGTATTGCAGATACATCACTAGATGTTATGGCTTTAGGTTATCATACAAAATTGATACCATTGAAATCAGTGAATGCAATGATTGACAACTTAACTAGGATAAACGTTGACTCAGGTAAAACTTTTTCTAGATTAACTTTATTTGAAGTTTTTTCATACCTACATCGCCTAAGTAGGCAAGATATATTGGTAATGGTTACTTTTCAAACAGACTTCTTGGCGACTCCCTCCTTAGAGTCGATCTGTGGGACCATTCGCCGTCTCGCTTCGATGTATGAAGAGACGTGCGATGTGGTGAGGCAGCTAGATGACTGTCACGGCGCAGGAGTTCTGCTGATCCTGTTTTCCTTTTTCCTGCATTTGATCATCTCGCTATACGAAATAATAGAGCCCTTCGAAAGTATGTATTGGTTATTTTTCGACTAAGTATCTACCTATATTAGTTTAACTTACGCTAGGCAAGGCAGTAGACAGGTTCAATCTCCCCTGAAATGGCTTAGTTTACCGTTTTATACATAAATAACTTGGTACTTAGCCTTTAAATTAAATTCGAATTTATATATATAATACTTTTGCTTATTTTAAAATAAAGTTGTGTTGTGACGTACCTATTGTCTCTGATCAAGAAGCTCGACCCTCTTCGAAATGAATTCCTGGCTACGGCGGCCAAGTTATTGCTTTCTCTGTGACGGCGGCCCTGATTCTAAGTGCGCACTAGTAAACATGTTGCATTTGATATTTCCTTCCAAAAACTTGTTATCTCTAATCGTGTTTATTTTTCAGAACTGAATGATCAATTATATAGGAAAGTGTTGTTTTTATCCTGGAGCGGGCTGCAATTCTTCTGCACTCTGGCTGTAATGGAACCGAGTCACAGAACTCAACTTGAGGTGAAGGAATCTTGAAATTATGTCAGCACCAGAATCATGACGCCTACTGTTAGGCATTAAGCGTATCCGCTGACGGGCGCTTTTTTGTAGCTGCGATAATCGCGGCGATAGTCGCCTGCGAAATGACACGACAAAGGTTTTACTTAGCCAGCGGCAAAAAAGCGCCGCGATTATAGTCGCGTTTATTGCAGCTACAAAAAGTAGCTCGCGGGCGTTTACGTATTCAACTCTGTATGTTCTATTCTCAGCGCCAAAAAATCGCTCAGCGATTAATCGCCCGTCAGCGGGGACGCTTACGCCTCGGCCACGACATATCATAGCGCGCGCGTCCTGCGTCTTGCGGTTCGGCAACCACTGCGTGGACGCAACGACATGAGCTGAGAGGCTGACATCGAGATAGCGCGCAGTGGTTGCTGAGACGCAGGACGCCGGACGCGCGCGAGGCTATGTCGAAGCCGAGGGGTTAGGATCAGCTTCTCGCTACCATCATCATTTTCTCGATCCACCTTGTCACAGCCTAGCCACGGAACGTCGTTTGGCGTTGTCGTCATTTCGTTTGGCGTTGTCGCCATTAACAGATCCGTCGCTATTCTCGCTACTTATGTGTTCTGTTCTCGTTGTCACTGCTATATCAACCGTCTTTAAACTATGTTGCAGGATAGTCGCGTCCGCTTGTTCGTGAGCCGCATGCTCCTCAAGTGTCCCGATGGAGCGATATTCAAGGATCTGGAGAAGTTCTCCAGATACCTGTTGACCAATCAGGCCATCTACTGCCCGCTAGGGGTATGCACTCTAGCACGGTCTCTCGTAGCTTCGGTAAGTAGCAAGTATCAGGGTAAAGACGACGGCACATCAGACGTAACATGTTGACCTTTAGAATGCCTTTATGCCCTACCTACGTAATACTTAAAAGTTGTTTTTGCAGTACAACTGTTAAATTTGAGATGCCGTCGTCAAAGGTTCCCAAAGACAGGGTTTTTCAAAATAACATGCGGACGATGTCGTAGGCGGAAGCTAGTTTTTCATTATGCAAATAATATTTCACTTGTTTATTGCAGATCATCGGTAGCGTAGTGACCTACATGGTGATCATAATACAGTTTCAACTAGCAGGAGAAAAGAAAACAAGCTCTAGCTGTATCAGAGGTTAATATTTTGGTTTCCGGAGGACGAGAACATCATTATAATTAATATAATATTTCTTGGGATCATTGAGTACCTATCTAAGACAATGATAAGACGAACCAACTTGCATTCAATTAGGTATAAAGCATGTTTACTGCAAAAACTAAAATAGGACTACATTTCCTGTTCAACATGATAGTGCAGCGTCGAACTGAATAATTCATGGATGGCCTGTAACTTTTCTTTAAAACCCATAGCACGCTCATCAAAAACTTCATTAACAATTCTGACTCCGCAGAAACCAGTCATGTTTCTGAAATTCATTATTTTCCTGCCCTTTGTTTTAACAAATGGAGGTGTCATAGAAAGCCGCTCAAATCCAACTCAATTCAATTTCGGTGACAATACTAAACCAGAAATTTACCTCTTGTACGTGGACCAACTAATAATGACAAATGACGACCGAATTACTTCGGATAAAAGTGCAGATGGTTATAATTTTTTAAAGAAACGTGAAATAGGGTTGTCGCCGGAATCGAGTAAAGTCTTCGTAGAAAGAATTCAGAAAGGGGGAAAGGCAGATGATATGTACAATTTTCTAAAATACGTCGTTATGAGCATGGAGTCTGAAAACTCTGAAAGTGGTTCAACTATGAGAGTGAAAAGACAATTAGGATCTGGATCTGGAGACACCCAGATGGTGATAGGAACCTTCCAAGCCATGATGAGGCCCATGAGCTTACCAAGTATTGGGGGGTCACAAAACTCTGAGACCATTGAAGAAAAAGAAGGTGATAATGCAAATTAAGTAAAAGAAAACGAAATAATTAAATTACTATCAGTAGGTACCTATGTTATAGAATCGTACCTATATTATCATAGTTCTAATATTGTAGTCTTCATATTTATTAAAATAAATACTTAATACTTAAATGATGATGCATAAGAACCATAGAAATAGAATAAGCGAAAATTTTTCTACGTCTATGATAAGAACTGATTTGTTGATCCTATTTTGTTTGAGCAATATTGTGCAATTTTGTTTATGGTATAGCTCTTGGTATTCTTTTTAAATAATATTAATGATTTTTATATTTTTTTATACTTGTAATCTTATACGGCGGCGCGAGGCGATCACTGGAAAGTTGCCGCAATGTATCGTTGGGAAGTAAAATGCAAAACTTATCGTACCTAATCCTGGACACGGAATTTTAGCAATCAAACAGAATTGCACAACATTGCTCCACTAGGTGTAATAACGAAAGATAAGATAAACATTCTATTGATAGAACCAAAATACTGGTCCATAAATAGGGCTACTAGGCACTGCATTATTATAGTCGCAGATTAGAATAAGGAACATGAGTTTCTCTGGCAAAGTGGTGATAGTGACGGGTGCGAGTTCCGGAATCGGCGCGGAGACTGCCGTGAGGTTGTGCGGCGAGGGCGCCAGTGTCGTGCTTGTCGGCAGGAACCAGGCCAAGATGGCCGCCACCGGCACGTGCTGCGCCGCCGCGGGCGGACGCCACCTCCTCATCAACGCGGACGTCGCCAAAGATGACGACGCCAAGAGAATCGTCAACGAAACCCTAAAAAAATTCGGGAAACTAGACGTTTTGGTCAACAACGCCGCTGTCATGCTGGCGGACGACATCTCAGACGGGACCGTCTTAACGTCATTTGACAAACAAGTGGGTAGCAATCTCCGCGCCGTGATACACCTTACTACGCTAGCTGTACCTTATCTTAAAGAAACGAAAGGGAATATCATAAACATCTCGAGTTCGCTTGGGTTGAAAATGGCTCCTGGTTTGATTTCGTACGGTTTGTTAAAAGCGGCTTTGAACCACTTCACGAGAGGTGCTGCATTGGAGCTGGCGGGATCTGGGGTGCGGGTGAACACGCTCAGCCCAGGGCCCGTGGCCACCGATCTGCTGGTTAATGGAGGTCACAACGTCGATGAGAAGGACATGGCGAACATTACCCTTCTGAAAAGAATCTCCGAGTCCGAAGAGATCGCGGAGCTGATATTGTTCTTGGCGAGCGAGAAAGCCCGCGGCATCACCGGCTCCAATTTTGTTTCTGACAATGGGTTTACTATAACATAAGCCTGGTTCTGGTTACTGTTTTGTTTTGTGGTGCGTGTTTCGGTTTCATTTTCGACTTAATTTTATTTATTCTTGTTTATGTCTTAGGTATGTTTTAAGACTTTCCTGCTTGACAACGGAAATTTCGACCTTTTCCGGTGTTTTTGTATTGGTAATAAAGTACTACTTACTCGGTATATATTAATGTACTTATGTAAAATAAAAATGCGCTAGAGTCTGTAAAAGTGTTTTATTTCACAGTATCCGGATTGCATTTCACCTCTTCCAGTAGTTCCAGTACATCGCTAATGTTATAAATTCACATATTATACTCTTAGCACAAAAAATTACTTCAATAAGCATCCATTATCAATGACATAGTTGGAACCTGTAATGCCTTTAGCTTTATCACCGGCCAAATATAGAATAAGATCTGCGACTTCATCTGGTTGAGATACTCTCTTTAACGCGGTTGCATTTTGCATTTTTTCATACGAAAGGGACGCACCACTGCCCTCTAAAATGTCAGTGTACACAGGTCCCGGGGAGATGGTGTTCACCCGCACTCCAGATGAAGCAAGCTCTGCTGCAGCTACTCTTGAGAAGTGGTTCATAGAAGCCTTAACAATCGCGTATGCTCCCACAGAATGAGGAGGGACCATGATTCCTGCTATACTTGAAATATTCACTATGTTCCCTTTTGTCTTCACTAGGTGGGGAGCGGCTAAGTTCGTCAGCTGCAAAACAGCACGAAGGTTGATGTTCACTTGTCGGTCGTAAGATTCCATGAAGGTTCCATCCAAAATATTGCCGTAGAAAGGAGAAGCAGCATTATTTACCAGCACGTCTAGTTTCCCAAACTTGTCCAGTGTATCGTTGATGATTCGCTTGGCGTCGTCGTCGTTGGAGACGTCAGCTTTGACGATGATGTGTCTTCCTCCAGCTGCCGCGCATTTTTCAGAGATGTTCTTCAACTTAGTCTCGTTTCTGGCGATGAGAGTGACGTAGGCACCTTCTCTACAGAAAAACTCTGCAGTCTTCGCGCCTATCCCGGAGCTGGCTCCCGTCACTGCTATAACCTTTCCAGCAAAACTCATATTTTTGCCTTGGCGCTAAGATATCTGACTTTCCGTAATGTTTTCGATGCCTTTATAAGCAAACACAATCGATCCATATCAAGTGATTTTATCACTAAAAACTTGTTATCTAATATAAAATAGTTACGAAAATTCAGGCAACAATATGAAAATGATGATAATATGATAAAACATGATTAAATTAAAGAGATCAGAGGAGCTATTCACGATTGTCGGAAATATAGTCGAAAGCATTCGATTCGAATCCGTTTCCGTACCGATAGATTCGAAAACTACTACTCACAAATACATTCGACTAGCATTCGACTAACTTTCCGACAGGAAAGCGCAGTGCATTTACAAAGTTTGTTAGCGTAAGATTGAAAATAAAATCGATAAGCTGGAATTGATATTTCGCGATAAATTACAAAAAAATAGATTGATATTTCACAAGTTTCATCCTATTATCTAAAAAAAAATACTCGTCATTAAATCTGCGACATTTAATAAATTATAAAAATACTGAATTTAACATGGAAACATTCTTTGTAAACGTGAACATTACTTCTTTCTTACAATAAAAAAATCTTTTTCCGTTTTGCGCTCAAGCTCAACTCTATGTACCGCAGTTTTGATAAATTTTGTTTTTTTTCTTGGAAAATAAGGTTACTTAATAAAAGCAAAAGTATTGTTTGTTCAATATATTTTTTTTATACTTAGTAGAAATATTAACCTATAATCTTTATAGCACAAAAAATAAGATTACTTATTAGGTGGCCTCAATTTTGGGGTTTTAAATAAGCTTTTCGAGTGTACTTAGGTAAATTTCATGTATTTTTTTCATTAATTCCAATCTTCTTAGTGTACGGCACCCTGATTATCTAAAAAGAAACTATTTAGCGACTGGTTGCATTTGACATACATCGCCACTTTTCTTTGGTATGTTTTTTTTTACCCAAAAAGAAGTAGCAATGGATCACGATCATCTGTGAACTGCAACCAGTCGCTAAGTGGTTTTTAATTAGATAATCAGCCCGCCGATCTCTTTCCGATAGAAAAATGCTCTCGGATAGTAAATCGAATTCAATCGACAAAGTAATGTCAAAAATATTCGATCCGATGATCGTGAATCGCGTTTTTCGGCAGACTTTCCGATTCGACTCGGAAAGTTGGTTTCCGACAATCGTGAATAACCCCCCAGTACCTATGTCATTTTAGATAATCCGATTAGGGTGAATATGCCTATTACCAGCCCCCCCAAGGATTTTTTAACTTTGAATCTCTGTTGTTGCCACAATTGCTATCATAAAAATATTGTTGATACAGTTTTAGGTAGGTTGATTCATCTTTATTACGAAAATAGTACTTAGTTTTACGTAGTTTTGTGGGAAAAAAATAGAGAAGCGTTTAAATGTCCGAAGGGCGAAAAACCCTAACTCCAGCCGCCTTTGCCCTAATATCAGCCGCTTTGCTCCCTAATTCCAGCCGGGTACAGGGTGTTTTAAAATAATACAACCATGTTAGTAGAAAATAAAAAAAAATATAATTTGGTAACTCTCAATAGTGATAATAAAACACTAAAGGCTATAAATTATGATTCCCATAACAAGTCATTGAAACTTACACCTCTCCTGTAGATATTAATCAATTTAGAATATACATATATTAAAAATGGCGTAACAAAAAGTGAACTTTGGTTTAATAAATATATAATCAAAGAGTATGAAATCGTTTTAATTATTTGAAACTTTTTTAAGCGTTTTCCAAGAAGTGGATTTCAATCTACTGGCCTCTTGACTCGACGACTTAATATGGGTAGCTTTAGTATGTCATGCTCACTTCAAACATTTCTGCGGTGGTGTCGTGTGAGGCGGGTCGTTACGTTCCCTCAAATATGGTTGAGCGAAGCGATGGCTGGTTCATGCGTCATGCTCGTGAACGGGTGCTGCCAGTGGGAATGGGTCTGCTTCCGTCTGCTTGTATTAAGGGCGTAGTATAACTCGTATATAAAAGATCTGTTTTATATTGCCTGTATGTATGGCACTTCTTACTCAAAAAATATAATTCTTAATAGCTTACCTTGTTTTGATTTATTTAATTGCAATATTTTTACCTTCTATAGTCAGTAGTTTAGTAAAAGACCTATGAAAAGCTTTTGGATATAAATTTTCAATTCGATGCCTTAACATAGGTAGTCTTAGTATGTCATGCTCTCTTTAATCATTTCTGCGGTGGTGTCGTATGAGGCGAGTCGTTACGTTCCCTCAAATATGGTTGAGCGAAGAGATGGCTGGTTCATGCGTCATGCTCGTGAACTGGTGCTGCCAGTGGGAATGGGTCTGCTTCTGACTACCTATCTTAACGCATATTGAATTAAATATTTTTCTTTTATTTTTATTTATTCTAACAACCTAGACTGAATAACAAGTTCAAATTTTAAATTTAGCTTAAAATCTGTAAATTGATTAAGAAATTTGAAATTCATTAAGAAATGAGCTAATTCAATAATGTTATTTATTTGTTAATCTTTGTTAATATAAAGTCTGGAAACGATGTACATATTTGTAAATATCGTTCCATCTGATAAAGCTGACAAGTTTTTTGCGCCCATTTTTCTTGTCAGTTAAAAGACGTCATAATGGGTGGTAGGGTAAAAGAATTGACGATTTAAAAATGCTTATTATGTGAGCTTATTTAAATAAAATATATTTCATTTCATTTCATTTCATTTCAATATACATTTTTTTTTATATTGAACATATTTTCTGTTTCTATGAGTGAAGAAAAGTATGATGTTAATTATTATAACTTTTTACATCTAATATTAAAAAAAAAAACAAAATAATTAAAATCGTTTTTGAGAACATCCTGTATATTGCCGTAAAGTTAGATGACCGGCTGGAGTTAGGTTCTCATACATATCCTAATATCAGCCCCTAATTTGCAGAACAAATAACTTAGGAAATGAACATTATTCACCCGGCTGTAATTAGGTCATTGGGTGCAGGGTTAGTAATTCTAGTGAATAGCACTACAAATTCCAACCTTGAGACGAGCAAATTAAGATGAATTTGATTTCTTAAATGAAAGTTAAAAACCCAATACCAGCCCCGGCTGATAATAGAAAGTTATTGAAAATCATCCAGTCAAACTCCAGCCCCCCTATTTTTTTCGAAATTAGTAAATTTAATTACAAACTAGTAATGTCAAAACGTTATATATCTAATCTATTACTAGTATCAAAGCTTAAAACCTAAAAAAAATTGCATCTTGCCTTCGTAAACACACTTCCCAAAGTTCGCATCGATCGAGCTTTTATGCTGTTTTTCAAACATAGTCACCTCTACTCGGTCTCGGTGGACATTATTGCTCGTTGTGTGAGTTGTAGGTGACGTGACGGGGTAATAGTGATTTTCCAACTTAGAGGTTTAACTAGCGGTGTGGCTCCATTAAACAGTTTCCGGTTTTCACTGTTTTTTAATAAAAGCAAAGCAAAAACTTTTGGGGGCTGGTATTAGGGGGGGGGCTGGAGTTAGGCATATCCACTCTACGCAAAAGGGCGGCGATTGGAGTTCTTGACAATATTTTGATTACATGATGTGGAATTTTAATGAAATTATTGAAAGTGATAATTAAGGCAAACAAAATGTTAGAGGTTATTTTGTAACTCTAACATTTTGTTCCAGGGATCGCCCTGGGGAACACCTTTTTGTAGGAAATGGATGCTCTGCTTTAGAAAACTAGGGAGTCTTTCCGAAATTATAAATCGTTTTGAATGCTTGCCTTTCGGTTCGCGAAATATCAAATAAAGTACCTATAATATTATAGGTAGCTAGTTTTTTGAGCGTCATAAATAATAATTAATATCCTACTTTTGTCGTTTGTGGTCATATGAATAATGCTATCAAATGCTTTCAAAGGTCACCAAAAACCATAAGAATAAATTCTTATGCAAAAACATCGATTTCTTACTTAATTCTTAGTGAATAACTCCGAAAAGTAAGTATTGTAAGTACCTACTATAATTTATGTAGGTAGGTACCCCTAAAATAAGGCGCAAAATTAGTTCCTTTTCCAACCGAGTCTCATCTTTCGTTGACCAGACTGTGTAGGTACTGTGTTGGTGTAAAAATTCAATGTTTTACCAATCGAAAATAAGAATACTTTCATCTAGATACATAAGTGATAATTTATTTTACGACTGAATTATTGTATTTAGGTACCTTAAAAAAGAGCGGAAATTAAGTTTGTGTCAATGTCATTGTGGTGGCGTCACGCTAACGTAGTACTACCAGTTCCTATACTTGCTACCTATCCTATCCTATCTAGGGTAGGTACCTACCTAGATATCTGTTGTGTGTAATCTGTCTCGGTCGTTTAGTCTACTGTGGTGTGGTGTCAGGTGTTGTGTGTGTGTGTGGTTAGTACACAAGTGGCACGCGTGTGAACCGCACGTCTCGTTATCAAAATGAGTTTCTCTGGCAAAGTTGTGATAGTGACGGGCGCGAGCGCCGGCATCGGTGCGGCGATAGCCGTGGCGTTTAGCAAGGAGGGTGCCAGCGTAGTTCTGGTCGGCAGGAACCAGGGACGGCTGGATGAAGTTGCCGCGCAGTGCTCCGCCAACAAAACCGACCCGCTCATCGTCAAGGCCGATATTTCCAACGATGACGACGCCAAACGCGTCATCCAATCCACGCTCGACCGCTTCAACAAGATCGACGTGTTAGTAAACAACGCAGGCATCGCTAAATTCGGTTCCATCACCGATGGCAAGATCATGAACACGTACGACGAAGTGATGAATACGAATCTGCGCGCCGCTGTCCTTTTAACTTCACTATCGGCGTCTCATCTGATAGCGACGAAGGGGAACATCATCAACATATCCGCTATAGGTGGAACTTCAGCACCGAAACCACCGTTTCATGCTTATTGCATGTCAAAGGCTGCCTTGAACCATTTCACTAAAGGAGCGGCGTTGGAGCTAGCTGCTTCGGGGGTCAGAGTGAACGCGATTAGTCCGGGACCAGTAAGGACGGACATTATACAGAATGCCGGGTTCCCTACAAACTGGGAGGCGTTTGCGGCGCGGACGGCGCTCGGCCGAGTATCGGAGCCGGATGAGGTCGCTGACCTCGCTCTATTCCTGGCCAGCGACAAGGCCAAGGGCATCACGGGCTCCAATTATGTCACTGATAACGGTATGCTGGTGAAAAGTTAGTTAAAACACCAGTTGTATTATGAAAGACTGAAAAGATACATTTTTTTAAACCTACCACTCCCTCCTGATACCCACCTATGTAAATAAGAAATTATTAAAACATTCTGCAAAGTTATGTTTTATTTAGTTTTTTGTCCTTAAGATTTCTAAAAGTGGATATAGGTAGGTGGGTAGGTATTAGAAATGCGACATGTTGAATTTCCATTAGGTGGCGGTGGCAGGTACCTACATACCCACCCATATATTTTTTTATCAAGCACTTCTAGTTGTTTCTAAGCAAATAGAGCAATAAAGATTACGATAGTCTTTACCTAACGACGACACTAATCAGTTTGAAAAGATACACAAAGGAAAATTTATTGAGCAACGAAATCCCTCTAGTTAGTGTGCCATATCACTGCCATCATCACATTTACTATCATTCTTTTATTAATAGATCCAGCACGCGTAGCATGAGCAAACGGGACTCTTGTCTACGAAGACTAGTCGTCTCGATCTTCTCGATATGCTGAGCACAGTTTGACAGACAGTGGGACTCGTTCTCAGAATTTCGGTACCTTTTAATGTCTTTTAATAAAAAAAGTGAATTTTAAAGGTAATCTTCTTATTTCAACACCAATAAATGTCAAAATTATCTAAAATGATCCGCAACAATTTAGTTTAAACATAATTCTATTTTTTTTATAAGTTCTAAGATAAAGGGGCACTCAAGAAAGCGTTCTCTCCGTAGACAAGCTCTCTCGAGCTCGAGAAGAATAATATTGCCAATAGTAAATAATTACTTTATTTCTCATAAAGCACCGTTCCTTTCTATAGATTTCACAATGCAAAACTCTTAAAACTAATTAAATATAGCTGTATGAATATAAATTCGTTTGCCTTTCTTTTATTGAGAGTATTTTGAAAAGATAACACAGACGAACTTGTTAATTTAGTAGTCTGTGTAAAATGACGAGAAAATTAGGTACGAAATATTGAAATAAACGTACCTATGAAAATAATTTTAATTTAAGTAAAAGTAAAAAAACTATATTTGGGAAAAAAGTGTGATAATATTAGGAAACAATATAAGTTATTAAATAATAAGCAATAAATTATTTAGAATCATTTATTGTTTAATTTTTTATTCATTTTATTTATACAAAATGTAAAAAATAAAAAATAAAATTGTAAAAAACTACTTAGTTACTACACTTGTAAAGTATATTTTTTATACTTGTTTGTTTAATTTCCTTTGTCTTTTTATATTTTTTTTAAATTAAAAAAATTTAATCAATACTATATTTATATTTTTTTCGTTTCCGGACAGCTGTTTTTGTTGTTTGTGCTGTAACTTCTCATTTTACCTTAATAAAATATAAGCACGGACAATTTCGATTTATTTTTATTGCAAAATTTAGATTCACATAAAATAAAATACGTAGAAAACTCTTTCGAATCTTCTTATTAGTCTGTGAACTCTTTCTCGACCTTCTCGACTACTCAAAGGGTGGAAGACAAGTATCTCCGATTCAAATGTCAAATTAATGTCAGTTGAAGAGAAAAGTGGCCGTCTAGTATAATAATAAACTCTATGGTAGCCGTCGTGCTCGCGTTTGTCGACTTTTGACATTAGGCTACGACAAAGAACAATGCGAGTCTACTAGTTGTCATGCTCGCGCTGCCAGTATCTCGATCTTAACCCGACAAAAGTGACATTTCGGTGTAGACAAGCCATTGTTCTGTGAGTCGGATCTTTTCTCGAGGTGGTCATGCTACGCGTGCAGGGGTGATTGGCCAACAAAAGGGTTGAAAAGTAATTATTGAAGCTCTGGATTAGGTGTGGTATGGTATTTAATTCGAATTAACTATTGCCAAGCCACAGAATACATAATGCCAAGCTGCCAGGCGTTTTGGTTAGGTTGAGGGAAAATGTGTGCACCTTCGCCTGGCATTACTTCTCCTAAATCAAAACGACGAATGAGGTATTTCGAATTAAGTAGGTAGATACATAATTAGCTAATTACACCATCATACCAAATCCATAGCTCTATAAATTGCACTAAGTAGAGGGATTTCGTTGTTTGCAAACGAGAGCGCTTATTCTGCACACTAGCGCCGCCATTGGAAAAAAAATCATAATACTCAAATAAAGACGAAATTGTGAATTATCTCTCTGGAGTGCACTCCGAACAAGCTTTGTGGTACTTTTTATCACTCAAACAATATTTTTGGGCCTGTAGTTTAGTTTAATGGACTTTTATTGCTAAAAGTGGCCACTTTTCGCAATAAAAGTCCATTAAACTAAACGGCAGGCTAGAAAATATTGATTAAGTGATAAAAAATACCACAAAGCTTGTTCGGAGTGCACTCCAGAGAGATAATTCACAATTTCGTCTTTATTTGAGTATTATGATTTTTTTTCCAATGGCGGCGCTAGTGTGCAGACTGCGCCCTCTTAAGACGCTGACTAGACCGAACGACCTTGAAGATCAGACACTCCCACTCGACGTTCGATAATGTAGCGCTGCGCCTGAGGCGCGGTTGTTACGCGTACTACGAAGCGCAGCATTCGTTCTAGTGCTCTGCTTAAGACAATAGATGGCGTTGACGGCGATACTACAATTTCCATAGAGCTAAAATGTTTGAGATAGGGAAAATAACACATCAGAGTATTAACATTTTTTTTATTGAAAATTATAAAGATTATAATATAAGTAGTTAAAAGATGTTTAATACTAGTGAACGCCCGCGACTTTGTCCACGCAGACGACAGTTATTTCTTTATCTCTCGGGAACAGTACTTATTATCTTGATGTAAAGTACCCTATTTCTGTACTCCTTTCAATGCAATCGTGTATGCAAAATTTCATGATGATTGGTAAAGTAGTTGACACGTAAAGACGCAAAAAATAAACAAGCTAACTAACTTTCGCATTTAAAATATTAAGTAAGGATTAATGCAGATTTATTTAGTAACATCCATCATTATATTGGATATTGACATAGTCAAAACCAGATATGTTGTAACAATTATTTTTTCTGGCTAACGGGTAATGATTAAATAAAAGAAAATAAGCGTTTAAATGAAAACTTTTATTAAAATAAAATGAGAAAATAGTATTGAGAGAGTTTTAAAATATAGGGCGTGGGTATAATATTCTTGCAGCTCACTTGTTGCACTGGCAGAAGGCCTTAAATCACAGTATTCTCACTGAGTTGAGAGTTTACATACATAAGTTATAAAACAGAAGTCAAACAAAACAAGGTATTTAAAAGAGATCTGAATATTGCTATCTTTCAAAACGGATTTACAATATATTAGAACAGTCATAGATCATTAAACAACAGGAAATCTTATGATTAAAAGAGAAACGCTCCCTAGATTAAGGCAATAAATTACAAATTAAATATGAGTAGGTTGGACAGATGATAGAAGAGAAGAGAAGAGATGAGTATGGGCGCCACACGCTTGTGGATGGCTCACAAACGTGAATAGTAGTATAGGGTATATTATAAATAGAAGTATGAGAACGTTTACACCTGATGTTCGTCTTCTGATGGGGTCTCACGATCACCGGTCACTCAAGGTGGAGGGTCAGATAATGAGGGCTTGGCGATGTTGCCGTCTGCTTAGCAGCACTCGTCTCGGATGGGTGATTCCGTCAGAATTTAAAAGAACTGTAGAGGAAATAGAAAACACAGCGTTATGACACAACAGTGACATAAAATAAATGTCAGTAGACATGATTCCCGTTTAGCAGATAAGCTTACCCGGACACTGATGATTTGAGGACAAATGTAATAAGTTGCGGTGATGCGGCTGGATAAATGACACACACACAGCGTATGAGAAGTATTCTCAATCACAATACACTTGGGCGCACACGCAGCAAGTTAGGTAAAAATTCAGAGAGAGCGAATGTCCCCACTCAAAGAAATCGGTTCTATTTATATCTTTTGCGTTTAGCCGTGCAATTTCGCGAATCATCTACCACATTCCAGAGACAGTGAGAAATAATCACAAAGACTGGCATACTTCTAGAATGAGCAGATTTTTGTCTATGGTTAAAAAGATTGGTTAAAGAAAAATAAAGAATTATATGAAATAAAATAAAGGAAGGTTCGTAGATTATTAATAACTAATTACTTCCACTGTGCGACAGATATTTATTTAGTTATTGATAAAAGTTTTTAGGAATCATAGACAATTGAGATTGTTTTTATTTGGAACAGATTGTGAAAGCAGGAAGCTACTTCACGCTAGATGTCAGTTTTGAGTGCTATTGAATGAATGAGACGACAGGGCGGCTATGCACTTAGGTGTGAGAGGGACGGTACTATACATGCGAAAGACTGCCACTCCTTGGCACTAGATAGCGCTAAAGTTATGATGAAGTGTGGAATCCCAACACTAGGTGGCTTTATGAAAAGAAGAGATGCAAATAGCTAGACATCCCTGCTAGAATGAAAAGGAAAATTTATATGGATGTTTGCTCGTGGCATTAGTTCCGCTATTCCTCGCAAGATTGAGCCAATGGTCAGAGAATTATGATTTTTATGTTAATAAAATTAAAATGTCAATCATCAGATCGAAGTATTGTTTGTTGATGAATTTAAATCTACACAAAGTGTAAAAAGAAACTAGAAATTATTGCGTGGAATAGGGTTAATGAATATGTATGTACCTTGCAATATGGGATGTATGAAAAATGTTGTGTAATGATGTGAAATAGTGGATAAAGAAAACATAAATAAAGGTTGGTATGATTCAAGTATAATATGAATGTAACCTATCAAAAATGATGTGTTACAATGTATCAGAATTACAAATTTTTTCAAAACTATTTTAATATGTACTGTCAACAGCACTTCAATCACTGTACTGGTACTACAAAAAGAGCCTCATTATGAGCGACATAAAAACTGTCTTGCTGTAGTCTATCCGTAAGCTTATTAAACAGTTATAGGTTTATATATACATTTATATATATAAAACACAAGGTACCTTTGCATGTACACCTTACCCATGTAAAATAATGCAAATAAATTAATTAGTTTGAGAATGTGCTTATCATTGACGACCTCTGCGGTCGAGTAGTTCGCACGCCAGTTTTGTCTGACGCCACGTGTTAACACGCTCGTATTTATATGGACGTGTTAAGCTCCGTACAAACTGAGGCGAATTCCGCGATTTTGATCACGTAACTCAAAGCGATAGCCATAGCCATTGTCAAAAAAATTGCTAGGGAATTGCTATTGCTTTGAGTTACGTGATCAAAATCTGTCAAAATGCCCCAATCGCGCGATTCGCTCGCGTCAGT
The DNA here is from genome assembly GCA_928269145.1 of Agriphila tristella. Lineage (NCBI taxonomy): Eukaryota > Metazoa > Arthropoda > Insecta > Lepidoptera > Crambidae > Agriphila > Agriphila tristella. The sequence continues at coordinate 23,252,088 of OV743445.1, forward strand.
TTGTACGAAGTTTAATAAGATAAGTGTGATCCTAGTGCATACATTTATGAAAACCGCAGGCTGATTATCTAATTAAAAACGGGATGAAATTTAATGACCACCAAAATCAGCATCATCCAAAAAAATATATAATATCCTACTAATATTATAAATGTGAAAGTTTGTGGGTTTAGATGTTTGGATGTTTAGATGTTTGTTCCTCAATCACGCAAAAACTACTGGACGGATTTGGTTGAAATTTGGCACACAGATAGTAGATAGCCTAGATTAAAACATAGAATACTTTTTATCCCGATATTCCCACAGGATCGGGAACCACGCGGGTGAAACCGCGGGCGGCCGCTAGTGTGCAAATAAATGAAACCTGTACCAAAATCTACAAAAACTACAAAAACTTTTCATAACCCAAAAAGGCCACGCGTGCACCAAATTTTAACTAAGTAGGTACCAAAGTTTTGTGTCACTACTACCCAAATATATCACTACGTTTGCCATAAAATGTATGCATATAACCAAGTATATTATATTGATGGCAAATTGGTTGAGTCTCGCGGCTTTATTACCACCCCTCTCCCACCCGTCGATACATAAGTTAAGATTTTAAAACAATTACCATACAAAGGAGTGTGATGTTATGTTATTTGAAGACTTATTCGTCATTAGTATTTTTAAATAATTATGACCATACCATGGACGAAAAATCGTCCATGACCATACAAATGACTGTTTTAATGTTGGTTGTTTGAAGACTCATTTATCGCTAAGATTAAGTTTTTTGAAGATCCACTCTTCATTAAAATTTTAAAATTACACTAAGGACTGCCTTATTAAGTTTATTTGTATGTAAACTGCCGCTTTAAATGGTAGCCATTAATAAATGAATGCAAACTAATGTTCTTTTTTGGGGGTCGTTATTTTATTGAAAGCTCAGCCTTTAGTAAACATTTTACGGTACGTAGTAGTATCGGTAAACCTTTAGAACTTCATTTATATTTTTTGGGTAAACAATGATTTTTGTGCATATAATTTACTTTATTAAGATAAAATTGTGTAACATACCTATTCGGATGAAATTTTTAAATAAAATGCGAGTACCTACATATTTGGTGCATGCGTGGCCTTTTTGGGTAGCTCAGCGATTATTCTGAAGATACTTGCCTTTTTTAGGTTAGCAGACTTTACGTTTATTGGTGATAATTTCATATTAAAATGGGAATTAAATTCTGGTAAGTACTTACGATTTTTTGGGCGTTATATTTCATTATATCTGGTGATTGCTTAAACCTAAGCCATTAAAAACCACCTAGCGACTGGTTGCAGTTCACAGATGATCCTGATCCATTGCTACTTCTTTTTGGGTAAAAAAACATACCAAAGAAAAGTGGCAATGTATTAAGATGAATAAATAATGAAAAAATATTAGAAAAAATCGGCTCACCCGTAGCAACTTAGACGGGATTCGAACCCGCACCCTTAGGATTCCGGCCCAATGCACTACCAATTATGCTACCAAGCCGCTGAGGGATGTGGCGAAATTTTCTAATACTTTCCACGCTTCCGCTGAAGATCAGCGCCATCTCACCAATGTGAAGAGAACTACTTCGACATTCGGTTGTAGCACCTTTGCAGATGCCAGACAATCAATTAAGGTGAAACAGTACAATTTTAAACTTTTAGATTTTTGCATTCACAATGCTATTTTTATATTAAGATGAATAAATAATAGAAAAAATCGGCTCACCCGTAGCAACTTAGACGGGATTCGAACCCGCACCCTTAGGATTCCGGCCCAATGCACTACCAATTATGCTACCAAGCCACTAATGGATTTGGCGAAATTTTCTAATACTTTTTACGTTTCCGCTGAAGATCAGCGCCATCTCACCAATGTGAAGAGAATTACTTCGACATTTGAAAGCAGCGCCATTGCAGGTGCTAGACAATCAATTAAGGTGAAACAGTCATATAATTTTAACTTTTAGATTTTTGCATTCACAATGCTATTTTTATATTAAGATGAATAAATAATGAAAAAATATTAGAAAAAATCGGCTCACCCGTAGCAACTTAGACGGGATTCGAACCCGCACCCTTAGGATTCCGGCCCAATGCACTACCAATTATGCTACCAAGCCACTAATGGATTTGGCGAAATTTTCTAATACTTTTTACGTTTCCGCTGAAGATCAGCGCCATCTCACCAATGTGAAGAGAATTACTTCGACATTTGAAAGCAGCGCCATTGCAGGTGCTAGACAATCAATTAAGGTGAAACAGTCATATAATTTTAACTTTTAGATTTTTGCATTCACAATGCTATTTTTATATTAAGATGAATAAATAATGAAAAAATATTAGAAAAAATCGGCTCACCCGTAGCAACTTAGACGGGATTCGAACCCGCACCCTTAGGATTCCGGCCCAATGCACTACCAATTATGCTACCAAGCCACTAATGGATTTGGCGAAATTTTCTAATACTTTTTGCGTTTCCGCTGAAGATCAGCGCCATCTCACCAATGTGAAGAGAATTACTTCGACATTTGAAAGCAGCGCCATTGCAGGTGCTAGACAATCAATTAAGGTGAAACAGTCATATAATTTTAACTTTTAGATTTTTGCATTCACAATGCTATTTTTATATTAAGATGAATAAATAATGAAAAAATATTAGAAAAAATCGGCTCACCCGTAGCAACTTAGACGGGATTCGAACCCGCACCCTTAGGATTCCGGCCCAATGCACTACCAATTATGCTACCAAGCCACTAATGTATGTCAAATGCAACCGGTCGCTAAATAGTTTCTTTTTAGATATTCAGGGTGAGGATGTCATCTGACGGCGTAACGCGTGGCGTCAGACAAATGTGCCCGCACCTTGAGGCCGCATAGGTACCATGGGCAATAGCGACGCTTAAGGGCCTATCGTTTAAATTGATGAATAATTGCGTCCGTTCGAGTCCTTACTATTTCGTTATTACAAAAAATATAGTTATGCGGTTAAGATGTAAGATATTTGAAGATTCACTCTATCTATTATATGTTTTAGAAACACGATTACTTTCAGTTTCCTCGATAGAAAAAAAATCCAAAGTTGAGTCCAAAAAAATTTGGAAACCCTTCGTACGGCTTAAATACTTCACAAAAGATCAAAAAGCTTTTCAATAATGATAAAACAACATGTTTTCTAGTCGTTATATGTTTTACATTTTCAAAATGTGTATTTGTTACAATAATATTAATGAAATACATAATTCCGCGTGCATTTCGTCCAACCTAAACAGAGCCGCCATGATCCCTTCCTATCCGCGTTAGTCTTGCTTCGGCCGTCGGACGGAGAGCTTGTGTATCTTGCTGATACGCACGGTTTTAATTACGATTGTTTTTTCTTAATTTTCCTATAAATGGGGAATAAAAATAATCAAGTTAAGAAGAGACGTGGTTGGCGGAAAAACAATATAAAACGTGTAAATGAAGATATAAAGTAAGTAAAAATTATATAAATCCGCTGACAGCTTTGACACAGCCATTTGTACCATAGTGTAAAATATATACAGTACGTCAAGATAAAGAATGGGCATCGTGTTTTTGTTTTTCTTAGAAATAACGTTGACATTTATTTCATTGCAATAAAGTTAAATTGTAAACGACTTTTAGGGCCAAACTACTTTTTGTTAATTGTCTTTGTTATGTAAATGTAGAAAATTGTTTCCGATGCCCATTATTTATCTTGAAGTACTTGTGTACCTATTTTTCTATTAGTCTGAAACTCCGTTGTATCAGCGCTTAAATGCTGAACGTTAGAGGATATTCTAAATTAAAAATAAGAAATAATAATAATGATTATTATTATGTTTTAGATAAATCATTTAAATAAATATTAGGCAACGAACGTAACATATGTAAGTAACTAAAACACTTGAGTTATGGAAATCAGAGAGCACAAATACTCAGACTCAAAACAATATAGAAAAGTTCGTTTTCTAAATTGATCCAGCCGGGGATCGAACTTGGGACCCGAGATGGCGACACCATAAAAACCGATGAACCATTTACTCGACCACGGAGGTCATCCAAGTACCTAAATAAAACTCGTACCTATGTTACTTGCTATTTGCCTTTGAACTAAAATTGAATGTAATAAAACAATTAACTACCTACACATCTTTATAGAGCAAGATGTCTACAGCGACAGCCTGAAAATTCTGAAAACAAAGAGAATAATCCTCCTGCAGCTTCGTAAGTATGCCTAAGAGAATTGACGTTTTGAAATTGTTTTCATCATCTAGGTAGTCAATAAAAAAAGAAATTAATTTGGCGAATTTCACACCCTTTATAATGAGTAGATATACAAGTACAGGATCATTCGATTATATACCTACTACCCAACACCTCAACATTTTAACCATAAATTGCTCCATTTTCATATTATTCACGCGCGGTAGGTATAAACAAAACAGTTTGGTTTTGTCGCTCGGTGCATCGCTCGGTGCAATCCGTGCAATAATACGCCGCCGCCGACGCGCGGTGCGCGCCGTATCACCGCGGCGCGGCTCGGAGCTGTGCCCGCTACTCGCCAATACATTTGTTTCCTTCTCTTGCCGCGCAATAGTCACCGCTCGTCGTTGCCGCGGTACAGTTCGGGGCAAACATCTTGAAATCGGGTGGGGATTGCGCAGAACGCGTATTTTGGGTATGCATATCGGTTAGGTACGCGGGCAGCGGGAGAGGGAAACGCGCTCTTGGTCGCTCGCACGTGCACTTGCGCGAACTTATCCCCACTCCGTCGAAAAATATGTTTGCCCCAGCCATGCCCAGCTACAGTATAGCTGTGGCATATTTCGATTCGGACACGTTCCTACATTTGTTTTTGCAGCTTGCCGCTCGCCGCCACCGCCGCGGTAACTGTGGCCAGGGGTTAATGCCTACTCAGTGGGTACCTACCTACCTACTAATATAATTCTAAATAATATAAGCAAGCTAGAAAAAATATGACTCGTATCAGATCAATTTTTGGACGGGAATCGAACCCGCGACCTTTGGATGTCCGATCCAATGGTCTGACCGCTGAGCTACCGAGTCACACCGAGAATTGGTCGTGTGCGATTCGTATTTTTTCTGGTATATTATTTAGTATTGTATATATCATTATGAATGCAAAAATCTCAAATTTAAAAAAAACCTAATTATTTATTTATAGGGTAAATGTACCAATACTTACCACATTATCTTTTATATTTTTCAATTTACAGGGTAAATGTCTTGGATGATAATAATTCAAAAAAATATCATACTCTCGAATTGTAAGTACAAAAACTAACAATTGAAATGTAATGAATTTTAAAAATTACATCCTCAAATATTTTTTTATTTTGTTAGAAAATTAGATAAAGTAATAATCAAATTAATTCATCTTTTTATTTCAGGGTGCCGCCAATTGCCACAATTAGACAAGAACAAAATATTCGTCTGTCAGTGGATGAAGAAAGAGACAATGATATGATGTAGGTACTAACAAAAACAAAATAATGCCACGAATTTGTGATGTTTTCTGCTTTACGGTCAAATTTATGTATACATACATATATTCTGAAAATCGTAATGTTATTCAAAATTTATTTGATAGCTGAAATATTTTTTGCTTATAACGGGTGTAACAAGACACTCAACGAAGCCGAAGTCCACGCATTCTGTCCATCATCAGGATAGCTAAATAGCTACGAAGTTATTAAAGGTCAAAGTAAAAAAAAAGTGTTTATGAAATGTTATTTTATTTGTTATTTCCTAATTTTTTTTTCAGCTAAGGACCTAACAGTTGCGGAAGGCATAGCACAAAAAAAAATTACATTCTGGAAAGAGGACAAACAAGGAAACTTAATAGTAAATAAGCAGCATGATTGGTTCTACCAGGTGCAGGGCCAGCTTCATATAACCAGGAAAGATGTTTGTTTATTTGTTGTTAGGACAGAAAAAGATTTAAAAATAGAAACCATCAAAAGAGACAGTGAATTCTGGAAAAATAACATGGTATCAAAATTAACAAAATTTTATTATGATTGACCAGAAATAATTGATTCAAGGCTGGACAGAAACATGGAAATTCGAGAGCCACATTACATTTTAGACGCAATACACAAGAAAGAGTCAGCGAAACGAAAAAAACAGACTTCCGCGACTGTTATGCCAGTAACAAAGCGGAAAAAAGTTACAATTTCCTGAATATTTTGTATTTAAATATTTTTGTAGTTTTTGTAGCGGCGCGATCATAACACTACATAAACAATCGACGAATGACGAAAAAATGCAGGATCAGCGAAAAGTACAATGTGTAAACATTACGCAGACGTAAAGTCTATGACTACACTTCGTCAAGCTAACATCGAGATAAAAATGTATGGAGACTTGACTCACGATATCGAAATTTTCTGCACGCTTCGCATAAATACAAATGCCAACACCCAACAGTTGAGCCGCAGTCTTCGATCAAGAATACCCTAGATGTCCGGTCAGAGTCTCAAAAATGGCACCTCAAATAGCGTCCCACTTACAAACTAGGTGCTTATTTTGCATAAAGTAAGTGATAAAAGATGTGTTTTTGTACAAAATAAGCTTATTTTGTACAAAATCATCATCATCATATCAGCCGCACGACACCCACTGCTGGGTATAGGCCTCCCCTAAGGATCTCCACGACGATCGGTCCTACGCTGCCTGCATCCACTGGCTTCCCGCGACCTTCACCAAATCGTCGGTCCACCTTGTCGGGGGCCTACCCGCGGAGCGTTGTCCGGTGCGCGGTCGCCATTCTAGAACCTTTCCGCCATAACGGCCATCGGTTCTTCTCGCTATGTGTCCCGCCCATTGCCACTTCAGCTGAGCAATCCTTCGAGCGATGCCGGTTACTTTAGTTCTCCTGCGGATCTCCTCGTTTCTGATTCGATCACGCAGGGAAACGCCGAGCATGGCTCTCTCCATTGCACGCTGGGTGACCTTGAGCCTCCTTATGAGACCCATAGTTAGTGACCACGTTTCACTGCCGTAAGTCATCACTGACAACACACACTGTTCATAGACTTTCGTCTTGAGACACTGAGGTAAGTCGGACGCGAAGATTTTTCGAAGCTTCCCGAATGCTGCCCACCCGAGTTGGATTCGACGAGAGATCTCTTTCTCGAAATTGGACCTACCTAACTGGACTGCCTGTCCTAGGTATACGTAATGGTCAACAACTTCAAGTGTAGTGTTCCCAACATGAACTGGAGAGGGTACAACATGGGCGTTTGACATAATTTTCGTCTTATCCATGTTCATCCTAAGACCCACTCTTTGGGAAGCACTACGGAGATCTTCGAGCATTGTGTTCAGGTCTTCCATGGACTCAGCCATAAGGACTATATCATCGGCAAAACGAAGGTGTGTTAGGTACTGGCCATTAATGTTGATGCCAAGTCCTTTCCAGTCCAAGAGCTTAAAGATGTCCTCCAACGCAGCTGTGAACAGTTTCGGAGAAATAACGTCTCCCTGTCTCACACCACGCTGCAGTTGTACAAAATAAGTGATATAAAATATGAGTTTGTACAAAATAAGAGGTGGTTATGTACAAAGTTAGTGCCAAGTTTGTAAGTGGGACGCTATTTTAGGTGGCATTTTTGCGTACTGTTTTATTTCGTGAAGCGTTATCTAGGATATTCTTGATCGAAGACCACGGTCCCCGAGCACAGACACCTAGGTGTCTGTAGAAGTACTTCTCTTTTCGCTGAACATATGGTAAAGAGTTCCTGCCTCAACATCGTTTTATCCACTATGGCCCATTGACACATCTACAGGGGTCGAAACTGGTTGCAGTGTCAAAAATACTGATTTTACTGACTGTAAGACTCAAAAATACTGAACTATTACTGACTTAATTTCTATGTTTAAATAAGGGTTTAAGACAGAGCTTGACAGAGTTAACAATAATTTATTGAGATTTTTAACATTTACAATGTTATTTTAATATAATTTTAAAGTACCTACTAGAAAAATTCTGGTTAAAACAACCAGGATTAAGATACGTCAAATTCTTAGTGGAAGGCTACTCGCAAACATGGATAGATGAACGCATACAGTTCAGTAGGCCATTACATCAGCGCGACTGTTAGAGGTTCAATAGGATATGGATACTGACTGATGCAAACTAAACAGACACCAATTTCATATGAAACTGAGTGACACTGATGTTTTCATACACTGCAATGAGAAGCAGAAAACACCCAAGCATCTCTTATGTGATTGTGGATCCATCCATCTGGGGCGACACGTAATTGACCCAGAGGAAATAAAAACTCTTAAAGTCATATAGATACTAGCCTTTTCGGACGTTGCTGGGCAGAGTTATTATAATTTTGGAAGCGGTTCATAATAGATCTTTTAGGTAGCAGTGACCACAGCTATAACAAAGCTGCAAAACTTCACTTCATTAAAATCGGTGTAACGTGTTCCTTGCCATAACATACAAAATAGCTGAATCATATAACTTAATTATCAGAAATTAAATAGAATCTGTTGCAAAACTTACTTTTGTTATTATTTCAATGACACAAGATATTGTTACGTACGTACACCACGCTGATTCCTCTGAATGACGCAGTCTTTCCCGTTTAACGTGGTCTTCCTCCGAGCGACGTGGTGTACCACCAATTGTCGCGGTCTGCCTTTCTAAGTAGCGTCACGCTGAGCGACATAGCCTCCCAACACAGGATCTGGACGGTATTCTTCACGACTGCACCATACTAGCACCAACTACGGCATTGTCATTGTTATCTCATCTCCCCATATAATGGTCCTCATTTGATGTTATATGTCTCATCTACGCCAAGACATTCACGTCACGTTTTGACTTCACGGGGAGGTCACAATATTATGATGTTATCAATTATTGCAACTTTGGCAAAAAAATTGCGGACTAAAAACAATTTCCTATCTAAAAAAATATCATAAAAGTTCATTATTTACGTTCCCGGAACCGCTTTACTCAATTATAGCATAATGGTGTTTTATGGGTATCACTGGATTTCTCTTGAGAAGTCCTTTCTAAACGTTTACAATTTTTATATTTTGACCTGGCTTTTTGACGAGTATAGGCTGATAGTATAATTTGACATGTTTTCATTTTTTTTACAAGGTACCTTAAATCGAAAACCATTTCGAGATTTTATGACACTTTACATAATTTTTCGGGGATTTGATTAATTATTTAACGAAATATGTGGAAAACCCCGGTATCATTGAGACGAAGGAATATTAAAAATTAAATTCCTTTGAAATAAACCCTCAAATAAACACGTGTCTATTGTTTTCATCAGTAATTTCTAAATAACAAATAAAACAGGACAAAGATTTTGAAATGTTGTCAATTTGGAGTGGTAATAGGTAATAGTACAATAGGTCTGCTTCTGTCTGCTAGTATTAAGGTCGTGTACATGAAAAAATCTATTCAAAAATGTCTGTATGTATGGCACTCCTTACTCAAAACATAAAATTCATAACTTAGGTATACCTTGTTTTGATTTCTTTAATTGCAATATTTTTACTTTAGTCAGTAGTTTTGTAAAAAGCCTATGGAAAGCTTTTGGATATTTGTTTTCAATTCGATACCTTAACATGGGTAGCCTAAGTATGTCATGCTCTTTTTAATCATTTCTGCGGTGGTGCCGTGTGAGGCGGGTCGTTACGTTCCCTCAAATATGGTTGAGCGAAGCGATGGCTGGTTGCAGCGTCATGCTTGTGAATGGGTGCTGCCAGTGGTAATGGGTCTGCTTCTGTCTAGTTGACTACCTATCTTAACGCATGTTGAAATGTATGAATTGATTTTTTTGTAACAGCCTAGACTGAATAGTGACTTTCAGTTTTGTACTTAGCTTGAACCCTGTAAATTGATTCATTAAGAAACATGCTAATTAAATAATGTTTTTTTGTTAATCTATGTTAACACAATGTCTGGAAACTATATATAACTATATATAGTATATTTGTAAATATCGTTCCATCTGTTTTAGCTGACAAGTTTTTTTGCGCCCATTTTCTTGTTAGCTAAAAGACGTTATAATGGGTGGTAGGGTAAAAGAATTAATGATTTAAAAATGCTTATTATGTGAGCTTATTTGAATAAACATTTTTTCTATTCCTATTTCTATTTCTCAAACAAAGCATAATCCGTAGAGGTGGTAGACTCGCTCTATTATCATAATTTTGCTTGACATTCAAAAAGTTGAAACTCTAAAGAATAAGTAATTTGAATTTGAAAATGAAGGTTCGGTTACCGGGATATTTACCCTATTTAGATCAGTTCATTTATTACTGATAAGAAAAAGTAAATAAATTGTGTCTTCTATCGTAAGCTGCGGGATAAAAAAAACTTTTATTATTATTTTTATTGGGTAGGAACTAACTTCCGCTTCTGCTTGCGAATTATTCCGTGATGACGTTAAAGAAATCTCTATTGGAAGCAAGGTAGGTACTCTAAATATTGATGATGACAAATTTTACGGCAAGAAAACATTTCTTTATTTTAAAAAATAATTAAAACTTCCTTAATTTTTTTATAAATCGCTTGTTTCAGCCGGGAATCGAACAGGCTAAAATCCGAAAAAAAAACAGACTGTATTTTTCTGATACCAATTCGATAGGGTTAATGATAAGAGTCAATTTCTTCTAAGTAACATAGTACTTATCTCAAATTAAAGGCAGACCCTAAGAATGTTATTTTTTGGATTTTAACCCGTTCGATTCTCGACTGAGACAAGGCCGGATATTTACATTTATTATAAAGCCTACCTACCTACCTACACTCGAGAATATATGGGATGATTTTACAGTAAAATACGTCGTTTTGTACCGCAAGTGCTCGGAAGTTGGTCACTTCAGTTGTACCTACCTACATTGTTAAATTAATCCCATGAATACGTTCAATAAAAGTATTTGAAATCTTTTTTGTTTTTTATTTTGTAAATAAGTATTGGTACCAATGATTTCAAAAGTAATATATTTAATAAGTCTATGATTGGTACTAAGTATAACATACAACGTCGCTATGCGAGTTTTTAGTTTTTACACTATGATCGTAGTTGCTTGCTCTTGTTAGTGTGCGTATTGCTATCTCTGGCTCCGCATATGTGTGCACTACGCGCACATCCACGGCGCGCTTTGAATACCTAAAATCGACTAGCGCCAAAAGCTCGGGGCACTCTTAACCACTGCTAAGGTCAAAATTGCTTGCACGCAGCGCCGTCACAACATACGTTTAGTTCGTGCAGGGGCGATACGCGCGCACACGAATTTTGTTGCAAACTGGTTAAACGACGCTGTTGCCCATAGTACGTACCGGCAGGTGACTTGCTTAGCGCCTAGATATTATGTATTTAGTAGGCGACTAGTAGGACCTATATTTGTGACTTGTTGAGAAAAAAAATCGCAAAGGGTAACAGGGGTGACTCGTTGCGAAGTTTTATTCGCGACTGTACCACCTAAAAATGACTATTATGCTGTTTTTTTCAGATGGTTACGCTCAAGTATGGCGCGATCGCTTTTTCGTAACCTCCGTAATTTAGTCGGTTTATAGGAGAATTGCTGGCACTTTCTCGGTTTTTGAATAATTTTTAATCCACCAGAGATTTAAAGCTGAAACTTTCAGGGATGTTTTTTAACAAAATACACTAATGTGTTCACTATAGTCTATCGTTTTGTATTTGTCGTAGCCAACTAGCTTAATCAGTCGTTCAATTAGCGGCCTAGCCTTTTCATTGACAGGCGCCATTCAATCATCATCGGCCTAAATAACATCCCGGCATTTCATTTAACGGCTAGGCAAATGTCTTGGTTCGATAACGTTAAACCACTTGCCTAGCCAAGTCATTGTAATTTAGTTCCATTTTCTATCACCAGGCACGCTGAGGCGATGTTGCTGTCATGTCAAATCTGTAAATATGGCGTCGACCAGCTGTGATTTCTGGTGCTTTTCACAATTAAATTACGTTTGCACTTCGTTTAAACGAAAATATCGTGAAATGGAAGTGTTTGGTGAAAAAATAGTGCAAATCAATCTTTGAACGAACGTTTTAAAGAATGTTTTGAAATAAACTCAGAAAATGACCAATACCATCAAAGTGATTGTTTTGTTTTTTTCGTGATTTATTGTTTGTTCCGATGTTTGAGGTAAACAATGTTATTGTCAAGTTTAAATATGAAAATAATTTGTGTTTTCTTTTTAACATCTCACCGTAAACCTTGGAGTTTAGACATTAGAAAGAGAGCATAAGAATAAATATTTATTGTTATGGTTAGAGGTTATAAACGATAAACGAGAAAGCTCAGGTGACCATGAGTTCTGGACAGAAAAAGACTATTAGGTACTGGATGAACACTTGTGTCGTACTTCGATGATAATATCGTGATTATGACAAAGACAGCTGCTGGTGAAGAACTTTTAAAGTTAGCAAGGTATCAATTATAACAAATATTTGTTATCAATATCATTGCATTGAAACTTTTGTACATTTAAATGTTTTTGTTGATTTTATATTATTTTATTGATAGTTTAAACATTATCTGTGTTACCTATTCTCAAAAAAATCAAACGCTTAATGAACCTAAGTATTAGAAAAATGAAAATGAATAATTCTTTATTCTAAGAAACAGGTAATTAAGTGCTTTTGAATTTTCTATATGTTACTACCATTCGAGACTTTTTTTACACTCGACGTCAGAAAAATCGCACCTCTTCGAAAGTAAGTTTAGACTTGGCCATCTGCTGTTGCTATCTAACGTTCTATTGTGTAAATGTTGATATCTATTGAAAGTACTTTTAATGAGCTTTCAATTCATATTTGTTTGATTTAATTAACATAACAGTTACCATAAATAAACGCTTGAAGCGTTATTGCTAGCGCCGCCATAAAAGAGAAATAAAAGGGGTAAATTCAGGAAATGCGGGTAAATTCGCTATCGAGATGATAAAGAAAACCCACTTCAACAGTTCAATAAAAAAATAGAATACCTAAAATGGATGCTCATGAAATTGCTCAAATATTGCAAAAAAAAATGAGACAATGTAATGTTGCTCGGAAATTGAATCTCAGTAATTCATTCCGTTCGACGAGTATTCCAACGGTTTCTAGAGACTGTTGGCTATGTATGTTGCTATGTATGTGTATGTTGCTAATTACTGAGATTCAGTTTCTGAGCAACATGAAATTGCCTAATTTTTTTGCAATATTTGAGCAACTTCGTGGGCAATATTATCCACCTTGGGTATTCCATTTTTAATTGAACTGTTGAAGTGTGTTTTCTCCATCATTTCAATAGCGAATTTAACCGCATTTCCTGAATTTACCCCTATTATTTCCCTTTTATGGCGGCGCAAGCAATAACGCTTTAAAGCCAGTATATTCCAAATTATCGAATTTGGCCTATCTTTGATTCAAAAATAAACAATCATTTATTCTTTATTTTGATATGCAGATAAAAATAAATGTTGAAGTTTCATAAACGATCTTGATTATTTAATGTTTAAAAAAACGATATTCGTATCTTCACTCGACTAAAAAAATATGCAAAGACAAAGAAAATTTTCATTAAGTTTATATTTTTTGGATAATACTCAAAGTTTATGAATCCCTTATCCACGAAAAATATAAATAAAAATAGGTAATGACATATAGAAGAATATTCAACGGTTACTTTCTCAAAAAGTGACTTTATGCTCAAAATAACAACAAACATGGAAAAAAATAAAAAGTGAGGTTATTTTCATTACTCTTCACACGTAATGAAAAAGACAGAGACAGAGTTTTTGGAATACACTGGCCTTAAGTGTTTAATTATGGTAACTGTTATGTTAATTAAATCAAACAAAATATTAATTGAAAGCTCATTAAATGTACTTTCAATAGATATCAACATTTACACAGTAGAACGTTAGCTAGCAATAGCAGGTGGCCAAGTCTAAACTTACTTTCGAAGAGGTGCGATTTTTCTGAAGCCGAGTGTAGTTGACAAGAAGATTTCTTAAAATGTGATAAATCACATTTTCTTCGTTAAAACTCAGACATTTACACAGTAGAACGTTAGCTAGCAATAGCAGGTGGCCAAGTCTAAACTTACTTTCGAAGAGGTGCGATTTTTCTGAAGCCGAGTGTAGTTGACAAGAAGATTTCTTAAAATGTGATAAATCACATTTTCTTCGTTAAAACTCAGCAGTTAATATTGCGAAAGAAAAAGACAAAACAGGCACCTATGATATTAAAGTACTAGCCTCCGCCCGCGAATTCGTTCGCCTGGACATTTGGAAAATCCCTAGGGAACCTTTGGCTGAGATAAAAAGTATTCTATGTTTTAATCCAGGCTGTAAACTATCTGTGTGTCAAATTTTATCCAAATCTGTTTATCAGTTTTTCCGCGATTGAGGAACAAACATCCAAACCCACAAACTTTCACATTTATAATATTAAGTAGTATTTTACTTAAATAATAATAAAGAATTCAATTTCAAAATATTTCATTTTCTATTCGTCACGATGGTTATCCTATTCAATCAACGGCCTTAGCATCTGCCAGCCCGTTAATTAGATATTGTTTTGGATGTATTGGCTGGATGTCATTTAGGCTGCTGATGAAACGGCGACGTTCAATGAAAAGGCTAGGCGGCTAATTGAACGGCTGATTAAGCCAGTTGCCTGCGACATATTCATAGGGAGCTGCGTATTCGATCGCCAAAGTAGAAAATTGATAAGTAGCTTGAAATTTGATGAAATCTCTTTATATCTTCATATCGCGTAAAGTTTGTTAATCCAGATTTGTACACCTTAAAGGGGTAGATCATAGGTGTATGTAATTGTTTTTTATTTGTTTTCAAATGTACTAGTTTAGGAGTAAATCGATTTTTTTCAGTTTTTAAAAAACAATTAATTATATCGATATCCGTTGATGAATCGAAATTACTAATTATCTGTAATACTCTCATTTCTCTAAGACGCAACATTTTGCTGCGGTTACGCATACGGCTACACACTCGAGTTATCAGATTTTCGCTATGACCTTTCTTTCTCAAGATCCAGGTAGAAAAGTCTCCACAGCGTATCCTCACATTATCTCCTAAACGCAAGATCGACAAAATCTGGTTCTTGGTGACAAAATCCGACAAACTACCGGCTACACATACGAGTAATCAGATTTTCGCTACGACCTTCCGTTTTCGAGATCTGTGTGGCCCAGCTGTAGAGACGTCTCTACAGCTGAGCCACACGTATCTCTTAAACGCAAGCCCGACAAATTCTGGTTTTTGGCGACAAATTCCTACAAATTATCGACTTCATCATGGCATAGTCAAAAAGTCAGATTTCCAACTTTTTTTTTGTGGCCCAGCTGTAGTTCGGCACGTGAGTCTCAGTTGGAAATGGAACTAATTTTGCGCCTTATTTTAAGGTTCAGTTTCCAATAACTTAACTTCTAAATGTTAATTTAACAGGGAAAGTGGTGCCTCCATTTTCGGTTCATCTTTCGTTGACCAGACTAAGAGTGGTGGACTTAACCAATCAGTGTGACTCGTTTCAGTGGGACTCGGTGAGAATATAGAGTAATGACACGTTCAGAAAAAAAATCACACCAGGTAAGTGTTATTCGATGTGAATTTTTATTCTCATCTAGTAACACAAGTTCGTGGTACTTGTTCAGAAAAAAAATCACATCACCAGTGTTACTAGAAGAGAAAAAAATTCGCATCGAGTCACACTGTTACTCGTAGCGAATATTTATCTCAATCAATCAGTGTGACTCGTTGAGAACTAGCGAGGCGCCAAGCGCGCAGTGCGGCCGGTTGCGAACTTCGTGCGTCCCTTTTACTACGATACATATCTAGGCGCTAAGCAAGCCACACCACAGCACTGCTAAGATGCTTTGTGCTGCATAATTAAATGCCAGCACTTAGTTGTACTTTAGTTGGTGCCAAATCTCACTAGATCCGTTGTGGATCTGGCCAATGGATCTACTGAATGAAGGATTTTTTGAACGCAATGCTTGTTCCATAGATTTTAAGCCTTCTATCTCCTGATGATGGATGACTATACCTTCAGTACTGTACTAACTACTGAGCTTATGTACTATTATGTATTCTGTGCTGATAGTATGGAGGAGAAAATAAAGAATAAAAACTAAAATGAAACAACCAGTATTTTGAGCGGATATATTTCATAGAAACATACTCGCCGTCAGTTACGCTTACACGATAAATTGGAATAACGACCGCGCACGCCAAGTACTCTGCGGACAAAAAGAAACACATTCGTTAACAACAAAGTAAAAATAGGTAAGAAAAGGTAAATACACTGGCCTGCAAAACTAAGTACTACAGAGGTATATTTTCATACAAACGAGGTAACTTCGAAGCTTTGGTTCTCCGCCCAGGATTAAGCGGGATGTGATCTGATGATGGCCATCCAGGGAGTGAATGGAGAAGATTCAGATCTCCATACACACCCAATTGATCTGATCAGATTATCACGTGATGTTTTTTTGGCCAATTTTTAACCCCCCCTCCCCCTTGGTGAGGTTTTACGTTAACCCCCCCCCCCCCCCCCAAAATCACATGTATTTTTTTTGGTACAAAATAATCTCAACAATTTACAGTACGAATATGTCGCGGTGGGCGGGGAAATCGTTTTAACGAAAAAAAATTAATATACGTGATATCTCACTACACCCCCCCGTCCCCCCTTGTGATACTTCGTGATTTTTTCAACTACCCCCCCCCCTTCGAGGCTCACGTGATTAATAGACGACCCTTATACCCCAGTGGTGGACAAAGGTATAAGCCAACGAAATAAAAAAACAAGTTTTAATTTGGAAAATTAAGCATGTTTCTATAAGTTCTTCTTATATGAAATTGTATTGGTAAAACAGGGGGCTAATGTGACACATTGCTGCATTTCTTTGGTAAGTTTTTATTTGTGCCAATAAGAAGCTTCATGTGTTACATCCTGAAAGCGATTGCGATAGATTTTGAAATTAGACAATAGATGGCCCGCTTTTCTATTGTCTAATTTAAAAATCTATCGCAATCGCTTTCAGGATGTAACACATGAAGCTTCTTTTTGGCACAAATAAAAACTTACCAAAGAAATGCAGCAATGTGTCACATCCATCTGTCAAATGAAAGCGATTGTGATCGATTTTTTAAATTAGACAATTAGCCCCGTGGTCGTTGATTTTAAGGCGATTCCCTGACCGAAAGTGGCGCTCTCAGAGGTTTTTATTAAATCAGTTGTTAATCGAAAAGGATTTTAATAAAACTTTTCATGGAATTTTTAGGGCTCATAGTCTAGTATTTTTAGAAGGTATCACTACATTCCCTCGCAGTCATTCTTAGAAGAAGATAGCAAATTTCTCAAAAACGGCCCAGTGATTACGAAGGAATGTAATGATACCGTCTAAAAATACTAGACTACAGGCCCTAAAAATTCCACGAGAAGTTTTATATTAGAATTACAATCCTACTAATATTATAAATGTGAAAGTTTGTGGGTTTGGATGTTTAGATGTTTGTTCCTCAATCACGCAAAAACTACTGAACGGATTTGGTTGGAATTTGGCACACAGATAGTAGATAGCCAAGATTTAAACATAGAATACTTTTTATCCCGATATTCCCACGGGAACGGGAACCACGCGGGTGAAACCGCGGGCGGCCGCTAGTATTATATAAAATTAATCGCGGCGCCACTTTCGACCAGGAAAGTGGCCTTAGGCTGATTTTTAAAGAGTTATTCAGCTACAAAAAAGGCATAATATTGGCCTTATAAAGGCTTTTAGACCATTGAAAAATCAGCTTTATATTAGATAATTCAAACATGATAATAAATATACCTTTCTTACCTTTAGTATAAAATTAGTCAAAAAGTCCGAAGCCCATGTCCTCGTCTTCCGATTCGGACTCCTCCTTCTTGGCTTCTTTCTCTTCTGCAAAGTAATGGTAAATAATCAGACTTTATGTTAAGACTAACTCGTCAATTAAATCTATGGGAATATTACATCAGGTAAAATGTTTGACAGCATGGTTGCTCAGTCGAAAGATGGTGTTGTTTGAAATCATCATGAAAATTTTAAGATATACAGTTCACTACAAAATATTTGTTGCAGGCGGTAGTATACTATTTAATTTATACAGAGAAAAAAATTTGGAAAGACGGTGAGCACTCTTCTACTGTTTTTTTATGTTATAGAGCAAAATCCGTATAAGTATTCGATTTGCTTGTTTGTCAGTAACACAAACTTATCTGACCGGTGGTCAAAACTAACACGTGTTATTAACATATTGTTACCTAGGTTACCATGGCAACCATTTCCAAAGTACCAAAACTGACATTAATTCGATCCTGATGTCACAAAGTCGGATAAGTACAAATTAATATAATTGATGAATTATTCTCATTTTATCTAATGCAAAGGTCAAACTTGAAATCGTTGGTGGGTCAAATGCATATTGACCGTAGAAACAGTGGGCCGCAAAACTTAACTTGAAAGATAAATAAAACCTATTGCATAAATAAAGTGTTACTTTTTGAAATATCATTGAGACACACCTGCAAGTGGATGTTTTTAAAATGGGATGGGGCTACAGTCAAACATGTAACGGGCTGGCCGCATGTCTGACATGGTCACAGAATAGATATAAGTACTGTCGTACAGAAAGGAAACTCTCCACCCCGCAATCAATTACCTCATCCCACCGCACGAGTTTGTGTGCCGAATCGTGTGCTCATTCAATAGCCCCAGACTTCACGCACACAGTTGCGCGTGTGCAAAAACGTCACTGTGTAGTGTCTGTGTAATAGGTAGTTGAAACAAAGCGCTTGTATGGAGTGCCCGGGGTGTGACATTGTTGATCTAATGTATGGGTTTTATATGGGATACGTTACCTTTCTTCTCCTCGACGGCGGCGGCGGCGGGCGCGGCGGCCGCGGCGGGCGCGGCGCCTCCCGCCGGCATCGACGACAGCTTGTCGCGACCTGCCGCCACAATACAACCAGGGTTATTGCCGAACTACGCAAGAGCCACACGTTCACTGGTCATGATATTATCAGTTATGGAGTTCACAGCAGCGCTGGTCAGTCGAAAGATGGTATGATTGAGATCATCATTGGAAACAAGAAGTAAATTGAGATTTTAGTATTCACAATGCTATTTTGATACAATACTAAATAATATACTAGAAAAAAATTATAGCCAGTGTCACTCGATATAACGATACCCCATACAAATCTGTTTAGTCATTTAGAAGTTATGGTGGAATAAAGACTCATATACCCACAAACACATGAACCCTGAACACATATACAATCCTTTTTGGGCAATCTTGTAATAAAAAATTGATGAAATAATGCTGGCTTGCAGCGTAAAGGTCGATTTATTTATACGAAGTCTGACTGGACCCAGTGACTCAAAATTTCAGACCCAGTAACAGGGTATGTGTAAACAGGATCGGCAGTAAGTTGTACTGTGCCTCAAAATAGAATGTGTGGCTAGTTAGCTGGACTACCTTACGGGCAAGAAGTCAGCACAGGACTGGGTCGAAACTAGTGTCTACACGAGCCCAGTAGCGAGTCAGCGCTGGACTGGACTACTGTACTGCCATGTTACTGACCATGTCCGTATAAACCAGGCATAAGAGTTGAATATACTAAAAAAAATAGACAATACAATTACTAGTGACTCGGTAGCCCAATTGGAAGAGCATTGGACTGGACTTCTAAAGCTTGCGGGTTCAATTCTCGTCAGAGAATATGATTGTTTGGTGCGAGTCAAATTCTTTGATAGTATATTATTTAGTATAGTAGATTAATTGTTACTTTCTTGTAGGAAATACTATGTATTCAGCCGTTGCAACATGTTTGAGAGGGGCTTTATCTAAAAGAAATGACATAAAACTAGAAGACAAAACCAAAATTTCATCATGTTACATGCAAGAATAAAAAGTACGCACTTGCAGAAACTATGCACTAAGAAAAGTACTTTATTAACCTTAAAAACAATAATGAATTAAATTCAAACCTATAACAATGCATTTGACATGAAGAATGTAAGTAAAAAAGGACATACCTTGAGCAATCAGTTCATCAATGCTCTTGCCGTCAAGCTCAGCGATCACCTTCTTGAGTTTATCTGAGTCTGCTTCGATGCCCACCGAGCTGAGGATCCTCTCCACATCGGCAGCAGCCGGGGAGGTCTTTCCGCCGAGCACAGCCAGTAAATACGCGGCCACGTAACGCATTCTACAAATACAAATGCATAATTCAACTGTTTTCTTAGATAAAGCACAACTTTGGTCGAAGAGTCAGGTTTGGGGCAGTTTAAGTAATAAATTGAAACATGTGTTAAGTACTTTAGTTAGGATGACGTGAAATGAATTAGCTTAGTTTGTTAATTTATTCAATAACACATAAGTTAGCGTGATGTTAGAATCATGAATGAATACAAACTTGATGTTTCGAGGTTGTGTATGTATTGTTTCCAAGAAAACGAAAGCAGATTATGATACAGAGATATACTTTTTAGTTTAGTTCGTAGCAATCTCAATTATTACGTCCTTTATGGTATAATCAAACCAACAAAATAATACTAACGCGAACTCATTTTTAGGTTAGAAATGAAATGATTTTTCACGAGTTAAATGGATAAAATAGCGAAATTATAGGAAAGAATTACTAGGTAGTAAGTAGTGTTAATTAAAATTAAGTTCTACAAACTATGATTTCACGACAAAATAGATAATCATCACTATTGACAGATCGGTGACATCGGGCACACATTTTACATCTGAGTTTATCTTACCAAGTAACAAATAATTTCACCATATTTATTTGTAAACACAATCCTCAAGCACCGTAATAATTAATAACACTAATATTCTTGAAAAATAACTTACTTTTAAGTCGTAATGACACGAAACGTGTTATGCCGAAAGTTAAACGTACGTTCGTCTTGAACAAATTGTCAAGAAGAAAGAAGGCAGTGTTGCCAGATGAGCCAAATGAAAATGCGGTAACTGTGCTCTAAAAACGGGGATTTTCGACAAAAAAAGTGGAATTTCTTGTTTTAACATTTAAATCTATTTTTCTCTCTCGATTCGTGTGCTTATTAATTGTTTTTCACACAAAGACAAGGGAAAAAAATCTTTCACACACGCGGTATAATCTCCATTCTGCTGTAATTGCACATTTGTGAAGTCGAGGAGACTTTTTTTTCACGCAATCGAAAATTCTGAAACTTTTTTCTATTAATAAGGTAGCTTATTCCTACGTCCTACCTATAAGAAATATTGGATTTTTCGGACATTCCCCACTAACCAAGAAGCTTAAAACCACAATGGAGTTTGCACGCCTAGTATCATACTGAAGATTGAAAAAAACTCTTTAGGGACGTCACGGCGTATTGCTATCTCTTTCTTTTCGTTTTACAATACGTTTTCGTTTCTCACGAACGAACGAACGACGAACAACGAACACGTATTGTAACACTAAAGAAAGAGGTTGCAATAAAGCTGCGTTTCCACCTAATGCTCAGAACTGTTCTGAACGCGCAAAAGCTGTGCAGTTTGTTCGGTAAATGGAAACAACAGAGCGAGCGAACAAGTTCGTTCAACAATGTTCGGCTCAATTCATTGAGCGAATGCTCGCTAGCTCGCTCATTCAATGGAAACAACGATATGACGAACGAACAGTTGCTCCGTGCATTCGCTCGGTGTTTAACGCGCTCGGCCGACCACCGATCTTTTTTCTTCTCTTCGCGCGAATATGAGTGGAATCAGGAGAAAACCCTACAATATTGATATTTATAGAACCAATCCATACCTATGGGATTCACAAAGAAAAGAATATAAAAATAATACCTTAAAAAGTGACGCTTTAAAAAAATTGCCGATCAGATGAGATATTTAAAAAAAAATTGACACCCAATAATAATATTCGGATTTTTAGTTTACTTTTCTTTAGTATGTTGCAATTATTATAAACGCTGCACTAGCCAAAAGTAAATAGTCCATGATGCTCTTACGTTTCTACAAGAGTGGTGGAAACGCAATGGCGCAAACGAACATACTGCCTGTGCGAACCTACAAGCTTCTGTTCAGAACAAACATATATTCGTTCAACAATTATAGTGGAAACGGGTACTAGCTGTTGTAGCGAGTACTAGCAAAACAGCAAACATTCGCTGTGATCAAAATGTTTGTTCGCCAGCGTAGTGGAAACGCAGCTTAAGCCATCACGTCACTAAAGGAGCTTTTTTCAATCTTCACTATGACATAACATGTTCTAATTACAAAAAGTAGATTTTTCAGGAGAGCAATTTAAAGTTGAAGCATCATAATACATAAAACTGTCTATGATATGGAATTCAAATTACATTTATTCATAAGACTTATTCTTTGGTTCTACAATTAAGTAAATTACATAACGAAATTACGCCAAATTGATAACAAAATCAGCCGAAAACCTAGCTAACCCCCATCACTTAGAACATTTGAACCCTCAAATTTAGTAATTTGAATGCACGAATGTACTAAGTGGGGCGGGGTTAGTATTCTAGTAGATTAACAGGTACTTATCAAAACAAAAATATTAGATATATTTATAAAATTATTAATTTTAAATAAAAAAAAAATAAAAAAAAAAGTATTATTAAATACCGAATCGAGATATTTTGTGCAGGTTGGAACATAAAATAATAATAATTTTATAAAATAAATTAATAATAATATATAATAAATAATATAAATAATAAAATAATATATAATAAATAATAATAATAAATAGGAAATCAATAAAACATTGCTTAGTAGGTTCATTCATTAATGTTTTGTTCTACAACATTTTAATAAATAGTAGGTACTCATTATAAATCAGTCATTATAATAAATAGGTAATCAGACTTTAGTTTACCGTTAGATTTTGAAAACTTCACATTTTATTTTTCCTAGTTCGATCATAAGATTCATAAGCTAAAGTTTTTAACAATTTTTGGGTAACTTACTTACATTACTTATTTGTACCTTTTAGAAAACATTTAAATTTATACAATATTAAATGTTGGTGTATGCAAAAATCTCGAATTTAAAAATATTTAAATTTCTTCAATATTAAACTCATCCTGATTCTCCTTTTCTTCATCAGAAATTTCAGTGTCAGTGGATATTTTAATATTTTCAGCACTGGATGGCAAGTCTCTATAGTATTGCTCATAGTCTGATGGAATCACATCATCCTTCAAAATGAGTAAGAATATCTTTTTAGGGTTTCGTACCCAAAGGGTAAAAACGGGACCCTATCACTAAGACTCCGCTGTCCGTCTGTCTGTCTGTCTATCACCAGGCTGTATCTCATGAACCGTGATAGCTAGACAGTTGAAATTTTCACAGATGATGTATTTCTGTTGCTGCTATAACAACAAATACTAAAAACAGAAAAAAATATAAGGGGCTCCCATATAACAAACTTGATTTTTTTGCCGTTTTTTGGTACGGAACCCTTCGTGCGCGAGTCCGACTCGCACTTGGCCGGTTTTTTCTTACATTGTGATATTTGTGCACTTAAAAATAGTTGCAAGCATTAGATTTGTTTTTGTATTACTTAACTGCACTTACAACATTTGGATTGTATGTAATATGTTAGATTACATGTCGTAAAAGTACTTAATATTTTTGTGCGTTAACTAGTACCGCGGGAGGGAATCTTTAAATCACTTATGGAGTTTGCGTAGCAGACTAGTAAAAATAAAGGATTTTAATACTTTTGGACATAACTGAAGCTTACTTGATACAACAGTGACACTGGGTTTTTGATAGAAAGAGATGGAATATCGACACGTGGGTAAGTGCAAACGGTAGAGCACGTCAATTAATACAGTTGTCACTCAAAAAGTAAAAATCGTAATTTTTGTACTTAGAACATGTGTGCTCTACGCCATCGATATGGCCGTGCAATCTCCATTGGAGGGAGATATAAGCTTCTTGCCACTAACGGATCAAACTGAACGACTAAACGTACATTTTTATCTTCGACGTGCCGTGTAACCGCCAAAAAGGATTGGTTGTTGTAGTAGATTGGAAAAAAGCGGAACCGCGTAGGCTAAAAGTGGAAAGCGGATCCATAGTCAAAAAGGCGGGGTAAAAAGTGGAAAAGCGGTACATCTGGCAACGCTGAAAGAAGGAAATAACGAGTGTTGCAAGCATAAGATTTTTGCTTACCCCAACCCAAAACATATCTCCCAAAAATATTATTCTATCTTGTCGACTGACTGTAGAATAAATACAATACAAAGTCGAATACAATAAAAAAATAAGTAAGTTTGTTCATTGAATATTATAAAATATTATATATATATATATATATCTATTTAATTAAGTACGTACCTACAGTTTGACCATAAAGAGTTGAAATTAAATAAAATGGAACTAAAATTTTTCAGTACAAAATTTAGTAAGTGTTGCCAATTTATTCGTGATTTTGACGTGTTTACATAGAAAGTGGCGCCCTCAATTTTTGTCAACTCTTTATGGTCAAGCTGTATATGAAATATTATTTTGTCTTAAGTCTTTCTTACTTACTTCTTCTACTTACTTCTTCACGAGTTGTGATGTGATGTTGTGATGTTATAAAGATGATGATTGTGATGTGATGTGATGAGACTAGGGAATGCAAAACCGGAGTGAAATGAAAACCGTTTTTCTTTGTTTTGAATCCAAAGCCGGTTAAAACCGGTTTTTAACTGGTTTTAAAGAAAACTATTGGAACATTTTTATTGATTTGGTGAACATTTTTTGAATTTTTTGAGCATTCTCATACACAGTTTATCAAAAAATGTACAGTTAACAATAAAATACCCATTTTACAAATTTTTTTGTGACGCGTTTCGATCCTGATTCTAATAATGATCAAACACTTCTATGGTATGGGACCAACTTAGGTTTGAGAGAGACTAAAAAAGTCAGAAATCTCAAAAAACCTTTTCCCATACTTTTCGTAGGAAAAGGTCTTAGCTCTTAGGAAAAAGTTCAAAGTTTTTATTGCACTTTTCATGTTGTAGGTACACAGATAGTTTTACAAAACAGAGAATCAAACATGAAACCCTGCAAGGGCACAGCAACTATGAAAAAGTATATCAAATCTATAGATACTTATATAAAAATATTTTTTAAGTAATTAAGTACTTTTACAAACATAATATTGTTATGTTCGTACGTTTACGTACCTAATTGAAAAACTAAACAACGTTAAAAATTTAAAATAAATTAAAACAAATTATTTAACTTACTATCTATCACATTTTTTTATTGTAACAAACTTAATTACTTACCAATATCTATCTATTTACGTTATTATTGTTATGTCCTAAAAATAAAAAAAATGTGAAACTGAAATACAAAAAATAAAATAAAAGAGAAATGATCACGTAGACGTAATAAAGCTTCTAGCTAGCAAATCTTAGCGTTTTAAATTAGAGCTCTTTTTTCTTATAAGTAAAACAATAAAAATATATTTCAAGTCTTTTATTATTGGCATTAACGATTTTTTTTAAATTGAACAATTTGCTCTCTTAAGTTTTTTTTTTTTTGTGATCCTATCTGCAATCAGTATTCTACTTTAATCAGATTTGGTGTTTGATCATTGTCATTCAGAGCGTGACTCCAGCGAGCCATCTTCTCGAAGTTAACTATCACTATAGGAGCCGATTCGACTATAGTATGTCTTTTCTTTTTAGGCGCTTGGAGTAAGATCTCGTCTTTAGTGCTGCGGCCAGATCATTAGGATGCTTTTCCAGTCTCTCCTGGTACCTATTTGCTTTTGTGTTTCTGGATTTCCTCCTGGATGGTATTGATCATCAACTCTTTGTGAATTTCAGCGTTAGTGACGAACCAAGGAACACCACTTATTGTTCGTAAGATAGAATTTTGCATTCTTTGTATTTTAATTACACTGGACTTGCAGGCGCTACCCCAGAGTTGGATGCCGTAAAGCCATATTGGTTTCAGAATGGCCTTATAGATCAGGAGTTTGTTATCGATACTTAATTTGCTGTTGCGTCCCATAATCCAATGAAGGTTTTTGTATCGTATATTAAGCTCCTGCCTCTTGGTTTTAATATGGTGAGACCAAGTCAGGCGGCGATCAAGATGGAGCCCTAGATATCTTACATGGTCTTGGTGTGGTAAAATGACATTTTCGAGAGTAACAGGTGGGCAGTTGCCTTTCCGAAGCGTAAAGGTGACATGTACTGATTTGCTCGTACTTGCTTTTATCCGCCATTGTTGAAGCCATGATGTTATTTTATCGAGACCCTTCTGAAGCACTTTTGTTGCCAATTCTGGGTCGCTGTTGCTTGCGAGTATCGCAGTATCATCAGCAAAAGTCGCTGTTGTAACACCATCAATCTGTGGTAAGTCTGCAGTGTATACTGTGTACAAGATTGGGCCCAGGACAGACCCCTGCGGAACTCCAGCCAAAATATCGTGAAATTTAGATTTATTATCTCCATCTTTGACTTGAAATATTCTTTCAGTAAGATATGACTTTAGAAGGGAGTAGTACTGATGAGGAAGGTTGATTTTCAATTTATACAGGAGCCCTTTGTGCCACACCTTGTCGAACGCCTGTTGGATATCCAAAAACACCGATGAGCAATATTGCTCTCTTAAGTATCTATTAAAAATGTTATCAAAATCCAACAAAAATAAATCTTCTTATTGGAAAATAAACATTTGGCCAAAGGAGGTCTCTAGGAGTAATCACCATTAATATCTTAAAAATGGATACCATACCATACGCTTGATTTATTTTGAAAATGATTAATATTTTCAATATATTCCAGGGCTAACTGTAAAAGAAATCTTTTTTTAACAAAGTAAGTAACTTGATAAATATTCCATTTTATATGAATATTAATAAAAATACTTTAATATACCTTTAATTTCTAATAAAAAAACGCTAAGTGAATAATAAAGAGGCTCACCCACTAATTTCATGAGTTTCTTGACAGACTGTACTTATCTAAAATATTATCATATTATTTTGTTTTCGTTAACTTATTTAAATCAATAAATGTATTTCTTTTATTTACGTACTATAAAATTGTATTTCACAAATATCTATCTATAAATATAAAATAAAAGCTTATTTTGCGGTATTAATAATAAATATCCATATTTTACTTACTTACTTACTCACTATAAATACATTCGACCCGTTCAGCCACACAAAGGTAGTAGGTTAACTCTGTAAGTTCTGCCAAGGTAGCTACCACTACAATAAAAGTCTCAGCTTCACACAACCATACACAACCAAGATCGCGCCTATTTCAATTATCCCACATATTGTTCAGTTTTGTCACAATATGACAATTGTACCACAAAACGCACCAATTTTAACCGATGCAATATCCACTATGAATCAATTTGCAAATAATTTTAATAGTTACCGAACCGATCTCGACAAAATGGCGCCAAAAACTCCCTTTGTATGTATTGCAGAGCATGAATCTTTAATCAAACAAAAAACAAAAAAAAACGGTTTTTTCGTTTAAAAAACCGGTTTTATTTTGCTTGTGAAATCAACTTAAAAATCGGTTTCTTCGGTTTCGGTGAAACCGGTTTGTATTCCCTAGATGAGACCCAAAACATATCTCCCAAAAATATTATTGGTTATATTTATAATAATTTTTATAAAAAAAATATCTCCCAAAAATATTACTTAAGTTTTTCTTCACGAGTTGTGATGTGAAGATGAGCGCCATTTAATTTTGTGGTCATCTTTTGTGATTCGCACTATACACACGACACGACGGCACTTCACACAGACTATACGTGTCGACCTTAAGGACACCCCGGACACTCCATGCAACAAATGACGTCAGATGACGTTTTTGTACACGTGCAACTGTTTAAGTTTAGGGCTACTGTGCAGTTTGTACTGTATTCGAGCGGCGTTCAATTCATAATTTGAACTTTTTGGTAAATAAAGTTACGACGCATTGCTTTGAATATCAAAATAAGTTGAAAGTTGACAAACACGACTAAATATTACGACTTATTGCATCGAATATCAAATTAAGTTGACGTTGACAAACACGACTAAATAAGCATTAAGCATACAATTCAGCACACGAACTCGCGGGGTGGGGTGAGGTAATTGATTATAGTGCGGGGTGGAGTATCCTCATGGGCGTAGCCAAGGTGGGGCAGGGTGAGGCGCTTGCCCCACCCTGGCTCTGAACTGTGAGGTACCTACCTAATCTTAACTAAATAAGAAAATATAAACATGACGCGGAATTAATGAGATAGGCCCGTAGCAATACAAAATATGAATGGAAAATGCATAGAAAAAAAATACCAGGGTATGACCGCGGGTATAGTTTGCTAGTTACATATTATTTTAGACTGCTGCCCCACCCTGAGCCCATGGCTGGCTACGCTCATGAGTGTCCTGTCTGTACTAGAGTTGTTCATAACGCCTATAAAGTAACAGCACGCTACGGACTATATGCTATTGATTTCTAGCGCGCTATTAAATACGCTATGTTATAACGCGCTATTTATCAGGTAGCATGCGGGCGGCTGGCTGGCGCGTTAGATGCAGCACGTTAGATTTCGCAACACGTAACGTCACACGTCGTTCGTTAGACAGATCGCGCGCTTTACAAAAATGTTATTTATTTATACGTTATATTTTAGTTTTATATAAAATAAAGCTGTTATGTAAACTAATGAACTTTATTTCATACTTTTCGGGCTTAGAACTGTCTATAATTGAATTATTCGATTTCGGAAAACAAATTGATTTCGGTAAAAAGTATAGGTAGGAAAACTTGGTCTAGTGATCTGTAGTTAAGAAAAACAGGTGCAAGCACGCACGCACTTATTGACATTTGAAATTTGGTTGTTTTTTGCCGTATTCTCGTTTACTAACTTTGATCTTTCATTAAAAACAGCGATTTTGAAAAATGTCAATAAGGTCGAAAATCGCTTGCATTCATTTTTCTAACTTGTGATCACTAGACAATGTTTTCTAGTAAAAAAAAGCAGGTGCAAGCGATTTTCGACATTATTGACGTTTAAAATTCGGTTGTTTTTACCATATCACTCGTTCACTAACTTTGCTTAGCTAAATAGCTTTTACATAATACTAGCTAATTGACTTAATGGTGTTATAAAAGTCCTAATCGAACTAACACAATATAAGGTCGCGCGCGATATTATACTCGTACCTAGCGTGCTGCGAGAGAAACGCGCGTAACGCGTCCGGTAGCAACAGCGCGCACGCGATGAATGCCCGCGCCCCCGTCCGGCCAACGATGCTACTTGTTGCCACGCGCGATTTTCATAGCGCCATAGCGTCTACTTACATAGCGCGCTATGTGCGCTATGTAAATATAGCGCGCTATAATATGGCGCTAGATGCTATATTAACCACCTCTAGTCTGTACCGTAGTACATAAGTACTACTAAACTGTACAGTCCTGTCTGTAGTACTTATGTACAGACAGGATAAATCAATTCTGTGCCTTGAGACCGCCTTTATGCCTTACGTAATAAAAGCTATTTTCACAGTTTAACTGTATAACCTGACGTTCTGTCTTATTTGCTAATTACATTTTGAAAAATATTACCACAAATTTGACTAAAGATTGCAATAATAAGTATTGGTAAATTGGGTAATTGTTATGGTGAATAAGAACAGCGACATTTTCGGTAGAAAAAAAATATATCAAAATATCATTTTTAGATCTATAGAAAAATGTTGTATGAACAGACCAAAGCGGTTATTTTTTTTCGTTATTTTTTTCTAACGAAAATGTCACTGTTGTTATTTACCACGCAAGTTGTCAATCACCCCAGTTTACTGTACATTAATGTAAAGTAACTTAACTAAATTATAAAGTAGGCAATAAGATGACTTAATTTTTTTATATTTTACTTTCATTGAAAAATGTAGTAGATTAAAATATACTAGATACTGTAATACCTATCTGAACTTTCTGTACTACTACTTTTTCATAAATGTTTAGTTAAAATTAATATATAGTCAGGTGGGGTAAGTGAAACATACTTTATTTTTATTTTTATTTAACAAGGTGTAGTAAAGCTATAAAACTCGCAATTAAAGTAGCTGTATAGGCAATGTACTCCTAATTAAATCAGCCTTTAACGGTATGAATATAAATATCTAAAGACTTGCATTAAGCAACAAAATCACGAAAAGAATATAAAAGCTAAGAAGTGTTTCACTTACCCCTGACAAGGGGGAAGTGAAACAGTGGCCAAAATAGCTTTAAATATTGTGTCCATTTAATTAAAAACAGGACAAAAGGATCATGTTTAACCGTTAATATCCAAAATGTATCAAATTCTCATAAAATAGGGTCCAGTTTTAAAGATTTATCAAAAAAACATCGTGTTTTGCGTT
The DNA here is from genome assembly GCA_928269145.1 of Agriphila tristella. Lineage (NCBI taxonomy): Eukaryota > Metazoa > Arthropoda > Insecta > Lepidoptera > Crambidae > Agriphila > Agriphila tristella. The sequence continues at coordinate 23,282,570 of OV743445.1, forward strand.
TTGACATCTAATGAATTTCTTTTTGGTTTACTAGCTAGGTTAATGATCGCAGCGATATCTGTGTTGTATTAAGGGAAGTAATTCGTCATTTCTGATTTATCGACACATCGCTATGAGAATAAACTACGATAGTTTCTTAGATATGGTTGGGTGTTTCACTTACCCCGGTGTTTCACTTACCCCACCTGACTATACCTTTTTTTATTTCAATTTTATTGGCGGCTGTGAAATTAAAAACCAATAGCTTAGACATGACAGCTCTCTCACTCATTTATATCAAAATAATTGTGTTCTGCGCATCGTTTCACGCGATGTTCCAAGTCACCAATAAGTTTGAAACGTATAGTAAATATAAATAATGGAAACTGAACATACTCTTCTCGAACATCATCGAATAATAAACAAAAATCATGTTCATAAAACTCCCTGAATTTTGGGATAAATTCTAAAACTGGCAATACTGTTATATCAAAATGACATTATTTTTTGTTTGTGAATGCAAAAGAATTACTAACCTTACAGCCAGTAAACAAAAATGATTCTTTACAAATACAAGCAGTACCTATACAAAAAACGAAATTCGCAAAAATAGCAAAATAAGCTACAATTTTATCAACCCAATATTATAATAATGAGCATAGGTAAGTTTTTGTGTTTGTATGTTTGTCTTTTACCATTTTCCTCGGAACTTATTAGGCAGATTTCTATGCGGTTTGTTGCATTCAAAAGGTTTAATTTCAGAGGTTCTTACGCTAGATGCATGTTTCATGGTGGCAGCACAACTGTGGTGGTAGACCACCAGGGCAGCAACCAGATAAGTCGCACTTGAAAAACTACCTAGGTACCTTACCTACTTATTTCGATGCGGTTTTTTGTAATGGGTTTGAGAAGGTTATTGGCGATGGCGTGTTATGGTGTTTAACCGCTAGGGGGCGCTGCAGTTATCATTTTCCCATTTATCTCCAGAGCGGTTTGCCCGATTCGTATTTTGTAGTTTGTCAGCGATAGTTTTTGCTGTTATGCTGTTTAGCCATTAGGGGGCGCAGCGCCCCCTAATGGCTAAACAGCGGGGCGCTGCAGTAATCTTTTTCCCATTTATCTCCAGAACGGTTTGATCGATTAAGATGCGGTTTTTAGAGTAGATAACCACGGCAGCTGCAAAGGTGCCGAAACGTCGGAAAATCAAAAATCAAACCAAATACAAACTAATTACCAAAGTACTTTCAATAAAACCGCGCTAGTATCCGTTAAAAAGTCTTTTATTTCATGTCTAGTGAGCGCGTAAGCTTGAGAAGTGAATATAACGTATGAATGCTTTAAAAAGTTTAAAATAAAAAGCAAAAAAACCACGACGTTTAAAATTGTTAGGTAGGTGTACTCAACTAAGTAGGTACTCAAGGTAAAATATTTTTTACTTTCCCCCGACTAGGGCCGCCATAACACAGACTGCACAATGCCTAGGCATTGTATACAATGCCTGCGTTTCATACATGGCGGTGACATATCGATCGCCCGCGGTAGCTGTGATGCAGTCCGTGTTATGGCGGCCTAAAAGTGATGTCACATTTACAGCCGTTTGCACTAAACTCAAGTTAAGCGTGTCCTAGTTAAGATATTTCTTAGCTTAGGAACAGGCTAGAACAGCCGAGCTGAAATGTTTGTTTGCACTAATAGGCTACGTACGTCGTAACTTGGGTAGGTATCGCCTTGCTAAGAGAATGAATGAATGAGTGTAAATATTAATTGTTTATGGATTTTTAAACTGGCGAGGTTATGTAGGTCACGGGATATTATTTTAACTGAAACTTCTCATTGACTCATTCGTGAGTAAAAAGAAGACAAAAGATAAGGCGTTGTCTATTTTATTTGGTAGGGTAAATCCACCGGGAAAAGGAAAGTCAAGTCAGTCAACTGTCAAAAAACATAAATAAACTGACAGATCGAAGTAGTCTAGAAATTTTGTTTTTTAACCGACTTCAAAAATAGGAGGAGGTTCTCAGTTCATCGGAATTTTAGTTTTATTATGTATGTTACTCGATTACTCGAAGACGGCTAGACTGATTTGAAAAAATCTTTTATTGTCTGAAAGTGTATACTTCCAAGTTAATACCATTATTATAAGGTTAGGATCTGATGATGGGATCCTGGAGAAATCAAGGGAACTCTTCAAATATTATAGGCACACCTATAGTGATTTTGGTATTTTCTTAAGTAACTCGTGTATTTGATTTAGAATAGTACCATTTTGTTGAAGTGGAACTGATGATGAAGACCAGCATAGATGATCATCGGAACTATTCAATACTAAGTATTTCACTAGTATGATTCGATTATTTTAATATGGTTGCTAGGCTATTTATGCTCATCATAATACATAGTGAAGTACTAGGAGAGGAGAACTCCTCAAAAATTAACGCCCCTGCGTCGGGAAAATCAGTATTTTGTAAAAGGTGATGAGCTGTTGACATAAGGCTGTTGTAACTTAGATAATATCGTCATTAAATATACATACTACAAAAAAGTTGGAAATAAAAAAAGTTGTTTTAAAAAACTAAATCTTAATCAAAAAACATAAAAAATAACGTAATAAAAATAGCTTCAAAAATAAATGGCTCTAAAAAGCTAGAAATAAAATATTGAAATCTGCATAATTCCTACCTCGAAAGTTTGGTATTTGTTGCGTCTCTCACAAACTGTTTGCTCTTTCACAATGCCACAGACCTATAACAACTGTTTTAGGAATTTCTTAAGTCTTATGCGCTCGATATTGGGCCCGTAAGTTAAGAATTGCCTAAAGTGCATTTAGGAACGTCTTAAGGTTAGTGCAAAGCAATTTTTTGCTAAGAATGTCTTAAGCTAGTTAAGAAAAAACTAGGCAATTCTTAAGTTTAGTGCAAATGGGTGTTAGTGATGTGACATCACTTTTCGTCGGTGGATTTTTAGTACTTACTTTTCTACCAATCTATACCTAGCTGGACCGGAACTTTCTTTTAACAGAGCGAGCGGTTCGAAGCTTCAAAGAACACATTACTTACCAACCCCTACTTTGTAAAACTTAGTTCGTGCCCAGAAGAATTGTTGCACCCACGTGCTGCTAAGCTCAAGAACTTAGTTCGCCATAACTTTAAACCATTAAACTTTATGCATTATGAGCAAAATGTATCGCGGGAGATTTGCCTGCAATATTTTTAGCAGCGTTACTGTGCGTTTATCTAAACAGCGGATTAGAGTCTAAATTAGATTATCTAATCATTAGATGACAGGTTTTTTCGGATCCGTCGCTACGCTACTGGTGGACTGGATGTGATGTTCACACCCATTTTCAGGAGCGTTTTATTAGATCCGTTGTACGGAACACCCACAAATTCTATAATAGCGCTAGCGTGTTCACACACGCTTGTACAACTACACCTACCTACCTACGCCATCGTTAAGAATATTAAGGTACCTATTTATCCGATAAAACGGACCTGTAAAACAGATAGTTGTGTGAACAAGCACTTACACATTGTACGGTAAAGAAATTTACCGTGGCGTGGTGTGAGTGTGACCGAGGTCTTATTGCTAGTCTAGTACTTGGTCGTGCGTACAGACAGACAGACCGCTCTTCGTGCTCCAATCTTAAATGCAAAACAGTAGGTTGTGGGCAAAAGCAGGAAAAGTGATTCATTGCGTTATAAATCTCGGCCTTCTCTATTTATTGCCTCAGATAAGACATTCTCAAAGCCTGATAAATTCTGTTTGAGCTGCGTTATAAATGCTCCTAAATTACCCACTCTTGCACAAACGAATAAAATCTGACTTTCAAAAATGCTAATGAATATAATTACGTACCTCATTTGTATTTTTATTTCTGTGCAAATGTTTAGATAGCAGTTTTATTGCTCTATGATGGAAATTCGCTGATTTTCTCTACATAATGGCTCTATAAATAAATTTAATTCTGTTTGTGTACCTAGCCTTTTTAAGCCATCTTTTGACCTAAGCACAGAATATAATACTCTAACGCGTAAGTGACCTAAGTGAAATTAATTTGACTATTAATATTAAAATCTGCACACTTATAAATATTTTGACAACATCACATACATTGCTCCAATCCCAAAGTAAGTAGCTATAGCACTGTTATGGAAATCAGAAACAACGGTGGTATGACAAACACCCGACTTAAAGCGACTATCAGACTGTCACCCTCAAGTGGCGCTGTTTATTGCTTGCTATAAGCTCGCTATGTAACCGAAAATTCACATGTACAGATTTGAAGCTAAGGTTCTATAATTTATTCACAAACAGTAACATCTCATCGAAGACAATAACATAATAGTTCGTCGTAGTAGAGTTAGCAAAAGGGAAAAACTGGCTACTTTAGGCACTTCTGCTAACTACTACTACAACTAACTATATTTTACTGAGGTTATTGTTTATAAATAAACTACATAACCTTAACTTTTATCTGTAGGTCTGTACCTACATATTATGAATTTTCGGTACAATATATACTTAGCGAGCAATAAAAATTGAGATGAAGGCGCCACTTGAGCTATATCCCTATATAGCACAAGTGGCGCCCTCATCTCAATTAAATTTATTGCTCGCTAAGTATATAATGTATAATAGGATGTGTGTGTGAACCATATAGGTACAAATAGAATGTCAAAGAACAACAATGTCAATAAACAGGTGATCCGAAAACGAAAGCATACATTTTATATGAGATACGTAAAATATGACTTAGATTCATAAAATATGATTATATATGACAAAGGAAATTAATAAACTATGTTCCATACTGTTTTCTTCGTCGATAAACGAAAAAATGTAGCGAAATTTGGTTTTAGAGAAATGTATGGCAATATCTTATTTACCTGTGAAAAGTGTGATTACTTGGATTATTTCTTTTTGTCACATCACAATTACTAAGAGCACAAGACACCATGGCTCCACGATACCTTTATTTTAAATTCTAATTAAGATTAACAAATATTTTAAACAAACTGTGATTGCTCATTTGCTAGGCGGGATGCTAGGGGCTCTTACTGTAAAAAATGTTGGCACATGTCATTTGATCCTTTGTCTCTTTTTTACATAGACCGTGTCCGTATGATGTTAGCTTCTCTTTTCCACCCCTTGATGGTCTTCTTGAGCGCAGCGAAATTTTTTGTATGTCTATGATAGGATGTAATATGTGCCAGATGACACTGCTATTTTTAATACATACATAATACATACATACATACTATTCTGGAAAAGGTGGGTAATTATAACAATTTATTACTTTAACGTCTTTTATTCATTAAATATCTCATTTTGAACACTCTAGAGTTTACAAATCAATATGTCTTAAACCTACCATAATATAATTTACAAAAATATTTACAAACTAAATTAAATAAAAAATAAACCTATTTTAGAAATAAGATTTTATTTATTTACACAAAATTACGTATTGTCGTCTTCATTCACCTCTTATTATTCATAGACTCGAATTTCATTACAAAGCTTTTTCTATAAGTATTTGAGTCTATTTGAAGTCAATAGATAAAGTACCTACTACAGAAAACTTCTATCTTCTTTTAGCGGAAATATTATACTTACTTACAGGGTTATTTTTAGACGGCAATGGGGAAGGCAACTGTGAAAATGGCGCTGCGTACGCTTGTTCCACGAGAACTATGAAAACAAAGGACTTTTACTTAAAAAGTCGTTTTCTTAAGCTTTAAAATAATTAAATTCTGTGTAATAGGCTATAAAAATGTTGGACCTTACAAATTTCCGAAAAATATGGATATAAAAAAAATTATAAATTCTGTAAGAATAAAATCGTCTTAATTTGGCTTTAAATTCCAGCATTTGCATTGTAGAATAGTCTTTTATATCCATTTTGGGTCAATATGGGTCTTTTTCGGTAAAAAACCACAAAATAAATACCCTACTATTTTCCCATACATTTTGTTCTGAACGTCTACTGTCTTAGGAACAACCGTACGCAGCGACATCTACAAGTAGCTTTGCGATGCCAACCCCATTAATTGTGGGGCGGGGCGGAGTGTCCTTTCTGTACGGTAGTAGGTACTTATATCTATTCTGTGGTAATACTCTTTATTTTTTTTTAGAAATCAAGAGAGGTTACTGAAAGACCTTAGTGCTTATAATATTCTGTGCTGAAAGCTGGATTTTCTTAACTTAAAAATGTGTTAAGGTTAATTTTGTGTCATCTTTTACAACACCGGCAAATACGTTTCAGCGCGCGTTTCAATCCAGCGAAGTAATGTATTACTTGTTCCTGAAAAAAAAATGTATTTTCGACATTGACTTCTATAGAAAAAAAAATTTTCAGGTCAGTGACTTGGAAGTATTTTTTATCAGTACCTACGAACATCTACCAAGAAAAAAAACGCGCCTAAAAATACTCCCTAGACGGATAGAGGATTTGTCTAGGAGAAATCTTATTTCAATGTTGTTAAAAAAACTTAGTTAGGTTAGGTTGTAGGTGGCGCTGTGAAATTTCAAATACAATATACAACTGTATGGAGGTTTTTCTATGCGCGTTTTTTTCTCGATAGGTGTTGGTGCTACGAGTAAAAGGGGTTCGCTTCTTGACTCGACAAAATATGAATGACTGAAAGATTATGAAAAAAATTTATAAAACATTTCACATAAAAATAGTATATAGCACAAAGCTAGCATAGCACGTGTCGTGCAAGGTGACGTTGAAAGTGCACCCTCCCTCTAACAGATGGCGTTGTCCACAGTAGTTCGTCGCCCCGTCCACAGATGGCGCTTACCTGCATTAGGTTGAAGCACATGGCGACGAGCGCCATACCCAGCATCAGGTACATCGAACACACTATGAAAGACGTCTCGATTCGAGCCGTGATCCTTTCGCCGGGAACGAAGTCGCCGAAGCCGATACTAGAGAATAGAAAAAGAAACAATCAAATCAATAAAATGACACATAATACATTATAATACATAATGGTACGTAGACAGAGAAACCTATAGACGACTGCTCAGCGTGGCCGCGTGTGAGACAGGACGATAAACAGATGGTGTTGCTACATAAACAATTTTACCCCAGATTTATGCACTAAGTAGAAAACAAATGTCTGCAATCTGCAATAATATTTAAACCTACTACTTTCATAGAATAAACTATGTCGGGATTTACACCATGTACCTGTTTATTTTTGAGACTCCGATATTTCGGCGCAGTTGCATGCTAGCTTTGTAATATTAAAAAGAAGGTTTTTCAGTATTTGGTATTAACATAATCCGAAGAGATTCGATATTCAAATGTCGGTTTTTATACAAATACTTAATATCTTATTTGCTGAGTTTAATAATTTCAATGAACGGTTAGTTAATATGGTAGTATATTGACGCTTTGCAAAAACTGTTCAATAATGATAATGATAACGATAATGATGTTGATGTTGATGTTGATGTTGATGTTGATGTTGATGTTGATGTTGATGTTGATGTTGATGTTGATGTTGATGTTGATGTTGATGTCGATGTTGATGTCGATGTTGGTGTTAATGTGGATGTTGATACCTACTGATATTGATATTGATAATTGCGTCCGTTTTTATAAATTATAATGATAATTAGAATTATAAGCAATTATAATGATAATATATCCTAAATTATTATTAGCGGTTTGTAAAATTCTGTAGTTGGAAAGTTGTAAAAGGATGCAAGTTTGTTTAGTAGGAATCCCCCTAAGAGACGTAGGCGTTATATTCTTACATAGTTCAAGATAAAAAGTTTCCAATATATTTGAACAAAACAATTAGTTACTATGTGTGTAACTGGAATAAATAATTATAAATGTGTAGTGTAGTGTATACGTACAGACTGCCTGGGGAACACCCGGCGTTTGAGTTCATTTCATTGCGGAGCAAGTTTTAGAAAAGAATAGAATAATTTCATTTGGATAGAAACGTGGCTAACATTGTTGATATAGGTAGATATACATTATATTAGCCAACATGTTTCGATGAACAGTCAGTATGCAACATTACGAAAATATGTCTTAAATCTATCAAGTTTATTTTATTATGAAATATAAAAGCTTAACAATGGCTAGTATCAATATTCAATTACATAAGTACCTATACCTTAAAAGTATGTTCGTCTTAAAACGCGGAATGGGTAGTAAATAGGCCAATAACTATAAATTGTGTAAACTTGGAATTGCACCAATCCCTACTAGGAAACTCGATAACCTTTGTTATCATATTTTATTTGGAGTGGTCCAAACAAAGTAATTTATGAGATTTAGCCACAACTGATCATCAAAGAAGTAGAAATAAATTTTATTTATTATTTGTTTTGTGGAAAACCTACTAACAAATAACAACTAGAGCTAAAAGATAATAATTAGTGGATACAATGCTTTGAACAAATTTTTAGTAATATTTAACTAAATTTATATATTCATGTTGAGTTTTAAATAAGTTTTCAAAAAGGACTTACTTCGATCCTTATAGCTTTGAATATGTATTGATTACTTCATCAAGAACATTTTGACATGTATGTATTCTAGCAAATTCCAAGTATAATATGTCGAATGAAACTCAGAACTTGTTTGTGAAAATTTTTAATCAAGAAACTGGAAAAACAAATGGTATAGTCATTCTCTCTTAAAATTAGGAATAAGGTTGGGAAAATCATTCACTTGGGTTCTCTTAGAAAATGTCAGAAATTTAAATTCTTGTCTTAACATTTTTGTCTTGTTGACCTCCTTGAATCAGGTGTCGATAGGTGTTGAGGTATTTAGATTAAAAAAACCGAGGCTCTGGGTCAATCCTACCAATATTTTTAATCATTAATATTGATGCAATAATAGTTAACATTTATTTTAAAGAAGGTACTTTTCCTGGCCCAGTGGAAAATATGTAGTAAATAAAATTGGTTACTTTGTTTGAAGCAGGAGATAAAAAGTGAGCCTAACTTTTAGGCCAATTTACCTGTACCTGTACGTAGTACATATTATAAGTATATTATAATTACATGTACCCAGTAAAATAATGGGAAAAGAAAATAATTCAAAGTTTTCAATTAATTATTGGAATATTTCCCAATTATTTATATTCAATATAAGATTCAATTTAATTTTTTCCAAAGGTAACAGTGATATTGATAATGAAATTGTTCTAACGACGAAATCAGTGCTCCTTTTTAAGTTTTACATTGAAGCAATATAAATGATCAATCGAAGAAAATAAAATATGTTATTTAAATTACCTAATATACTTTTTAATATTAATTTGAATGCAGACATAGTTTGAGTTTGTTGAAAATACAAAATCTCTAATGTACCTATAAAAATGTAATGATTCACGACGACAATTGTATCCAATCTACATATTTATCTTATCAAGATGACTGTTTTGTGACATTTACAGTTTACCTAAAGCGACAAGGCAGGGTTGGCCTACCTTAGTTGCTTTCATAGTGTACTGTAATATGAATAATATTCAATAAAAATATATTTTTATCTCAGCAGCTAGTATTGAGAATATAATTTTTACTTCAAAAGATATGTTTAAGACGTCTGTACGGCAAGCTGTACCACAGAATGCACAATAGTACACCCTTTGTTGCGGGATAATCTGAGAGAATTGTTTAAGGAAAAATTAATATGTTGATATGTAAAGGAGTTTAGTTTAAGGCTGTTAGTAATACCGATCAATTGATAAGGTGATACCCATTGTTTTAATACGGGAAATAGAATGAAGTTGCCGCTCCAAGATTTAGACAACAGAAACTATATGTCGAAAGGCATTGCCTTTCGTTGATGAAATTTCACAACATAGTTGCGATTGCGACACGAGCACACGACAGCATAGAGCTGCCTTCGTATAGATTTAAAATACATGGTAAAATTTGCTGACGAGCAAGGGTTATTACAAAATTATTTAAAAGACAGCAATGCTTGTTTTCATTTGACTTTATTGTATTATTTTTTATAAATATGTTGCAAGGTTGCAACTCTGTATTTTAATAAAATTGGTAATAATAATTACGAGTGGGCATATTATGTAAATAAAGCTACTGAACTTATCTTTGCAGAAGCTGAAAATTAGTTTCCTGTCAGCTAGAAAAGTTAAATTGGTGTTAGAGTGCTATTAGACTATCATAGAAATATGATCATATATGTATGAGTCATTTTTATATGAAGAAACTAGGACGATTTAATAACTACATATGATTTATATTGTCTATGATCATATTTATGGGATCCTATTTGACAGCGAGCGTACAAGTAGGATCATATTCGTCGCCCCAGTCTTAATGGGGAGGAAAAGCGCAATTTTATCCCGATAGGTGGCGTCTTGTCGTTGGTACCGAGCCGCCTCAAAGAAACTGTCAAAACATATGGGAATCTCTTGGAGTATTGCACTTTTTAATTTTATACTGAGAAAATGCCGCATTGTTATGCATGTAACTTGTAAAATATTGGAGTTCATCGATTTCCCAGTAACAAAAAAAATAGTGGCCAAAAAAATATAAAAAAAAATGCTTTTTCCTCGATTTTCTCCTTTGCTGAGCCTGAGAAACATTATAAATCAAAAGGAATGTTTCATGAATTTGATGAAGCTTCGCCAAAATAAAACAACATTTGAATTATAACAGCTTTGTTCTTTAATATTTCAACCTCAGCAGTTTCTAACATATTTATAACTTGGATTAATTTGATAGGTATATCAAATATGGAATAAGCCCAATATTGGGGCCAAACAGAGAATTAATAGAATTTTATATGCCAGAGTCATTCAAGAAACTTAAAATAATAAAATAAATATGATAAAACGGTTCGTGTAATTTTGGATGGTACAGAAATTCCAGTACAGAAACCTGAAATTACTATTGCACAGAAGGCATCATCAGGCAACTATAAACACGGAAATTTACACTCAGTTGCTTTTTTAAAATTTAAATCATATGCTTCTAATCTGAAATAAAAAGATTACTTGTAAATCTTACACGAAATTTAAAGAAATGTAATGCTTGTTAGCAATTTTTTGTAAGTTGCTATAAACTTTCTTGCCTGTTGTTTTGGCTTTTCTTTTCCGTAATTCTTCTTTTATATGAGCTAAAGTTAGCATAGAATACATTGTTTGTCCGCAAAACCGAAAAAAATACAATCTAAGAAAGTAAAATCACGTAATACACAGTCAAGACAATATAAGCTCAAACTGACAATTGTTCCAAAGACTAAGCGCCATCTGTAATTCACTTTGCCTTCGCCTCCCCATTATTTCTTTCCTCTATGCGCCTAACCTTAATAAATGGCATCTTTCAAGTGCATTAATTTTGACTGGAATATTAAAATAACAAAAATATTTACTCTTTACGAGGAAAATAAGTGTTTATATGTATAATAATCTTGCTCCAGATTACAAAATACGTCTATATAAAACCCAAATACGTCTTTTATTTAATGTTTTGTTCTTAACAGTTTTCTCCTTTTTTAATGCTATTAATAAAATTGCACTCATAGCAACGGGAATCACGGCTAAATCGTTATCCATCTTGATTTATGACGTTTATATGATCATAGGTGGATCATAAGTGTAATAAGTAAAAATGAAGGACAGCATCATTTAACTATGATCGTAGAATTTGACAGATATGAAATCATATATAAATGATAAAAATATGATAATGTAATAGCGGCCTTAGGGTGATATGAATGTCGAAAGTTTCCAGTTATTTTGATTTTATATAAATAATAGTATTCATTGAGGGACCCAATGAGTATAAGTGTATTAGTAGTTGCTTTGAATCCTAATTAAATGCATAAGGCAAGTGATAGTGAGATTAGTGAGTCAATTTGATAGCACAGATAACTTATAGATTTGTTGGAAGGATAATGTTACTGCAATTAATAGAATTATAATAAAATAATGGATGTTACAGTAATACGAACACCTTATAATTTTGTTAAGGGCCGTCTAACCTGACGATGCAAAAAGGTCACTTTGTTAAGGGCCGTCTAACCTGACGATGGAAAAAGGTTAATTTGCTAAGGGCCGTCTAACCTGACGATGGAAAAAGGTTAATTTGTTAAGGGCCGTCTAACCTGACGATGAAAACGGAAAGTTTTATTTTGTTAAATGCCGTCTAATCTGACGTCGACGATAAAAAAAGGGTTTATCTTGTTAAAGATCGTCTCATCTGACGATGGAAAAAAGAACTTTATTTTGCTAAGGGCCGCCTGGTTGGCAAGTATTAAGGACCACCTTGGTGTCATGTAACGGGGACCATCTTAATAAAGTTTATCAGAAATTAAGGGTTTAAATGAATTATACCAAATTTAATGAACTTTCATGGGCAAACTATGTGTAGTAGTTCGAATTAATTAATTTCATGAATATTAAAAGTTAATAAATTGTCCGTTGTATTTATATTGATAACTTAAATAACATTCAGTAAATATTGGACGATATTTTGTTGAGATTTTTCTATTTAAAAATAAATAACATAGGCCGTCGGACCAGACGATGAAAAAAATAGGTAAATCATCACAATGGAAATTGGATCATTGATAACATGTAATACAAAATGTTTTCTCATTACAGATATCTCCTACAGAAACCACGTGGTTTGCGGGGTCGCAAATTTGTCAGGATGGACGAACTATAATAAATCGAGTGTTCCGGCTGGGTAACAATTGATAATAAATTTGTCATACGGATGTTTTCAAACAATTTTAGGCTTAATTATAAGTTTATTTATATTTTTCATTACTGAAATTAATATCTTCGCAAAATTATAAGCATTTAAATAAACCGAAAGTGATTATTTAATTTTATCAACATATTTATTGGTTTCCGGTTGAATTATTTGACTGTGTAATTGTTAATTGTTAATTTTATTAAAACTATTTATTTACCATTTTATATTAATGATCACAAATATTATGACGAACTGTAGTAGTGTAAAAATGTTAAGTAACAAATTATAAGATTTTAGTGCACTGATTAAAAGTATGTAAATTGACGGAAGTGTATTTGGCTTTAGAGCAAGGTTCATTTGTTAAATTTATAGAAATATTTAAGCACACTTATGAGCGGGATTCTATTTCAATAACTCTTACTGTCCATTTCAAAATTGTGTTACGCATGCTTTCTTGGAAATTAATGTTTTACAGTTATTATCGAGATAATAAGTAGTGAAATGACTATGGACAGTAACGGTGAAAGAAGTCTCAATTCCCGCCAAGAATAAATGTATAAAAGTGAAATCGAAATAGTGTAACGCGTCAGTCTGATTTTGTGCCTCGCCGAATAATAAGATAAGTATTGAATACCTGTGTTACATCTAAGATGTTATTCTGTTCAGAACACTCTGTTCATTTGTTTGATTGAATGTGTTGTTTTATTGGCATTTTATGCAATGTTCGTTAGAATGAATAATAAAGACTATTTGTTATTCCATTGTAATACAATAAATTTAAAATAGAAGTGATTACAAAAGTAAAGTTTAATGGTTTATTCATGATGATTAATGTTTTATGATTCGTTTATTGGCTATGCTATTATTCACTATGAATAATAAAGTCTAATGTGTTGTTTTATTTGTAACACAATTTAGAATGTTAGTGATTATAAAAGTTACGTTAAAATATAGTGATTGATAAGATTAATTATATTTTCTTGTAAAATCCTGGTAAATCAAATATTATAGTGATTAATAAGGTCTAAGATGTTGTTTCCTTCATAATGCGAGTATTGCTTTTAGTTACTCAAATATATCCTTGTTAAACAGTGACTTAGTGCTTTTAATTATGTATGCCTGATCCCTTAATTTTAACAAGTTCTTCCGTGATCATGGCGCATGCAACTGCGCCGAAATATCGGAGTCTCAAAAATAAACAGGTACATGGGTTAACGTCAATAACCATGGAAATTTAAAACAATATACTACTTTCAGTTCAGTTCAAGCGCATTAGGTCCACTCACTTCGCATTTTGGTCCATTTCGTAGAACGCCGAACGTCCGTTTCGCATTTGGTCCTTTTCGCAGAACGTTTATTTAACATTTGGTGAACTTTCACATAAATTAATATGGGAGAAGGTAAATTATTTTGTTTTTGTTCTTTTTACATAAATCTATTCGTTTATGGAGAATTTTGTTCCATATTTTCACTTTGTGATATTTTTTCTTTTTAGTACGTCACAAAATAACCAGGATCACATAAACGTGGAGAAGGTTAACTTCAATTATTTTAATTTGTTTTTCTTTTCTCTGTACCTAATACAGTTCGAGGCATATAACTTGAAATTTTTCCGACGGAGTGGGGATAAGTTCGCGCATGTGCTCTTGTGAGTGACCTAGCGTGCGTCCTTCTCCCGCCGCCCGCACCCCTCACCGCTGCGCATGCCCAAAATACGCGTTCCGCGCAATCCCCACCTGATTTCAAGATATATGCCTCGTACTGTACCTTGGTGACGTATTACGAAGAAAAGAAAAATATCGAAGTGATTGAAAGTATAGAAGTTAACCTTCTCCATATTTATGAAAAACAAAAAAATATCAATCCTCGCCTCGCAAAGGAGTTATTTTAGAAAGTGGACTAAATGCAAAATGAACGTTCTACGAAATGGACTAAATACGAAAGAGATGCCTTTTCCGCAAGTGGTCCTAATGCGTCTGAACGTCTGCTGAGATTTAGGAGAATTAGAAGGGATATTTAGAAAACTCAAAACAAAACAAACTCATCAAATAAAACATTTAATGCTTTTATTTTTCAATAATAACGATTACATTACTTATGAAACCACTTTTATAAATTGCGTTAAAAGACCTTTGACCAGCTCTGAGCATACGTATTCTGCCCGTCATCACGACAGGACCATTTAATTATTATCTTCTAATCTAGACTATACCTGGGAAATCAACAGATATGATGATGATAATGAAGGTCCAATTAAAAACAATATAGTTTTTTATTAAAACAAATTTTAAACATTATATATTAGTTTAAGTCCAAAGAAACATTATCAAAAATTTAAATATTTCGTAACAAACAATGGTTTCGAAATGTCAGAACTCAATGTATCTTATGCGCACGCACACACGCTTTCATTTCAACTCGGCCGCACGCCTCGGTGTGTAGCATAGCATGGCACGAGCGCGACCATATTTTACTCTTTGGGCACGACGACGCACACAAGCGAGGTCTGCTGCACGCGTTACATTGCGTGGTACTGTTTGCAATGCTTTTTTGATGCAAAACATCTATTAGCGCCCTGAGAGTAAAATTCCAAATTGTTTAGCCTGAAATAGTAACTAAACTATAATAACATACAAAAAAATATATATATTTGTTGCAAAAAACTATTACATACTTATAAGTAAATTTAAACTTACTTTTAAAGTTGATGCAATCACATTACAATTTATTCTTTTAAGGAGGTAAATTTACAGCAGCTGTAGTCACTGTGACTTAAAATTCTTGAGCCTGAAATAATAACTAAATTATAATAACAACCAACATACAACAAATGAGACAAATGTAACAAAAAAATATTACCACAAGTGCAATAGCATAGGAATAGAGGGAGTAGAACAGTTACTTTCTTCTTTCTCTTCTTTTCTTTATTTAAAATATTATTTTTTTCCAAAATGTTTGCTACACATTCTTGAAAAATTTTTGAGGCCCAATTTGTCCGGCGTGTGGCATCAATCCATAGGGTAGGTACGAGTACGTACTGTTTAATTTTTAGGAAATCTGTAAAGGTTAATCATATTTTAGCTTTTGTATTATAAACGATTTACGTATGGTGCAATTTGAAAATGGGCAAATTAACGTAGAGTACTGGCAACACAATCCAAATTAGTGATTAGGTTATAAAATACTCTACTTGAATTTTAGACATGTTCAGATTGAATTTAAACGAATATTAAACTGTTCTATAACGAAAATTTAAAATAACAATTGAATTTAATGCATATTACTTGATAAAATCTACAATACTTACGAGTGAAATGATATATTTGAAAGTTTACAATCACTGGTACTTTTACAACCTATTACACAACATCGAACCATTTTCACAGATTTATTAAGTGTATGATTGTTCTAACAACTGAATAATTTACTTTAGAAAGAGACACCGCAACGAATTATCTCACAAAACACTTTTTTCTTTCTGATTACGAAGAAGCACCGACGAACTGTCAAAAGTTTGTTTGGCAAACTAGTTTGCTACACACGAGAAAACCGGCACGTAGTATGAGACAGAAAATCATATCGCTCTGTCCCATTTCTATGCAAGACGTGTGCATATGTCTGTCTCTTTCGTGTGTGAATGCGACAGATGCCGTCAATTTGTCTATAGGTTTCTCTGTCTACGTAATGGTATGAGTTCTGTATCCTTAGCACGAATAGCTATCGAAAAAAATAACGCACGTAAAAATATTCCATAGAATAATGTCTATGGAAAATTTAATTTCGCTATTGGGCGGTAGATGGTGCTATACAAATTTTCCATACAAAAATACTCTATGGAATATTAAAACGCGTCTTTTTTTTCTCGATATTATTTCTTTCGTGCTACGGGTACTGAAATCAAACTTTTAATATGTTTGTTACAACGACGCAAATGTTTAGTCGCATAATGCCTAATTCGCTGCTTGCTGCTCGAGTACAGTTAGAAAGGGATGGTGCTATTCATCGCATATAGCGCTATCCCTATCTAACTGTACTCAAGCAGAGATTTGAGTTTGAGTTCGATTCTATAATACGAGCCTTAAAAGGACTAATTCGCAAAATGGCTAATTCTCAAAGGACTAATTCGCAAAATGGCCAACTTTTAGCAATGCACGACAACACAAAACATTTATAGGCAAAGCTCAGCGTATATCTTTGCCCCAATGATAGAGCAAAACACTGGTATTCAGCTGTCGCCTGTAGAAAGACGCGAGGATATCTTAACAACATAAAGTTAGCTATACCACCAAAATTGGCACCCTCAGAGGCTTTTATTTAATACGTTGTTAATAGAAAAGGATTTAAAAAAACTTTTCGTGGGAATTTTTAAGGCCCATGCTCTAGTATTTTTAGAAGGTATCACTACATGCCCTCGTAGTCATTCGTAGAAGTAGATAGCAAATGTGTCAAAACGGCAACTTTTGGCAGTTTTGCTATCTACTTCTAGCAGTGGGACGTGGGAGTGTTCTACGTGGGAATGTAAATTATATCGTTTAAAAATACTAGACTACGGGCCCTAAAAAATCCACGACAAGTAAAAATTAGAATTACAATATTAAATAAAAATCACCGCGGTGCCACTTTCGGTCAGTGCCTAATAAAAGCGATATAAAAAAACCCCGCCGGAGCCGTCGAAAGAGGATAATAATAAGTTTTCATTAGCTATTTGTATGACCGAAAGTGGCGCCCTCAGAGATTTTTATTTAATAGTTATTAATAGAAAAAGATTTTAATAATGTTTTACGTAGAGTTTTTAGAACCCATGGTCTAGTATTATTAGAAGGTATCACTGATTTTTGGAAGTGCCTAATACTTTTTATTATTCTTAACACCCTTAAGCCATTTACCTGCTAAGCGATATAAAGCAGAAGTATGCACCATCCAGCTGGTCCCATTTCTCCCACATGCCGAATATCATTGAGCCAAACATTATGTAACTGCAAACAAACATAATTACTAGCAAGAAAAATGTTGGTATTTTAATTTTCTTCTAAAATTAATGGAATTGCGTTATCTAATAAAAATGTAGTAGCGACTACGGCGCGTAACGACTACGGCGAGCCACTATGACTTTCGTAGTTATTCGTAGTGAGTAGTTTATTTTTTATTTTTTTTTGTAAAGGGACTATCAGATGACGGATATATCTATCTATAACTATACTACCGGCCACCCGCGACTTCGTCTGCGTGGAATGTTGTTTTGCTATCCCTTAAAAACAATACTTTTTCGGGATGAAAGGTACCCTATGTCCTTCTCTGTACCCCTGACAACGTGTATGTAAAATTTTATGATGATCGGTTCTGTAGTTAAGACGAAGAGTAAGGATTATCATTATACAACGTGCCACAAAATAACCCCTAACGCCGAATATGGTAGATAGGGACCATCAAACTGAACAACTTTTACTATGGGACCAACTCTGGAATCGCGAAATCAGCTATTTCAATTATATTCTGATATTTTCGTATTTTTTTTATGAAACTGCTGATTTTTTTCGCGATTTCAGAGTTGGTCCCATAGTAAAAGTTGTTTAATCTACCATATTCGGCATTAGGGGTTATTTTGTAGCACGTCGTATTGTTCAATAACAGATATAATTACGAGGGTGGATTGATAAGTCCATGACTTTTTAATGAAGAAAGACTTTTTTTCGGAATATTTTGTTTTATTTCTGTACATAATCTTATTGTAGCTCTGCGTATTCAGTCCAACGAAGTTCCTACCTCTTTAACCCATTATTTTTTTCTTTCATATCGCCTGAAAACTGGTAACTGAAATGAGGGAGCCCTCATGTCTGAAATGAGCATTTCAGACATCACCTTTTGGTTTGATGAAAATCTTTGCCCGCCAAGACATTTATCAAGACATTTATTCATGTTTGGTAGGAGAAAATATCTCACTGGGGTTGAATCTCGAGAATAGGAAAGATTCGCATCTTCATTCGATGAGTTTTGATGTCATGAGTGCCGCCGAGAGGGTCGACAGGGTCATTAAGAAAAGTTAGAACTCGCTTGAGCTTTATGTTTCCAAAAGTAATAATCTTTTGCATAATTTTAAAAAAATGTAGTGTCTTTTTAAGACACAAAAATAAATTATGACAAAAAAGTATTTCTTCTTTTCAAAGTCATGGACTTATCAAACCACCCTCGTAGATTAGAATCAGATTATAATCAGATTAATATAATACAGATATACGTTAGCTCAAATTAAACTTGTTCAAATATCGAGTAGTGCTTGAAAAAAAGTACGAGTGCCTATTTTCATTATGTCGGAAAATATTGTATACCTACCTAATTATTATCGTTCGTAAAATGTAATAAAATAAATAAAAATAATAACGTACCCAACCATAATGAATACGCAAACACTAATAGGTACAGTGATGGTTTGAGCATCGAAGGTGACGTAGCTGAAGTCACTGGTCGCGGGGCTAATGTCCACGGGTGGGGGCCAGCGGCCTGGGGCACCTAAGGGTGGGGGCCAACGGGCTGGACCGCCCGTGGGTGGGGCCCAACGATCCGGGGCGTCCAGGGGTGGGGGCCAGCGAGCCGGGCCGTCCGGCCACGAACGATACTCCTGTCTTCTATAAGGAGGAGCGTAGTCTTCTAGTCTTCTAGGCGGCTGGTAGTCTTTTGGACTTATGTTAAGGTATAAGTCTTGTGGTCTTCTAAATGGAGGTGTGGGATAATCTCCTGGTCTCCTGTAAGGTGGTATGGTATAATCTTCTGGTCTTCTGTAAGGTATAGTGTAATCTTGTCTTCTGTGAAACAATTAGAGGTGTGATTGTGTACGAGGATTTTTCGTATTTGTGAGTGGTAAATGAAGTTGTAAGCGATAAATACCTAGGCATCCTTTCTTCATATTCAGAGTACCGTAAAGGAGCTGGTCGCTCGATGCTCTCGGCTTCACTGAGCTCCATCTGGAATGATGTGTAGAAGTGAGTCAAAAAGTTGGCTAAAAGGGTGGGTGTAAAACGAGTAGTAGCGTCGTAAAAGCTGACTATTCTAGTTTGACAAATTAAATAATACACAATTATTAAATAGATTCATTCGTTACAATATAAATAAATTCGGAATTGGTACGGTCGGCTTCAGAAATTGTTAAATCTCTTAGTATAAGCACTAAAAGAAAAGAAAAAAACCTCTTTTCTTTTCATATAAAGATCCTGATGATCATTATATATATAACTAGTAGGGTGGGTGGCAGCCTTTATAACTAATGTAATAGCTAGTGTGATGTAGTACGCAAGTGTTTCCTACTTCTGATGAACTAAACTATATCACCAGTAGAGATACAGTACAAGGCGAACATCTTGAAATCGGGTGGGGATTGCACAAAACGCGAATTTTGGGTACGTGTAGCGGTGAGGTACGCGAGCGGCCGGTGAGGGGCGCGCGCTATTGGTCGATTACAAGTGCACTTCCACGAACTTTTCCCAACTCCGTCGAAAAAGTGTCAAGATGCTTGCCTCGAACTACAGTCGCCCTTAACGTTACCTGCGCCCTGTGGCGCGCGACGCGCCGCCTGGTGAAGCCGGGGCAGCCGCGGCACAGGCACACCAGCGCGTACAGCCACTTGAACCAGCGCGCCAGCAGCTCGCCTGCAAATGCACAAAATCAGACCCTTATCACGAGAAACTATAGAGGGTGAATCAAATTCGTATTCCATTCTACTTCTTTAAGACAAGAAGAAGTTTACAGTTCAGCCTGAGCCTTAGTTGGCAGGATTCATGGGCTTATCTAGAGATATTTTCTTGGGGGGTTTGGCCCCCAGTTCCGGGACAAAGCTAAGGAGGATAGGGGTGCTAGAGCCGCGCTAGTATTATAGTAGTTTTTTCTTGGGCAGGCACCAGACTGTTCTAGAGCACGGCTCTCCCCCCCCTTCCCCTTCTACGCCAAAACCAGGATCCTGTTCAGGATCTGACACTAACCAAGGTTGCTCAGGTAGAGCAGGAACAGCGGCATTCCAAGCAATGCGTACAGCACGGTGGTGACTTTGCCCCAGTTGGTGCGCGGAGATAGGTGCCCGTATCCTGGGAAAGAAGGGAATACATTGTCGGTTTATTTACATTTGCAAAGTAAATTTGTTTTCTTAATTTTAAAATGAAATTGAGAGAGACTCGACTATTGTAATTGCAGGAAAACTCGACACAAATGGCCATTCTACTATCCCCGTCAATTGGTAATGCGCCTGGCGGCCATGATTTTAACCTCAAAAATGAAAAACAATTGTAAATTTTTTATATACCTAGACCCAATCTTATTGAAAATAATAATTCAATAATTAATATATTGGATTACCTATTAGAATGTTCTTGTTTCATGACATTTTTAGTTGCGGATCACGTCGACGTGGATGTTAATGTGACAAGGTCCCAGCGAATTACCAATTGACGGGGATTGTACTAAAAACTAACGCTATCAGGATAGAAAGACAATGTTTGGGATTATGGGAGTTAAGCGTTAGCTTATGTCATTCCCATAGATTGTAATTTTATTCTACTAACTTTAATTTTAGTTGAATGGCCATTTGTGTGGGGGGGCAGGTCAGCATAATTGATTTGATAAACAACCTGTTAAAGAGGTAAAGTCTAGCACTTGTGAACGTCAAAGACATGAACACCTCGAGGGTTTTTTCAACCGACTTAAAAATAAGAAAAAGGTTCTCAATTTGATTATGTTTTCTATTGTCGTTTTTCATTCGTTTCAGTAGTTTTTCTATGTTCAGTTTTTCTTAACTAGTCTTATTTATTTCCCCAACAATTCCTAACAAATAAACTATTATATTTAACGTTTTTATTACACACTTATTACTCTACAGAAATTAAAAAAGCTTATTAAAAAACTATTATATATTGTGTTAAAGCAAAATTTTAAACTGTTCGTTTAGTATCACAGAATTCCCTCTTGAAATAAAACTGAGTTCTTTCTAAAATGTTGGCCATTTATTACATCTGCCCCTGGCCATTCCATCCCTTTGAGGTGGCTAAGTGGAGTTTAAACTTCAGGCATACGGGCCAACTATATTCAGCAACTTGGAATTATTAGTCGGAGCTTTGGGAACTACCAAGTTCAAAGTTAGGTGGTTAAACTAGTTTAATAAAGTACTTAGGTTTTTTTTATGAAAATATGTGTCTTCTTTCCCACAAAGTTAATATTGCGATTTTAAAAGAGTGATTTTTTTAGATGTAGTTTTAGTGCAGTGATTTATTTTTTTGTAAAAAATATGACGAACAAAGTCGAAAACAAATGAATTGACTTTTTCCGAGGGTTTCGTTCTTGTTGCCTTTGAAATCTGGGGCAGGGGCACCATAAAAACAATTCTTTTTAAACCCATGCCCCGTATTACAATCTCTTAAAACTTGCCAGTTATCTGAATGGCTATCAATGCGTCTCTTTTATTTGCTATACAGCGAGAATTTAACTATAGCAATTCATAAATCTGGCAAGTTTTAAGAAGTTGTAATACCCCCCCCCCCCCCCTCCCCCATGATAGGTATTAGGTATACTGACTGGCTAAAGCTGTGAAAACTGCACTGCCATTGCTGACCTTATCGACACCAAACGTTACAGATGTAAAAAAAATAAAAGCTAAGGGTGACTCATAGTTGCTGATTATGAGTATCCAGAAAAATGTACTTTGCTCTCTTAGAAGAATCTAGACCAAGCTCTCTCACTCTTGAAGAGTGAATTACATTGTGAATTCATGTGTATCGATGATATACCTGCCCGTGTCTGTGTTTCTCAGGTACAATTTGGGGGCCTTCAAGTTGCGAGTGAATAGGTATCTTCTAGGCAAGCGCGTTTCATCGTAGATCGCATCATCGCTAGGCTGCGTTCAAATGATAACACACGACCCGATCTCAACCCGAACTCAACTCAAAACTTACCTCAACCGCAGCCTACCTTGAAATACATCGCTTACAATTTTGAGTCATATGACACATTAATATAAGCTCCTGTGTAATGTTCAGGTGAGTTTGAGGTGAGTTCGGGTTGAGTTCGGGTTGTGTTTGGGTTGAGTTTGAGTTGAGTTCGGGTTGAGCGCGGGGCGTGTGCGGTTGCATCGACAAAATATAATGGAGCTTATTAATTTCACATAAAGCCCAAAATTGTAAGCGCTGTATTTCAAGGAGTGGGCTTCGGTTGAGTTGAGTTTGAGTTGAGTTTGGGTTGAGGTCGGATCGTACGTCACTGAATCATCATCTGAACGCAGCCTTAGGCGTGTTGGGCAAGCGCTTGTCTATCTAGCATGACCATCAGCCATTTTTTATTTCCTCACTGCTGGGGCATAGGTCTCTTTATTGGTTGATAAGGAGGATAGGCCATAACCCACCACACGGGCCGAATGCGGATTGGTGGGTGCAAACGACTGCAAATCCAGCCAAGATCAACAGCTTGGCGTGCCTTACGAAGCACGGAGGAGCTCGAGATAATAATTTTTTGGTCACCCATCCCGTGACCGACCCTTGCGAACGTCGCTTAACCTCCACAATCGCTGGGCCAGGTGCTAAATCACTGCGCCACCGAGCTCCTCACCTATTCACTCGCAACTTCAAGGCCAGATTGTACCTATCGGGAAACACAGACTTGAGCAAGCATATCTTCGATACACGCCGACTTGACAGTAAAGCGCATTCGCTTAGATAGTGTCGCCCTTTTATCGCACCGCCTTTGCACGTGCCGCTTCTTGTCAAAGGATGCCGCCGCATAAACAAAGGATACCGCGTGCGGCGTACACCCGCAAGTCAATTTGGATTTTGGCAGTTTACATCGAAGCTCCGCGCCGTATTGAAAGGTTGTGTTTGTTGACTCTGCTACGTATACTAAAAGGGATTTTTCGTCCTTGGGAGGACAGTGAAGCGCGTTAAGATGAAACTTTAAGTGAACCAACAAAAAAAGACGGGTGTTTTGTAAAACATGTAAACACAAAAGATGTGTAGATCACGCAATTAAAGAAGAAAATCGATATATTGGTATGGATTACGTGATGATGTTGGATCTATTATTATAAATACAGGTGATAATAACACACTTCAAGTGATGAAGAATAGTAGGTAGTCTAATTTTATTTATTTAATTTTTCATTAAAATTCTCTTTCCACCTCGCTTGTGTGTATTATTTGTATTCGTATTTTATTACAATAAACACAAGTAGGGACGGATACCGTTATCTAAAAACACGACCCCTCCTCCCCCCGCCCGCACACTATGGTACCGATATACCGATAACGATATTGTTTACCGTTATCAGTAACATTACCAAAAACTTGCCGGTATGCCTGACACTGCTGACCACATTTGCTTGCAGGTGTACCGACACTATCTAACCGAACGAGCTTTATCTTCTATAGGCAAGCTCGATTTATCGTAGATCGTATCATTACCAATCTTACCATCAGGGCCTGGGCCAAGCGCTTGCCTGTCTATAGCATAAAAAAATATGAAGGTAAGGTAGAAATAGTGACATACCAATGGTCGTGATGACGGTCAGCGAGTAGAGGAATGCGGAGGATAAGTTCCACTGCCTTGAAGACCGGCCGCCGTCCCAGCCGCGCCGCACGGCCACCACCACTTTACCCTGGTACTTCTGCAGCTCGATGCTGATCCTGTGGGAACACCAGCTATATACTAAACTACTCTCGTATCATAAAATTAGGGTGGGTACCCACTTAGTTATTAATTGTATTATTGTTTAATTTTAAATATATTAATGCTTTAGATATAATTAAAGCTTTCAATTCTCTAAAAATGAAAAGCTCCACTGATTTATGGGGCATATCAGTTAAGGTTATTAAAAATATTGTGCATACTATTGCCCCTTATCTTGCTGACATTTTTAATCGGTGTATTGATCAAGGAATATTTCCTGATCTTATGAAGTTTAGCAAGGTAATACCATTGTTTAAATCAGGAGATAAAGAAGACCCTAGCAATTACAGACCAATATCGATATTACCTGCCCTAAGCAAGATTTTTGAAAAAATAATACTTGAGCAATTATTAGGTCATTTTAATGTAAATAGACTTCTGCACAACAAACAATTTGGCTTTACGAAAGGTCGTTCCACTACTGATGCTGGGGTTGCGCTTTTGAAGCATGTCTTTGAGGCTTGGGAGGGGTCTCAGAATGCCCTTGGCATTTTCTGCGACCTGTCCAAGGCTTTTGATTGCGTGGACCATTGGACGCTGCTGTTGAAGCTAAATTAACAGATGTAGAAACTGCCAGATTAGTGTATTTCAGTTATTTTCATAGCATTATGACATACTGTATTCTTTTGTGGGGGACAGCAGCCGATATAAATACTATTTTTGTTTTACAAAAACGAGCAATAAGAGCTATTTATCAACTAAGTTCTAGAGTATCTCTTAGGGATAGATTCAAAGAGATCGGTATATTGACAGCAGCATCTCAATTTATATTAAACTGCATACTTTTCGTGCGTCGCAATATTAACTTACATACAAAACATAGTGATTGGCACAATCGGAACACCAGAAATAAAGACAAACTTGTAATGCCTCAGTATAGATTAGAAAAAGTCCGTGGTTCTTTCATAGGTCTTGGTATAAAGTTTTATAATAAAATTCCAAGTAATATCTTGAATTTACCATTTGAAAACTTTAAGACTCATGTAAAAAATTGTCTTCTCAAAAAAGGATACTATAACGTTAAAGATTATTTAATTGATAAAACAGCCTGGTCGTAGATTTTTCTATTCTTTGTGAATATTGAGAGAAATGTCCTACCTACTTATAACTTATTGTAAGCTTTTGACTCGACGCCTTAATGCGAGTAGCTTTAGTATGTCATGCTCACTTAAACATTTCTGCGGTGGTGTCGTATGAGGCGGGTCGTTACGTTCCCTCAAATATGGTTGAGCGAAGCGATGGCTGGTTCATGCGTCATGCTCGTGAACGGGTGCTGCCAGTGGGAATGGGTCTGCTTCTGTCTGCTTGTACTAAGGGCGTCGTATATTTATATATATATTTTTCTGTTTAATATTATCAATATGTATGGCACTTCTTACTCAAAACATAAAATTAATAACTAAACCTTGTTTTGATTTCTCATTTTTTTTTAATTGCAATCTTTTTGCTTTTTATAGTCAGTAGTTTTGTAAGTAAAGGCCTATGAAAAGCTTTTGGATATTAGTTTTCAATTCAGTGCCTTAGGATGGGTAGCCTAAGTATGTCATGCTCTCTTTAATCATTTCTGCGGTGGTGTCGTGTGGGGCGGGTCGTTACGTTCCCTCAAATATGGTTGAGCGAAGCGATGGCTGGTCCATGCGTCTTGCTCGTGAACGGATGCTGCCAGTGGGAATGGGTCTGCTTCTGAGTGCCTATCTTAACGCATATTGAATTGTAAAAATTGCGTTTTTTTTATTTATTATTTTTTTATGTCATTGTAACATGTGTTTTTTAGTAAATTTTGCCTACTTAGGTGCACTTTCGAGTAGCAGACAGAGCGATTTCCTAACTAGTTGAAAGTAATTTACTCTCAATTACCTATCCGATACGACGACTACTGCACCTGGCAACCTATAACACGCGCACACTAAGGACCGACGCGAAGTTAACCGAGTTGGAAGAAGTTATCAGCAAGGTACACTGGGACATTATCGGCTTATCTGAAGTCCGAAGAGCGGGAGAGGACTCGATAATCCTCAACTCCGGTAACTTGCTTTACTACCGGGAGGGCGACCAACAGTCCCAAGGTGGTATCGGGTTCATCGTCCACAAGTCCCTTGTCAACAACGTGACTACCATCGGAAGTGTGTCGACCAGGGTGGCGTACCTTATACTCAGAATATCCAAACGGTGTTCGCTGAATGTTATACAGGTTTACGCACCGACCTCGACACACCAAGATGACGAAGTGGAGGCTATGTATGAGGAGATCTCTAAAGCCATGCATAGCTTCAAAACCCACTACACTGTTGTGATGGGGGACTTCAATGCTAAGTTGGGGAAACGATGCGGTGATGAGCTGAGAGTGGGGCAATTTGGAGTTGGGCAACGGAATGACAGAGGCCAGATGCTGGCTGACTTTATGGAGAAGGAGAACCTCTTTATGATGAACTCCTTCTTCAGAAAGCCGGAATGCCGGAAGTGGACCTGGGTCAGTCCGGACGGTAAAGTCAGAAATGAGATAGATTTTATCATGTCGACGAAAAAGCAAATATTCAATGATGTCACTGTGATCAACGCTGTTAAGACGGGGAGCGATCACCGATTGGTACGTGGCACATTGAATATCAACCCAAAGCTGGAAAGATCTCGACTGATAAAATCAACAATTCGACCATTGCCGGCCCATATTCAAAACCCCGAGAGCTTTCAACTCGAACTCCAAAACCGCTTCGAAGCCCTTGAGAACAGCATAGATGTGGACGATCTAAACAACATGGTGGTGGATACTGTCCGTACGGTAGGGTCCAAGCTCTTTAAGACCCGCCGTCCCAAGATAAAGAAACTCTCCGACCACACACTCCTACTCATGGATCAGAGACGTGAAATGAGGCTCCAGAGTTCAGTAGATGCTAATCGTTATCGGCAGCTTAATAGACAGATATCTAAGTCTTTGACGAGCGACCTTCGCCAATTTAATACAAATCGTATTAAAGAGGCCATCGAGCGGAATAAAGGCTCCAAAGTGTTCGCGAGAGATCTGTCTATTGGGCAAAGCCAGATGACGAAGCTGAAAACTGACGACGGACGCATCATTTCATCAAAGCCTGAAATCCTGAGGGAGATCGAGAGCTTCTATGGGCAGTTATATTCCACGCAGACACCTGTTGAAAGCAAGGCTAAAGACCCCAGAGCCAAGCTTACCCGACACTATACCCAAGATATCCCGGACGTCAGCCTGTACGAGATTAGTATGGCTCTCAAACAGCTGAAAAACAACAAGGCGGCGGGTGACGATGGAATCACTACAGAACTTCTGAGAGCGGGCGGTAAGCCGATACTCAAAGTCCTCCAGAAGCTCTTTAATTCCGTCATCGTCCAGGGCAGAACGCCAAAGACATGGAACATAAGTGAGGTGATCTTGTTCTTTAAAAAGGGTGACAAGTCCCTCTTAAAGAACTATAGACCCATCTCGCTTCTGAGTCATGTCTATAAGTTGTTTTCGAGAGTCCTTACGAATCGTCTCGCTCGCAAGTTCGACGACTTCCAACCTCCCGAACAAGCCGGGTTCCGAAAAGGCTTTAGCACCATAGACCACATCCATACGCTGCGGCAGGTTATACAGAAGACTGAGGAGTATAATGAGCCACTTTGCTTGGCGTTCGTGGACTATGAGAAAGCCTTTGATTCGATTGAAACCTGGGCGGTGCTGCAGTCTCTCCAAAGGTGCCAAGTGGACTACAGGTATATCGAGGTGTTGAGGTACTTATACCAAAATGCCACCATGACGATCCGAGTACAGAACCAGAACACAAATCCTATCCAACTGCAGCGTGGTGTGAGACAGGGAGACGTTATTTCTCCGAAACTGTTCACAGCTGCGTTGGAGGACATCTTTAAGCTCTTGGACTGGAAAGGACTCGGCATCAACATTAATGGCCAGTACCTAACACACCTTCGTTTTGCCGATGATATAGTCCTTATGGCTGAGACCATGGAAGACCTCAACACAATGCTCGAAGATCTCCGTAGTGCTTCCCAAAGAGTGGGTCTTAGGATGAACATGGATAAGACGAAAATTATGTCAAATGCCCATGTTGTACCCTCTCCAGTTCATGTTGGGAACACTACACTTGAAGTTGTTGACCATTACGTATACCTAGGACAGGCAGTCCAGTTAGGTAGGTCCAACTTCGAGAAAGAGATCTCTCGTCGAATCCAACTCGGGTGGGCAGCATTCGGGAAGCTTCGAAAAATCTTCGCGTCCGACTTACCTCAGTGTCTCAAGACGAAAGTCTATGAACAGTGTGTGTTGCCAGTGATGACCTACGGCAGTGAAACGTGGCCGCTAACTATGGGTCTCATAAGGAGGCTCAAGGTCACTCAGCGTGCAATGGAGAGAGCCATGCTCGGCGTTTCCCTACGTGATCAAATCAGAAACGAGGAGATCCGCAGGAGAACTAAAGTAACCGACATCGCTCGAAGGATTGCTCAGCTGAAGTGGCAATGGGCGGGACACATAGCGAGAAGAACCGATGGCCGTTGGGGCAGAAAGGTTCTGGAATGGCGACCGCGCACCGGACGGCGCTCCGTGGGTAGGCCCCCGACAAGGTGGACCGACGATCTGGTGGAGGTCGCGGAAAGCCAGTGGATGCAGGCAGCGCAGGACCGATCGTTGTGGAGATCCTTAGGGGAGGCCTATACCCAGCAGTGGGTGTCGTGTGGCTGATATGATGACCTATCCGATATGTAGTATGTATTTAATTTCAACCTACCTACCCATTGTGTGCAAACTTTTGTTAATTATTGTGATGGAAAATTCAATCAATAAATCATTTTTCAATGTTGACGACTCTGTATAAAATATACAGGGAGAAAAAAGCAGCCCTTGACGAGTTTCTTGCCGGTTCTTCTCGTTACAAGGTCTCCCGCTTAGGGTTTGCGAACCGATGGCGTAGCTTCTATGACATTCGCAAGTGCTTGTAACAGCCTAGACTGAATAAATTATTTTTGAATTTTGAATTTTAGGATCCCGAACCTCCGCGCTCCGCGAACCTGCACCAAAAATCTGTTTATCCTGTGCTGCAACAGTACGCCATAGTGTGTACAAACTGTGGTGTGTACGCGTGCGAACACGTATGAGAACCTGGTTCACACACGTACATACACACTCTAGCCAAAGTGAAAATAAAATGTTTGCTAGGACGCACTGTTCCAGAGGGTCTAGCCAAAGTAACATTCGCAAATCTTCGTTATCGCTTCGCTTTCGAAACATGTATGGGATTGACATAAATAAATAAATAATAATAAATATTTGACAACATCACATACATTGCTCCAATCCCAAAGTAAGTAGCTATAGCACTTGTGTTATGGAAATCAGAAACAACGGTGGTATGACACACACCCAGACCTGAGACCATATTGAAAAGTTCATTTTCTACATTGACCCAGCCGGGGATCGAACCCGGGACCTCAAGAGATGGTGACGCCTTGAAAACTGGCGTGCAAACCACTCGACC
This sequence comes from Agriphila tristella, assembly GCA_928269145.1. Classification (NCBI taxonomy): domain Eukaryota; kingdom Metazoa; phylum Arthropoda; class Insecta; order Lepidoptera; family Crambidae; genus Agriphila; species Agriphila tristella. The sequence continues at coordinate 23,312,449 of OV743445.1, forward strand.
ACGGAGGTCGTCGAATAAAAGGTTTCGTTAACAATCCAATTTTAAAACGTTAAATCCATAGGTACATGTTTCGAAGCGAAGCGATAGCGAAAATTTGCAAATGTTACTTTGGCTAGGGGGGCTGGTTTGCGGAGCGCGGAGAGGTTCGCGAACCTAAGTGACTACCCACCCTAAGGGTTATAAACTTCAAAACTTGATGCAGCAAGCTTCCCGCTTGCTGCTTAAAACTGAGCTCATTTTGGTATCACGCGACGATAAGCAATGTGTCTATGTTTTAGTTTTCCTTTGTTTTTTTTTCTGTTTTTTTTTGCTGTAATTTGTGTATCGCTTGCGTGGTCCTAAATAAACGCATTTTCTCTCTTTTTATTCTTATTTTCTTATTTTATTCTCGTCATATAACAGAGTACTTATACTACTCGTACGTCATACTAAGTACCTACGTACGTACTAAGTACATACTTAAGTACAAAACTCTTATGTCACATTCTTTATTATTTGCAAACACAATAGGTATTAAATTCATTAATTTACTGATTATCCTGTAAATAAACCTTCATTCAGAAAATTGTTTGGAATAATATCCCAACAAGCTGTTAACATTTCTCATAGTCCAAATTAACATTGTATGTTATAAAAGGATGGAATACTTTTGTGTAAAATCAACAGTTTAGAGTAAAAATGTACTGGATGTTAAATAGTTTCTCTTTGAAAGCATTTTTCAGCCTGAATCGCTTTATGATCTATGTAACTGCTTTAAGTGAATGAGGAAATGCGAAAAACTGCTACACATTGCTATGCAAATGCATTACTGCATTCTGCATTGCTAATAAGTTTTTATTAATGATTTTTCGTTATATTATGAATTCCTGAAAATAAGATTATTAGAGGTTTAGGTTATATTCTCAATTGTTTTAATAAAATTACAGATTACTTTTAGTAAACATTTTAAAACAGGTGAATCACCTCGCTGTTGTTTATCTTTCTGTTATTTTCGACCAGAAAAAAATAAACATAAACGTTTATTTTTTTCTGGTCGAAAATAAAACTCAAAGTTATTTTCGACTTTTATTTTTTCATTTGTAATTATTTTTTAATTGTTATAAAACTCAAAGTTATTGTTATTTTTAGTGATAATATTGACATAATTGATACGTTGTGTTAAATTCGGTTTTAACTAACTTAATGTAACCTTTAAAAAAACGTAATACCTAGTGCCACATATGTTGGCAAATTTTTAGACTGATCAAGTATTTCTATTGTGGCCATCTTTTTGTGGATGCCCTTAAAAGTATAATTTCGATTGAGTTGAATTGTTTTACAGTAAAAAGTTGTACTACTGTACAACTACTACTACTAGTGTACTACTGTACAACTTTTTAGTGCAAAAAAATAACAATCAAATTCAAGCAATCCTACTAATATTATAAATGTGAAAGGATCATGCCGGATTCTGGGCCATGATGCGCATTAACCATACATATCTCATTGACTTTGACTTTGAAATGTCAAATGTAGGAAAATGTCAAACAATTATAACTGTAAACAGCTCCTTAAGATTGAGAGTTCTCTTTTCTCCCGCATTATATTTTAATGACATTCTTCCCACGCAATCAGTATAAAATTACTATAGTATATTGGTAATTTCATCAAAGCGCATCATGGCCTAGCTTGTATAGAAAAATCGGCATAATCCTTTGTATGTTTGTTTGTGTTTGGTACTTAGGTACATTGTTTATTAACCTGTAATAAAACATAGGATACTTTTTATCCTGAAGGTTTCCTCAGGTTCTTTCGAATGTCCACGCGGACAAAGTCGAGGGTGGAAACTAGTTCATTTCTATCGTATCGTAATCGTACGGATGATATTGGTCACCCATTTTAACGAGACCTCTGTCCTGTCCTCACCTTCTCTTCAGCTCAGTTTCGTTGAACAGGTTGAGCGTGAGGGTGACGTTCTGCCATAAGTACTGAGCTGTGCTGTCCCTCTCTCTCATCATCTGGTTCTCTCGCTCTGTCTCTCCCGCGCCTTCTATGGCTTGGAACATGAAGGCACCTGAAAATAATAAAAAACTTTTCAGTTTTTTTTTAATGATAAATAGGCAAGCGTTTGCCCGCTATGACGCCTGATGGTAAGCGATGAAGCGATGTACGATGAAACGCGCTAGCCTAGAAGATACCTATTCACTCGCGACTTGAAGGCCCCCAGATTGTACCTATCGGGAAACACAGATTTAGGCAAAGAATTCCACTCTCTAGCGGCACGGATGATAAAATTGAAGCTTGGTTACAGAATATATATAATAGTATGGTAATACCCAGACCCGTTACAAAAATAGAAATTCACCGTTTTCAATTTCTGCCCGGCGGGTATTGAACTCAGGACCTCTTGCATGGTAGACCGGCATGTTGACTACTGTTCCACTCAGGTCGTCAGGTCAACAATGTGGACAGTGGACGGACGGCTTTTTAAGTTATTGGTATTGGTTACATTTTCTTATGGTATTTATATATTTATATACAAGGTATCCCACTCAGTCCTATTAAATAAACTTGACAAAATGGGCATACGCGGATGTGTCTTGGCCTGGCTGAGATCTTATCTAAGTAACCGAAAACAATATGTACAGATTGAACACTTAGATGAAAATACCGGAACTCAGCAAACAATACAATCCGAAACTATCACTATCAATCATTCTATCCCTCAGGGCAGCGTTTTAGGATGTTTATTATTCCTCGTTTATATTAACGACCTACCAAAAATTACACAAAATAAAACTGTACTGTTCGCAGATGACATATCAATCCTGTTCAAATGTCCTAATAATACTGATTGTAGTCGTGACATAGAATCCACATACAAATTACTTAATAGTTGGCTCATAGCACATAATTTAGAAGTAAACATAAAAAAAACCAAACTCATACAATTCCATCCATACCAAAAGAAACCAACAGATCTAACAGTTACAAAGAAATCCCTTAAATTTGAAGAAGTACCAAATCTTAAATTATTAGGCATCAATATAGACACCCACCTAAATTGGAAAAGTCATGTCAGTGAAATAAAAAAAAAGTTTTCTAAATTTATTTATGCATTATGGGTTATAAAAACAAATACAAACACAGCCTGCGCATTAAATGTCTACTATGCTTATGCATACGCATGGCTACGCTATGGTGTTATACTATGGGGCCATAGCACAGACTCACACGACATATTCATACAACAAAAAAAATGTATACGTATACTTGTAAATATTCGCCAGCCAGAATCTTGCAAACCTCATTTCATTAAACTAAATATATTAACTTTCCCGTGCATATATATCCTTGAAATAGTATTATTTGTGAGAAAACATCTGAACTACTTTCAATTTAATAAAAATGCCCGACGTCTGCATGATATTGTTCCTCCTGAACCAAAAATTGAAATGTATAGATGCAGCCCTTACTATAGATGTATACAATTATATAATAAACTACCGAAATACATAAAAATAGAAAAAAATGAAAATAAATTTAAAAATATAGTAAAAGACTTTCTAGTTAAAAAGTGTTATTACTCAGTAGAAGAATATATGTGCGATAAGCTCAAATGATTATATTAATCCTCGGGAAGCTCTCTAAATATCAATCTATGTTAATTAATTTGCTCCATAATACTTGATGTTTTAATTTAATATTAAGTCTTAATAAGCAACACTCTAGCAGGGTATGTTTTTTCAGGCCATCACACATTGTTTAATATCTCAATTATTGATGTGAAAGTGATACTGTAACATGTGCTTTTATATAAATAATAAATAATAAATAATAAATAATATGATGCCGAACCGAACCACATCTGGAAGGGAACCACGCTGGAAGGTTAAACTTTTTATTGGTTGGTAGAAATATAGTTTGAGGAGCTCGATGGCACAGTGGCTGAGCGCATTTGACCTGTAATTGTTGCGGTTAAGCAAATTTCGCAAGGGTTAGTCATGGGGATGGGTGACCAAACAAATATGATCTCGAGTCCTTCCGTGCTTCGGAAGGCACGTTAAGCTGTTGGTCCCGGCTGCATTCCCACCACATTGGGCCCGCATGGTGGGTTATGGCCCGTCCTCCTTATCAATCCATAAGAAAGGCCTGAGCCCCAGCAGTGGGGACATTAAAATGGCTGATGCTGAATTTTCTTTAGGTAGTAGAAAATTAGCCGTGTCTTTTATTAGATTAATAAGTATTTCAATTTATCATTTTCCAAGGTTTCATAAAGACATCAATTAAATCTCAGTGAATATTTCCTTGACCACATTTCAGCACTTCAATCCATTGTCTTCAGTGAGTGTGGGCACAATTTATCAACGCCAAAACTGAAGCGTTAATTTACGGGGAGACGTCGCGTCGAGTCATTAATTTATTATGAAAATGAGCGGTGAAGGATTTTTTCTTCATTTTTTAGGCTTACTGCAAACGTGCGATACTTTTCTAGGAAAGTAAAAGAAGAAGGCAGAAAACAGGGCGTAAGTAGCATCCTAGCGAAAACTTTCGGGGCATAGTCGACTTATGATTCTGAATTTATCTAAAGTGGAATTTTCCGACGCAAAATTCATGGAAAATTTAGTGTTTTATATTTATTTGTCTATTACACGGAGTCTGTCTTAGCTGCATAGAACCTAAATTTACAGAAAAATAATTAAAATATCAAAATTTTATAAGCCTGCAATGTACAACTGTGTACCCGCGATATTATTGAGTTGTTACGCGTACATTGCTTCTCAACGAAAAATCAAAATCTCAACAACAGAAACTATGCATTTGCGACAAGTGGTTCCACAGAGAAAGTTACTTATTTCTAAGGGTAGAATCATCCCTTAAAGTTTTCGCTAGGGTGCTACTAACACCCTGAATATTTTTAAGAAGAAAGTAGGTAAAGGTGATCTATTATTTTATGATACATGTTGTGACTTTTCAATCCCCGATCTCTTTGCACGCAGAAAAACATTTATCAGGCACTATAAATTATGTGGGCTAGTTTTACTTCAAGAATGTTTATTTTCCGATCCATTTAGATTTACAGAAACATAGTAACTTTTTTGTATCAGCAAAAGTAAATGTAATCTTTTTACGAAACGACCTTGACCATGAAGTAATAAATACCTCTATGTGAATCTGAAGAGTGAAAGATAATTCTGAAGTTTCTACGGTTCAATGATGATTAAGTAGGCATCTCATTAATAATAGTATTTGAGACATATACCTACACCTGGCTGGCACACAAACATGACTTCAAGAAACGAAACTTTAAATCACTAAGTACTAAAGGTATTTGGAGTCGAGCGTGCTCGCCTGCACTTAAATAGAAACAGAAAATAAATTACTCAGAATAATAATGTCTTCTGAGGAACATGACTTTGCATTCAGTGCTTTGATGTCGGATGAAAGGGCCGGCGCACACGACCGACAGAACTGTGATTTATCGAGGTCAGTTCCGCAACGTATTTTGATTTAAATCCGCAGAGTGCTATTGATAAATCCAAATGTTTATATATAAGCGGCGGAGCATTAGTTTTAGTTACGTTGTCGATTAAACATTAAAAACAACTTTATTGGCTATGGTAATACTCGTACTATTTTATTTAAATTCTGAAAATAGGGGAATCCCCCGCAAAACAATGTTAATTTTTTTCTAAGCTTCATTGGTTTTATGCACTGTTTTATGTGTGTGTCTGTAGTTGTCAAATAAAGATGTTATCTATCTATCTATTTTTTTAAATGCTGACAAAAAGTAATCCTTACTAATACTATTAATGCGAAAGTCCGTTTGTTTGTTTGTTACGCCTTCACGTCTTAACTACTGAAATTTTCTATACACGTTGCCAGGGGTACAGAGATGAATATAGGGTACTTTTCATCACAAAAAATGCATTATTCCCGAGGGATAGCAAAAAAACTTTCCACGCAAACGAAGTCGCGGGTGGTAACTAGTATCTAATAATATAATTTCATATTGTTATTAGTAAAATATCTGGAGTATCTCCTGCCTAATCGCTCACACTTCTCATGCAGTAACAAAGCCTTCATACAGCGTTTAGTCCTGAAAGGCCTGTCGAAGTGAGAGCTTAATTCGCTGGCGCGAAACCTTAGAGATAACTCCTATATGATTAATCGACTCTATTATATTTGACTTTTGGTAAAAAGTCGACGTGGAGATATTGGTTGTCACTCTGTCAAAAAATGATGTTGTAGGACCTTTAGGTCGTAAAACTTTATATTATGAATCCTATTAAAATATCGCTATCACTACATATTATAAAACAAAGTCTGTCTGTCTGTCTGTTCGCAATAAACTCAAAAACTAGTGAACGGGTTTTCATGCAGTTTTCACCAAATGATGGAGCAATTCCTGAGGAAGGTTTACCTGTATAATAAGTTAGGGTTTTATGTAAATCGGTAGAAATGACGATAATTGTTGACGATGTCTCTCTATTTTGTGATGTTATGATGATAAAGGAAATTAAATTAGGTCCAAATATTTTGTCTATTAAATTTACTAAAGCAAAAGCTCCAAAATAGTTATTCAAAGTTGTAAGTACCAAATACACATTGTTCTAGCTACATAATCTACAGACAAATAAATAATTTAACCTAAGACAAAAACCTATTCTATTGTGTAAATTGTGTTTCCATTGAAAATTATTAAACAAATGGGTTTATTCTTGTCGGCGATTCCTTTGTGTTATTATTTCTTTGTAACCTTTTGTTTTCAGTGTTACAATAGGTCAGGTCAGACGGTTGGTCTCTTAATGGAAACCAATCATAGGTACTTTCAGCATCACGATGGGTTACCATGTAAATTTTTCTCAATCGATTTCGAACTCAACACTGAACTAAGCAAGGTTTCAAATCGATTGAAGAAAATTTGCAGTTTTATATGATTTATGTGCTGTCGATCTCCATCCAAAGTAAACAGGATTAATTAGTTTGGCACAAAAATCATAATTGCGATGTTTTCCTTCAGTTAAAAACGTTTAACTGAAGGAAAACAAGATAATCTAACGAGATTCTAAAGATGATTTTAGAAATAATTATTAAAATGGATAGGTACATATTTAGATAATACGACGGCATGTTTGCAACTGAATTTATGGCGCAGCATCGTGTTAGGGCGGCGCGATTTGCACGTTCATGCAGAATCGTGCTTTTTGTCGCTATTTTAATATGATAAAAGGTGCTCTTCATTCTACTTTTTTTTAAAATAAGTGAGCATTTGTCCACAATCACACCTGGTGTTAAGTGATGATGCGGACTACGATGGAACATGCTCACTTAGATAAAGCCTATTCACTCTTCAGCCCAAGTTGTAACTATTGGGAAACACATCGGCAATCGGCAGGCAGCCTGTTCCACTCTTTAGCTGTTCGGCTTCGCTTAACTTATCGGTATTTAGATACCGCAATGGAATTAGTTAATGTCAACGTTCTCATTCTGTAACTACAAATATACTGAGTTTCTGAATAAAAAAAACAAGGCAACTCTCACCAGCTATAGTGTACACGACGACAAGCACAATGACGCCCACATTGCTGAACAAGAAGGCGAGGAGCTGCCGCGCCCAGTCGCGGATGCGCGATGCCAGCCGGCGCTTGCGGCGCGGCATCGTGCAAGCGTGGCGACACGACGTGCGAGCGTGGTGACGCTACGTGCAGGCGAGGCCTCACGACGTGCGAGCGAGGACGCACGACGTTCACGCTCATGCGGCATCATGCACGCTGTTGCAGCTTTTGTTTGGTTGCTTTCTTTTCTCGATCATCAGGCGCCTCAAGACATGCTGACAGCCTGAAAAAAATAAAACCTCATTTACTTATGAACACTTATAAACCTCAAAGACGAACTTATAGCATATTACTAAATCATTGAGGGCAGACACAATATTTAGTACTGAAAATTGTGTCTGCCCCTAACGGCTTTATGTAATGTAATAGATAGATAGAAAAACGGCGTAGTAATAAGCTTCTGCCAGAGCTTAGTACAAAATATCCTGCAAAGTTAACAATGGAAAAATCGTTCAAACGGTTATTTTTGACAAACAGCCAAACATTTGCAATGGACTTGCAGATTGACAGCTAACAAAACAACGATCAAGGGGTCTATTTTAAAAACAGTCGCCGACCGGTTTTTCGGAGGTCACCCGACTAATTATTCCGAGTCGGCGTCCGAATTTCTGACAGCTGTCATCGGCGGTATCAGCAAGAGAAACAATAATTTCCGAGCTCTAATCAAAGAGCTACTGACAAGCTGACGGCTCTATATTGAGCCCTCTTCACTTCGCGTGTGGTTTCACTGTCAGCGATCCACTGACTAAGGTAATAAATTATTTACTAAATTGATAGGACTAAACTTAATTTTAGCATTCAGTTCTTGTCTTTTCGATACGGAAAGAAAAGGATGGAAAACTAAATTTAGCTTAGTCCTGTCAATTTAGTTAAGTCGTTGCCAACCGAATTGACACATGTCATATTAAAAAAAAAAAACTATTTATTTCGGACAACTTCAATCCATTGTGTTAGTAAAAGACTTGTTAGTATTCTATTTTCGTATTCGATCTCATCTTTATGCTTGAAGACTTTTCCAAACTTGATTAATTTCCATTTAATTGAATTGTGATCATTTCTAGTTAGATTTAAATTTAATTGCAAAGTAAGTAATTTAATTTGATGTAGTTAAACATTCATGACGTACCTACCTAATTTTTGCAACAGAGTGATATTACTTAGAAATAAATGCATATTATTATGTTACCGGCAATGATAATCCGGTATTGCATTATGTTACGTACGGCTAATAGCCGAAGTGCAGCGAAACCTAGTTTCATTCAGCTGGATAAAACTAGGGTAGCCGCTAGGTAGTGACTGTGACTTGCGCAGCGAAGCATGAGCCTTAAATTTCGTGGTTATTTTTTTAGCAGACAACAGAAATAACTTTCTTAATACCTAATAAATTACTCCTCCTTAGTAGAAGCACAAAGAAGGTCTAGCCAGACCTAGTTTTAACCGGCAACACCTAACCTAGTATTAGCGGCGAGCCAATCGGTTAAACCAACAGCAGCTACCGGCTACGCTACTACACCTAGTTTAAGCTGGCTGTGTTGTGTAGCCGCACTTCGGGTATAAGACGTAATGATTCTCTCCGCTTTTTTGTCTACCCCCTTTCATGTGATTACACAATTTTTGAAAGCCCTCTAAGCTCCTCGAGCCCCCCGAGCCCACCTTGACGACGTATTCAGTAAAAAAAGCTTTAGTAAAGTTTCGATATGAATCGCTGACACTGATACCACTCCACCTTTCTACAAAGAGGCAAAATGACAAAGACAGATGGAGGATCTTGACTTCTGTTTGGGCAGCGTGTGTCGACTGACTTTAAGAGTCATCGACGCCGCGCCGGCGCCAGTCGTGCGACTTGTCGTCAGTCGGCGGGGCTCGTCAGCACCCACTTGAGAAATAATGCGGAATTTGCTTTCTTAATGTGAACGATGATTCGCAAGATTGGGGTCCAAGTCCGCTAACTTCATAATCGTGTTTCAATTGTGTTTGAATTGTAATTCTTTTTAATTCAGTTCTTATTGTTTCTTAAACCCAAAACCGAAACATAAAACATGACTATGAACTTAACAATAGCAGACTTGTGTCCCGGATTGCTTGCTGAATTTTTAAAGTTGAATTGCAGCGTCGTTGGTTATTTGTAACTGTTAATATCTGAAAAACAACAACTTATAAACAAAACTTATAGGTCACGTATTCGATACGATACGAAAGTATTTTTAGTAAGCATGACCATTTATGGCAAACAAGCTTCTGCCCGCGACTTCATCCGCATTTATATTCAAGAAAATCCCTAGGGAACCTTTTGCCAAAATAATAGTATCCTCCTATGTTTAAATCCGGATTTTAAACTATCTGAGTGCCATATTTCATCGAAATCCGTTCAGCCGTTTTGCGTGATTGATTAACAATCATCCAAAGAAGCAAATTTTCACATTTATGATTTAGTACTATTATATATTCTGTGATATAAGTACGATAATACGGCCACCCGAAGTAGGAAATTTTTAAACTTTTAGATTTTTGCATTCACAATGCTATTTTTATATTAAGATGAATAAATAATGAAAAAATATTAGAAAAAATCGACTCACCCGTAGCAACTCAGACGGGATTCGTTCGAACCCGTCTGAGATGGTAGTGCATTGAGCCGGATTCCTAAGGGTGCGGGTTCGAATCCCGTCTGAGTTGCTACGGGTGAGTCGATTTTTTCTAATATTTTTTCATTATTTATTCATCTTAGAAAATTTTTGCTACATGAAATGGAACTGCCATTTACTTAAGTCTTAATTTTTCATTTTTTATTTAAGTTATTATTAAGTTTTATACTTCAACTGAAAGCTGAATAGATGGTGATGTTTTTAAAATATTATGCACGCTTAGTTACTAGGATATTTTTAAAGATATTTGCTGCCATTTCTAAAAAAATCTGAAAAAATAAAAAAATGCATTTAAGGATTGAATTTTTTATAAACACCTGTACTTTTTGTAATTTTTTTTATTCATTATCAACACTTAGAGTGTTTTCTATCCCAAAATAATAAAAAAACCGAAATCGAATGAGTAGTTATCTTTTATTTTAAATTTTTGTGTCTGAAAACTCTGAAAACGTAGTATTGGTAAAAAAATACTTAATTTCAATTAACTCGAAAACTATTAATTTTTTGAGAAAAAGTTATATAACAAAAAATATTTGTTTTGACCTCATCTATAACCCCTTAGCAGGAATACGTCATATTTCCAGTGACCCTGTATATCCTTGAGGATATTCTCATATATCAGCAGAATCAAGACTGAGTCAAGAATAAAATCTACATATTAAAATACTATGTAAAACACATTACTTTGTAAATACTGTAGTTGTATTTTATGGCGTGTACAATATGTTTGGTTAGCGATGTCGGAGCTTATAAAGGCAAATATTATGATCAATTTTATCGAAAAAACCCCCCACATGTTGGGGTCTATCCCCTCTCCTGTTGGAGTGATTTGACTTTTTATTTTAGAGGGCCCTGCTGAAAAATATTAATTTCTCCGGATTTAAAAATCCTACAGTTATAAAAAAATATTTTTACATAGCTTATTATATCACCTATCAAGGAAAATATCAATTTTGTAAACTTTTACTTGAATACGTAATTAAAAACCGGCCAAGTGCGAGTCGGACTCGCGCACGAAGGGTTCCGTACCAAAAACGGCAAAAAAATCATGTTTGTTGTATGGGAGCCCCCCTTAAATATTTATTTTATTCAGTTTTTAGTATTTGTTGTTATAGCGGCAACAGAAATGCATCATCTGTGAAAATTTATAGGGTCCCGTTTTTACCCTTTGGGTACGGAACCCTAAAAATTAGTAAAGTAAATTTTAATCCGAAATTAGTGTGCTATTTTTATATACCAAACATATTGTACAGCAGATAATCAACTTTTTTGACTTTTTCAGTGTCAGTGTTCAGTTTTGTCTTATTTTTTAACAAATTTATAATAATCCCAACGAAATTGACCTTGCTTGACTTATCATCTTATGAAGTTATGATTATTTATTATTCTTTATTTTTATTTTTTATTTTACTTTAATTATAACGGACACACCAATTACAATAATTAAAGAACATAATTAATACAGTTTTCTTACACAATTTCAACAACAACTATTCATTTAGATTTTCACAATAACGCAAACATTCTGACGATAATTTCATGATGCTATTTATACCACGAAAATTTATAGTCAGGTATTAATTACGGGAAAGTTAGGAACAATTCTATTTTCACACGTTACTTAGTATTCGAACTATGTTGTAACTGTCGTCCTAATTAATTTCCAACGTAAGTTTACAATTATATTTATCTACGGCCTCGAAGCACACACTAGTAATAGTTTCTCAGTAATAAACTTCAACTAAATAATTATGTACGTATTTCCGTTGCTTTCGCGCGATTGGCCCAAACAAATCGCCTACTGGATTAAATCTCTCGGGCGACGGGAAGTGTTTAATCTTCCAAACATTAATGAGCCTCTTAAATCAAATGATTATTATTTACGGGGCCTTTTATAAATAAAACTGTTTTTATACTTATCGACGTTATTACGGCAATAAATTTTTGTTTATTTTAAAACTTGAGACAGATATGTTTTATTAGCTTTTTCATATAATTATCGTTAAAATAAGTTGGCGAACCAGTTTATAGCAGCTATTATGGCATGGACGGATACTCTTTTTATGCACAACTGCTTGGCTTTCACCTCACCTGATGTTAAGTGACGATAAGGCCAAAGGTGGAAGTGCACTACACCCGGAATCTTCATCACTGAGGAACTCGCTATCTCACCTCTAACTGCCGGACCACAACAATTTTTAAATTGTTGTTATGGCGTCAGACTTAAAAAAAGGTAAGATGGTGGTATAAATTATACCCCCTAGAAATAACTTTCCACTAGGTGCTCATTTTCATTGGAAGAAGAACATTATTCTTACTTCCTTACTTAATCTTTACTAATACAATAAATGCGAAAGTTCGTTTGTTAGCTTGTTACGCCTTCACGTCTTAACTACTGAACCGATTAACATGAAATTTTACATACACGTCGTGAGAGGTACAGAAAAGTACATATGCTACCTTTCATCTCGAAAACAAAGTATTGTTGCCGAGGGATAGCAAAAAATCTTTCCACGCAGACAAAGTCGCGGGTGGCCGCTAGTATTATAAATACGAAAGTCAGTTTGTTTCTTACTCCTTCACATTTTAACTACTCAACCGATCATCATGAAATTATGCATAAAGTTTCAGGGGTACAGAAAAGGACAATGTTTATCGTTAACCCCGAAAAAAGTACTGTTCCAAACTTACTACGCAGACGAAAACGCGGGTTGTCACTAGTAAGTTATGAACCAATGTGGTTGAAATTACAGAGCACAACCGTGGTTAAATGTTGGGTTTACATCAAGAGCAACACTCGTGCTGCGCGGGACTGTTTGGGTAACCCTGGACTACTGGCCGCTGCTGCCGTTGGATATCCAATGCATAGTTATTGGCAATGCAGTATGAACATTTGTTAGTTCAGGAATCAGGATGACCCATAAGTCAAAGTCAAAGTCAGAATATCTTTATACAATTATAAACTTAATAAATTAAGCACTTTTGAATCGTCTATATTTTCCTACCACCCCGTTCCAGACTTTTTTAACTGACAGGAAGAACGGGCTCAAGAAACTTATCAATTGTAACAGGAATAAGTAAAGATATTTACAAACTGAAATATACCAAATACAGTACAATAGGATTATTGGTAACAATACAAAACAGTATAAGTACCATACAATATGTAGCTCCGTAGTATCTTCGTAGTAATATAGTCAGCATTTTTTATTTTTTTAACCTGTGATTGTAGTGTAGTGTAGACAATAATGCAAGTTGAAATTGCGACATTAGGCACTTTAATCTTTGGCACTGATTGGAGGTATCACTCATCCATATTGACCTCTAAAAAATTTTTCAGGTCAGTAATCATCCATCAATATTAGTCTATGGAGAAGTTAAGTCACGTCCACCGTGGCCTAAAGAAGCGTGCTTATTTACCATCTGTGAACTAGTAGCCCCGTGAGCTGTAGACCTCGCTCAAATTGTATGTTGTAAAAAAATAATCTAATACCTAGATGTCGCCACGAGGTTGACACGGCTTTTTAAATGGGCTGTTTGGTATGTTAGTTATTCTTTTGTTATATCTAATCGAAGCTAGAGTACGCTTTTAAATTCGAAAAAAATCAAACGGGTAAAACAATAATTATCGAACCTGCGCTCAAAACACGAGAATCAGTTGAGAAATAAATGCGAAAGTAGAGGAAAGGAGAACGGACAGACGGAAGGCCATACGAAAGAATTTTCTCGCGCTTTGCGCTCGCTCGGTCAATAAAAAATACCCTACCGACCGACGTTCGTGTACTGTGCCAGTCTCAGTATTTACCGGTGTTGTATACCTATCTCTGTTAACAGATACTGTTTTCGTAATAGCTTTAGGTAAACGTTAATAGTCAATATTTCATTTTGTGCTTGTTTCCTCCGCTTGTGAGTGCTGCAAAGTTTACGTATACTTGCTGTAAGTGGTCAGTTATATATTATTTATAATAAATAAGCCTCTAACTATGTTGAAATAGGAAAATTTGCTGTAATATATTTGAAAGGAACAGGAGAAAACCATGCTATGTCATGTAGTCATGTCACAAAGCTAATGAACTGAGAAATTGTCTATTTAATCTTTTGATACTTGAGTGCATAGCTTGTTGTTGCAATGTATCAATATTTTTCAATGAAGATTTCCCCGTGACTATGCATGTTACTGCAGTTTGTTTCAGCGTTTCGTTCTTCCATATTTTTACAAACCAATGGTACCAGTTCAAAAGATGTGACTTTGCATGTTTTTACCCTATGCCCTTTATTTAGAAATTAAGTGCTCTAATGCTCACATGAAAGTCTTTAATTTTCGAAAAGCCTAAGTATCAAAGGACTTGATCTTTTCATTCGAGTGTTGAGGTTTTATCATTTTATCGCCTCAAAACGCAAGCATTTACGTTAAACTGCTCGCAAAAATACAAATGAGGATTAACTATCCTACGTCTATTAAAGTGACAATAATATATCAGCCAAAAATAACATTGCGAATCGTTTTATTACCGTAGCTCACCTGGCACAAAAATAACTCAGCACAGGTTTAGACGTCGAATGGTCGTAAAGTAAGACAGAAATATATTTAATATCATTTTGTAAAGATCCTCATACACTGGTGATTAGTGAGCGAATGGCCAGCGAGCAGCGACTTAGTAGCCCAGTAAAAATCTACATTTAAATCGCAAAACGCGATGTAAAGCTGCATTTTTGGTATGTTATGTGGACCCCTTAAGGGAGTGTGGAACCATGTTTTGCAAGCAAAAAAAAGTTGTGCTAGCTGCGTTATACGTGAAAAACTGCATTTTTATTCAGTTTTTGCAATTTTATTTAAAAACGATGAGCTTTTGACATTAGTTGCCAACATCATTTTGAAAGTGTATTAAATTTCAAACAATCAAAGCTAACTTTCAGCTCTGTACGTCTTATATTTTTTGAGATATGATGCTTGAAATATTGACACTCACTGGCAAATCTAACAGCCTACACCGTTATTTTCATATAAACATGCTCACTTCACAGTCTCATGAATAAAAAAGGTTGTGCATCTCTACAATTTTTTGTATGTTGATAGATTAGTCAGGTGCTCATTTTTCGAATAAAAATTTCAAATAAGTATAGATACCTCTCAATTTATCCAAAAAGAGGAAAAGGTAAACCAATTTCCTCGTTTCATACAATGATATAAGGTATTAAAATTACGCATTGCTTTATTGCATTTTTGGCGAAATTGAGAGATGACTATGCTTATTTGACATTCTTATTCGAAAAACGAGCACCTTCCTTAACTCTTAAACATACAAACCATTGCAGAGATGCGTATACTTTTATTCTTTTGTTATAAATTTTAGTGGATAAAATGAATATGAATATGAATATTTATGAGACTGTGAAGTGAGCATGTTTGTATAAAAATAACGGTGTTAGCGGTTAGATATGCCGGTGAGTGTCAATATTTAAAGCATCATATCTCAAAAACTATTAAACATACAGGGCTGAAAGTTGGCTTTAATTGTTTGAAATTTAATACACTTTCAAAATGATGAAAACAACTAATGTCAAAAGCTCATAGTTTTTTATTAAAACTGCAAAAACTGAAAAAACAAATGCAGTTTTTCACGTATAAGCCGGTAGCACAACCTTTTTTTGCTTGCAAAACATGGTTCCACACTCCCTTAAGGGGTCCAAATAACATACCAAAAATGCAGCTTTACATCGCGTTTTGCGATTTTAGGAAAAACATTTGTAAGAATTTACTGGCCTATAGCTTCAGTCATACACAGCGAAAATACTCGCGGCGAGTGCATTCTAGCGGCGAGTGCTGTGATTAATACTGGCGCGGACCGGTGTGGTATGGCTACTCGCGAGTAACCTTGTCACTTGGAGGAGCTCGATGGCGCAGTAGTTTAGCGCCTGGCCTAACGATTGCGGTTAAGCAACTTTCGCAAGGGTCGGTCATAGGACAGCTGGTGACCAAACATATTATCTCGAGCTCCTTTGTGTTTCGCAGGGCACGTAAAGCCGTTGGTTCCGGCTGCATTTGCAGTCGTTAACACTTCCATATTGGGCCGGTGTTGGCCAATCATCCTTATCCACCCATAAGAAAGGCCCGTGCCCCAGCAGTGGGGACATTAAATATGGCTGATAGTCACCCTTGTAACACGCAGCGAATTCTTACAGCGAGTGCCTATTCGCAGTAAATGTTCGCTATGAACGAAAGCTTATAGCCATGACTTAGTAACCTATCTCATAGCTGGTTTTGTCGTTCAGAATTAGTGCAATTAAGCCCCTTCTTACACGGTGCTACTGAAACCTGACGAAACCAGTCAGTAATTATATAGTTACAAACTAGTTAGTGACAAAGATTCGTACACGGCACTACCAAATTTAGTTGAAACCTACACGAATCGCGGTGTGTGTGTTGTTTTGGAATAATATTGAAATGGCTAGCAATTCGAGCGATGAGGTGTTATTACTTCTATACTACATCAGACTACATCCCACTTCACTCCAAGCTGTCTCGGTCACATCCCAACGCGAATACTCTTTTAATGTGTAATTATACAAACATGTATGCTTTTCCACTTCTTGGCTGACGAATTGTATATTTACTAATTGGTCATTTATTTTCACTGAACTGCAGCAGAGTTTCCAGTTACCGTTAGTAATCAGTCGCGCGTGACTAGCATGGCCGGTCGCCAGTGATTAGTTACTAACGCGTTACAAACCAGTTTGTGATTGGTAGCGTCGTGTACGGAGCGCCATTGAAATACTAGTGCCGTGATATTTTAGATACTCATTGGTGATTAGAGTTTGAAACTAGTTTATTTTGAGTAGCGCCATGTAAGAAGGGCCTAAGCCCCAGTAATAGTAATCTGTATTCTGTATCTATTTTCTATTTTATAACGTTTAATAATATTTTCCCCTAAAGTTTTAGTTACGACAATAATACCAAAGTTAAACCATAATTTCAGTTACGTTTATGATCGTCACGGTCGGTCGTTAGCACACGTCATCATTATTATGACACATGTCGCGTTTTACTACATCCATAACGTGGTCAGAAATATTAATGTATTTACGGCACATGCGCTGTGACGTCACTGGTGGTGAATCTCACTATAGTAACCGCACCATAGTAACCACACTGTGGTATTAACGTGGGGAAAAATACAGTGTGTTTATTAAGCAATGCCTCAATGGGAGCGGGGGAGGTACGTAACTTATTTGAAGAAATTAGCCATTTTTTCCATGGATGCGTTTATAGTCTCCCGTAGGTAATAATTTCAAATCATTACGAGATATTGTTTAGGCTTGACTTACGGCAGTGAAACGTGGTCGCTAACTATGGGTCTCATGAGGAGGCTCAAGGTCACCCAGCGTGCAACGGCGTTTCCCTGCGTGATCGAATCAGAAACGAGGAGATCCGCAGGAGAACTAAAGTAACCGACATCGTTAGAAGGATTGCTCAGCTGAAGTGACAGTGGGCGGGACACATAGCGAGAAGAACCGATGTCCGTTGGGGCGGAAAGGTTCTGGAATGGCGACCGCGCACCGGACGACGCTCCGTGGATAGACCCCGACAAGGTGGAACGACGATCTGGTGAAGGTCGCGGTAAGCCACTGGATGCAGGCAACGCAGGACCAATCGTCGTGGAGATGCTAAGGGGAGGCCTATACCCAGCAGTGGGTGTCGTGCGGCTGATATGTTGATGATGATGGCGTGATATTGTTTAGCCCAAAACGGTCAGATAGTCAGATTCCAACCAACTTATCGGAATCAGCCGCGTGTGTCATAGCAATTAGTAGACACATTGTTCAAGGTGATTGCAGGAAGCTCGACTTTGTCCAGAAAGAGCGAATTCGTCGCGAATTTGCGCGCGATTTTGGTTACACTGCTGTTAATATTGCACACGTTGCTGACGTCACTGGTCCTAAGAGAGCATTTTATAACGAAACTCGTCTTATTTGCGTGTAGCAAAGAGAATATAAAAAAAAACTAGCGTTTGCGTGTAGTTCTGGACATGGTCTTAGGCACAGAATATATACTCTAACGCGAATCTTAGGTCGACAAAGTGTGCACTTTGTCATAAAATGTATCTTCGTGTCATGACAACACTGTCATGAGAGAAATATACAATGTCTAGGTACACTAAATGATAAACGTCACATTGATAGGCTAACACATATCGCTGAGAAACAACTTAAAATTAGAGAAGCTTTTAATTTTTTCGTAGCAGTCGGATAAAAATTCGGTTTCGTTGACAGAAAATACTAATACTATAATTTGGCAAACGTAACCGAAAGTAACGTTTCAGTTTCGAAACATAAAGCACGTTCACCTGTACCAACACGACTAAAATATAACTTTTATGTTTTCAAAATCATTTCTAATTTCATATTAACATTTTTATTGTTTTCTCTGCTCATGCTTACATCATACATTCAAATAAAGTTGATATGAGAAAGCATATTAAATATTCTTTTATTTACGTTCTTTGTTCTCAAAATTATACATATTACATTGTGAAGTCTGAGTTTTTTATGAAGACTCAAAATTAAATACCATTAAACTACCTAGTTACATAATTTTGATGATTGCAACAATATTCATGATTGATGATTTATTAAAACTAACCTCAATTCTGTAGAAGTAATGTAACTGATTTTATCAGATTCAGGTTCAGAAAAATGCTACTTTGATACCTGTAAATTAATCAGTTTAGAGAAATGAGTTCCTTTTAAATACATTGTTAATTTAAAAAGAACCAAGAAATGTTCCATGCTCAATTTACAATCTTTATAAAATTACGACCAACTTTTATAGTTGTGGTTAAATATATTTCTTTCTGTAAGTCCTACATACAACGTGTTAATGAATTAACGCAAAATGAGAAAACCGTTTCTTCGGACCATCAAACTGAACAACTTTTACTAAGGGACCAACTCTGAAATCGCGAATAAATATCAGCTGTTTCATACAAAAATTAATAACGAAAATATAAAAATGTATGAAGCAGCAGATTTTCGCGATTTCAGAGTTGGTCCCTTAGTAAAAGTTGTTCAGTTTGATGGTCCGTAGAAACGGTTTTCTCATTTTGCGTTAATTCATTAACACGTTGTATACATAGAAGTGAATTCAATCAGTAGTGTATACATAGTTGTAAAACAGCAGTTGTTATCGGGTAGTTATCCAAAGCAGCCGATAATATCGTATAGACAGCGGCTGACAACCGGCTGCTTATCCGACTCAATACCAAAAGGTCATAGAATTTTTACAGTTCCTGAATCGAAATTGTTATAAATACAAGCCGTAATATAAAAATAGGTATTTTTACTAAATTAATTACCTACTTTGACATGGTTTAAAACATAACCAAAAGGATTGGTCTCTTACCGATAGCATGTGTTGCCCTAACCAAATATATAATTTTATAAAAGAAAATTTTGATATTGCACTAAAAAAATCTATTCAAACTAAAAAGAAAAATACCGTGCTGATGTGTAAGCTTCCATGGATTAACCAAAATATTTTAAAGTTATCTGAAAAGAGGGATAAATTATTTAGCTCTTGGAAATCTGACCCAACAAATAAATGTTTAAGATTGCAATACAATAAGTCGCGCAATAAAGTACACAAAGTGCTGGAATTTTATAGAAATAATTATTATAAAAAATCTATAACAAATAATTACAACAATCCCAGAAAGCTATGGCAATTGATTAATTCAATATGTGGTAGACTTACACTCTCGATTGACCAAATTTTATTAAAAGCATTCTCAGGTCAGAATTTATCATCCTTAGATATAGCTAACAAATTTGCACATAAATTCCAAAACTCTGTAAAACTAATTTTACCCCGATGTAATAAACCCTTACTTAATGCAAATAACTATACTAATAGCGCAGATGTTAGTATTCTAGTCAAAAAAACAACTCCGGATAAAATACACAAAATTATAAATAAACTTAATACTTCTAAAGCTCCCGGTCAAGATAAAATTAAGGTTTTTGATATCAAGAAAATAAGTCATAAAATATCATTAGCTATAGCCAATCTAGTTAACGTCAGTCTGAAGGTTGGAGAATATCCAAACGAGCTGAAACAAGGTTGTGTTCGTCCTGTCTTTAAGAAAGGCAGTCACACCGACGTTTCAAATTACCGCCCTATTACTCTTCTTTCGTCCATTGACAAGATTGTGGAAAAATGTTTATGTGAACAAATTCATACTTTTTATAAATATCACAATATCATAACTAAGAACCAATTTGGATTTTAACCACTTAAAAGTACAACTTCTCTTTTATCTCAATTCACAGATCACGTAAACTCTTCCCTAAACAACAGGCAACATGTCCTAGCCCTTTTCATTGATTTTTCGCGCGCATTTGACACATTAAATCATCCAAGGCTTGTCAACAAATTAGAAAACACTGGTATTCGAGGTCCATTGCTTAAATGGTGCGAAAACTACCTGAAGGACAGGACATACTGTGTCAATGTTGACAATGCCTATAGCGATACAGTTACTGTAAGCGAGGGTACTGCCCAAGGCTCAGTGGTCGGTCCTCTTAATTTTATTGCATATGTCAATGATATGAATAACGTTCTCAGTCACTGTACCTCCTACCAGTACGCGGACGATACATGTTTACTGATCGCGGACCGAGATGCTCGATATGCCCTATCTAAACTGCAAACTGACTTTGACAATATTAACAAATGGTGTCATGACAATGGACTGGTCTTAAATGCCCAAAAAACTAAACTAGTCCACATCTGCAGTCCACACAACAAGACTGGATGCTTAGGCGGTGAAAGGCTTGTGGCTCATGAACATCTTTGTTTGCACAACAACAATAGCAATTGCGACTGTCCAGAAATTCAAACCGTTGACAAACACACCTATCTGGGTCTGATTATTGACAATAAATTTAACTGGTCACCGCAAATCACTCGGGTATGTGAAAAACTCAAAGCTTTTCTCGCCAATCTTTATATTATTAAAGATAGAATTCCTTTCAAGGTAAGACTAATGCTTTATAACGCTTTCGTGGACTCAATTATTGCATACGGATTGACGAGCTATGGCAGAACCTTCAAAACTTATTTAGACTGTATTTTTAAATTACAAATTAGAATATTAAAAAAAGTTGTCACACCTAATATCTTAGAAAAATGTAAAATAAACGAATTAGAATTATTTAGATACTGTAAGGTACTTCCGATACATACCAAGGTCATTCACAGCCTTTTAAAGGAAAACTTCTTTAATAAAGACATTCAAATAGAAATACCGCATAATATTCAGACTCGTAATAAAACTAATAAAAGGTTAGTAACAACTAGTGCAATTAATGCTTACGGAAAGAGAACCACCCCGTATGTTGTTCCTCGCCTACTTAATAAGTTGGATTCATCTTTTGTACAAGGCATTACGGAAAATAATATTAAAACTAAATTAAAAAAACATTTCTTAAACAACCTGTAGATGTGGGGTATTAAACTTGTTTTTGCGCACCAGCGGCGAGTAGTTGTGGACGATTGCCGCAGGTAAATTGTTTACTAGTGTAGTGACCAATTTTATAATAAGTATTTTGCTGTTACCGTAGATGTGAAATAATGTAAGTAATATATTTAAGTTAAATATAAGTTAAAATCTAGCATTCCGGACAAACCCCCCGTGGTTTTTGATTTGTTAAGATGAAAAGTTATTGTTTTTGTAAAGTTCAATAAATAAACTAAAAAAAAAAAAAAAAAAAATGGTAAATATTATGAATTAGATATTTTGCAATATCCTTCGACAAGACAGATAATAAACTAATGTAGGTACCTACTTATTTATACGGTACGTAATTAGTATTTAATCTGTAGGTATTAAACTCCGCTTCGCCACTTTTATTATTATAATTGTATAATTGTATTAAGTAGGTTAATGCAAGGCTCGTAAAACTTGGCGTTTCGCAAAGTTTCACATGTGCACCTTCGACGTCCGTTTTGTGTTTCGTGTTTTTGGTATTATATGATTAGCCCGAGTAAGATGAAACATCAAATTCAAAATTCAAGTATTTTAAAATAACATTGACGCAACTAAAAAATAGGAAGGAGCGCTTACCTGAATCATTAAATCTGAAGTAATGTATAAAGTAAGTAGGTAGTATGTCGAAAAATAAAAATAATCACTTAGAACATAAAACAGATTCAATAAAACACAATGACATGTTTTCAACTGTAGTCAACCGCTGTTTATGGGTGATCACCGTAGTCAGCGAAAAAAGCGGCTGGTAACCGGCTGGCTGACTAAGATAACAACCGCCTTTACATCTAACGGATTTAGTGTGTACACGGATATAGGTACTTAGTATAGTTCAGTGATCTTAAGGAACTTGAAATAATCATTGTGCAATAGTTTCTAAGTTTACATTAACAAACATGAATAAGTTTTCAGTTATACCACATTTTAATAAGTTGTACGTCTGAAAAAGATTTTATAAAAATCTTTCTCTGCAATTTTGGCTTTAAATAAAAAGTTAAGGAAATTTACAAAAAGCGAGGTCGCTACGATCTATTCCAATAGTTATTATTCACTATTCAATAACTAAAAATTGTTAATGTATTTTGGTTTCTGAGATCAAGAACGCCATAACTGGCCATTTTTACGCAAATTACACAGTCGAGATGTAATATGGTTCTTAAGATTAAGATTCCATTTTAATATAATATCGTATATACTCACTTTAAAACATCAGTGCAGTATAAAATCCCATAAGCCGCACTACACTACACACAAAAACCATCTTGTAACAACCAACGCACACTACACCTATAACACCACAATGTTATAACAAGTTGTTTTATTAAATACGATGATATAAAAACAAACAAATGGGAAACGCGTGTTTTTTCAGTTTTCGACTAGTAATGCTCTGCTGAAAACGCGTTGGCGCACTGAAGCGATTCAGTTAGTTTGGGCGGCAAAGATTATGAAATAAAATTGTAGATGGAAAATCAAATAATATAATCAACGTGTTATAAAATAGCACCTAATTTCGAATACACTAGATGGGGACCATCAAACTGAACAACTTTTACTATGGGACCAACTCTGATATCGCGAAAAAAATAGCTGTTTTATACAAAAATTTATAACGAAAATATCAAAGTACGCGAAACAGCTGATATTTTTTCGCGATTTCCGTTTGACGGTCCCTATCTACCATATTCGGCATGAGGGATTATTTTGTCGCGGTCGCCATTCCAGAACCTTTCTGCCCCAACGGCCATCGGTTCTTCTCGCTATGTGTCCAGCCCATTGCCACATCAGCTGAGCAATCCTTCGAGCGATGTCGGTTACTTTAGTTTCCTGCGGATCTCCTCGTTTCTGATTCAGTCACGCAGGGAAACGCCGAGCATGGCTCTCTCCATTGCACGCTGGGTGACCTTGAGCCTCCTTATGAGTTAGCGACCACGTTTCACTGCCGTAAGTCACCACTTATTAGCTTCCTTAATTCGTTGATGATTAGTAATGATTACACTACAGTTTTGTACTAACACCGTACACGAATACACAGTAAAGGTAGTAGGTACTATACTACGTGTACCGTCTACACGGGTGCGTGCTCTGTGCCCTCGTCTAGTCTAATATTAGGTGCGTGTGCGCCGATGCCGAGTATCAGTTATAGTTTTTATTGTGAACCACGCCAGAGTATTTCGGTACCACTCTGCTGCACGCGACCTGCGCCACGCTTGTCGTGTACTCTAACCTCAAACCTCAAATCGAAGACGAATACAATGCTATTAAAATATTAACTATTAGGCCAGCCAAATTCTACATTATAAACCCAAAATGCGATGTATAAAGCTGCATTTTTTGGTTTGTTATTTGGACCCCAAGGGAGTGTAAAACTAAGTTTTGTAAGCAAAAAAAAAGTTATGCTGCCTGCGTAATACGACAAAAATTGCAAAATTTTCAGTTTTTGCAATACAATGCAAAATTATGGGCTTTTGACATTAGCATATTAAGAATATTAAATTTTAAACAATTAAAGCCAACCCACAGCTCTATATGTACCTATAAGTAAAAGTTTATAAAATAAGTATGATTCTTGAAAAATTCACCTCACCTGATGTTAAATTACGATAAGGACGAAGGTGAAAGCGCACTACACCCGGAATCATCATCACTTAGGAACTGGCTATCTTACCTCTAAGTAACTGCCGGAACACAAATTTTTTTTATTGTTGTTATGGCGTCAGACTTAGGTAAGATAGTGGTAGCTAGCCAGGTGGACTTAAAATAAGCCCTACCACCAACCAAACCGAATACAAATTGTACCCCCCCTGGGAATTGATCCCGGGACCCCTGCGTCTTACACGGATGGGCGAACCAATAGACCACAGAGGTGGTTAGATGTAAAAATTATAAAAATAAAAAAACCCGCCTGCATAAAAAGACAAGTCCACTGAAAAGATGGAAACAAGATTCAATATTAAAGGCAACATAATAACATGCAGTCGGAGGCATGCACGTTATGAACGATTTGAATTATATGCCTCAGGCTGCATGTTATTATGTTGCCTTTCTTTTCAGTGGACTTGTCTTTTTATGCAGGCGGGTTTTTTAATTTTTATTTTCCACTACGTATATTAGTACCGTACAGCCGCCATTTTTTTTTTTATAACGCCACCTTCTTAAGAACACTTGGGCTGACAAGACAAATCTAACGATATCTTAATTACTAAAATCCATTCAGCCGTTTGAAAGATAAAAGGTAATAAAGAATATTATATAAAGACATACTTACATACTTACATACAAGATACGCGCGAAAAACATAACCCTTTCTTTGCAGTCGGTTAAAAACAACAAAGTACGTTTTAAGATAAGACCAATTTATTTTCATTTTTTTAAATACATGCAATATACCTATAGAAACGATTTGATCATCCCAACAATCTTTGGACGTAAATTAATTAAAAATCGCAATTTTCATTTAAACGCTGTTTCCTCTTAACGCCCGCGAAACGGCGCGATTATACGAACAAATCTAATTAGAGATTAATTAAACCGGTGTTTTTAAATATTCCCAATTTGAAAGGGAAGTGAGAGATTACTAGATGGGCTGGAAAAACGGTATTCTGAGGATAACAGAGATAATGAGGATTTAAATTTATTTTAAACTTAGAATAATTACACCTAGAAGCTGTGTCCTTGTATGCAAAGTGAGGCAACTTATACTGAGCCAAAATGGCTCAGTTCTCAGATTTATATCCTTCATACGTTACCTAATCGTAGCTAAAATCCAATAATATAATAATTAATCTCTTTAAGGTAGGGAAATTGAAACTGTTTTGTACTAATTAGGTAAGATTAATTGTAATAATGGACAATAAAAATCTGAAAACGGTGCCATTTTGGCTGTTTGAGTTGCCTCACTTTTGACAGCGCGCTTTGTATAGAATTATCGTTCTAGGTATAATTATTCTAAGATTTTAAAGGAGTTTCTTATTGAAACACATAAAAATCGTTATACATTTTTATGTGTTTCAATGAGAAACGTGTGTACCTCTAGCAGGGAAATAAAAACGCGCCTAAAAGAAGGTATTCAATAGAGTAAGTAATTCACCGAACAAATCTACGTCATTTTGGCGCGCACATTGCAGATCTGTCGTACCTTCTCAGCATAGCGGGTGGCGCTGTCGATTGTCCTGAGCTTTTGAGTGGCATTGGTTTACGAGCTCCGGTAGCTTCCTTCCGTAAACCTACGGTACTTCACGTTCCCTTTGCAAAACGAAGTATCGGCGAAATTCTTTCTTTATCAGAACAAGCAGGTGTTTCAATTGTGTTGCAAAACAATTCGAAATAGACCTCTTCAACACTTCCTCAAATAAACTTAAGCGAATGTTAGGTAATAGTTATTTTCAAACAAATAATTAGTAAAACTATACTACCTACTTGTTTATAAGTACTTTAATTTACTGGGTGTAATACTGCCTTAAATTTAACATAACGTAGGCTAACGCTGTTCTTATTTTTCACCTATATGTGGAAGCTTGTAATTGGCCTTTGATATTTATTTAAGTTAACCACCTTCTTTTTAACCTAGCTGTAAGTTCCCGAAGATTGTTAAAAAAAAAAAAAAATCAAAAATGTAATGTTTTATTTTTGATTAATAAATAAAAAATATACGGAAAAAAATCTCTTTTCGACGATAGATATGGCGATGTACAAACAAAACAAAATTATACAAAATTGCTGTATCGAATTTTTTTGAGCGCTTTGTTTTCTCGATAGAAGTCTGTGCTACGGGTATAGGATTAAGTAATTATTGGCCGGCTAATGGTTAATTTTTTTTTGCAAGAAAAGATCTTAGCATATGCTAGATTTTTTTGTGGTATTCTTTTGGATTGCATATATTTAATAATTATTTATTACACTTCAAATAGAAGTCGAACATTAAAAAAATAAAGATAATTAATTAAATTACTCACCACTATCGGGAAATACAAAATCCATCAAAACAAACAATAAAAACATAGGTATGTACCTAACATAATTTACTCACATAGTGAAGCATCACATAGTGTAAAGCTCCGTTTAGAGGTGGTAGTACGATTCATATATTTTACAAAATAAATCCTTAACTTATCATCTGTGAACTGAAAAGTTAACCGATTACAACCCGTAATTAAAATCAAACAGTCACCCACTCTTGTCCGGGCATTATCCTCTATACGTCGCAAATTCTCAATCAACCCGGGTATACCCGGGTGAAGCAATCACAGGACACTGAACCGCGTTAATCAGAAATTGACGATTAGGCGATGCTCACACTGTGACGCGCTCCGTGACGTTACGCGTGGCGGCGGATTTTACGGTTAAATTGCTTACACACAGTATGCTAATATTCATCATCATCATC
This sequence comes from Agriphila tristella, assembly GCA_928269145.1. Taxonomy (NCBI): domain Eukaryota; kingdom Metazoa; phylum Arthropoda; class Insecta; order Lepidoptera; family Crambidae; genus Agriphila; species Agriphila tristella. The sequence continues at coordinate 23,339,621 of OV743445.1, forward strand.
ATCATATCAGCCACACGACACCCACTGCTGGGTATAGGCCTCCCCTAAGGATCTCCACGACGATCGGTCCTGCGCTACCTGCATCCACTGGCTTTCCGCGACCTCCACCAGATCGTCGGTCCACCTTGTCGGGGGCCTACCCACGGAGCGTCGTCCGGTGCGCGGTCGCCATTCCAGAACCTTTCTGCCCCAACGGCCATCGGTTCTTCTCGCTATGTGTCCCGCCCATTGCCACTTCAGCTGAGCAATCCTTCGAGCGATGTCGGTTACTTTAGTTCTCCTGCGGATCTCCTCGTTTCTGATTTGATCACGTAGAGAAACGCCGAGCATGGCTCTCTCCATTGCACGCTGAGTGACCTTGAGCCTCCTTATGAGACCCATAGTTAGCGGCCACGTTTCACTGCCGTAAGTCATCACTGGCAACACACACTGGTCATAGACTTTCGTCTTGAGACACTGGGGTAGGTCGGACGCGAAGATTTTTCGAAGCTTCCCGAATGCTGCCCACCCGAGTTGGATTCGACGAGAGATCTCTTTCTCGAAGTTGGACCTACCTAACTGGACTGCCTGTCCTAGGTATACGTAGTGGTCAACAACTTCAAGTGTAGTGTTCCCAACATGAACTGGAGAGGGTACAACATGGGCATTTGACATAATTTTCGTCTTATCCATGTTCATCCTAAGACCCACTCTTTGGGAAGCACTACGGAGATCTTCGAGCATTGTGTTCAGGTCTTCCATGGTCTCAGCCATAAGGACTATATCATCGGCAAAACGAAGGTGTGTTAGGTACTCGCCATTAATGTTGATGCCGAGTCCTTTCCAGTCCAAGAGCTTAAAGATGTCCTCCAACGCAGCTGTGAACAGTTTCGGAGAAATAACGTCTCCCTGTCTCACACCACGCTGCAGTTGGATAGGATTTGTGTTCTGGTTCTGTACTCGGATCGTCATGGTGGCATTTTGGTATAAGTACCTCAACACCTCGATATACCTAAAGTCCACTTGGCACCTTTGGAGAGACTGCAGCACCGCCCAGGTTTCAATCGAATCAAAGGCTTTCTCATAGTCCACGAACGCCAAGCAAAGTGGCTCATTATACTCCTCAGTCTTCTGTATAACCTGCCGCAGCGTATGGATGTGGTCTATGGTGCTAAAGCCTTTTCGGAACCCGGCTTGTTCGGGAGGTTGGAAGTCGTCGAACTTGCGAGCGAGACGATTCGTAAGGACTCTCGAAAACAACTTATAGACATGACTCAGAAACGAGATGGGTCTATAGTTCTTTAAGAGGGACTTGTCACCCTTTTTAAAGAACAAGATCACCTCACTTATGTTCCATGTCTTTGGCGTTCTGCCCTGGACGATGACGGAATTAAAGAGCTTCTGGAGGACTTTGAGTATCGGCTCACCGCCCGCTCTCAGAAGCTCTGTAGTGATTCCATCGTCACCCGCCGCCTTGTTGTTTTTCAGTTGTTTGAGAGCCATACTAATCTCGAACAGGCTGACGTCCGGGATATCTTCGGTATAGTGTCGGGTAAGCTTGGCTCTGGGGTCTTTAGCCTTGCTTTCAACAGGTGTCTGCGTGGAGTATAACTGCCCATAGAAGCTCTCGATCTCCCTCAGGATTTCAGGCTTTGATGAAATGATGCGTCCGTCGTCAGTTTTCAGCTTCGTCATCTGGCTTTGCCCAATAGACAGATCTCTTGCGAACACTTTGGAGCCTTTATTCCGCTCGATGGCCTCTTTAATACGATTCGTATTAAATTGGCGAAGGTCGCTCGTCAAAGACTTAGATATCTGTCTATTAAGCTGCCGATAACGATTAGCATCTACTGAACTCTGGAGCCTCATTTTACGTCTCTGATCCATGAGTAGGAGTGTGTGGTCGGAGAGTTTCTTTATCTTGGGACGGCGGGTCTTAAAGAGCTTGGACCCTACCGTACGGACAGTATCCACCACCATGTTGTTCAGATCGTCCACATCTATGCTGTTCTCAAGGGCTTCGAAGCGGTTTTGGAGTTCGAGTTGAAAGCTCTCGGGGTTTTGAATATGGGCCGGCAATGGTCGAATTGTTGATTTTATCAGTCGAGATCTTTCCAGCTTTGGGTTGATATTCAATGTGCCACGTACCAATCGGTGATCGCTCCCCGTCTTAACAGCGTTGATCACAGTGACATCATTGAATATTTGCTTTTTCGTCGACATGATAAAATCTATCTCATTTCTGACTTTACCGTCCGGACTGACCCAGGTCCACTTCCGGCTTTCCGGCTTTCTGAAGAAGGAGTTCATCATAAAGAGGTTCTCCTTCTCCATAAAGTCAGCCAGCATCTGGCCTCTGTCATTCCGTTGCCCAACTCCAAATTGCCCCACTCTCAGCTCATCACCGCATCGTTTCCCCAACTTTGCATTGAAGTCCCCCATCACAACAGTGTAGTGGGTTTTGTAGCTATGCATGGCTTTAGAGATCTCCTCATACATAGCCTCCACTTCGTCATCTTGGTGTGTCGAGGTCGGTACGTAAACCTGTATAACATTCAGCGAACACCGTTTGGATATTCTGAGTATAAGGTACGCCACCCTGGTCGACACACTTCCGATGGTAATCACGTTGTTGACAAGGGACTTGTGGACGATGAACCCGACACCACCTTGGGACTGTTGGTCGCCCTCCCGGTAGTAAAGCAAGTTACCGGATTTGAGGATTATCGAGTCCTCTCCCGCTCTTCGGACTTCAGATAACCCGATAATGTCCCAGTGTACCTTGCTGATAACTTCTTCCAACTCGGTTAACTTCGCGTCGGTCCTTAGTGTGCGCGTGTTATAGGTTGCCAGGTGCAGTTGTCGTCGTTTTTGGTAGCCGAGCCGCACCCGGGGATTCTTAGCACCCCCTGCCCCGCCGTTACCGTAGCCGCTACCGTAGCTAGGAATAGCGGGGCTGCCGGGGACTGGGGGCCAATTTTTTGATCCATTGTGCATGAGGGGGGGGGTTTGCCATAATCGCCACGCTTGGCAGGCGGGTTGGCGATCGCAGTAGGCCAAGATTTTTTTGGAGACGCTGCTGCCCGTCTCTTGAGGGCTATGCTCCCTTAGTCGCCTTTTACGACACCCACGGGATGATAGGGGGTAGTGCTATTCTAGGCCGGCACATACACGGCATGTTAATATTAGTTCAGTAAAATTACGGAATCGCAAAACATTAAATGCTAATAACCTGTATTTTAGCATATCTGACTTTGATGTGATTATAAAACACTAATTTACGAAACCAAATATACTTATTTACGAATACAAAAAATGCAGCTTAGTTGTTACTTTTTTAAATTTACATTCACAATCAAATTATGGTTGCATATCGAGCAAAAAATAAAGAAAGTAATATGTAATTAACAAAGGAGATGTCCCAGCGTTGCCTCAGTTAACCGACTCAGCGTTTTATTTAATTACTTTCATAATTAAAAAATGCTGATCACATTTTATTTAGGTCTAGTACCAGTAAAAAATTGTTTAATATTTATAATAAGTTGTTTTCTGAAGTACTTTGTAAAAAAAATTAAGTAAATAGTACTATAATGATAAAATATTTGTAATATAAAAGCGTTTTAACATAAAAAAATCCCACTTTTAATGCAGAAAATTATTATTAATCTGATTCTAGAGTAAAATACCTACTCTGACATACTACTTTGATTAAGACGCTACAGACTTTCATGTTTGAGAATGGTGAGGCAAATGACATAGGCGCGATGGGACATGTCCTTTGCTAAAACAACCAAATATATTAATATTTTTTGGTCAGTAAGGTAAATAAATAAATAAGTGTAAATTAGTTAGATCCATTTACAAAATGACAGCTAGATATCTAACAATAAAAAAAAGAAACTGCTAAGTATTGAAAATTATTTCAAGTTCGTCATACTAGCTCCCACTATTTTACTAAACTACATAATTTATAAGGCTGTATTGCAGAATTTTATTAAAAAATCTGCACAATTATGATGATTAGGAAATAGTGTTACGTACTATTATAAGGGGACAATAAATAGCGTGGTTCTTGTAGTGTGTGGTAAGCTTTTAACAAAAAAAACAGCGCGTCGTTTAGCGAGAGAAATCTGCTGTTCTGCAGATTGTTACTTATTAAATTATGCAAAGATTGCGTAGTTTAGTAAATAACTAGCAACCACCCGTGACTTCGTCTGTGTGGATAGTATTTTGTCTATCCCTTGGGAATAGTGACTTTATTTGAGATGAAAAGTATCTTATGTTCTTCTCTGTACCCCTGACAACGGCGTGTATGCAAAATTTCATGATGGTCGGTTCAGTAGTTAAGACGTGAAGGTGTCACAAACAAACAAACGGCCTTTTTAATAGCATCTGTAATCGAAATCAAGAGAATGTGGTATACCGTGCATCTAAATTATATATATAAATATATATATTATTTTTCTGATTAATATTATCAATATGTATGGCACTTCTTACTCAAAATTTAAATTAATAACTAAACCTTGTTTTGATTTTTTTTTTATTGCAATCATTTTGCTTTCTATATTCAGTAGTTTTGTAAGTAAAGGCCTATGAAAAGCTTTAGGATAATAGTTTTCAATTCGGTGCCTTAGGATGGGTAGCCTAAGTATGTCATGCTCTCTTTAATCATTTCTGCGGTGGTGTCGTGTGGGGCGGGTCGTTACGTTCCCTCAAATATGGTTGAGCGAAGCGATGGCTGGTCCATGCGTGCGTAATGCTCGTGAACGGGTGCTGCCAGTGGAAAGGGTCTGCTTCTGAGTACCTATCTTAACGCATATTGAATTGTAAGAATTGCATTTTTTTAAATTATTTTTTATGTCTTGTAACATGTGGTTGTAACATGTGGTTTTTTTTTGGTAAATTTTGCCTACTTAGGTGCACTTTCGAGTAGCAGACGCAGTGATTTCTCAACTAGTTGAAAGTTATTTACTCTCATTACTTAGTAGCATTTAGTTAGTAGTATTTAATTTCAACCTACCTCCCATTGTGTGCAAACTTTTGTTAATTATTGTGATGGAAAATGACCTCACTTTAAATGTGGAGCTCATTTTTCAATGTTGACGACTCTGTATGAAATATACAGGGAGAAAAAAGCAGCCCTTGACGAGTTTCTTACCGGTTCTTCTCGTTACAAGGTCTCCCGCTTAGGGTTTGCGAACCGATGGCGTAGCTTCCATGACATTCACAAGTGCTTGTAACAGCCTAGACTGAATAAATAATTTTTGAATTTTGAATTTTTTGAATCTAAAGTCTCTGAAAAACCGCGCCGCGCGCCGTAGCGCAGTGTGAGCGTCGCATTACTACCGCGGAGTTCAACCGGGTGCGATAACCTGGTAGTAAATTATACCCAGTTACGTTGTTTTGTAAAGGATATTGTTCGATTACAGGGATTATTTTCCAGACTGCTAATCTTGATAAATATTGCTAGGTAACGTAAACGTTTTCAAGTACAAAAAACCGACTTCAAAAAACCTGAAAATAAAAACAAAATTAGCTTAAAAATTAAATACCCCTAAAAAGCAAGAAATAATATTCAAATCATTAGATACGCATATCATTGTAATTAAACACGAATAATGAAGTCGGGTGGGACTTCTAGAATTAAAATTTTTTTAAGTCCTCCTTTTTGGAAGTCGGTTAATAACCCTAAAATATCGATGTTTTAATTTAAGGTGGCACCCTGAACGAAAGTGGCGCCGTGGTGAATTTTATTTAATATTATAATACGAACACATAATTTTAATAATGTTTTACGTGGAATTTTTAGGGCCACAATCTAGTATTTTTAGACGGTATCATTACATTCCCTCGTAGTCACTGCTAGAAGTCTATAGCAAAACTGATAAAAGTGGCCGTTTTTGACACATTTGCTATTTACTTCTATGAATGACTACGAGGGCATGTAGTGATACCTTCTAAAATACTAGACCATGGGCCCTAAAAACTTCACATAAAACATTATTAAAATCTCTTTCTATTAATAACTTATTAAATAAAAACCTCTGAGGGCAGCACTTTCGGTCATACAACCGCCTTAAGGGATTGATTTTGATGATGAAATTAAATCTAAATCATCACTAGGCTATCTACTTATATAGATAAAACAGCAAAAATTAAAATTGCCTGTTATTTTATTACGTTTTTGCCTTACATAGCTTGCTGAAATGGGAAAAGCAAAGAAAATTATAATAATTCTAAGATCTCTAAATACGTGTCTTCATAAAAAGTACTGAATAAAAGCTAAAACGAAGAACGTGTACTTATTTCCGTATTCTTTTTTTATATGAATAAAACTATACCTACTAAGTTACTTCATTTACAGTAAACCAAACATAAATCTTTATAGAAAAAATGCGGTGAGGTGTGATTCGTGTTTTACCATAAAGGGTTCCAAAAATTGGTATCAATAATGTTTATCAGCTTGACGTCATGTTAGTGTGAAAATTAAGAATAAAATACGGCGTTTTCCAACCCCTCTCTCTTAGAGCATAACATTGGAAGAAACATTCCTCTACCTAATCTAAAGGATACCTAGGCTAATAAATGACTTTATGGCAATCCTTGTATTAAATATGCTTCCGTCAATTCCTTGTTTAAACTAGCCTTTGTTCTCTTAGTTACATTGTTGCAAGTGAACTAAAATCTATGGAATAAGGATTCTGCTGAATAAATGGCACCACACGAAAAGTACAACTAAGTGGATAGAGCCAAAAATGCTGGCAATTATGCAACACAAAGCCTCTGAACACTGGTTGCTTATTAGCGACCATAATTTGTATACTCATAGATAATTTCTATACTAACGCGAAAAAAATTTTTACTGCATCTTTTTACTGCCTTCTTTGCATCTTTTACACCATTTGACTGTAGTCAGAGAGAGAGAGAGAGAAGAGAGAGAGTTTATTAGAAATGACGTCCTTTATTATCATATCTTTTCTCTTCAATACAAACTGCATTATTGAAAAGAACAATAGCGTCAGTCACCGGGTGCGTGGCTAGCCCGACTAAAGCTGACCGGGTTGTACTTTTTCGGCCCCGTGGTGCCATTTTTTAAACAATATTTGTTTGCAATTACACTTCTATAGATTTTAGTTCGCTGCATTGTTGTAACTTCCTTCATGATATTTAGGTATATGGTGGTAGTAGTATTTCGACCACTAAATATTTCGACTTTATATTTTTATTATGAGATCGCTCAAGCGTTTTTACTTTTTATTTAGACGTTGTATGTACGGAACGCTAAAAAATATGTCGCGAAACCTATTTTGAGATTGTCGCGATATAGGTAAGGAGTACATTGGCTTTTTTCCGTGCTTTTCTTCCCATCGCATCGCTAGATAAGCGAACAGGAATATGTGCCATAAATCTGGCTGCTGCCGTGGGTGGTTATTGGGCCCGTGGTCCCAAACTCATTTCCTTCGAACAAAACAAACGGGCTATTGCGATGAATATTTGTCAATGCGTGATTTCAGCCTTGCGTAGGGAGCGTTATGAAAACTGATAGAAATCACAATATTTTATGAAAAAAATGAGAATTAGAACCCAACCTTGTGGCATTAACGTTTTCGTTTGTATAAAATTTAAAAGACACTTTGTTTGAATTAGTTTTAACGTTGCCCTGTGACCCGGAAAATAATGTGGGCCTATGATCCCCGATTTTACCGTAGCCTACACTTTAAATAAAAAAATACGTTATTGGTATTATTTGATTACTAACACACACGCTCACTTAACCTCTCTCTCACACACACATACCTATACAATTTTTCGCATTTATAATATTGGTATACATATTAAATGAAAATAAAAAATAACTTTTCACAGACTGTCGAACTTTCCCTCATTCACAAAAAGTTTGATTTTGCTACATAAAGCTTTAAATTAGTGAAATTGAAATAAATTGCGTAATTTTTCAATTTAATCCATAACATTATTTTGCATTTCAGGTGGTAAATTATTATACCTGATTTACTGTTGTACCTGTACCTGTTTCCGGAACATTTTTTTATGAAAAATATGAATAACGCATTTGAATATAACAATTATTAATAACTCTTATCTTATATGTGATCAGAAGTAATGTCGGTATCAAAAGCATCCAGATCCTTGATAACATTAATTTAATCTTGGACGAATTTCGTCCAAGTAATTTAATATATTATAAATATTTTTTCTTCGATGATATTCTAATTTCGTGAAGAAATTTGAAACTGTACAGGTTTTAATATTGGGATCGACTAGCCAATGACCAACACCCGTTCACAGCTAGTCGGATCGTAACCAAGATGGCCGACTCTCTAATTGGATGACCAGTGGCACCAGTGTTTCAATTAGATAAAATATACATTAGTAACTATTGCTAATTCATTTAGTACCTACCCTTGCTAGATCCATGGTAGTATTTTGTTTTGTATCCATGGTAAACACGGTCGATTAACCTTGTAGAGGGCCTATTCGTTACTGTACCACACCGGCACTATTAGTCTGTGCGTACCGGAATGAAAGCTTAGATCCGAACCGGAAAAAACTCAACAAGGACTTTCTTTTCTTCCTGATAAATAAAGTGAAGTTACAATGACCTCCACACAGAGGAGAAGGAGAAAAAAACTCCTCTTTGAATTCATTGAGAAAACTGAAATGCTAAACAAGATTACAAAATCCCATCTCACATAGAACCCTGTCGTGACCTGAGACTGAAAAGGCAAATAAAATGAAAGATTCCCAAGTCACATGGAACCTTGTCGTTACCTGCGGCTTCTAAATCAACCGTGTGAGAGCCGTGAAACTCGCGGGGAACCTAATTGGCCCTCTCACAGTTGTTGGGCTGATTTACGCGCTCCCTTGAATTTACAACCGGCTATTCAGTTCTTGAAATATTTTCGCTGAACTACCTACATGTGCTTACTTAGTTTACTAATTTGTCCGCTTATAGAAAAAAGAATGGAAAGTCTTCTCACCTTCACCAAAACTTTATTCCGTAGTTACGTAATTTTAATACAATGAGATTTGAACTGCCCTACGATCACTACTGCCTACTGCCTATAGAATAACAGTAAAAGCTGATATTTTCAAGAATTTTGATAGCATTTGCAACACTTGCATAATTTTAAGCTTGTTGCCAACCTAGCCCATATTTGTATCAATTTTTTTCAGTGTTTTTGAGGTTTAGTTCGGTCTTAAATCGTAATTACAGTTATCTCCTCAAACTTTTACTTGAACATTAGTAATTTTTGATGTCCCTACTGCTGGGGCACAGGCTTTCCTTATAGGAAGGAGCCATAACCCACCACGCGGGCCCAATGCGGATTGGTGGGTGTTAACGGCTGCAAATGCATCAGGGACCAACGGCTTAATTTGCATTCTGAAGCGCAAAGGAGCTCAAGATAATAAACTTTTGATCACCCATCCCATGACTGACCCTTGCCAAAGTTGCTTAACCTCCGCAATCGCTGGGCCAGGCGCTAAATCACTGCGCCACCGAGCTCCTCTACTTAAACTTTTACTTAAAAGGAGAAAACAAATTGATATAAAAATATTTGAAGTGATTGGAGCTTCTAAAGTTGCACTTAAGTGAAAGTTATGTGGTGTACATACATGAGACTTCTCATCTCGTTTGCTCACTGGCAAAGCGCCAGTGAAAAGCGCCTGCCCTAATTGATACTGCAACACACTCCAAGTGCGTCGCCAGCACTGAATTAGCAGCCATTGTGTTATCCATACAGTAAAAGGCGCTGGCAGAAATAATTCCATGGAGGGCAGCTTTTAGTTTTTCATGTGGGGTTGACATGGTTTTCTATAAATAGCTCTAGGGCCCGTATCCGCCCTCAACGTTGAGAGCTATTTTGAGATTATTCCTGAGATGCTTCCTATAAGAAGAGTATCTCAAGTATGATCTCAAGATAGATCTCAAGGTTAAGAGTGGTTTATAAATACGGTCCTAGGTAATGTTGATCCCGAGTAGGGTAGAGATTAGATCTAATAATGAGATTTCCGGACTTTTCCCTGACTTTTAAGTGAATTTCCTGACACTTTATATACCAGTGGTGCCCATACTTTTTCTTAAGGAGATCGATCTAGCAAATATTTATAACTAAGAGATCCATATTTTGACCGTTTATCCCACCAAATATCTATAAAAAAATGCATAAGTAAAACTACATTGGGTGCAAATCGGTTATCCTTGGAGATCGACGTTAAAACCTCTCGCGATCGACCGTTTGGGCACCTCTGTTCTATACCTTCATCTACATTCTTTATTTAGTTGACGATTGATATTTTTTTCTAAATTATGTGTTTCATCAAAAACTTACAGTTTTTGGGATTTCAAAAATCCCTGATATCTACAGTTTTCCTCTGTTTTCCTGACAGCCTTAAATTCCTGACATGTCAGGAAAATTCCTGTCATCTGGTAACCACATGACACCCCTCTGCCGTCGTCCATGCATACAGCTTACAAGTAACATGTATACACATTGAAGATTATAAAAAAGACGTAGATTACATCAAAGAAAATTCTTTATCAAAGAAAAAAACTACAAAAAGAAGTCAAAAGTTTAGTCCCAAAAAAGATAGATGTAAATCTAAACTCAAAATTGACTCAAAACGGCAATTTTTCACGGTATTCCTTACCTACTTCTTTTAAAAGACATCTACTGTATCATCAGTAGGTACTTTTGTTGACAATTTAATATTAAACAATATGAAAGCTAAATACAAATATTCGTCCAATGAGACTTCATTACCTATTCCGGGGTGCGAAACCTTTGTGTGTCAAACAGTGGAAAATAAAATCTATAAATAGTCTGTCTATTCCGGATCACGTTTGAAAAAGGATTCCACTCACTCGTTGGCTCACACAATAACGACTAAATTACCTACCAAAACGCTACGACTATTTTAAGTTGAGAAATTCATTTGAAGAGAAACCATCCTTGTAGCTTTACTTTACTATACTCTCACGTCAACAATCACTATTGTTTGAGACACATTGTCACTTCAACAACCTGCTTCTACTCTGCCAAGCCATTCTCAAACATAATCCGAAGCCTTAAAAGGTTATGTGACCGCAAAAACAAGTTAGTTTGCCGACAATGACAACTTAAGGAGGTATTATGTCTTTGAACAATACAGTTGACAAATGATCAAGGGTTGTGGTGAAAAATTGAGGGTTGAGGCACCCAGTTGATGCCTGAGGTACCTACTTACTTTTATGTACCTATACGTAATCGATTTAAGGCTAATCTAAAGTTATGAATAATTAATCAGTTGAGTGTTTTGTTTTAATGTTTGGCATTAAAAAGTTTCATGGGGATTATGCTGGTGTGTAAGGAGGGAGGAAAAGATCAATAATCTGTCAATAAATAATGATGTTGGCCTACTTTGGTAGAATATAATGTACTGTAACTTTGGACGGCGGGTTAACAGATGACAGGAATTTTCCTGACATGTCAGGAAATTAAGGCATCTGTTAGGAATTAGGATTAGGAAGGATTAGGAAAACAGGTAAAAACTGTACCTAGTTGTTAGGGATTTTTGATATCCCAAAAAGTGTAATGAAAATTGAAAACACATAATAATTAATTTGGTAATCATTATGTCATTTTGGTGAGCATAAAATATCAATCGTCAACTAAAATGAAAAATGTAGAGGTAGTGTACAAAATGTCAGGAAATTTACTGAAAAGTTAGGGAAAAGTCAGGAAATCCATTATTACATCTGGTAACCCTTGTAGGTATGTTACTGCAGTACAGTGGCGAAGGGTCCATACAAGCCGATTCCTATCGGTTTACCTTTTGGAAATCCTACCCCACTGATCCACTACCTATGCAGATAATATCATTTTTCATATTTTTTGTAGAGCGGCTTACCTTCGCCATAATTTCACCCCTCGCCACTGCTGCAGTATAAATAATAATAGGTACCATACAGCCGATCGAAGTTACAACCTAATTAATTAAGGGATGGTGACTAATTTTTGGAACCGCTTAAATTTTATAGGGAAACATAAATAATAAGAAAAAAATCACCTAATTCTAATTAAAAAATCAAAGTAAATACATAGGTAATTTAATGTTTGTCCATTAGCCATTTATAATGTCCCCACTGCTTGGGCACAGGCCTCCCTTATGGGTGGATAAAGAGGACGGACTATAACCTACTACGCGGGCCCAATGCGGATTGGTGGGTGATGTTTAAACAATGTCAAATTATTACCAAAAAACACTGTGATGTGATGACACTAGTATGGTATGAAAGACAGTTTGACAGGCTTGTCTTGTCTCGGAGTGGTATTTTACACCGTAACATAATTTTCTCACCCCTATATTCAAAAAGATATAGGGGTGAGAAAAACGGGCAAGATTGATTCGCGTTATTATAGCACGAATTTACAATAGTACTAAACGGTTCTTATATAGGTACGTCAGCGGTCTGTAAGGGAAGCGCAATGGCGCGGGTTATACTTAAACGACAAGGGTCCTTAGGAGGTTCTTGGGAGGGTACTTTGAAATACACCATCATAAAGCTGATTTTCAGAGGTTACTGGTCACTACAAGCTGTTACGTTGTAAGTGAAATTAAAAGGATTTAATGAAAAATTATGTAGTCACAAAATCCCAGAACACGACAGGGGGCGAAACAGGGCGGCGTGTCTGTGACCGTCACGTCCGTTGTATTCCGAGTGTGGTGTGACGCGGGCACAAGGATTAGTGTGACACTTTATTAAGGCGGGAGATGATCACAGTGAAGACCTAGTCATAGAATTAGCGGTAGCGGGTTCATAAATAAACGGTATTGAGATTTAAAAAATAGCATTTTCAAGCGAAGAACTGCCCCCCTACTCAAATGGCCATTCTACTAAAATTAACGCTAGAGACTATAATAATTACAATGTATGGGAATGAAATAAGCTAACGCTTAGCTCCTGTCAATTCCATACATTGTCATTCTATTCTACAAGTAGAAAAGCCATTTGAGTATAGGCCCTCAAGTCCGTGCGTACTCGAGCAGTAGGTGGGACGCATAGAGACAACCCTAGACGGAAGTCTAGGGTTTTCAGTTTTTCATAAAAGAAACAAACAACAACAACATTTTTCAGTTAAGTGGTGGTTTCAGGCTTTATAACAATTTTCCGGATGTATTAGGTGGATACTGGATAGATTAGCATAATTTAAAGAAACGCTTGGGCCGGCCCGGTGACGGATGGTCGACCGTTAAGTGGCACTATAGCTGAGCATTTCCGTGCTTCGGAGAGTGCGTTAAACCGTCCGTCGGTCTCGGCTGTAGTCATCTGATAACAGACACACAGACTGTAAGCCTAGTTAGAGGTCTTACAGGTGGCTTGATAAACTCTAACACCAGAGGTGGCCACTAATCTCGATAGGTACGATAAGAAATGATGAAATAAGATTAGCATATGCATACATACAGGCAGCGCAGGTCTGATCGTCGTGGAGATCCTTAGGGGAGGCCTATACCCAGCAGTGGGTGTCGTACAGCTTATATGATGATGATGATGATGATGCATACAACGTGCATGCTACTCTATCCATTACATTCGGGATTATAGGGGCCGATCATGTGCGAGCACGCTAAATTGAGGGACCGGTGTAAATTTCCACTACTTCGTCCCATTTTCAGAAGTTAATTCATCTTCCTTGTTTGTCCCGTCCCGTTGTGGTGATTACGTTCGGACGTGTCATAAATAACAGCGGTAACTTTGGAGTTTGGACCAATGAAGTATTGTCGCCGAGTCGTCCTCGATACGGATGTTTACTGGACTAAGGAGAGCTCTAAATCACTAAACCTTTAGTTTGGAAGCTTAAAATGTTGCTACATGAAATATTGGTCTGGCGGAAAGTTGTGATTTTGCTTTGCTTTACAAATAAATATAATTTTTGGTTTAATTGAGTGGTGGCGGCATCTAGCTACACGCCGCTCATACCACAACACACAGTTGCAACAAGATTCATTACCGTGTTACTAGATGGCGCTAGTGTCGAATAAACACAAAGATTAGTAAGGAATAGCACCTCGTAATATGGAGAAATATATGGAGAACCTACATCTCGCTAACGAAGTTCACTCAACGACTTTGTACAAGTTCCAACCATCATCGGTTTGGACCGCGGTCCACGGGCTAATACCACCCAGCCCGGAGGAAGATCTTCCCTTTGGCCTTCCTTTCCCACTAGTGGCTTGGTTACCCTATATCCATACCTCTCCCTATTTATTCTCATACCACAATTCCAACGATCTCAGAACCAAAGGATATTGCATGACAGTGACATTCGTGACACATCCCAAATTCAGCCAAAACGCAGCAGTGGCTGAATTTTCATTTTAATATCGCATGATCCGTCAATAGAGTAACATGAAGAAGTGCTCTATAAAAAATCGCAAGAATCACTCCTTAGTTCGGGTTAAAAAAGATGGTGTGACGTGTCACCGGTAAGTAAAAATACCCGAATCAAATGCGAAATACCTGTTTGCTTTTAAAACTTGTTAGTTTTTAAAAGTACTCCTACGAAATTTCACGTTAAAATGTTTGTTTAATATTATTGTTTAATACAAAACATGAACCCCATCTTCCCTTTAGGGGTTGAAATATAGCTACTATGTTGTACTTAAAAATAAATGCCATTTTCGCAATCAACATCCCATAAAACCTCAATAATGACATCCATATCGAGTTTAGGCTTTTTACCCCATTTACCCCTTAAGGGGTTGATTTTCAGAAATTTAATAGGATGGTGATTGCGAAAATGACATTCATTTTTAATTCCAACACGGTGGACATGATTTAACCCCTAAAGGCATGAAAATGGGGTTCAAATTTTGTATAGAAAAAAATATAAAATTGAAATTACAACTTTAAAATTCGTCGGAGCACGTCTAAAAATAAATAGGCAAACACATAATTTGTTATTTTAAAAATCATCCCTTAGGGGGTAATATGGGTAAGTAAACATAAAAATCAATATGGATGTCGTTCTTAGGGTTGAATGGGATGGTGATTGCGAAAATGACATTTATTTTGAAGTCCAACACGGTGGACATGATTATAGCCCCTTTAAAAGTGAAATAAGGACTCAAATTTTTGTTAAGAGGTCGGGGACGAGACGAGAATGGGTATGGGAAAGGATGATGGAAAGTATGAGGGAGAGGGAAAGGGAGGCCCGCCACACGCGATTAACGTCTTGCCTCGCGAGGCAGCGCGCTTGGTGGGGACCCGCCTAATCGCGTAAAAACTGCTGGTCGGATCCTGGTTGAAGGTTCTTAAAGGATTGTCTTAATAAGCACGGGAACGAAGTCGCCGGCGGAAGCTAGTTATTATATAATTTTAAAGAATTCTAAAAGTCTGATAGAAAAAAAATAAACAATAAATAACATTTTGCTACTCCACTGCTCTTTGTTCCTGAAAGCCTTCTGTCAGCTTCTAAAATTAACTTATGTAGCTTCAACTGGCCGTTTGTTTTACATTACTGCTTCATGACCGAAGAAATTTTATAGGACTCAAGTGTCAGCAGCAATGTATGGACAGAGCCAGTCGAAGCATAATATGGTGAAATTCAACGCATGTGCCACATTTCAGCTTTGCTATTGTATTGCGTAGTGCATCCTTAGGTTCTGAGATCGTTGCACAATTCCTACAGAGTGTACAAAAATTGGCATTTCATACGTCAATTTTTATCATTTTATTGGGTCTCAATCGCACTAAAAATTACTTGTCTGCAGCTCATTTGGGCCTGTAGTTCAAAAGTTTTGGGTTCGAGTCCCATCTGAGGAGCTAGTGACGAGTCATTACTAATAATAATTAAATTTTAGTTTTGACAAAATCATAATTTTGAATTCTACAGAGCTTTAAATCTATGTGAATTAAAAAATATAGTTTTGTCAACAGTGTTTCAAGGTAATTTCAATTCTGACCGTACAATATTAGCGTGGTGTTGCAAATCAAGAGTAGAAAATGTTACAATTCCAATGTCTATTGAAATTTAATTCAATTGCCTTTAACGAATAGATATAAGTACTACCGTACAGAAAGGAAACTCTCCGCCCCGCCCCACAATCAATTACCTCACCCTACCGGCGCCCACCGCGTGATTTCGTAGGCCAGTTCGTAGGCTCATTCAATAGCATGCACACAGTTGCGCGTATGCAAAAACGTCACTGTGTAGCGTCTGTGTAATAGGAGTTGAAACGCGACGCTTGCATGGGGTGCCCGGGTGTGTCTTAAGCTAGCGTTTCCGCTACTCCTATCAATACGCCACCACCGTCATCGCAAGATCCTCCGATCGCTGTCGAGCGGAGATTGAGCGGGGTCCGTCGGACGGACCACCTGTCTGGTCCTACAAAAAGGTTAGGCCTTTTTGTTTCGGCTAGGCTTTGAATAGACCTAACTCACAATTAAGCCGCTACGCGACACGGATGAGTGGTTTTATGGAGGTTAGCAAAAACATCATTTCTCTACTTAGATTATATAAAAAAATAAATAAAAAAAATAAAAAATGTTTTATTAACATAAAGTTTCAATTCTAAACAAGTGGTGAGACAACCCTAGTAAGTAGATTTGATACACTTGTGTTAGGGATATCTCGCTCAAACCCTTGATCCTTACAATTATGTTAATAATACTTAGGTAGGTACCATAAAAGTATTTAAACAAAAATAAAGGTTATTATTAATTAAAAGAACAGCAGTTTACTAAAAAGGTAAGTTTGCCCGGTTTCTAAATGTTGTGTATGTGTCTGTATGTGTGTGTGTATGTGTGTGTAAGTGTATGTGTGTATGGGTGTGTAAGTTTGTGTGTGGATGTGTATCTGTTTCTGATATATAGTTCTATAATTAAGTTTATACAATCCTTTCTAGTAAATTTTCAGTCTCTTCATAGGATAAAGTTTTTAACCATTCACTGACAATTTCTTTACATTTATGTACTGGTCTGTGATATATATCTAGTATTTTATTAACTCTGTTATAAATAAACGCCGACTGGCTCATGTATTGTCGTTTAGCAAAAGCTGTATGAAATATGTCTGTATTTACCACAGTGTGTTTCCGTCTACGTTTTAATTTATTGGGGTCAAAAGGTAAATCTTTATGGATTTTTAAGATAAGATTAAGTAAATATAATTTTCTAACTGTGAGAAGGTTACTAATTTTATAAAGATTCTCTGTGGAAAATATCCACGGCTTATTGTACATTATCTTGATTAGTAATCTTTGAGACCTCTCAAGCTCGAGAAGTTTTGTCTTAGAGGCCCCACCCCAAACCGGAATACAGTAAGTGATTATAGACTGCACCAGAGCTACATATATTCGGTTCAGAAGTGTGCCACACATTACATACCTTAGTGTCTTAAAGATCCATTATAAATGCGAAAGTAAGTTTATTTGTTACTAGCGAGAGCGATCCGCCCTCGCTTCGCTTCGGTGTAGTGTGGAATTTGACACCATGTATTCCTTACTATTCCTTACCTCCTTCCTTACCTCACTAATATTATAAATGCGAAAGTCCGTTTGTTTGTTTGTCTGTTTGTTTGTTACGCCTTCACGTCTTAACTACTGAACCGATCATCATGAAATTTTGCATACACATTGTCAGGGGTACAAAAAAGGACATACAGTACCTTTTATCCCGAAAAAAGTATTGTTCCCGAGGGATAGAAAAAAACTTCCACGCCGATGAAGTCGCGGGCGGCCGCTAGTATACATATAAACCTTCCTCTTGAATCACTCTATCTATTAAAAAACTGGGCAAGTGCGTGTCGGGCCACGCGCAGTAGGGTTCCGTAGTTATCATATACCTGCCATACCTTATTTAATACAACTATCATTTTTCATCTGCAAAAATAACTTTGTTTTTCATAGAGTTTGTATAAATGACAAAGTTGTAGGTATTTGCGGTTTTAGAAAATATGCTATAACTATCTCTAAAACTACTAAATATATCTCGTTCAAACTAATTTTCGTTGAAAGTTTTTATTAAGATCTACAGCATATATTTCCTAATAGTTTCGGAATAAAGTGGCTGTGACATACGGACAGATGGACAGACAGACAGACATGATGAATCTATAAGGGTTCAGTTTTTTTTCTTTAGGCTACGGAACCCTAAAAAGTCATGATTATTCACTTCTCAAGCTTACGCGCTCACTAGACATGAAATAGAACACTTTTTACTAGTACTTTTTACTTTTTACTAATACTAGCGCGGTTTTATTGAAAGTACTTTGATAATTAGTTGGTATTTGGTTTGATTTTCCCGACGTTTCGGCACCTTTGCAGCTGTCGTGGTCACGGGGGACTGTTCCCGGTGACCACGGCAGCTGCAAAGGTGCTGGTATCTGTTAAATAGTACATTACTGACGCGGTCAATAATGACTGCATTGCTGGCAGCGCGATGATGATGGCCGATAGCGTAGCTTAGCGCAGGCCGAGAGCGTAGTTAAGCTCAGCTTGAGGCCATCATAGCGTGGCCAGCAGTGCAGTCATTGTGGACCAAGTCTTGTATAGTGCTTTACTCAAAAATGTCAAAAAAGTAAAAATGTCAAAAAAGACAAAAATGTCCAAAATTACCAAATGATCATTTTTGAATTTTTGTATATTTTTGACATTTTTGATAATTTTGTCATTTTTGATATTTTTGATATATTTGTTATTTTTGACATTTTTGAAATTTTTGACATTTTTGTCATTTTTGACATTTTTGACATTTATGTCATTTTTACTTTTTTGTCATTTTTGAGTAAAGCACTATACAAGACTTGGTCCAAAATGACAAAAAAATAAAAAAGGCAAGAAAGTAAAAAATAACAAAAAGGAAAAATAGTAAAAAAGTAAAAAAAAAATACAATAACATCATCTACAACAAGACAACACCCGCGCAAATAAAGAATGGGATTGAAAATGGCGGCTCACGGCGCTTACCACAACGAGTGTAATCCCATTCATTAACTGCGCGGGTTGTACAATGTACTTTTTAATTTCACGAACTATGATTGAAACAAAACTCGACAATAATGGATTCTCAAAGGAAATTGCTGGTGGCTAAAACTCGACAATAATGAAATCCCATACAGCTTTGTTGCGTCACCATCGGAGGAGCACGGCAACCTCGACTTTGTTCAAAGAAGGTTGTCAAAATAATGGCCATATTACAAGCATTTTTGAGTAAAAGTGTTTTATTTCAATCAAGTCATCATTATGTCTGAAGCAACTTTAACTTTGGTTGATCGGCCTTATTTAGATTAGTAGGTAGCTTATATTTTATTACTGTCATTAGTCAATTTTCAACAAATCGCTTAATCATTATTAATAACAAAAGTTATAATTGAGAAACATGAAAAGTTTGAAATTAACCACTCATTGCTAAATGGATTTATCGGGAACGCTGAAACTAACAGGAAAATTTCGTTTCAAAGTCGTCATCGAACTGGCAACCGAGTGCCCGGTGACTATATCCTATAAACGTAGATTTAATTTAGCGTAATTTTTGACGTTTATTTTTCTAAGAGTTCGCGATGTCTACAGCTCACGAAGGTGAGCTGTAGACATCGCGTTAATAAGTGCTCAAATTGTATGTTGTATAAAAACAAATAATCGCAGTTTTCAAATTTCGGATATTTGCCAAAAATGTTTTGATTGATTTTAAACTATGAACATTTGTGTTTTCTAAAAAAAAAAAAAAAAAAATTTGCTTTGCACCTCTAACAAAAAGTTTCGTTACATTTTTGATCATTTTCCAAACGGCGCAATATGTTTTTTTTTATTTTATGAAAAATTTCGAAAACTCGATCTGGCTCGACTAAAAAAATCTACATTATTATCGAATCTACTCACAAAATTTCACGAAAATCGGTTGAGAAATGGGACCTGTAGAGGAAAACAAATGGACAGACATCCGGCGGGCAGACATACGAAAGAATTTTTGCCCAAGCTGAAGCAGAGACGCTTCGCTCGCACTTCGCGCTCGCTTGGTGAATAACGTCGCGTAAAGTCTCCATTACAGTATAATTCTTACTCAGTTTTGTGTAATAAAAGTAAGTCTAATTCTGAATATCCAGCAATCTGAATATCACCCACTAAAAATTGTGTAGTCAGTCTAAAGGCTAATTTACATGTTGTTAAGTAGCAAGTGCAGGTGTGAATGAAGCGATAAGTTCACAATGTAAGTGTTAAGTAATCGTTCAGACAGTGTTTAGTGATTCTTGCAAGTCCAAAGTATCTGTCCGTATCGGTACAAAATGGACAACGAACAGCGGGTCGAATTGCAAAAGGTTTTAAGGCGCGGTGGTAGTGAAAGTGGCGCCGCCACTACATTTATTTTTATTACTCGTAAACCAAGTCAATATTTAAATAAAGCACAAGTAATAATCTCTTAAATTGTCTCTAATATTTTTTGAATAACTCTTCAATAGTTATCAATAGTAAGTTTTAAAATCCATAATTGCCAAAAGTGGCCACTTTGAGCTAAAATGGATTTTAGAAAGAAAGAATGAAAACTGTTGAAGAGTTATTCAAAAAATATTAGAGACAATTTAAGAGATTATTACTTGTGCTTTTTTTAAATAGTGACTTGGTTTACGCGTAATAAAAATAAATGTAGTGACGGCGCCACTTTCACTACCTACAGCGCCTTAAACGAAATCGTTACAGTACGTCGCATCAGAAAATGCCTTTGGTATCTTAGCAGCTCGATTTCGCATTTTTGAAAAACCCATCCCATTCCATCCCTTTAAAGTCGACAAAATTTTCACGTTTACTATGCACTTGTCAAAGCAAAACTGTTAACACGGTGTTTAGGACGGGCGACGCTGCGAGTGCGGGGAATTTGCAGGTGTGAGGGGGAAGCTACTTAACAGCAAAAATAGAGCGGCATTCTAATCACTTTACTTCGCACCTGCACTTCGCACTTACACTTATCACTTAACAGCGCGACCGTTTACACGTTGATTTTACTAATCACTTAACACTTGCACTTTGCACCTGCACTTATTACTTAACAACGTGTAAATTAAGCAAAATAGGCATTAACGAAAACATTAGTTACGTGATACTAGTAGGTAGTTAGTTAGGTGACTAAGGACTAAAGATATTAATGTAATGTTACCATACTCTTACTTAGGCTCATTTTGTTCTTTTTTAGGGTCAGAGCGTTTGGTACTTTTTTATGTCTGTACTTAACTTTGGCTGTGAAAAGATTAACAGTTGATCAAACGCAGCGTTAAACGAATGAAGTACCCAGCTGTGAAAGAGAAAATAGTTTGAAAGCCAATTATAGCAGGGCAGTCTCTTTCTATTGTTCTTAGCGATATCAAAGGATCGCGATAAAGCGATACTTTTGCTGATATTGGTTTCGGATTTGTCTTGAAAGCTTTGATTTAGACTTTAAATTAGCTGTTAGCCTTTTATATCCAGTTTGTTTTTTTTTTAAATAATCTACTAGAGTGCGTGCAGTGGTATTAGGAGTTGGTGGTCGAGTGTCATCTCTGAGGTTCGATTCTCATATTAAACGACATACTAATAAAAATGGTAAACATATTTAACTTTTAGCTTGTATTCCTCTTGGTTACCTTTAATTAGTCAATATTTATAGAAAATTTGTCTAAGAATCATTTTGTTAAACACAATATTTAATATAGCTGCCGAACCAATTTTCCTACGTGTTGCATACAAACTACTCAAGCGTGACGTCATAACTAGGTAGCCGTTAGTATGGAGCGTTTTTGTGTGATTCCAATTTGTGTAGTACCCAGCTGTGAAAGAGAAAATAGTTTGAAAGCCAATTATAGCAGGGCAGTCTCTTTCTATTGTTCTTAGCGATATCAAAGGATCGCGATAAAGCGATACTTTTGCTGATATTGGTTTCGGATTTGTCTTGAAAGCTTTGATTTAGACTTTAAATTAGCTGTTAGCCTTTTATATCCAGTTTGTTTTTTTTTTAAATAATCTACTAGAGTGCGTGCAGTGGTATTAGGAGTTGGTGGTCGAGTGTCATCTCTGAGGTTCGATTCTCATATTAAACGACATACTAATAAAAATGGTAAACATATTTAACTTTTAGCTTGTATTCCTCTTGGTTACCTTTAATTAGTCAATATTTATAGAAAATTTGTCTAAGAATCATTTTGTTAAACACAATATTTAATATAGCTGCCGAACCAATTTTCCTACGTGTTGCATACAAACTACTCAAGCGTGACGTCATAACTAGGTAGCCGTTAGTATGGAGCGTTTTTGTGTGATTCCAATTTGTGTGCATTTCAAACTGTGATATCTCGGGCAGTTTTCATGCAAGCGAAATAATTATTTTATCAATGTTTCTTTTTTGAGAGGTAATTTATGTAACATAAAATAAAAAACCGCCTTCAAAAAAACCTGAACCTGTCCTCGGGTGGGGGTTTTAGAAATATTTCAAAAAATATAAGTATTCCAGCCCCACCCGTCTTCAATAGACGTGTTTTATTAATAATGATATGCGTAACTAATGATTTGAATATTATTTCTTGCTTATTAGAGGTATTTAATTTTGAAGATGTTTTTGTTTTCAGGTTTTTTTAAAGGCGGTTTTTATTTTATGTTACATATAGTACCTCTTAAAAAGAAACTTTGGTTTAGTAATTATTTTAGAACTAGC
Organism: Agriphila tristella; assembly: GCA_928269145.1. Classification (NCBI taxonomy): domain Eukaryota; kingdom Metazoa; phylum Arthropoda; class Insecta; order Lepidoptera; family Crambidae; genus Agriphila; species Agriphila tristella. Next base: position 23,362,284 of record OV743445.1, read on the forward strand.
TGATGCCCGCAACTTCGTACGCGTGGACTTTATGACTTCGGCGAATGCATATAAATGAACTAATGTAGTTACATAAGAAAATACTTGTAGAAGTGTTATGGTTCTGCATCAGGTGTTCCACATCTTCAGTTTGAACAACTTTTGCAAAGATGTCATTTTTATATTTTGTATAGTTTAGCTTGATCATTATGGTTCTGCATCGGGTGTTCCAGATCTTTGATTTTTATACCTCAACAAAAAATGCTCATCAGGCTGAACAACTTTTGCAAAGATGTCATTATTATATTTTGTATAGTTTAGCTGAACCATTATGGTTCTGCATCAGGTGTTCCGGATCTTCGATTTTTAAACCTCAACAAAAAATGCTCATCAGGCTGAACAACTTTTGCAAAGATGTCATTATTATATTTTGTATAGTTTAGCTGGACCATTATGGTTCTGCATCAGGTGTTACGGATCTTCGATTTATATACCTCAACAAAAAATGCTCAGCAGGCTGAACAACTTTGGAAAAATAACATTTTTATATTTTGTATAGTTTAGCTGGACCATTATGGTTCTGCATCAGATGTTCCAGATCTTCGATTTTCATACCTCATAAAAAAGGCTCATCAGGCTTTACAACTTTTGCAAAGATGTCATTTTTATATTTTGTATAGTTTAGCTGAACCATTATGGTTCTGCATCAGGTGTTCCAGATCTTCGATTTTTGTATCTCAACAAAAAAATGCTCATCAGGCTGAACAATTTTTGCTAAGGTGTCATTTTTATATTTTGTATAGTTTAGCTGGATCATTATGGTTCTGCATTGGGTGTTCCAGATCTTCGATTTTTATACTTAAACAAAAAATGGTCATCAGGCTGAACAACTTTTACAAAGATGTCATTTTATATTTTGTGTAGTTTAGCTGGACCATTATAATAGGTCTTCACCTATGAAATTGCCGTATTGCAGTACAGACTTTTTCAAACAAAAAAAAGTTTTGATTGGCTATGAATTCTAAATTCAAATTAATTTTGTTTTAAAAATATGACATTCTATTTACAAAATCAGTCTTTTGTTTATTGATTAGCGTTGTATTTTCATTACATTTCAACATTTTTCCTCATAATGGATACTTCGAAATTTCGTGTAATTATGGAATATGAGTTCCGTCGTGGCACCAACGCGGCACAAACGACACGTAACATCAACGACGTTTACGGAGAGAACTGTACAAACGAACGTACAACCCGTTATTGGTTTGCTCGGTTCCGTTCTGGGAATTTTGACTTGAAAAATGAACCTCGTGGTCGTCCGGAAACTTTGGTCAACAATGATGAATTAAAGGCGATTGTGGAAGCAGATGAATCGCAATCTACAGCTGAGCTGGCAGCAGCTTTTGATGTTAGCATCAAAACAATATTGGTCCATTTGCGACAGTTTGGCAAGATAAAAAAGCTTGATAGATGGGTGCTCCACGAACTTAACGATCGCCAGCGCAACATACGCGTCGAGACTTGCCTTGCGCTGCTTAACAGGCACAGAAATGAAGGAATTTTGAAGCGAATTGTTACGTGCGACGAAAAATGGATTCTTTTTGACAATCGAAAGCGCTCAGCAAGTTGGGTAGATCCTGGTTCGGTACCAAAGCAATGTGCAAAACGAAAAATGACCCCTAGAAAGGTGATGGTCACAGTTTGGTGGTCTAGTGCTGGTGTGATTCATCATAGCTTTATACAAAACGGCGAGAGCATTACTGCAGATGTGTACATTGAAGAACTGACCACAATGATGGCGAAACTCGCACGTCTGCAACCAGCTTTGGTCAATCGGTCGTCTCCACTGCTACTTCACGACAACGCGCGACCCCATACTGCACAACAGACCGTCTCTAAGCTGCATGAGTTGGGTTTGGAAGCTCTCCCTCATCCGCCATACTCACCAGATCTTGCGCCTATTCCCGAGAGGCAGTACAAAACGCCTTTGAAGAGTTTGTTGTCTCCCGTCCAGCTGATTTTTTCAAGAAGGGCATCCATAAACTGCCACAGCGTTGGCAAAGATGCATTGATTGCAGGGGTGATTACTTTGAATAAAAGAAATAAATAAGTTCGAAAAAAAAATACTTTAACTTTTTTCAAACAAAACGGCAATTTCATAGGTAAAGACCTAATATTTCTTCATCAGGAGTTCCATACCTTCGATTATTGTACCTCAATAAAAAATGCTCATCAGTCTGAACAACTTTTGCTAGGGTGTCATTTTTTTTTGTATAGTTTAGCTGGACCATTATGGTTCCGCATCAGGTGTTCCATTTTTCAAAATCAATTATACCCTAAGTTATGCCCAGGCTTAACAGCTATATAACAAAAAAAGTTTTATTCGAATCCGTTCAGTATTTCCGGAGATCAGCGTGTTCAAACAGACAAACAAACAGACAAACAGACACACTTTTTTTTTCAAATTCTTACTCTACTACTATGACTCCATCGCACCAGATATATTTTTTTTTAAATATATGTAATACACAGACACACTTTTTCTACTGTTTTATTATATGTAAGGATAAGGATTATTTAAATCGGTTAACAACTGGTGAAGTTATGGTACAACATACAAAAAAAAATAAAAAAAACACACAGTCGACTTGATAACCTCCTCCTTTTTTTGGAGTCGGTTAAAAATATAATCATAATGCCTATTTGGTACCATAACATAAAAAAAATTGTAACTAGGTATTTGTTTTCTACTGCGTGTCTGCGTAAAGCAGGTAAAGTACGACGCAATGTTTTTTTTGCAATGTGAATGACATTTTTGAGGAGTAGGTAATGTTTTCCAAATGTATGCAAATCAACTGAATTTATGCGCCGGTACGGCTGTTTGTTAGAAAATTCGCGAAAATATTTTGCAAGTAACTTTGTAAAGTGACAAAAATTTGCATAATGTTTGTTGGTGCAGATATGAGTGTTCGAATAACAACACTGTAACTTAACAGGCTTTCAAGTTTTATTTTGATATCAAGTAATATCAATTAGCAGCGCTAACATAGTGTTTATTTCATTAATGATGAAGTTTTTTTTGATGAGTTATCGTTACAAGAAATGATCAAAATGAAAGTAGTATCGTTTGTTTTAATCCAAAAAGACAATTGTCTATCAGCCATTTTGTATGTCCCCACTGCTGAGGCACAGGCTTTCTTTATGGGTGGATAAGGAGGACGGGCAATAACCCACCACGCAGGCCCAATGCGGATTGGTGGGTGTAAACGACTGCAAATGCAGCCGACGTGCCTTCCGAAGCACGGAAGAGGTCGAGATAATACATTTTTGGTCACCCATCCCATGACCAACCCTTGCGAACATCACAGCAAGCTGACAAACAGGCAAGTACATAATTAACTAAATGACTTAAAATAAAATTGCATACGGTATAAGGTGTGCCAGAAAAAACATTACCTACCAAATGAGTTCATTAATGCCTTAAGAGCGTATTAAGAGCTTATTAGATCATCCTGAATTAAGGATCCGGAATTCAGAGTCAGATTTAGGACAAGAAATTCAGTCGCCAATTAGACCGTCCTGAATAACGGATCCGATATCACAGCTTAACGATCATACAGTAGTTACACGAATGTACTTGCGCAGAGCAATGGAGGGGAAAATACAGTGACCGTAAAAATACATGTAGCTAGGTAGGTAGTAGGTACGTGTCATTTTCAATGCTCATCTGAACTAGGTTTATTGATGGTACCAGTATGTAATTTGCGAATAACGCATCTAATAACATACCTAAAATCAATTTTAAAAGCAAATACCAGCAGATGACAGCTGTCAAACTTAAAACAGCAATATCTCGAAAAGTACTCATCCTAGACTGGTGGTGTCTTCTAGGAAATGAAAGGTCTTGGTGAGATCTTCATTTTCGTTTGATGAACGAAACCAACTTGCGGTGAAAAATGGAACTAGGTTCGTTGCAGCTGTAGATTTTTGACAATAATGACATTTTGATGTTTACTATTAAAATTACGTTACTTTTTAGGGTTCCGTAGCCTAATGGCAAAAAACGGAACCCTTATAGATTCGTCATGTCTGTCTGTCCGTCTGTCCGTCCGTATTTGACAGCCACTTTATTCCAAAACTATTAAAATTACACAGTTGAAACTAGGTAGGTAGATGTATTCTGTGAACCGCTTTACGATTTTTACACAAAATAAAAAAAATATAAAAGATTAAGGGGGACTCCCCATACATAGAAGTGAAACGGAAAAAAAATCATCAAACCTATATGTGTGGGGTGTCTATAGATAGGTCTTTAAAAATGACGTTGAGGTTTCTAAAAGTATTTTTTATCAAAGTCAACCGTTTGGAAAATATACACTTCCAAAGTGGTAAAATGTGTGTCCCCTCCCCCTCTAACTTTTAAACTAAGAGAGTGAAAAATCTAAAAAAATATATGTTGTAGATCTTTATAAACACTATCTACGAAAATTGGTTTGAAAGAGATATATTTAGGAGATATAGCACATTTTTCAAAACCGCAAATATAGCTTTGTCGTTTATAAAAACACTATAAAAACAAAGTTATTTTGCAGATGAAAATGATAGTGGTATTAAATAAGGTATGGTATATGGTAACTACGGAACCCTACTGCGCGTGGCCCGACACGCACTTGGCCGGTTTTTTTTAATTCAAAAAAGCAAGTCACAGAGTGATTATGCCCTTATACACTTAGTTTTGTCGTTGCGCCAACTGTCTATCTAGACCAGTCTTTCCCAACGTGGGCGATAACGCCCCCTTGTGGGCGCTGCAGGCCTAAAGGGGGGCGGTAAGAGACCCAGAAAAAAAGGGGGCATTATTGAACAGCATCAGATTCAACCTTCACATTAGTTTTTATATAAGAATTGATTATGTTTGTTTTATTTTCAATAAAAGATACTCTGTCCGAATACTATAAATTTGCGTTTCAATAATCAGTTATAAGTACTTAGCGGTTTTTAAGTATGTTTAATAAGGGGGGCGTTAAAAAATAATTTATTCTTAAAGTGGGCAGTAGACAAAAAAAGGTTGGGAACCCCTGATCTAGACGAACGGCGGCTTTTTTTTCACCAACATAAAAAGCGTTGACTGACTGTATACTCTTTAGGCTGTGGTACTACTGTGTCAGAACAGAGCGTCCTGAATGCGATTACACTGTCCTAAGTGCTTCCGATTTAGCATCCTTAACGCCGGAGACCATTTCCTATCCTAACTAGGATCCTAACTAGGATCCTACCTTCCTGAATGCAATTACACTTCTCTGAATGAAGGAGCGACTTCATTCCGGATCCTTAATTCAGGATGATCTAATAAGCTCTTTAGATCATCCTGAATTAAGGATACGGAATGAAGTCGTTCCTTAATTCAGAGAAGTGTAATTGCATTCAGGAAGGTAGGATCCTAGTTAGGATCCTAGTTAGGATAGGAAATGGTCTCCGGCGTTAAGGATGCTAAATCGGAAGCACTTAGGACAGTGTAATCGCATTCAGGACGCTCTGCTCCGACACAGTAGTACCACAGCCTAAAGAGTATACAGTCAGTCAACGCTTTTTATGTTGGTGAAAAAAAAGCCGCCGTTCGTCTAGCTAGATAGACAGTTGGCGCAACGACAAAACTAAGTCTATAAGGGCATAATAACTCTGTGATTTGCTTTTTTGAATAAAAAAAACCGGCCAAGTGCGTGTCGGGCCAAGCGCAGTAGGGTTCCGTAGTTACCATATACCATACCCTATTTAATACCACAATCATTTTAATTTGCAAAAATAACTTTGTTTTTTATAGTGTTTGTATAAACGACAAAGTTATATTTGCGGTTTTGGAAAATGTGCTATTTCTCCAAAAACTACTAAATATAATATCTCATTCAAACCAATTTTCGTAGATAGTTGTTTATAAAGGTCTAAAACATTTTTTTTTTTAGATTTTTCACTCTCTTAGTTTAAAAGTTAGAGGGGGGGGGGGACGACACACATTTTACCACTTTGGAAGTGTATATTTTCCAAACGGTTGACTTTGAGAAAAAATACTTTTAGAAACCTCAATGTCATTTTTAAAGACCTATCTATAGACACCCCACACGTAGGTATAGAATTGATGTTTTTTTTTCGTTTTTCCCCCTTAATCTTTTATATATTTTTTATTTTGTGTAAAAATCGTAAAGCGGTTCACAGAATACATCTACCTACCTAGTTTCAACTGTGTAATTTTAGTAGTTTTGGAATAAAGTGGCTGTGACATACGGACGGACAGACAGACAGACATGACGAATCTATAAGGGTTCCGTTCTTTGCCATTAGGCTATGGAACCCTAAAAAATAAAGATAAATAATTGGGTACTTGAAAATTCAACCTTTTTCTAAACTTTTTCTATTTTTTTATTTCTTTTATTGTATTTTTACGGTCACTGTATTTTCCCCTCCGTTGCTCTGCGCAAGTACATTCGTGTAACAACTGTATGAGCGTTAAGCTGTGATATCGGATCCGTTATTCAGGACGGTGTAATTGGCGACTGAATTTCTCGTCCTAAATCGGACTCTGAATTCCGGATCCTTAATTCAGGATGATCTAATAAGCTCTTAACACTAGTCACTACTTACTACACTTGTATAGCGGCCTTATTCTGTAAGTGCCGCTATAATAATCCCAAGTCCCAACATGACTCTGTGCGTTAACACTCCAATAAATACAAAAATCACGCAAGCCCCAATAAATCGGTTACGACTGGGGCAACGCAAATTGTCCGGTTAATAAGACACGAGGGGGCGACTAAAGACCCTTTGCACACGATCCAACATATTTTTATTTATAAGTATTATTATAACTTTTACTTTGTAATAATAAGCATTGAACAGCATTGTTATTATACAACATGTTGCTAAATAACCCCTGATGTCGAATATGGTGGAGGGGGACCATCAAACTTAACAACTTTTACTATGGGATCAATTTTGAAATCGCGAAAAAAAATAAGCTGTTTCATACAATAATAAAAATATCGAAATTTCAGGCTTCGTCCCATAGTAAAAGTTGCTGTTTCATGGTCCCTCTGTACCTAAGTGTTTCTTAAGACACGTTAAGCAATCACAATTTCTTGCTGTCGTCTTTTATATGAATTTTCCCTCTTTTTAACACGTTTTTAGGGTTCCGTACCCAAAGGGTAAAAACGGGACCCTATTACTATTAGGGTTCCGTACCCAAAGGGTAAAAACGGGACCCTATTACTAAGCCTCCGCTGTCCGTCTGTCTGTCTGTCACCAGGCTGTATCTCATGAACCGTGATAGCTAGATAGTTGAAATTTTCACAGATCGTGTATTTCTATTGCTGCTATAACAACAAATACTAAAAACAGAATAAAATAAATATTTAAGGGGGGCTCCCATACAACAATCGTGTTTTTTTTTTGCTGTTTTTTGGTACGGAACCCTTCGTGCGCGAATCCGACTCGCACTTGGCCGGTTTTTTATTAGGTTGCTTTCTCGTTTGTGTGTTCGTTCGTTCGTTCGTTTGTTTCTCCGCAAAGTTTGTAAACGATTTTGTACTAGCTTCCCTAGAAGAGTGGGGCGCATGCTAAAGACAATATGGATGATAATTTTACAATATGCGCCCCACGTTTTTAGGTTTAAAATTTCTGTAGGTAGGGTTGGTTATAAATATTTACAGAAGAATTTTTTTTTTACTTTTTAGTCTGTTTTAATGTTTTTAGTCCGATTTTTTTTTATAATTTAGTCCGTTTTAAAAACGTGTTTTTAAAAAAGTTTTTTTTTGTAAATTTTATTTTCATTCTCAAAAGGTTTGCAAAATGTTTGCAACAAAATCTTCTGATCATAGTTTACTCCGCTTCTAAGGTCGCAAGCATGAGTTGGCGCGGACTTTGACATTCCAGTAAAACTATTGTAAGTCTCAACGTTGCAAGGAATATTCTTAATTTTTTACATTCGCATACCGTGTGAAAGAGGCACGAGGTTGTCCAAACAGCCATGTACCATGGGCAACAACTGGGCTTAACCACTGCTAAGGTCAAAATCGCTTGCACGCCGCGCCGTCACAACCATACGTTTAGTTCGTGCAGGGGCGATACGCGCGCACACGAATTTTGTTGCAAACTGGTTAAGCGTCGCTGTTGCCCATAGTACGTATCGCATCAACGTTTGCTGTCGTCGTATGTTATTTATGAGCACGCGGTAATGGACTGGCAAATTAAGTTCCACCAATATTGGCACGCTGTTACTGGCCACACTTAATGCAGCCTGTACCTGAAGGACTTCAGGGAAATGAGGCTTGGGAGCGATTGTTCCGTTTATTGCTTCGACAATCTCCGTGGTCGACTGGCTTGTACAACCGTTTTCATATCGCCACAAAATACTTTTCGGGATGAAATCAATAGAAAATAATCCTGCTTGCCGAAATCCTCTAAATCTCGCAAAAATCATAATTTTTCGCCCTGCTGTTGCGGCAGATAAAAGTAACTTTCCCAAAGGTCGGTCATGGGATGGGTGACCAAATTTTTCAAATTGAGCCTATCCGTGCTTAGAAAAGCACGAAGTCGTTAGTCCCGGGTGAATAAATATGCAATGCAGATACGAGAGCAAAATGCGGATTGGTGCATTTTGCTAGCGTGGTAAGTCATCCTCCTTATCCACCAATCAGGAAGTCCTATGTACCTACTGGCAGGATAATTTTGCTGATTCGCAAATCATCCACCAGTTGGCACACTACCACTAACTTAGACCTGTCATTTTGTTGTTTTCTATGTGCTTTCTATCAATTTTTGGATGTTGGAAGTGATTTTTTATAAATTACCTATCAATTTTTCTTCCAACACATTTTGGTTTTCTTCCATCTTTAATTCGCTTACTGTCCGACTTCCATAATAAAAAAATAAATAGGAAATCGGGTATAAATGCCCGTACAAAGGTCTCCAGCAGCAGTAGTACTCCCAACCGGGATACATTTTGTGACATCCCGCCATTGTGTCCTTTTAGTTACAGAGCTAGTGCCGAAATACTGCAAGAGGTATCTCATGGCGCATCATTCAATATGATATAGTGTTTAGGGTGTACATGAGTCAACACTTACTCCCAATCCCAAGGCCAGAAAGTGGAATACCTAGCGTCAGCACGCTTTCAAATATGTACAATTTCGACATCCTCAAGACAAGAGTTATCTCAAGGTTCAAATTTGGTAGTATACTAGAGAATAGTTCCAAAGAAACATGTCAGGTACTCAGACCGCATTATCATGGAACATGCCGAGTCAGCACGCTGCAACAATGTCGAGGTCGGTACAAGAACTTTTTCAAGGCTGAAAAATCGTATCCTGCTTAATTATTATGCATAACTTATGAAAAAAAATAGACAGACCACAGATAAATAGAAGAAAGGCAGTCAGCAGTCGCTCAAAGTGCTTGAAAGCGTGCTGACCTGACGCCAGGTGTTCCACTTCCTGGCATTGCGAGTAGGTGCTGACTCATGTACACCCTCAACAATTATTATCATATTGAATCACGGGCCTTGAGATACCTCTTGCAGTATTCTGTCACTAGCTCTGCAATTTGTGGGATTCAAATCAGCAGCCATGTGTTCAACTGACAACAGCAGCCATCAACAACGGTCGTACTAATAAACATTGCAGAATTTAATTAAAACACACATTGCGGCGTGACGTTGATTTGTGAGGCGGAATATTAGAACCGGTCAATCTTGGCAAAATGGCCGCCGCCGACACGCAGCCGCCATGATTGATATGCATTCTGTCAGTGTGACAGCTGGCAGATTTAGACGTTCCGTCGTTGTTTTGATTAAACCTTTAAAACATGATTATTAATCGAGTTAACAACTTCAGTAATGAGGGCTTTTCAAAATGACAAAAAATTGTAGGCTCGATACGATAAAATTTAATGGCGTTGATTAAAATGTATATGTGTCAATGTGTTTTTTTACTAAGCTTTGAAGAGTACTCAGGCAGGCAGGCAGATGCTAAGGGCAGATGTAACCCTAAAAAAATATAGGTATTTCTTTTTGTAAATACCGCATAAGTTTTATAAAACGCTAGTCAACAAATTTTACCCTGGTTATCTTTACAGCAGTATTTTTAACAGCAAAAAACGAAAACAAGTGTGTTTTAAATTATGAGTTTAATTTGAATTCTGTAACTGTTAGATTTACAGTACCAAACCTATCAAATCGGACGCAAAAAATCTTTTTTAGGTAGGTATTTGGTACAAATAATTCGCAAAGGGTTAAGCAGCCCAGCTTAATAGGAACATTCTATGGCAATTGTTGTTGGAGTTTGTTAGTAGTTTTTAACAGTAAAAAAAATTAATAAGACAAGTGTTGTCTAAATCTTACATCATTATAACTCCCAAAATTATCTAAAATATTTTGTAATACTAAAAGAGATTATAAATAATTTACTCGGTAGAAAGGTTGAACAGAGCATCCCGCTTAGTCCCATGCTACACGGGCGGTTGTTCCGCCACGGAAATCCGCTCCAAAACCGCAATAGACCCAATTTAATATGGAAGTTGTATGCTGCATACTACACTGCACGGTTCAGGGGTGGGAGAAAATCTACCGACGCCGATAACGCGCATGGTTTGCGGTAGCTTTCTTGAGCGATTGCCCGCTGCGGGAGAACCGCCCGTGTAGCCAGAGCCTTTGGTGATGGGCTCTATTCTCCGCATTTAGACTCCCATTTGGTCCATTATGCGTGAACATAGCATCGGTATGGCTAGTCAAGCCATCCCAGCTCCTTCCAGAAGCGCAGAAGTCTCCTGGGGCGTTCACAGGCTTCTAGGAGCGACCTCACGTCTTTGAGGATTTCTGCCCGTTGTGCGGCCAAACCCACGCATTCCAGGATCACGTGGGTAGCTGTTTCCTCTGCGTCCAGGTATCCTCTACATAGAGGACTGTCGATTTCCCGCTGCGGGAGAACCGCCCGTGTACCCAGGGCCTTAAATACGACCATTCTACAGAGCTAGAGGGAATTGTCTGCAGAGTTTGAACTTGTTACTTGAGCCATGATCTTTTTATCTGGAGCTTTTTGTTTGCGCTGTAACGACCGAAACCGAGACTCCAGTAGAGCAAAACTGCACTATCCTACTAATATTATAAATGTGAAAGTTTGTGGGTTTGGATGTTTAGATGTTAGTTCCTCAATCACTCAAAAACTACTTAACGGATTTGGTTGAAATTTACGGGGCAATTACGGGGCAGCTGTTTTTTTTCACTATTTCAGAGTTGGTCCCATAGTAAAAATTGTTCAGTTTGATGGTCCCTATCTACCATATTGTGGTTTAGCAATTAATTCTGTTACACGTTGTATATTTAGGATGATTAAATAGATGTAACTGCCTCTGTGGTCTAGTGGTACGCCCACCCGTGTTCTTACACGGGTAGGCAGTTACAGGAGTATCTGGTTCGATTGCCAGGGGGGAGAGGGGGGAGGGGGGCATTTGTACTCGGTTTGGTTGGTTGGTAGGGCTTATTTCAAGTCAGCCTGGCTAGCTACCACAATCTTACTTAAGTCTGACGCCATAACAAAAATTTAAAAATTGTTCTATTCTGGTAGTTTAGAGGTAAGATAGCCAGTTCTTCAGTGGTGAGGATTCCGGGTGTAGTGCGCTTTATCGTCACTTAACATCAGATGAGGTAAAGGCCAAGCACTTCCCCATTGTGCATAAAAAAAAGATGCCTGAGTTGTCCTACTGCTTGCAGCTGCAACTGCATCGGTGATAGCTGGTGCAGTTTTATTGTTGCGATCGGTGTTCGTTAGTTGTTGTCCACTTGTTTGCTGCGAATTGCGTCCCGTTTGTCTCTTATTTCGGATTTGTTCCCTATCAGTTCCAATGGGTTTTAGCGCGTTTACAAATTATGCAAAAAGTTGAATAAGTTTCAAACACGCAATGAATAACAACACAAAAGATTCTGAAAGCACTCCTTAAGTAATGAAATCATAAAAGAATTATCTAATACTATACCTCTTACTTTCTTACTTCTAAATAAACTAGGTACTAAACAAAATCCCAGGCTTATCACAGGCAATTGATATCAAATCCTTTACGAAAAATCTAAATAAGTTAGTGGATAGCATTTTATAAATTGCAATATTGATAAAGAAATGGACAAATTACTGTGTTCCTAACTATTCATTTGCTATACAACTTTTACCTACTATCACTTAGTCTTCACTTAGTAATGTAGTGAATAAGTGATACTAGGTAGTTAATAATTACTAACTAGTGGCTCCGTGTGCTATAGACCTCACGTTAAACAGTAGCTTAAATTGTGTTGTTTAAAAAATAATCTAAAAGATGTCACCACCCATTTTTCCCACACACTGCTCCTGAGCTTTTCAAAGCAGTAGGTACGTGCTACTTGGTACATTATTTGGTAGGTTTAATTGTAGCTAGGTGGTGCTTCTAATTTTAATTTTTTTTTCGAAATGGGTGATTTTTTGGTAAATTTCGAAAAACTGGCTGGACTGAAAAATTCTAAATAGTAATTATCGAACCTCGAGGACAGACAGTGCTGGAAAGCCGTGAAATCCGTTTTTTAACATATCTCCGCCATTTTGAAAAAAATAAAGAATCTGGCTCGACATTAATGCAATATCATTTTCAAACCTGCTCACTATAATTTCACGGGAATCGGTTGAGAAATGCGAACTAAAGAAGAGAACAGACAGACATATGAAATTTTTTTTGCCCAAGCTGAAGCAGAGATGCTTCGCTCGCACTTCGTGATTATAATATTTGTAGGAAGTATGGTTAGTAGGAAAGTAGGACAAACAAAAATTGAGTAGTAAAATCTTTCTAAATTTTCTTGAAAGTAATCATGAAAATAAGGTAAAAATATTTTATCTAATTTGTAATGATAAGTGATATGACTATTATTATCAACTGATTAGTATTATTGACGATAAAGCGTATCTACCGATGAAATCTAGTCATAAAACTTGGCGATAACTTGAAATATAGGATTATCCTAATTGTTCCACATTCGTTAGTTGTCGCACTCAAGATGCGTCGGCTAAGTTTGTTTTTAATTTGTGTAGTGATTTGTTCAGCAAATGCTGGGAAACATGATGTCTATTCTGGGTAAAGATAAATTGACTTATTTATAATACAGCAATAATAATTAACCGAGCGAGCACGATGTGCGAGCGAAGCGTCTCTGCTTCAGCTTGGGCAAAAAATCTTTCGTATGTCCTTCCGGCTGTCCGTTTGTTCTCCTCTACAGGAATTTAAACGTCCAACTAATTTCGTTTCAACGAAGTTTCGAAACGAATGGAATCGTGGTAGCAAATGAGCGAAATTTCGATCAAAATTTTGTTTTTCGTTGAATTAAAGTAGACCTCCTGGTCGCATTTCTCAACCGATTCTCGTGAAGTTTTGTGAGCAAGTTTGAAAATTACATATTTTTTTTATTGAGCCAGTTTTTTTAAATTTTTCGAAATGGCGGAGATATGTAACAAAACTTATTTATTAGTGGCGCAAAGTAAATTTTGTTTTTATTTTTAATTATCAGTTACATTACTATCCCCGTCAATTGGTAATGCGCCTGGCGGCCATGATTTTAACCTCAAAAACGGAAAACAATTGTAAAATTTTTATAAACCTAGACCCTATCTTATTGAAAATAATAATTCGATAATTTAATTTTAGAATTTTCTTGTTTCACGTATTTTTTGTTGCGGATCACGTCAACGTGGATGTTAATGTGACAAGGTTCCAGCACATTATCAATTGATGGGCATAATACAATAGGCTATACATATTTTGATACTAACAGTAGTTAATGTACTGAACCTTATTTTTTGTAGCGCCTACATATTTCAAAGAGAAAATTAATTCATCTATAATAAGACTAGCTTCCGCCCGCGACTTCGTCCGCGTGGATATTAGAGAAAATCCTTAGGGAACCTTCAACCAGGATCCGACCAACCGTTTTATACGCGATTAGGCGGGTCCCCACCAAGCGCGCTGCCTCGCGAGGCAAAACATTTGCGACGTGTGACAGGCCTCGCACGAGGCTGCGCGCTTGGTGGGGACCCGCGTAATCGCGTATAAAACGGTTGGTCGGATCCTGGTTGAAGGTTCCCTAAGGATTTTCTCTAATATCCACGCGGACGAAGTCGCGGGCGGAAGCTAGTTTATTACAATAATCAGAATTAGGTCCAGAGATATTAAGAGTATCACGTTCCCGTTTCTTTACTCTTTCCCGTTTCCGTCCCCGCCCCCGTTCCCGTTCCTGTTCCCGTGTCCGTCCCCGTCCCCTTGGGCTGAATCATGTCCACCGTGTTGGACTTCAAAACAAATGTCATTTTCGCATTCCTCATCCCATAAAACCTCAAGAACGACATCCACATCGGCTTTCATGTTTACTTACCCCATTTACCCCCTAACGGATGATTTTCAAAATAAGAAAATATGTGTTTGCCTATTTATTTTTAGACATGCTCCTACGAATTTTTAAGCTGTAAACTATGTAATGTCTATTTTATATTATTTTTCCATATATAATTTGTACCCCATTTTCACCCCTTTAGCGGTTAAATTGGACTTCAAAATTAATGTCATTTTCGCAATCACCATCCCATAAAACCTCAAGAACGACATCCATATCGATTTCTACGTTTACTTAGCCCATTTACCCCCTAAGGGGTTGATTTTCAAAACCACAAAATATATGTTTGCCTATTTATTTTAAGACATGCTCCTACGAAGTTTTAAGTTGTAATGTCTATTTTATATTGTTTTCAATACCAAATTTAAATCCAATTTTCACCCCTTTAGGGTTAAATCATGTCGACCGTGTTGGACTTCAAAATAAATGTCATTTTCGCAATCTTCATCCCAGAAAACCCCAATAACGACATCCATATCGATTTTTAGGTTTATTTACCCCATTGCACCCCCATTTCATCACCATGGGGGTTGAAATTATACCAATACAATATGCGTTGCGTTAGATTTCCATCCATAAGCCTAAATTACAAATCTAGCGATTTCTACTTCAAAAATGAAGGATTATCTTCTAAACACAACTTCATCCCCCTTTTCACCCCTTTGGGGGTAGAATTTTGAAAAACGCTGAGACACGTATTTATTTATTTTCAATCATCAGCCTAAACACAAAATTTGAAGATCCTAGCTTCAAAACTGAGGGACTTTCATACAAACTTTCATCCCTTATTTCATCCCCTTAGGGATGGAATTTTCAAAAATCCTTCCTTAGTGGATGCCTACACTGTATAAAGTATCTGTGTGGAAAATTTCAAGTCTCTAGGTTCAGCGGTTTGGGCTGTGCGTTGATATCTCACTCAGTCAGGACTTTGAATTTTATATATATAGATTGTGTCCATTACGATGATTAAAGTATAAACTTTTCATTTAATTGGGGAACCCCTCTACCCATTATCATTGAAAAAACTGCGTAGCCATGTTTTTGTATACCTACTTCTTTTAATGAATAAATGTTTCCCAGCTTCACAGTCCACGGGGTGGTGCTCCAAGACCGCTCAGACCTGGAGGTCCTCCACCGACTGGAAGGCGTCTTCGACCTGGACGTATGGCAGCACGGCTTCCCCGGACATTCGGACACTCTGGTCATGCTGACTCCAGAGCAAAGGGTTAAGGTGTTAGACCAGCTGGATGGAGAAGGCATCACACATTATTTGCATATGGAGGATGTGGCCAAGTAAGATTTATATGATGAATTGTTTTAATTGCGGTAAAATGTTTCATGGCTTATGTTTAAATGATCACCATACTTAACCTAACCCAGAATTAGTCAATGCTCACCAAATCTTCTTGAGCGGTTTAGGATTTGGTGAGCATTTTACTAGTTTGGGATAATAAAATATATTTTTGGTATGCTAAAGTATTAATTCTCATTTTTAGGGTTCCGTAGCCTAATGGCAAAAAACGGAACCCTTAGAAATTCGTCATATCTGTCTGTCTGTCCATCCGTATGTCACAGCCACTTTATTCCGAAACTATTAGGATTACACAGTTGAAACTTGGTAGGAAGACGTATTCTGTGAACCGTTTTACGATTTTTATATAAAAATAAAAAATATAAAAGATTAAGGGGGGGCTCCCCATACATATAGCACATATATACATATATACATATAGCTTGCCACAGGAAGAAAATAATATCAGATATAATTTAAATTTAACACTAAGCAATATGACTTATTATAATAGTCAGAGATGTCACATAAGAGACATAAATAAATTAATATTTAATTTTAAATTGACAAAAGATAAATATTATCTTACAAATTATTTTAAAAGACAAGTAGCTTTAGCGCTATCATTTTATTTTAAACATTTAGCCAAGAACTTGGCTATCACTTCTGCTTCTATTGAGCAGAATAGTTTTGACATTTTAAATGTGACCTTGGAATCCGTTCCAAGTAATAATAATACAATTTTTACTCCTGCTCCTATTGAGAAAAAAATTGTTGACATTAAAAATAACACTTTGGCATTTGTCCCAAGTAATTCTTTTATTAGTAATTTAAATTACATAATAAGACAATAGAGGAAGTCTCTAGCCGTGTAATGACTAAGGAAAAGCCTAAATATTTAACTATAGTTCACCAAAACATTCAGGGCTTTTCTGGCAAAGAATAAGAATTAGAACTTTTTTTAACTGAAAAAAATGTTAATATTTTATGTGTCACTGAGCACTGGCTTAAGGAATATGAATTAATTACAGGATTTCAATGTTATAAAATTGCTAGTTCATTCAGTAGGAAATCCACCACTAGAGGGGGATCTTTAATAATTTTGCAAAACAATATGAATTTTAAGGAACGAAAAGATGTGATATCCCTCTCTATTGAACAACACGTTGAACTGTCATGTGTGGAATTAGATCAGTTGATAATGATTTGTGTGTATCGCCCACCAACTGGTAACTACCCTCAATTTGAGTCCGCTATGGAGGACGCTCTAAAATTAGTCATCAAAAAGAATAAAAAAATTGTGGTGTGCGGTGATTTTAACGTAGACATCTTAAAGCCGTCCTCAATTGCAAGTAGGTTTCTGAATTTGTTTAAGTCCTTCAATTTAGCAAACACCTTTTGTGAACCTACAAGAATCACTGCTACATCTAAAACTTGCCTAGACAATATTTTTAGCAATTGTAATGTACTTGATAAAGAAATAATAAATTGTATTCGTTCTGACCATAGCGGACAAATAGCTTCCCTTGAGCACCATCATGTTCCTCATCAGTGTTATATAATTTGCAGACCTCTAACTAAAAATAAATTGGAAAATTTTCATAATAATGTCACTGCCAAAACTCTTTGCTTACCTAGTAATGATAATCCCAATACTCATTATGATGATTTATTTAATTTAATTAAAGTAGAATTTGATAAAACATTTAAGCAAAGATCTATTAAATCCAAAGACTTTAAAAAGAAATTTAGTGATTGGGCAACACCAGGCATATATGTTAGCAGAAATAAGTTGTTTGAATTATATGGTCAGAAAACAATTTCAAATGATCCCGAATTTCATGAATATGTAAGAAACTATTCAAAAATGTTTAATAAAGTATGTACTTTAGCAAAAGCAAAATGTATATCTTCAATAATTCATCAGTCAGATAATAAAATAAGAGCCACTTGGAATATTATAAATAAAGAGACTGGGAAAACTAAAAATAATGACCGTGAATACTCATTAGTATCAGACAATAAAATTATTGAATCAGATGAAGGAGTGGCAACAATTTTTCAAGATTTCTTTTCTAAAATACCTATTGCAACTACCAGTAATTTAAATTCATCTCCAAAAATTGCTGTCTCCCTCTTGGAATCATGTGTTGATAAGTGCAATAATGTATTTAAATTTAGACATATCAATAGTGATACCATTCTTAAAACATTTAATTCAATAAATATAAAAAAGACTGAAGATCTCTGGGGCATTTCAACTCACATAATTAAGTCTATAATAACTACTATTGCTCCCCATCTTGCTTTTATTTTCAATAAGTGTGTTGATGAAGGGATATTTCCAGACTTAATGAAATATAGTAAAATCATCCCTCTTTTTAAATCTGGGGACAAAAGCGATCCCGCTAACTTTAGACCCATTTCCATTTTGCCAGCACTAAGCAAATTTTTTGAAAAGATCATTTATGATCAATTATTAGCACATTTTCTTATCAACAAACTACTTCACGAGAAACAATTTGGTTTTACTCGTGGTAGATGCACAACTGATGCTGGAATTGCACTTCTCAAACACGTCTTTGAAGCATGGGAGAGTAAACAAGATGCATTTGGTATATTTTGTGATCTCTCTAAAGCATTTGATTGTGTCAGTCACAGTACTTTATTAGATAAATTGGAACATTATGGTGTATCAAAAAATGCAGTAAGCCTTATGCAATCGTATCTGTCGGCGAGAACCCAAAAAGTTGTTGTAAATAAAACAGAATCCTATGAAGCACCTATTACTATGGGCGTGCCGCAGGGATCGATATTGGGTCCATTGCTTTTTCTTATTTATATTAATGACCTTCCTTACTATACTAAAAACTTATGTGAAATAGTACTGTTTGCTGATGATACTTCTTTAATTTTTAAAGTTGATAGAGGATGTAACTGCAGTGACGATGTAAACAGCACTCTTTCCAAGGTGATGCATTGGTTTACTATTAATAATCTGAAGCTTAACTCTAGTAAAACTAAATGTGTCAAATTTTCACTTCCTAATGTGAGGCAGGTTCATATGACTATACATGTAAATGGCGAAGCAGTCGAATTTGTTGACTCAACAAAATTTTTAGGTATTACTATAGACTCACGGTTGCAATGGGACCCTCTTATCGATATCCTGTCAAGCAGACTTAGCTCTGCTGCCTTTGCAGTTAAGAAAATAAGGCTTCTGACTGACATTGAAACAGCAAGATTGGTTTACTTCAGTTATTTTCATAGTATTATGACCTACGGTTTGTTGTTGTGGGGCTCAGCTGCTAATATTAATATCATATTCATCTTACAAAAAAGGGCAGTGCGCGCTATATACAACTTACGGTCTAGAGATACTCTTCGTGACCTATTTAAAGAAATTAAAATATTAGCGGTAGCTTCCCAATACATCTATGAAAATATAATGTATGTAAAGAAAAATTTAGATAGCTTTGTAAAAAATAGTAATGTTCATAAACTCAATACAAGAAACAAGAACAAACTTGCTGTTCCAAGGCGCAGACTGCATAAAACCGGAAGCTCTTTTTTGTGTAGATGTATTACCTTTTATAATAAGATACCAGAACAAGTCACAGAACTGCCCTTGGAAAAATTTAAAAATGCTGTTAAATCCAATTTAATGAGTAAAGGTTATTACACTGTTGACGATTATTTGAAGGATAAAAAGGCATGGGCATAGCTTTTGTATTGTTAATTATTACTCTAATACCTCAGTATTGATTAGAACAAGTCCGGAATTCTTTCATAGGTCTAGATAAAAGTCCTTTAATTAAACTCGAATCGTGATTTTCTTTTCTAAGTATAAAATTGTGAGAAGTATCCTACCTACTTAAAAACGTACTTCTGGCTTCCTGACTCGACGACTTAATATGGGTAGCTTTAGTATGTCATGCTCACTTCAAACATTTCTGCGGTGGTGTCGTGTGAGGCGGGTCGTTACGTTCCCTCAAATATGGTTGAGCGAAGCGATGGCTGGTTCATGCGTCATGCTCGTGAACGGGTGCTGCCAGTGGGAATGGGTCTGCTTCTGTCTGCTTGTATTAAGGGCGTCGTATAACTCGTATATAAAAGATCTGTTTTATATTGTCTGTATGTATGGCACTTCTTACTCAAAAAATATAATTCTTAATAGCTTACCTTGTTTTGATTTATTTAATTGCAATATTTTTACTTTCTATAGTCAGTAGTTTAGTGAAAGACCTATGAAAAGCTTTTGGATATAAATTTTCAATTCGATGCCTTAACATAGGTAGTCTTAGTATGTCATGCTCTCTTTAATCATTTCTGCGGTGGTGTCGTATGAGGCGGGTCGTTACGTTCCCTCAAATATGGTTGAGCGAAGAGATGGCTGGTTCATGCGTCATGTTCGGGAACTGGTGCTGCCAGTGGGAATGGGTCTGCTTCTGACTACCTATCTTAATGCATATTGAATTGTATGTTTTTCTTTTATTTTTATCCTAGACTGAATAACAAGTTCAAACTTTGAATTTAGCTTAAAATCTGTAAATTGATTAAGAAATTTGAAACTCATTTAGAAATGAGCTAATTCAATAATGTTATTTATTTGTTAATCTTTGTTAATATAAAGTCTGGAAACGATATACATATTTGTAAATATCGTTCCATCTGATTGATAAAGCTGACAAGTTTTTTGCGCCCATTTTTCTTGTCAGTTAAAAGACGTCATAATGGGTAAAAGAATTGACGATTTAAAAATGCTTATTATGTGAGCTTATTTAAATAAAATATATTTCACTTTCACTTTCACTTTCACATGGAACTGAAAATGAAAAAAAAAATCCTCAAACCTATACGTGCGGGGTGTCTATAGATAGGTCTTTAAAAATGATATTGAGGTTTCTCAAACTTTTTTCTCTCAAAGTCAACCGTTTGAAAGATATGCACTGCCAAAGTGGTAAAATGTGTGTCCCTCCCCCTTTCACTTTTAAAATAAGAAAGTGAAAAATAAAAAAAAAATATGTGATGTAGATCTTGATAAACACTTTCAACGAAAATTGGTTTGAACAAGATATATTTAGCAGTTTTAGAGATATAGCACATTTTCCAAAATTTTTACAAACACTATGAAAAACAAAGTTATTTATGGAGATAAAAAATTAGAGTGGTATTAAATAAGGTATGGTATAATATGGTAACTACGGAACCTTACTGCACGTGGCGCGACACGCACTTGGCCGGTTTTTAATAAGTCTCGCAAGCGAGCTACAGAAACTGAATCTTGCTGAAAATTATAAAACTTAAATATTCACAGCGAAACTCTTGCTGTAATTATTTTTTGCCCTATCTTTTACTTTTATGCAAAGTAAATAAATGAATAAATTTTTGGATTTTCGACATTCACAATGCTATTTTTATATTAAGATAATAATTATATTAGAAAAAATACTAAAAAAAATTAGTCACCCGAAGCGGCTCAGTCCCGCTCGTCCAGGGAAAATATTTTTTTAAAGATTATGTGTTAACATCGGGTGCCAAATCGAATCAAATCCCACATCCCATTTGATATTCACGGGGATTGAAACCGACAAATCCCTACTTATGATCGTTTTTCTGGGTTGTTGATTCTGAAATGTGTGCGGAACTGCAGATCCATTCCACTTCGGTGTAAAACGCATAAGTTTGTCGTATGAATCGTATTTTTAGCGGTGAAGTTTCTGAATTTATTTAAATAATTTTATCTGTCACAAATTTTTTGTTAGAAGTTTTGCGGGTTCAGTCCTGGAAAAGTTAGTTTTGCTATCGGAACAATAATGATGTTATTGAATTTTGAGATTTTAAGCATGATCACAATACTATTTTTAAATTAACATAAATTATATAATAGAAAAAATACAAAAAAAATCTACTCACCCGTAGCATCTCAGGCGGGATTCGAGCCCCCTTGCACTGAGAAAAATTTCCTCTGCCGCACTACGTAAAATAAGGATAAAAATCGACCACTATGACGTGTGTAACCCGCTACATTACGCGTAAGTAGTCAGTCATACGTAGTCGGCATACTGACGCTCATCATGGGGCGGGTTACGTAATTTACGAGTGGTCGATTTTTGTACGTACGTACGTAGCCCGACATCCGGCTACGTACATACGTAGTGCGCAAGTCGCACTGAATACTCCTGAAACTACGACTGCGGCTTACGTACGTTACTGTAGCGGGCACAGTAAATAATGGTGAGCTATACGTGTGCACCGAGGCGGCATACGTACAATACTGTGGCAGACACAGTAAAGCACGGTGAGCCGTACGTGTGTACCACGGCGGCATACGTTCGATACTGCAGCGGGCACAGTAAATAATGGTGAGCTATACGTGTGCACCGCGGCGGCATACGTACAATACTGTGGCAGACACAGTAAAGCACGGTGAGCCGTACGTGTGTACCACGGCGGCATACGTTCGATACTGCAGCGGGCACAGTAAATAATGGTGAGCCATACGTGTGCACCGCGGCGGCATACGTACGATACTGTAGCGGGCTCAGTAAAGCACGGTGAGCCGTACGTGTGTACCACGGCGACATACGTACGATACTGTAGCGGGCACAGTAAATAATGGTGAGCCATACGTGTGCACCGCGGCGGCATACGTACGATACTGTGGCAGACACAGTAAAGCACGGTGAGCCGTACGTGTGTACCGCGACGGCATACGTATGATACTGTAGCGGGCACAGTAAATAATGGTGAGCCATACGTGTGCACCGCGGTGGCATACGTACGATACTGTGGCAGACACAGTAAAGCACGGTGAGCCGTACGTGTGTACCGCGACGGCATATGTACGATACTGTAGCCGGCACAGTAAATAATGGTGAGCCATACGTGTGCACCGCGGCGGCATACGTACGATACTGTGGCAGACAAAGTAAAGCACGGTGAGCCGTACGTG
The DNA here is from genome assembly GCA_928269145.1 of Agriphila tristella. NCBI lineage: Eukaryota > Metazoa > Arthropoda > Insecta > Lepidoptera > Crambidae > Agriphila > Agriphila tristella. The sequence goes on from OV743445.1 coordinate 23,384,952, forward strand.
TGTACCGCGACGGCATACGTATGATACTGTAGCGGGCACAGTAGATAATGGTGAGCCATACGTGTGCACCGCGGCGGCATACGTACGATACTGTGGCAGACACAGTAAAGCACGGTGAGCCGTACGTGTGTACCGCGACGGCATACGTATGATACTGTAGCGGGCACAGTAAATAATGGTGAGCCATACGTGTGCACCGCGGTGGCATACGTACGATACTGTGGCAGACACAGTAAAGCACGGTGAGTCGTACGTGTGTACCGCGACGGCATATGTACGATACTGTAGCCGGCACAGTAAATAATGGTGAGCCATACGTGTGCACCGCGGCGGCATACGTACGATACTGTGACAGACACAGTAAAGCACGGTGAGCCGTACGTGTGTACCACGGCGACAACCGTACGATACTGTAGCGGGCACAGTAAATAATGGTGAGCCATACGTGTGCACCGCGGCGGCATACGTATGATACTGTGGCGGGCACAGTAAATCATGGTGCACCATACGTGTGCACCATGGTGGCATACGTATGATACTGTAGCGGGCACAGTCAAGCATGGTGAGCCATACGTTTGCACCACGGCGGCATACGTATGATACTGTAGCGGGCACAGTAAATAATGGTGAGCCATACGTGTGCACCGCGGTGGGATACGTACGATACTGTGGCAGACACAGTAAAGCACGGTGAGCCGTACGTGTGTACCGCGACGGCATATGTACGATACTGTAGCCGGCACAGTAAATAATGGTGAGCCATACGTGTGCACTGCGGCGGCATACGTACGATACTGTGGCAGACACAGTAAAGCGCGGTGAGCCGTACGTGTGTACCGCCACGGCATACGTATGATACTGTAGCGGGCACAGTAAATAGTGGTGAGCCATACGTGTGCACCGCGGCGGCATACGTACGATACTGTGGCGGGCACAGTAAATCATGGTGCACCATACGTGTGCACCATGGTGGCATCACCATGGTGGCATACGTATGATACTGTAGCGGGTACAGTCAAGCATGGTGAGCCATACGTTTGCACCACGGCGGCATACTTACGATACTATGGCGGACACAGTCAATCATGGTGCGCCATACGTGTGCACCATGGCGGCATAGGTAGGATACTGTGGCAGGCACAGTAAAGCATGATGTGCCAGACGTATTAACTGTCGTAGTAGAGGTAAGGTACCGTTGCCGGTACAGTAAGACATGATGAACCGTGCGTATATACTACGGCAGCATACGTACGATACTGGTGCGGGAACAGTAAAGCACGGTGAACCATACTTATGTAACACGCCAGCGTACGTACGATACTGCTGCGGGTATAGTAAGACATGGTGCACTATACGTGTTACGTATGGCACACCATGCCTTACGATACTCGCACCTGTATTTTCCTTATGCTGGCATGGTACATACAAAGGTGTTCAGATAATTAGTATGAATATTAACCAAAGTCAATGAAATTTTGTAGACACGATCGAGAAACTAATATCTATAGTTTATTCCATTTTCGTAAAAATGTATAGTTTAAATATTGCAGGGAGTTTTTAATGAAAATATGAAAACCCCCTGTAATATTTAAACTATAAATTTTTACGAAAATGTATTAAACCACAGACCTAGGTATTACTTTCTAGACCATGTCTACAAAATTTAATTGACTTTGATTGGTTAATATTCAAAATAATTATCTGAACACCTATGTATGTACGGCCAGCGTCATAAATATATATACGTTAACAAGAGCTCAAAAATATCTACACACCTCTATGTCACTGACAATAAGGTTTGTGTTTACATATTTTGACTCAATGGCTGTATATATGTATATAAATGACACTGACTGTACCATGCCAACATAAGGAAAATACAGGTGCAATTATCGTAAGGCATAGAGTGCAATACGTAACACGTAGTGCAATAGTGCATCATGCCTTATACCCGCAGCAGTATCGCATGTACTCGGGCGTGAGTCTAATTAGACACACTTGATTTTTAAGTTTCCGTTTTTCCTTTTTTTGAGGCACGGAACCCTAAAAATCAAGTATGTCTAATAGCCGTCTATCTATGTACATACGTATGGTGAATGGTATGGTGCCTTATTGTCCCACACTAGTATCATACCTTCTATTTGTCTTCTCAGCATATATATTTGTCCACTGCTGGAGATATGCTTATCCCATGGTTTTTCTATGTCGTCCTTGTTGCGGCGTATCTGGTTGAGGTAGGCCCTGACATCTTAGGAATGGCGGTCTGCCCACGCTTCGACTTCCCGTTCATACCTCTACTATAACAGTTAATAAGTTTTATACAACATTATGCTTCTTTGTAGTATAACCTGCACTGATTACATAGATATCTACTTATAAATATTGGTGCGGGTACGATAAAGAATGATGTATCATTTTAAAGCTGACCAGATGTTTTAAAAACCCGCATGCGGCATTTTTCACATTTAATTTCTTTTACTGGCAATAGTTACGTATAAATAAATCACAAAGGTCGCGTCCTCATTGCAGGGTTTTTTTAAACTCTGGTCAAGCTTTATCTACTTTTGTTGAACTTGTACGATATTAGTGCGGCTATTATTATTATTATTATGCAAAATAATTTTATAGCAAACTTAACAGCTGCACCGATATAGCACCAAAGTCCAGACCTGTAAGCGAAAAGCATATAATAATTGGTAATTTAGATAAAATCATACTTCACGATACATATACATTTAGTCAGCCATGATACAACATTTTTTATTTTTTAACTTTTACAAGGTTATTAACAGAAGAAATTCCGTTCTCAAACCCTGTACAAGTTTTATAGCTTTAAATGCTTAAAAGGAAAAAGACATAAAAGATTCATATTATTTATTTTCAATCGTGAAATTGAGACATACAAAAAAAACACAAGCTTAATTGATTATACTATTTTAAAATTACATAGTCGTCAACTTGGCGTATTCGCTAAACATAATAAAAGCTTCATATTATTTATTTTCAATCGTAAAACTGAGACATAACAAACCACAACAAGCTTAATTAATCATACTATTCTAGAATTACATGGTCGTCAACTATGAACGATGAATTTCACTGTCTGTCGGTTGTTGACAGGCATCCACCATTGCAAGATTTTAAGGCCTACTTAAATCTGACAGGGTATCCTGTACCGGTGGCGATACCGGTGGCGGTAACGCGCTGTTCAAAGGTGTTCCGCAACTGCTGCCGGTAATGCCATACAAAATACCGGTCGGGATATCGGTCGGGTATACCACTACCGCCATCCCTTTCGTCGCAGAATGTCCCTTTCGCAAAATGTCCCTTACGCAAAACGTCCCTTTCGCAGAATGTCCCCTTGGTATCAAATAAATATCACTCGTACCAAATTTCCATTTTGTTCGAAATGTTCTATGAAAGTCAAAAATATACTAACTGCTTGGGAGAATTTTTAAGCTACTGACAACACTAAATTGTAATAATCATCAGATAGGAAGGTACTTATGAAAATATTTTTTATTGTTTCTGTCAGCGAATATTGCGAATAAATCTTGTATGGTTGCAATTACATGTACCTAGTGTTTAAAGTAAAAATATGTTTTAATGTGTGACGAATTTTATTGTAAGATAAGTTGAATTAAAGATATGCGTATTTACTTAGAAAACCTGTTTTTTTTAAACATAATGAACATATTTACTAGTTTTATATGATTAATAATATACATAATGACCTACATATTTGACTTTCATTTTTTCATTTTCATAGAAAATTTTGAACAAAATGGCAATTTGGCGAGAGTGTGATATGATATTTTAGCTACAAGAGGGACATTCTGCGAAAGGGATATTCTGCGAAAGGGACATTTTGCGAGAGACGATTTGCGAATGGGACATTTTGCGAAAGAAATATTTTGCGAAAGGGACAATCTGCGACCAGGGGACATTTTGCGAAAAGGACATTCTGCGACGGAGCCCCGCCACTGGTACAAGATACCGGTCAGGTTTGAGTAGGCCTTTACAATACGTAATACGGGAAGGACGAGAGGATTGGCGATTAGATATTTATCAAAAATAAGGGCGTCAGTAGAAATCCTATCTTATATAGATTTCGTCTGAGTGTAACCTAACTTAAAGCTCGTTCGCATACGAACGCTTATACTTACGCATAAACCTAACTATGTAGTTGCGGAACCTATGTCGCAAGGCCCGACTTTATACTGATATAACCGGTATTTTACAAAAAAAAATGTGGGGATCGCCCCGTTTCGGTAGCGATCCGAGAGCCACCTTTTGGCAGTAGGGGCGGTGCTCCCCTACCCCAGGGCCTAGGTGAAGGTTAAACATCAGTACCGAGTTTCGATATTTCTACTTTTAAGAAATTTGACTGATTTTAAAAATAAATGACACAATACGATGAAAGAATACAAACAACAAATGAAACTCAGTACTGATGTTTAACCTGAAGTTAAGTTAAAGAAACAAATTGGTGGTGGGCCCGTATTCACGCTTTTGTAAAACGGTAAGTTACGGGTAAGTAAGATGTGTATACTGTATCACCTGCGGGCAACAGATCCACACAGGTGGGTGTGTTTGTGAATTTTTGCACGTGTTGTATGTGTTATAGTCAAACCCCGAAGTCCCGGCGCTCTTAGGTTTGCCTAGTCAAAACTCAGGTTCGACAAGAAGGCTTAGTCAAAGTCCAAAACTAATAGCGTGTTTCGACCTTTGCCTAACGCATTTATGTCCAAACCTAGGAGAGACTAACTTAGAAAGTCAAACGCCGAAACGCAATTTGATCAAGTCAGGGTTTGGCCAGTCAGACTTAAATTAGGTACAGAGTTTGTTTTTTTTGTATTTAAATGTATGAAAGATACATTCTTTAGAGTGAAAATTTAATTAAATTAACAATCTTCCTGTGAAACAATGATTTCTGTTGTCTGTTAAAAAAATAACCACGAAATTTAAGACGATCGCTCCGCTCTGCGAAATTTCCAACCTGCATGCAGGACCACGTGACCTGACCTGCAGGAGTAAGACAGTTTTGATTAAATGTAACATCGGAAATGAATGATTTTTTTCATACATATTTAGTTTTTTTAACAGACAACAGAAATTTTTGTTTCACCGGAAGATTGTTGATTTAGTTAAATTTTCAGTCTAAAGAACGTATTTTTTATACATATAACCCATTCTGTCCCTAATTTAAGTCTGACTGGTCAAACCCCGATTTGATCGTATTGAGTTTCGGCGTTTGACTATCCTAGTTGGTCTCCCCTAGGATTATTCATATTTTTTTTGCCAATGGCCGAAACACGCTTTAGTTTTGGACTTTGACTAATAAGGTTTCTGGTCAAACCTAAGGTTTGACTAGGCAAACCTAGGAGTGCCGGGACTTCGGGGCTTGACTACATATGCATGTAAGTGTGTGATTAATTAGGTACAACAATAGACAGTCCATTATCAACATTAACAATGTCTCAGATCTCAGTTATTTGTAGCGCGAGCCGGAGGTGGGAAAGTCAGAGCAACCTAGGATTCCCGACCAAAGAATCACTAGTAAGGGTACCTTGGCGTCAATGGAGTCCGCGTGGTCGTCGCTGGAAACCAATGCGTCTAGGCCTACGGTAAACTTAACTTAAAGCTCGTTCATGTGAACGAGTATGTACGAACGCATAAACCTATCTAGTTGCGGAACCTATGTCGCAAGGCCCGACTTTATACTGATATAACCGGTATTCTACAAAAAAAATATATAAAATGTGGAGATCGCCCCGTTTCGGTAGCGATCCGAGAGCCACCTTTTGGCAGTAGGGGCGGTGCTCCCCTACCCCAGGGCCTAGGTGAAGGTTAAACATCAGTACCGAGTTTCGATATTTCTACTTTTAAGAAATTTGACTGATTTTAAAAGCATAAATGACACAATACGATGAAATAATACAAACAACAAATGAAACTCAGTACTGATGTTTAATCTGAAGTTAAGTTAAAGAAACAAATTGGTGGTGGGCCCGTATTCACGCTTTTGTAAAACGGTAAGTTACGGGTAAGTAAGATGTGTATACTGTATCACCTGCGGGCAACAGATCCACACAGGTGGGTGTGTTTGTGAATTTTTGCACGTGTTGTATGTATTATAGTCAAACCCCGAAGTCCCGGCGCTCTTAGGTTTGCCTAGTCAAACCTCAGGTTTGACAAGAAGGCTTAGTCAAAGTCCAAAACTAATAGCGTTTTTCGACCTTTGCCTAACGCATTTATGTCCAAACCTAGGAGAGACTAACTTAGAAAGTCAAACGTCGAAACGCAATTTGATCAAATCAGGGTTTGGCCAGTCAGACTTAAATTAGGTACAGAGTTTGTTTTTTTGTATTTAAATGTATGAAAGACACATTCTTTAGAGTGAAAATTAAATTAAGTTAACAATCTTCCAGTGAAACAAAGCTTTCTGTTGTCTGTTATAAAAATAACCACGAAATTTAAGACGATCGCTACGCTCTGCGAAATTTCCAACCTGCATGCAGGACCACGTGACCTGACCTGCAGGAGTAAGGCAGTTTTGACTAAATGTAACATCGGAATTGAAAGATGTTTTTCATACATATTTAGTTTTTTTAACAGACAACAGAAATTTTTGTTTCACCGGAAGATTGCTGATTTAGTTAAATTTTCTCTCTATAGAACGTATTTTTTATACATATAACTCATTCTGTCCCTAATTTAGGTCCTGATCAAACCCCGATTTGATCGTATTGAGTTTCGGCGTTTGACTAACCAAGTTGGTCTCCTTTGTTCGCAAAATATTACATTCGCAAAATATTATATTCTCAAAATATTATAAATACAATCAAACACAAACAAAATAGAGTAGGTACCTAAGTGTTTTTGTTTAATTTCTTTACTTCCTAATACGTCACCAAAGTACCAGAATCATATAAATATGGCATGGGTTAAGTTCTGTAAATAACATTTTGATATTTTTAAATTATGTGTTAAAATAAAATATAGAATTTAACCTTTTCCATATTTATGTGGTCCTGGTACTTTGGTGACGTATTACAAAGGAAAAAAAAAGTGAGGAAGGGAAGAAAATTATAGAAGTTGATGCATTACGGAAAAAAGAAAAAAAACGAAAAGTGATTGAAGATTGTAGAAATAAACATTCGCCATATTTATGTGACCCTAGTACTTTGGTGACATACAAATAAAAATATATAATTTAGGGAACGTACCCATACTACGTGACCCATTTTACAATTTTTGAGCCCCCTCCCCCCCCCCTTAGTGACCACCCGTAGTATATTCCAAGACCCCCTCCTCCCCCTTGGTTTTCACGTACTATTTCATAGATAATGGTTTTACCTTATTTTTAACAGAAAGCTACAAAAATTTTGCTCATTTTTGTCTTTTTATTAGTAAGGCGCTTGCCACAAATACCAAGAGTGTGTACTTTATTTTTACATACAATTTACAAGTGAAAAAATGTATCAAGATGAAAAAACGTGACAAAGCATAGGCCCCTTCCCCCCCCCCCCCCGTGACCAAGCGTGGTATTTTAAAGACCCCCCCCCCCTTAACGAGTCACGTAGTATGGGTACGTTCCCTTATATATGTTACGGCTAATACCCGAAGTGCGGCTAAACCTAGTTCTAGCCGGCTAAAACTAGGTGTAGCCGATAGCTGTTGGCTAAAACTAGGTGTAACCGATCTGCTTTACTCCTGTAGGTCCCGGGTTAGGTTAGAAATTTAAGGCGAGCGCGAAGCGCAGCGTAGCGTGAGCCTTAAATTTCGAGGTTATTTTTTTTAACAGACAACAGAAAAAACTTTCTTTATATCCCATGCTGCACCTAGTTTTAGCCGGCTACACCTAGTATTAGCCGCGAGCAAATCGGCTACACCTAGTTTTAGCCAACAGCTAGCGGCTACACCTAGTTTTAGCCGCACTTCGGGTATTAGCCGTAACATATACATAAAATATATATAAAAAAATAAAAAAGTGATTGAAAATAATATTTCTCCATATCTACTAAAATCTGGCATTTGCAGAAGCAGAAACTACTTTGACTGTGATTGTACAAAGTATAATATTTTGCGAATGTAATATTTTGCGAACTAAGGATAAGGCTTCTTGTCAAACCTGAGGTCTGACTAGGCAAACCTAGGAGCGCCGGGACTTCGGGGTTAGACTACATATGCATGTAAGTGTGTGATGAGAGAAAAATAAACAAAGACTGTTGGTGCTAATATGATGGGAAGTGTACGTAAGTGTACGAAACCCAAGGGTACGTATGTCGTATGTGATGTGTAATGGTTCGTTGTTATTCTAAAGTCCATCGAACAGTGACATAAAGTTTTAAATTTGACATTATAGTAATTGTAGCCGGTACAGGTGAAACAAGGGTATTATAATTATGTAATTGGTAATCGTTGGTTCTCTGCACTTGATACGCATAGTAATGCTGATTAAAATCTATACACTCTAATGAAACAGACTCAAATATAACTTCATCATTGTCAAGTAAATAAATATTTTTTATTTCACCAAACTTTGGTAAGCCTGAAGATTCTGAAATATCTAGAATTATAATTGACGACAGCTCAAATCGGACACCATACAGTTTCACCCACGATAATGAGTACCAACAATTATTATCGATTATACCTCGAGAATGAAAGTTTAGTCTTACATTTTCAATTTGCGCTTCTGTCATATTTGCCTTTTTGCCATAAGAGATCGTCTTAAAAGTTTCATTTTTAAGAAAAGTATCGTTTAAAATTAATTGATGCTTAATAGCTATTGTTTTACAAACATTTACTCTGTTGTGCGATGCTCTGGCCACAAATTTTGATATACGATGCTTGGCTTCAAACCTCATCGTCCAGATTTGGGTAAGTGGGCCAAATTTTTTTAACATTTCTGGATAATGTGTAAGAAAATGAAACTTTGGCTTTAAGTCTGTTTCAGCAAATTGACGATAGAGCTCGTTTAATTCAGCTACTGAAAATTTTACTTGATCAATAGTGTTTTCATGGACTCTATGACTCAAAAGTTTATCCAACAATTGTCTTAATTTGATGTATAAGAACCAAACTTCGTTTTCATCTGGGACATTATGTCCGACAATTAGTCCAAAATATCGAACAAGAGTAAGCATTTCAGAAGCCGAACATTTTAATTTTAATGTTGAGCCTTCTTTTGCTACAGAATTGCATGGTGTCGAAGCAGAATCAGGTCCATAATTAAAATATCGTATTCTTGATTTCAAACTGTCAAAAGAAATTAGAGTCTGAGTGCATACTAGATTTTGTATCACAAATGACATTACATATCGACAAGCACCCTCGAGATAGTCATGTAAAACATCTACGGCGACGTTTTGAAATAAGTCAAACCCATCTAAAGCAAGCCACGAGCATTTTTCTTTAAGACCAGTCATATAAATGTCATTTAAATGTAAATCATTTTCATAATTGACATTGTTTCTCAACAACGTGTCATCTTCATAAAGCAGTGTTTTTATTTGTTCTTTATTAGCAGTACAAATTCTACATGGCCGATTTGCAGAAAAACTTTCAACAAAACCTAACATAGCATTCAATCCTAAATTATCTCCGGTCACAGCTGCAACATAAAACTTTATTTTGCCGGTGTACACATCAGTTTCAACATGAATACCATTGATCTTTAAATCATTAAGAACATCAAAAACTTTTTGAAAAATTATGTTGTTTCCAAAGCTTGTTCTGTCTGATGAGTGAAAAAGAGCCAATAATAAAATATTTTGCAAAAGCGACACGTAGTGAGGTGGAAGACATGGTACTGAAGCATAAATAGCTCCAAGTTTATGAACCCCAGCGTGGCTTCCTAAGGGATTGCCTATTTCAAAATCGTCAAAGTAGATTATTAATGGTAAAATCATTGCATCATGCTCTACAGAACTTTCTGTCATTTTTTTCCATACTGAACCCTGAACAATATTCTCAATACCGAAAGAGTCATTTTGTACTATGTCCAAATATTCAAGAGTGTCCTTCATGAAATTTTTTGATGAAAAAATTCGTTTTAAATTTTCTTTTAACGGAATCACCTGCATTGTACAATTTACTTGTACTAATAATGAACCAGCCGCTGTTTTTTTAGCCTCGTTACGTTGACCCACAACCACTTCAAGGGGCTCAGAATAAGTTCCTATTTTATTAAAATATTTTAAACGTTTGTGTTCCGAATCTAAATTCTCAAAAGCATCGCTGAACGCGCTAAATATTTTTTTGAAAGCATTTTTAACATGAACATTATTTTGATCTGGTGGTACCATATCATTCAACTGTCGCTCTATAATGCATTGTGATTTAGAATGAAATAATTGAAGATTTTCTACAAGAACTTGTACGGCTTTACGCGGTATTATCGGGTTAGCATATAGAGTGGAGACAAAACATGCAGCATGGTGACCAAGAGAGGTTTCATCTCTTTGAGTTGGTAGAGATTCCATCGTATTTGCTGTTTTGTAAGTTTCTTTGCTTGACATTGAAGGTAAATTTGAGATATTGGCTTCTGTATCTGTATCGATCGGTTTGTTACTATTTGGATGACGCAAGGTTGACAATAATGACTGGTGGTCTCTAACTAAGTGCTTTTTGAAAGATGCAGAGGAAATATAATGACGATAACACCCTTGTTCACCACACCGAAATCCCGAAAATCCTACCGTTAATTTACAGAAAGTTCGCACATGAGTAATAAGTAAATTCGGAGACGCACTGGCTTTTTTGCAATAGTAACAGGTAAACATTTTTAAAGTATTAACTCTAGATCAGTTAAAAGAGTATTCACAGCCTGCGTGGGCCTGTCAAATTTAGTTTTAATATCGTAGAAACCCAATTGAATAAAAAGCCATATGTCTCCAGCTTCTTCCGGGTAACAAGCTCCTATCGATTGAAATATTTTAAATGCACAGTCTACTGCTGTTACTAATTTGTTGAAACTATAAAATGTGTCATTTATTACTACATATGCTACTTTTACCTCAGTAACGGTAGGGCCAACAAAAATAACGTAGGGTTGAACTGTGCGGCCTAGCCTCTGCAGGTTCTCCTTTTTTTGAATGATCTTGTTGGTAACGTCGGCTTCAGAAGCAGCTTGCGTTATATAGCCGTCGCAGACCTCTGCTCTAGATGGCTTCCACGCTGGCTTTCCTTTTATTTTCCGTGCAGGTGAAATGTTGATGACATAAGCCAGCAACATCAAAGCAACATTGCTAGATGTCTCTGGTTCATCTTCTGTATTCAAAGAAAAAAAAGTTTCGGTTAATTTTTGAGACTTAATTTTATGAAGGTTTTAGCCTTCAACTATGGACGTCATTTTTTCAATACACTAATATGGTCGTGGAGTCTCTGATCTGAGATCCTTGTATTTCATGACTGTAGTTCTCATGATGTTTTTAAAGAAATAGTACATTACATCCAAGAACGGGTAGCTAGCGATTGCATTGTCGAGGATGGTTTGAAATACTTCCCGCACGAAGTAAGTATTGAATTTCATTTCCGCACTGTATTTCAAATTTAGAATGTGATGAACCAGACCCAGATTAGTTAAAGGTTAATAATAAGAACTAAGATCCTTAGGGGAGGCCTATACCCAGCAGTGGGTGTCGTGTGGCTGATATGATGAATAAGAACTAATATTTGAGCAAAACTTCTTACCGTCAATCAGTGCAATTATATTTGCTATTTTTGATCTCGTATCTTGGTCCCTAATTTTTCGTAATTTTAATGAAGCATATTTTATAATTTCTTCATTTTTGAGGGTGATAGAGGAAAATAATTTATTTTCCTTTCCCGGATACAGTTGACTGAAATCGTTCATTAGCTGAAAAAAAGAATACAATAAATGTACGCTATGTTATTTCCACTGGTTAGAAAGGTCTGGATCGCTACGTCCAGAGCTTGGGTTGTTCGTTTGACTCTTTTAGTGCCTTTGTAATTCAGACACTTGTCTTATAAGAAATAAACAAACTTTTGTCATTTATAATCATATCATTGCGTACGTTTTTATAGAAAAACCAGAAGGATTATGTAAAAAAATAAGGCTACGGTATAATTATGCTTACCAAGGTATAGCCTTGTGATTGTTTTAAGGCTGGGAAATCCTTGAAGTAATCCGCTATATCACCTTTTCCACATTGGATGCGATTTAGGCGGTGATCTGCAGTTTCTGCCCACTTTTCTTCAACAGACTTCCATGGATCGACATTGTTTTTCAGCCATAGTAACGATTCTTCATGTACAATACCTGTCATTCATTTATATGTGTATGGTGGGATAAGTTAATTAGAAGAAGGGCATCATAGTACGTACAGTCGCCCGTGGCACATTTAAATCACAAAAAAGTGACTAGCGATTATTTGCTTACCACTTTCCAGAGATTCCAGGCTATAAATGTCATCATCTGTAATAGTTGGCGTGGATCTGAGCGATGATCTGGACGACTTTGAGGATGAACGGCTAGTTCCCGGCAACTGTCCGCCTTCTCGCAACTTTCTCCTTCGAGCTATATAGCTTTCGTACAGCTTTCCGGACGCATTTTTTTTAGCTAATTTATTTGTAGCTGATAAATATGCAGAATAATACACCACAACGCGTTCCTTGTGGAATATTTCCACAATTTCGGTAGCTAATTTATAAAATTCTTCACTGGAAATTTTCTTTGCACAATTTTTCTCTAGTTTGTGGTGTATTAGCAGCTGGCTCAATTTCCGTCGGGAACCCTCCGTCAGTAAGCCTCCTTTTCCCTCTTTGAGTATTGCTCTGCCGTCTAAACTATCCTGTATGATGTTAAACACAAACACTATTAATACCAACTTTTTAAAGTTATTGAACAAATTAATAAATTAATGAGTAAATGGTCCAGTCGGAGTATAGCATTCGGGGCTCTGTAAGCAGTAATATAACCCAAAAAATATTAGAATTGTAAAAAAATATTTTTTCGATGACCGATGATCCTTCCGGACGACTTCGTAATTTTCTTAAACTTGACACTTTCCTATCTTGTCTTATTTTTAACTAGGCTTTTTCTAATTTGGTTTCTTTCTTAAACTTGTCTGGATGACTTCGTCATTTTAACACGTTTTTATTAGGTTGCTTTCTCGTTTGTTAGTTTGTTTGATTGGTTGTTTGTTTGTTTGTCCACAAAGTTTGCGAACGAAGTTCGATCCACTACCAGTACCATAAGGTAGGTAGGGTAGGGCATGCGAAATGTTATATTCAGAATACACGAAAAGTACCAGGGCAACATAACTTACGAGGAGTTATTTTGATTTCATGCCGCGAAGATTTCTTTTAGCTCTTTAATCTATCAAAAATATAAATCGAAATAACTCCTTTTAAGTTATGTTGCCCTGGTACTTTTGACTGAATTTTATTTATTTTGTTTTATATCAAAACATTATTTTGTAAATAATGGTCCGTAGTTCACCTAGGTGAAATGATCCGGTGGACCACGGCTAAGAAGAGAGGAAAAACAGCGAAAGAGACAGAGTCGAGTTAAGAATGAGCCGAGTTAGAAAATTGTAGAAAGAGCCGAGTTAAAAATAAGACGAGTTAGGAAAGTGTCAATATTACAAAAGAGACCAACTAAGAAAGAGCCAAGTTAAAAATAAGACGAGTTAGGAAAGTGTCAAGTTTAAGAAAGAGATCAACTTAGAAAGAGCCGAGTTAATAATGAGACAAGTTTGGAAACTGTCAAGTTTAAGAAAATGACAAAGTCGTCCTGAGGGCCGATGATACCTCCTTTTTTTGCTCTTATTCAATTAATGATACCCGTAGAAACAATTTAGGCTTTTTACACTTTTTTCGTAAAATGTATATTTTTCGAGTAATTTTAACTATAAAGATTTTTTTACTTTTTTTAATAATTAATAATGAAATATGACGTATCCCCGACTCACAAGTCGGGGATAAGTCATGCCCATGACCATAAGAATAAAAAGTTTATTTAATTTTATTCTTATGCCATGACATAAATTGATGGGGACAATGATCGAAAATTGATACAACTCACTGAATATGCATTTAACAAAAACAGTTTACAAGTTTAAACATGTTCCTATATATGCCCTAAATCGAATAAGACCAAAAACAGTCATCGGTCACCGATTTAAAAAAAAACTAAGTCTTTTTTTCCCATAGCGCCCCAAAGGCAACACTCCAACTGATTCCGACGAATTGAGAACGTCCTCCTTTTTAATGTCGGTTAAATGCCGCGCAGTTATTGAGTTAAGCTAGCTAATGATAAATACTGAATACTATTGAATACTAAATATACAGGGTGGTCCAGACAGTGACGTCAAAGAATTTTTTTTAGATTACTCACACCTGGGTGTATTTGCGAACAAAGGTCCGAAAATACCCTATGTATGTTCTGCGATTTTTCGTAGTTTCGAAGTAATGATTTTTTAAATGTTTTTGCGAATTTTCTACCGGACTGAACAAAAAAATTCATAACTCCTTTTATATTAAGAACTTTTTGAATTTTCCTTTTGCAGCATATTTGTCTTGAAACATTCTTCCATACGTAAAATAATCAACTACACGACATCTAGATAAGTTCCTGAAAAAAGGGTCGTAAGTGAAAATTTTTGGTTTTACTTCGACGAAGTAACATTTTAACAATTCTTTTAAAAATACAAAATGGATATTTCATCAATTCAAACTGATTTTAAAAACTTAAGTGGCTTCTTAGCTTAGCAAATAAAACAAAAACCGGCCAAGTGCGAGTCAGACTCGCCTAAAGTAAAACCAAAATTTTTTCACTTTCGACCCTTTTTTCAGGAACTTATCTGGATGTTATGTAATTGATTATTTTATGTGTCGAAGAGTGTTTTAAGACAATTATGTTGCAAAAATAAAACCCAAAAAAAATTAATATGAAAGGAGTTATGAATTTTTTTGGTCCGTCCGGTAGAAAATTCGCAAAAACACATTTAAAAAATCATAACTTCTAAACTAAGAAAAATCGCGGAACATACATAGGGTATTTTTAGATGCACCCAGGTGTGAATAATCTAAAAAAAATCTTGGACGACACTATCTGGATCACCCAGTATACTACTTAGTAATGCAGGCCATACACGAGGTAATCGCGGACAAACATACATATTATACAGGTCAAACTGAGAACCTCCTTTTTTGAAGTCGGTTAAAATACTTAAAACCTTCTCTCAAATGCAACAAATACTTTTCTGAAAACCGCGTTAAAATCAGTTTAGCCAAACGTGAGATAATCGCAGATACAGGTCAAACTGAGAAGCTACTTTTTTTTAATTGGTTATTAAGATAAAATAAAGAAAAAGGTTTAAAGAAAACGTAGCGTTGCAAGAGTTAGAAAGACTAAGAAACCTATAATTTTAATGCTCTGATCAAATCATTCAAACCGTTCTCGGGATGAATGGGAACAGATAACTAAAGCGCTTCCTAGCGGTTAAACATCGTAACATCTATCTAAGAAATATCGCTGATAGCCTACAAACCTATTACAGAAAACCGCATCGAAATCGGCCCAGTAGTTTCAGGGATTATCATAGTACCCTAAAAATCGCATCTAAATCAGTCAAACCGTACGGAAAATGATTACTGCCGCCCTCTAGCGGCGATACACCATAACACCAAGAACCATCGCCGACGCACTACAAACCTGTTACAGAAAACCGCATCTAAATCGGTCAAATCGCTCTGGAGATAAATGGGAAAATGATAACTGCAGCGCCCTCTAGCGGCTTAATACCAAAACACCTATCTGAGAATCATTGCCGATAACCTACAAACCCATTACAGAAGTAAACCGCATCGAAATCAGTTGCGTAGTTTTTGAGAACTTTTAAAGTGCGACTTATCTGGCTACTGCAGCGCCCCCTGGTGATCTACCACAATATAACATGTCTAAGAACCTGCTCTGAAATGAAACCTTTTGAATGCAAAAAACCGCATCGTAATCGGCTCAGTAGTTTCCGAGGAAAATGGTAATAGACAAACATGACTTATCTGGTTGCTGCAGCGCCCCCTGGTGGTCTACCACCATGAAACATGTCTAAGAACCTGCTCTGAAATGAAACCTTTTGAATGTAAAAAACCGCATCGTAATTATCCCAGTAGGTCCAGGGATTATCAAAGTACCCTAAAACTCGCATCTAAATCAGTCAAACCGTATCGAAAATTATTACTGCCACCCTCTAGCGGCTATACACCATAACACCAAGAACCATCGCCGACACACTACAAACCTATTACAGAAAACCGCATCTAAATCGGTCAAATCGCTCTGGAGATAAATGGGAAAATGATAACTGCAGCGCCCCCTAGCGGTTCAACACCATAAAACTAAAAGCCATCGCCGACACACTACAAACCTATTTCTATTACAGAAAACCGCATCTTAATCAGTCAAATCGCTCTGAAGATAAATAGGAAAATGATAACTGCAGCGCCCTCTAGCGGCTTAATACCAAAACACCTATCTGAGAATCATTGCCGATAACCTACAAAGCACACAGCCTTTAATTAAGTAAACGGAAAATAATAATTTTAATAATATCTCAATAAATAAATTTTAACGTAATAATAACTGTTCCGAATTCGAGCGATAGTCAGCAGGATAACACGAGAGCTCCATTATTCAGCCTAAAATTCAATGCAATCCGCAAAGGTAACCAACCTCGTGGGGGGGCCATGGCCCCCATGCCCCCCCCCCCTGGATCCGCCAATGCCTCTAAGGCTGGCCCCAGACCTACCGGTTTCATTTCTTTGCATTGCTGTTCTACCTTGCTTGAAAGACCGCCGGCCAGCCAGGGTAGTTTTCAATCTATCGCATTTTGGGACTAGACCAAATTGGCAAGATAGCCATTAGCTTGGTGTTATCAAATAACATCGCCTGGATTGCGAAGTAGGAAGCTTTTAGGAGATATGCCACCCTGAACATGGACTCCAATCGTTAAAAATAAATCGATCGCTTATTTATACAAGATGTTTGGTAAAGCCTTATAAAGCTGAATATGGTAGATAGGGACCATAAACTGAACAACTTTTACTATGGGACCAAATCTGAAATCGAGAAAAAAAATGAGCTGTTTCATACATTTTGATAATTTTGTTATTAATTTTTGTATGAAACAGCAGTTTTTTTTTAAACTAAAACTTCGCATTGCAACCCAGATGACGATATTTGATAACACCAAACTAATGGCTATCTTGCCAATGTGGTCTGGTCAAAATATGCGATAAATTGAAAATGAGCCTCTTGGCCGGCGGTCCATGGTAGAACAGCAAAGCAAAGAAATGAAACCGGTAGGTCTGGGGCCAGCCTAACCCCAAACGCATATACCGTCTCCGTTCCGTTCCGTCCGTCGTGGGTAAAAAACATACAAAGTCGACTTGATAACCTCCTCCTTTTTTGAAGTCGGTTAGAAAGAAAAAAATAATCATCAAAACCGGTCTTTAAATATCTAAGACAGGCACGAACAACGAGAAAAAAAAAATACAATCAAATTGAGAACCTTCTTTCTTAAGGTCGGTTAAAATACTAAAACCTCCTTAATGCAACAAATACTTTTATAGAAACCGCATTAAAATCAGTTCAGCCAATCGTGAGATAATCGTGGATATACTGGTCAAACTGAGAACCTACTTTTTAAATCGGTTAAAAATAAAAAATAAAGAAAAAGAAACATCAAAATCGGTCTACAAATGTCGAAGATACCCGCAAACAATGATAAAACAAATATATTCAATCTAATTTAGAACCTCCTTCTATTTTGAAGTCGGTTAAGAAAATCATACGATCGATCGCCCACTGACATACACGGTCCAATCAGCATGATCCAATCGGCATGATCCAGCCAAAAGGATTGAATTTTGATTGTTCCGTCAATTCGATCTGTCCAACCGAAGCCGATCCACCGCTGACACACGGTCAATTCGATTGGATCCAATCGGCAGTATCATGCCAAATGGAGGATCGAATTGATGGTGTGTGACCTGCATAACTATACGGGTTGTAATAATACTGGTTTTAATAATGTACTAAATTAATACTATACATACGGATGTACTTACATTTTGCTGGTTAAACAATATACCTAAACTCTACTAGCACACTAACTTTGACTTGTGCCTTCTAAATACTCATACAAGCTACTAAAAGAAAATAACATTACATTTAATAGTTTCAATACCTGAAACAAAAAAATTTAATCTTAGAATTATTACAAACATACATACATAGGTACCCGGTCCTATCTTAATGACGGGCAATTTTATCTTAAGTAAGGTTTGCACGAGGCCATCGCTGGCTGCCAGTCACAGCGATGGCTTGGTATTGGCCTTGTCTAAACAATTATTCAAGCCAGTGATGGCCTTGTGTAAACAATGCTTTTGGTCCATATCACAAACATAAAGTACCTAACAAATTCAGCTACAAAATAAAAATTTGAGTGAGCACCAAAAAAGGGTGAGGCCGCTTGTCAGAATTGTATTACAATTCTACAATCTTGTAAACTTGTAACTACAATGACTGAAAAATTTTTGCCCATCAAGAGAAAATCTATTGGAACAGAAAAATCTTTCGAAGAGAAACATGTTAAATGGTGGCTACAATTTGACAAATTTTTAAGTACGTTATGTTATCAAACTGAGTACCTAATGTTATGATTATGAGTAACTCACAGTGTTATTAGCTGCAGTAGAAGTACAATTTGCAGATATTTTTGCATTATCATCATCATCATCAGTGTCCAGTGTCCTATCATCATGTTCAGCGTTTTCAGTAGAGTTGTTAATTTCAAGGTCCTAGAAAAATAAATAAAAAACTTTATTACAAAGTATACAGCATCGGTCCAAGGGAAAAAAAAGAAAACATTTTTATTAACTAAATACAAGATGTACAATAAACAAGTAGGTACGTACATTGACACCGGTCACTTTTTTATGTTCTAATAGGAAATTGTTTAGTTTTCTTCTGGGGCCAAGTTGGGGAAACAATTCTCTCAAATCCACGTCGGTTAACAAAATGGCTGTTTCCAGTGTTGTTATAAGATTGTCTGAAAAATACAAATAATAAAACAAATATGTACAAAACTAGTTATGTAGGTGCCTACCTACTTGTAATTACCTACATGCGTTCAGTCGGGGCGGTCTCCTAGTTTTCAACAAGAAAAGGTTTTAAACTTGTTTGTAATTAGTATTATACAGATTTTTTCAATAAAACAAACAAATACCTACTTGTAAAATACGTATGTCTGTTGTTTGTGGGTGAAAAAACTTTGATCAAAGTATACTTGGATACCCGCTGACACGATCCAAGTAAACTTGGACCAAGAAACTTGGACAAAGTAGCTTTTTGTATTGTACCTATACGGCGACGTCAAAGTTCACTTGGTTTGCTCGTTTACATGATCCAAATAGGTCTTGGAAAAAGCAAGTGCGCGTGCGTGCAATGGCGCTGATGGCGCACGCATGCGTGATGCGTTGTTATGTTTACGGACGGACGATTTAAATCTTTGGTTTACAAACGAGAATTCTACAAGTTTTGCATAAAACTAGCTTAGATAATCTCAGAAAACTAATACCTGTTTCTTGGTGAAAACGAAGAGTTAATTTATGTATGACGCAACATACATATTTCAGTGCGAGTACGACAGATCTAACAAAAATTTATAATCTAAATACATACATTTCAATGTCTAAATAAAACAAAAAATCATGACTAAATAAAACCGAGACATTTACCTTGAAGGATTGGGAGTAAATCTTGTAAACCAGCTTCACAAATCTCTTGTTCAAAATTCATCGCTGCTACGACGAAGACGAACGACGCGACCTTTTGGCAAGCAAGAGTGAGATCCGGTGTTGCCAGATGCTACCGATGCGCGATTATGAACGATCATTCGATTATCTCAATCATTCGAATAATTCGAATGACCATTAACATATTATTACTAATAATTAGTATTGTAGATATTTTATTTCATTGATTTGATACTAACGCCACGGCAATACTGCGGTACGTTGGTGTAAAAGGAAGCAACTCCCTCTTTCATTTTGATTATTGTATAAACTTACAGCTTTCTTTCAATATCATCGATTATAATTAACACAAAGTTTTATTGGGTTGCTTTAGGTAACAGCATAATATATGCTCAAGGTAGATTTTCTTGCTGTCTAGCATATTATTTTGTCGTTTAGCACAATAGCATATTTTTTTGGATATAATCTTACAAAACAATACTTAAATGATATTATTATAATGGACAACAAGCAGCACATCAGACTTAAGGTGTGGGCACATTTGTCTGACGCCACGCGTTAACACGCCGTCAGATAACATCGGTTTTCATAGTAAAATGTATGTGTTACCGGCAATGTGTATTCTCCGGCATTGTATACAATGCCTAGGCATTGTATACAATGCCTGGTAGTCCACCGGCAATGTGTAAAATAAGTTTATTTCTGTTGTCTGTTATAAAAAAATAACCTCAAAATTTAAGGCTCACGCTCCGCTGCGCTACGCGCTCACCTTAAATTTCTAACCTAACCCGGGACCTACAGGAGTAAAGCAGGTTCGGTTCCAAACTCAATAAGCCGCCCTCGAGCCCCCCCCCCCGAGCCCCCCTCGAGCCCCCCAGAGCCCCCCTCGAGCCCCCTCAAGCCCCCCGAGCCCCCCCTGGAGCCAGAAACAGAATTATTTAGTTTCGCTTATATTTTTAGTCAACTTAAGTGGTTGCCCACTTGGTTGTAAAAACAGAGCAAACACAAATACGCTAAATAAACTTATAAAGTAGCTAATGACCACCAAACAACATAATTTAATGTGATGGCAACCCCAAATACGTTAAATGCGCAGTACGACGACGTAAGTAACCGAGCTATTTATAAATAGCGCGGTTTATTATAATGAAGCCGCTTACTTATTTACGTAATAGGGCTGCAGTATAATGCTTGCGGTTATTCCGATACGCATAGCGGCTGTTTTTTTCCGGTTCCAGGGTATCTTTTAACTAATGCGACTACTTAAAATGTTTCGGGATATCTATACGTCGAGTTACCTTACCTACTAAGAACCATAGACTTCGAAAATTTTTCGCTATATTAAGTTTATGCTAAGAACATATAATCCAAGATGGCGGCCAATTTGTTTATGGCGCCGGCTAGACGCGTGGTATTTACCGTGATCCAACGCCATAGAGTAAATTTTAACCATTGAAAGTAGTTTGTATGGAATATTCAATATTTTACTTTCCATGGTTAAAATTTGCTCTATGGCGTTGGATCACGATATTTACCACGACGTGTAGCCGTCGCCTAAGGGCCGATTAAAATGAAACTCGGTTTTTGGAACTATTTTGGCAAGAAAACAACATGCAATGATAAAAAAAATCGAAGGTGGCGGGCAACTTTTTTGTTTGTGGGCCGATTACCATAAAACACGGTTTTTGGAACTAATTTAACGAGAAAATAGCAACGCAATGTTGAAAATATTGAAAAATCCATAATGGCAGTCAACTTTTTTGTTTGTAGGCCGATTTCGATGAAACTCGGTTTTTAACACAATTGTGACAATAAAACAGCTACGCAAAAAAGCTACGTAAAAAATATAAAAATTCAAGATGGCGGCCAACTTTTTTGTTTTTCGGCCGATTTAGATGAAACTTAGTTTATGGTGTTATTTTAACAAGGCAATAACAACGCAATGTTAAAAATATAAAATTATCCAAGATGGCGGCCAACTTTTTTGTTTTTTGGTCGATTTCGATGATATGGTAGGGTGAATACGCCAAATACCAGCCCCCCAAGGGTTTTCAACTTTGAATCTCTGATGCTACTACAATGAATTCAACATTAAATTAGTTTTTTTTTTCTTAAACCTATGTTAGTAAGCAATACCGTACCTACTTTTTAGCCCTGTCGCTATTTCAGCCCTCTGCCTTTGAATGGGACAGTTGGTCTGGAATCTGGATGCAAACACCTTCAGGATGCCATTGCCACTGTTGACGCCGCAGTAGGGAAGCAAGTTTTTTGCGCATAATTGCATGGAATGGAACCCTGTGTGATTGTCAGCAAACATTTTTGATGGACTACAGCGAAATAATAATAATGCTCGCTTTCACCTCGTGGCTTTTTTCTTCATAATATATCGACCCTGTTTCTTGGTCAAATATATTGTAATCATGAGCAAATGCTAGACCTTATTTTAGCAGCTGCCTTTATTCGAAAAATAACAAAATAACTGACGATTAGATTTGGAATTGACACTGACTTATTTGTTCCTGTTGTGGTACCAGACATAGATTTTACAAAACGTAAAGATTTTTTTTAAAACAACATTAGTAATTAATACCGATAGAAATCTTATTTCTAAGCAAAAGTAAAAAGTTTTCTATTTTCAGCCACGTAATAATAATGTATATTTTATTGTAGCTAAGCTTATTTTTGTAAGCTTGTTGATAATAATAATGACGTAAATTTTTGCACTCTAAAATTTATGTAATATCATCAAAAGTTTCTGACTTCATTTTCCTTTATTCTATGTCGAATTCAGGGACATAAATTTTCGAATTTAGGGCAAAAGCGGCCGAATTAAAGAAAATTGCGTCACTCGTCAAACTTTCATTTTTTATTATTATTATTATATTGTTTTTCTTGCAATTATTATAGATGATAATCATAATTTTCTCTAATTTCGATGAAACTCAGTCTGGGTCACTATTTTGACAAGAAAACAGCAATGCAATGTTAAAAATATAAAAATCTTAGATGGTGGCCAACTGTGTTGTTTGTAGGCCAGTGTCGATGAAACTCGGTTTAGAGCACTATTTTGACAAGAAAACGACAACGCAATGTTAAAATTATAAAAAAATCAAAGATGGCGGCCAATTTTGCTATTTGTTGGCCTATTTCGATGAAACCCGGTTTGACTTGTAATTTTGAATGACATTAATGTTGACATATTATATTTATCACTATTATATTTTGCATGCCAGCTCCTGGTGAATGTGATGTGACCATATGAAATATTTTAAGACCCTTATGTATCGCAGTCTAGCAAATAAATTTTTGATTCGGGTTCTATTTTGACAAGAAAACAGCAACGCAATGGTAAAAAACACAAAAGGTTGAGACTCTCTCTGAAAGGCAGCAAACTTTGTTTTTAGGTTGATTTCGATGTAACTCGGTTGACAAAAGAAGAACAAATAAAAAATTGGCCGCTATCTTGGATTTTTTATATTTTTAACAACATTGCATAAAAATTTTCGAATTTAGGGCAAAAGCGGCCGAATTAAAGAAAATTCCGTCACTCGTCAAACTTTCATTTATTATTATTATTTTCTTGTTTTTCTTGCAATTATTATAGATGATAATTATAATTTTATCTAATTTCGATGAAACTCAGTCTGGGTCACTATTTTGACAAGAAAACAGCAACGCAATGTTAAAAATATAAAAATCCTAGTTGGTGGCCAGCTGCGTTGTTTGTAGGCCAGTGTCGATGAAACTCGGTTTAGAGCACTATTTTGACAAGAAAACGACAACGCAATGTTAAAATTATAAAAAATTAAAGATGGCGGCCAATTTTGCTGTTTGTGGGTCTATTTCGATGAAACCCGGTTTTGGGTTCTATTTTTTATTCGACGACCTCCGTGGTTGAGTGGTTCGCACGCCGGTTTTCAAGGCGTCACCATCTCTTGAGGTCCCGGGTTCGATCCCCGGCTGGATCAATATAGAAAATGAACTTTTCAATATTGTCTCAGGTCTGGGTGTGTGTCATACCACCGTTGTTTCTGATTTCCATAGCACAAGTGCTGTAGCTACTTACTTTGGGATTGGAGCAATGTATGTGATGTTGTCAAATATTTATTATTTATTTTGACAAGAAAACAGCAACGCAATGGTAAAAAACACAAAAGGGGCAGTCAACTCTGTTTTCAGGTTGATTTCGATGTTACTCGGTTGAAAAAAAGGAGAACAAATAAGAAGTTGGCCGTTATCTTGGATTTTGTATTTTTTACATTGTATACCTGTTTTCTTGTCAAAATAGTGCCCCAAACTGAGTTTCATCTAAATTGGACCACAAACGCTTTACCCGTGAATGTTCGAAGCGCCCCTAGCAAGTTCGTGTTCAAGAGATTGGTTCGTGAACATTACATGAGTTCTACACTTTAGCTTGTCATATCTGACATTTGTGCTGTACATTCTTATATGTATATATTGTGTGTATATATATGTATTATATTGTATTATATATTCATAATATTTATGTATGTATTGGTATTTTACTACATATTTTTATTTTATATTAATATTGCCGCCACGATTTCTTTCCTAAACACCCTTACCGGTTGACTGGAAGAGAATGCCTTAAGGCTTTAAGTCCGCCATTTGCTCTGTTTGCAATAAAGTTTAAATAAAATAAATAATAAATAAATAAACAATAAAGTTGGCGGCCATCTTGGATTTTTATATTTTTAACACTGCGTTGCTGTTATCTTGTCAGAATAGTGCCCCAAACCAAGTTACATTGAAATTAGCCCACAAACAAAAAAGTTGGCCGCTATCTTGGATTTTTATATTTTTAATATTGCGTTGCTGTTATAATGTCAAAATAGTGCCACAAACCGAGTTTCATAGAAATTGGCCCGCAAACAATGAAGATGGCCGCCATCTTTGACTTTTTTTTATTTCTAACATTGCGTTGCTGTTTTCTTGTCAAAATAGTGTCCAAACCGAGTTAGATTGAAATTAGCCCACAAACAATAAAATCACACATCTCTTGCCTTTCACGACCTTCTGTTACTTTGAAAATGAAGTTAATGACTTTTAATAAATATTTTTTTTTATTCCATTCTTATAGAACATTAATATTTTATTGAAAGGTAACCTAAGTACTATGTAAGTATAACAAATGAAATCTGAATTTCTACATAAAATAACCTAATAAAAAACTAATCAAAATCAAATGCAGCATGCGAGACTCTCGCGCCGACTTCATCATCACTCGAATGTGCGATAACAACCCTCATTGCAATTGCAAACTATGTTTACCTAGGCATCATCGTCATACTCTCATTCAGTTTGGAATCGCAGAGTAACTAAGAAAGACATGTGACATGACTGATCAAGTCATTTCAAATCTCGAAATTGAAATAACAGCAACCCACGATATAATATTTTGAATCTACTTTTCTGTATTTACTCGTAAGTACCTATTGTGGCCCTCGGCTTGGCCTCGGGCCTCAAACTAAAACCCTTCTTCTGTTCAACTTTCGCTCAAGATTCGTTTATCCGTTTACCTACACACAAAAACTCACTACGACACGCCTAGAGATGTACGCCATGTGTACTGGAGATAATAGCGTCATCTCTTTTGCTCCTACAGTAATTGCTAACAAAAAAAAACGTTCATATTTTTGGCTTCAGTGCAGTTAGTTGTAACTTTTTTAACCAGGATAGATTTTTTGGTGCATAGTAAAAATCTGCCCTAATGATAATATCGATACTTGGAAACAAGTTTCAAACCTGTACCATACTTTTAAAAAAATTGGGTCACACCACACTGCCGTGCAAACGAATAAGTAGGTAGAAAAAAGATTGTCAAGAACTTCGATTAATTCATCCAAAACACTGTAACTTGAAATACAGTGTTTTGGATTTATAGGCCTAAATCGATTAATTTAAGTGTCTTTTATATCCCTATTTTTTTAGTTTTATATAATATATAAGGAGATATAAGCATATACATACAAAACAATGCAATATAATTTTATTTATGTTTTGTCATGCCAAAACACCCTACCTAATTCAAATTACAGTGTATTGGCTTTACTGATTCCGCGAGACAAATAGTTATCGTGTTATGGTTAGCCAAATATGTCGGACCTATCGTGCAGTAGCATTTGCCTCGGAAGAGTAGCTCTGTGATAAATGGTCGTACCAGGGTCGCGTCACGATCGCTCTAAAATGTGTGCGAGTGGACGCAGTAAAAAATGCATCCGGTAATTTAATTTTATTGAATCATGTACAACATTATGACCATCCGACCAGTGCTATTATAGCGTCAAAATTAAACAGTAAATCAATTCAAAAGGAAAATAAAAACTTCCACAACAAAGATCATCTTGGCGCTAAAGGTGCGTCCAGATATGTTCTTTTGATCGTACCGTACCTCCGTTCCGTACCAGCGTTCCGATCAAATAAGTCTGGACGCTACTTTTGCCCGTTCCGTACCTCCGTTCCGTACCACCGTTCCGATCAAACCGCCGAACGTCGCCGCGATCACGTCCAGACTAGCGCCGTACCGTACCTCCGTTCCGTATCAACGTTCCGATCCAATAGTACAGCAGCCTGTAGTAAATTTAAATTACGAAAAAGGTTACCGTTTGCCGTTGTGATATAGTTATTTATTACAAAATTATAGATACTTTAACAGATCGCAACCCGCCGCAACCTATATTTGTATATCTCCAAAAATGATTATTTTTTATTTTTCGAGGTTAATCACATGGTTTAGCTATTGTCGTGTTCTACAGCGCTATGTTTGATTGCCACTGATAATATTAAGACTATGAAAAGTATCCATACACAGATTTAAGACCAGATAAAGTCCATCCATTTCATCTGGTCTTAAATCTGTGTATGGCTACTTTTCACAGTCTAACTATTATCAGTGGCAATCAAACACAGCGCTGTAAAACACGACAATAGCTAAACCATGTGATTAACCTCGAAAAATAAAAAATCTCATTTTTGGAGATATACAAATATAGGTTACGGCGAGTTAGGATCTGTAAAACTTGGGTTAAAGTATCTATAATTTCATAATAAATAACTACATCACAACGGCAAACGGTACCTAACCTTTTTCGTAATTTAAATGTACTACGGGCTACTGTACTACAACCTCCGAACGTCGGCGTCGCCGCGATCACGTCCAGACTAGCGCCGTACCGTTCCTCCGTTCCGTTTTTCCTTTGAACGGGGCGAAAAAACCGACTCGCGATGGATCGGAGCGTACCTGTCGGCGATCGAGACGGCGTACCTCCGCACCGTTCCGAACATGCGTCCAGACTAGCGTTCTTTGTTCGCGACGCTCAAGAGCGAGAGATACGGGTACGGGCAAAAGAGCGAGAGATTCGAGGTGGATCGGGGCGTACCTGTTTGGCGAACGGAACGGCGTACCTCCGCACCGTTCCGAACATGCGTCCAGACTAGCGTTCTTTGATCGCGACGCCGATCGGAACGGAGGTACGGTACGGGCAAAAGAACATATCTGGACGCACCTTAGGCCATACGAACGTCGAGTTTAATAACACTGACAAGTATTACAAGTTTTATTTAATTAATTAAAGTTTAATTTTTTTTATCAAAAAAGAACTGTGGAAATAAATAAAAAATACAAAATATAAAATCACTATAACAATAGGCAGTATCCCGACATTTCGCTACATAAAGGATAAGCTACAGCCCAGACCGTAAGAGTGAGGGACATTTAATATTTTCAAAACGTTTCTTTTCATTTTTTCAATAAAGCTTTTCGTTTTTGAGAAATTTTAGATTTAGTGAAAAAAGACCCCGAAAAAGTGTGTCATTTTTCTACATTTATGCGATTTTCGAAAAAGTTCTGGACTTTAAAAAAAATTTTTTTCACCATATTGTAGCCCTTGCCAAGACGCATCTTTTGACGCTTATCACATTCACGTAGACCCAAAACTCACTGGACCAGGGCGATGTCTCACTCTGGCTGAAATTGGGTACTTTACTGAAACTATCGAAAAAACATTTTCAATGTTAAAATTGGCCGCTATCTTGGATTTTTTTAATTTTTAACATTGCGTTGGTGTTATAATGTCAAAGTAGTGCCCCAAACCGAGTTTCATAGAAATCAGCCCGCAAACAACAAAGATGGCCGCCTTCTTTGATTTTTTATTTCTAACATTGCGTTGCTGTTTTCTTGTCAAAATAGTGCCCCAAACCGAGTTTCGTCAAAATCAGCCCACTAACAAAAAAAGTTGGCCGCTATCCGCTATCTTGGAATTGTACTTGTATTTTTCGATAAAACGCTATATTATATTGTGTTTCTCTGTGCTAGGGGGCTGACCAAAGAATTTAAAAACAAAATTCAGGTCTTGGTGAGATCTTAACTTTACATATTTAACAGCTGTCAAATTCAAATTTATCAAACTTGAATTTGACAGCTGTCATCTAAAATGAAGATCTCACCAAGACCTTTAATTTTATCATAAACACCATCAGTCTGGGATGAGTACTTTTCGAGAAATTTTCCATGCAATTATTGATCGAGCTTTGTATGGAAAGTAGTTTTTTTTGTTTGTTTTCGGAAAAGTCGTAGAACAAATTAATGTCGTTGTTTATGATGTTAGTAATCTACTCCTGCAAGGTTGTTGGTGTTTTACAAATAACCCTGTGTAGTGTTTATTAATTGTACATACGTCAATGTGATATTTATTAGACTATTACAGTAAATACCTTTGTAATAAAACTAGCGAATTATTATTAGTATTCGAGAACCTTTTATTATTAACTAAAACATTTTTTTGCAATTACTTTTTGGGAATCATTATTGGCACATTTACCCTACGACATCTCGCCTACAACAGCCTACAGTGCCGCGGAAGTAGCAGCCGCGCTGCGCGGGCCGCATATTCGTAAATAGGTACCCGATTCGTTAGCCACCCGAAGTTGCTTTGTAAATAGCAGACGTGTCAGACTAATGCGTCTGCTATTTACAAGACCCCGAAGTGCTTTGTAAACAGCAAACGTACCGCGTCAGTATAATAAAAGAAAATACAAAAGATGTAAATGCTTATTGTTTTTTAGAGTTTATTATAGATTTTATAAACTAACTGTCTTTTTCATAAAAACAAGCAAAGTTATAGGTTTATAAAGTGTTATTTTACTCTTTTCACAAATGATAAAGATAAAACTATATTTTAAAGGTGCAACAGCTAAAATAAAAATTATGGACTACCTATACAGCGTGAAATTTTAACCATTTGGTTCCCGCCGTGGGGTGGTTCCACTCATGATTACAAGCAACTTTTACTATGGGGCCAACTCTCCTGCTCGCAAAAAAAAATCAGCTGTTCCATACAAAAGTGCAATACCTACTCGACCTTAATGTATGGAACAGCTGATTTTTTTTTGCGAGCAGGAGTGTTGGCCCCATAGTAAAAGTTGCTTGTAATCATGAGTGGAACCACCACACGGCGGGAACCAAATGATTAAAATTTCAGCGTGTATAAATAACCTTATATAGGTAAATATTGTGTAAGCAATGTAAACATTCTAGAATATCGTAAAAACCATCAAAAAACTTTTGGTCCGACAGAGGTTCGAACCGAGATCTCTCGCGTAACAGGCGAGCAGCCTCACCGAAACGCCACAGTGACTTGACAGTTTGTGGCAAAATTGGTCATCGCTCGATACTTTGATGCTCATCTACGTAAATACGAGCGCTCGCATGTTTACGAATATGCGCGCGGCCCCCCGCGCCTGCTCCGCCCGCCCGCTGCTTCGCCCCCTCAATATCTCGGTAGCCCCGAGCCGACTTCACCTTATGGCCGGTATACATTTTGATTAGTGTTTAGTGCGAGTGGCTCGTTTAGTGTTTAGTGTTTAGCAAAAAACACGTTCGGACAGTCTCTGTTTAGTGTTAAGTGTTTAGTGCGAGCGAAGTACAGTGTTTAGAAGCGCGTTCTATTTTTTCTGCGAGTAGCTCCTCCCGCGCGTCCCGCACGTCCCGCCTCCACCCCTCACTTGCAGCTAAACACGCACTAAGCACGTCTGGACAGGACTGTTAAGTGTTGTAACGTTGCGTTCTGACACCAAGTTTAAATTTTGGCGCGGAAGCGAAATGGTAGTTTTCAGTACCTTACAGGAATTGGCACCTCCCCCTTAACGTCATTGGCGGACGTGTGTAGCAGCCGCAACTTTAATAAATGTCTTTTCGAATTTTTTAGTATTTGAATAAGGTTTTGAAATGAATAAACATTGGAAAACAGAACAAAGTCTCTCAATATTCGCTTCAGTTTTGCAGAGAATTTGACTATAGAAAATGGCGCGTGCGGCGTGTCATGATTTCGACCAATACGAATATAAGATTCTTGATTTCGACGAATAGCAACAACGCCCAATAGGAAGGCTGATTTTGGTGCCGCGGTGTTGCCATTTCGCGTCACATTCTTCTATCTGACACTTTTAATGAAGTTATGCACAAACACCTTTTTGCTGATTGAAGCGTCGAGTGACAGTTCTTTGTGTTTTGTCCAAAAGATTTATAGTCGACAAAACACAGGTATTTGTTTATGTAGGTTAAATTTTTATTTACAAAAATATTTGGTCAATTTTTAATTTCAAGTTATGGTAGGATTTGGGAAAACGGAACGTTTTGGAAGAAGTTTCAAAACGAGCAAGGGCAACACCAAGCAAGTTTTCAGATTTTCAGAAAAGAAAGATGACAGTTGTGATGAACGAGATTCCATTTGGTTATTTTATTTAACGCGGCGAGAGTCGCTCGCATAATAATTTATAGTCAGAAAACGTTACTGAGGTAAGTGCAGTTTTATCTGTTTAATGCAGATGTCGCAAGACGCCAGGAACATTTTTTTTGAGGTTGTTCTTATTACAGGTAGAACCACTGGTCACTGGTTTGAGGGTGTGCCAGATTCCCCAATTTTACTTACTGTGGTTGAGTTCGGCCAGGCAAAGTTTCAAACGGGTGGTGGGAGCAGGCGGTTTGAACACCCGCTAAACAGGATTCTGTTCAGCGAAAACCTGGTAAGAATCTTGGAAATATTATTTCCCACGCCACGCCGCCATGCCGCATAGCACAACGTGTTCGTGGTCGGTTTTCCAGTTTGCTAATCATACATATTTTGTTACAGCTATGGGAAGTTAATTTTATTCGACTCATCGTTTTATGAGAATACCCCACTTTGGGACGGTGTCCATCCACGGCCACGTCACCGGCCTGAACGAATTGCTGTCCACCGAGTCCTAATTTCATTCAAGACTCACAGGAGCATTAATAACTAGAAGTTGTCATCATATCGGACACATGAGGTCGGTGTAACTTTCACTACAATTTAGCTCTTTTAGTGAACCGTGGTATCTCCATGTAGGGCTCGGTTTCTTGACGTAGAACTGTAACTTTTACCTTTTGCGGCCCAACGCACACCAACCAAATCGTACCCATGTAAAGCGACCCCTATCGCTAAGCTAGTATTTTGGAATTTTTCTTATGTAAGGTGTAAACCAAATTTTAACAATATAGACCATTAAACCCATACCATCTTTTATTTATTTTTTTACACCTTCAATTTAATTTTCTTTGCTCCGTGGCTCTCACCGGGCAATATCTTAGAGAACCACGTGGCAAATGGCGCCCACATTTATTTAAAGATATTGTTTGGTGTGTGTTGGTCAGAAATATCCCCCATCTTTCTCATATCTGGGCCCGGACCGCAGGGAATATTGTGTGTGTAAGATTTTGTCCTGGCCCACACCTTTGGCTTACTTATGGAATGATTTTAGTACTGATTGGAAGATTGAGAGAGGGTAGGAGAGAGTAGGGGAGTTTTTTTTGTTTTAATAAAAGTTTACAGTCGAGTCATATTATTTTTTTTGATTTTGAAAAGAGGGTAGGTATATATTTTTGCTTAACTTAGAATCATATTTTTGAAAGTATTTGGTAGAGTCATTATGTATTTTGTGTAACTTAGAGTCATAATATATTTTTCAAACAAGAATATTTAGTTCATAATTATTGAGCGAACAACATTTAAGATATTTTTTTTGTGCTTGAACAACATAACCACAGTAAAGAATTGTTTTTCAATTTAATAAATTTCTTTGGAACATTTTATTAGGAATTTGTTTTTTTTAACAGTAGCGGCATAGATTTAAATTGATTTTTAGGATTGGAATACCACGCGTTCTAGTTTTGTAATTTTATGTTGTGGTGTGCTGCTATTGTGAATGTTATAAAGTGAAAAAAAAAACACATGTGTGGTTGTTTCATTTCCTTTAATTTTTAAGTGTTAAGCTTTTGTTCCATGTTTTATGTTATGTGTTATATGTTTTTATAAAACTAAGATTTATATGTATAGGTATCTACCTACATGTTTCATGTTTAAAAGTTAACTTCAAGTTATATTGTTTTTATGTAAAACTGTAACTAAACAGACATAAATATCAGATTTTACATTTGGTAACAAACTAGTGTGTGTACACATTCATACTTTGAAAGGAAAGATTTCAGTTTTCAGATTAAAACTTTATTTTGTTTTTACAATGAATACATTTTGTTAAATTTAAAAGTTCATACAGTTGGTTTATAAATTTGATACATTTTGTTAAAACTACCTACATTTTATACATTTGGGTGAAAATTTACAAAATATTACAATATTGTACAAGCGGTGTGTCGTTGTGGTCAATACAATTACAAATAATTTTCTTGAATACTGTGTTTTCTCTGATTTAGTGTTTGATAATTTAATATTACCTTTTATTTAAATTAATTGTGAAGGAAATACCACCAGTTCTTAACGATGGATTTAGAAATTTTAGTACATTCTCTTTTAAAAGATGAACTTACTTATGAAGTGACAATTAGGTCTGAAACACCGACTTCTACGGTTCCTTTGTTGAGAAAGCAACTAAAACAGCTTCTTATTGAGTGTCCCTCTGAGGTAATCACAGAAACAGAGTTTGAAAGTGGTTCGGAACTTAAAATTATTTCAGATAAAATTAAAGAATTAAAAGCAAAACTTAGTGAAAAATCTGTTACAGCACATTGTTTGAGCAGATGCCGTGGTTTGGTACGACACTTACATCATAGGCTTTTGCGAGTTGTGTCGGATGACCCTGCTGTTTTGTCACAAAAGGCAGAGTTGTCTGGCGCAATTGAGTTTTTATTGTCAGTTTCTGAAAAGTTTTTCTTGTCAACAAGAGCACAGCATCCGGATCAGAGCGATACCCAGGTTGAACCGGTGCCAGTAGTAGCAGTTGCAGAATGTTCTGGTGATAGGAATGTGGCAAAGTGGAACTTGAGATTCAACGGGACCACAGACCCACGCTCATTTTTGGAACGTGTCGACGAGCTCCAAATTTCATATGGTGTTTCTGACGGCAAGTTGTTCAACTCAGCCGCTCAGTTGTTTTCAGAACAGGGTTTGCTGTGGTATCGTGGCATTAAAAGTCAGGTTGACAGTTGGGCAGAACTGAAATCTTTGTTGCTCGAAGAATTTGACCCGGTCGATTATGATTACAGGTTACTGGGTGAGATCCGTTCACGAACACAAGGAATGGAGGAGCCAACACACATTTATTTTTCAGTAATGGCATGCCTATTCAACAGACTGAAATCACCACTGCCGGAGGAGAAGCAGCTTGAAATCCTTTTGCATAACATCAGACCGTATTTTTCACAACAGTTAGCTTTGTTAGATATTACTACAATTTCCGATTTAAAGACAAAATGTCGTAAACTTGAATCTGCTCGCCAACGTTCGGATTTTTTTGTTGAACCGACTAAGTCGAATTTTCTGAGTCAAGAATTTTGCTATAAGGGTAAAGCAAAAAAGCAAGTTAATTATGTAGCAACACACAACACCAGTAGACCGCCAACAACATCACAACAGTTTAATTCTAATTCAATGCCTTCTGCAAACCAACGAGTGTGTTATAAATGTGGCAAGGGTAACCACAATTTCAGATTATGTAAAGTGACACCTCAAAATATAAAATGTTTCAAATGTGGCAAAGTAGGTTTTACTGTCACATCGTGTCCGAATTGCAGTAAGGGCACAAGTTTTAAAAGTTCACCACAGACAAAAAACTAGTTGGTGAGAACCGAGGTAATAATTTAGTGGATAGTGAGGGTAAATTTAAATCTTTTCGTAGCATCGCTTCGGTTCTCTTCGCACCTAGTGAAAATGATGTTAGGCCTTATTTAAAATTTAAAGTGAATGATTTTGAAATTATTGGTTTATTAGATTCAGGTGCTTGTATCTCAATTTTAGGGAACAATGCACATAAACAATTTATCAAGTTTGGGTTTGAACTTCAGGAGCGTGTAGACAGGTCGTGTAGTGTTGCAAATGGAGTTCAACTAGAATCTTTAGGGTTTATTTTTGTACCGGTTACTTTTGGTAAAATTAGCCGGGTAGTGAAATTTTTTGTGATTCCTAGTATAGTCACGGAGGTGATACTAGGTTGTGATTTTTGGAGATCTTTCGATTTGGGAAAGAACATTTTTGATCAAATAGATTATAGGAACGCTCCTAAATCATTTTTTAATAATTGTAGTTCAATTCACTCAGAACAAATAAATAGTATTCAGTCGTATAATAGTTTGTCTTTTAGTCAAAAAGAATTAGCTGATTCAATGGTGAAAGACTTTGAATCAATTTCTTCAGAAAGGATTGGGTTAGGAAGGACCCCTCTAACTGAGCATGTTATTGATACGGGAGAGGCCATACCTATTAGGATAGGTCAGTATCCGTTGTCGCCGGAAAAGAAGAAAGCCTTAAATGACGAGTTGGATAGAATGCTGGAATTAGACGTTGTAACACCTAGTGAAAGTCCGTGGAATAATCCCGTTCTATTAGTTAAGAAGGCGAGTGGCGATTGGAGATTCTGTCTTGATTGTAGGAAGCTTAACGCCGTTACAAAGGGCGATGCATATGCTATTCCGTACATGCCTCAGATACTTGACAGCCTTAAGGAGGCTAGGTACTTATCCTCGATAGATTTAAGCTCCAGTTTTTGGCAAATTCCACTCCAAACTGAGTCGCAGGATAAGACTAGTTTTACTGTTCCGGGAAGAGGTATCTTCAAATTTAAGGTGATGCCGTTTGGACTCTGCGGAGCTCCGGCTAGACAGCAACGTTTGATGGATAGGTTGTTGGGTCACGGGTTCTGCAGTGATATTGACAACGGAACAGTTTACTGTTACGTTGATGACATTATTATCTGTAGTTCTGATTTCCAAACGCATTTACTACTTTTAAAACGGGTGTTTGACAAGCTTAAGGAAGCTAATTTATCTATTAATTTTGCAAAATCTAAATTTTTCCGAAGTTCTATTAAATATTTGGGTTACGTTGTAGACGAATTCGGTCTGAGAACGGATCCGGAGAAGGTTTCCGCAATTTTGAACTTTCCTACTCCAACTTCAAGTCGTGAGGTCAAAATGTTTCTTGGAACGTGTTCCTGGTATAGACGGTTTATTCGTAACTTTTCGACTATCGCCGCACCACTAAATAAGTTGACGTGTAGTGGAAAGAATGCGCCACCCTTCTCTTGGTCACAGGAAGCCGAAGAGTCTTTTAATACTTTGAAAGACGCCCTAGTTACAGCACCGGTTTTAGCTGTACCAGATTTTGGTAAGCCTTTCACTGTACATTGTGATGCATCTTCATATGGGTTAGGAGGAATGTTATCTCAGGAAATTGAAGGACATGATCACCCTATTGCATTTGTAAGTCGTTCTTTAAATAAAGCAGAGAGAAATTACAGTGCTACAGAAAGGGAAGCCTTAGCTGTTTTATTTTCGGTCGAGAAATTTGAACCTTATTTGGGATCTCGTCCTTTTAAAGTTGTCACGGATCATTCATCTCTTAAATGGTTTACTAAGCTGGAGAACCCTTCAGGTAGACTGGCGCGTTGGTTTTGTCGACTGTCTCAATTCGATTTTCAGGTTGAGCACAGGAAAGGCACAGACAATGTGGTTCCAGACGCGTTATCCAGACTTATGGACGCTAACACCTTAAACGTGATCAACTCTGTGGAGGACGAGTGGTTTGATAAAATTTTTAATGGTTGTAAGTCGCATCCACTTAATTTTCCTAATTTTTGTGTAAAGGATGGTAATTTGTATCGTTTTTCAAAAAGTAAATTTAGTTTATTGAGTGAATTTGATTGGAAGCTGGTAGTACGGAAGGATCAGAGAGAGGCCATTATTAGGGAGAACCACTGTGAACCAACAGCGGCTCATTTGGGAGTTTTCAAAACCCATAGACGCCTTTGTCTACGGTATTATTGGCCAGGAATGTACAAAGACATCGTTGATTTCATTAAACACTGTGACACTTGCGCCGCATACAAACCATCACAGAAGGCAACTCCAGGTTTAATGGGTCAACCGAAAGTCTGCCATAAACCATTTCAGGTATTATCCGTGGACATCGTCGGTCCAATGCCAAGGTCTCGTTCTGGTTTTGTTTATCTTTTGGTAGTTACCTGTTGCTTTTCTAAATATTGTTTAATTTTTCCAATGAGACGTGCTACTTGTGCGGAGGTGGTGAAAAACTTGGAACAACGCGTAATTTTAGTACACGGCGTTCCAGAGACTGTAATTGCTGATAACGGAGTGCAATTCACAGGATCTGAATTCCGCCAAATGCTCGAACGTTATAAAGTTCCGAAACTCCATTTTACCCCGCGTTACACACCTCAAGTAAATTTGGTTGAAAGATACAACAAAACCATAATGACAGCTGTTGCTTCTTACGTTAAAGATAA
This sequence comes from Agriphila tristella, assembly GCA_928269145.1. NCBI lineage: Eukaryota > Metazoa > Arthropoda > Insecta > Lepidoptera > Crambidae > Agriphila > Agriphila tristella. The sequence continues at coordinate 23,421,537 of OV743445.1, forward strand.
TCATCGTACATGGGATGAACAATTGCCAAAAATTCAGTTTGCAATTAATAGTGCCGTGAATGAGTCCACTGGATTTTCACCATTTTTTCTAGTACATGCTAGGGAACCAGTCATTAGTGGTACCTTTTATAGGGACACAGATAAGGAATACGAACCTGGGGTACCTAGGGACGAATACGCCGGTGAATTTCACAATTTAAAGACCATTTTCGAAGAGGTACGCGAGCATTTATTAAAAGCCCATGCTGAGAACACCACTCACTATAACTTAAGAAGAAGAGAGGCTAAATTTTCTGTAGGTGATGTTGTGTGGAAGAGAACATTTACTCAGAGTGATGCGCAAAAATTTAAAATGGCAAAGTTGGCACCTAAATTTGAGAAATGTAGGGTCAAAAAAGTTTTATCGCCTTTGGTGTATGATTTGGAAAGGGTTTCTGATGGTCAATCTATAGGTTCTTGGCACATTAAAGATTTAAAAGCTTAGGGCACTTATTACATTTTCTCTAGTAGTGTGTCAAATACACGAAATTTGGCACACGAAGCGTATGTCTGTGTGTGGTGTTTACAGTTATTTTCACTGTAACACTTTTGGTTTGCATGGTGAGGTATGAAAGGACAAATGGTGATGAAAGAATGAATGACGATTGCATGCGGAGGAATTTGGGTGTGAAAGAGCAGGGAATTGCCGGTAGCCAAGCTATAGGTAGATGGAGGACTGGTTTAGTTTTTTTGTGTGGTTCAATCTCTAATGAGTTAGAATTCACTTTTTGTTACGAGTTTCGAATCTATTTTTTTACCTAGGTGTAGATTCGGGTAAATCTTGATATTTTTTTTATTTTTGCTGTTTGGCAGGTAGTGAAACTTATATTTTTTTTTCCAATTCATACTCCAATTTTGAAACGACTCGTTATGGAAGAAACCGGCATGTTTTTTTCTGCTATTTGGGTGACTGAAATTTATGTCACAATTTTTTTTTAATCTTGAATATTTAGTTGTTGTACAGTCACAACAACTGTAGGCATTTGCGTATTTGGTGAATGCTACAATTTTTTTAGGAGCGTAGTTTCGTCTCCTTGTTTGGTTTACAACTTGGTTTTGAGTTGTAAATGTTTTGTTTGTGCGGTGTTGTTTTGTGTTTTGTCTCGTTAAGTGGAAGTCCTGTGTCGTCAAATGTGATGTCACTAGGGTGACGGGTTGTACGTCCAGGGTATATATATATATTTTTTTTTTTGGGTTGTCGGTCGACATGGTTCGTTGAATCGTAGCATTCAATAGATTTTTTTTTTCTAGGTTTGTGTTAGTAGTAGGATTTGTAGTTTGAGGACGCTGAGGGCAGCGCCTTTTTTTCAGGAGAGGGGGTATTGTAACGTTGCGTTCTGACACCAAGTTTAAATTTTGGCGCGGAAGCGAAATGGTAGTTTTCAGTACCTTACAGGAATTGGCACCTCCCCCTTAACGTCATTGGCGGACGTGTGTAGCAGCCGCAACTTTAATAAATGTCTTTTCGAATTTTTTAGTATTTGAATAAGGTTTTGAAATGAATAAACATTGGAAAACAGAACAAAGTCTCTCAATATTCGCTTCAGTTTTGCAGAGAATTTGACTATAGAAAATGGCGCGTGCGGCGTGTCATGATTTCGACCAATACGAATATAAGATTCTTGATTTCGACGAATAGCAACAACGCCCAATAGGAAGGCTGATTTGGTGCCGCGGTGTTGCCATTTCGCGTCACATTCTTCTATCTGACACTTTTAATGAAGTTATGCACAAACACCTTTTTGCTGATTGAAGCGTCGAGTGACAGTTCTTTGTGTTTTGTCCAAAAGATTTATAGTCGACAAAACACAGGTATTTGTTTATGTAGGTTAAATTTTTATTTACAAAAATATTTGGTCAATTTTTAATTTCAAGTTATGGTAGGATTTGGGAAAACGGAACGTTTTGGAAGAAGTTTCAAAACGAGCAAGGGCAACACCAAGCAAGTTTTCAGATTTTCAGAAAAGAAAGATGACAGTTGTGATGAACGAGATTCCATTTGGTTATTTTATTTAACGCGGCGAGAGTCGCTCGCATAATAATTTATAGTCAGAAAACGTTACTGAGGTAAGTGCAGTTTTATCTGTTTAATGCAGATGTCGCAAGACGCCAGGAACATTTTTTTTGAGGTTGTTCTTATTACAGGTAGAACCACTGGTCACTGGTTTGAGGGTGTGCCAGATTCCCCAATTTTACTTACTGTGGTTGAGTTCGGCCAGGCAAAGTTTCAAACGGGTGGTGGGAGCAGGCGGTTTGAACACCCGCTAAACAGGATTCTGTTCAGCGAAAACCTGGTAAGAATCTTGGAAATATTATTTCCCACGCCACGCCGCCATGCCGCATAGCACAACGTGTTCGTGGTCGGTTTTCCAGTTTGCTAATCATACATATTTTGTTACAGCTATGGGAAGTTAATTTTATTCGACTCATCGTTTTATGAGAATACCCCACTTTGGGACGGTGTCCATCCACGGCCACGTCACCGGCCTGAACGAATTGCTGTCCACCGAGTCCTAATTTCATTCAAGACTCACAGGAGCATTAATAACTAGAAGTTGTCATCATATCGGACACATGAGGTCGGTGTAACTTTCACTACAATTTAGCTCTTTTAGTGAACCGTGGTATCTCCATGTAGGGCTCGGTTTCTTGACGTAGAACTGTAACTTTTACCTTTTGCGGCCCAACGCACACCAACCAAATCGTACCCATGTAAAGCGACCCCTATCGCTAAGCTAGTATTTTGGAATTTTTCTTATGTAAGGTGTAAACCAAATTTTAACAATATAGACCATTAAACCCATACCATCTTTTATTTATTTTTTTACACCTTCAATTTAATTTTCTTTGCTCCGTGGCTCTCACCGGGCAATATCTTAGAGAACCACGTGGCAGTGTTTAGTTTATATCAACAAAGCCTGTACTAAACAGCGTATGCTAAACAGTATGGGACATCACCTACTAATCACTAAACACTTAACAGTGCACTAAACACTAAACACTAAGCACTTTACTAATCAAAATGTATACCGGCCATTAAGTAAATTACGTATGCTGCTCCGTGCAGAATCATTAAGCCGCATACGTAACTGTAAAGAGTGCGCAACAGTAATTTAATGATGCGGCTGACGTCATAAAGATTCTACGTACCAAACACAGTCGGTAAGTAAACGGAGTTCGTAAAATGAGCCAGGATACGTAAAAACTGATGATGTAGACGGAGACATTATTAATTATCCCGTGTACGTAAAATGTATCGGCATACCTCCGACCCTGCTCGTACATTATGTACGTAACCGGGACCATTACTTAATGTGACAGGGACAGTACAATGATTTGGCAACCAGTTACTGTTATAAAGAGCCTAGATACTGAAATAATGCAGCTGTATAACTATTCGTACGTATGGCGCATACATATTTTATGTTACGGGTTAAGTAAATTACGTATGCTGCTCCGTGCAGAATCATTAAGCCGCATACGTAATTGTAAAGAGTGCGCAACAGTAATTTAATGATGCGGCTGACGTCATAAAGATTCTACGTACCAAACACAGTCGGTAAGTAAACGGAGTTCGTAAAATGAGCCAGGATACGTAAAAACTGATGATGTAGACGGAGACATTATTAATTATCCCGTGTACGTAAAATGTATCGGCATACCTCCGACCCTGCTCGTACATTATGTACGTAACCGGGACCATTACTTAATGTGACAGGGACAGTACAATGATTTGGCAACCAGTTACTGTTATAAAGAGCCTGGATACTGAAATAATGCGACTGTATAACTTCGTACGTATAGCGCATACATATTTCATGTTACGGGTAAAGTAAATTACGTATGCTGCTCCGTGCAGAATCATTAAGCCGCATACGTAACTGTAAAGAGTGCGCCACAGTAATTTAATGATGCGGCTGACGTCATAAAGATTCTACGTACCAAACACAGTCGGTAAGTAAACGGAGTTCGTAAAATGAGCCAGGATACGTAAAAACTGATGATGTAGACGGAGACATTATTAATTATCCCATGTACGTAAAATGTATCGGCATACCTCCGACCCTGCTCGTACATTATGTACGTAACCGGGACCATTACTTAATGTGACAGGGACAGTACAATGATTTGGCAACCAGTTACTGTTATAAAGAGCCTGGATACTGAAATAATGCAGCTGTATAACTATTCGTACGTATAGCGCATACATATTTCATGTTACGGGTAAAGTAAATTACGTATGCTGCTCCGTGCAGAATCATTAAGCCGCATACGTAACTGTAAAGAGTGCGCAACAGTAATTTAATGATGCGGCTGACGTCATAAAGATTCTACGTACCAAACACAGTCGGTAAGTAAACGGAGTTCGTAAAATGAGCCAGGATACGTAAAAACTGATGATGTAGACGGAGACATTATTAATTATCCCGTGTACGTAAAATGTATCGGCATATCTCCGACCCTGCTTGTACATTATGTACGTAACCGGGACCATTACTTAATGAGACAGAGTCAGTACAATGATTTGGCAACCAGTTACTGTTATAAAGAGCCTGGATACTGAAATAATGCGACTGTATAACTTCGTACGTATAGCGCATACATATTTCATGTTACGGGTAAAGTAAATTACGTATGCTGCTCCGTGCAGAATCATTAAGCCGCATACGTAACTGTAAAGAGTGCGCCACAGTAATTTCATGATGCGGCTGACGTCATAAAGATTCTATGTACCGAACACTGCCAGTAAGTAAACGGAGTTCGTAAAATGAGCCAGGATACGTAAATGTTTATGTAGGCGGAGACATTATTAATTATCCCGTGTACGTAAAATGTATCGGCATATCTCCGACCCTGCTCGTACATTATGTACGTAACCCGGACTATTACTTAATGAGACGGAGTCAGTACAATGATTTGGCAACCAGTTACTGTTGTAAAGAGCCTGGATACTGAAATAATGCGGCTGTATAACTTCGTACGTATAGCGCATATATATTTCCTGTTGCGGGTTAAGTAAATTACGTATGCTGCTCCGTTAATACATATGCGGCATCATTAAACCGCATACGTAAACGTTAACAGTGCGGGCACAGTAATTTCATGATGCGGCTTACGTATTAAGGATTCGGCCTCATTACAAGTAACTCGTTTACATTGTCTTTACAGGGCATTATGCCGCATACTTACTGGACATGGTGTCGGCTCATTATAAGTATGGCTCTTATTTATTTCATGTGAAAAGCACATTATACGTATCTGGCTGCCGGTGCATTACAAATTTGCCAATTTTAAGTAGCCCGTTTTTCTCAGTGTGGGATTCCCGAGTGGTAGAGTGCATTGAGCCGGAATCCCAAGGGTGCGGGTTCGAATCCCGTCTGAGGTGCTACGGGCGAGTCGATTTTTCGAGTATTTTTCTATTAAGAATATTTATTATTTTAATTGTTATTGTTAACATAATATTAATATTACCGTCCAATTTTAAATCCTCACAGGACTTTGGAGGCACAAGACGAAGAAATGGAAAAATGGAAACAGGTCAAAAGTAGAAACGGAAGAATGCCACCTTTTGATTATTACCCGTGGCCACACGAGGTAAGGATTAAGAGAGAGTGCCCACGAGCAACTTTTGTCTCCGCAACTATTTTGTCTCTCACAAGGTTTGTATGAAAAGTTGTCGACTGTCGCATCGCTACGTGCGCGCGCTTTCATACAAACCCGTAGAATTGTTGTGAGAGACAAAATAGTTGCGGAGACAAAAGTTGCTCGTGTGCGCTGGTTAAACTAGGTATTGGAACAGTTAGCCATATTGACATTTGTGGGTAAAACGAATTGACATTTTATGGGTAACACAAAATTGACATAAATATAAGTGGTTAATAAAGTGCTGCCGTATTAATAACGTGCATACATGTCGGTCAATGTCAATGAAATCTTATAGTAAAACTTGCTACATTTCTACGGTTTTAAATATCTATCCATTTCCTATGAGACTATGGAATAATAGGTTTTTGAAGAGTGTGCTGGCTCGTCCCAATATAAGTTGTTCGTCTGCACCATAGAAATAGAATGCCAAAGAACAACAATGTCAATAAGCAGGTGATCCGAAAAACGAATGTATACATTTTATATGGGATACGTAAAATATGACTTACATACATAAAATATGACTATATTATGGCAAAAGAAATTAATAAACTATGATCCATCCATAGTGTTTTTTCATCGATAAACGAATAAATGTAGCGAACTACACACACAGTAGAGCGTCAACCTGTAGCCTGTTTCAAAAAGATTACAATTGTCAGCGACAGGTGACAGGCGACAAGTCGACAATTCGACAATTGTACGTTTCATAAAACATTTGGTCTGACATATTTGTCATCGGAAAAGCCGACATATATGTCAAATTGTCGCGACATTTCGACAATTTACCGTTTCATAAAAATTTACAGGTGACAATGAAAATTCGACAAATTGTCGAGCATTTTCTGACAAGTGTCGTTTATGAAACGCTTAATTATTGTCAATACGCAATTACAAACTTGTCGAATTGTCGCACATTTTTGACAGGCATCTTTGGGCTGTCAGGATTACTCAGGATTAGATTAAGGAAATCAATGCTACTTAAGTAAAAATGCTAAATTCTAGCAGTAATAATAGTAGTGACAGTGATGATAATTATTTGGAAGAAAATAGGCGGAGGAGAGAATAATTAGAGAAAAAAATACTTTTCTTTGGAAGTAACCGACTTTACTTTCAACGAAAAATTCTGTATAAGTAAAGTTGTGGTAGTTTTTTTTTTAATTAGTGGTAATAAAAATTGAAGCTGCTTTTGTTGATCGATACGGAAACCACTTTATAAATTTAAAGGTTATATGTGGTCAAAATCTGGAATTCTTTTATGCTAGCGCACGGTGGCCACAGTTTCGGTTCACGACTCAAGAATACCAAGATGCTCGTCGTTAGCAAGCCAATGGGAAAATAATAATTGAAGGCCATTTTCTAATGTATCAAGTTCTTCCACAACTTAATATTAGCATCTCGTTTGCCTCCGCCATGTTTGCGTCTGATTGAATATCAGTGCATGTTTTGTTGGTAGCTAGTATATTAGAGGGTATTAATTAAAAAATAAACACAGTTATTTACCAATCGCTAACAATCATTCACCTGTCACTGACATTTTTTTAAATGACACCGACAATGATTTACCTGTTCCGACAGGTGTTTTATGCAAGACTTGTCATGACTATGGTTTTATGAAACAAATGGAAAAAAGTGACAAATTACCACTGAATTCTTGTATACAATTATAAATATGTCAAGTTTTATGAAACGGCAATTGTCGTGACAAACCGACATATGTCATGATTTCTGACAAATTGTCGACTTGTCAAGCTTTATGAAACGGGGCCCTGCCATCCTACCTTGAAGGGTGTCACTGACAAGATTGGAAACATTCTGAAGCGAGCGTCAATCAAAACTTACTTCAAGCCGCCGAAGAAGATCAACCAATTCTTACGACCTGTCAAGTGTAATATCCCCCTTCAAGCCACAGGCGTCTACAAACTAGATTGTGACTGTGGGCTCTCCTACATCGGGCAAACAAAGAGAAGCATAGGGACCCGCGTCAAAGAGCATGTAGCTGACATGAAACATAGGCGCGATAACAAGTCTGCAGTGTGTGATCACGCCTTTGAGGGGCCCAACCATTACATTAGATTTGACAAACCCCAAATCCTTGCTAGGGAACGTAGATTTATTCCTAGAATGCTCCGCGAGGCTATCGAAATAAATAAATATCCTAATTTCAATAGAGATGATGGTTGGAAAATTCCACCAGCTTGGGACCCCACAAGCAAAAGCCCCAAACACACACTGCAAAATCTAAGGATACGGTTAGTTCCTTTTGCAAATAAATTAATAAATATTAAAGACGGAGGTCAGCTTTCCTCTCCAAGTTTTCTTTCACCATTTATTTTTTGGAGGGGCCTCCCAATTTTGTGAAATGGTTGTAGTTTCAGTAGATTCTCTCTTTTAAACATTAATTAAATCACAAAATTAAATTACAAATTAACTAAAATCAATATTTTTTTTTTGTTAAATATTAATTTCTGAACGTCTTAATAAATTCATCGCTTGAGGGTAGGCTCACGAGTGACTTCAGTCCCCGGTGACCACGGCAGCTGCAAAGGTGCCGAAATGTCGGAAAATCAAAAATCAAACCAAATACCAACTAATTACTAAAGTACTTTCAATAAATGTTTTTATGATTATGATTTATGATTAAAACCGCGCTAGTATCCGTTAAAAAGTCTTTTATTTCAAATGTAGCGAAATTTGGTTTTAGAGAAATGTGTGGCAAAATCTTATTTACCTTTGAAAAGTGTTATTACTTGGATTGTTTCTTTCTATCACATCACAATTACTTAGAGCACAAGACACCATGGCTCCACGATACCTTTATTTGAAATTCTAATAAGGATTAACAAATATTTTAAACAAACTGTGATTGCTCATTTGCAAGGCGGGACGCTAGGGGCTCTTACTGTAAAAAATGTTGGCACATGTCACTTGATTCTTTGTCTCTTTCTTTCACAGACCGTGTCCGTATAATGGTAACTTCTCTTTTGCACGCTTTGTTGGTCTTCTTGAGCGCAGCGAAAATTTTTCTATGTCTGTGGTCTGCACATTTCATTTTGAAGTACTAAAGATTTATAAAACCATTTCGAGATTTTAGTGTCCTGAGCTCATTTTTTTCAGAATTCTTAAACGATTTTTTTGCTTTAATAAGAAAAACTAATATCTAGTCCAAATTTGATAAAGGCAGGCATTTTGAGTTGAATTTCGTTTTCCATTAATAAAGTAAAATCAATAGTCAAATGTTTGAATGAATAAGATTACAAACAGTGATTTATTATGGGATCCCCTTTTTGCATAATGGTTTTATACCTTATTTGATTTGGCATAACGGATTTGGCATATATTTTTTGTCATAAACTTTGGCATAAGAAATTGTTTGTCCCCTAATTTTATATCTTTCAGTATTCAAAGTGAAATCAACATTGCCTATTCAATCAAATATTATTTTTGAAATATTGTTAATTCTAAGCTTATTTAAATCTGTCTATCAAAATATAACAACTGTTTCAGCGAAAAAAAAATACTGAAATAATTTACTTTTCTAAGCTTTTTTAACAACTGATATTTCTATCAAAGGAAACCCTGTGTTCGAATTGAAGAAAATTAACAATACGAAAACATAAACAAAAGACAACAGACTTTGGTTTAAAGAAGCTTCATATTTCCTTTTTTCAGTGTTGCTCGTAGTTGCCCTAGTCGTAGGAGGCAAAAAAACGAAGAATACGGCTATCCATGAACCAAAGATTTCCTTCGGTAGGATTGATCCTTGGGTTCCTAAAATAGGTTTACGAAGTGGAGCCACCTGGATTTTTCAAGCAGGTGGGGGGAGGGGGAATTCTGCCTTAACGAAGTCCGAGGTTAATAACTGCCTAAGTTTAGATACTAAGCCAAGTTTGGTATCATTTTCAGATAAATCAATGACGTAGAATTCATTTCTGGTATAAAAAAAGCAATTTATTAAGAAGTTTCCTAAATATTACACAATAACCAATATTTTCAACTACATTTTTTTTACTTTAAGTCACCGTAAATATTAAACTGATGCTCTTATTTACAAACAAAAAATACGATAACAAAGCTTATAGAATGAAGAGTTGAAAAAATATAACTTACACATTTCTTTATTAACAATAAATAGCGAAAAAAAAAAATTCACTGTCGCGTGCCGTCAATTTCTTTTACACCTATGGAAATATTATTATTTTTTATTATAACAATATGGGTATCAAATGAAAGGTAATAAATAGCCAATTCCAAATATATATACATTATAACACTTTATTTAACTGTTTTGAAATAAACTTAAAAAGTATAACGCAGAATTAAAAAATATCAGTAAATTATTAGAAAAACAAAAAATGGCAGTCAATATCGACAAAAAAGGCAAATATCACAAGCGCGCATGTAACTACGATTTTTTTCAGATGTTGTTAGGTACCTTGAGAGTAGTTCTACCCAAGTTTTAACCCTTGGAAACCCTGTACTGCTGGAAAAACTTGGCACTTGTTTCAGTATTTCCAAAAAAACTACCTTAAGGAAGCGTTTTTCAGGTATTTCTACTCTATACTTTTATAAAGCTAACTAAATTTGCTACAATTGACAACATATCAAAATTTTTATCCTGTTTTTTTATTTGTTATTTAGAAATTACTGGTGAAAACATGAGACACGTATTTTTTTATTTTCCAAATTTTTTATTTTAAGTCAACGTAATATTAATTTGAAAACTTATCTATTCTAAAAGAGCGTAAGTGCCGTTTAAAGGATTTTTGGCGGACAATATCCTTTGCCCATATGGATAAAAAAAATCATTATGACGTCAACCTGCCAATCTAATCTATGGACGGTAATGACGTTTGTTTGTTTATCTTTTGCTCGAGGTTGTTTTCTTTTATTGTCGCTATTTTTACCTTATTTTCAACAATAATAAATAAAGATATTCGTAAATTAGATTCCATAATCTCATGTGTAGTTCCTGCCTGCAAAAATACTGTGATTGAATGCCCAAACAAACACTGTTTTACGTGCCAAACCAAAGTCTACACGTTTACAAGTGGTGTGTTGCTTTAAAGTTTTATGGAAATTGAAACTAATGCACTTCAAAACAAACTGTATTTATTAAACAAATTCAAACGTACACAATATCTTTTTATTTCTAAAAATAAAATGTTTCGCAGAAGAATTCAGCTTTTGCAGCATGATGAAGTCCATTTTGGTAAGGTTGCGACTGTCTGCTATTAAAAATCCTTCAGAAAACTTGATATTATATTTCGATAGATGTTAAATTTCACCAAAATACTATATAAATAATTCAAGTTAAAATATCATGAATACAATCAAAACAAAACTAATCAAAGTGAAAAATATTTTGATTCTTGACACAGACTTTGACATAAATTGTAACCTTGACAGCGACAGTTTTTATGATTATTATTTTTTTAAGATAAAATCACACAACTTTTTCACGCAAAGGAGTTAAATATTTAATATTCCTTTATCTCGATGATACAGTGTTTTTTCTACATATTTCGTTAAATTATTGATCAAAAGCCCCGAAAAATTATGTACGGTGTCAGAAATTGAAAAACCTCGAAATGGTTTTCGATTTAAGGTACCTTGTAAAAAATGAAAACATGTCAATTTGAGCCTATCACCAACAAGTTTCGAATTGATATTTAAAATTTTAATATTTAATAAAAATAATAACTTCCTTACAACGGTAACGAAGTTATTTTTTTTAATTAGCCAAAACAATAATATTTTCTTTTATTATTATTTTAAAAATAAAAGGATATAAGAGCTTCTACGAGGTATTTTTCTTTTTCAAATACTCCAATTTGTGTATTTAATGGCAATTTTTTTCTTTAATTAAGCGAGTGTTTTATTTTTGTTTAAATTTTTTTTAAATAGTTTAACAACTGAATCGTACAAATATGAATCCAAAAATGAATTCGACACCCTAAATTCATACGAATATGATATCAAACTGGGCATAGCAGCTTAACTAATACATCTATCGAGATTGGGCTAAAAGCCAAAACTTCAAAAAAATTATTACAAAAATCGTGGTGGCTCCACTTCTTATATCCATCCTAGGGTCCTAAGGACCAATCCTACCAAAGGAAATCTCTGGTTCACAAAACGCCGTATTTTTCACCCTACTGACGCCGCTATAGGTAGCCTTTTCAGACAATGTAGACATTTTCTATAGAACTTAAAATAAATAAATAGATTTTCTTTTTCATTTCTAGGTGAATGACTACTTAGATCAGGTTGCGGCAGATCACCCCGACATTGTGCAACTGGTGACCGCGGGAACAAGTACCGAAGGCCGCAACATCAAATATTTGAAGTTAAGGTTTCTTTAGGATAAATGTTATCAATTTGCACTAAAGTCTAATTATTAATTATAGTATATGGTATTCTCTACAGTCATATCAGGCCTCTTCTGCACGAGCAACAGCATGGTTTCATAGCAAATAGGTCCACCACTTCCAATCTTCTTGAATATAAGAATTAATTACCTGTGTAGTGCTTTTGCCAAGAGAGTGCAAGTCGATTCCATTTACACCGATTTCGCTAAAGCTTTTGACAAGGTTAATCACACAATATTAATAAAAAAACTATCAGATTTCGGTGTTCATGGCAATCTTCTCCGCTGGTTCCAGTCATATTTGAGTCGTAGGAGTCAACTGGTAGCAGTGAAGGGCTATCTTTCCGAGCCTGTCCTGGTCACGTCTGGGGTACCGCAGGGTAGTCATTTAGGCCCATTGCTATTTGTCATATTTATAAATGACTTAATTGATGTTCTATCCTGTCCCTGTCTCCTTTACGCGGATGACCTCAAGGTATTCAGGACGGTGGATAGCGTGGAAGATGCTTTGATCCTACAGTCAGACCTGAACTCATTAAACGACTGGTGTGAGCATAACCTTATGCAGCTCAATGTTGGTAAGTGTTTTGTCATGACTTTCACCACGAAAACACAAAAAATCATGTTTAACTACGCACTTAGGGGTGAGGTTTTGACTCGTAAACATACTGCAAGAGACTTGGGAGTAATATTTGATGAGAAGTTAAACTTTCGAGATCACTATGATGACATAGTCAACCGCAGTTATCGTCTTCTTGGATTCATAACTAGATCCACTAAACGATTCCGACATAGCAAGAGCCTCATCTTACTTTATTACTCGCTGATTCGTAGTATTCTTGAATATAACTCTGCTGTCTGGTCTCCCTTTTATAGTGTACACAGCAAACGAATTGAAAGTGTTCAGAAACGTTTTATGAAAATTCTGTGTTACAGGAGTGGTATGGGCCGTAAACTCTCTTCCTACAACGAGCGACTGGAGTATTATCACTTGGAGCCCTTATACTTAAGACGAGATAAAAACGATCTTGTGCTGCTTTATAAAATAATTCATTGCCAATTAGATTCCCCAGCCCTTTTAACCTTCAATACGCGATTTAGATCCCGCAATCGCAACTATAATATTTTCAGTCTTCAAGTTTTCCTTAACAACACCTCATATTACAATCCCATAGTCAGGATGTGTCGCCAATACAATGAGATTCTTGTCACTAACAGAGACATTGACATCTTCCACTCAACACTGCCTCAGTTCCGCCGACAGTTACAAATGCACTACTCAAGAACATGAACTAATAAATTGTTAGTCTTTAGTATTAAGTATATATTCTTAATTTAATGATTTATTTTATTGTTTTCAATTTTTTTTTTTTATTATTTCAATACAATTTAAATCCTCCTTAATTAATTACTTATTAACTTTGTTTAAATATCTCTAGCATAGGTTGTTTGTTTCTTTTTTTTATATAGTAAGCTATTAGGCATACATAATTTTGGATTATAATCTAGGTCTGTTTTGAATGTCTGTATAAATTGTGTATTTTAATGATTGTAATCTGTCTTGTGTGCTAAATAAATACAAATACAAATACAAATTAATTCACTGGAGTAAACTGACAGACTCTAATTTCACAATGTGAATTGTGATAAAATAATGTTGCCTTTATTTGTTGTAGCAGTGCTGCGTTTCGTTTATTGTGATTCAGTTCACTCACACAAAGTCAGTAGCGTTCATGGTTACAACTGGGACATTTTTTAAACAAGCCTCAAACGTTCACGGTTACAACCGTAAACGTCAGATTACTCCAGTGAATTAATAATCAGACTTTAGACCCGCGTGGTAGGTATAATTTTTCGCACTACCGCACTAACTATGGAGAACTCTTGCCTATTAGAGAAATCTGAAGCTGATGATGGAAAAATAAAGCTACAAAATGATTGTTTTTAATGTTTAACTGTATTGATACTTATAAGTGTAGTTAAAGTAATCCTAATTAATATTTTAATAATAATTGTAAAGAGTGAGTTTAAATTGTTATGATTTCACGTCTTAACTTCTCAACCGATCATCAATTGTAATTTATACAGATGCCGGCATATAACTTGGCAACAGAAAGTTGAGACAAAAGATGCGCAGTAGCTACAAACACCAAACTCCGCGCATCTTCTTTCTCATCTTTGTCTTGCCAAGTTACGTGCCGGGCGGTATACTAGGCCCCCTATCATCATGTAATGGTATACCTACATGTTGCCAGCCCCCCTAGCATGACCATCAAAACACGAGATTATAACGCTTTATATAGCGTTTTATCGACGACACTCAACTGTCAAAATCCATTGTCTTTTGACAGTTAAACGTGATTAACCGCTATATTATATCGCATTTCGGTAGTCATGCTAGGGGGGCAGGGGTACAGGAAAAGAAATAAGTTACTTTCATCCTTTACTACTGAGGCCGTATTACAAGCTCTTAAATCCTGCCAGGTTTATAAATTGCTGTAGTGACATCTCTTTCTCGTCGTATAGCAAATAAAAGAGATAGATTGATAGCCAGTCAGAAAACTGCCTGTGAATAAAAGGTCATAATACGGCCCCTGTTCCCGAGAGATAGAAAAATTACTGTACACGCAAACGAAGTCGCGGCCGATAATTCATAATAATCCTTAATACAGATCTCCACAACAAACTTTACCGATGCCAGCAAACCTATCTACTTCATGGACGCCATGATCCACGCTCGAGAGTGGGTGACCACCCCCGTGACCCTGTACTCCATCCACCGGCTGGTGGAGGACCTTCGGGACGAAGACAACGACCTCCTACATGATATCGACTGGATCATCCTGCCTGTTGTCAACCCTGATGGATATTTATATACTCACACTGAAGTAAGTGAACTTAAAAAAAATATTTAGAAAGATAGGAAGCAAACTGTGAACTTAGTTTTTGTCATAAAGATCTAACAATACAACGTGTTACAAAAAGCCGTAAAACCAAATATTGAAAATAACTATGTATACAAGCCCGGAAAAATCTTATAAACCCTGAAAACCGCTACTTTTGGAAAAAAATATTATACCTATATGATAAACTGCATAGTGGTAACCCTAGACTTAATATCGAAAAAAACACCTACTCCCCTACTCAAATGGTTACTTTTCTATTCGTTTGAACGCTACGCTTACTTTTTACCCACGACGGACGGAACGGAACGGAGGCGGTATATGCGTTTGGGGTTAGAGGTTGTGCGTTTGTTTGTTTGTTTGTGTGTTTGTCTGTTACCATTTTCCTCGGAAACTACTAAGCCGATTTCGATGCGGTTTTTTGCATTCAAAAGGTTTCATATCAGAGCAGGTTCTTAGATATGTTACATGGTGGTAGACCACCAGGGGGCGCTGTAGCAACCAGATAAGTCGCGCTTGAGAAGTTCTCTAAAACTACTCAACTGATTTCGATGCGGTTTTCTTCTGTAATGGGTTTGTAGGTTATCGGCGATGGTTCTCAGATAGATGTTATGGTGTTTAACCGCTCGGCGGCGCTGCAGTTATCATTTTCTCATTTATTTCCGAAGCGGTTTGACCAATTTGGATGCGGTTTTCTGTAATAGTTTTGTAGTTTGTCGGCGATGGTTCTTGGTGTTATGGTGTTCAGCCGCTAGTGGGCGCTGTAGTAATCATTTTCCGAATGGTTTGACCAATTTAGATGCGGTTTTTAGAGTAGATAACTTATGAATTCTTTAAAAAGTTTAAAATAAAATGGCAAAATTTAAAATTTTGAAAAAACCCACGACGGATAAAATTGTAACTCTTTATTTAAAAAGACTAAAATAAGTTTTACAAAAATCCCTCGACTAAAAGTGATGTAGGTACTATACATACTTTATCTACCTATTCATAAATTATAAACGCAAGAAAAATTCGTCGGGGTCTGCCATTGCCATTTCTCTAAAGTAACTATAACTGAAAAATATTTGTTCATTTGGGGGCAGGTAATGGCTGCCCCAACGGATTTTTCTTGTGTTTGTAATTTATGAATAGGTAGATAAAGTATGTATAGTACGTGCATCACTTTTAGTCGAGGGATTTTTGTAAAACTTATTTTAGTCTTTTTAAATAAAGAGTTACAATTTTAACCGTCGTGGGTTTTTCCAAAATTTTAAATTTTAAAGCTTAAATATGAGCAATAGACGATTACATTACCTACATGTCGAAAACTTATATGAATCACAGACTTTGATGTATTGTATGGAGTTGACATGCTTACGGCAAGTAATTTTATAGTTTACAGATTATTTTAAAGCTTTAATACTAAGCGTAGCGTTCAAACGAATAGAATGTTGGCCATTTGAGTAGGGCCTCTGAGGGCCTAACCAAAGTAACATTCGCAAATCTTCGTTATCGCTTCGCTTTCGAAACATGTATGGGATTGACATAATATGGTTTCGTATTCAATCGAATTTTAAAACGTCAAATCCATACATGTTTCGAAGCGAAGCGATAGCGAAAATTAGCAAATGTTACTTTGGCTAGGGGGGCTGGTCTATTTGCGTCTAGGGTTGTCAATCTGCAGTTTTCCATACAAATAAATAAACAAAAAATTTACAAGTTATTATAATACGGGAGGGAGAAGGTACAGTGTTTTCAACAGATAAGATTTAGCATTTTGATGAAATCAGTCAGTAGGCAATATTGGCCAGTAGGCAATATCAATAATATATTTTGTATTCGCTTTTACTTAATTTGGGGGTGGTATTAATGAAATAAAAAATTTGACATGAAAATTATTTCTAATTTACAGTTCCGTCTTTGGCGGCGAACCCGTTCTCACTACCCTGATGTTTCCACCGAGTGCTTCGGAGTCGACGCTAACCGCAATTTAGACGTGAACTTCAATACAGAAGGAGTTTCGAGTAACCCTTGCAGTGACATTTACCCTGGCCACGAGCCCTTCTCGGAGCCAGAGACGAGGATCATCAGGGACATCATGATGGAGCACTTGGACCGCATCCAGATATACATGAACATCCACAGTCACGGCAACTGGATCCTGTACGGGTATGGCAATAGGACGTTGCCGAGAAATGCTGTTCAGCTGCACCATGTCGGAGCTACCATGGGTGCCATCATGGACACCGTCAAGTTGCCGCAGGCATTCCACTACAGAGTTGGCAACAGTGCTTTGCTTCTTTACCCCACTTCTGGCAGCGCGCAGGATTATGGGCAGGTGAGCTAACGTTTGGCATAAAAACTCATACGAATTTATATGTCTTTACGTCCTTCTAGTTTTTGTGGTCGATGACTGATACTGAACTTTATAGCTATTTTCTTTTTTTATTACAAATACTATAGAGCGTTTTCACATTAACCGATCGGATATCGGAGGAAGTAAAATGTATGAAAAATGTGGCTCCGATATCCGATATCTGGCCGGACAATATGAAAGACAGATACATATTGCATACATTTTACTTCCTCCGATATCGTATCGGCGGCCGATACCGATATAATATATCGGTATCGGACCGGATAATGTGAAAACGCTCTAATGCAAATAATTACACTTGCCTGAATTTAAAAAAAGCAAAACCTCCTTCAAAAAAAAACAGGTCTATAAAAAGCAAGAAATAATGTTCAAATCGATTAATTAAAACACGTCTATTAAAGTCGGGTGGGGCTTTTATAGTAGTTTGTAACACAAGGGAAGTGAGCTATTACAGAACAAGATCCAATTTGGCGCCCGTGCGAGCGTAGCTCGCAAAGGGCGCTAATGGGTCGAGTGCACCCGAGATATTAGTTCGAGGGTGTAATAGCTTCTTACAACCGAGGTAAGCATACTACTTTACATCATTCATGCGAGGTAAATTTAAAAAAAAAATAATAAAAAAAATAATAAAAAAAAATAAAAAAAATAATAAAAAAAAAATAAAAAAAAAATAAAAAAAAAAAAAAAAATAAAAAAAATAAAAAAAAATCAAAATCAAAATCAAAATCAAAATCAAAATCAAAATCGAAAATCGAAAATCGAAAATCGAAAATCGAAAATCGAAAATCGAAAACCGAAAATCAAAATCAATATCAAAATCAAAATCAAAATTAAAGTCAAAATCAAAATCAAAATCCAAGGAGTTTTGCATAGCTTGAACGGAAATGAAATGCCGCCATATTTATTGTTTTTTTTTTCAGTAAAAAGTTTCCACAGTTTATAATATAAGAAAAGAGATTGGTTCACTAAGGAGTTTGACATAGCTTGAATTGTAAAGTTACTTTACAGTTAAAGCATTCACCCATGCTTGAATTGTAAAGTGATTTGAAAATGGAACGTTCTATCTAAACAATGCACTGTGTTGCACATGCCAACTTACACGGCCTCTTACTATACTAGTAAATCCTAGTTGCCGAGCAGTATGATGTAAAAATATAAACAATACAATAAGTAAAAAAAATAGTTACAGCTCCACCCGACTTCAATAGACGCGTTTTAATTAATCGATTTGAACATTATTTCTTGCTTTTTATAGAGCTGTTTTTTTTTTATTTTTGAAGGAGGTTTGCTTTTTTTAAAAAGCTTTTTGTCTTGTCAAGTTATGTGCCGGTTCGGTATAAAGTCTTAATAATTATTCAATTGATGAACTCTACATCTATCTTTTTGAATTCAGACAAGTGAAATTATTTGCAATTATACATCTAACAACTACATAGGTAATTAAATACCAATTGACTTTACGATGAAGTACCTACTCTATAAAAGATAAGTGCACCTTCTGTGTTCGTTCATGTTATCTTTATCTTATCACCTCGAAAATTTGTGGATGTCTCAGACGTTTCTTATCTGGACTACCTACTTTATGATGAAAAATTTAGAGAGGGTCGAATATTTTTGTCAATTTTTGACCCATGTCTTTTTTTGAAAAAGATTCAGTTTAATTGGGCATTCTCTCTTCTAAGAGGACTTTGAGAGCTACGAACTACTAACTAGGAGCTATTTTGTAGTTCAAAAGAATGCTAAACTGCAATTTGTTGGACGAAAAAAATACAATTATTAGTTTACTAGTCCTTGACTTAATTTTTTGCTACTATGGCCCTGTCCTAATTGGCCATCGGTCGTGCGATGGTGCGTCCGTCCGATGAAACTGGTCGTGCGACCGTGCGATCAAACCTAGTGATATCTATTGAATGTCCTAATTGACGGTCGCGCGAACTAGCGATGTGTCTATTGTTCAGTTTCATCGCAGGATGAAATCTCAACGCATGATCGCACGACCGATGCCAATTAGGACAGGGCCTAATAAAACTCTCAGCCCCAGCGACTCTACTCCGAGACTCACGCCCGTTTGCACTGAACTTAAGAATTGCCTAACCCTAAGTATTTTATTTACTACAGCTCGACCAAATTAAGTAGGTATTGTTTCCATAACAACGGTTTCATGAACTTAGCTGTCATGCTGGGCTTCCACTGCTGGGGCACAGGCCTTCCTTATGGGTGATAAGGAGGATAGGCCATAACCCACCACGCGGGCTTAATGCGGATTGGTGGGTGTTAACGACTGCAAATGCAGCCGGGACCAATGGCTTAACGTGCCTTCGGAAGCACGGAGGAGCTCGAGCTAATAAATTTTTGGTCACCCATCCCATGACTGACCCTTGCGAAAGTTTCTTAACCTCCGCAATCGCTGGCCCAGGCGCTAAACCACTGCGCCACCTCTGAGCTCCTCAAAACAAGTGCTTAGTACCTATATTTACGTGAAAGGTATATTAATGTTACTGATAAGTATTAGTAACTAAGCTCGTGTAAGAATTGTAAGGGTTTAACTCCTGTTTCTGTTGCAGGCGGTGGGTATCCCCTTCTCGTTCACGCTGGAGCTGCCGGGGTACGGCTTCGCGTTTCAGGTGCCGCCGCACCACATCGAGCACATCAACGAAGAGACCTGGCAAGGCATCGCTGCCAGCGCGAGACTCGCACGCGCGCACTACGTGCGAGACAACGTTGTCTAACTTGCGAGACAACGTTGTCTAAATTGCGAGACAACGTTGCCTAAATTGCGAGACAACGTTGTCTAACTTGCGAGACAACGTTATCTAACTTGCAAGACAACGTTGTCTAACTTGCGAGATAACGTTGTACAACTTTTAGTGACTTAGTTAAAGCTGCTGGACTAAAAGAGCGCCAAGAATACCCAAGTGATTTATTTTATACCTTTAAACGCTACAGCTTTGCAACAAATAGAAGGAAAATAACATATGTCGTTAGAATGACAATTCCATACATTACATTTATGTTAACGTAGCTATGATTGTGATTAACTGCTTTTAAACTTTTAAGTTTGCCTTAGTGATCAAAGAACTATGAGGATTGCGGATATGCCGATTCTTACCTCAATGTTTATTATTTTGTGTGCAGCATATTTTCCGCGAGAGGTTGTAAGTTGTTACTTTTTCTTATTTTTGTAAATTAAAAAATATAGTATTTTTTTTTTCGTTTTTTCTTGCTGCTTTTACTTATTTGAGAAACCCTTTTTTTAAATTCCATCTATAAAATAAAATAAGAATAAACATAAATATAAAATAAAACAAGGGCAGGGCTACCATATGACAGGCATTTGACTGTCCGCATTCAACAGGTAGGTAAGTATATAAGTAAGAAAGTATTTTACGGTTTAGACTGGCATGCGAACTACGCTAAGTAGGGGCGGGGCGGCGCGGCGCCAAGCTGAGATAGGCTTTTTTGGAATTTCGCGACTGAAACCATGGATAACAAGATTAGGTAGGTAGTTGATGAAACTGACTAAAAATCGCGTGGCGCGGCAATTTTTTTACTATTGAAAAATCAAGCATTTCGTGCAGCCTGCCTGACTACATATAGACAGGCATCTTCCCTTACATAGAGGGTATGTAAGATGGATATATCCGTTATCCAATATATATTATGGGGCAGGCGATACAAGTCGCTATTTTAGTTTCAAATGTTTAAAAATTCTAGAGCCTAATGGTATTTGATTTTACCGATGTACTTAACACACAAGTAACAAAAAGAACTGCTATAATCTTAAAATCAAAAACAAACTTAACTTATATAAGTCAGGATCCGACCAGCCGTTTTTACGAAAATAGGCGGGTCCCCACCAAGCAAGCAGCCTCGTGCGAGGCCCGCCACACACACGTGGCAATTGACTTGCCTCGCGAGGCAGCGCGCTTGGCCTAATCGCCTAATCGCGTAAAAATGGCTGGTCGGATCCTGGTTCCCTAAGGATATTCTCTAATATCCACGAGGACGAAGTCGCGGGCGGAAGCTAGTATATTTATAAATCTTGAATAAGAGTCATATTATTAATAAAAATCCTGAAAGACCTTTAAAAAAATACCACACACGCATCCCAAGTTGTCGAGTCGCGTCGCATATTTTGTTTCCTAGTTACCTGCGTCACTGCGTCAGCGCAGCACCTGGGCACGCGGTTTCGTAAACACGCGGCGAAGGAATGCACCGTTTGATAAGCGAGAAGGTGTAGGTCTCGAGATAACGCCGGAGCTAACTTCATATTGAGTCGAGTTGAGCTGAGTTGAGTTGAGCTGTACCTATTTGACCATGACCATCAGCCATTTTTAATGTCCCCCCTGCTGGGGCACAAGACTTCCTTAGGGTGGATAAGGAGGATGGGCCATACATAACCCACCACGCGGGCCCAATGCGGATTGGTGGGTGTTAACGACTGCAAATGCACCCGGGACCAACGGCTTAACGTGCCTTCCTAAGCATGGAGCTCAAGATAATACATTTTTGGTCACCCATCCCATGACCGACCCTTGCGAAAGTTGCGTAACCTCCGCAATCGCTGGGCCAGGCGCTAAACCACTGTGCCTTCGAGCTCCTTTATTCCTTGTTTACATACAATGGTTTTGTTATTTTTGGGTAGTGTATGAAGGCTAAACCTGGAATTATAATTATTGTATTTCTTCGGAACTGCAATTTTTTTTAAGTTTATTTGTTATATTTAATAAATAACAATAGGAATAGAAGACATGGCTCAGTTATAATAAGGAGCCTATAACTTGCTTTATTAACAGTTTATTAATTAAACTTAAATTCTTTACGACTGTGTCACACAACGTGATGTATAATGTTTTTATTATAAACAATAAATTGTTAACAGATAGGTACATATACTTCTTACTTATTTAAATTATGTTCAGAGTTATATAATTTACCTATTAAATAAATGAGGTAGCATAGAGAATATACACTTACTTAGAAACCTTTCGTAATTTATCAATAACTCAATATTTACAACTCTACATTTCACAAACCTTTTTAAATATCACGATACCTGCGCGCTGTGACATCACAACATACCTGACGTCTGGCGCATACCATGTCAGCTTACCACAAAACACGAATACGCTAAAATTCTTATACATAGCACGCTTTCCATAGAGGATTGCTGCACAAACTCGAACAAAAGTCGCCATGAGCAGTGAATCATAAATCCATGTCACTTTTGGTTGTGATTTTAGTAGGCGTATACCTTCTGCGCGCGCGCACATTGTCAGTTCTGGTTTTGTGCTATCGTGCAACTGTACTGTGTTCATTCGCTGTTATTACAAACCCAATTTCATTGATAAACCTATTATATTCACGATGTTTTTAAACTACGAAGTTGTTGCTGCTTTCGGCGTTACTGCTGTAAGTATAATTTTCATTTTTTTTCTAAAAGATTGATTTTTGTTTTAAAATTTACTAAGGAAACGTGATATGCGTCGTTGTATGAATCCGTTATTGACTTTGTATTTGCATTGTTATCATGTGATCTTCCATTGTCTCACTTTTATGTTTCTATAGAGGTTAAATCGGAATACTAAGTTACTTTGCGAATACAATATTCTAATACTGTGCCCAAATTGGTAGAAAGTACTCGAAGGAATTACAAACAGGTTTCATAATTTATTTTCTGAGAAACGACATTTGGGATGAATATTATACTAATGGTTTGATTTGATTTTGTCGAATTTTAGTATCTAATTTAGTTTGACAGTAAATTAGTGAATTTACGGTCTTTAGAAATCTGGGACTGTGATCTAAATAAATTAAAACATTAGATTATTTTATTATTTTTCAAATGTTTTTTTATATTCAGATTTTTTTGTTTAGTTGTTATAAAAAGTAAAGCTTTGTAAATGCTGCAAAAAGAAATGTTTTATTGACAAAGGTATTAGAAGAGAAAGCGTACTAAGGAACGGTTAGTCACGTGGTATTTTTTTAACTAATCGAGTGGGTAATTAAATTTTCCAACGCTGATTTTAATTCAGATTACTCATAATGTTTTTGTGTCATTTATGTTTAGGTATAACAATTTTATTAATGAGATGTCCACAACCTCTACTTAATACTAACGCAGTACATATCTACTTAATTATTTTTTTAAGCTCGTGATGAAACATTTTAATAAATCATTAGAACAGTTATTGTAATTTATCTCGATAGATTATATTATTATAACCCATCGAAATCCCTTTGGCCGTTTTCAAAACCAAGTTTCAAAACCAGTTTCGTGTAATTTTTTTAACGAGATAATTGTAATCTTACGATTCTTACAATTTTCCGGTTAAATCACCGGAAGTATATGCCTATAGTTTCAACTATACAGCGTGAAATGGTAATCATTTGGTTCCCGCAGTGGGGTGGTTCCACTCATGATTACAAGCAACTATTACTATGGGGCCAACTCTGAAATCGCGAAAAAATATCAGCTGTTCCATACATTTAGGTTGAGTAGGTATAGTGCTTTTGTATGGATGGAACAGCTGATTTTTTTTTCGCGAATGACTAAAATTTCAGCGTGTATAGGTACCGGTACTTACTTTTTTTAGACAAATTTTCATTTAGGTAGAACAAAATATAGCAATAAAAAAGAGTACCTACCATATTTATTTTATACTTATTTGCCCTAAAAACTATTTAATCTCATAAGTAGGTACTCCCAACCAATAATAAGCCAATAACAGTCAAGAGCTACGTAAATAGAGGGTTTACGCGTACTCTATTTGCTGTCGTAGATTTTACAGTATGTACACATACACAAAATAGAGGACATATTCACCTCTCAAGCTTACGCACTCACTAGACATGAAATAAAACTCTCATAACGGATATTAGCGCGGTTTTATTGAGAGGACAATACTCTATTTTAGAGTCGGGTGGCAACCCTAGTTGTGACAGACCTGAGATACTGAAATTCATTTTTCATCAGTCATGAACTTGAGTACCTTCTACCTAACAATAATTATGAAATCACAAATATCAAATATCACTTCTTAGTTTCGTCACGAAGATACTATTACCGTGGTTTCGTATAGTTATTGAAAATATAAATTAATTGGATTCTGACAATAGGCTTCTGTTCCACTAGCATACCTATTTAAACTGCAACTTCCGATAGATTTTTATAAAAAGTTATAACGAGTGATACCCCCGGGTCTGATATTTTATCCAACGAAACTGGTAGTTTCACAGAACACCTGTGAAAAACCGGATCCCGACTATATTTTCATAGTGCGAGTGTAACATCAGCTGTCACTGATATAAACTAAAAATGACTTTTATAACTTGAAGAAGTACCTACATACCTTACTATACACGACAAAGAGCTACATTTAGTTAAATTAAATTCTATAATGTTGACCAAACACCATTATTGGTATTGGCACAAGTATTTACAGTCAAAAATTTCAGGCAAACTCTGGCTGTATTTGAAAACGCTTTGTTTTCATTTCGATGTAGGCATCCGCGACAACGTGACCCACTGCTTAGTATGAATTTGTATGGAATCCTATGTAGGCCGCGCGATTGTATAGTGTTCCATACAAATTCATACTAAGCAGTGGGTGGGTCGTGCGACTCGATCGCTGTCGCTTGTCTACAGGAACCGATTCGCTCGATCGTAGATTTTTTATTGAGAAGCGTGGACTATCGAGGAACAAAATTAAAGTTTTACATTGAGATCTTACTCAACTATACTTGTAATTTATGAATAATTTCATGTAATACGGCGCAAAAATTAAACTCTTTCCATACCATAAGGTAAAATTAATCGTACCTATTCAAAGACTTATTGTTTTCAATTTCAGGTGGTAACCTTTTTCGTGGCCGCAGTACTCCTGCTAATGTATGTGGCCAAACGAGGTATGCTGAGGGTGGGGGCTAGAGTCCACTCCCCCCTCTTGCCGCAGCACGTGCAGCCCAAGGTCCTCACCCCAGTTGAGCTGATGCCGTTGAAGGTGGAAAAGGTTGCAACACAAGACTGCTAGGACCTATTATGTAATCTAAATTTGATCACTCGCCTCCACAAAGTCACATCGTCGTCTTCGCTTTCAAAATATGGATTCGTAGTTTAAAAAAGATGGTTAGAGAATTTTATGTCAATTTTAGTTTTTCCTAAGTGAAGATTTGCAAATGTGGCATTTGGCTACAGTGCCATATCTCTTCTCTTTCTACCATTCAGAAGGAATATTCACTTACCCCCTTATTAATAAACGAAGTTTAAGTTTACACCTATTATCTCCGTCAATTGGTAATGCGCTGGAACCTTGTCACATTAACATCTACGTCGACGTGTTCCGCAACTAAAAATGTCATGAAACAAGAACATTCTAATAGATAATCTAATGTATTAATTATTATTTTCAGCAATCAGATAGGGTCTAGGTATATAATTTTTTTATAATTGTTTTTCGTTTTTGAGGTGAAAATCATGGCTGCCAGGCGCATTACCAATTGACGGGGATAGTAGTTGAACCAATAAGTTTGCTTAGGAATATGGCACTTTCAAACATCAACCGTAAGGAGTAAATTGCTAAGCCAATTTTTTTGGTTAAAAAAATAGTTTTTTTTATGTTTTTTTGGTATACATTACATTTACTCTTTGTTTATTATTAAGGCCGTAATAACAAGAATAGGTACTGTTCTTCCGAGTGACAGAAAGAGATAAAGTTACGGAAAATGTGGTGTATTGCAGGTCAATATAGCTAACATCAGAAAGATGAAACACGTAATAATTATTATAAAGGTTTAATGTGGAGAAAAGTTTGGGACCAAATATTTATAGCATTGTTTAAGTCATAAAATTATGCACATGTATGTGAAATAGAACAGAATAGTTCAAATGTAGAGTCACACATAAGTTGGATGAAATTACTTCGTGTGAAAACGTGATGTTTAATACGATTGAGTAGACGTTTTTAAAGCCCTAGGGCGTTGATTAAAAAAAAGAATACTATTATTCTATTACTTATGCCCGAGCGGCCCGATTGGGTCGCACAACAATAGAAAATCTATTGTATCTAATTTTCCGGGGCAGTAGAAAAGAATCTTGTGAAAATTATAATATGCGCTAAAAATCATAATGTGCCATACTATGTAGCCATCACTATTATTTGTGGTGTATAGTAATATTGTTGTCAAGTCAACAAGTTTGTCACTGATCATAATTGTCACACCTCTACGTGAAAAGTATTGTAAAAAAGTCGATGACTCCAGTGAATGTTAATTTAGTTATACTTACTTAAAAATGTGTACTTAAAAGAGCTAAATAATTTACACTGGCTGTTTGGTGATACATTCCAAACATTGTAGCTAAAATCGTACCTTGTAAATACAATCCCTGTAATTAAATAGTTTAGGTTCGTTCTATATTTGACGCCTATTACTTAAATACCAGTAACGATGTTTTCTGTTTGTCAAGAAACAACATTTAATCGTTTCTGTTTCAAGTGATAATTAATACTATTGGACAACAAAAGTTAGTTAAACATTTAAGATACCCGATTTATGTTTTTTAAGATTCAATACTTGTTTATCTTTCAATTTACAAGTAAAATCTTTTGTTACGTAAACAAAGATGGTTGAAATAAAATAAATAAATAAGGGTTTATAGACCCATTCACTATAGTGACCATGATCATCTCAAAATATGGATCCGGAAACCTCTGAGATCCAATTTATTAAGTTTTTGATGATAAAATGGATGACACAAAAAATCAGAAGCCGCGAAATCTTATTATACAAGATAATTATCTTATTATATGGATAATTATCTATTGTTATATATGATGATTGTCTTATAAAAATAGTAAATTATAAACAGAATAAGACTTACGTAGGCTCAAATGCTCTAATTCAAGCTAAAAATCCAAAAAATAATGTCAAAGTCTGATTTTAAAGAGAACAATGTTACTCGTTTGTGAAAATATACTATGTAATTGAATAGCATAGTTAAAAATAGTAATTATCAGTACTATTGTCAGAAGAATTAATATTAACATTGAATGTCGACTCTAGACTATCAATATTGTCATATCACTATTAAAACAGACCACGTATTTATTATTCTGCCGATAAAAAGTAGGATAGAATTTCATAAAACATTAGTATTGTATAGTTTGTTTATCTTTATTTGTCCTATTTAGTAAATAGTTTTTGACAGTTGTAATACCTATGTTAATTTTAAATCGCTGTTTAAAAATATGTTAACTGATTAAATCATTTTTTATTAATAAATAACTAATGATACTTTGTATTCTATGCGTGGAAAACCATTTTGTTGTAAAAATACAAAAATATAATTATCTTAATAACGAGTTGGGTGAAGATTGTTTACCAAATAGGACAATAAGGATAAACAGTCATTTTCTTTGTATTTAGAAATTGATAATATCTACTAGCACCTTAAATTTTTTTTTTTGTCAGAAAACGTCAACAATCATTGCCTATTTATCTATCAATTTGCATAAACATAATCTGTCTTATTCAGACTAACGCCATTTTAGCGCATTCAGAGTGACAGTTTAACGTTTGTGTGGGATTAAAAGGTGCATTGTGATTGGTGTACAAGCATTTAACCAGGTTTTGTTAGAACAATCTTGCAACCCAGTTTTGTGAAACATCTCTGAATAATACAAAATGTGACTTACAAGGAGTAAGACTGAACAAGAAATGCCTTTTTAAGTGTTTTTACTTTTTTGATAAAATTAAAAATTAGGTTTGTGACAAATCCATTACTTCATAAGATCAATCAGATAATGTTAGGTCTGTTATTTAGATGTCACGTAAAAGTTATTTGAATTCTCAAATGTTATCTGGCTGGGTTTTATAATTATATAATTATTATTATTAACTCCAATTATATGGAAAACATTATGCAAAATATTTTGCTGATGAATTAAAAGGACTTTTTTCTCAGTTTAGTTCTACTAAACAGAACGATAGAACTATACGGATACAAAAGTAATTAGCCTCGTAGAAAAACACAATGTATCTGATAAGTTATTTTATGTAACCTAGACTTTAGTACTTAAAATACAAGAAACCAAACAAAATTCTAATCAGTCAAGTATTATAATGTGCCATAGCGCATACCAATATTTAGGGTTTACGGTTTAAATAATGTAGTGTAGGTGCGGTGATTAGTAAACTTAAGTTAGGTACTGGATGTGGAAATTCTTTTCACATCGGAAAACTGATTCGAGTTTTGTCATAAAATTGAGAATTCTAGAATTCTCTTTCGGTCAATTTATTTTGTCATATTATGTTATGTATTACCGTCACAATTAGCGTGATGTAATAAATAATCTCATTTTTTTAAATAAATTATTTGAATAAATGTTCTGTTTTATTTGATAAACTCGATGTGAGGCTAATCCATGTTTTGTCAAAGCAATAAATCACTATCTGCCGTACAAATAAACAAAGAATAGGTTTATACTAAGACTTAAAATAACCAAAAAGTTTGTTTAGGAATATGATGCTTTGAGACGCTGTCAGGAGTAATATTGCTTAGCAATATTTTTGGTCAAACTAAGTATAAATTTATTCTTCGTTTATTTGTACGGCAGTATATCACATCGCGTTTCGTTGGTCATACTTGTCCCAAGTTTGGAACAAGGGTTAGTTCCACATGAATTTCTAGGTCTTGTTGTAAACACTGTTTAGTAAGTAGTTTTTAAGGCCCATAGCGCCACAGTAACTATGCTGAAGTCAATTTTAAGCTAGCAAAGTTTATGTTAATGGGTGAATCAACTTTTTGTTGTCTTGTAGCATATTCTTAAATATCTACGTGAGCTATTTTTATATAAAGTTAATCAGTAGTTGCAAATACTCTCAGCTGATTACCTTATAAGAAAACTTAAAAGACATTAATTTTTTACTGTGATTTTAAGGAAAAACATAGGTGACCCAGGGGACAACCCCTATTTTTCAAACAAAAGGTGGGGACAAATCATCCCCTGGATCACAATTTTTTTTTTTAATTAAATATTGATTATTTTTGTACAAAACTAAGCAATGTTTTATGGCCTATGAATCTAAATATAGTTAAATAGAGATTTATTTAAATGTGTTATGTGGTTTTGTTTTAATTTATGAAAATTTACGCAAGGGTCGTTTTTTCCTTACATTAAAAAGTTGATTCAATTGCAAAATTGAAACAATGGGAACTGGAAATTATTTTTCAATTTGATTCTGTTTCTTTTGAAATATTTCACGCCTTATTCCCGTTATTTTTTCAGCATCGAACCTTTCAGCTTTCATTTACTTTCCAAGGCATTCAGAACTAGATTTTTCAGTCGTCTCTGGAACCCAATTTCCTCGGCAGCGGCGGCGGCGGGCGCGGCGGTCCAAGATTCAATTCCGTGCCGTTTTCCGTTCTAAGAGGGCTTTTTGATTTTATTACAACCATTCGTTGGCCTTATCCGTTTATTCTAACCTTTTTATTGGCATTTCATTTTTATATTGAGTTATTGTTTCTTGAAAGACTTTTTTTTATTTAAGAGGAAATTGGAAAGAGCTTTTACCTACTGCAATGTCTTTTCATCCTCATACCTATTATTATCACCGTCGATATGGCGTCCACTGCTGGGCATAGGTTTTCCTCAGGGATTTCATATTTGAGGTTTGAAAAAACTATGTAAAGCGCGAAAATATTTATTTTTGTCTGTTGTTTTGTCAATATGACATGTCTAAACAGCGCATTGGCTACATATAAAAATATTGAATTGAAATTGACTTGCAAAATAAATACCTATGTATTTGATTCTTCTGTTATATTTTACTGTTTTGCCATGATATAATATCCAAGTGTGCGGGTAGGGAGGTACCTATACAATACCTATCAGCAGGTATGTTGCATTGGTATTGGTATTGGTATTGGTGATGGGCTCTTTTTCCGCATTTAGACTCTCATTTGGTCCGTTATGCGTGAACACAGCATTGGTGTGGCTAGTCAAGCCATCCCAGCTCCTTCCAGAAGCGCAGAAGCCTCCTGGGGCGTTCACAGGCTTCTAGGAGCGACCTCACGTCTTTGAGGATTTCTGCCCGGTGTGCGGCCAAACCCACGCACTCCAGGATCACGTGGGCGGCTGTTTCCTCTGCGTCCAGGCATCCTCTACATAGGGGACTGTCTGTCGCATTCATGATGAATAGTTGTCGGTTTAAGGCAAGGTGACCTGTAAGTGTACCTACAACTATTCGGAGGTCTGGACGATTAAGGCTGAGCAGTCTACAGGTCAACCGCGGCGAGACTACGGTCATCGCCAACTTGGACTGTCTACAGCTTGTTAGATTTACCCAACGAGTATTATGTGCAGCACGAGTACGTTGTCTCACCCATGAGCGCAGTTGGCTGAACGGGAGTGGCAGAATGGGTAAGGGTCCTGCCATTGTTGTGGAAGATCCCTTTCTAGCCAGCTCATCGGCGGCGTCGTTCCCGTGTGATCCACTATGCCCTTTAATCCATTGTAGGATTACTTTGTTTTTGGATGCTAAACGATCCAAAATTTGGTGGCATTCGTAGACGATAATGGAGTTGATAGTGTTGGCCTCCAGTGCTGTTAGAACGGCCATGCTGTCTGTCAGTATGCGGATGTTTAGTTCCTTCATACCTCTAGACAGGGCCGTGGTAGCGGCATTTATTATTGCAACACATTCGCATTGAAATATCGAACTGTATTGGCCTAATGCTTGTGATATTTTGATATTTAGGTCTTGTGAGAATACTCCAGCACCAGTGCCAGTCCCCATCTTGGAGCCGTCCGTATAAATTCGGACTTCATGTATGCCGGAGTAATCTCGGTCACTTTCAAATAACTGTGTCTGATATTTCTTTTCGAAAATGTATTGTTTTGGGATCCTGTCGCATGGGGCAGCGATTAGTGGCTCATGTTTCACTAGATTATTCCACAATGTGGAGTGAGGACCCTCTTGGTTGTACCACAGACCCAGGTGCTTAAGCCTTATAGCAGCCATGGAGGCTTCCTGTTGTATAAACAGGTCCAGTGGTGTTAGGTCCAGAGCTACTTCTAGGGCGGCTGTGGGGGTAGTTCGCATGCAGCCGGTTATCGCAGAACATGCCAATCTTTGGAATTTCTGCAGCTTGTTGATGACGGTGCTTTGCTCTGTTTTGGACCACCAGGCAACGGCTCCGTATGTGATTATGGGACGTATAACGGTTTTATACAGCCACATTGTTATTTTCGGTGATAGCCCCCAGCTTTTGCCGAGTAGTCTTTTACATTGGCAAAAGATGATGGTGGCTTTGTTTAGTTTCCCTTCGAGATGTCTATTCCAGAGGAGTTTGTTGTCTAGTATCACTCCTAGATACTTGACTTCCTTGCTAAGGGACAGACTGGTGTTGAAAAGTTTAGGTAGTTTAAGATTGCCTAGACTTCGTTTGTTTGTGAACATAATTAATTCCGTCTTTGTTGTTCGACGACCTTCAATGCGGACCTCATTCGGTCACATATCACACTCTCAACTCGTCCGCTGATGAGTATGGTCAGGTCGTCTGCATAGCCTACTGTGAGGAAATTGCGGTCGTTGAGCCAACTAATCAGCTCATTGACCACAATGTTCCATAAGAGAGGTGAGAGGACCCCCCCTTGGGGACATCCTTTAGCTACTACCCCTCTGGTAGTACCATTCACAGTAAATTGTATAGCTCTATCTCTTAGCATGCTGTCAATCCACCCGGCAATAGTGGGATCGACACCATGTTTAGAGAGGGCCTGGCTTATGCTGGTAAAATTGGTTTTGTCAAAGGCTCCTTCGATGTCGATGAAGGTGCCTAGTGTTGATATTTGGTGTTTGAGATTGCCTTCTATATAAGAGACCACCTTATGTAGGGCAGACTCTGTTGATTTGCCTGCAGAATAGGCATGTTGGTTTGGATTTAAGGGGTTCCTGACTAAAGCTGTGCCCCTTATCTCCTTGTCTATTAGTCTCTCCAACACCTTTAAAAGGAATGATGTGAGGCTAATTGGTCTGAATGATTTAGGTTGAGTGTAGTCTCCTTTGCCGGGTTTAGGAATAAAGACTACTTTGACTTCCCTCCATTTCAGGGGAATATAGCGGTGTGCTAGGCAGCTTCTGTAGATGGCTACGAGGTGGTCAATAAGACCGCCGTCACTCCACCTCATCAGCCCTGGAAAAATTCCATCTAGTCCCGCTGATTTGAAAGGGAGGAAGCTGTTGATTGCCCATCTTACTTTTTCCGGTTTGACAACCTTGTGGGCGGTGGTCCAGTCGGTTTCAGCAGGTAGGTACTCATCTTTTTCTTCCCATGTTCGACTTTCCGCTATGCGGCATCCGGGGAAGTGAGTGGTCATTAACAGTTCTGAGGTATCTTGATCTGTTTTGGTATATGTTCCGTCAGGCTTTTTCAGGAAACCAAGATTGTGTGTTGGTTCGCTGCACAGGATGTTTTTCACTCTGTTAGCCTCGTTGTTGGTTTCAATGTTGGTGCAGTAGCGTCTCCAGCATTCTCTTTTCTTGAGGCGAATACGCTTCCTGTAGTCGTATTGGGCTTGTTTGTATGCATCCCAATGGTGCGGTTCCCGAGAGTTCTTTGCTTTGTTGAACAACTTCCTTACCTTGCGGCGTAGTTTCTCCAAGTCAGGTCCCCACCAGTGACACCTGTTGCCTGGCCGGGAGCTGGGAGTAGAAAGTGGGCATGTTTCTTCAAAGCTAGTAGTTAGTGTTGTTGTTATGCGATCAACATGGTTATCAATATCCGCTTTTACCGCGTGAGTTGTGGGTGTGTCCAGACACCTCAGCTTCTCTGCGGTCAGAAGCTCATACTTACGTCGGTCCATCTTACGTGGATTACGTCTGGACTTAGGCGGTGTGAGAGTCGTATTTAGGTTGTACTTGACCCAGCGATGATCGGCGCACGACGCCTCGTCCGATACATGCCAATCGGAGATGTGATGAGACGCGTGTTCGCTCGCCAGAGTAAGGTCAATGATTGTCTGGGCTCGTGATGTTACGAAAGTCGGTTCAGAGCCCCTGTTGATTAGGTTCATATTAGTCGCGAGTAAAAAAGAAACGAAATCCTCACCTCGCGTGTTGTTTTCCTTGCTGCCCCATAGCACATGGTGTGCGTTGGAGTCAACTGATATGATCAGCTCCAGTCCCTCGCGCTCGCAGTGTTGCACCAGCGCGGCCAGTTCAGGGGTGGGGATGTCCGCGTCGCCCGGCAGGTAGGCGGACGCAATCACCACGTCAGGCAGGCCTGGGGAGGGGTCATTTCGGAGCCTGATGGTGGTCAGGTCTCTGGAACAGAACTCGGTCATTAAGGTAGTGTTTGCGTGTTTAGGTGTGAAGATACATGTACGCGGGTTGTCAGCGGTGGTGTCTAGGAGTAGCTTACCTCCGATGTTGCTTAGACCGCATATTCTGCCCTTCCTAATCCACGGCTCCTGGATTAGGGCAACGGTCTTGGGATTGACCTCCAGCATTCTGCGTAGGTTAGCCATTGCAGTCTGGCTGTGCTGGAGGTTGGTTTGGAGGACGGGGAGGTTATTGCTGGGGGGTGCTGGCAGCGCCATGGTCGCTGTCTAGCAAGGCCTCCTCGTCCACGTCACTGTCTCCGCTCTCGTTCTCGTCATCCATAGGGGCATCCCTTAGCCCCTCCGGGGGGACTGCACTGGGGTCCCCTTTGGGCGGATCAGCGACGTCGGTGGTTTGTGGTGGTGGTTGTGGGGTGTTTGCGTGTGCTGTATGTGCTGTGCCGCTGCCTAGGTCACTAGTGACCTCCCCAGGTGTATTGGGGTTCGGCGGGGGCGCGCTCGTGTTGTCAAGGAAGCGGGCGTAGATGTTACCCAGCTTGTAGTAAACTCTACGCTCGCTTGCCTTGAGTTTCTCAACGTCTTCCTCTGGGACTCCAAGCACGAGGAACAGGCATTGTTTGTCCTCCTGCTCCTCGGCGTGGTAGACGGCCCAGTTGGAAACGTTAAGATGGGTGTTCTGGCACGTGAGGCGCATGCGTACCCGGTCTAGAGTGTCGTGTGGTCCATACTGTGGCACCAAGAGCCCCGTTTTTATGCGCTTGGGGATCTCTAGTTGTCGCTTGACAACCAGTTTGGTGCCAGGACGTGGTGAGCCGATTCTCGCAGTAGTGCGATGGAGCCACTGGAGCGAGAGGTCATCCTTGCACCAGAATTTAAGGACGCCGTCACTATAGAAGGCGTTTGCCTTAAAGGCTGGTGCGACATATGGATGGTTTAGCGGTCTCGGAGAGAAAATCTCTTCGTCCAGTTAAACCATCCACCTGCCCCTTGATGACCTCAGCCTGCTCCTTGGTAAGGTCATAGTATGGCTCCAGCATGATCGCGACGCTAAGATCTGATTTCAGAGCATCAGCGTATGCGATGGAGCTGGTGGTGGTGGGATGGGGTTTGCTGCGCTTGCCCCCTCCTTGCGGAGTAAAGGAATCGTCGGGGCGATTCCTTTTTGCGGGCTTGGCGGGCGTAGCAGTATTCCCTTTCCCCCGGTGACTTCGCCTGGAGGGTCTGCGTCGCTCAGGTGCGTTGGCGGCAGCTGGCTTCGAGGCGTCAGATGGTGCCCCCTCAGGAGCAGCTTTCTCCTCAGCAGGACTATTGTCCAAGATTCAATTCCGTGCCGTTTTCCGTTCTAAGAGGGCTTTTTGATTTTATTACAACCATTCGTTGGCCTTATCCGTTTATTCTAACCTTTTTATTGGCATTTCATTTTTATATTGAGTTATTGTTTCTTGAAAGACTTTTTTTATTTAAGAGGAAATTGGAAAGAGCTTTTACCTACTGCAATGTCTTTTCATCCTCATACCTATTATTATCACCGTCGATATGGCGTCAACTGCTGGGCATAGGTTTTCCTCAGGGATTTCATATTTGAGGTTTGAAAAACCTATGTAAAGCGCGAAAATATTTATTTTTGTCTGTTGTTTTGTCAATATGACATGTCTAAACAGCGCATTGGCTACATATAAAAATATTGAATTGAAATTGACTTGCAAAATAAATACCTATGTATTTGATTCTTCTGTTATATTTTACTGTTTTGCCATGATATAATATCCAAGTGTGCGGGTAGGGAGGTACCTATACAATACCTATCAGCAGGTATGTTGCATTACGGGGTAATCACATTGCCGTTAGCTTGTGTTTCAATAGTGTTTTAATGGTATTACACGTTAGTACTATTATATATTCTGTGGTATTACTTCTTAACACAGTTCTTGTTATACAGTTATACACCAAAATCAATATTAGAGGTACAAGTATGAAATTGCCGT
Organism: Agriphila tristella; assembly: GCA_928269145.1. Taxonomy (NCBI): domain Eukaryota; kingdom Metazoa; phylum Arthropoda; class Insecta; order Lepidoptera; family Crambidae; genus Agriphila; species Agriphila tristella. The sequence goes on from OV743445.1 coordinate 23,457,182, forward strand.
TTTGTATGAAGAATATTATAGAATTTGTATTTTCCATACTAACATTGTCTTTTCATCATTTTATGTACAAATGTTTAAGCAATTAATTAACTAATTCCACATATGCTGAGTGAAAAAAATAAGTATCCGCTAAGTTACAACGAATTAAGTGGTCATTTCTGCTAACAAAAAAGAAGTCACTTTTAAGATATTTATTTAACCTTCAGAAAAAAAACAGAAATATTTTTATTGGTTGTGATCATAATTCGAAATAATAACAATAACCGAAACTTCTTTAACATCATAGAAGATATGCGAGCCGCTGTGTGTGAGAAAAAATTGACAACTTCATACTTTAACTCTTTTACTATAAAAACACCATCGAGGCACCATTACTACGTTAAGATTAGCATAATCGAGGCCCAGGTCACGATCACGAGGACCCAGATTTTGTTTATCACTTTTCAAGCTATATTTTAAGATAGCGAATAATTTGAGACCGAATATATGAATACTTTGTTAAAAACAGCGCTCCATAAAAAAGGCATTATCTAACCTAAGCTATTTAAACAAACAAGTACGTGGGTAGGTAACGACGGGACGGTCATTCCCGGGGCCGTCACGTCTTCGGGACGAGGTCACGTGGCCACCAAAGTGTCCCACCGATACCCGGGTAACGATAGGTAAGACAACGAAGAAGGAGAACGATTGTAATTATCTTTTTTTTACTTATGCTCTGAAATCTTATCATTCCATTTGAAAAAGGAATGTGGGGCGTTTCACATTTCCGTGGGGGTCTGGTTCATCAATGCGAAAATGAATTTCAATACTTACTTCCCGCACAGGTGCGGGAAGTACGCACTTCCCGTACTGTGCCGAGTGGGACCGATTTACATGGCCACACGAATCGATACAAAATTAAAAAAAAAATCTTTGTTTTCTGTCTTATTCTTCGTTAAAAAAGGGTAAACACTAACTATATTGTTTTTTCTTAGTTTTTTCTATTTTTTCCTTAAAAAAAAACAAAAATATTTTTTTATTTTTCAATATAGGTATCAAATGAAAGGCCTTAATTCCAAAATTATATTTTTAGATTTAAATTCACTAAAATTTTAAGAAAAAAATACTTTTTTTTTCAATTTTTCAATATGGATATCAAATGAAAGGCCTTGATGAGTACATTCAAAAATTATATAATTTGATACGAAAATTTAAGATTTTTTTTATATTTCAGTATGGGTATCGAAGGCCTTGATGAGCACATTCTAAAATTACATCGAACAAATCGAATTTCCTCACATTTCTTGAGAAAGAAAAGCACTATACAAGCCTTGTACTGGAAGCTACTTGCATTGCGTCGAATGATTAAAGCCCTCGCCTGCGGCTCGAGCAACGATATTCCATTCCGAGCTTCAAACCATCCTCGACAATGCAATCGCTAGCTTCCCGTTCTCGGATGTACTATTTATGAAAAGGGACTTATTCCCTAACATCAATAAATATCAAGTGATGGTAACGTAATGACATGAGCTAAAAACTACTGAATCAAAACAAAATTACAAAATTTATGCGACAAATTGTAAACATTCCATTTTTTTGGAAGCCGGTAAAAAAGCGTATTTTTTAATCAAACTAAGAAATATATTTTTTTATTTACCATTACTCTGTCTGTAGTCAGGGTAAGCAAAATCCCCAATCCTGAAAGATAACAAAACTTAGCCACAACATGGCCACAACATATTTTATATTCTGCAAAGCCGGGTTCGTTATCCGAAACGGTTGGCGGCTCAACTCGCGTGTATGAAAAATGTGCCAGTGCGTGCGACCTCCGTCCCGGCCGCGGATTCAATTTCACGCGCCGCTACCCTACGCTTTTGGGTGTATTCCCACTATTAAGGTCCGGTCCGATAATTTTGTCGTTGAACGTCATTTTCTGATACTAACGTTAAACGACGAAAATTGCCCAACTTTTGCAGAGATTTACGGCCGAATACTCAAATGCTTCTTAGCTAAAATCATACATTAAGGTCTCCTTAACTTTAAGGAAGCTGTTAGTTTCATAGAATATCTGTCAAATCTGACAACTTTTTGAATTTTATGTGGCCTTAACTTTAAGATTCGTTTGAGTATTTGGCCGTTAAAAACACAACTATTTCGGGAAGAAAAGTTTTTGGGGCAATTTTGTAACTGGTTTCGTTTACATGTGACTGCATCTCTATTTTGTCGTTATGAAAATATAAATCAGTGTCAGCATCGTGAGTTTATTTAGAGTTATTATGGACTTCCTGCCGCTACCGAATCGCAGAAAATATACCTCTTTAATGACATTTAAATACTTCTCAATGACATTTATAATTATGGCGTACCTACGTGTTTTTATTATTAAACAACGTTTTCATCAAATCGCTTCTTCTTGATTGTGACTAATTTTAGTTATGACGACTACTTGTCATGATGTTTTATTAATCGATGGGAAACTGCCATTCTACTTGGCAGTCAACTTGGTATTGTATCCCCTACACAAAAATAAGTTTTGAACGACAAGAAACCGCCATCATCATTAGCAATCTTATATTCCCACTGGTGGTGGCCTTTCATAATATGAAGCACAGTTAAGCACAATTACATACAGCACATCTTATCCTTGTATATTATACAAGGATAAGATGTGCTGTATGTAACTCCATTTAAATAAACAAGACCTGAGGCCGTATTACAAGCTTTTAAATCCTGCCAGGTTTATAAATTGCTGTAGTGACATCTCTTTCTCGTCGTATAGCAAATAAAAGAGATAGACTGATAGCCAGTCAGAAAACTGCCTGGAAATAAGAGGTCATAATACGGCCCCTGCTTCCGTGTTACAACTTCTTTAAACTTGTCAGTTTTCGGAATGGCTATCAATGCGTCCCCGATATTTGCTATACAGCCGGAAAGAGATGTAGTAAGTTTTAAGAGGTTGTAATACCCTCCCTGACGATTGAGATGGGACGACTTTACATCGTCACGTCACGACACAATGGGAACGCGTCCTTAACGGCTTGTCTCGCACAAGCCATTGGCTCGTCACTTCACCAACATAATAAGGAACACACTGACTAAACAAAATATATAAATGAATTACTATTACATTTCCGGGGATTTTGTTTTTTGACTGAAAGTCTTCAACAGGATTTGACGGCTGCAAAATACTTGTTATACTGGCGCAGTGTTCATTGAGATGTAACATTGCTATTGATATCATAGGCGTTGTTATTTTAGTTTTAGATTAGAGGTATTTCGTCATTATAAATCCGTAATATAAATACCTACTAAGCTTTGTCATCAAACTCAATTAATTTCAGTGACACATAACTGGTAACAGAATTAAGGGCATAACCAGAATATGGTAGATAGGGACCATCAAACTGAACAACTTTTACCATGGGACCAACTTTGAAATCGTAAAAAAACAGCTGATAAGTATCCTACGAAGTATCCTACTTGTTGCCGACCAACACCAGCTACAGCCTTTTTGGATTTCTCTTTGGTCTACCTTCTAAATTCAAAATTTCTGTGACATCTTTTTGTAAAACAAATGTATGAGTCATTAAGATTATTGATATGTACAGTTGACAGTAAAAAATTAATACGAGAAAAACGTATTTGAGAGTTTTTCGTGCCCGATCCTCAACACTACTTATACATGTGAAAGTTTGTGGGTTTGGATGTTTGTTCCTCAATTACACAAAAATCTTTTAAACGGATTTGGTTGAAATTTGGCACACAAATAGAAGATAGCCTAGATAAAAACAAAGAATACTTTTTATCCCGATATTCCCACGGGGACTGAAACCACGCGGGTGAAACCGCGTGCGGCCGCTAGTAGAATATACCTATATTCTATCTGGTGTTAAGAGTTAATTAGATTCTATGATTACATGGTAATACATGCTGGTAACTCAAAAAGTTAACAGAACAGTGTACAAGACTATCCTCACTTCAAGAAAGGTCTCCAAATAACTCCCGAATCGCTTCTCGCATTTTCTCAGCAATGAAACCGGGTGCTAACAGGGTCTGACCATTGAAACCATTAGCGATCCTCACTCGAACGGGCACTAATCGAATCACGCACCCGAAATCCTCTTGTGAACGGTTCGGTGTTTCGATTTCGAGAATCAAGTACAAACACACTGGAGTCTGGACCCTTCGGAGGCTTGAGAGTGGCTTTTTTCATCGGCTAGCCACAAACGTTAACCCTTTTGGACAAATGCTCGATTACAGCTCTTGAATGGTTTATTATTTTGAAAGCTTTTTGGGTTTTACTTAAATGAATTACTGTTAGGGTTTAACTGAAAAGAGACTTTCAAAAGATACAGTCATAAGAAATTAAGCTTTAGGATAAAATACCACAATTATAAATTTGAATAAACTGCATAGGGACAGCTCGAAAAGTATTGGCATTGTGATTCGATTCCTTTATAAGTGTATGTTTCATCAAGTTAGGCATCTGAAGGAATCGACTTAGGAAAATACTAAAAAGCTTTTTTTATTCCGCCAAACTTTAATGGTATGGTAGGTATCATACTAATTTATGTATAAGAAGAAATTAAGTCACCAGCAATTGACGTTCTATAGGAAGTAAGTCTATAGGAATTTTTCGTAGCCGAAGAACGTCTATATCCATAATGTCTTGAAAATATTCAAGTGTCGGCGAAGGAAAGGGTCGTCCCCTGTGATTATAATAAAGGAGCTTAATTAACTCCGCCTGTCGCCGTTAATTCGCAGGTAAATTGATGCAAACGCGCGTTTCTTGAGCGTCATCTGCTGGGAGAGAGTTGAGCTTGGCTATATTGTGAGACATTTTGTCTTACCGATGACGCTTTTGATATAACCCTTAAAGTGGGCACTATGATGAAACATACAAATAATAGGTTAGGTATTATCTCACCTGAAAATAACTGGTAGTTACTAGTAACGTCTAATGTAACGTGGATCCCGTAAGTGGAGTGGACCAGCGCGAGCGCGAATTTGCGAGCGTTACAAGGTTACAAGATATGCACACACAAAATTTGCATTACATTAACAAGATAATTACATTAAGCGCCTCTGTGGTCTAGTGGTTCACACGTGGTCTAGTGGTGAGATAAAACTTGTACATGGTTTGGTTGATGGTAGGGCTTATTTCAAGTCCGCCTTACCAGCTACTACCATCTTACCTAAGTCTGACGCCATAACAACGATTTAAAATTTGCTTTGTTCCAGCAGTTCCAGGTAAGATAGCCAGTTCCTCAGTGATGAGGATTCCGGGTGTACTACGCTTTCACCTTAGGCCTTATCATCACTAACATCAGGTGAGATCACGGCCAAGCACTGTCCCATTGTGCCCAAAAAAAATGCAGATTACGCACGTCTGGACTTGCCAAAAAAGAGTTTTTTCAGCAGATGAGTTTCGCGATTTGTATTAGTTAGGTCACGAGTTGAGCAGCCGGCAGTAAAATTTATGACACTTTGCAGATTTGTTCGTCCAGTTTTCGTTAAAAGTTAGGAGGCCGCGGTGTTTTTAATAGCTTTTGCATACTTTTAATGTGGTTTTGTATGAAGTGGTTATGATTGGGTCGGTGCTACAGTTAATCTTAATTTTGAGCCAGTCCGAAGGCGAGTATGCAATAAATATTCCATGTCACAAAAAAGTATAACATTAATATACAAAATGTCTATTTGTCTTCTTGTTCATTGGTGGTCATACTAGTATGTCATATTTATTTGATCAGCAAGTGTCGTTTGTTTAACTATTTAATGCTCATGGTGTTATGATTTTTGCCTTTCACGCACATTGTTAATTGTGAGCATAGAACGAGAAAAGAAATAGGGGTTTTTAAGTTACGATCACCAGAAAGGAAATGACTAACTTGTTCGCCAAAGGATTTTAGAGTCTGAGCCTTTCTGATAACCTCGGGAAGTGCTTTCCATAGGCGGACGGCATGAATGAAGAAGGAGTAGGAAACGAGTGCTTAGGGATATCAAAGGTAAGGTTTGAAGAAGAACGCAGTGCAGTGTGCAGTGTGAAGATGTAGAAATGAGTTTTTTTTTTAAAGATAATGTGGGGAAGTAGGTAGGAAAAGAATAGAATAGAGGAGCTTAAGAGTGTGTAAGTGCGTATATTATCAATTTATCTTTCTATTTTATGAATAAATGGTACCCAGGATGCCTACCATTAACTTTTGTATTTCATTTCATTCATTTTAGGTTCCCACACATGTTTGGGAACCTAAAATGAATGATCATGTTTCATGTCATACCATGACCTACACCGAGATGTCAGTGTCAAGTAAAGCTTTGCTGTTTCACAGTCTTAACATTTTATTATCGTTTAATAATGAAATGAAATGAAATAATTCTTTATTGCTGTAAATGTGGTCAGTAAAAGGTTAATACTAACTTTATACTCACTTTATACTCACTAAAATGAAGACCGTGTACCTAAACATTAACTTTTATGGATATTGTCACTAATTTTCAGTTTTAAACCATTACCTACAGCATCAACTTAGTTCATAACAGCCCAGCGTTCCGCCCGCCCGTCTACCCGCCCTAAGATCTTAACAGCGCCCTGCCGCCATTCAGCAGAGACCGCCCTAATTTTAATTCAAGTCTTTTGACACCCACCCTTCATATTTTCTTAAAATATCACCCTCTGCGTTCGGGCTTTCATTTACCACTCCCTATGTTTTAATCATTTTGTGTAATTAAGTGCGTCTGAGCCGTAGCTCTACGTTAAACGTTTTATGAAAATTACATGAACCTACGCAGTGTATTGATTTTTTTTCATTCATATTAGTATTAGATTATATTTTTTACACTCTTATTACTTTGACTAGATAGATAACATCAAGAGGTGTTCCAAAAATAGTAACAGATTTTTTTAAAGATCCGCCTAAGCCTCTAGACAAAGAATATGAATATAAGATTCTTAGCTCTAGAATTACTATAGTTGTGTACTTGCATAACAAAGGAGGTTTGCCATTTATTTTTTTTAATTACATTGTTCACTGAGAGGAGAAACACCCGAGATCGGGAATCACACTTTCTCTCGAGTGATACATAGTGCTTTATACTACACCTACGAGGAAAATAAAAAACTAAATCTTTACTAATTTAATCCTCAAACAACACACAAATTGAAAATGGCGCCAATGGCGTCTGCAATTCAATTTTCACATGTTCTTTTTTAAAATTGTTTATCCTGCCGCCGCAGGGTCGCACTGCCAGCCCGACACCATCCGACACACAGCTAGAAGCCAGTGTCATTTTGCGAACTTGGAGATAAAAACTCACTGTAAAAACTTTTTGGCTTTTGATATTTAGGTTACCAGCGCATAGTCTTACCCAAAATTAAAAAAGAAAAACCACGTAAGAAGTGGATTTTCATACACTTTTCTCTCCCGCTCAGATGCGTTTTCTCCTCGCATGTTTGTTTGATATGCAATGACGTACTTTCAACCGTAAATTTGATAAAGTATCAAGGTACTTTACGAGCAGGTGTAGTATAAAGAATGTTTCAATACAGCACAATGGATAAGTATGTATTATTTTAACAAAAACGAGGAAGCAAAAGAATGCTAGTACTAATTCTTTGTAGCTATTTAAAATATAATAAAGTTTATGTTATAAAAGTACTTTTAAATCTCTATAATTAATTTTAACAGAAATATTAATGAAGACAAATTGCTTATACCGATTTTTTTCACAGAAAACCTTCAATTTGCATACCGATTCAAACTTTATGTTTTCTTTTCATAGTCTTCGTTTTCAGACAATGTATATCTAGTAGATTTTTCTTAATATTCAGTCTTTAAGGCATTAAAATTCATGAAGGTTTCTGTAAGTTTGTTAAAAAAATATAATATTCTTACCATTTATAAAAAGAGTAGATAGGTATCTGATCTAAGATCTTCATCAAGTTTTTTCATATCTAATGAAAGGATCACGCCGGATTCTGGGCCATGATGCGCATTAACCATACATATCTCATTGACTTTGACTTTGAAATGTCATATAATAGAAAAATGTCAAACAATTATAACTAAAACAGCTCTTTGAGATTGAGATTTCTCTTTTCTCCCGCATTATATTTTAATGACATTCTTCCCACGCAATCAGTATAAAATTACTATAGTATTTGGTAATTTCATCAAAGCGCATAATGGCCTAGCTTGTATAGAAAAATCGGCATAATCCTTTCGGGTATTTTCCATAACCTCAACTGCCGAAACAATTTTCATGTATTTCGGTTCAAAGATACATAGTTTAAACTTTAGAGAAGAACATAGGCAATTTCATTGGTTATGAATTTTCACGCAACGAAATAGAAGTAAAAGCATTTCAAGTAAGTACATTTACCTCATTGGAGATATAGAGCTAACTGCATCCTTAAATCAAACAAGCGTAAATAGTACTGATATTTTAACGGTCTATGGGGATAGTTTGATTCCTTGAGAGCTAATAAGCGAAGGAATACAAATTCTATATCAAATGGATTAGGAGATAAAATTCAAATAGCTTGTAAGAATACCGAGTCCCATATGCAAGCCCGGCTGTTCTTTTTAGAGATGTTACTGTTTCTATTCTACAAGTTTCCAATATCGATAGTCTTATTTAAATATAAAAAGGTTTATTTGAGATTCATAATATGTTAGTCAAGCATTTACAAATGAATGTCAACAGCTAATGTGAATCCTTATCCTTACTATTATAAAATAAAAAGTTAAAAAAAAGTAAAACCTCCTTCAAAAACCTTAAAAAAACAGCTCTATAAAAAGCAAGAAATAATGTTCAAATCGATTAATTAAAACACGTCTATTGAAGTCGGGTGGAGCTGGAAGTATTTTTTTTTACTTATTGTGATTTTTATATTCTAAAAGCCCCACCCGACTTCAATTGACGTGTTTTAATTAATCAATTTGAACATTATTTCTTGCTTTTTATAGAGCTGTTTTTTTAAGGTTTTTGAAGGAGGTTTTACTTTTTTTTTTTACTTTTTTTTTTAAACTTTTATGTGGTAGGTATGTAAGCAATGATTTTATTAAATAAAACGTTAAGTATAATGTTTCACATTTTTCTATGGTATACCCCGAGTAACTCAATGTCCACAGGTGTTCCGTTGGGTCTTCGCAGTTCAACTCTAGTCCAGAACGTCCTTGACAACAATAAAACTACCAATATTTCAATCACTGTACAGTTCCTATTTGATTTTGAGGAGTTCCCTCGTGTATCTTCAAAATCCAAAGTCCAATACCAATGAAATAATTATGGTATCATTCTTAAGGTGTCTTCTTTCAAACAAAAAAAGAATTGTCTAAATCGGTTCATAAACAAAAAAGTAATGGTTGAAAATCGGTCTCAATTCATATAAAATGGTAACGAAAACGACAGTATTTTCAAGATTACTTGAAAACTACTGAACCGATTTCAAAATTAAAAAAAATGGGACCAACTTGGGAACAAACCTCATGTTATAACGTTTGAATCATTTCAATCGGTTCAGCCGTCTTTGAGTAATCGGTTTACATACATATAAAAAACAAAAAATATACGCGACGAATAGATAACCTCCTCCTTTTTAAAGTTTTTGAAGTCGGTTAAAATGCAAAAGTCCGTTTGTTTGTTGGTTACGCCCGCCTTCACGTCTTAACTACTAAACCAATCATCATGAAACTTCACATACAAGTTGTCAGGTGGTACAGAGCCTTCTCTGTACTTTTTCTGAATAAAAGGTATTCTATGTCCTTACATAGTGTAGCACCTTTCACCCAGAAAAAAGTATTAGTGCATTCCAGCAGGTTAATTGCTGGGTCATCGATCGAATGGTGATCACCATAGAGTAGATTTTAACCACGGAAAGTAAAATAATATAATGATGAATAAAATTACAATACATGGTTAAAATTTGTGTTGATCGATGACTTAGCGATTAGTCTTTTGGAATGCACCCATTGTTCCCGAGGGATGGCAAAAAAATCCATGCAGACGAAGACGTAGGCGGTCGCTAGTTAAGTGCAAGTGAAAGTGAAGTAAAAGTGAACTTAATAACATAGAAACTTCGAAAAAGTATTTTTTCAGAATTTGCCATACAGTTATCATCTTTAAATAAGTAGACTATGGAAATCACAGACATTTTCGATACCTAGCAATCACACATACAAGATATATTTTGAAGTAGGTACTGATATTTCTCCGTTTTATTGAAACTAATTGACACGACGACTGACTTCATCATGCTGAAAACAACTAATGCAACAACAATGAAAACAATCTCCATCTCCATTAGCCATTTTTTAATGTCCCCACTGCTGGGGCACAGGCCTTCCTTATGGGTGGATAAGGAGGACGGGCCATAACCCACCACGCGGGCCCAGTGCGGATTGGTGGGTGTTAACGACTGCAAATGCAGCCGGGACCAACGGCTTATAATAATTAAAATATATATTAATAAAACCCACCAATGCTTTATGAAGAAAATCTTAAATTGACTACATTTTTATATCGACAACACGACCTCGCATCTCCTCTACAAGCAAATTTCGTGTCGGTAAGTTCAGACAACGCGGGCGCATGAATAATGCAGCAAGTTACTGCCCGGGTAATGTCGGGAGCCTGCTCTATCTGATCACCTGAGAAAGAGTTCTGTTATACAAGGTCGAAAGGAAATCATTAGCACTGTTTTAAAAGAGTGTTCTACCAATAAAACTTAATATTTTATTCAAAGAGATATGACGTGTCGAAAAGTTACAAAAATATTTGACCCTTTTAAAACTGCACAGCGCGTTCAATAAATAATGCAGCCAGTTACTGCCCGGGTAATGTCGGGAGCCTGATCTATCTGATCACCTGAGAAAGATTTTGTTACTACTATTTTAAAGTGTGTTCTATAATAAAACTTAATATTTTCTTCAAAGAGATGTGTGTCGAGATATTACAAAAATATTTAACCCTTTCAAAACTGCACAGCGCGTTCAATGAATAATGCAGCAAGCTACTGCCCAGATAACGTCGGGAGCTTGCTTTATCCGATTACCTGAGAAAGAGTTCTGTTATACAAGGTAGAAAGGCAATCATTAGCACTGTTTTAAAAGAGTGTTCAACCAATAAAACTTAATGTATTCTTCAAAGAGATATGGCGTGTCGAAAAATTACAAAAATAATTACAAAACTGCACAGCGCGTTCAATGAATAATGCAGCAAGCTACTGCCCAGATAATGTTGGTAGCCTGCTCTATCTGATAACTTGAGAAAGATTTTGTCATTACTATTTTAAAGTGTGTTCTAATAATAAAACTTAATTTTCTTCAAAGAGATGTGTGTCGAGAAATTACAAAAATATTTAACCCTTTCAAAACTGCACAGCGCGTTCAATGAATAATGCAGCAAGCTACTGCCCAGATAACATCGGGAGCTTGCTTTATGCGATTAGTGATTACCTGAGTAAGAGTTCTGTTATACAAGGAAGAAAGGCAATCATTAGCACTGTTTTAAGAGAGTGTTCAACCAATAAAACTTAATGTACTTATTCTTCATAGAAATATGTGTCGAGAAATTACTAAAATATTTGACAGTTTCAATCCTGCACAAAGCGTTCAAAGAGTAATGCAGCAAGCTAATGCCCGATAATTTAGAGAGCCAAAGAAAATAATTAGCACCATTTTGAGATGTTCTTCCAATGAAACTGAACATTTTCTTCAAAGAGACATTAAGAAAATAAATGACAACAATATTTGACCCTCTTATACTAACATATAGAGAGTTCTGCTGACTACCTAGTTACCTAGTTACCCAAAAATAAACCTTAAGAAGTAGCCCTAGCTAGTGAGTTAATCAAGCGACCTGGGGTCCAATTGCGCTAAGTATCAATTCAACAATGAAGATCCTGATTATTGTCGTTTGAGTTACCCAAAAAATACTCTCTTGACAGTTTTACATGGAAAGACTAGCTATCTATGCAAAGTGCAGGGTAAGTTTGTAAGTTAACTTTTAATCTGAACTTTGCAGGGTAATAGTTAGCTCACAATTTAGTCTGAGCTGATGTCTACTGTGTCTGAATTAAAACATTGAGTTAGAATTTACATTTCATCCCAAGAGATTGACTCCGCCTCTTGAAATGATCCGATGTAATCGAATAAATGTTATCGAGTGAAGAGTCCATTAAGGCCACAGCCGAGCCTTTTCGGTTGTAATCAAATCAATAACACAGTAATTAATGTTTACGTTGTTTTACAGATAGTTGTGGCTTCACTGATAGCGGGGAAACTTATGACAATTGATTATACAAGGTGTTTGGTAAAAGCCTTATAAAGCCGAATATGGTAGATAGGGACCATCAAACTGAACAACTTTTACTATGGGACCAACTCTGAAATCGCGAAAAAAAAATCAGCTGTTTCATACAAAAAATAATAACGAAAATATTAAAATGTATGGAACAGCTGATTTTTTTTTCGCGATTACAGAGTTGGTCCCTTAGTAAAAGTTGTTCTGTTTGATGGTCCCTATCTACCATATTCGGCTTTATAAGGCTTTTACCAAACACCTTGTATAGAAGCCATAGATATAGTATATTAAAAAGGGGTAGATGCGCCACCGAGCGACCGGGTGTAAGGGATAGATATATTATGACGTCAAAATATGGGGCTGCCATGATCGCAAAAAAAATACCCTAAAATGTAGTTGGAATCGTTACAGTACTTGAATTCCGTAGTGAGTGAAAGTCAACATTTTGACTCGCTAATTAAACAAAGTATTGCAAGCGAAATCGCGAAAATAAGTGGTCCCGACCAACCACTCTTTTTGTCCAGACCGACCCTAAGTTATGCCCAGGCTTAACAGCTATATAACAGAAAAAGTTTCATTCGAATCCATTCAGTATTTTCGGAGATTAGCGTGTTCAAACAGACAATCAAATTTTTTAAAAATATAATATGTAACTAGCTGATGCCCGCGACTTCGTACGCGTGGACTTTGACTTGCGCATGCATATGAACTTATGTAGTTACATAAGAAAATACTTGTAGCAGTGTTATAATGTTAAAAGTTACTAAATCAACAAAAAATGTTCATCAGGCTGAACAATTTTTGCTAAGGTGTCATTTTTATATTTTGTATAGTTTAGCTGGACCATTATGGTTCTGCATCAGGTGTTCCCAGATCATGGATTTCTATACCTCAACAAAAAATACTCATCTGGCTGAACAACTTTTGCTAAGGTGTCATTTTTATATTTTGTATAGTTTAGCTGGACCATTATGGCTCTGCATCAGGTATTCCAGATCTCCAATTTTTATACCTCAACAAAAAATGCTCATTAGGTTGAACAACTTTTGCTAAGGTGTCATTTTTATATTCCGTATAGGTTAGTTGGGCCATCATGGTTCTGCATCAGGTGTTCCATTTTCCAAAATCAATTATACCCTAAGTTATGCCCAGGCTTAACAGCTATATAACAAAAAAATTTCATCCGAATCCGTTCAGTATTTCCGGAGATTAGCGTGTTCAAACAGACAAACAAACAGACAAACAGACACACTTTTTTTTTCAATTTCCTACTCTACTAAAGTAGGGCCACTTTAATAGGCCACATTTGACATATGTCAGTCCATAGTGTAATTTGTCAAAATAAATCGTAAATTTGCTTTATTTCCTGATTATAACAATAAATATTTATTATGAACTGAAAAAAGTTAAGCAATTATGCCTTTGAATAAATAAATATTGTATCCCCACCGTTAAAAGGTTACGTTGTCGAGTTTTCATGAACTGTCAAATGTGACCTATTAAAGTGGCCCTACTTTAATGTATCCATCGCCCCAAATATTTTTTTTGAAATATATGTAATGTACAGACACACTTTTTTACTGTTTTATTATAAGTAAGGATGTACAGACACACTTTTTTTACTGTTTTATTATATGTAAGGATAAGGATGTACAGACACACTTTTTCTACAAATCAATTCGTGTGTACTTATGCCAATTCTTTTTTCCAGTTGCTTCTATCCATTTCTCACCAATTTTATCTTCCGTCGGAAATCTGGAAAAATCAAATCGCTCTAAATTCCCTGAAATATGGGGTAATTTTTGGGGAAAAATTTCTATATGGGTAGGCATCAGGAAATCGATTTATAAACCTACTGATTTTAGTGGACGTCAATGCTAAGCTGGCTTCTATTACGTAGATTAATACGCAATTTTCCTGGTTTGCATGTCAAATGTTTCCGAGGTTATTTTTAGAAATAATTTTTAGAGTTTTCCTATTTATCAGGTTTTTCATGATATAACTAATGATTTAGCTCAGAAACTTGGTTCCTGTGAGCAGTGGCGTGCACTCCATACATGCAAATAAGCACTGCATACCCTGTAGTCCCATAAATATATGACCCTAATTCCCTACCCTACTATCCCCGTCAATTGGTAATGCGCTGGAACCTTGTCAAATTAACATACACATCAACGTCATCCGCAACTAAAAATGACAAAAAATAGTAAAATTCTAATAGGTAATATAATATATTAATTATTGAATTCTTATTTTTAATAAGAAAGGGCCTAGGTATATGAAAAAATTACAATTGTTTTTCGTTTTTGAGGTTAAAATCATGGCCGCCAGGCGCATTACCAATTGACGCGGATAGTATTATTTGTAAACTACTTGTAATTAAAAAGTTATTATGACCCATCATCGTGCACAGCACTTCTTCGGCTTTCCGTGTCTATTAGTTTAAGCGCCATCTATTTGTGGTTTTTGAAACTAACTTCAATTCACTTTAACCAAAAATTACAAGAACCAACGTTCGGCCGGGCGACAGAGGCGCCAATTATTTACCGCGTGTCCATAAGCAGTACTACGGGCTGCTTCTTTTTCATAGAACGAATCTCGTGTAGTACACATCAAAAGTGTGACTGTGTGCGTGAAAATGTATGCGCGTGTTTACGTTTTGGAGGCACTGCTTATTTGCAACCGGCACCCTGATTATCTAAAAAGAAACTATTTAGCGACCGGTTACATTTGACATCCATTGCTACTTTTCTTTGGTATGTTTTGTTTTACCCCAAAGAAAAGTAGCAATGTATTACGTTCATCTGTTAACTGCGACCGGTCGCTAGGCGGTTTCTAATTAGATAATCAGCACGCCGACCGCGTAATGATTGCATTGCAGAGAGTAGCGTTTTTTAGTTTGCAGTTAGTTTTGCTTTGTTTTGATTGTTTTTCTTGGCGCAAGTAATTGACTATTAGTAATTATTTCGTTAATTTACTGTAAAAAATTCAATAATTTACATGCGAGACCTATGCTGGCAAAATTTGTTTAAATAAATCAAAAATTGCCGCTTTATCGAGGTTATCTTTTGAGGACAAAGTTTAATTAAATTGATTGCAAAGGGAAGATGCGTTGGGTTGGGTTTAAAAAAATGGTAGGTAGGTAGGTTATGAATGCCCCTCGTTCTTTTCATAAAAAGTTTTATTATAATTAATTATTACTGGCTAACAGCTTGTGTACGTACACACAAACCAATTGTATTGTTTTCTATGCATTTTGTTTTCCAATCAAGATGATAAAAATGTTTGGATTTCGTTCAGTATAGGTTGGTAGATACCGAAACAGTGATAAAATTGGTATATTTTTATCCGTGCCTACCCTGTCTAAAATCTCTGTGCACGCCACTGCCTGTGAGGTTTGAGAAAGAAATACGTGATCAATATATAGAAAACAGTGTACTTACGCATGAAATGTAACACCCGCTTCTTTTCTTTATTTGTTGCTTTTGCAGCCAAATATTGAACACCCCACCATTTTGTTGGCTAGACACAAACACTACACATTCGATTTATAATAAATTTTATGTATAAATTAGGTAGTAATCCACAAAACCTTTAATTTCTTTGGCACTTTTGATATAACCTCACTTGTTTGTTTTGCCTAGTTGAACTGTGCCTATAACCCGACCATGAAAAAAAGTCCGGTCGGTGATAGAGATAAAACATGAAACTCTTCTTTATTTCCTCCTATAGGAATCTCAATAAGACGATCTCGCTCTATCAAAGCATGTCAGACCCTTGATAGAAGCAAAGACATCAACATCCTTTTTTCAGTGATAGCAACTTTAAATGCAGTCAGTCATAATCAAGTCAACTAATGGGTCAAACAAAACTGTTTCTCTTCTTATTTTAAAGTTGTGTAAGAAAGTTAACGATTCGTTTCGCTAGTTTTAAATTGAACGAAATACGTAGTGAGATACATAGGTTAGGTATAAATAGTTGTGGCTTACCAACGATATGTCAAAACAAGTTTAGATGCGTCATGCGCCAACATCATGCAATTTAAAACAGCGACAGGTACTGCAGTGCAGATACACACATTGACATATTATGTCGAGAGAGGGACAAAAATGAACGCCACCATACGGAATACTTGTCGTTAGAAAGAGATAAACAGACATCATAAGTTTCGTCTGATACGCTGCATGCTCATTGGCGCGATCATGGCAGTGAGAGTGACAGTCGCAATGCTCGCTCTTTGTAAAAATATGGCCGATTAGAGTAATACAAAATACGAAAATACATTTTACGGTTAAATACAGTACTTACGTATGAAATGAAACATTTTTCCGATCTCTGACTGTTGGTGTATGATTTGCACATCGTTTAAAAACGCAGGAAGGCATTTTTGATAAGGATGTCACGGTTTTTAAGTGTTTGACTGACGAGAGTGGTGTGTGTTTACGTGTCACGAGCCTGTGCCTGACTAATTGAAAGTCGGGCAATTACCTGACTTTCGTCTTGCCATTGTGGAGCGCGGATACCGTATCTAAACTTGTTTTAACATATCGTTGTGGCTTACATACAAAGCACGAAGGCTTATCTGTCCATTTAAAACTTGTTTTCTTTTGCAGGTTTTGACATAGCTAAGGTGATCTATGAATGACTGCATTGTAAGTATTTGATTGAATCAGGCCTCACTTGGCGGAAGTCCCAAACCATTGTGAAAAAAGAAATATATAGTATATAGTTACTTCCGCAAAAAACACATGCAAGATGCACCGTCCGCCCGTCCGCAAAAAAATGCATGAACCATGAAAATGAATAATTTCATTAGGTGTTGGATTACGCCCGATCTAATACTACAGTAGCCCGTAATACATTTAAAATATCAAAAAGGTTACCGCTTGCCGTTGTGATATAGTTATTTATTACGAAATTATAGATCCTTTAACCCAAGTTTTACAGATCGCAACCCGCCGTAACCTATATTTGTATATCTCCAAAAATGATATTTTTTTAGTTTCCGAGGTTTACCACATGGTTTAGCTATTGTCGTGTTCTACAACTTTGTTTGATTGCTACTAATAATAGTAAGCCTATGGAAAGTGACCATACACAGATTTAAGACCAGATAAAGTCCATCCATTTTCATCTGGTCTTAAATCTGTCTATGGCTGCTTTTCATAGTCTTACTATTATCAGTGGCAATCAAACAAAGCTGTAGAACACGACAATAGCTAAACCATGTGGTAAACCTCGAAAACTAAAAAAATATAATTTTGCGAGATATACAAATATAGGTTACGGCGGGTTGCGATCTGTAAAACTTGGGTTAAAGGATCTATAATTTCGTAATAAATAACTATATCACAACGGCGAGCGGTAACCTTTTTGGTAATTTAAATGTATTACGGGCTACTGTACTATAACTCCTAAGGATGCTCCGGGTTGGGGTGAAACATTTGTAGAGTAGGTAGTCTAATTGGTGAAGGTGTAAGGTGTTTTGCTGTCTTGCTAAATGCATGTATTGTGCACTATTTTGTGGTGTGCATGTGCATTTATTTGCGGGCGGCATATATCATATATTTTGTGCGGAAGTAAACTATATATATTTCTTTTCTTCACAATGACTGCACCTTATTTGTGCACTTATCATGAGCAAACTTTAAACATATTTTAATTAAACTCGCTGTCACTGAAGCCTCTCCCCGTGTGACCAGACTGTTTGGACTTAATTAATGGATCTGTATCCAATAGATCCAGTCTGTGGGGTGTTTTCAGGTTATTTATAATACTTAATTTTGTTGGTTAATTATAACGCAACGTTATCTGCCTTGTGTACTCGAATTAACGGGAATAAAGTTATAATTAAGGAGATAAATGGGGACTGTATTTTTAACCGACTTCAAAAACTGAAAACGTTATCTATTCGTCGCGTATAATTTTATGGCAAAAGTTGTTTCATTTAGGTTGTAGAGAGAGAAAAAAAAGCACTATTCGTAAGCAAATTTTACGTATTGAACGCCCTACAATTTTATGTATTGTTATTTATTATGAATTCAAGCTTAAAAATATTATTACTATTGTACAAAATGATGAATGCAGAGAGTGTACCTAGCTACGGTCAAACCTAAATAGGTTTTTGTGATACTGTTTGAGGTAATTTCATAATGTATTATTATTGATGTAATTTAATTAAATAAATATAAATACATTTAGTGTAATCTTAAAATTCAGATTTATTGGAAACCGATTATTTATTTAAATCGCCGAATCAGAAGTGGACGGGACATGTAGTGAGAAGAACTGACGGCCAATGAGGTGAATAGGTTTTCCCTCCGAAACGCGATATGATAAATAGAGACTTACTATCCGCGTCAATTGGTAATGCGCCTGGCGGCCATGATTTTAACCTCAAAAACGAAAAACAATTGTAATTTTTTCATATACCCTTTCTTATTGAAAATAAGAATTCAATAATTAATATATTATATTACCTATTAGAATTTTACTGTTTTTTGTCATTTTTAGTTGTGGATGACGTTGATGTGTATGTTAATTTGACAAGGTTCCAGCGCATTACCAATTGACGGGGATAGTACCACGTTTAACTGTCAAAAGACAATGGATTCTGTTAAGTGTCGATAAAACGCTATGTCACGCGATATAATCGTGTTTCGGTGGTTATGCTAGGGGGGTTGGAGTGGTGACCGCGCTCCGGTCGACGCTCCGTGGGAAGGCCCCCGACAAGGTGGACCGACGATCTGGTGAAGGTTGCGGGAAGCCGCTGGATGCGGGCAGCGCAGAACCGATTGTCATGAAGATCCTTGGGGGAGGTTCTTGCCCATCAGTGGGTGTCGTGAGGCTTACAATGCTGATGATAATGGTTGTTTTCCTGAGGAAATTCTAAATTACCTATGATAGTTATACAATAAAATATTTTCAAGCGATGACCTATAAAATTTGAGGTCTACTAGCCATATTTTATACAATGTATAATTGCCAAACTTTATGCATTATACCTAGTTGGTTACTAAGTTCTGTAACTATGGAAAACATGAATAATACTAAATTTACAAATAATGCTACAATGAATTATATACCAAATGAAAGCACAAATATTTAAGATTATCGTGTATTAAAATTATTCGAAATGACCGCCTCTGGCATGAATACACGCCTTTAGACGACGAGGCCAGTCATCGATGGCAGCACGAACTACCACCATATCCAATTCTGCGACTGCCTTGAGAATAGCGCGCTTAAGAGAGTCGAGATTCATGTGGGGCTTAGCACATGCTTTCTCCTCAATAAGTTGCCATATGGCATAATCCAGAGGATTTAAGTCTGGGCTGGAGGATGGCCATTCTTCCTGCGCGATAAAATCAATTTTGTTAGCCCGAAACCATGCTTGTGTAGATTTTGCTTTATGCGCAGGGGCAGTGTCCTGCTGGAAGACCCATGGCTGGTTTTGAAATAAAGTGTGGCTTAAGGGTTTGACAACAGGTTCCAGAACGGTATCTTGATAGACTCTAGCGCCAGTTTTCACACCTTTTTCACAGAAATGAACCTTACTTAGCCCTGAATAGGACACCCCCAGCCAAATCATCACTGATGAGGGGTGGTGACCTCGTTGGACCCTCGGAGCAATAATGCTGGCTTCTTTACTATTCTTAGCGTATACTCTATCATTTTGACGGTTAAAATTTTCTTCGACTGTGAAGATTTTTTCATCAGTAAACAAGATTTTTCGATGGCCGTTTTGTGCGTACTGCTTTAGTAGAGCGCGACTTCGTGCTAACCTCATAGCCTTCAATCGTGCGTTTAGCAGATGGCCCTTTCGTCTACGGTAAGCGTGAAGCCCAAGGTCATCATTGATAATTTTTTTAAGGGAACTTCTCTTCACAGTCATCTGTATTGCCAATAACTTTTGCTTCCGGACGGGATTTCTCGTGATTCTCGCCTTCACTGCCTTGATCACAGCTGGTGTCCGAACGGTGCGTGGTCTTCCTGATCTTTTTCGGTCATCGAAGGTCAAGGTATTACTGTACCTATGGATAGTGCGATAAATAAATTGCTTGTTGATTTTCAACTTTTGTAGCAACTTGAAAATCATATTCGGTGGCTGCCCACATTTGTGCAGAGCAATTACAGCGACACGATTCTCCTTCAACCCCCATTCCATGGTGAAATAAACAAAATATGATATACGTGTGGTATGGAATTATAGCTTATAAAACTGTCAATAATAAGTCATTTTTATTTTTTCTTTTCATTTGTTTTAATGGCCAGTAATCGATAAAGAAACTCAGTAACAGAACTTTTGACCAACCTGTGTAAATAAGACTATATAAAAGCATTTACTAAAAGTCACCAGTCCCATTTTAGAAATCGCTTTCGGTTACAAAGTTCAGTTTTTGCACTTTTAAAATTTTCAAAGTGAATCATTCAAAACATTTTACTATGCTAATGCGTCTAAAAACTAAATGGTATGTCATTAACATTCGAAGCACAGATTTTATCTATCAAAAGATTCTTGCAGTTAAATCCCTAATCACATTAATATCGAGGCAAAAACCAATTTACCAAAGGAGTTGTCCCGATCTAAGTACACTATTTCAAAAGATTAGAAAAAAAATATGGGGCCATAATAGGAAAACATGGTTTGCGTGGGCCATATTTTATATAGAAAACGTTAAGTTGTAGCCACAAAAAAAAACATACGACAAGCTAAAGATATTATCTAGTAGCTACAAGTATGATTGCGTATAAACGCCACAGATGATTGTAAAAAAATAAGAATATCATCAAAAGCGCTTGTCGCGGGTCATATTTTTGGCGTAAATAATAGCGGAAACGTATTGAATTCTACATCAAAATACACTTTAACGTACTATTGGTATTGGTATTGGTGATGGGCTCTTTTTCCGCATTTAGACTCTCATTTGGTCCGTTATGCGTGAACACAGCATTGGTGTGGCTAGTCAAGCCATCCCAGCTCCTTCCAGAAGCGCAGAAGCCTCCTGGGGCGTTCACAGGCTTCTAGGAGCGACCTCACGTCTTTGAGGATTTCTGCCCGGTGTGCGGCCAAACCCACGCACTCCAGGATCACGTGGGCGGCTGTTTCCTCTGCGTCCAGGCATCCTCTACATAGGGGACTGTCTGTCGCATTCATGATGAATAGTTGTCGGTTTAAGGCAAGGTGACCTGTAAGTGTACCTACAACTATTCGGAGGTCTGGACGATTAAGGCTGAGCAGTCTACAGGTCAACCGCGGCGAGACTGCGGTCATCGCCAACTTGGACTGTCTACAGCTTGTTAGATTTACCCAACGAGTATTATGTGCAGCACGAGTACGTTGTCTCACCCATGAGCGCAGTTGGCTGAACGGGAGTGGCAGAATGGGTAAGGGTCCTGCCATTGTTGTGGAAGATCCCTTTCTAGCCAGCTCATCGGCGGCGTCGTTCCCGTGTGATCCACTATGCCCTTTAATCCATTGTAGGATTACTTTGTTTTTGGATGCTAAACGATCCAAAACTTGGTGGCATTCGTAGACGATACTGGAGTTGATCGTGTTGGCCTCCAGTGCTGTTAGAACGGCCATGCTGTCTGTCAGTATGCGGATGTTTAGTTCCTTCATACCTCTAGACAGGGCCGTGGTAGCGGCATTTATTATTGCAACACATTCGCATTGAAATATCGAACTGTGTTGGCCTAATGCTTGTGATATTTTGATATTTAGGTCTTGTGAGAATACTCCAGCACCAGTGCCAGTCCCCATCTTGGAGCCGTCCGTATAAATTCGGACTTCATGTATGCCGGAGTAATCTCGGTCACTTTCAAATAACTGTATCTGATATTTCTTTTCGAAAATGCATTGTTTTGGGATCCTGTCGCATGGGGCAGCGATTAGTGGCTCATGTTTCACTAGATTATTCCACAATGTGGAGTGAGGACCCTCTTGGTTGTACCACAGACCCAGGTGCTTAAGCCTTATAGCAGCCATGGAGGCTTCCTGTTGTATAAACAGGTCCAGTGGTGTTAGGTCCAGAGCTACTTCTAGGGCGGCTGTGGGGGTAGTTCGCATGCAGCCGGTTATCGCAGAACATGCCAATCTTTGGAATTTCTGCAGCTTGTTGATGACGGTGCTTTGCTCTGTTTTGGACCACCAAGCAACGGCTCCGTATGTGATTATGGGACGTATAACGGTTTTATACAGCCACATTGTTATTTTCGGTGATAGCCCCCAGCTTTTGCCGAGTAGTCTTTTACATTGGCAAAAGATGATGGTGGCTTTGTTTAGTTTCCCTTCGAGATGTCTATTCCAGAGGAGTTTGTTGTCTAGTATCACTCCTAGATACTTGACTTCCTTGCTAAGGGACAGACTGGTGTTGAAAAGTTTAGGTAGTTTAAGATTGCCTAGACTTCGTTTGTTTGTGAACATGATCAACTCCGTCTTTGTTGGGTTCACTGTTAGATTGTGTTTATTGCACCACTGTTCGACGACCTTCAATGCGGACCTCATTCGGTCACATATCACACTCTCAACTCGTCCGCTGATGAGTATGGTCAGGTCGTCTGCATAGCCTACTGTGAGGAAATTGCGGTCGTTGAGCCAACTAATCAGCTCATTGACCACAATGTTCCATAAGAGAGGTGAGAGGACCCCCCCTTGGGGACATCCTTTAGCTACTACCCCTCTGGTAGTACCATTCACAGTAAATTGTATAGCTCTATCTCTTAGCATGCTGTCAATCCACCCGGCGATAGTGGGATCGACACCATGTTTAGAGAGGGCCTGGCTTATGCTGGTAAAATTGGTTTTGTCAAAGGCTCCTTCGATGTCGATGAAGGTGCCTAGTGTTGATATTTGGTGTTTGAGATTGCCTTCTATATAAGAGACCACCTTATGTAGGGCAGACTCTGTTGATTTGCCTGCAGAATAGGCATGTTGGTTTGGATTTAAGGGGTTCCTGACTAAAGCTGTGCCCCTTATCTCCTTGTCTATTAGTCTCTCCAACACCTTTAAAAGGAATGATGTGAGGCTAATTGGTCTGAATGATTTAGGTTGAGTGTAGTCTCCTTTGCCGGGTTTAGGAATAAAGACTACTTTGACTTCCCTCCATTTCAGGGGAATATAGCGGTGTGCTAGGCAGCTTCTGTAGATGGCTACGAGGTGGTCAATAAGACCGCCGTCACTCCACCTCATCAGCCCTGGAAAAATTCCATCTAGTCCCGCTGATTTGAAAGGGAGGAAGCTGTTGATTGCCCATCTTACTTTTTCCGGTTTGACAACCTTGTGGGCGGTGGTCCAGTCGGTTTCAGCAGGTAGGTACTCATCTTTTTCTTCCCATGTTCGACTTTCCGCTATGCGGCATCCGGGGAAGTGAGTGGTCATTAACAGTTCTGAGGTATCTTGATCTGTTTTGGTATATGTTCCGTCAGGCTTTTTCAGGAAACCAAGATTGTGTGTTGGTTCGCTGCACAGGATGTTTTTCACTCTGTTAGCCTCGTTGTTGGTTTCAATGTTGGTGCAGTAGCGTCTCCAGCATTCTCTTTTCTTGAGGCGAATACGCTTCCTGTAGTCGTATTGGGCTTGTTTGTATGCGTCCCAATGGTGCGGTTCCCGAGAGTTCTTTGCTTTGTTGAACAACTTCCTTACCTTGCGGCGTAGTTTCTCCAAGTCAGGTCCCCACCAGTGACACCTGTTGCCTGGCCGGGAGCTGGGAGTAGAAAGTGGGCATGTTTCTTCAAAGCTAGTAGTTAGTGTTGTTGTTATGCGATCAACATGGTTATCAATATCCGCTTTTACCGCGTGAGTTGTGGGTGTGTCCAGACACCTCAGCTTCTCTGCGGTCAGAAGCTCATACTTACGTCGGTCCATCTTACGTGGATTACGTCTGGGCTTAGGCGGTGTGAGAGTCGTATTTAGGTTGTACTTGACCCAGCGATGATCGGCGCACGACGCCTCGTCCGATACATGCCAATCGGAGATGTGATGAGACGCGTGTTCGCTCGCCAGAGTAAGGTCAATGATTGTCTGGGCTCGTGATGTTACGAAAGTCGGTTCAGAGCCCCTGTTGATTAGGTTCATATTAGTCGCGAGTAAAAAAGAAACGAAATCCTCACCTCGCGTGTTGTTTTCCTTGCTGCCCCATAGCACATGGTGTGCGTTGGAGTCAACTGATATGATCAGCTCCAGTCCCTCGCGCTCGCAGTGTTGCACCAGCGCGGCCAGTTCAGGGGTGGGGATGTCCGCGTCGCCCGGCAGGTAGGCGGACGCGATCACCACGTCAGGCAGGCCTGGGGAGGGGTCATTTCGGAGCCTGATGGTGGTCAGGTCTCTGGAACAGAACTCGGTCATTAAGGTAGTGTTTGCGTGTTTAGGTGTGAAAATACATGTACGCGGGTTGTCAGCGGTGGTGTCTAGGAGTAGCTTACCTCCGATGTTGCTTAGACCGCATATTCTGCCCTTCCTAATCCACGGCTCCTGGATTAGGGCAACGGTCTTGGGATTGACCTCCAGCATTCTGCGTAGGTTAGCCGTTGCAGTCTGGCTGTGCTGGAGGTTGGTTTGGAGGACGGGGAGGTTATTGCTGGGGGGTGCTGGCAGCGCCATGGTCGCTGTCTAGCAAGGCCTCCTCGTCCACGTCACTGTCTCCGCTCTCGTTCTCGTCATCCATAGGGGCATCCCTTAGCCCCTCCGGGGGGACTGCACTGGGGTCCCCTTTGGGCGGATCAGCGACGTCGGTGGTTTGTGGTGGTGGTTGTGGGGTGTTTGCGTGTGCTGTGTGTGCTGTGCCGCTGCCTAGGTCACTAGTGACCTCCCCAGGTGTATTGGGGTTCGGCGGGGGCGCGCTCGTGTTGTCAAGGAAGCGGGCGTAGATGTTACCCAGCTTGTAGTAAACTCTACGCTCGCTTGCCTTGAGTTTCTCAACGTCTTCCTCTGGGACTCCAAGCACGAGGAACAGGCATTGTTTGTCCTCCTGCTCCTCGGCGTGGTAGACGGCCCAGTTGGAAACGTTAAGATGGGTGTTCTGGCACGTGAGGCGCATGCGTACCCGGTCTAGAGTGTCGTGTGGTCCATACTGTGGCACCAAGAGCCCCGTTTTTATGCGCTTGGGGATCTCTAGTTGTCGCTTGACAACCAGTTTGGTGCCAGGACGTGGTGAGCCGATTCTCGCAGTAGTGCGATGGAGCCACTGGAGCGAGAGGTCATCCTTGCACCAGAATTTAAGGACGCCGTCACTATAGAAGGCGTTTGCCTTAAAGGCTGGTGCGACATATGGATGGTTTAGCGGTCTCGGAGAGAAAATCTCCTCGTCCAGTAAACCATCCACCTGCCCCTTGATGACCTCAGCCTGCTCCTTGGTAAGGTCATAGTATGGCTCCAGCATGATCGCGACGCTAAGATCTGATTTCAGAGCGTCAGCGTATGCGATGGAGCTGGTGGTGGTGGGATGGGGTTTGCTGCGCTTGCCCCCTCCTTGCGGAGTAAAGGAATCGTCAGGGCGATTCCTTTTTGCGGGCTTGGCGGGCGTAGCAGTATTCCCTTTCCCCCGGTGACTTCGCCTGGAGGGTCTGCGTCGCTCAGGTGCGTTGGCGGCAGCTGGCTTCGAGGCGTCAGATGGTGCCCCCTCAGGAGCAGCTTTCTCCTCAGCAGGACTATTGTCCACATGAGGAGTCGGCGCACTACTGTGGGGGGCGTCGTTGGGCTTTGCAGCCCCTTCGGCCGCTTCACGCGGCCTACTACCATCCGTAGCCTGTCGCCTCGCCTTCCTCGCTTCCCTCCGGGCTTCCAACCGTTTCAACCGTTTGGCGTTTTGTGACTTGCCAGGCGGGTTGGGTGGTTGGTTGGGTGGTTGGTTGGGTGGCTGTTTGGGCTTCTTCTTCTTAACGACCACCTCATTCCAACCGGATTCCTCCTGTTGGGGCTCGGTGGTCGTCGGCATTGCTGCCTTCAGAGAGGAGAGGTCCAAACTGTGTTGTGCTGGCGGCGCTACACTTGGGTTATGCACCCGAGGAGCTGCCTGTGTGTTTTGTGGCGCTACACTCGGGTTGTGCACCTGAGGAGCTGCCGGTATGTTGTGTGGCGCAACACTCTGGTTATTCACCTGAGGTGCGGCCTGGGTGTTGGGCGCGCCGCCTGGGTTTACACCCCGGGGTGCAGCCTTGGTTCGTGTGGTATTATTGGTTTGGGTTTTAGATGCCATGTGTTAGTGTTATTGTTCGTCTTTGCTGTTTTCCACCCTCCATGGAGCCCTCAAGTGGGGACGTTGCGGCAAAGGCACACAAACGCCAGAAATACAGCAAAGATATAGAGCCCCAATATAGCAGGAAACAGGCCGACCATAGCAGGAAGACAAGGTCGTCCCGCCCGCCGTCTGCCCCTACTATATCAGGACTCTCGCCTGACAGCCCTCTAACGGGATGTCTCAGCCGATTGACCTAGGGTGGCTAGTCCTAGGCCTCCCGTGTGAGAAGAAATCCGGGCCAAAGTGATGTGTTGTCTCAGGAGTGTTTATACAACCTACACTCCATCGACTCAATCACCAGGACACCTTCATCCCCCCGTACGGGTCCCCGCGCACGGCACAAACACGCGGGTGGTTGTTCCCCCCCTCCCCCTCACCATCAGTCATGTTAGATGATGAGGCCGCAAGTACCAACCACATATTACCCGCAGTAAGGTGTTAGGATAGGATGGAAGGATGGGAAGGGTCGGGAAGAGAGAGAATTGCGTCAAGCTGTTTCAGTTACGTCTGTTTCAGAGGGAACCAGACCAATAACAGGCAGCAACCGCGGGAAGGAAAATCAGCCAGACTTGCCATGGGGATCAGCGACTGTTGCGCTCCTCCTATGACCATTCGCCATGTCTGCTCACCGGACAGGTAGGCAGACTGGAGTTGGATCTGCTCTCGGCGATCAAGGCCATGGGACCAGCCCATGAGACCACATCCAACCCCGCCCTAACTTTAACGTACTGTGCAGTTGCTCCAATATTGTTTTTTTCAAGAAAGATAATTTTGCTAAAGATTATGATGAAAAAACTACGAAAAACATCGTAAAAGTGCAGAAGTGAGGTTATTTGTCATACTCTTTACACGTAAAGAAAAAGACAAAGACAAATGATTTCGCATAACGGAGCCTTAATGGTTCTGAGAAAAATGAAATGAATTTAATAATGCACGATTAACCCTTTCGGGCCCGTGGACCTACCGATTTGCCCTACTAGTAGGACCACGGTATACCACTATGTACTCGTGGTCCTAATGGACTAAGGCTTATTAAAGTGACGTTAAAACACTGTCATGTCACTGGTAGTGAGTCGATTCTAGTATGTATAACGTTTTGTTTTTATTTGTTTGCAAAAATGATAGGTACACTCAAGTCAAAAACAGGCCAAGTAGAAATTTTGGTGAAATAGAGTTAATGATGCAGATCGTAGTATTTTATGAAATCTACATGCCTAATACATAAAACTGACTAAATTCTCACTTTAAACGGTCAAAATACATGACCGAAAATTCGACTAAAGTCAAAAACAGACCATTTTTCGGTTTTTGACTTGAATTCAATTGGAGAAAAAACAAAAAACCGATTTCTAAAAACCTCAATGTAAAAACAAAAAAATCTTCAAAATTAAATACCTCTAAAAAACAAGAAATAATATTAAAATCACTAGATACGCATATCGTTGTAATAAAACACGTCTAATGAAGTCGGGTGGGGCTTTTAGAATAAAAAAACAGAAGTTGTCCTTCAGCCTTCATAAAACGTTAAGTTGTAGCCACAAAAGAAAACATACGACAAGCTAAAGATATTATCTAGTAGCTACAAGTATTATTGCGTATAAACGCCACATATGATTGTAAAAAAATAAGAATATCATCAAAAGCGCTTGTCGCGGGTCATATTTTTAGCGTAAATAATAGCGGAAACGTATCAATTGAATTCTACATCAAAATACACTTTAACGTACTGTGCAGTTGCTCCAATTTTTTTTTTCAAGAAAGATAATTTTGCTAAAGATTATGATGAAAAAACTACGAAAAACATCGTAAAAGTGCAGAAGTGAGGTTATTTGTCATACTCTTTACACGTAAAGAAAAAGACAAAGACAAATGATTTCGCATAACGGAGCCTTAATGGTTCTGAGAAAAATGAAATGAATTTAATAATGCACGATTAACCCTTTCGGGCCCGTGGACCTACCGATTTGCCCTACTAGTAGGACCACGGTATACCACTATGTACTCGTGGTCCTAATGGACTAGGGCTTATTAAAGTGACGTTAAAAACACAGTCATGTCACTGGTAGTGAGTCGATTCTAGTATGTATAACGTTTTGTTTTTATTTGTTTGCAAAAATGATACACTCAAGTCAAAAACAGGCCAAAATACAATTTTGGTGAAATAGAGTTAATGATGCAGATCGGTAGTATTTTATGAAATCTATATGCCTAATACATAAAACTGACTAAATTCTCACTTTAAACGGTCAAAATACATGACCGAAAATTCGACTAAAGTCAAAAACAGACCATGTTTCGGTTAGATGGGCAGTTTTTGACTTGAATTCAATTAGAGAAAAAACAAAAAAACCGACGTCAAAAAATATCAATGTAAAAACAAAAAAATATTCAAAATTAAATACCTCTAAAAAGCAAGAAATAATATTAAAATCACTAGATACGCATATCGTTGATAAAACACGTCTAATGAAGTCGGGTGGGGCTTTTAGAATAAAAAAAAAGAAGTTGTCCTTCAGCCTCACCCGACTTCAATAGATGTGTTTTATTACAACGATATGCGTATCTAGTGATTTTAATATTGTTTCTTGCTTTTTTAGAGGTATTTTATTTTGAAGATTTTTTTTTACATTGAGGTTTTTTGAAGTTGGTTTTTTGTTTTTAAAAGTTTTTTTTAAGTGTAAGTAAGTAGCTTCTGTATTAGGTCATCTCATGCTGGTCATCACCTTTTACAAAATACGGCTTTTCCCGACACAGGGGCATTAATTGTTGAGGAGTTCTCCTGGTGTTTCACTATCAGCTCCACTTCACCATATGCATTATGACGAACATAAATAGCCTAGCAATCATATTAAAGTAATCGTATAGCACCAGTGAAATATTTAGTACCTATTGAATAGTTCCGATGATCATCTATGGTATGATCTTCATCATCAGTTCCACTTCACCAAAGACGATATTATCTAATTTACAAGTCTTACGTCAATGGCTCATCACCTTTTACAAATTACTGCTTTTCCCGACGCAGGGGCGTTAATTGTTGAGGAGTTCTCCTGGTACTTCACTATCAGCTCCACTTTACCATATGCATTATGACGGACATAAATAGACTAGCAACCATATTTAAGAAATCGTATCGCACCACTGAAATGCTTAGTACCTATTGAATTGTTCCGATGATCATCTATGGGCTTCATCATCAGTTCCACTTCACCAAAATAGTATTTTTTGCGAGCAAATGCACGAGTTACTTAATAAAATACCAAAATCGCTATAGGTGTGCCTATAATATTTAAAGAGTTCCTTTGATTTCTCCAGGATCCCATCATCAGGTCGTAATCTCATGACAATGGGATCAATCTGTAACTATATACTTTCAAACAAAATAAGAATTTCTAAAATCGGTTTATGATTGACAAAGTTATGAGGTAACAAACATAAAAAAAATAAACAAAAATCAGACGAATTGAGAACCTCCTCCTTTTTTGATGTTGGTTAAAAAAAAACCCGGTAACCTACCTTAATCCGGACAAAACAGATCAGTATATATGAATCGATTAAATGTGCGTATGAAAGAAGAGGAACTTAATGATAAAAAAAGCTCTATCCATATGTATTTCGAAAATGACTTTTTTTATTTAAATTAAATAAATAAAAGACCTGATGATACTGAAAATAATTCTGAGTCTGATGAAAATGATGGGAGTGAGACTGCCTATGAATAAATATAAAATTTTGTATATTTGTATTATTTTACGAAGCCAAACTAGACCTCAAGTCAAAAACAGACCATATGAATAATTTTTAAAAATATAAAGATATTTTTTTTTTTATATTTTTTTTTTATATTTGACAACATCACATACATTGCTCCAATCCCAAAGTAAGTAGCTATAGCACTTGTGTTATGGAAATCAGAAACAACGGTGGTATGACACACACCCAGACCTGAGACAATATTGAAAAGTTCATTTTCTACATTGACCCAGCCGGGGATCGAACCCGGGACCTCAAGAGATGGTGACGCCTTGAAAACCGGCGTGCGAACCACTCGACCACGGAGGTCGTCAATCTTATCTTTGTTTATTTTGATAACGTAAAAGTGTAACTAAAGAATGAAATTACTTTATTTTATTTTTTATTGCCGATGCTTGGTACATTTTTTTTAAACCAGAGAGTTTTTTTAATTCCCAAAATTTAAAAATTAGCACTTGGTCTGTTTTTGACTTGAGCGTATCAAATCGAAATGTCAAAACTGCCAGTGACAGACATATAACATCAAAATCATATCAAAATGAACCGCCATGATTTATTTTTGTTGTATTTGCATTTGCACAGGGATTTCAGAGAAATTTGATGTTTAAAAACTGTTTATCTTGTCTATTTCTTGGTACACTCACTATATAAATGGACGTGGCCCAGACTCCATACATTTTAGGACATCTCTTTTTTATTTCTTAAGAAAAAATATCTAACTACGTAAGTAAATCTGTAATTGGTGTACTTGAAGCTTTTTCAGTCTGTAATATTGCCAGATAATTGGTTAAATTGGCACGACGCGGAGCAAATTGACAGACGAACTGGCAACCCCGATGATAAATCGATTTATTAAATTATTTCATTGAGATTTATAACTTTCCAATACGAAATTGTATCGAGTTAATAATTTGATCAAAGATAATTTGTTTACAATAATTTGTGCTTTATTTATAACTAAGACTGTGAAATAAACGTAAATTACGTGAACCTTGCCCTACAAAACAAAAGTACAGTCGGCGTTAAAAGTAGCTAGGTAGGTATGAAAAGTAGCCATTACACAGATTTAAGACCAGATGAACATGGGTGCACTTTATCTGGTCTTAAATCTGTGTATGGTCACTTTCCATAGTCTTACTATTATCAGTGGCAATCAAACAAAGCTGTAGAACACGACAGTAGCTAAACCATGTGCTAAACCTCGAAAAATAAATAATATAATTTTTGGAGATATACAAATATAGGTTACGGTGGGTTGCGACCTGTAAAACTTGGGTTAAAGTATCTATAATTTCGTAATAAATAACTATATCACAACGGCAAACGGTAACCTTTTTCGTAATTTAAATGTACTACGGGCTACTGTACTATAACCTTTTTATTTGATTAGGTACTTATAAATAACTCATGAGCAAAAATATATATTCCTAACCACAGGCCTATTTTCATACAAAAGAAGTAGTAGCTTTGAAGCTTTGGTTCTCCACCCAGGATTAAACGGGGTGTGATCTGATGATTGGAAAGTCACTCCTCAATTTCCCTTTATTTATCGAGAAAAGTTTAACCTATCATGGTTGATCACAAAATCAAGTGCCTGACGTTGCACGGCCCCTTAAGTGCTCAGTAACTTTTGAGGCCCATTGTACATTGTCAACCCTCTTTCCCTTGATTGCTTTTTAACAATTTAAAATTAAAACGGTATGTGTTAAAATGAAATTTGATTTTATGACTTTTTGATATTTGTACAGCCTGTGCTGTAACGTCAGTGAAAGATTGAAACATTGAAGTTGGTGTGAAAAAAATTTTAAGTATCCTAATAATTATTATTTACAAAACATAAACTAGTGGTTCGTGGTGAGACATTGCTTAATATCTCCGCCATATTGAAAAATTTTGAAAAACTGAATCGACCAAAATATATACATATATAATTATTGAAGCTACTTTATAATTACCTAAGCAAAGATACATCGCTTACGCTTCGCGCTCGCTTAATTAAAAAGCTAACACACCAAAGTATGAAAATTGGAGTGGAATCAATAATAATAGGTCTTTACCTATGAAATTGCCGTATTGCAGTACAGACTTTTTCAAACAAAAAAAAGTTTTGATTGGCTATGAATTCTAAATTCAAATTAATTTTGTTTTAAAAATATGACATTCTATTTACAAAATCAGTCTTTTGTTTATTGATTAGCGTTGTATTTTCATTACATTTCAAAATTTTTCCTCATAATGGATACTTCGAAATTTCGTGTAATTATGGAATATGAGTTCCGTCGTGGCACCAACGCGGCACAAACGACACGTAACATCAACGACGTTTACGGAGAGAACTCTACAAACGAACGTACAACCCGTTATTGGTTTGCTCGGTTCCGTTCTGGGAATTTTGACTTGAAAAATGAACCTCGTGGTCGTCCGGAAACTTTGGTCAACAATGATGAATTAAAGGCGATTGTGGAAGCAGATGAATCGCAATCTACAGCTGAGCTGGCAGCAGCTTTTGATGTTAGCATCAAAACAATATTGGTCCATTTGCGACAGATTGGCAAGATAAAAAAGCTTGATAGATGGGTGCCCCACTGCTACTTCACGACAACGCGCGACCCCATACTGCACAACAGACCGTCTCTAAGCTGCATGAGTTGGGTTTGGAAGCTCTCCCTCATCCGCCATACTCACCAGATCTTGCGCCTACCGACTATTACTTTTTCCAAAATTTGGACAACTTTTTAGCGGGAAAAAAATTCAATTCCCGAGAGGCAGTACAAAACGCCTTTAAAGAGTTTGTTGTCTCCCGTCCAGCTGATTTTTTCAAGAAGGGCATCCATAAACTGCCACAGCGTTGGCAAAGATGCATTGATTGCAGGAGTGATTACTTTGAATAAAAGAAATAAATAAGTTCGAAAAAAAAATACTTTAACTTTTTTCAAACAAAACGGCAATTTCATAGGTAAATACCTAATATAATTTGAAACTTTTACTGAAAATTATCGCTACTCATGATCCAATGTTGATAAAAAAAAAACTATTATTAAAGGGGTGAAGATAAGTTTGGATGTAAAAGGCAATCTCCGAAACGATCAGATCAAGTGACATGGACTGTACTCAATTTTCAAAGGTAGTGTGGAATCACAGGAACGAACTCACAGGCGGATGTTAGTTCTAAATGTATTCGTTTATTTTCATTCGTGCCAAAACAAAGAAAAGAGCATGTTATTATCTTTGTACCCTATGAAGGTGCAAATCTTAATCGCCGCGGCTTCAAAGCATCCACATTTCTGGTGTAGGAATGCAGCGTAAAAGCGCTAAAAGTGGCTCACAGGAAAGCGGCTGCATTATTCACAGCGTATAGTGTGGCCGTACTTTGATAATCATAGCTCCATAGCTTATCTAGCGTTCACTTACAAGAAAGTAAAAGGTAGCTTTTAGCTATGAGGAGTTCGATGGCGCAGTGGTTTAGCAGATGGCTCAGCGATTGTGGAAGTCAAGCAACTTTCGCAAGGGTCGGTCATGGGATGGGTGACCAAAAATGTATTATCTCGAGCACCTCCGTGCTTCGGAAAGCACGTTAAGCCGTCGGTCCCGGGTGCATTTGCAGTCGTTAACACCCAACAATCCGCATTGGGCCTGCGTTGTGAGTTATGGCCCATCCTCCTTATCTACCCATAAAGAAGGCCTGTGCCCAAGCAGTGGGTACATTGAAAATGGCTGATGGTCAGGAATGATGAAGTGAAGTGAATATTTTTTATTAAATGGCTCTTGGCAGTCGCATTCCTATCAACTGCCCTTTGAAATGAATTGAGAATTAATAAATTTATCATATCTACTTAAAAGTTCATTCATATAGATGAAAGAGGATTTAATTTAATTTATTTAATTAGGTACACTGACAGGATAAGCCCAAACATGAGATAGCTAACTGAGGAGTTCTCTTAAATGTCAGCCGTCTCCTATGTCATTATAGTTAACAGACTTAGTTAACTTGGCTAACATTAGTAATGACATAATGTTAGCCAAGTTTCAACAAAATCTGTTCCCGGATAAAAAAAACTCTAAAAAGCGATCATTCCCTCAATTCCCTTAATTTAATAAACAAACAAGGAAGTTTCATTGGTTGTCCCCGTGTTTTCTTTTTGTCAATTCCGCCATACTTGAGATATTTCACGTGCTCTCACGGCTGGGATTGGATTTCCGGTTTATATTGAAATTGTTCTGTATCGGAAGCGGAAACTTTTTGAGAAGTTTTCGGGTCAAAATTATGTTCTACATATTTCCAGGCATGTACCTATATATTGTTTTAAAGGACATCAGGCAGAGTCCCATAGAAAAAAACAAGAATGTATAACATTTCTGTATTTTCCAAAATGTAGGCATGTAATTAGTAATTCATAGAAAATATTCAGATTTTTACGAAGATTTATGTTTTAAGAGTTATTTATGTTTGAAAGTTTTTTTTTTGGTAACCCCGATACTAAATAGCAACACCACCACGACAACACATTTCGTTAGCTGCGTTATGCTAGGGCCACACTACCGTGATATGCCAACTTATGACCATTGATGAACCTTATGCGTATAGGAATAAGGAAAATTATGGCCATAATTATTGCCATATCACGGTAGTGTGCACGTAACATTAGTGATACAGATTAGCACCACAATGTAC
This sequence comes from Agriphila tristella, assembly GCA_928269145.1. Taxonomy (NCBI): domain Eukaryota; kingdom Metazoa; phylum Arthropoda; class Insecta; order Lepidoptera; family Crambidae; genus Agriphila; species Agriphila tristella. The sequence continues at coordinate 23,492,126 of OV743445.1, forward strand.
GAGTCGGAACCAGGAACCCTACCGCTTAACTCAAAGCTTTAGCCAGAGCGATAGCTAGACTATATCCATCCTTGTCATATCATAACACGATGACAAGGACGGACTTTTACTCTGGCTTTGGTTGATGACGTCAGTGCTAGTAAAGTCTAGCTGTCGCTTTGGCTATCGCTTTGAGTTGGGCGGTAGAGCCCCAGATCAAACAGAAAATCTGTGCATATGTCGCACGTAACAAAACACTTTTGACAGTTGACTGACAGCCGGCAGACATTCTTTTTTTTAATGCGCAATCACTTGCGCCACAGAACAAATATACTTAGGGGAGACTTGTGCAATCGCTGACAAAGATGTCCGTTTCACTGATATGCTTTTGTTTTTTTTTTCAATAATTAATTAAAGCTAAATGAAGGAGTTAAAAAATAATGTTGCTGCTGTTTTATGATTCTAGTAACATAAAGTGTTTATAGATAACAGAATTATGTTTATACACTTTTGGGTCTCATGTCATGATGTCATGATGTCCTTTCCTTGGTTATTGACGTTAATAGAATAAACGATGTTGGGATTTAGGTACTTATACCATACAGGAGTTTCAAAAATAAACAGGTACTTACATGGTGTAAGTCCCGATATAGTTTTGTAAGGTTACTGTATAAATTACTTTAATTATTATTCGTGATGAACCATGTAGTACAACTAAATTTGTGTGTTTATTCCATTAAAAGTACTTAAACGGTAGTTGTAGTAATCGGGTGACTGCAGTCGCCCCTACCACGCCAGTCACGCCACGCTCGCCCCTACCACGCCACGCATAACGTTTAAATATGCGGTGACGGGGTAGAGGCGCGCTCAGTCGTGCTCAAGTCGTCACAGTGAAAGGTTGAACGGTGAAATAAGTGTTTTCAATAAAGTTGTTAAATAAAGTCATAATACCAGATGACTTTGATAAATTTGTCGCGATACGCTATTCCTGCTGGAGAGATACCACTGCTTAAGGTCAGGTATCAGTGTATTATTGTATTGAATACTGTTTAAACTGGTAATACTAGTACTTTCCCATGATATCGAGTAATTGTATGCTTGGAATTCTTGTTAAATACCAAAAATAATTATACAGAGATACAATTAAAACTAGAACTTTTAATTGCTCATGACGTTTTATTTTAATTCCTTTTAACTTCAGAAGTGAGATAAACGAGATTTCTTTAGAATTCTCGCTTATCCTGCCCGCACAAAATAAATAAAATGGAGAATTCCACGTAAGCATACTATGATGATAACTAGAGGGAGAAATTATTTATAGAAATCATTAAAACCCTTAAGTTTTTTTTGTTTTTGTGCTAATCATCTATAACTATTCACTCTAGTGCTCAGAGGCGGATTACGTAGCATTTTTTTTTTCACTCTCTCTCTCTAAGATAGTTTTCTCTAATACAGGTTTAGTTTTCATGAAACGTTTTGTTGATACTGATATAATACTAATATTACCAATATTACAGTTAAAGTTGGAAAATAACTGTTCTTTTAAGATCAATTTAGCATTTTCCCATCCCTGCTGTCTTTTTACATTGAATACAAATAAGATCACGTGTCACGTAACATATTGAGCATAGATTACGGATTCTGTACCTACAATCATATAACAATTCAGTTGCCCAATTAATTAAATATGATAAGACCATTCTAAATTTATTGGGTGACAAATAGTGATTAATTACATAAAATTTTGTGCAAGTTTCAGCAATGAAAAATGCATATCGCAAATTGGAAGTTGAGTGCAAGATTCATAGCAACAATTTTGACTCCAACTGATGCTGTTGAGCGTCCACTACGTGGTTACACGAAATTTCAAATTGTAATAGTGATACGAGTGAGGGAGCGGAAGGGAGCCTGACATAGTCGGGCAAAGCCGCAAGCGCTCGGTATGTCTTATTTACTTTCTCTGTTTATATAATTAAGACGCAGCTATGAGGGCGTAAAGCGTCAAACGCAATTTCGAATCGTAATATTTTGCGACACGAGTGAGGGAGCGGAAGGGAGCCTGACATAGTCGGGCAAAGCCGCAAGCGCTCGGTGTGTCGTATATAAGCTGTTTATATATTTTAAAATACAGCTGTGAGAACGTAAGGCATCATCCTTGAGAGGCCGTACAACGCTAGAAGGAATTTTCATAGTAAGAATTATCGAAATTATTGGCATTATCACATTTTTTATTAATAACAAATAAACTATTTCTTATTAAAAAAAAACTGTTATTAAGAATAACTAGAAAGCTAGCTACGTTTTTTTATATTATGTTCCGAGACTATAGGTCTATTATTGGTTATCATATCGATCGATAAATTAAGTAATACTGTGTAATCTTTGTTCAAAATTGTACAATTTAAGACGCAGCTGTGAGAGCGTAAGGCGTCCGTAGTAACAACTAGTAAAATATTCAGACGGCAATATCTTGAGTAAGGAAGCAGGCGCTTGAAAGTCAGCTACAGTCGCAAGCATTCGTGCTGGTTTATACGATATCAAGAGTCATAACTTAGGCTTAAGACAGACTTCATCGATGAATATACTTATTTGAAAAGAATTGCAATAGATTGAGTTGATAACATTAATTTAAGTTAGTTTTATTGATTATTAAATAAAGAAAAAGTGTGTATAATTTACGCAAATGCTTAAAGAGAATAATATAAATAATTCGAAGATAAAGAAAGTCTTAGGTAGACTATAACTTTTCTTGGACATGAAGCTTGCTTCTCAATATCTCATTTTTCAAAATTTATCAGAGCATTATCAAGTGAATGCAATTATAATTGTCTGTTGTAAGAAGTAAATACCTAAGTAATAAAATCATCTAGAGTAGGGTTGACTTTAGTACGTACGAGGCTTGAATCTGATAGCAATCTTTATCTTAATTAATAACCCACCTGTTTATATTATTTAAACGTTTTGCTATGTTAGATGTACATAGTCTAAATACTACACGCTACTATACGCTACATACTACTACATTAAGTATGTAGCGTGAAAAAAAAACTGTTTATGTATTTGGTTTTTGAACATGCAACTCATGCAAGTTCTCTTAATTTTGTTCCACTTAAATTTATTTTTTTAATAACTGTTCTTAGCCATATTGTTTGACAAGCAAGTAAAATTATTGCGAACATCCGTAAGGTAATTTTTAACAAGTTTTCTAGATTATAATTATTATAATCATTTCTTTTAAATCTAAATCATCAGAATGTTTTATCATCGTTATAAGTATTATTTTACTGTTTTGTTTATATTATTTTTCTTAGTTAAAATGATAGATATAGATGCGACGAACGCACACTAAAACCAATATAAACATAAGTACTCTAGATATTTGCAGTACATAACTTATCCATACTTACTTGAAAAATCCCTAACATGTCCTGGGTTTGCTGGAACCTGCAAGAAAGCTATCTGAAAGATAAATCCAGTTCTCCTTACAATGATTTAATTAATAACTCCTCTGCAACTCTTTTGTGAGTACAATAAAGAGCAAATAATTAAGTATGCTGAATGTAAATCCTCTTTAAATGTATTTACTGCAATGCAACTAATTGAGTCCAATGAGTCCAGCCATGTATTATTGCCAATTATGGCTATACCTACCGTTCTTTTAATAAACTAGTAATTCAATTTCAAATATTATTCTTATTAATTTTACTACACTATGATCAGCTCGTGCATCTGTTGCCAAGTCATTTAATGAGTAATTAGTAAAACATAGAATGTGATGCCATTTATAATGGTGTATTGAGCGTATATATTTTTAAATGGCCATTGTGAGCAATGACCTACTCTACTGAAGTTTACCGGTAGTAAAAGAAAAATAATAAAATTCATTTATTTTAGATAACAATTATTGATCCAATTTGATAAGAAAAAAAAATTGAACAAACAATAAATAAAAGAAATAATTACATATAAATCTTAAAATAAAACTGTATTCATAATACACAATAATGCAACAGTAATTTTACTATACTTAATATTAATTCTAATTCTTCCTTCACATTCCTACAAATGTTATTGAAAAACAAAACTATTGTGCTTTTTATTTCGTAATCTGATATGCAATAAGCAAATCACTTTTGTTTTGTAGATTTTTTTTGTCTGCGAATAGTGCCATTTAAATACTGTGTGTTAATATTTCAAGATAATAAAACTAAAGTGGAATAACATATATTTCTAAAGCATTCGTAGGTGGTAAGTTAAGCCTAATGAAGTATCTTTAAATTAATCAATGTACATGTATTATCTTAGTACTTGTTACAATATTGTTTATAATATGAAATAAAGAATTTTTAAATGAAAAAAATGAAATGAAATTTCGTAATCAATGATACAATTTCTAGACAAAATAATTATTTTCGTATTCATTGCATTTTATCTCCGATACCGGATTATTACAATTTTAACATAATTTTCTCACGTCAATCATGTAGGGGTGACTTGACCTGTTATTACACCCTTATATTTGTTGGCACTCTAAACTTAACATAAAAAAACATGAATATTATTCGATAAACTGTGTTACCTAATTATGGAAAAAACTCAATTATAATGTTTTGGCATATTATCTTAATATTTAATGAGAAATTAGAACCTTATTTTCAATGATCATTTAATGTATTTTTTTAATCAAATAATGGAAATAATAATAATAATTTATTTCATAATTCAGATATTACAATCCATTTTGTTAGTAACAATTAACTTAAATCCTATGTTAGTATTCAGGACAAATTTGAAATTAAATAATTCATAAATAATAATGAAGTTTTCTATAAGGCTTCAAAAAATTGGCCCTATTCCAATAGTCGAAAATAAAACTTCTAAGTTGTACCTGTACTTGGTGAAAGCATGCCAATATTTTAATAAAGGTACTGAGAATAATACCTATAATTTTATTAACTGTTGCCTATTAAATTATTATTGGCGTAAGGTGTACCAGTAATTTGATCGGTACATGCCAATAATAGGTTGAAGGGTACTAATGAATGGACTATGGGTTTATTTATTTATACATAATATGATGGTGTATGTGTGGTGGTAATAGCTTAAAACGACATACATACAAAATACAAAAAAAAAGAGAGAATCCGTATTGTGTATTGCGTTGCGTGTAGCACCCACTATGTTTATTTCAAATAGAGCTACTAAAATCAATAGGCAAAATTTATTGTTTCGGTCTATTACTCTAAATACCAATAATTGGGTAATTTACCCTGCCTTTTCTATTTGAGAAATTCAAGGCGATCCATAAACTAGGTGAAACTTTTCACAAAACAATTAAGTAATTCTGTAGACTAACGCACGGTCCTGGTGATGACAGTGCTCCTCATTAAAATGAAATAATATTAAAAAGAAAAAAAATCCTTTTATCATGATTTTTCTTGTTCCTCATGACTGAGGGTCGCGATAGAATGAAGTAACTACTTACTTAGTAGGACAATTCAATCTGCTTTTAGAACACATTATATTGGGCACCGTAGGTACTGGAAAAAAAAACTTAAACCAGATAGATAGTAAGGGTGGTGCTTGTGTGGGATTATAGCTAATTACTTTTGTACATGGATTGATAATACATAATGTGATTTGTATTTGGACTCTGTGTGCCCGCTATGGGAAGTAAGATTACCAAAATACTGATTTCTAAAATCATTTATTACTTAGTGTTTATTCTGATCGAGTTTTTAAAATGTGCAGTTATATTCAAGGAAGGTACCTCCACATAACGTACTGTGTGTATAGTGGAGTCACTTCTACGATATCTAAACTTCTCTTTAGTACATATTACATTTACATATCCATTATATAGGGAAGTATGCTAATGTATATAACTAAACAAAAGGTTAACCTGGTTAAATTAGTAAGGGTAAATTTAAAACCATTACTAATTTAAAAGACCTTCAGAATACTTTGTAAATAAAATAAAAAGTTTTTTTTACCTTGCTGTAATGTAGAATGCTATTTTTTATTAGTTCAAGAAGTAACAAATTTTACTCTTACTGAGTTGTGTCACGAAATACATAATAGTACAAGTGTTATGTAGGTACAATAACTACTTAAAAGAAAGAAAACTTTTTGCAAATTGATGATTAAATTATTGGATATCATAAAAGTTTATGACATGTGTCACTGAAATATGCTTTTTCTGTCACTGTGTTACACTAATTGAAGCACTGGGTGCACCCCAAAGTTATCTCAGGGCAAATTTTTATTGAAACGTCTAATCCATGTAATTAATGCTGCCCATAGCCATAGCGCCGCCGCGCGTGATTTTTTAATTAATATGGTATAAAAATTATAAAAGTATTTCAAGCATTACAAATGGTATGAGAAAGATATTACATTCAATATAGTATTTAGTAATATATATATATATATATATATACATATTTACAGAAACATTTACTTCAATTTTCTATTTTAATGATGAGCCTTTTATAGCGTTTTGATGACTTTTTGTTGATTGTTGTTAGTAGGTATTTTTCTAAACTAAGTTTGTATTGGAGACAAATATTGAAATGCCTACACGTAACTAATGATTCTAAGACTTAAGTAAATAAAATAAGTTGCAATAGCTAATGATAAAAAAATATTTCTAAGTTTGCAATCTTTATAATTCGGTGCAATGAAATATTAACCCCTTAGCAATTTATTTAAGGTATACATCCATTTTTAATTTCTAAAGTATCTTGTAATTATATTAATGAATTTTGATGTTGATAATCTATCGTTAAACAAGCTATTGCTCGTGTTTATAACGTGCTCGGATGAAATGCCATACGACTATATTTTTATTGATGTAAACAGAGTTGAAATGAATTGTAAAATTTTAAGTTTAATTAAATTAAGTAATCTAATTACGTTAATTGTAGACAAATAAATGTCACTTTATATACATACCCTTTCTCTAACGGGATGTTTTCTGAATACCTACTTATGTATAAATAAAAACGTAATTACGTTTTGTGTCATGCAATAAATATTTGTAATGTAATTAAATAATAATTATGACTTTCGCAAAAATGCGAAATATTTTGTTGGAAGGCTGCTGTTTTTCTTCTAATAAAATGATGTTTTTATTTAAGAATATTTTATGACTAATTGAATGGATGTACTCAAAGTTATAAAAGATATTGTTTTACGCGATGGGACTCGCTCTAGCAGGATGGCCGACTGTAAGGTTACTGTATAAATTACTTTAATTATTATTCGTGATGAACCATGTAGTACAACTAAATTTGTGTGTTTATTCCATTAAAAGTACTTAAACGGTAGTTGTAGTAATCGGGTGACTGCAGTCGCCCCTACCACGCCAGTCACGCCACGCTCGCCCCTACCACGCCACGCATAACGTTTAAATATGCGGTGACGGGGTAGAGGCGCGCTCAGTCGTGCTCAAGTCGTCACAGTGAAAGGTTGAACGGTGAAATAAGTGTTTTCAATAAAGTTGTTAAATAAAGTCATAATACCAGATGACTTTGATAAATTTGTCGCGATACGCTATTCCTGCTGGAGAGATACCACTGCTTAAGGTCAGGTATCAGTGTATTATTGTATTGAATACTGTTTAAACTGGTAATACTAGTACTTTCCCATGATATCGAGTAATTGTATGCTTGGAATTCTTGTTAAATACCAAAAATAATTATACAGAGATACAATTAAAACTAGAACTTTTAATTGCTCATGACGTTTTATTTTAATTCCTTTTAGTTTATTCTTCCAGGCATTTGTCTGGGTTCTAGCCGTTTTGGCAACGCGCTGTGAATTTTGTTGTAAAATTGTAAAATAATAATTTCTTAGGAATGCATAGCACATTTCTCGGTGGAACTCTGTTTGTTTTAAGCTTTTATTCTAGTTGTTCATAATTCCTGTACGCGTAATTTTAGGAATTAAAACTTTTAGGGATACACATGTTTAGATTGGCGATTTTTATTAAAATGTTTAGGTTTATTTGCACAACTTTTATTTCATCAAAGTATCTTTTAAACTTGAAGCTTTAGTAGTTGCACATTACTCGTACGTGAATAAAATGTAATTGTCCGAATAAAAAACGTAGCGAGCCTGCGGGGCGGTTTAATTAATCGAATGAATTATTCGGATCATTCGAATGAAGTTACGTCTCGCGTGTGTATGGTAATGAACGGGAATCGTTGGTGCCTTATATTTACAATAAAAATTAATGTGATTTCCTACTTGCTTTTTAATTTTAGTTGCTTTATTTGTAAAGAAGCTTTGAGTGGTAATAAAGTGTTAACATCTCCAACTACTAAATCATTATGTTATGTTATTAACCTGTGTAATTTTGTAAACAATTTCTGGTACACGGAATAAAAAAAACCGGCCAAGTGCGAGTCGGACTCGCGCACGAAGGGTTCCGTACCAAAAACAGCAAAAAATCACGTTTGTTGTATGGGAGCCCCCCTTAAATATTTATTTTATTCTGTTTTTAGCATATGTTGTTATAGCAGCAATAGAAATACACGATTTGTGAAAATTTCAACTGTCTACCTTTAGTCGTTATCAATATGGAGCAAAAAACGGCAAAAAAATCACGTTTGTTGTATGGGAGCCCCCCTTCAATGTTTATTTTATTCTGTTTTTAGTATTTTTGTTATAGCGGCAATAGAAATACATCATCTGTGAAAATTTCAACTGTCTAGCTATCACGGTTCATGAGATACAGCCTGGTGACAGACAGACAGACAGACCGACAGACGGACAGCGGAGGCTTAGTAATAGGGTCCCGTTTTTACCCTTTGGGTACGGAAACCTAAAAATATGCCTCCTTTTATATGTATTTTGTTTTGTGTACTTACACAATATAGCGTAAATAAAATAGTAATAATATAGTAGTGGTAATAATCGCACTATTTTAAAGTTTGTACAAGAGATAAGAGTCTTGCTGGCTCTTTCAAAAAATATTGTCAAAACAGTGACAACATCAATTTAAACAGTTTCTAAGTTAAACAGGTGTTTGCGATACACCAAGAAAGTTTTACAAAGTACCTAGTTTTAATTTTCAGAAAAAATAAACAAAGGAAAGTCGCAGATCTTGTGCTCTACACGACTTAAAAGGGCATTGAAAATGAATCTACATATTAAGTATAGATTATTAAAAATTAACTTTTTTTATTAAAAAAAAGGTTTTGACTTTCCCAAATATTTTTTTTACATTATTACAATTACTCATTGAATTCAATTTTCAGTAAGGACGCGTAATTTTTCGGTTGAAAATTTCCCTTTTTCCATTCGGATCAACTGAACCGATCAACTGGAAAATATTTTTTTTTAACCAAAAAACTTTTTTTTCAAAACCATTTTTTCCAAAATATTCTTATCTTAAAGCCTTCGAATTCCGCGTCTTTTGAGCTCTCATACGTCCTCGTGGCCGCACGCGAGCCGCGCAAAACTCGCGGCTAAGGGCACCTCTACAGCCTAAACCGTCACCAATATCGAAAAGAGTGCAGTGATCTAAAATGTTCCTTGGTTCAATACCGAGGTGCTTATTTTAATATTTTTGAAATTCGGCCCCGTTCTCGAGATATCGGAAATTTTCTGTGATAACACACGATTTTTTGATCGAAAAAAGTAGGATTTTTCGATTTCCAAAAATTTTTTTGACTTTTCCCAAATAATTTTTATATCTTAAAGCCCTTCAAATTCTGCGTCTTTTGAGCCCTCATAAGTCCTCGTGGCCCTAAACCTCAGGGTATCACGGGCGAGTCGCACTTTCAGCGAAAATTGGGGCCTACTGGACCGAACGAAAAAACATTTTCAATGGCAAAGATCTAACCAATCCTTATTTAAAATATAATTTGGAGTCGGTTCCAAAACGCACCCAACGGGGTACTGCCGTTTGGCCAAATTATTTTTGGTCAAATTTCACTTCCCAAAAAACGTATCGCTCTAGTTTCATTTCCCAAATGAATCTTTAGCAAATTTACATTTCGCATTTTTTACAAATGACATGACAAATTATCATTTGGCATATTTTACTTGGTCAAGTTTTATTAAGTGAAATATTTATTTAGCAAACGTTTTATTTTGGCAAATATTATATTTCGAAAAAAGTGTTTGGTCAAATTGTCACTTCATCATACATTGAACTCATTTATAGCGTAAGTTTGGCAAATGATAATACATTTTTACTGATACAGGAATACAGAACAGGAGTTTGCAGGAATTTCAAAGTATAAAAGGAACAAATGGCGGAAATAAATATAACAGGATAATGGTATTATTATATTTATTTTCATAAATTATGAAACTAAAAACTATTAACCTACTGGTTTTTGTTTTAAATCATAATAAGTAAATATTTTACATATTTTTTTATTAAGTTGCAGTACACATTAGTAATTTAAACTCCGAATAAAATTTTGGAAAATTGGGAGGATGTTAGCAGGTATTAATTATTATAAAATAGGGTAAACTAAAATTCAAGAATTATTTAAAAACATTATTTTCACAAATAAAGTCAAAGAACATTTGACTTAATAGTTTTATATTCACATTTTTTGGCAATGTTTTTATATTTTTTTTGGAATAGATAGTAGGTTTTCGAACATAATAGGTATGAAATTGCCTTTACCTATGAAATTGCCGTATTGCAGTACAGACTTTATCAAACAAAAAAAAGTTTTGATTGGCTATGAATTCTAAATTCAAATTAATTATGTTTTAAAATATGACATTCTATTTACAAAATCAGTCTTTTGTTTATTGATTAGCGTTGTATTTTCATTACATTTCAACATTTTTCCTCATAATGGATACTTCGAAATTTCGTGTAATTATGGAATATGAGTTCCGTCGTGGCACCAACGCGGCACAAACGACACGTAACATCAATGACGTTTACGGAGAGAACTGTACAAACGAACGTACAACCCGTTATTGGTTTGCTCGGTTCCGTTCTGGGAATTTTGACTTGAAAAATGAACCTCGTGGTCGTCCGGAAACTTTGGTCAACAATGATGAATTAAAGGCGATTGTGGAAGCAGATGAATCGCAATCTACAGCTGAGCTGGCAGCACCTTTTGATGTTAGCATCAAAACAATATTGGTCCATTTGCGACAGATTGGCAAGATAAAAAAGCTTGATAGATGGGTGCCCCACTGCTACTTCACGACAACGCGCGACCCCATACTGCACAACAGACCGTCTCTAAGCTGCATGAGTTGGGTTTGGAAGCTCTCCTCATCCGCCATACTCACCAGATCTTGCGCCTACCGACTATTACTTTTTCCAAAATTTGGACAACTTTTTAGCGGAAAAAAAATTCAATTCCCGAGAGGCAGTACAAAACGCCTTTGAAGAGTTTGTTGTCTCCCGTCCAGCTGATTTTTTCAAGAAGGGCATCCATAAACTGCCACAGCGTTGGCAAAGATGCATTGATTGCAGGGGTGATTACTTTGAATAAAAGAAATAAATAAGTTCGAAAAAAAAAACACTTTAACTTTTTTCAAACAAAACGGCAATTTCATAGGTAAAGACCTAATATTTTATGTTAGAAAATTATTTTGAAGGTATTCCCTATAAAGAAAGGGTATATTCGCAGCGAAATTGGTATGGATTAAATAGTACAAAATTGCGTTAGGAGATTTTGCCCGTACATGCGAAATCGTATTTTATGTCGATTGGCATAAAGAACTAAAAATAGTCAAAACTAAGGTAGGAGGTATTGGTACTTTATCGTCGATTTGTATCCTATGCACTACTCAAATTGGTATGTAAATCGTATGCCATGCAATGTTTTGGGAAGAGTATGTTTTGCCAAGCGATACATTAGCCTAATAATACTTGGTAAAATGAAACTTTGACCAAGTAATTATTTGCTAAACAATAATTTGCCAAAACGAGTTTTGCTAAGTGAAAAATTGCGATAAGTTGTTTTGGCAAATGTTTTTTTGCCAAATGAAAATTTGCGTAAAATAGTTTGCAATGTGATATTTTGGGAAACGTTTTTTGCCCATACATTAGTAATCCGCACCCTACGCACATTGAATAAAATTATTGTTCTTAAAAACATCGTATTTTTATTCTTTTCTGAAGGTTTCATACAGAAGAAGAACCATAAGCGAGCTGCCTAATTCGTTGGAAAATTTAATATATTCGAACGGCATGTCACGGTTGAAATCAAATTATGACTCGGTTTTATTGCGTCTTTCGTCTAAGTTATTTGTTTTACGTTTTTCACGTAATTTGAATTATATTCATGTTTTCTGAAATGACGAGTAAAGCTGCAACGTTATTATATTAGCATTATTGTATTTTGTTGCTAATATTTTCAGTTATTTTGTAACAAACCTTAATGAAACTGTCATTGTGTCTGCAGAGTGCAGGCACACTCGACGTGGGCTGAGGATGAAGGTTGGGATGATGAGGAGAAGATGAAAGGGGACTTACGTGCTGATGAAAGCTGGGAGATGATGAGCAGGCGGCGATGATGAAGCCACGATACTAATCGTGGGTGGGCTTGAGCTGGTAGAAAAGTGCTCAAACCAAGGTCCGGGCAGATTTCTTTTACGCGTCACTATCACACACCAGATTCACTTTTACCACTAAACTTATTGTTTGAGCTGACGAGACTTGAGCTCTGTGAGGTACCGGCCGGTAATTATCAAATTAAGAGGAATTTTGCTGTTTTCTAGCCAGCGATTCAAAATACCACGCGCGTGTTGCGAAACTCAACTGTACTTAGATTCGACTCAGACACAATGACGCGATACTGTTAATAAAATTTATTGCATTACGTGTGGTCACTACAGAATTCAATGAGATTATAATGCTTACATAATTTATAGGGCTATTCCATGTTTCACGTGAAAAGCATTTTGTCCTTTTAGATTTTTAGAATAACCTTAAAGTACGTCAGAAACTATCAACTCGATTTTGTTGTATTCTGAAAACAATTATTTTAGGAAGCGCAACGAAAGTTTACTTCTATATTTATTGTTACATAATTTATTTACAAATGATGACCCAAAATCAAGCTACAAATTAGACATAAAACACTTTTATGGATTACCGCGCGTATATTATCAATAGGGAACATGCATCAATTTTTTTTGTATCAAAATCAAAAGTATAATGCGTGAGAAATTCAAGTGTAATATTAAAACTTTTCTCTTGCGTCTTTTTCTCGTGATATAGTCACTTGAAGTTAGCACGCAGCAGCACCTGCCGAAAACGCTCTATACAAAACGGTCAACATGTGTGACGTCACTTATGTCACGTTTCAGGCGCATTATTATAAAGTTAGCCAAGAATTTTCAGTGCGTTTAAGTACATATGTGTCATGCAAAATATCATTTCTTATTCGATATTCTATCCGACTGTTAAGTGCATTAAGTATATCATTATATCCGATAATGAAAAAAAAATCATCATTTTCCCCTGTGTGATAAAACTAAAATATTATAAGTATTTTATTTTTAATTTTTCTGCTCTATCTTGTTTTTATATGTGTCCTAAGCGATCAAGCTCAAATTTATCAAAATCGGTGACTTATGTTTGTTCCTTATTCAGGTGTTTGTTATTTTAGAATTATTAAGTTTTTTGTTTTTTTTTTGGATTTCCCAACATTTTAACACCTTTCCATGGGCCGTGGTCACGGGATGAATAAGTAGAAGTGTATATCCAAGCTACAAATGTTTATTCAAAGTGTCCCGCAACATCTGCGGTCCACGGCCGTGCTTACACCGGGACAAACGACCCCGAATAAAAGTCTTTCGGTGTTCGGAACGACGTCGCTTTGTCACCGCGACCTGCAGGCTTCGGGAAGGTAAATTTCTTAATAACAAGAAGAAGTTTTTAACGTTTGAAAAAATGTACAACTTTTAGCTTTAGAAAATGGTTTATAGTGTAGGAAATGAAGCGATCTTTTTCATAGAGACCCCAACATTAAAAACTTCAGTCGATGAAACTTTGCAGGGATGTAACATAGTATGAACTAAAACCTATGTACAAATATCCAAAAACAAAAAAAAACGATTTGGATTATTTAAAAAATATGTTTCATTTATGACACTTTATCATAGTGTAAAGTTTCGTCTACTGAGGATTTACTGTGAGGGTTTACTACCTTCCTTTCCTACACTATTAGTTGATTTTTTTAAGGCGCGGTGGTAGTGAAATTGGCGCCGCCACTACATTTATTTTTATTACTCGTAAACCAAGTCAATATTCAAAAAAAGCACAAGTAATAATCTCTCAAACTGTCTCTAATATTTTTTGAATAACTGTTCAACAGTTTTCATTCTTTCTGTAAGTTTTAAAATCCATAATTGCCAAAAGTGGCCACTTTGAGCTAAAATGGATTATAAAACTTACAGAAAGAATGAAAACTGTTGAAAAGTTATTCAAAAAATATTAAAGACAATTTAAGAGATTATTACTTGTGCTTTTTTTTAATATTGACTTGGTTTACGAGTAATAAAAATAAATGTAGTGGCGGCGCCACTTTCACTACCTACAGCGCCTTAAGTTTTAATCGCAACAGTCTCATCAAATATCAGACACGAGAAAGTATCGTAAACGCTGAAAATAAGACTAAAAATTGTTTCAAAAGTTAGGTACTATTCGAATTTCTGCCCTTGTTTTCTTTTTATCCTACTAATATTATAAATGTGAAAGTTTGTGGGTTTGGATGTTTAGATGTTTGGAATTTTGTTCCTTAATCACGCAACAACTACCGAAGGGATTATTTGGTTCTAATTTGGCACACAGATAGAAGATAAGCCTATGTTAAAACATAGGATACCCTTTATCCCGATATTCCCACGGGAACGGAAACCACGCGGGTGAAACCGCGGGCGGCCGCTAGTTACTTTATAAAAAAGTAGTTTTAATACTGTTACTTTCCTTATCATAATAATAATTATAGTTTTTTCTTTACAAATACTTAACTACTTAAAACGATTTAACAATAAAAGTAAGAAAGCTTAATTTATTAATGCATTCCTCGTGTTTTATCGAAATGCACCTTTCACAGCGCGTATGGGCGGGCTTTTTATTTGATTGCAGCAGATCTGTGTGAGCGATGACCGAATTATATTAAAACATTGCCCTTACCTGGACGGACGGACCCCGCATCTAGTTCGTACGACCAATGGTATTTACATACCATAGATATAAATAAATAAGTTTAATCCGGAACTACATTAGGCCGTCGTGGGCCACATGGGTCATCGGGGCGCGTAGGCACAGAATATATCCCTATACATTTAACATACGAGGCTAGTCGTTATAGAGATACACTACATCCACGTGTATCTACGCCTTGCATTGCGCGTTGCAACGAAAAGTATAACTATATAATATACTAGAAAAAGTAGTATTTTTCCAGTATATTATTTAGTATTGTATAAAAATAGCATTGTGAATGCAAAAATCTCAAAAAGAAAAGTATGTATTCTGATGCGCACATAGAGTACATTATTGGACGCGCCCAGATCAGCGTACCTACGTGGTCTACGTCTGCCTAATGTATTTCCCGCTTTACAGTAAACAGACAAAGAGTAATAAAACTATCAATTTAGACCAGCTTCAATAACTAAGAAGAAAAGTAGAAAATTTAACTTTTGCTTTGATTTGGGTGCTTGTGTTGTGGTAAGTGAAAAAAGTGGTATGGCTATAGCCGATAACTGAAAGCTGATTTTCTTGGCTGGATTACCTCGAAAAAAATCGTAATGAGTGAAAACTCAGATACGTTTCCTATATGCATAACGCTACGTTAACTACCACTTTCAACGTAAACTGAAACGAATGTGGTAAAGTAAATTTTAGCCTTCAACTCATGGAACGGATTTTAGTTCCTCTAAAGCCCAATATGGCGTGGTATATGCCGTGTATGTGCCGGCCATGCCGTGTATGTGCCAGCCTAGAATAGCACTACCCCCTATCATCCCGTGGGTGTCGTAAAAGGCGACTAAGGGAGCATAGCCTTCAAGAGACGGGCAGCAGCGTCTCCAAAAAACCTTGGCCTACTGCGATCGCCAACCCGCCTGCCAAGCGTGGCGATTATGGCAATCCCTCATGCACAATGGATCAAAAAATTGGCCCCCAGTCCCCGGCAGCCCCGCTATTCCTAGCTACGGTAGCGGCTACGGTAACGGCGGGGCAGGGGGTGCTAAGAATCCCCGGGTGCGGCTCGGCTACCAAAAACGACAACAACTGCACCTGGCAACCTATAACACGCGCACACTGAGGACCGACGCGAAGTTTACCGAGTGGGAAGAAGTTATCAGCAAAGTACACTGGGACATTATCGGGTTATCTGAAGTCCGAAGAGCGGGAGAGGACTCGATAATCCTCAACTCCGGTAACTTGCTTTACTACCGGGAGAGCGACCAACAGTCCCAAGGTGGTGTCGGGTTCATCGTCCATAAGTCCATGTCAACAACGTGATTACCATCGGAAGTGTGTCGACCAGGGTGGCGTACCTTATACTCAGAATATCCAAACGGTGTTCGCTGAATGTTATACAGGTTTACGCACCGACCTCGACACACCAAGATGACGAAGTGGAAGCTATGTATGAGGAGATCTCTAAAGCCATGCATAGCTACAAAACCCACTACACCGTTGTGATGGGGGACTTCAATGCAAAGTTGGGGAAACGATGCGGTGATGATCTGAGAGTGGGGCAATTTGGAGTCGGGCAACGGAATGACAGAGGCCAGATGCTGGCTGACTTTATGGAGAAGGAGAACCTCTTTATGATGAACTCCTTCTTCAGAAAGCCGGAAAGCCGGAAGTGGACCTGGGTCAGTCCGGACGGTAAAGTCAGAAATGAGATAGATTTTATCATGTCGACGAAAAAGCAAATATTCAATGATGTCACTGTGATCAACGCTGTTAAGACGGGGAGCGATCACCGATTGGTACGTGGCACATTGAATATCAACCCAAAGCTGGAAAGATCTCGACTGATAAAATAAACAATTCGACCATTGCCGGCCCATATTCAAAACCCCGAGAGCTTTCAACTCGAACTCCAAAACCGCTTCGAAGCCCTTGAGAACAGCATAGATGTGGACGATCTAAACAACATGGTGGTGGATGCTGTCCGTACGGTAGGGTCCAAGCTCTTTAAGACCCGACGTCCCAAGATAAAGAAACTCTCCGACCACACACTCCTACTCATGGATCAGAGACGTGAAATGAGGCTCCAGAGTTCAGTAGATGCTAATCGTTATCGGCAGCTTAATAGACAGATATCTAAGTCTTTGACGAGCGACCTTCGCCAATTTAATACGAATCGTATTAAAGAGGCTATCGAGCGGAATAAAGGCTCCAAAGTGTTCGCGAGAGATCTGTCTATTGGGCAAAGCCAGATGACGAAGCTGAAAACTGACGACGGACGCATCATTTCATCAAAGCCTGAAATCCTGAGGGAGATCGAGAGCTTCTATGGGCAGTTATATTCCACGCAGACACCTGTTGAAAGCAAGGCTAAAGACCCCAGAGCCAAGCTTACCCGACACTATACCCAAGATATCCCGGACGTCAGCCTGTACGAGATTAGTATGGCTCTCAAACAGCTGAAAAACAACAAGGCGGCGGGTGACGATGGAATCACTACAGAACTTCTGAGAGCGGGCGGTAAGCCGATACTCAAAGTCCTCCAGAAGCTCTTTAATTCCGTCATCGTCCAGGGCAGAACGCCAAAGACATGGAACATAAGTGAGGTGATCTTGTTCTTTAAAAAGGGTGACAAGTCCCTCTTAAAGAACTATAGACCCATCTTGCTTCTGAGTCATGTCTATAAGTTGTTTTCGAGAGTCCTTACGAATCGTCTCGCTCGCAAGTTCGACGACTTCCAACCTCCTGAACAAGCCGGGTTCCGAAAAGGCTTTAGCACCATAGACCACATCCATACGTTGCGGCAGGTTATACAAAAGACTGAGGAGTATAATGAGCCACTTTGCTTGGCGTTCGTGGACTATGAGAAAGCCTTTGATTCGATTGAAACCTGGGCGGTGCTGCAGTCTCTCCAAAGGTGCCAAGTGGACTATAGGTATATCGAGGTGTTGAGGTACTTATACCAAAATGCCACCATGACGATCC